>OY804588.1:35155061-37555061 GCA_963680875.1 Bathymodiolus brooksi | reverse complement strand
ACTAAATGGTGTTTCACACTATAAAGATACAACTAAATGGTGTTTCACTATAAAGATACAACTAAATGGTGTTTCACTATAAAGTTACAACTAAATGGTGTTTCACTATAAAGATACAACTAAATGGTGTTTCACTACAAAGATACAACTAGATGGTGTTTCACTATAAAGATACAACTAAATGGTGTTTCACTATAAAGATACAACTAAATGGTGTTTCACTATAAAGATACAACTAAATGGTGTTTCACTATAAAGATACAACTAAATGATGTTTCACTATAAAGATACAACTAAATGGTGTTTCACTATAAAGATACAACTAAATGGTGTTTCACTATAAAGATACAACTAGATGGTGTTTCACTATAAAGATACAACTAAATGGGTTGTTCTAGTACAAAGCGGCATCGTCATCATCACATCGAAGGTAGATTGTTCTCGCCATGATATAGCTGGAACAAACTGTTCATTGGGCGGTTCACAACAATCACTCACACTATAGTGTATATGTGCTGTGGTGATCTACAAATAACACAAATATTTGTTATAAGTAAGCAGATCATATTACATCAATATTCTTCCCCTTGTCAAACAATGACTATGCCCAGCGCAGCATGATACGGCCGCAGCATGTCAACAAGGGAAAGTGATAGATTTCAATAAACGTGATATAGAAATTTTCATAAATGACACAAGGCAAAAATATGCAGACGATAATTCAAATTTACAAGGCGACTTAAAATTGGTGTTTTCAATATAGAACGTAAAACTGGATGTGTTTTGCAACATTAAATTATATTTCAATGTAAAGGTCACAGAACACATGTCAACATAACTTGAAATTAAAGGAAATCACTCAACCGATTCAGCTCTTGAGAAATTTCTTTAACTTTTTCCATGATTCTATTTCTATCACACTCACACAAACGTTTACCATGCTTCGGTAGACATTTATCGGGATGCCAACGAATCTTTTCCTCTCGTAAACGCTTCTTATATTTGTGATCGTCTGTCAACACGTCGTGAAACATGACATTTTTTTTATCTCTACTACATCAACACTATAAGGCCACGGAACGTCATTACATTTGATTCCACCGGTACCAGACTGAAGAGCAATGATATTTTTTAAATAGTTTTTACTTTTCATTAGTATTCTATTTGCCCTATCTCTTTTCTGATTTTCCTCATATTTCTTTCTCAGTTTTGTTCTAATGTCCTCCAAACGTTCTTTACTATCATTCTTGTCATGTGACTGACTTTCTGAAGTTGTCTCCCTTTTGTTGCTGCTATGACGATGTCCATAATTTCTATTTTTCAGATGATATTCTCTCCTTAGCCTGTCTGCCCAATCATCATAGCTTTCTCTTTCATCGTTTTCATATTGATCTGAAAAAAAATTCATATACAATCAAACCTGTCCATGCGGTCACCTCTATTAAGAAGTCACCTGTATTAAAAGGTCAGCTTTTTCTTGTCCTGTCATAGAAAAATTCATGTGAATTTAACCTCTTTTAAGAGGTCACCTGTCTTATAAGGCCACTTTTTCTTTGTCCTAAAGGTGCCCTCTTAATACAGGTTTGACAGTAGTCAAATTATCTTAAACTCGTATAAATTATTTTCCTGGATGAAATGGTTGTGTAGTGGTTAGCGTGCTCGTCTCGAGTAAACAGTCCACAGGTAGACATGCTGCCCTATTCAGATATATGTTAACCCCGGTTATGATCTAACGACTTTGATCTTACTCATTACTACTTAATACCAGGATTTGTTCATTTATGCTTTAAATCTGCAACTAAAAACATTTGTTCATTTATGCTTGAAATCTGCAACTAAAAAATAATGTAATCTGTCTTTTGTAGCTGATTTTGGTTATTCTGTTTAGGTACTTTTCTGTATTTGCTTGCCAAGACTTAAATTATTTGGCTTTGCAATCTTCTGACTGTGAGCGTACCGTACCTGATGAAGGTTATTTAAATTCCAGAAATATTTTGTGCAAACTAAATTAAATATTAACGTTTTTATCTTTACCATATTTATATCGGGCAGAGAAGTCCTCTTGTTCATTTCTGAATTCTTCTGCTAATTTTTCTTCCCAACTACCAGGTTCATCACAAGTTTCTGGTTCGCAAAAATCTGGCTGAAAAAAAATAAACATACACAAAAAATTAACATGGTTTGTTCTTGATCCTGATTTCACATATAAAATATTCAAGTATTACTATATTAAACAATGAAAATGGAACTTAAATATCATAAATTTGAGTTTTAAATACTTTGGGGCCATAAATTTTGATGGATATCACAGGATGTCAGAAAACTCAGGTGTTGGATTGTACAAGTTCAACTGTATTAAGCAATAAGTGTAGTCAGTTAACTACAAGCATTCAATTCCCCTAGCAAAATAAAATTGTAATTTCCATCTTTATGTTGTTATTAAATTATTTGTTTTGAGTTGTGGATTCGAATCCGTGCAGGTTTTTTCATTATTTGTTATCATCTGTATTGTCGTTGGAGATAACATTTATTACATAAACTTGCATTGTGTACACCTTGTTACCATTTGGAATCGAACCACCAACTTATGTGCTGATTACGTAGGGGGTTAACGTGTATGGCGTGTAACACCACTTTCAACAATATTGTAGTGTTAATATATCATAAGGGTAATAACAAAATTACCGAACTCCCAACAATCTTACAAGAAACTGCGACCTTGATTTTGTCGCACCTTTCAACAGTAATGTTCACAACAAAGCGCTGTGTGAGAGCGGAGTCATGTGGATAATTCGTTTCGTTATATATTTATCTATCGCTTTTCATATTTACTTACTCATTATTATTAATTTATAGCTCATTATAATAATATATATCTCGATATTAACTGATCCCGCCTACTTCTTTCCGCCATCTTGTCATCGTGGTATTCTCGCTTTGAGGTCACGTGACATTTGAGAGTAAGACAGCAAGCCAGTAACTATAGAGGAATTACAGTATTACCAGTTATAAGCAAAATAGTGGAAACAGTAATCAAATTTTCGAGCTCAAAAGCATGTATTAAAATCTCAAAATAGGAGTCAGAGGGGTTTTAAAGCAGGCTCCTCACCGATGAACTCAGCTCTACCAATATATGAGTGCTATAGAGAAGCGAACGACAACAACATTTCACTCCATCTGATACACCTGGATGCAAAAGCTGCTTTCGACACAGTAATACACAGTCACATGCTTAGAAGAGCTTTTCTAGCTGGTATTGAAGACAAGCACTGGACCTTGATTAAAGAACTGCATGTTAATGCTGAAAGTTCAGTAGAATGGGACGGTCAAATATCAGAGCCATTCAAAAGTTCACCAAGATGACCGTCAATGAGGTATACTGAGCACCGACCTATATAAACTATACATTAACCAACATTTGAACCTACTGGAAACATCTGGGATGGGACACAGAATTGGAAACATAAATATAAATAACACAACATGTGTAGATGACATCGCACTTGTCAGTGAAAATCCAGATCAAGCGCAAGCATTAATAAGCATGGCCTATGACTATGCATATATGGAAGGATATGAATTACAGCCGACAAAAAGTGTTGTCTTGAACATTTCACAAAAACAAAACAACTGGGAGAACAGCACAACATTCACAATGGGTCCACAAAAAATGCCAGCAGTCGAAAGTGCCACACATCTAGGAATTATTAGAACTACATAGTTGAAGGGAAATACCATCGCTAATGTGGAAGAAAATATGTAAAAGGCGAGACGAAGTGCATGCAGTTTATTTGGAGGAGGTTTCCATGGCCATAATGGACTAGATGTGGATACAATGGTGCATTTATTTAATATATATATATCACCTGTACTCCTTTATGTCGGCTGTAATTCATATCCTTCCATATATGCATAGTCATAGGCCATGCTTATTAATGCTTGCGCTTGATCTGGATTTTCACTGACAAGTGCGATGTCATCTACACATGTTGTGTTATTTATGTTTATGTTTCCAATTCTGTGTCCCATCCCAGATGTTTCCAGTAGGTTCAAATGTTGGTTAATGTATAGTTTATATAGGTCGGTGCTCAGTATACCTCATTGACGGTCATCTTGGTGAACTTTTGAATGGCTCTGATATTTGACCGTCCCATTCTACTGAACTTTCAGCATTAACATGCAGTTCTTTAATCAAGGTCCAGTGCTTGTCTTCAATACCAGCTAGAAAAGCTCTTCTAAGCATGTGACTGTGTATTACTGTGTCGAAAGCAGCTTTTGCATCCAGGTGTATCAGATGGAGTGAAATGTTGTTGTCGTTCGCTTCTCTATAGCACTCCTATATTGGTAGAGCTGAGTTCATCGGTGAGGAGCCTGCTTTAAAACCCCTCTGACTCCTATTTTGAGATTTTAATACATGCTTTTGAGCTCGAAAATTTGATTACTGTTTCCACTATTTTGCTTATAACTGGTAATACTGTAATTCCTCTATAGTTACTGGCTTGCTGTCTTACTCTCAAATGTCACGTGACCTCAAAGCGAGAATACCACGATGACAAGATGGCGGAAAGAAGTAGGCGGGATCAGTTAATATCGAGATATATATTATTATAATGAGCTATAAATTAATAATAATGAGTAAGTAAATATGAAAAGCGATAGATAAATATATAACGAAACGAATTATCCACATGACTCCGCTCTCACAAAGCGCTTTGTTGTGAACATTACTGTTGAAAGGTGCGACAAAATCAAGGTCGCAGTTTCTTGTAAGATTGTTGGGAGTTCGGTAATTTTGTTATTACCCTTATGATATATTAACACTACAATATTGTTGAAAGTGGTGTTACACGCCATAAACGTTAACCCCCTACGTAATCAGCACATAAGTTGGTGGTTCGATTCCAAATGGTAACAAGGTGTACACAATGCAAGTTTATGTAATAAATGTTATCTCCAACGACAATACAGATGATAACAAATAATGAAAAAACCTGCACGGATTCGAATCCACAACTCAAAACAAATAATTTAATAACAACATAAAGATGGAAATTACAATTTTATTTTGCTAGGGGAATTGAATGCTTGTAGTTAACTGACTACACTTATTGCTTAATACAGTTGAACTTGTACAATCCAACACCTGAGTTTTCTGACATCCTGTGACATCCATCAAAATGTATGGCCCCAAAGTATTTAAAACTCAAATTTATGATATTTAAGTTCCATTTTCATTGTTTAATATAGTAATACTTGAATATTTTATATGTGAAATCAGGATCAAGAACAAACCATGTTAATTTTTTGTGTATGTTTATTTTTTTTCAGCCAGATTTTTGCGAACCAGAAACTTGTGATGAACCTGGTAGTTGGGAAGAATAATTGGCAGAAGAATTCAGAAATGAACAAGAGGACTTCTCTGCCCGATATAAATATGGTAAAGATAAAAACGTTAATATTTAATTTAGTTTGCACAAAATATTTCTGGAATTTAAATAACCTTCATCAGGTACGGTACGCTCACAGTCAGAAGATTGCAAAGCCAAATAATTTAAGTCTTGGCAAGCAAATAAAGAAAAGTACCTAAACAGAATAACCAAAATCAGCTACAAAAGACAGATTACATTATTTTTTAGTTGCAGATTTCAAGCATAAATGAACAAATGTTTTTAGTTGCAGATTTAAAGCATACATGAACAAATCCTGGTATTAAGTAGTAATGAGTAAGATCAAAGTCGTTAGATCATAACCGGGGTTAACATATATCTGAATAGGGCAGCATGTCTACCTGTGGACTGTTTACTCGAGACGAGCACGCTAACCACTACACAACCATTTCATCCAGGGAAATAATTTATACGAGTTTAAGATAATTTGACTACAGTCAAACCTGTATTAAGAGGGCACCTTTAGGACAAAGAAAAAGTGGCCTTATAAGACAGGTGACCTCTTAAAAGAGGTTAAATTCATATGAATTTTTCTATGACAGGACAAGAAAAAGCTGACCTTTTAATACAGGTGACTTCTTAATAGAGGTGACCGCATGGACAGGTTTGATTGTATATGAATTTTTTTTCAGATCAATATGAAAACGATGAAAGAGAAAGCTATGATGATTGGGCAGACAGGCTAAGGAGAGAATATCATCTGAAAAATAGAAATTATGGACATCGTCATAGCAGCAACAAAAGGGAGACAACTTCAGAAAGTCAGTCACATGACAAGAATGATAGTAAAGAACGTTTGGAGGACATTAGAACAAAACTGAGAAAGAAATATGAGGAAAATCAGAAAAGAGATAGGGCAAATAGAATACTAATGAAAAGTAAAAACTATTTAAAAAATATCATTGCTCTTCAGTCTGGTACCGGTGGAATCAAATGTAATGACGTTCCGTGGCCTTATAGTGTTGATGTAGTAGAGATAACAAAATGTCATGTTTCACGACGTGTTGACAGACGATCACAAATATAAGAAGCGTTTACGAGAGGAAAAGATTCGTTGGCATCCCGATAAATGTCTACCGAAGCATGGTAAACGTTTGTGTGAGTGTGATAGAAATAGAATCATGGAAAAAGTTAAAGAAATTTCTCAAGAGCTGAATCGGTTGAGTGATTTCCTTTAATTTCAAGTTATGTTGACATGTGTTCTGTGACCTTTACATTGAAATATAATTTAATGTTGCAAAACACATCCAGTTTTACGTTCTATATTGAAAACACCAATTTTAAGTCGCCTTGTAAATTTGAATTATCGTCTGCATATTTTTGCCTTGTGTCATTTATGAAAATTTCTATATCACGTTTATTGAAATCTATCACTTTCCCTTGTTGACATGCTGCGGCCGTATCATGCTGCGCTGGGCATAGTCATTGTTTGACAAGGGGAAGAATATTGATGTAATATGATCTGCTTACTTATAACAAATATTTGTGTTATTTGTAGATCACCACAAGCACATATACACTATAGTGTGAGTGATTGTTGTTAACCGCCCAATGAACAGTTTGTTCCAGCTATATCATGGCGAGAACAATCTACCTTCGATGTGATGATGACGATGCCGCTTTGTACTAGAACAACCCATTTAGTTGTATCTTTATAGTGAAACACCATCTAGTTGTATCTTTATAGTGAAACACCATCTAATTGTATCTTTATAGTGAAACACCATTTAGTTGTATCTTTATAGTGAAACACCATTTAGTTGTATCTTTATAGTGAAACACCATTTAGTTGTATCTTTATAGTGAAACACCATTTAGTTGTATCTTTATAGTGAAACACCATTTAGTTGTATCTTTATAGTGAAACACCATTTAGTTGTATCTTTGTAGTGAAACACCATTTAGTTGTATCTTAATAGTGAAACACCATTTAGTTGTATCTTTATAGTGAAACACCATTTAGTTGTATCTTTATAGTGAAACACAATTTAGTTGTATCTTTATAGTGTGAAACACCATTTAGTTGTATCTTTATAATGAAACACCATTGAGTTGTATCTTCATAGTGAAACACCATTTAGTTGTATCTTTATAGTGTGAAACACCATTTAGTTGTATCTTAATAGTGAAACACCATTTAGTTGTATCTTTATAGTGAAACACCATTTAGTTGTATCTTTATAGTGAAACACCATTTAGTTGTATCTTTGTAGTGAAACACCATTTAGTTGTATCTTTATAGTGAAACACCATTTAGTTGTATCTTTATAGTGAAACACCATTTAGTTGTATCTTTATAGTGAAACGCCATTTAGTTGTATCTTTATAGTGAAACACCATTGAGTTGTATCTTTATAGTGAAACACCATTTAGTTGTATCTTTATAGTGTGAAACACCATTTAGTTGTATCTTTATAGTGAAACACCATTGAGTTGTATCTTTATAGTGAAACACCATTTAGTTGTATCTTTATAGTGAAACACCATTTAGTTGTATCTTTATAGTGAAACACCATTTAGTTGTATCTTTGTAGTGAAACACCATTTAGTTGTATCTTTATAGTGAAACACCATTTAGTTGTATCTTTATAGTGAAACACCATTTAGTTGTATCTTTGTAGTGAAACCCCATTTAGTTGTATCTTTATAGTGAAACCCCATTTAGTTGTATCTTTATAGTGAAACACCATTTAGTTGTATCTTTATAGTGAAACACCATTTAGTTGTATCTTTGTAGTGAAACACCATTTAGTTGTATCTTTATAGTGAAACACCATTTAGTTGTATCTTTATAGTGAAACACCATTTAGTTGTATCTTTGTAGTGAAACACCATTTAGTTGTATCTTTATAGTGAAACACCATTTAGTTGTATCTTTATAGTGAAACACCATTTAGTTGTATCTTTGTAGTGAAACCCCATTTAGTTGTATCTTTATAGTGAAAGCCCATTTAGTTGTATCTTTATAGTGAAACACCATTTAGTTGTATCTTTATAGTGAAACACCATTTAGTTGTATCTTTGTAGTGAAACACCATTTAGTTGTATCTTTATAGTGAAACACCATCTAGTTTTATCTTTATAGTGAAACACCATTTAGTTGTATCTGTATAGTGAAACACCATTTAGTTTTATCTTTATAGTAAAACACCATTTAGTTGTATCTTTATAGTGAAACACCATTTAGTTGTATCTTTATAGTGAAACACCATTTAGTTGTATCTTTGTAGTGAAACACCATTTAGTTGTATCTTTGTAGTGAAACAACAGTCCACGGGTAGACATGTCGCTCCACTATTATTCTGAATCCGAGTAATGCAGTCTTTGCTCTTAATCCTGATATAATTAGTTTGTTTGTTTAACGGCATTTTCAACAATATTTCAGTTACTAATATATCGTGGCGGTCAGTTTTATTGGTGGAAGAAACCGGAAGACCCAGAGAAAACCACAGACCTGTCAGTCGTGATCGCAAGTCATTGACAAACATTATCACATAATATTGTGTCGAGTACACCTCTAGAATGTTGTATGGCCAATGAAATGTCCTTTAGCATAATTCCATATAGAACAAACTAGAAGGAAGAAACAAACAAAACCGTTTTCATTATATGAAATAAAATCATTCATATACAGAAATTAGAAAAAAAAAATTGAAAACAACGAGTAGGAATGTTTGTTTAAAATGCACTAGCTCATGGCAGACGAGAATGCTTGGATGGAAACATTTATGACATTAATTAGAATATGTTTATCATACCCTATTTACATCTCATTTATAGCCAATACACGAATTGACGTGAACCTTGCACAACATATGATGTGTGCAATGTAGTTGTGCATTAAGATATTATGTTTTTTTTAACTGTTTTTTATTTTGGAGGTCCAAGGGAGTGATATGAGAAATTAACACCCTGTAATGTATTTAACCCAAGCTTTTATCATGTCCACTGTGTGCAAGGTAGTGTTCTATTACATATTATTTACTGCATTGAGAGTCTGTAGGAGGTGCATCCTATTTATCCACATAACATTATTATAGGGTGATGTCCTGCAATCCACATCTCCTCTACAAGCAACAAATGGATTGTTATCTCTGGCTAGAGGTGGGTCCAAGTTACTACAACTCATGATATAATTGCTCGTTATTACTAGGACACTCTGAAGCAATTAAGAGATTAAGAAAGGGCCACAAGTGTGTAGGTGCGATTTAGTTACCGATAATACAAAAATTGAGGAACTACAAGTACATTTTCATGCTCAAAGTGTTCGTGAAATTCGTAATAAATCCTTCATTAATGGTGAGAGTATTTCTCATTAGAGAATTGAGGTCTGGTGGAGCATACTATTTGTCAACATGCGCGAAATTGTATTTAGAAATAGGTCAGAACTACTCTTGATAGAAAAGGCTATGGTGTTTAACGCCACTTTCAACAATAGTTCAGTTAGATCGTAGTGGTCAGTTTTATTGGTGGAGGAAACCGGAGTACCCAGAGCAAACCACAGACCCGTCGCAAGTCATTGACAAACATGATCACATAATATTGTGTCGAGTACATCTAGCTATAGCCATGAACGGGATTGGAACTCACAACGTTAATGGTGATGGGCACTGATTGCATAGGTAGGTTTATATTCAACTAATTCATCAAGAAAATTTGGAAAAAATATTTGAAAAATCCATTCAGAAAATATAAACTAAATATAAGCCATTCCAAATGTTCACACACATGTGTACAAAATAATAGTTTGACATTTTCAGAGATTGTAACATATGTGAACTTTATTTATTACAGACACATAATTTGAGAAGTAAAAATTATAAATTTTGGCAAAATATTAGATGGCACCCCTTTGGCCCCTCTTCTACTTCGGATCTATTAGAGTGTGATGAGAGTTTTATATAACCATAAATTGGAAAGAGCTGACATTTGGACTACAGTAAGGACGGGTTATATAATTATAAATAAAAATGTCTTAGCTAGTTCATCAAGGGTGAAATTATTTTCAATTATGAAAGAATATTTTTAATTACTGCGAACCGTTATCTTTTACAATTGAAGGCCATTTTCATTGTTTTAATTACTCGTGCAGTTATATGTTAAACGGCATTTAATTGCTCATAAAGAACATCAGTTTGTTATCTTTCATCCCATTGGTTAATCAGGATATTGAATTTCGAATCTCGAATTTCAGATATTGAGTCGAATTTCGAATCTTTATTTTCGAATGATCCTTCTGGGCTTTCGTACAATTTGTTCTCCGAAAATGATTTTAAATTTTTTTCGAAATTGAGCAAAAGTTTGTCTGTTGACGATCTAACAAAAATAACACAGAAAATATTTTAATAAAAAAAAATGAACAAATTTGACGAGACTTTGAAAATCGAATATTCAAAATAATGCAATCGTGTGCAACCTTACCTGGACAAGTGTTTCAAAAGATATCATAGTGCATAACAAAAGCAATGAACCAAAATTGAAATACTTTTAAAGGAATGGTCAGTCTGGATACAAAAGTGCTCAGCAAGAAAAAAAACAGGAATTAATACAAAAAAGATGGAATGATTTCTCTTTTTTTTTCTGACATATTGATTCACAGAAGAATTTTAAAGCCCAACTGGAATTTCAAAATTCATTGATGTTTTAAAGTCCGTTGGGAGTATTTAATTTCCATGGAATTATCTTGGTTACCTTGGAAGTTTAATATCTCATTGGACCAAGGTTTTCCTATGGAAATGTGAGAAATCCTTTTGGAAAACAGTGTTTTCTTATATCTTATGGGAAAAGTTTTTTTTTCACAGGAATTTTAATTTTCCTATGCTTTGGAAATTAAATTTAAGGAAAAAATATGAAAAAATATCAATTAATGCGTTTGATAATGGGAAGCTCCATGAAATTCCGAACATCTTGGCGGCTTTTCATATGACTTGGTTGCTTTCGGAATGGCGGCGCAAGATTTGAAAACATTGAAATTGCACATTTAAAACCAGTTTTTATTGGGGTTCGTGTTACTCGATCTTTTGTTTTATTTCTATGTTTTGTAGATCGTTGTTTGTCCTTATGTCCTTTTTCTTGTGGCCATTGTGTTGTCTGTCCTTCTTCGATTTACGGATTCTGATTACTCCTTTGGTATCTTCAAACCCTTCCTAACAGAAATATGGCATTAACATGTACCAATAAGTACCGTTTTTTGAGAATCTGAGTTTTTCTCTAAAATTTAAATAGCTAGGTTAGTAAATATCATAATTCTAGAATTGGCAAGTTTTCGATATGAGATAAAAAGAATATAATTATATTCAGAAAAATTCTAAAAACGGCCTACTTTTTAAAATACTTTTACCCAAATACATAATGAAATAAATAAGATATTAAAATACCAGGCTCAAGCTGGCGAGCAATTTCTAGCGAGCATTAAGCTAGCGAGCAATAAGGCAATATGTCTCAAAACCAAAAAAATAAATAAGAGCAACATGTACTTTTCAAAGATTTCTAGCGTCCAATAACAAATATATTACAATGTACATAATGAAATAAATGTTGCATAGCCAACACAATAAATCTAAATCCCGCCAACACAATAAATCGACATCGGGGCATACAGTAAATATATCTAGAGTCCCCCGCCCACACAATACAAAATAACGAAGACATAAATATTTTTCGGATGGCGAGCTTACCACTTTAAATAAACACAGAATAAAAAATCATTTAATTTAATGTTTTAAACCGGTAGATAATTTGGACAGCGTTTTGTCAAGCAATATAAAGTCATAAGATTCCGGTTCACATGAAGACATCTCATCAATCTAAAAATAGTGTAATTATAGAACATTAGAAAAATATAACAGTAACTTTTATGAAAAAATAAACAAAATCTAAATCCCGCATGTGCGTGTCACATTTATTATCTACATGTATTTATTATTAAATTGTGTATTTAAAGGTGTCAAATCGCCAATTTAATTCACCAATCAGAGCTTAGAACATATACAAAAGTAGTCATTTTTAAAGAAAAAAGTTCCTTTCGCTTTGTTGTATTTTTAAAAAAATAAATAAATGGAAAGGTATAAACAATGGTAGTTGCAGATAAATATGTAAGGATTATTTGGAATCCAAATTTGGTTACATTTAGTTGTATTGGAATCCTTTATGGAGGTCTTCATGAATGACCCATCAATACGGAAATTCCGGGAATGACGTTGTTATTTGTAGCGTAGGGAATATCCCAGAGCATGGTACTTCACTGCATATCAAAATTGATATTTGACACCCTGCTGTTGGCTTGAGGTGCGGAAACCCACCCAGGCATTGAAATCAGTTAAAGACCCGGGCAATATCTTTGATTGAAACCCCAAGTGGGCAAGAACTTTGCCGTCCTTGATATATTTTTCATGAGATATTTATAGAGACCCCCCCCCCCTTCCACAAAACAAAATTCAAATATCAAAGTTGATATTTGACACCCTGCTGTGGGCTTGAAGTGCAGAAACCCACCCAGGCACTTAAGTCGGTTAAATTCCCGGGAAATACCTTTGATTGAAACCCCAAGTGGGCAAGAACTTTGCCGTCCTTAATATATTTTTCATGGGATATTTATAGAGACCCCCCTCCATAATTTTGTTTTCAAATATCAAAGTTGATATTTGAGACCCTACTGTGGGCTTGAGGTGCAGAAACCCACCCAGGCACTTAAGTCATTTTAAGGCACTGGAAATACCTTTAATTGAAACCCCAAGTGGGCAAGAACTTTGCCGTCCTTAATATATTTTTCATGGGATATTTATAGAGACCCCCCTCCATAATTTTGTTTTCAAATATCAAAGTTGATATTTGAGACCCTACTGTGGGCTTGAGGTGCAGAAACCCACCCAGGCACTTCAGTCAGTTAAAGGCCTTGGCTATACCTTTGACTTAAACCCCAAGTGGGAAAGAACTATGCCGTCCTTCGATATTTGTTCATGGGTTATTTATAGGGCCCCCCCAAATCCAAATATCAAAGGAGTGTATCGGGACAGCTCAAGGAATATTTCGGGGGGAGCAAAGGGGAGCGTGACATTGCGTATGCGTTACTGGAAGTGACATCATAAGACCGAAAGTGGATGTTTCCCCTTGGGGTGTGTTCTTATTTGTTCGAGGTGTTGTGTAGTACTCCAAGGGTGTTTTCTATCACGTCTGCGTTCTCACTGTGGTATTTCTACTAAATAACCTAAGAGTCAAATAAATGAAATGGTACATTTGATCCCCTAAGTCACCCAGTAGAAGGTCACTCTGCATTTATCCAGGTTTGTGACTGGCTCTATATAGAGGTTGCATTAACATTTTTTTTTTTTTTTTTTTTTTTTTCATAGCACATGTTTAACAAGTAACAACACAAATCTCTGTACAATACCCGTCTCTTCCACGGTATGTTCTAAGAGCCTGGTGACTTCTGTCATGCTATGTCATGCACATCGATGAATGAGGTAAAATATGCAATGAAATCCGCACACGGCAGATCCTTCTTCTTGTACTCGAACGATATTGTAAGTCCAATGAAGGCAATGTTTGTTCATGAAATTGACATAAACGAATTCTTGCGGTGGACGTCCGGTTGGATCGTAGTATTCCCCTCGTGAGTTGGCGTCGATGTATATAGCGATCCAGTGTTGTCCCATTGGATGGTCTGGATCCGTATTTCCCACAAGGGCCGAAGGTACGTTTAATAATCTGGGTAATCTGTTTCTGGCATAGACCCCCTTAAACACAGGTCTGGAGTGGGGATGTTTTTTCAATAGAGTGTTAATCTCTAGCGTAGTCATTATGCAATGTAGTCAAACAAGACTTGTCTGTTTCTACCGATTTCGATCACGTTGTCAAATTCTGCATACAGCACGACGTTGATGGTCCCTGCCAGAGCTTCGGCGAAATGAATCTCCACACGTAAATTTCCCTATCCGGAGTCATATCGAATCCAAATAAGGTGTTTCCTTTAGCGTATTCCTCTCTGGAGATGGTATTTCATTCGTCTTCATACATCTTTCCCGTACTGGCATAGAGTACCATATAACTGCGAATATAACCTGCGTTGTCAAAGTCGGGTTGTAACGGTTTGGCGGGAATCTGTCGTCCGTCCACGTTCAGTGCCACAAAATTGATCTTGTAGTTTTAAAATCGAAAGGGATTTTCGTAATAGTCCCATTTAAGGTATCACTGTCCACGCAACCAATCACCAGTCTTTTCGGCAACTGTCCCAAAACATGTTGTCCTGGACGTAATTCATGTTGCCACGGGGAACCGTATCTACTTTGACTTCTACACGTCGGATGGGGTATTTAAAGCTGGTCTTTTCCAAAGCTTTGACGTGACACATTCTTACGGCAGGACTTAACTGAACATTTCTCACAAATAGGGCGAGATCCTTGATTATGATCTTATAGTTGTCGCATCGGCCATTAGAGCGAACACGTCTCGACTTCGTCGTAATTTGATTTTCAGATCGACGTGATTCAGTAAATATTTCTCTTGTCAAAATAAATCCAAGTGTAGTTTTCCCATCATCTGTACAGACTTGCTTTGGGCCGTCAATGCTTTCTGGGACGTGAATCCTGTGTTATCGGTTGTTCTTTTATCCTGATGTCCCGGTGTATCTTTGTACCACATGACTCCCGTTAATTGAGATTCTTTGGCAGCTGGGCCATAGCTGAGTAATATTTCTATGTAAGCTCTGTAAGGGTACAAGCTGGTCGGTGGTGAAACCAGATTTTCGTTGAGGCTAACACTGACATCACTAAAGAGGGAATGCATCCATAAGTTGACAGATCCAACGTCCGCTCCGCCATCCAGTGCAGTATAGTCGTCATCCATGATCTGTGCTTCCACAAACGGGTAAGTATTAGCCAAGTCGATGTAGTCGTCCCCCGCCCCACTGACGGCAAATTCGTAAGGTCCTTGATCCGTCAGAGCCGATGTCAATCCTTTCTGCTCCCAATACCCATAAGCCACAATGATCTGTGTAGGTGGAACTTCAAATACATCCAGTTCTGATTTCGTGCATTCGCATGAGTTGGGATGTATAAGTGCCATTCTTATCCAAAATGTCATTCGAAGTGTTCCGTTGCTTGGTCTGCCGACGTCTGGTCTTTTTTCGCTTGGCAGGTCCTTTTAGAACTCGTTGTCCTGGGAGTTCTACCGTGTCCATAGCTTTCTGGAGTAAGTTTTCTCCTGTTGATTTCAATCGTGATTTTGCTGCCTGTTTGATATTTATTCCTTGTACGGCATCTCCGGCAATATTTAATCCCGTTTTTAAAGCCTCGCGTTCTAGGGTCTTTGTTCCCCTTTTCAACAAAGGCATGGCTGCTTTAAAGAGTCCTCCAAAGATACTGCCAAGTCCATGTCCTCTTTGATATCCAGAGGCGGATTTAGAGGGGGCATGCGCCCCCCCTAAAATTCGCAAAGCATATGTTATACAACGTTAATTAAGCAATTCAACAAACAACTTTTTCATGAATGGTTAACTCGTGACCTGCAAGTCAAAATGAATAGTAATGATATTAGGAGTAAATTTGGGATATCATTCAAAAAAGCTCTACCCATTGATAAATGATCAGTATACTGTCCGTCCTGATGAAGCTTTTCGTTTCGCCGTTGGTTCATTCATTGAAAACGTATGATTCGTTCTTGTTTATAGAAAAAACAAAGGCGAATATGTTAACATTAATGCTGCATGAAACGATTCTGATCATCTAATTTAATAGGGTCATTATCAAAATACACGCAATTTTTCCTGTTCCTATTTTGGTGACATCAAATATTTTCGTTCCCATTTTGCTTTAGCCTATTAGTTTTTCCTACATTACAATGACATATTCACATAATATGCAGTCGGGAAAACCACCATGAAAAAAAAGATTTCTAGATATGTAGCACCCCCTCATACATTTCAGTCCGTGGTGTTACCAACAAATTATTCTTTTTAGGAAAATGAAAAATAATTTTTATGTAAAAAGTGGCTACATACATAATATACAGGGAAATCATGCATAGTGTAGGATATTTTCTTTGGAGCACTATTTTTTCACAATATTTGGATATGTAGTTGCGGAGTTCCATGTAAGCTGTATTATGAAACAAACAAGTTTTCACAATTGTATTTTGTTTCACTTTATTTAAAGAAAAGATGACTTATATACATAGTTATCAAAGTCAACTTTATTCAACTATAATATAATTTACTTCAATTATGTCATTTATCCTTTTTATGAAACAATTTACATGAGGTAGCACCATTGACAAGAGGTAACACCACAGATTACAAAAGTAACACCAGGAACATCTTCATGAATGTAAACATTTAATTCAAGAAAAAAACACAACTATCAACCTATATTTGTTGTTTTTTGAAATGTTTTCAGTACAATATTCAGTTTTTCAACATATTGGTTTAATGCATGAACAATATCAGTTTTGTCCATGGTGTTATGCAGATATGTCCATAGTGTTATGAAAACATGTCCCTGGTGTTACCAGGTCTAAACAGTATACTCCGATCAACTCCTTAAACTATATCTTATAAGTAAATGACGATGTTTGAACAATTTTTCTGCATAGGTTAAAGAGCAATATTTTGTTCTGAATATTACTGTTTATGGACTAATGTGTGTATTCACAATTGTAATTCTAAATGTCTGTGGTGTTACACAATCTGTATGGTAACACCACAGACAAACAGGTAAGTATTTTCGGGGTAAAAGGAAAATAATATCTCCCTGACTATATTTTATATGTATATCCTGTGAAGAATACCAAATGTAATGTATTGTATATTTTTACATTTTGTTCAATTCTAACAAAATGAACTAATGAGAAGTACACCACAGACATAAAATTTATATACATGTACTATACCAATTGCACGTACCTTTTCGGTCCTATATTAGTTTATGGATCACTTTTGTTTTTGTCGTCTGCACATCTCATGAAACAGGAAATAAGCAAAGGGAGAAACTATTTTTGCTTCAAATATGACAAGACAGATGACTCTTACCAGTCTGAATAGGAAGGGTAACACCACAGACATGAAAATCTATAACAGCAGGTTTTTGCTAATTTTCTTTTTAAATTTCAATATATATCAAGCAAAAATAATGCTGTGCTATTAGAGTTTTAGGAATAGTTCAAAAATAATATAAATATCGAATAAAATCATTACATCTGAATAGTACAATTGACCAGAAGTAAGTCATTCTGGAAAAATAACACGTAACACCAAGGAAAAACAGGTCTTCGTGTAGCAAGTAGAAATTCGCAATTGGACCAATCTGGATTTAGATGGTAAAACTATAGAGGGCTGATGTGCCTTCATGCAAAACATGTTTTCTCTAATCAGTTTGGTTGATATTTGTCTTTTAATTGCATAATAACAGAAAAGTGTGTGTATGTTGATAATGACCCAGTAACGTTAGCTTATCAGAAATCAACAACAAGTTCATGTATTGACAATTTCCGCTTTTGTTTGTCTATAAACAAGAACGATCGAATCATACGTTTTCAATGAATGAATCAAACGACGAAAAGAAAAGCTCCATCCGGACGGGCAGTATTAACTAGAACCACCCGAAAGAACAAGCACCGAAAGTACAGACCAATTAGTGAAATGAGGAATGCGTTAAAACTAAATTAATAGTTCTTTGAAGGGTTAATATATCGTGATCGATCAGTCATGCATGAGTTGAGCAATTCGCATCACGGTTGTTAAAGAAAAGTTTTACTTTAGGTTCTTATAATCTGACAAAAACATACTGTTAACAATTATCCGGCAAAATTAAGACTCAAAGTCAAGTTTTTTTGGTCTGATAAAAATGGTGTGGTTGGTTCAAAATTGTCGTTCAAATAAATGTAATTCCTCAAACCCCCAGAGCTTCCGGGGGGCTTCGCCCACTTGGCCCCCTACCAGGGTTCTGCCTTGGACCTGCTGGGGACGCGGTCCCCAGACCCCTCGCCCACTCACGCCCCCCTTAACCACGAATCCTGGATCCGCCCCTGTATACTATATCGAAATAATTGCTTTTTAATGTAGGATTTATTTGTATTATCCAACATATATTTAAAATTTAAAGTATCGTAACTGCACACTTGGTCACTTCACTTTATGATCATTATTATATAAAAGTCTTAGTCATCTAGAAATGAAATTTGTTTCTACGTACTGTTGAACCTGAATCCAAATGGGTTAGGTTTAGGGTTATTGTGCTTAACGTCACTTTCAACAATATTTCAGTTATATCGTGGCGGTTAGTTTTATTGGTGGGGAAAACCGGAGTACCCACAGAAACCCACCGATCTGCCGCAAGTCCAAGTGTGTCCAATTTGTTTTCTATATTGTAGACTCTGAACACGACTATTTGTATTATTTTAAGTCTCCGCGAAAATCCTTACTTTAAGTCTACACACATGGGATGATCACTTCGAACGCGGCAGTTCGTGAGTGTGCTTTCTGGTCCGGTGAAAATCAAGAATTTTAAATTTGATTTTTGCTTTTTAGACAACAACCACTCCACAAATTTCATATGGAAAAAGAAATTATTGAATAGTGATGAAGAACCGATCATTAATGGCTGTAACGTTGACTTGCGAGGAATGCTTATGTGAATCTTGAGATATTTGTGTTGTACCGGTGATCAATAGTTTTCGTGCAGCTTAAAAGCCAAAACATTATCTTAGCGTCAAATATTGAACTTAGTGGTTTTAAGCAATTTTTTTATTCAGGGAGTAGACCATTGCTGACGAAAAGACGGGGCGGGGATACAAATATTTAAATAAATACAAATCTGGCATTTTCAACTGCATATTTGAGACTAAATTTTCTCGTTTTTGGTTGGTCCTGTCTTTTTTTTTGTGCTTTGTTTTTGTTGAAGACAATTTAGTTTGTTAAATACTGGTTGTGCTAAAACTTGCTCACTTTAAATTTAGTATTGTGAATTGCTTCTTACTTTGTATGTTTTGCTTTCATTTAGTTTTGTTATTCAATATTAACAACACTTTGGAATAAAGTTATTTCAAATTTTGATCCTGCCTATTTTCTTCTAGTCATAAGTTGTTCTGACTATTTTTCACAGCATTTTAGTCCTGTTTTTTTAAGATTTCATCATAGAGTCTCCATGCATGGTGAAATAACGAATGTGATTTTCCATAAAAGAAGAAATAATACACGTGTGCCTCCATATCCTGTTCTCTAAGTTCGGAGAATAACACATGTGAGCATCCTTGTCCTGAGAAAATAATGCACAAGAGTTTCCATATCCGGAGAGATACATAGGATCTAACACGGAGAGGTGCAAGATAGTAAAATCTGTGACATCCAAGGGTAAGATTTAAATCGTATCCGACGAGGCTTTTTTTATCGGATACGATTTAAATCTTACCTGAGGGTGTCTCAGATTTAACGATCTTCACCTTTCACTGTGTTTGACTCTTTTTCTCACCCCTTTCTATCGCGTCAATGCTTGCTTTCTTTGAGAAAATAGAGAGTTCTCTCCCTTGTTGGTAGCTAACGTAAATGATAAAAAATACCTCCCTTTGACGAATGTCAAACGATTTTTTATATAAGTATATATTACGGATTTAGTTTGCTACACAGATTTTCATTGGTTCTTCAACTATGAATGGTAGCATATGTTCGGAAAAAAGACGGGGTACATATTTCAGTCTCCCAAAAACAATAACAACATGGCCGACAAAAATAGATATACATGTATTACGCTTCACTGAATCAATAGCATAATACGGAATAATAAATGTATTTTTACCAAATCAAATGCTGTTTTTATACTCAAAACGGCGACATGAACAAAAAAAATATTACAACAGTTAGTTCCGCCACTATGTTCCACAGTTGTACCATAACAAACTTGAACATCAGAATAAACAAGTAAACATGTGTTAAACTTTGGGCGTTGAAAACTTACGAAGTCATGGGGTCACAAGTTTTTGTTTATATGTTAACATTAAAATTATTGAAATTGCTTCACAAACCCGTTTCCTTCATGATACATCTCATACATGAAATATAACATGACGCATATTTTGACGTCATCGTAGAAAGAATGTCAGAAATACGGAAAGGGACATTTAGAAATACGTAAAATTAAAGTAAAGGACACAAAATATTTAGAATTATTTCTAATATGGTTTTACATATGAATTGGGACTATGTACGTGGTAAAAAACAAAAAAGGAAAATAAATAGAAAGGAACAAAAAGGGGAAAAAAATTTAAAAAAATCATGATTTTTTTATCCGACTTTAGTTTCTGTATTAAAAAAAATAATGTCTAAATCCGTAATTTATCTGTTGTTCAACTATCAGACAGAGTATATAATGTGACATTCCCGGCTCAGGATATATATTGACTGCTCGTCAGAGAATATATATCATAAGCCGGGAATGTCACAGTATATACCCCGTCTGATAACTGTATAACATATATTGTACGATGTTTCATTTATTTGACGACATATGATTGGATAGAATCATTCCTAAAAATAACGATAGAAAGGAGAGCCATATATGGAAATCTAGAGAATAAGATTAATACGCTTTACCTGGCCAGGAGAAAATTCCATTTATAAAAATAACGCGCAGTAACGAAATGATGCAGACGGAAAATTACAGAAGGTCAGTGGGCGGTGCTTAATTTTGTGTAGTGACCATTACCTCTTTAGCCTTAGCATTCCATTCATAAGAATAACGATGCAGACGATAGATAAACTTGCAGGTATTTGACCAGGCTCTCTCTATATATGTGTGTGTATTTTGATTGAGCATAATTAAACACTACTGCAAGAAAGATGAAGATTTATATTTTCTTCTAAAATAACGTGCAGTTACGAAACGATGGAGACGGAAAATTACAGAAGGTCAGTGGGCGGTGCTTAATTTTGTGTATTGACCATTACGTCTTTAGCCTTAGAACTTCCAAGAAAGTCCGTCAAACATAGTTCGTGGAAAAAACTTGGTTACTGTTTCAAGTTATAAATCAGCAATATCGTACAAAAATATTATAAGCTCCCGTGACCGACTATGGTTATTTAGACAGTAAGTAAATAGTTGAAGGGTGAGCGCTGGAGCGCTCACCCTTCAACGATTCACTGACCGTCTAAATAACGATAGACGGTCACTAAGGAGCTTATAACTTATAATATTATATTTTAGAACTAGATTTCTTTTAATATTAGAAATTCAATATTTTTCGTTTTTTTTTCTATTCTATCTTCACCTGCCACGCCCACCAGGAAATATCATAACGTTTGAAATTCCCGCGCGTGAGTTATATTGCCCGGTGATGATTTCCGGTGTCGTAAAATTTTTAGCTACCCATGAAAATTAGCTACCTCCAACTTCCGGTAGCTAATTTTCATACGGCGGAGCATAATAATTAGCTACCTATGAAAATTAGCTACTTGTAGCATAAACTTATAGGATTTGTCTCCCTTATTATGTTTTCCAAAATATAGAAACATTACTCTTTGGAAACGATGAAATTAGTATTAACAAAAATTCTAATATCTTCAATAAAGTTCGAGCATATATTAGACAAAAAAACAGATTCTAATCAGTGGTTGGTCATCTGGTCTACATCAACATCAATTTATTTCCTATGTTTCACTATATTGTGTTAAATATTATTAATATTTGTGTATGTGTTATTTTTGTTGACATTATTATATGTGTATTATTTGTAGGGAGAGGACAGTCCATAAGTTGTGATAACTTTTTGTCCAATCCCATTGCTGTTTTATTTGCAATAAAATAATATTAAACTAAACTACCAAAATACAGATTGTGTATTTCCAATGGAGAGACAAAATGAAAAACTGCATGTACATAAACAGGAAAAGAGTTACTGATTGACAAAGAGAGACATATAGATCTCATGGGCGTATCCAGGGGTGTGGGGGGGGCCTCCCTAAAATTGGAAAACATGATTTTTTTTGGCGTAAAATCCTGAATTTTCACACGAAATATCCCAAAATTTTTCGCGCCTCCCTCCGCTCTGCGCCATTTTTTTTAAGTGCGCCCCCCCCTTAACTTGAAATCCTGAATCTGTACACAATATAAAATAAAATAAACAATAGCTATTAGTGGTGTTTATAGTTGAAAAACAAAATGCTACCTGAATGGCTGTATAGCATGTGATTAAGTTACAAACTATCTTTTTTCAATTTACCATCGCGATGTATCATTTTTACAGCTATTAAAAATAGATTGGTGGACTATTTATGGTAGAATTTAATATTTATGTGATGTTCAAACTATGCAAATTTTTCTTTAACTTAATTAGATCATATATGATAATTATTAATCACACTTTTATTATTGCTAACCGTGTTACCCTCTTGAAATAAAGAAATTAACTCATTTACTTACTTATTGACACTATCTTCTGAATTCAATAAATAAATAAAATTATGTTCCATATATATTTAATAATGAAAGTTGGGAACTTTATTTATTACAATATTAAAGAACTGGTAGCTATTAGATTAATTTCAATTCGAAACAAACTATTTGCACTCTTGATGACAATTTCTTATTTGGATTTTGTAAAAATAGAACCCTAAATCATAAATTTCCAACAGAATGTGGAAGATGGCAATATATGTGTACAGAACATGGTTTGATCCGATCGGGACTCGAACCCACGATCTACCGCACTCAAGGCGAGCACGCTAACGATTACCGTACCGATGAGAGTCTTTGGTGAGCATTTCTGGTCTGTTTCTCAGCGAATACATTTATTGTCCAGGCGCGGATCCAGGATTTCAAGTTAGGGGGGGGGGGGGGCGAACTTTAAAAAATTGCGCCGAGCGGTGGGATGCGCAAAACATTTTGGGGTATTTCGTGTGAAAAAAATCACGATTTTACGCCAATAAATCATTTATTTTTCAAATTATTTGGGGGGGGGGGGGGGGGCGCCGGATGCGCCCCCACCCTGGATCCGCCCCTGTTGTCTACATAAATGACAGAAGATAACGTAACAATACAAAATACATTGTTCAACGCACGGTCAACTTTTCGCGCTTTCACAATCCTTCGGCAGAAGACACATAAAAAGCGACTTTTTGAGTACATGTATATAAGCAAATTCATATTTCAAACCAAAGATTATCAACTGGTATTTGTTGCTTATTATGCAAAGCACGCAGAATTAAGGAGAAAGAGCAAAGACTGGTTGCTTCGGAATCAGAGTGAAGCGACATGTAATATCCGCGGACTGTTGTTTCCGTTAGCTATCACTATAAACAAAACCTAAGCATGTTGGTCTAGAAAAAAGCGGACATCATCATCATCTCATTAACTTGGTCTCGCCATGATATAGCTATAAAATTGCTGAGTTGGCGTTAAACAACAATCGCTCGCTCACTAAAGCTGTTACGTACAGTTTTTATATTTCCCCGACAATGTACGTATATTGTGTTTATTCTGCAATGTTTTATAGTTAAAAAAAACAACTGGCCAATTGTCTAAAAAGAGCAGAAACAGACATCGTTCTAAGCGTTTTAGACGTCCGCGCTTATAGTGTAAGTTTCTCGGCGTCGCTCGACATGAATCAGTTACCAGAAAAACTATATCTTGGTCAAAATCTTAAGCAATATGTGATGAAAGAAGCTGTTATATATAAAATCCTTAGGTACAGACAAAACAGATGTCACACCAATGAGGAGCGATGGACAGATCACAGCTGACACAAAGCAAAAATCCAACATCCCCAACAGTGTCAGTCCGTATTCACCGTAGAATCACAAGACAACATCCCCGACTGCACCAAAACCCACATCATAAAAACAGCACTCCCAATATCTCTACCAGGTGTAAAAGAAACTCCTACATAACATCAATACCCATAGATTTTGTGCTCCCAAAACTATTAAATTATTTGGCTTTCCATTCTTTTGATCTTGAGCTAACTGATGAAGGTTATTCCAGAAACGTTCATGTGCACTAAATTTGATATCTACGTTTTTATTACCTCTTTTCAGCAATGTAGCTATCTGAATGTTTTCTTTGAAAACAAGATACACTCATTGTTTAATATAATAGATACAAAATGTATGTAAAATTTCCAGGTAAATTAGTTACCTGTATCTGTTATGAAAATTATGTGTACAGAACTAAGTCAGATTGATAAAAGGTGCATTTATGTTGGTTTTTTTTCTCTCTGCTTGATATTTTTGATTGGTTTGTTTTGTTTTGTATTTGTTTGTTTGTGATAACAGATTAATATCTAATTTTATTTCTGTTTTTTTCTGTTTTGAGGATATAACTTCAGAAGGGCCTACAAATTTATACATCTTGGAATAACAGTAGTACTTTAGGGTGCCTGCATCCTAATTTCTTATGTACATGTATCTCTATTCTTTATCAATAAATGTTTAGAGGTTTGCGCTTGTATTGAATCGGGGCCTTGATGGGAGATAGGTTTAACGAGCTGCCTACACCTCATGTATCTTTCACTGTACTGTTCATCACTTGGATGATGTACTCAGCCTTTAGATAGTAGATTGCGAGACGCTGGTACAAGATAAATTATGAAAATGTCTGTAATGTCATTGAATATAGTTCAAATAAATATTCTGCATCATGCTGGTATGTTTTGTAAGTACAGATACTTGTATCACACATACTTGTCAATTTAATAATTAAATAACAGCCATATATACATGATAATATCTCGCACACAAAGTATCTTAACACAAGTTATTTCTTAAAGATTTTATTGAAAAACTCAGACAGGCATGGTGGAACATTAGCATACATATAATACAATACAATATATAGACTAGAGGCTCAGGAGGTTGAGAATTTTTTTTAGGAATCAACCAATCAGCAACAAGAATTGCCTGTGGTGGACATGTTTGTTAACGGATCGGGACTAAATTAGCAATCTTTATAGAGGGCCTTCCATAGCTGCTACCTATCAAGTTTCGGTTCATTTGGCCGAGCGGTTTCAGAGGAGAAAATTGTTTATGAATCGACCAATCAGCAACACGAATTGCCTGTGCTGGCCATGTTTGTTAACAGATCCAAAATTAGCAATCTTTATAGAGGGCCTTCCATAGATGCTACCTACCACGCTTCGGTACATCTGGTCAAGCAGTTTCGGAGTAGAAGATTTGTTGGGAATCTACCAATCAGCAACATGAATTGCCTGTGCTGGCCATGTTTGTTAACGGATCCAAAATGAGCAATATCTATTGAGGGCCTTCCATAGATGCTACCTACCACGTTTCGGTTCATTTGGCCAAGCGGTTTCAGAGTAGAAGATTTTTTAGGAATCGACCAATCAGCAACAAGAATTGCCTGTGCCGACCATGTTTGCTAAGGGATCAGGACTAAATGAGCAATCTTTATAGAGAGCCTGCCATATATGCTTCCTACCAAGCTAGGTTCATTTGGCCAAGCGGTTTCAGAGGAGAAGATTTTTGTAGGAATCGACTAATTACTCTAAAAAGAACATTATAACATACATTTGCACATTTTAATAATCTATATATCAAATAATTTCAAACATCCTGTCAAAATCTATTGTGGTTATATAATAAACTAGAAGTTAATATAACCTGTGTCACAGATAAAATGTGTAATTAAGGTCGTATGACACCAAATTATGTAACAATCGCCATTGCTAAATTTCACACAAAAAAATCAAAAATTTTACAAATATCACAACTTGCAATTTGTCAGTTAATTTGTAATATGTATGATTGAAAATATTTTGTTATTCTAGTACCAGCATCATACGTAAATGTTTCTGAAAATTATAATTTACATTTTGCTTTTTATATAATATCTTTATTGAAATTTATATCTCTTTGTTAAACTTGTTGTATAAGAAATCTTCATGACGTACCTATGTTTTGGTTTATATAAACTATTTCTTTATCTTATGGGAATCATGAGGATATTGTGAGTCTTTCATAGAAGCAGTTTCATATATGAAATCTTGAAAGTTATGTCAGATCATTTATAAAATTGTAGAGTTTGTTTTGCTTTACACAAGCAGACAAACTGTTTTCACTGATATTTTGAAAACCAAAAGAAATTGCAATTGAGATATTATTTGTTTGTTGTCTTTGAAGCCATAAATAATATGTAATACTTTTTTGGTAGCTGTGATTGTTTTGATTGCAATTAAATATAGAATAATATCTTTTGATCATGTAGTGAATGCCACTTTATTTTAATATATTTTTGGGGGAGTTTTTAACAATTGAATTTCAGGTGTCTTCTATCTAATCCCACTTTTTTAAAACTACCTATTTCCACTTACAAATAACTTGAAATTAATGAATTTTTAAAAAGTGGGATTATGTGGAATGAACGGAATTTCATTATATATTTTTTTTATTCAGATGTCAATAAACTAAATATTTTTCTAGTAAACTTGTTTAATAAATTTCATAAATCAAACATTAAATATCTAAGGAGATATATGTTTCAGCTAATACAAAATAAGTCAAAATGATGAAAAGTAATCTAAATGTAATAAGACAGTAATCGTGATTACAGGGTCAAAATGAATGTAATCGATTACATTACGATTACATGAAATAAAACAAAATATGTCCGATTACAGATTACATCCGATTACATGATAAAATGCAATCAATTACAACTGATTACGATTACAAATTACGATGACCCCATGTCTGCCAATCAGCATCAAGAACTGCCTGTGGGTCCAGTAAATATCTGTTTCCAGCAATTTACCGTGTCGACACTTGTTTTTGTTTTGACATACGTATACGCTTTTTCAACTTTCCCTTTCCGACATGCTTCTACCTGCGTAGCCCTTTATTTTATATTATTTCTTGAATAATTTACTATCCAAAGTCTCGTATAATTTTTTTCAACTTTATTTCCTTTCAATGATTTTGTCAGTTTTATTTTATTTTTATTTTGTTTTCTTTGAAGTGACCATGGTATTTGTAAATCTTTTCTTATGTAGCATTTGTCACAATTTGTCACAATAGTATATAAGATAAAAACCAATTTTAAAAACAATAAACATTTGATTTTATTTGAGTTGTTATTATTTTTATACAACGTCATTTTCATTCACATTGATGTCGGGTGATCCACGGTATCTTGACGTTTTATCTGGCGAAATAGAGAACAATCTGTATACAATCTGTATATTATATATATAAAGTGTATATTATATATAAAGACACTTTATATAAATAATATACAGATTTTATACAGATTGTTCTCTATATCGCCAGATAAAACGTCAAGTTACTGTGGGTGATCACAGGCGTAAGGGGAGCTAAAAATAAACTATCACCAGACATATTGGTGGGGGGGGGGGGGGGGGGGGGGGGGTTAAGCAGTAAATTACAGTCAGTTATGTGATGTGCTCAATGTTTGAGCTGAATTTCAGATTCTAATTGAATCTGAATCCTTATAGGAATAAAGAGCTCGACAATTCAATTTAGATATTTATTTTAATTTTAATTAGAGATCTCTTTAATGTTTTAATGTATTTTGAGTGAACACAGTTTTATGTCCAGATCTCCCTAACTTAGAAAGATCCTTCATTCAATTCTAATAATTTCAATTAAATCTCCCTTCCATTTTATTTACGTTCCTTTGGTCCATGAAAAGAATTAAAAAAAAAACCAGAAGTATTACCATTAGTATCCTACTATGAACTAGAGCAGGACTGTCAAATTTTAGAATTTCAGAATTATAATGTTGTCCAATTTCGGAGATGTTTGACTTGTTCTACTACAGTAATCCATGCCCCTATTATCAGAATAAACGTACAAATAAAATCAGATTTTGGAAAATAAAAAGTCATAGATATTGTCAGAGAAATGGAATGAAGGAATGCGAGGTAGCTAATTTTCATGGGCAAGCGACTGATATTTATGCTTATGTTTGAATGGTGCCAGGTAGTTCATTTTCATGGAAAACACTTTGAAACCTGTGTCAGACATTGAGCAGATGTAAGGTAGCTTATTTTTATGGAAAACGTCATGACTCCTATCCCGTGCAATGAAGGAATGGGAGGTAGCTAATTTTCATGGACCATGCAACGAAGGAATGAGAGGTAGCTAATTTTCATGGGCAAACTTCTGATGTTTATGCTTATGTTTGAATGGTGCCAGGTAATTTATTTTCATGGATAACACTTTGAAACCTGTGTCATACATTGAACAGATGTAGGGTAGTTTATTTTCATGGAAAATGGCATGACTCCTATCCAATGTAACGAAGGATTGCGAGGTAGTTAATTTTCATGGGCAAACTTCTGATGTTTATGCTTATGTTTGAATGGTGCCAGGTAGTTTATTTTTATGGATAACACTTTGACACCTGTGTCATACATTGAATAGATGTAAGGTAGCTTATTTTCATGGAACACTTCATGACTCCTATTCCATGCAATGAAGAAAGGTCAAGTAACTAATTTTCATGGACCATGAAACGAAGGAATGAGACATAGCCAGAAATGATAGGTGATTTGCTTATTTGCATATTCAAAATGGCGGCTCAAAGAGAATTTGGAATTTAACATATAGTTGAACGGGAAACTTTCTGTTAGCTTGGGTCGGACAATTTTCCGGGATAGAAAATCAAACTATGCACCGGTTTGAACAATATCTCAAAATATTACAGCTGTACTATGAAAACTCAAGGTTCCCACCCAGTTTCAAATTTTGAAGCGTAAGCACCATTCAAAAGCATTGAGAAAAAGTGAAAAAATGCATCCTGCACGGTTTTCAAGACATTAAAGCACTGTTCTTACAATCCCCATTCTAGTTGCCGGGACAAATTCGGTCAGTTCCGGTAACATTGTTGAGGAATCTTTCTTCGATAAATATTTTCTGAAAAATTAAAGGTTCCCACGATAATTTAAAAGAGAGCTTCACAAGTTTTTTTGAACCTTTCTAGTAGAGATTCAATAGGGGTTCATGCAAAAAAATCTACTATTTCGTAAAACTACTTCTGCTAGACATAGCATTATTTGAGTAAGCACCGCATTCCATTGTAAATGTAAATAAACAATTAAAAAAGGCTCCACAAGGGTATTTTTTTATTTCGACAAAACAACAGAAGAAGTAACTATAATACAATTGGTAACAATACTGCCGATATATAAAGTTCAAAAAATTTAACAATATATACACTAAACGATTTCAATGACATACTAATACTAATGTGGGGCAGAAATTGAAAAAAAATGCACATTATATTTTTTATTTACATATTTTTATTTCGTGGAAAAAAAGGGGGGGGGGGGGGGGCAGTGCATTAAATATAATTCGATCTTTTACACACATCATCGGATTCCTAATAAACATATGATGACAATTAATTTTGATACGATCACAAATAATTATGAAGTTATTTATGTGATCAAAACTGATGAAATATCATTTAAAAAAATTAGATACGAGTTTTCATCAGCCTCTTCCAAATATGGTTCAACGTTTATTTGCTGACGTCATAAATGACGCGATTTGGTTTATGAATATTCATGAGCAAAATCACCCATGATTTCTGGCTATGAGGTAGCTAATTTTCATGAGCAAACTTCTGATGCTTATGCTTATGTTTGAATGGTGCATAGTAGTTTATTTTCATGGATAACACTTTGAAACCTGTGTCATACATTGAACAGATGTAAGGTAGCATATTTTGATGGAACACGTCATGACTCCTATTCCATGCAATGAGGAAAGGTCGAGTAGCTAATTTTCATGGACAAGCTTCAGATGCTTATGCTTATGTTTGAATGGTGCAAGGTAGTTTATTTTCATGGATAACACTTTGAAATCTATGTCATACACTGGACAGATGCAAGGTAGCTTATATTCATGGAAAACTTCATGACTTCTATCCTATGTAATGAAAAAATTATGCTGACTAGTCTTTGCCTTTATTCTTTAACGCCATGTGCCAATATAAATTGCATAGTCTTTGGTTTGAGTCCCGTGGCGTTTAAATTTTCTCGTCCTGAATTTAACTGAAAAATTGTTCGCTGGACGTTAAACACCAATCGCGAAACTTAGTTGACACTCCCAATTGTCAAGGGGGGGGGGGGGGGTAGAAGCAACTTCTCATTATATTCTACACTGTTCTAGATTTGCTGACATTAGGCAGGAATTGATATTATCCATCTCAAACATCCCTGTAAATATTACCATAACCTTACTCCTTTATGGAACAAATGAATTGACGGTAGAACAGAATACGTTAATTTTCGTTTCTTAAAATCTGATTCAACCCACCATTTCTTTAGAAATGCCTGTACCAAGTCAGGGTCATTACGGGTTTCACAGTTTTCCGGTTGTTGACTGATTTTGTCTGTTTATATAATTATGAGTTTTGACTTTCCCTTTGTAAGATTGTTCGGAGTTCGGTAATTTTGTTATTACCTTTATTCGATACAGAAATACATTATCAAAAGTAAAAGGTTTACACCATGATCATATGGCTTACCATACTTTAGTGACGTACATCTCACCTCAAAGTTAATGATACGTTATCACTTTTCCCTCCTTATTATACATTATTAGTATTTCACATAATTTTATTCTACTCTATCAAATTATTATCTTCCCTGACCAGGGTTCCTGTGTCCACATAGCGCGATACGTTCATGTCACGTTGTGTGGATTCAGTGACCTTGACTCGGGAGGATGTCTTATTATAAATTACAATGTACCAGCAATATTAATATATAAATATATTAATAGTTATAGAAATATTCTATAAAGAGCATGCTATAATAGTCATGATTATGCTATGTATGCTTATTCTAGGAGACAGATTTATAAAAGCAATAATTGCTTGTTTCTGAATCCTGTCTGTATTTACTATGTTTGATGAACTAGATTTCTTTTAATATTAGAAATTCAATATTTTTCGCTAATATTTCTATTCTATCTTCACTTGTCACGCCCACCAGGAAATATAACGTTTGAAATTCCCGCGCGTGAGTTATAATGCCCGGTGATGATTTCCGGTTTAAACCAATCCATTGTAAACAGAGGACAAAGGTAACAAGAACTATCTTTAAAAAAAAGATGTACGACGAAGCACAAATATTATATTCTTCTACGTATTTCACTGAAATAACCTAAACATATTGGTTTTATTGGATTTGATAAGACATGTAAAACTTTGCATCCTACGTAATGTGCAAGGAATCGTTAATAAATAGTAACAGCGTCCATCTTGGCCTGAGGACGGAACTGCCAGACAAAATTTTGAAAGGGGACCACCAAAGGATTATCTTAGCAAAGCTTGAATCCAATTGGCCCAGTAGTTTAAGAGGAAAACAATTAAAATTGCATCCACCTTTTCTGTTTTTAGCAACAGTGGCCATGTTGGTTGGATGTCTGGATTGCCGGACAAAATTTTGAAAGGGGGTCATCAAAGGACTAAGGAAAGTCTAGTTCCAATTGGCCCAGTAGTTTCAGAGATGAAGATTTTTTAAATTTCATCACCTTTTTTCAGAGATGAAGATTTTTTAAATTTCATCCCCCTTTTTTATTTTTAGTAACAGCGACCATGTTGGTTGGAGGTCGGGACTGCCGGACACAATTTTGGAAGGGAATCACCAACGGACCATTCCATCAAAGTTTGGTCTTAAGTGGCCTAGTGGTTTCAGAGGAGAATATTTTTATAATTGTTTATAGACGGACGACCGACGCAAAGTGATGACAAAGGCTCACATGATCCTTTGGGTCAGGTGAGCTAAAAACAAAAAGGGGGTGCATATTATTTCCTATCCATGGTAAAATCTAAAAAAATTCATGGCTTCAACAATAACTTCTTCATTTTTAAGAGAGAATTGATTTGAAATGAGCGATTTAGAAAGTTTAAAAAAGGATACAAGTGACAAATAGAACCTTACTGCATGAGTTAAGAACATGGAAGATCGTATGTGTTATATCTCTCCTGATATGCAGACTCGCATGCGCTATTTTCTCTGGACAAGAATGCTCACATGTGTTATTTCTCCGAACATAGAGAACCGGATATGGAGGCGCACATGTATTATTTCTCCATTTATGGAAAATCACATGTGGTATTTCACCATTCACGGAGACTCTATGATCAAATTTATTCCAAAATGTAGTTATAATTGAATAACAAAATAAAAGAAAGCAAAACATACAAAGTAAGGGGCAATAAAACTGACCACCACGATATAACTGAAATATTGTTGAAGGTGGCGCTAAAAACCATAATCCATAAACCTAAATTTAGAAAACTAAAAGAGACGTGTTGAAGCATTCCCTGCATTTCAATAATAAAATATCCGCATGCAAAATATTATATTACGTTTTGTGTGTTTTTGTCGTGTGTGTACTTAAAGCAAGGCTTTTAGTGGAGATTTAAAAGAATACTAATAGTCGGGTTCAGAGTCTACAATATAGAAACATTTCAACTTGTGGCAGGTCGGTGGTTTTCTCCCGGTACTCTTGATCTTAAGCACAATAACCCGAACCCTAAAAACTAAGGCCATACATATATCATTCCTACATGACTAAGACTACTATATTATAATGATAACATTTATCATTGAGTGAAGTCACCCACCGTGCAGTTACGATACGTTAAATTTAAATATACGTTGTATGTTTGATAATAAAAAATTAATTATACATTAATGTCACCGTTTAAAAAACAATTACATTAATATCGTATAGGCACGATTTTTATTACATTTCATTTTAAAGGTAGACATCTTGCTTCATATCTTAAATTTTATGAATTCAGGTTTTAGCTTAAGCATATTTGTATTTGCTAAATATAACAAATAGGGATGGGACACAAATCTTTCCAACTTATGAAGTCTTCTCCCGAATACAATTATTTACAATATGTATTAGCATGCGCAATGAAATGATATGATATGTATATAATATGCATAGAGATAAATAAACACAGAATGATTATATACAAAAAATTAGGTAGAGACAATATACGAAAGAAAAGAAAGGAGAATAAATACTTTTAGAAATGTGTGTTGGTTCTTTAGATCATTTAGACAATTTGTAAATCTTTTGGAGTCTTTAATATATTTAAAAGCATGTCTAAAAATAGTTGTATTATCTTGATATGCTAGGAAATCACTTCCTTTTGTCAGTAGCTTTACATCAATATTAATGTTAGAAGGTAGCCAATTAAGACTATCAAATAATATTTCCCTATTATCTATATATTTATCACAATCAAAAAAGAAATGGTGAGAAATTTCACATGGTGCGCCACAGTTACAGGAATAATTTGATAAAATTTTATCTTTACATCAATCGTAATTCAAAAAGGATGTATTTCAACGAAGATGTGTTAAAATTATATTCAGTTTTCTAGGACCATAAGAATAGTGTTTCGGAATTGGCATTGAGATTGAACTGCGGATTGCCTTTTTAGCTCACCTGACCCAAAGGGTCATATGAGCTATTGCCATCACTTGGCTTCCGTCGTCGTCGTCCGTCTTCCGTCGTCGTCCGTCGTCCGTCGTCCGTCGTACGTCGTAAACTTTTTCAAAAATCATTCGAAATAACCTCAATCAGATTGGGCACAACCTTGTGTAACCAACGCGGGTTACATGGTGTATACAACCTGATTGAGGTTATTTCTTCATGAACCGAACACAAATTGCGATCAATCCTTAATTAAAGAACGTTGAAGTTCGGGGAACACACCGATGACAATCACCTGATCAATTACTTTACAATCTCAAACTAATTAATAGCCCCTTTTATCTTTTAGATTTCTCATCTAATTACCCTTGATAGTTATAGCTGAATAAACAAACATGTCTTTTTATGAAAAGAGCATCGGCATTCAACAATTTTTAGCTATCTGTAATTTGACAATTTATGGTGTTTATAAAAGATCAACAATTTCCGAAATCCGTTAATGGGACTTATTTGCAACTCATTTTTGTAAGTATGATGTAAGAAAGTTATATTAAATGTCCTTACGTATGTATATATATGTCATATATGCATTCTCGATTAATGAACATGTATATAATTTTAAGATATGGAAGATCGCATGAAAAAGCTCTCACTCAATATATTTAAAAAAGAGACAAATACAATGCACGAAAAATAAACTTAGATGCACAAATGCAAATTTCACTCGGAACAATGATTATGGACATACATCATAATATGAAACAGGCGCGGTCATGTATGCTCGCGAATCTGAAAATGATCTGCCGATTTTACGCTCATCCAGTGCATTAAAATAGTGTCGATATTTTTGGGCTGAGATATGTTGGGAACGACTTACTTAGGGTCGAAACTAGTCTCGTTAAGTCAAACTTTCGCTCCTTATGAGATCTCAAAGGGTAACTTCCGGTGTGCAGAAAAACAATTTCTTGTCAGTATGTCAGAATAGATTTGATAAAATTTGAAAAAAAGCAAATTAGCTAGGTACATATATATTACCATAAAGAGCTCGCTTCGCTCGCATAGGAATACCCTACACGCACCGCTAACAAATTATATGTTGTTTCTAGAATTTCCTTTTTCAAATATGAATATGAATTAAAATAAATATCATAAAACATTTCCTCTTAAGAATCGTTTGTCCAGTGTGTTTTTTTTCAATCTGAATCAGATATTCTAATACAGCATACCAGTCAATCCGCTAACATTTTATCTCGTTTAAAACTCCAGATCATGAAAATTTAATACCGCAAAAAAAAAAAAATCACCAGCAATTTGGAAGGTAATCGCGAAATTAGTTTCCGCGAAAAAAAAGCCCTCCTATACGGTATTTAAAAGATTCGTGCAAGCGATAAGGGGGACATTTAAGAGATGTAATATAAGGACGAGTTGAAGCGAGGAAGGCTTAACAATTGCGTCCTCCCTTGTCATTTTAGTTGGGTAATACATTGATAGTAAACCCAAATTCACAAGGGGTAAATTTAGTGGCCTGTGAGTGGAGTGAGCGGTTCACATGGGCCAGACTACAACATTGTGATTGTCAACAACATGGTATAAGGATTACTTAATACGAACTTCGGCTAGTACCTTTGCTTGCTAGGTTATTGAACAGCCCTGCAATAATGCAATGCGCCCAACAACATTGTTAGAAGGTAACGACGTCGATATACATTAATTTATATCTATAATTTGTGTTTGATGAATGAACTAGTCCTTGTGTAATGGTTATTGGCCCGCCTACAGTGTGGTAGATGGTGAATTCCATCCCTGTCAGATCAACCCACAGACAACAGAACGAATGTTACTAATAGCTGCTACACAGGAGTAAAAGCAAAGACTGGCTGGCTTGGATTAAGGATAATATGTCTGAGTGGAGTGACTTATCTACCCTCCGGTTTCCTCCACCAATAAAACTGACCGTCACGATATATTGTTGAATGTGGCGTTTAACACCATAACATTAACCCCCTATCAAAAAAGCTTAAAACTGTGGAATCGTCATCAATTTGGATTTGAAGAAAAAAATGCAACAATTTTCTACATTTGTATCAAATGTCTTGTTAATACTCAGCATGTCGTTAAGATAACAGGTGTCACTAGTGGAGCAGGAATTAAAAATCCGTATGGAGCATATGAGTGCATCCACGGTTTCAATAGGGATTGTGCGGTTCCATTTGTAGTGTCCTGTGTAGTGTTTCGTAGATCATTGTTTGTCCTTTTTCTTAAGACATATTCGGAGGACAAAATTTATTAAAACACCGTTTCTGATTGATTTAGTCTTCAATATTAGTGATATTATTCTTATTGTCTCATTTCGTTTTCTGCCAGAATTTATGCCCTAGAGCATACCTCTGGTCCTTTGGTACCGCAATGTCTGTGTCCACATAAACCTTTGCTTACGGATGACACAATGAGAAGATAGTGTTCGATTAGCTATATTGAATTGGTGTAATGACCATTCAGTTAAACAATGGAAAATTAACAGTTAGTATTAATTTCTTCAAGGAAATTAATGTAGAACTGTAGTATTATTACGTTTCCTCCAAATAATAATAACACGTTTTATGTAGGGTTCTTCTACTTTTATTTACTTAGACACAATTATTTCATATATCATATATATATTAATTATTAGTATTATTTTCGCAAGACAAGGATTATCAGGTCCATATCAGATGAGCGAAAAAATAAAAATTATCGGTAATTTCACAATTTTAACACAGCTTTGTGATTTTGTTGTGTTTTGACCTTTTTCGTTTTAATGAAAGGTTTAGTGACGTCACGTTAGACCGCGCATGACAAATGACCAACAGCTGATAAGTTCTAGTATCACGAGTCGGTGGTCAACTGAACGTTGTTACTAAATTTATCGGGTAGTAAAGATCAAAGGAAACTGTAACAAATTACCGATAAAAGATATTATTAACCAATGACGTTAAATAAAATAGAAATTGACCATTTAATATGACAGCACGCTCTTCAACCTGACATTTATGTCATATGCATATGCCCTGTATACATTTGTATTATAAACTTCGGCTCCTGAAATAAATTATATACAAACTTGACTGAATTTGTGAGATAGACAATAGTTGCATTGAATTAGCAGACGGTCGGCAACAAACATGGCGGTGCCCGAGAGGATGTCGGATCGACATGCCAAATCGGGTGAAGATATGATGGAAGTTCTTGCTCACGATATCATGAGGTATGAAACATTGCCAGAGCAAAGTGACCTATTGACTTTAGCATCAGCACTTGCCGGAAATGCTCCGAATGCCCAGTACTTATGGAGTTGAATGTTGAATGAAAATTTGTGTTGAATTATCTCTCCTCCTTTGAAAAATGAAAGACTAGAAAATAACAGCAGTATTTATTGCAAAAAGCATGTAATGAGGTACAAAGCAAATTTTCCACAAATTTCTGAAAACTTTATTAAATATACAATGAAAGCAAAAATATATAAGTACACTATGAAACTTCGCTACACATGTACAGAAATCTTGTGTTTAGTCGATATCAGCAACCAAATCTCAATACGATTTCATTTTCTGATGAAGGTGTCATTCCAATAAAACCTGTATTAAGTCATCATGCAGTCGTATCAGGTCTTGATAAGCTGCATAGTTATGACCACAACGAAAAAATAAGAAAAATACTGTAATGTTAAGTCATAGGTTAATAAAGGTGTCCTAGAATGGGTATTTTCATATAAAGCCTGTATTATGTCCGAGGCAGTCGTATTGGGTCGAGGTCAGCTGCATAGGCCCGAGGCAACGCAGAGGTTCTATACAGCTGATCGAGGCCCAATACTACTGTACGAGGACATAATATGAAAATACCCATTTAATAACACCATAATAATTAAAATAATCAATATCAATACAATTTAAATGAAAAGAAAGATAGCTCTTTCTAATATATTATCCTGATCACAGTAACAAAATGCAATGCAAGGTAACTCAATGTGATTACACAATTTATATTAAAGAAGTGACCTGGGGGTCATGAACTCATCAACATGTTTAAGAGTGACGAAGCAAGCAAATGCAAATATTTCTTTACAAACATATACATGTACATCTTATTTTCCGGAATATATCGTATGCAATAAATGTGAAAATGTAAATATAATGTCATATTAAAAATAAACAAAACTAATAAGCATCATAATAAGTAAAGTTAGCATATAAGCTTCTTACATCAATTAATCCAATAAGTTAAATAACTTATTAATTAAATTAATTAATAAAAGCAAAGCAAAACAAAACCAAACAAAATAAAAGCAAAGCAACAGTAAAATAGAATACACTGATTCTTACCTCACATGAGATGTAAAGGATTATATCTCCATAGGTGGATAGGTGGTGAAATCAATTCAATTTGACCTTAGAAAAGAAATAAGTTCTCCAAATATTAGATTTTCAACTTCTGAATCACAGCTCTAAATGTCAATGTTGTACAGAGGTACATCAACAGCAATATGGAGTCGCATAGAAAGAATAAGACAATAGACACAAGAATTTACCGCCAAAAATAGAAGTGACCAATGAAGATAATGTAAGAGTGCGTTCAACGAACCATGGATAGAAATGATTAGAGTTAAATATAATAGAACCAAAAGTATATGTAGTCCGTGATTATGTCATGTCCGTCAAACAGGTCTATAGTAAAAATTAATTAATCAAAATAATATCAACATACTTAATTACACTTTGTAATTAATCTGTAATAAAAGAAAGTAATTAAATAATTCCGTTTAATTAAATTATTACCAATGACAATACTGAAAAAGAATAGAAATACAAAAACATATAAAATGATTAAAATACAGGCTGTCACAGAACAATCCAGAAAGAACATTCAAGATTCGAAATTCAATATCTAAAACTACCAATCAAGATACAGTTGTAAGCGAAGAATGTTTTATGGTCAATGAAATGTCTTTAACATTATTCCATACAGAACAAACTAGAAGGTAAAAGAAACAAACAGAACCTTTTTCATTATATGAAATAAATTCATTTGTAAACCGAAATATAAGAACAAACGGGAATTAATAATAAATAATTGAAAACAACGAGAATAACTGACATCTCTTGATAAATATGAAGTCTTAACAATATATTGATGACAGATGTGTTGAGGGTGTGGGAATACCTCCCATAAACTACAATTAAATCTTAATTCACATTAATTAGAATAGGTTTATCATACCCATCAATTCACAGCTCATTTATAGCCAATAAACGAACTGAAGTGAAACCTACACAACATATGATGCGTGCTATATAGTTGTGCATTATGCTTTTTAAATGGTTGTTTATTTTTGAGGTTCAAAGGAGTGATATAAGAAATGAATTCCCTGTAATCGGCATCTACTAATGTACTTAACCCACGCTTTTATCATGTCCACTGTGTGCAAGGTAGTTTTCCATTAAATATTATCGTGAATATTATTTACTGCATTGAGACTTTATAGGAGGTACATCTTATTTATCCACATAGCATTATTATAGGGTTATGTCCTGCAATCAACATCTCTTCTACAAGCAAGAAATGGATTGTTATTCTAAACGGATTCTCTGGCTAAAGGTGGGTCCCAGTTACAACAGCTCATGATATAATTGATCGTCATTTCTTGGACACTCTGAATCAATTAAAAGATTAAGAGATGGCCCCAGGTGTGTAGGTGCGATTTAGGTATCGATAAGACCGCAATTGAGGAACTACAAGTACTTTCTCATACTCTAAGTGGTCATGAAATTCAAAATAATTGCTTCATTTATGGTGAGAGTATTTCCAATCAGAAAATTGAGGCCTGGTGGAGTATATTATTTGTCAACCAGCACGAAATTATATTAAGAAATAGGTCAGAACTACAGTATAATATGTAATCCTGATAGATAGGGTTATGGTGTTTAACGCCACTTTCAAGAATTGTTCAATGAAATCGTGGCGGTTAGTTTTATTTGTGGAGAAAACCGGAATACACAGAGCAAACCACAGACCTGACACAAGTCATTGACAAAAATTATCACATAATATTGTGTAGAGTACATCTAGCCATGTTCGGGATTGGAACCCACAACGTTAACGGTGATAGGCACTGATTACAGAGGTAGTTTCATATCCAACTAATATCCGATCACGACCACGACGGCCACTAGTTTATCTTGAGATATCTTATTATACTCGTAGATATTATACTACATTCCTGCCTAGTTTATTAGAATGTTAGGTTATTTACAAAGAAGAAGAATAGACAGGAGACACAATTAGAGCGAGGGGGGAACTGTATTTGCCCCCCCCCTTTTGTGGCTACAAATTGGAACAAAAACATAATTTTTACCATGGAAGCAAAACATATTCAGTAAAAATATGCAAAAATAAGAGTATGCTTCGAAGGCAAGAATTACTTTTTTCTTGCTTGTTAGTTTTGAAAGCTTTCTGTTCATTTCCTGAAGCCTCTTTTCAACCCACTTCTAGGATTGTCCCGCACACCTTCCAGTTCATTCCTATGCCACTGTATGACTCCATTATTTACTACCATGAAAAATCTCGACTAACCATGAGAAGCTCCCATTAAATATATGTTATTACCAATAATAACGGCCCGTATACATCAAGTTAGTAGAATAACACATGAAGAAAAGGATAATGGTTAAGTTCAAGTGTACATGACAAAAGTGGATCACTGTACAATATGAATAAAAATAAAGAACAAGAGGCATTGTGCATTATATGTTATACTGTTTCTACAAAATATATATAATTTTTACTTATATATTTCTTAGCATTGAAGAAAAGCTGGATATATTATTAATAATGTATCTGATAATATGATAGGCACTAAAAGACGAGAAACTTGTTCAAAAAGCTAACAGTTTATTTTATTTGAAAAAAAAATGAGAAATGTATCCACACTGTCAATGAGCATTTCTCTTTCACTGAATGTCGAGCAAACGTCAGTGAAGTGATCCCTAATTGTCCATACTTCTTAACCTTTTTCGTGAATTGAAGAAAACCTTAGAGAAATCTTATTTAAAGGAACACTTTGAGCATACGGGCCCTCATCGTATAGTATGTGGACACCGTATGTTATTCATGTTTACCTTTATACCGAAATAAACCCATCTTGAGATAAATTTACCCCCAACTTTTGGTTCTGGAATTTTCATCTTCTCTAGACGTGTATTTCTGAAATACCAATCCCAAAAATGTAGCATAAGCTAAAAACTTTTTTTTCGATTTTTTTAACAACAGAATAAAAAGGAAGTTTGCTTTTTTTTCGCTATAATGTCGAAGTAATTCCATAAACTAAGAATTCAGCAGGAAATATTTTTAATTTCATCCAAAGAGAAAAACACATTAATAATACTTTTGCACAGAAATAATATGTCGATGAGGAATTTAGGATTTGAAAAACAGGATTCCAAACAAATATTTGAAAATAACTGCTATAGAATACATCGGTTTCTGCTTTTGTTGATAAACATATGGTTAAAATCGGACATCATTTAACTTCAGAATAATATTTTTAAAACAATATAGTTTTATATCAAATATATAGGGGAAATTGGAACTGTGGGCATACCATTTGTCCACTTTCTATAAGACAGCAGGGTATTAAATCGTGGATAAGCCCTTAATCAAAATTATTTGGATGTTTAACTCTATAAACACATGTAAATGTCTTAGTTCCAATAGTATACATTGTTTTAGAAATAAGACGAATTTCGTAACTATGCTATTGAATATGTAATATATTGCAGATAAACGTGACTGAATTTTAATTTTGAAACAAAAATAACTATTCCTCGTTTTCCTTTTTCTCCAATGATTTTTTCTTCAATCGGATTCTTTTAAGTTCAGGGTTGGTTAAGTTTGATTACTTACAAATGCTTCCTACATCAGTTTGGAGAAAATTGTATGTTTCTATAAAGATTACTTTTCTTAAAAAATACATTTCAATTCAATGAATCTGTATGTGCATTTGGGTCTAAAACGTTTGAATGATTTACACTCTTGATAACTTTCCAAATATATATATATATATAGCTGATATTGCTCTCATATTTTAATTAAAATTGCTAGATAAACATATTGTGTTTTAAATTGTTTTAATTTCTTTGTGCTTCCATCTTTCTTTTTTTATGAGGATACACCAAGATTCAACTACAAGTATTGTAAACTATTATTTGATCTACATGTAGTACTACAATAATAATATATCTAAGATTTCGTTTCGTTTCGTTTCTATTTCGTTTCGCACTTTATAGGTGCCCAGCTGCATGTTATTGAAATGAACAGTCAAACGAGTTGAATTACAATTTCAGAAATGCTACGAAAAAATCGGGAATTTGCATAAAACCCAGCGTTCTATACAATAAAAAAAAACATAAATAAAATGTAAACGTACGGACTACTGGGTTTGGTGTTTCACACCACTTTCAACAAATTTCAGTTATATCGTGGGGGTCAGTTTTATTGGTGGAGAAAAACACGGATCTGCCACAAATCACTGGCAAACTTTATAACATAATGTTGTATCGCCTGGGCGAGATTCGAACGCATAACGTTATTAGAGATAGGTACTGATTGCATAGGTAGTTGTAAGTCCAGCTACCAAACGATCACGTCCACGAAGGCCCCTAACGGGCTACTGAGTTAAATATTGTAGGGAAGGTCAATTAAGATTTCCTTTCCTTAAACTGGATATATCATACACATAAAGAATATTTTTTGTTGGAAAATAATCATCAATGTGTTCCCTTTGGATTGTTTATTACAATCATACATTTATTATTGCTATTAATTTTTTTTATCATTAGCCGTTTTGGGATTTATTTTGAATAAGCTCCCCTTTAAATCCTATGAAGTACCAACTATGTTATTTGAAAAGGTGTCTAGATCGAGATTGGAACAAATATTCTGCTTCAGAGTGCATTTTTTTTTCAGTTACAAAAATGTAGCATCGACATCTTTTTATAAAAGTTAAATACACCCTTTTCCCCTAATGCTAATGTAAGAAATGAAATGTGATACACGTATACACCGTTAGGAATTTATATCCCTGTCGTTCTGTAGTCAACTGTTCAAGCGAAATGGTTTTAAGTATAAGATACAGTACTATTAAAAAAAAAGAAGCGGCCCGTATTGAATATCCCGCAATACGTACAACTTCTTTTGTTTCAATAGTAGTTTATCTACAGAGGGAACAGCGTGTTTTCTTTACATTTTCCACTATTCTGTCACGGAAATTAATCCTTTCCACGATGGCCCCGTCGCGGAAAACACGACGGAACAGGTAAACTAATATTTTTCATCCGCGGTGGTATCATCGTGGAAGGGATTAACTTTTATTATACGTGTGTTTTTTCCACGATATAGCATGGAAATCATCGTGCAAAGGATTAATATATGTGTGTTGAACACGATATAGCGTGGAAATCACCGTGAGAAAGATTAATATATGTTTTGAACACGATATAGCGTGGACATCATCGTGGAAGAGATTAACATATGTGTGGTGAACACGACATATTAATCTTTTCCACGCTATATCGTGGAACATATTTTTAAAAGGTTTAATATGCCTAACATTAATATGTATTTGGAATGTATAAGCTTCCTAAGATTATATACACGAGAGTCTGTGCAGTCTGCATTGTCATAGATGTCACAATGAAGCGTAGAAATTAATTATGGGACAAACAGATAATTATTTGTACAGAATATATGATTTTTTTCATCATAAATGGTATTGTCATTAATTTACCGAAGTGTATGAAAATTGGGCTTTTCAAATATAGAGTTCTATTCCTTATTTTGTAGGTTTATATAAAAAGGGAAACGTTTTACGTTTTCTTGTCAATTGGGCGTAGTATAATAGAAAAACATTGTAGCGGTGATCGTTGGGTGTAAGTCCATTTGAATTGGAAAGGAGACCCTTTACGTTTACACTATACCAGTACACTTACAGACAATAACAATGTATATGGAGAGAATGTAGGGAAAAAAGTCACGGAAAAAAAGTCATGGATGAAAAGTCACAGGAAAAGAAGTCACAAGAAAAAAGTCACATATATAATGTCATCTTTCAGATAATTAAAGTGTTTTGTAAAAAATATTTCAATACCTTAATCTTTAATTTGTTTATACTGTAATTAATATATTCTTCCTGAATAGAGACCCAGTTGTTTATTTAGTACATGTATTTAATTCATAAATGACTCAAACCATAATGATTTAAATGGAAAGGGGTAATTTATAAAAAGAAGCCACTTGATTGCTATTGTCATAATGTTTATACACAGACACACATTTTTAATAGTTAAGAAATTGTTGAACATCAACATATGGTGAAACCATACCTGGTGTATTCCATGCCCTAGTCAATTCAGAACAAATTGTATGGTTTCTTTCACTTTTTGTATGACAGGAAACAGTTAACTTTCACTATCATTAAACGAAAATGGAGATTATACCAAGCAACAGAGGTGGTTCCAAGCTGTGTTACCAAAGCTACATGTATACCAAACATGCTACCAGGAAGACCAATCAGTGGTGGAAGTGTGTTAAACGGTCAAGCATAGGATGCAGAGGAAACCTTAGCACTACACTACAGAATGAACATCCAGTTCCTGGGCAGCCACACAATCACGCTCCCAGTGATACAAGCATCAAGTACTCAACAATGCCATGAAAGACCTGGCAACCAACACCAGAGATAAACCCAGCCAGATCTTTGCACAGGTTGTGTCCCAGTGTGACGACAATGTCCAAGCCTTGCTGCCCCGTGAAGAAAACCCCAAACGCACAATTCGATACCAGCGTCCAACTCCTCCAGTTCCAGCCACCTATGCAGATGTCAGATTGCCTGAGGAGTACCCAACAACAACCAACAGTTCCTGCAATACAACGGCCAGAATGCAGAACACAGAATGTTAGTCTTCTACTCACCAGAGAGTTTGGAATGATTAGCCAAAGCCCAGACCTTCTTCATGTTCATGGACGGTACCTTCTCTGTACCTCCGCACCCATTTAAACAGCTATACACCATCCGGGTTCCATTCAAAGATGTAACAGGCACTGCAGTATATGCGTTCCTGCCAAATAAATGTCAAGATACTTACAGGGAACTCTTCCAGTCTATTGTTTAAACTGCCATGCCAGCAACCTACATTTCAATGTCCAGACTTTGACGATGCAGTTCTTCGTGCAGTTACAGCTGTATTTGGTCGCCACATCAACCACCAGGGATGTTTCTACCACCTGACACAAGCATCATGGCGACCGATACAGCAGCTTGGTTTGGTGCCTCTCTACAAGAACGACGACGACTTCAGAGTGTTCTGTGGTATGATGGATGGTCTTGCCTTTTAACTAGTACCTGATTTGACCAATGGTATTCATCTGCTTAGAACACTATGCCCTGATGACCCACCAGAGGCAGCTGAGCTCCTAGATTACCTTGATTCAACTTACATCAGTGGTAGACTTAGACATCAGAATCCAGCACAAAATCAAGCAGTCCGTCTGGTCTTAACACGTAGTCCACCTATGTTTCCACCAGCCATTTAGAACGTACATGATGCCACAGTCAACGGTGATGCCAGAACCAACAACTTGTGCGAGGGCTGGAACAACAATTTCTTCAACCTGGTAGGACATGCCCATCCGTCTATATGGCGTGTCATCGAGTAGTGTCAAAAGGAAGAAGCTACTGTCCGTACTATTAACCAGCAAGATGCCGTCGGTAATCTACCAGCTAAGCGTACTCAACAGAGACATGTTCAGCTCCAGGAGCGTTTACAGAACCTATGCAGAGACCTCACTACTGGCCAGAAGACCATTGCCGAGTACTTGTGTGGAGTTGGGTGGAACATCAGACTCAATCACCAATATTAGTGCTTAAGAGACAATTGACATTATGAACATTTACAATTTTAAACTGGAAATATTCAATGTTTGTATGTTCATCATTATATCGTTATGATTTGATATATTTCATATGTTATTTGTCATATGACCTATAAATGCTCCAATCATTGATGTGATTAATTAAATGTAAATGCTAATTCATTGTTTTTTTATATTATTTTCTAATTAGAAAGAGTTAGATGGGTGAATATCAATGAGTCAAATTTTGGTTCTCATATATCAAGGTCTCATTAAGAATCATTCCTTTATAATTAGAAGGAGTTGGGATTGAATACATAGACATCAATCTAATTTGATTCTCAATCAAGGTCTTGAATAAATATCAAAACAAAAACAAGACAAAAAAACACACAAAGAAATAAAGAAAAAACAAAACAAAACGTCAAAAACAAAGCAAAAATAATTATACACACTTTGACTTTTCGGGGTATAGTAAATGTGGAACAAATTTATTGTGACTTTTTTTCCTGTGACTTTTTTTCTACCGACGCAACACATACTTACGATATTATATTGAACACAGACACTTTATCAATATTAATGCCATACAGTCAATGATAAGCAATAAATCGTGAACGTAAAATTTTCCAAAAAAAAAGGAAAACAATTCGGTTTATTATTTTCGTGAACGGATTTCGCTATACAGTTGCGATGTTGTTGAACGCAGGCCTAATTTATTGATTTTTACCTCACATGGCTTATTGAATTTGCAGGCAACTATGCCTTCGGCAATATCCAGGTTTGTTATACTGATGCTCTGCCAGTTTCCATCGTTGAGCATTCATGATTCTGCTGTCCGCACCAAATATTTATATTTGAAATTCATATGAAAGGAAAAAAAGAAAATAGAAAAGCTAAATGCATATTAATATGTTGCTTTATTGTGGAGCCCAGTAACTGACATGAGAATTTTAATTTTGTTTATGCGAAATAGTTTACGGAGCCCGTTTTCTGACATGATAATTTTTTTTTTATTTCGTTTATAGAATTTTTTTTAATTTAGTTTATGCAAAATACTATTTCGTATAACGTCATAAAAATATTTATCATGTCAGTTAACGGGCTCTGTACTTTATTGTTACTCATCAAAAAAGAATAAATTCTAATTAAGAAAGAAGCGTCTTTTAATTTCATAATATTAATGTTTTAAAAGATTCAGATTTAATATTTTATTAAAGTCTCACCACTTGTAATACATATAATACACAATCATCACAATATATACATCAAAACAGAAGTTTTATAGATAAAATACAAGTGCCATTCTATAAAGAATTATGAGAGACTATATAAATTTCAATAAATCAAAACTTTAAATCATGTCTATAAAACATTTCAGTTCTATAAAAACTTAAATATCAATCAAGAATATAAAGAACTATTTCTTCTACATAAAATATTAAAAAGAAACCATCATAAAGAAAGATGATTAAAAAGTTGGCATGCGGTGAAATATTTATCCAAGTACGAATTATACCTCATAATTTGATCTTAATTTATGGTACTAGGATGTGCTTTGCAAAGTTTTGACCTTTTTATCTAAGACATCAGCATATATGGCTTGTATCCAGGATATGTACAATGAAAGATGAACACAGGATTTACACAGACATTCTGTTCTTTGTATTTGATTTTGATCTACTTTATTAGGTTTAAATAAAATACCTTTTCTTTTGTATGAACAATTATTTATATACACGACTATATGATTTAAAAGGAATATATTACTTGGTTCTATTTTAAGCTTGTCTTATTATTTGTTATGTAAATTTGTCAAGTACACACATGTGCTTACCAAGAAGCTAATTGTATTGATTGATAAATTAAAAAGTAATAATTTTTTGATTAGAATAACGAAAAATCCAAATATCTTTTAAACTATAGATTTTTGAACAGCAAAATAAACGAGTTTTATTTAGAATTAGAAGTGCTAACTAAATATGTTACAGTAATGCTTCTTATTGTTTTGGCTGAGGCTGCACTCAGATGAAATTTTATATTTTGGTCCTATTTTGTTGTCATTTTTCGGGTGGGAGTAGATGTACTTTATAGAAGAGCCATCCGTACGTCATGTATCTTACCTCTAAAATCTTTCTCTCAGCCACGTGCACTTTAGACGAACCTGACAAGCATTTCTCTCATAAATTATTGTTATATTTTGCATATTTTGTAAAATGGGTAAAAAGTCTGACTTATCTCCGGAATGCCAAAAGTTTGTAAACAAGTTGTTTGCCTCTTATAGTAAGGAAAAGGCAACGAAGAAGCCAATTGTCTCATTTGATAGGGTATATCAAAAGACATCTAAAGCTTTGGGTGTGTCTGACACTTCAGTGCACCGTATTATGAATGGTAAGAGGCCTTGTAAGTCAAATAGACCCAAAGAAAGAGCTGAAATTTTTGACGACTTTGATCAATGTGTTATTAAAAGAACAATCCACGGTTTATATTCACGGAAAATTGCTCCGACCATCTCAATAATACATAAGGAAATAAATGATTCTATTAAAATATCAAAGTATAAGCTTACTCTAACTCTCATTGATCTTGGATATACTTATATAAAATAGGTGATAATCGAAGAGTTATGTACGATCAAGTGTTTATTATTAATTATAGGTGTAATTATCTGAGAAAGATCAAATCTTTTAGGGAAGCAGGGTATGATATCGTGTACATGGATGAAACATGGGTTAATCAAAATCACTGCACAGATTATATGTGGCTTCCGAATGATGGGTCTGATGCCCCAAAAATACCCTCGGGTAAAGGCAAACGTTTGATTGTTTTGCATGCAGGTACGAGAAGTGAGGATTGACGGCTGCGATTTAGTGTTTCTGGCCAAATCAAAGGATGGTGACCATCACCAGGAGCTGCATAGTGTTGTCTTTCTTGAGTGGTTTGAAAATCAATTGATGGCTGCTCTGAAAATCAATCTGTTTCATCAATAGATCAATATGTACATGTATAACATGTTTAGCATCTTACCTTGATGCCCATTTATCATACCCTTAATATATCACCAAGATGATTGAATGCATAACAATGAACTTAGCTCAGTGCAGAGACAGTTAATATGCTACTCAGCTACTGAACTACATTTGTAAATCTAATGAAAATGCTGAATATTGACCATCTTCTAAAATTATTATTAATGTAAGATGCTGTATACCTTGTATATGCCTACAAAATATATTGTCAAAGCATACAATGATTAAATAACACTTAAGTTTATTTGACCTGTCTATTAGTACTCAAAATCACACAATTGCAGGATAAATTAATTCTACAATCGGGTTTTATATAAACAATCTTTTTTAGAATTAACACTAACAGTACACTGTACAATGTATGCATAACCAGGTATGTCTTCTAATAAAAAAAGTTAATACCAGTATCAATGCTTATACAATTTGATCAGTGCATTGTTTAATTAAGTAAAGGTTTAATTTTACTGAACATGTTTTGGCATAACTAAATAAACTACAATATGTATATTAAAAGGAATTGAGTATCTGTCTTAATATATGTCTCAATAAAAATTTCTTTAATCAAAATGTGATATTGTAGCACAACCAGATCACCCACCTTTAATTAAAAATTGGATTTAAATTACAATGTACATAATTAAGTTTCATTTCAGGTTTTGGTTTTATGGTTAAATGTAGTAACTGTATGGACCATGATCTGTTAGTTGGTAAAAAGACAAACTGGATTTAGAGAATAACTAACTGGTGTCAGATCAGTTTTCGCCGTTGTTTATTTGATCAAATATGTTATGTGCAAATGAATTTTGACCAAAAAAAACTTCAGAAGCTTAAATGTTTATGAAATTGAAGTCATCCTCACCAGTAACTTGACAGAAGATTTGCTTGAGGAAAAAAAAACCTCTGAAAAGGGATGTTATTCTCTGATAATACATACATACTTTTTGGTTGTCGATTATTAGTATGCATTGAGAATTGGTCCTACACAAGTTGTCAGAATGGACAATTTGCCTTTCCAAGCCAAGGTGTTATGGAGATTGTATGTTACTTGTAAAGAAAACAAATGTAAATTCTAAAAATAACAGGACCCCCAACCTATCAAGATATATTTGTATAAAGATTCAAACGTTTTTTTAATGGTTTTCATCATTATAGTCCTTTTATTGATTATTTCTCTATCAATTGTGTTCCACAACTTGCAAAAAGGGGGTGGTGGTGTCTGATTCACCTGTGCCTGTGGCAAAAATAGATACTGCATGCAAATCAAACATCTCGATCTTTAAAAAAAAGATCACGAAAATGTTGGTATTGACATGATAGAGTTCAAGGCTTATGTATCTTATTTTCATTCTCCATGTGCTTTCTTCAAGTTCGGTAGGTATAGTATACGACCCCCTTTTTTCAGTATACATGTGCTTCAGGAGATTGTCATTATTAATTTAAACTAAGGTTTACCTCTCAGCATCATTTGTCTGCAACTGACGATGTGTCCATTCTCGTATTTGTCAACAAACAAGCTTTTTGGCGATGGCGATTTCCAAATATGGGCATTGAAGGGGTGGAGCTTCGCAAGACAGACAAACGCCAAAGATCATATATTACAATCGACGTATTCAAAATAATGATTTATCCTGCAATCAGTACATTTGCTGTACAAATATACCATACGAATAAATTTTTGCTTTATTCGTAGCCTACGAATAAACTTTTGAAGCCTACGAATAAACTTTTAAACCTACGAATAAACTTTTAAGCCCCGCCCATAGATTCCGGAACTACTTTTTTGTGTTTTTGCTCTCCTGTGAAGGAGTTAAAATATTAACCGTAACCAATGTCAATAATCGACGTCGTCTTTTTCTAACAACTGTTTTCGTTCTCACTATTTGTAAATTTACAAACCGACAAAATGAAACTAATAATTCTAAAATTTCATATTTTTTATACATATTTTACGATAAAAAAAATCCTAGAAGTCAATAAAAAACAAAACAAAAATCTTAAACAAATCCGAATCATTTATAACTTGACAGGGAAGCTTTGAAAACAAAACAAAAGCAACTAAAACTACAGGACAAAGGGAATAAACCAAAGAGGGCATGCCCTCCAACAGATGAGGAAATTAACATCCTTTATAACAGAAACGTTCTGGGCAGTCACACACCACAATATTTACTAAACACACTTATATGGTTAAATAACTCAGTACAGTTTGAACATCAAACTCTAAGATTACTACATATATTTTATTATAAAATTTCTTCATATTAAATGTTCAATTAATTCACATCAATTACTTCAACATATCAGATAGTAGATTTCTTCAAGGTGAAAATAACACATATTCCTGCTATTGCATCAAGTCACTTTAAAATTATAGATAATTTTTTATATTCTGAATTCTTTATGACACCACAAAATATCTATATAATTTGTTTTAACCATTTGGAATAATTGTATTCAGTCACTTCCTCCAATCATTTTGCATCTTTTTTTAAAACATTTTTTTCTTTTGCAAAATTCCAACAAAGTTGTATGATTTGTCAGTTGAAACTAGTGTTTTATCTGCTGGAATTCTACTCACTGTTGATCAGGATTACAGTACATTTTTTATTTTGTGCAATTCCATTTGAAACTGATTCACATACCCCTGGCCTGTATGCAACAACTGAGTGATAGTTCTTGAAAAATGTCCTTTGTTTAATCAGATCTTTATAAAACGTTCATAGGTTTTTATGCAATTATTTCTTTCATATATAGTCTTTGCACTTATTTCAAACATCACATGTACATTGTACACTGTTAAACCATTAATCCAGCCATTCATCTGAAAGACATTAATATAGCATTGATTATAATCAAAATACATGTTATTATATATTTACTAATAAAATAACAAGAAAAAAGGAACAAAATGCAGACTAAATTAGCAATGTTTGAATATTTGAAACTTCAAGCTTTCATAAAGCATTTTTGTATGATCCGACTCAGAAAATATATTCGCACATTAGTCATTACTCGCAACAACCAACATTATCATGTAAATATTGTTCATTCCAGAAAAATATATCCTTCACTCTAATATTTTTCTGGTCACAACACCTATGTCCATAATATTCTTGGTTCCTTAGTGACATCGCATTATGTAATTTACCAATCAATGGATTATGGTTTAATAATAGCAAATTTGATATGAAGAAAATAGTTGGTGGGGATTCTACATACATGTAGACTTCAATGCATATTAATTCATTTGATTATGATATACAAACAGAAGTTAAATATAGTAATTAAAATCATATCTGGTGCTTGTTGACACTAAATCAGATCTCTATTTTGATTTTCTTCAATTTACCATGTATATGTGAAAGTTTTATTTTATTCTATAAAAATAAATTCCAATTTTCCATTGAAACCTATGTAAAGTCCAGAAGATTGGTATTAGCTTCTCCTCCTTTATATACTTGCATTGTCCCAAAATACATAATTTATTTGTACGAGCTTTAGAAAGAGGTAGAAAAGTGCATGAAAGAAAACTTTCCAGTCTCATGAAAAAAATGAAGGATAGTTGCAAATTAGACATTAATCAATCAGTGCCAGAAAATATCTTATCCCGTCCAGAAGTTAAGAGAAAACAATGTGGAGGGGATAGATATTATGCAAATATCAGGGCATAACAATGTGGCATTTATTAATAATTACTCAACATTGAGTGAGGAAAGACACAAGAAAATATCAAACATCCTCAGCAACACTGAAAGTGAAACTAACAGAAATGCTTTTCAGCAAACTTACCTCGTAAAACCTCCACAAATTCTACAGCCAGTAGCACTTCTGATGTTTCGTGTCGAAGCAATCCCGATGTTCCTTTTTACAGTTCCAATACAAATATGTCAAGTCAAATTAGTTCTATGTTTTACGGCGTGGTCATCCATAACAAATGGTGAATGTGTACACAATTTTCACAAATGACTAAATATCCCAATAACTGAGCATTTGAGTGTTTGACATCGTTGTTAAATACATTTCCGTGAATCAGCTCAGTTTGTTGAGATAAATGATTAATCTTTCTGTTTTCTCTACTCTACCTAGTTTACTTAAAACATGTTCGAATCGTCTATACATGAATGTGTGTATTGCTTTCACATGTTTACAAACTGTGTGGGTCATACTTAAATACGCCTGCAGTAGTAACCAGGCAAATATATACGCCTGTGTGTCATACAAAGGTGGACGCCTGCAACTATATGGTTCTTTTTTATTTTTATTTTTTTAATATAAACTAGTAAAAGGAATATATCGGATGTTTATTATTTGATATAAAAAAATAAAAATAAAAGTGAACCATATAGTTGCAGGCGTATACCTTTTCACACAGGCGTATATATTTACCTGGTTACTACTGCAGGCGTATTTAAGTATGAACGCATGTGACGTATGATCGCTAAATTAATGTGTTTTCATATCTATGAAAAACATATTAAATATATATATTTCAGGTTCTAAACTATCAATTTTCTATATAGATTTTCACCTTAATCAATAAATCTTCACTTAAATAAAGTTATTTCAATTCCTTTTGAGAACTATTTGTTCGCGAATTTTTGTCAGCAAAAAAAATCTGGTATTTTACTACGCCAAATAGTGAGGATTCCGTTGCATTAAAAAATGCATTTTTACGAGTTAAGATTATTTTTTAGGACATCGTGGATTGCAGGATAAATACAATATTGGTCTGTTGACGGTAAATATAGAATTTATTTGACTCGGCGCGAAACGGGGAGAAAGACTCGCTAGAAGCTCGTCTTTCACCCCGTTTCTCAGCCTTGTCAAATAAATTCTATATTTACCGTCAACAGACCAATATTGTATATATATTCACAATCTGGATAGTCAATAAATATATATGTTAATCTTACTGTCACGAAACTAACAAGGAATAAGTGCATTAGATCTGCAGAAACACATTTTTCCTTCGGGCAGTTCATCCATGAAGAGTACGTTTCCATGGATGCAACGTCATTACGTAAACTATTACAAAGGGGAGCAACTGTATGAAACAAACCGACGTGAAACAGCCTTAACACACCCGCGTGAATCAGATTTTAAAGCGCCAAACCTCCCCCTTTCATTACGGCTCAACGTTTCCGTCTGCCACTATAACAGTATTTACAACAATACTTGAACAAAATAGGTAAAACAGTTGTCAAATCAGCGTCAAACTCAGTGAAGTAAATGTCAAAAACACTTTTACGTCACACATTGATAACAAAAATTTTTTTTTACATTTTTGTTGAAACCTTATCTTTATACATTTGATGTAAAGCTACTGACAAAAGGAAGTGATTTCCTAACATATCAAGATAATACAACTATTTTTAGACATGCTTTTAAATATATTAAAGATTCCAAAAGATTTACAAATTGTCTAAATGATCTAAAGAACCAACACACATTTCCAAAAGTATTTATTCTCCTTTCTTTTCTTTCGTATATTGTCTCTACCTAATTTTTTGTATATAATAATTCTGTGTTTATTTATCTCTATGCATATTATATACATATCATATCATTTCATTGCGCATGCTAATACATATTGTAAATAATTGTATTCGGGAGAAGACTTCATAAGTTGGAAAGATTTGTGTCCCATCCCTGAATATCATAAAATTTAAGATATGAAACAAGATGTCTACCTTTAAAATAAAATGTAATAAATACGATATTAAATTTACATCATTATATTTGTCAAGGGTAATATATTTAGAAATTGTCATATGCAGGAATAATTAAATTATTTATCATCAACCACAATTGCTGTTCCATATCGTGCATATACGGATATTAATGTAGTTGCTTCTTAAACGGTGAGATTAATGTAGAATTTATTTTTTATTATCAAACATATATTTAAATTTAACGTATCGTAACTGCACGGTTGGTGACTTCACTCAATTATAAATGTTATCATTATAATATAGAAGTCTAAGTCACGTAGGAATGATATATGTATCTCTTCACTTTTTAGGGTTTGTGTTATTGTGCTTAAGATCAAGAGGACAGGGAGAAAACCATCGACCTGCCACAAGTCAAAATGTTTCTATATTGTAGACTCTGAACACGACTATTAGTATTCTTTTAAATCTCCCCTAAAAGCCTTGCTTTAAGTACACACACAACAAAAACACACAAAACGTAATATAATATTTTGCATGCGGATATTTTATTACTGAAATGCAGGGAATGTTTCAAAACGTCTCTTTTAGTTTTCTAAATTTAGGATTATGGTTCATGGTTTATGGCCCCCTTCAACAATATTTCAGTTATATCGTGGTGGTCAGTTTTATTGCCTTTACTTTGTATGTTTGACTTTCTTTTATTTTGTTATTCAATTATAACTACATTTTTAAATAAAGTTGATCATAGAGTCTCCGTGAATGGTGAAATAACACATGTGATTGTCCATAAATGGAGAAATAATACATGTGCGCCTCCATATCTATCCGGTTCTCTATGTTCGGAGAAATAACACATGTGAGCATTCTTGTCCTGAGAAAATAGCGCATATCAGGAGAGATATAACACATGCGATCTTCCATGTTCTTAACTCATGCAGTAAGGTTCTATTTGTCACTTGTATCCTTTTTTAAACTTTTTAAATCACTCATTTCAAATCAATTCTCTCTTAAAAATGATTCCCCCCCACACTTCTTGGAGAACTATTTTGCGGAGGTAAAAATTAAAAAGTTAAAAACGATCACAAATCATTTTTAAGAGAGAATTGATTTGAAATGAGTGATATATTTTCATCTTTATTGATATTTACAATAATTAAAACAATTTTAAGTACATGTTTTTACTGTTTCTAAATTTTACAAAAATCTTGTAAAATGGGTGTTGAGAGAGATGGAGAGTAGGGTAGCAGCAACGATAACTCTGGATAGAGAATGGTTATTTTCATGTACTGAATCTGAAAATAGTCGTCGTTCTCAAGGCGTGGCGTGCCGTTGTCATCAGGCGATTTTCTTTAAATGAGGCATCTTTGAGGTTATTTAAATTTATTTCCGATTATTTGCCTTATTTTGAAAAAAAATAATATATTTTTCAATATCATAACAATTTTTTTTTTAATTAATTTAATCCAAATTATTTGTTCGATTCAGATTGTGCACACCCTTATGTAACCCACGCGGGTTATACGGTGCATACAACCTGATTGAGGTTATTTCTTCAAAAATTGCGATCAATCCTTAATTAAAGAAAGATGACGTTCGGGGAACACACCGATTGGCAAACATTTGGTCAATTATTTTACAATCTCAAACTAATTAATATCCCCTTTTATCTTTTAGATTTCTCATCTAATTACTCTTGATAGTTATAGCTGAATAAACAAACATGTCTTTTTATGAAAAGAGCATCGGCATTCAACAATTTTTAGCTACCTGTAATTTGACAATTTATGGTGTTAATAAAAGATCAAAATTGCCGGAATCCGTTAATGGGACTTATTTGCAAATCATTTTTGTAGATATGATGTAAAAATGTTATATTAGATATCCTTACGTATGTATATATATGTCATATATGCATTCTCGATTAATGAACATGTATACAATTTTAAGATATGGAAGATCGCATGAAAAAGCTCTCACTCAATATATTCAAAAAAGAGACAAATAAAATGCACGAAAAATAAACTTAGATGCACAAATGCAAATTTCACTCGGAACAATGATTATGGACATACATCATAATATGAAGCAGGCGCGGTCATGTATGCTCGCGAATCTGCAAATTATCTCCCGATTTTACGCTCATCCAGTGCATTAAAATAGTGTCGATATTTTTGGGCCGAGATATGTCGGGGACGACTTTCTTAGGGTCGAAGCTAGTCTCGTTAAGTCAAACTTTCGTTCCTTATGAGATCTCAAAGGGTAACTTCCGGTGTGCAGGAAAACAATTTCCTGTCAGTATGTCAGAATAGATTTAATAAAATTTGAAAATAGCAAAATTAGCTAGGTACATATATAGTACCATAAAGAGCTCGCTTCACTCGCATATAAATACCCTACACACACGGCTAACAAATTATGTGTTGTTTCCAGAATTTCCTTTTTCAAATATGAATATGAATTAAAATAAATATCATAAAACATTTCCTCTTTATCTCGGTTAAAACTCCAGATCATGAAAATTTAATACCAAAAAAAAAAAAAAAAAAAATCACCAGCAATTTGGAAGGTAATCGCGAAATTAGTTCCCGCGAAAACCCCTCCCCCCCACACCTATACGGTATTTAAAAGATCCGTGCAAGCGATAAGGGGGACATTTAAGAGATGTAATATAAGGACGAGTTGAAGCGAGGTTGGCTTAACAATTGCGTCATCCCTTGTCATTTTAGTGGGGTAATACATTGATAGTAAACCCAAATTCACAAGGGGTAAATTTAGCGGCATGTGAGTGGAGTGAGCGGTTCACATGGGCCAGACTACAACATTGTGATTGTCAACAACATAGTATATAAGGATTACTTAATACGAACTTCGGCTAGTACTTTTGCCTGTTATGTTATTGAAAAGCCCTGCAATAATGCAATGCGCCCAAGAACATTGTTAGAAGGTAACGACGTCGATATACATTAATTTATATATACAATTTGTGCTTGATGAATGAACTAGTCCTGGTTTAATGGTTATTGACCCACCTTCAGTGTGGTAGATGGTGAAATCCATCCCTGTCAGATCAACCCACAGACAACGAAACGAATGTTACCAGTAGCTGCTACACAGGAGTAAAAGCAAAGACTGGTTGGCTTGGACTATGGATAATATGTCTGAGTGGAGTGACTTGTCTACCCTCCAGTTTCCGCACCAATAAAACTGACCGTCATGACATATTGTTGAATATGGCGTTAAACACCATAACATTAACCCCCTATCAAAAAAGTTTAAAACTGTGGAAGCGTCATCAATTTGGTTTTGAAGAAAAACATGCAACAATTTTCCACATTTGTATCAAATGTCTTGTTAATACTCAGCATGTCGTTAAGATAACAGGTGTCACTAGTGGAGCAGGAATTAAAAATCCTTATGGAGCTTATGAGTGCATCCACGGTTTCAATAGGGATTGTGCGGTTCCATTTGTAGTTTCCTGTGTAGTGTTTTGTAGATCGTTGTTTGTCCTTTTTCTTAAGACATATTCGGAGGACAAACTTTATTAAATCACCGTTTCTGATTGATTTAGTCTTCAATATTAGTGATATTATTCTTAATGTCTCATTTGGTTTTCTGCCAGAATTTATGCCCTTAGCATACCTCTTGTCCTTTGGTACCGCAATGTCTGTGTCCGCATAAACCTTTGTTTTGCGGATGACAAAATGAGAAGATAGTGTTCGATTAGCTATATTGAATTGGTGTAATGACCATTCAGTTAAACAATGGAAAATTAATAGTTAGTATTAATTTCTTCAAGGAAATTAATGTAGAACTGTAGTATTATTACGTTTCCTCCAAATAATAATAACACATTTTATGTAGGATTCTTCTACTTTTATTTATTTAGACACAATTATTTCATATATCATATATATATTAATTATTAGTATTTTTTTTCGCAAGACAAGGATTATCAGGTCCATATCAGATGAGCGAAAAAAAAAAATTATCAGTAATTTCACAATTTTAACACAGCTTTGTGATTTTGTTGTGTTTTGACCTTTTTCTTTTTAATGAAAGGTTTAGTGACGTCACGTTAGACCGCGCATGACAAATGGCCAACAGCTGATAATTTCTAGTATCACGAGTCGGTGGCCAACTGAACGTTGTTACTAAATTTATCGGGTAGTAAAGATCAAAGGAAACTGTAACAAATTACCGATAAAAGATATTATTAACCAATGACGTTAAATAAAATAGAAATTGACCATTTAATATGACAGCACGCTCTTCAACCTGACATGTATGTCATATGCATATGCCCTGTATACATTTGTATTGTAAACTTCCGGCTCCTGAAATAGACTATATGCAAACTTGACTGAATTTGTGAGATAGACAATAGTTGCATTGAATTAGCAGACGGTCAGCAACAAACATGGCGGTGCCCGAGAGGATGTCGGATTGACATGTCAAATCGGGTGAAGATATGATGGAAGTTCTTGCTCACGATATCATGAGGTATGAAGCATTGCCAGAGCAAAGTGACCTATTGACTTTAGCATCAGCACTTGCCGGAAATGCTTCGAATGCTCAGTACTTATGGAGTTGAATGTTGAATGAAAATTTGTGTTGAATTATCTCTCCTCCTTTGAAAAATGAAAGACTAGAAAATAACAGCAGTATTTATTGTAAAAAGCATGTAATGAGGTACAAAGCAAATTTGCCACAAATTTCTGAAAACTTTATTAAATATACAATGAAAGCAAAAATATATAAGTAGAATATGAAACTTCGTTACACATGTACAGAAATCTTGTTTTTAGTCGATATCAGCAACCAAATCTCAATACGATTTCATTTTCTGATGAAGGTGTCATTCCAATAAAACCTGTATTAAGTCATCATGCAGTCGTATCAGGTCTTGATAAGCTGTATAGTTATGACCACAACGAAAAAATAAGAAAAATACTGTAATGTTAAGTCATAGGTTAATAAAGGTGTCCTAGAATGGGTATTTTCATATAAAGCCTGTATTATGTCCTCGTACAGTAGTATTGGGCCTCGATCAGCTGTATAGAACCTCTGCGTTGCCTCGGGCCTATGCAGTTGACCTTGACCCAATACGACTGCCTCGGACATAATACAGGTTTTATATGAAAATACCCATTTAATAACACCATAATAATTAAAATAATCAATATCAATACAATTTAAATGAAAAGAAAGATAGCTCTTTCTAATATATTATCATGATCACAGTAACAAAATGCAATGCAAGGTAACTCAATGTGATTACACGATTTATATTGAAGAAGTGACCTGGGGTTCATGAACTCATCAAAATGTGTAAGAGTGACGAAGCAAGCAAATACAAATATTTCTTTGCAAACATATACATGTACATCTTATTTTCCGGAATATATCGTATGCAATAAATGTGAAAATGTAAATATAATGTCATATTAAAAATAAACAAAACTAATAAGCATCATAACAAGCAAAGTTAGCATATAAGCTTCTTACACCAATTAATCCAATAAGTTAAATTAATTAATAAAAGAAAAGCAAAACAAAACCAAACAAAACAAAAGCAAAGCAACAGTAAAATAGAATACACTGATTCTTACCTCACATGAGGTGTAAAGGATTATATCTCCATAGGTGGATAGGTGGTGAAATCAATTCAATTTGACCTTAGAAAAGAAATAAGTTCTCCAAATATTAGATTTTCAACTTCTGAATCACAGCTCTAAATGTCAATGTTGTACAGAGGTACATCAAAAGCAATATGGTGTCGCATAGAAAGATTAAGACAATAGACACAAGAATTTACCGCCAAAAATAGAAGTGACCAATGAAGATAATGTAAGAGTGCGTTCAACGAACCATGGATAGAAATGATTAGAGTTAAATATATTAGAACCAAAAGTATATGTAGTCCGTGATTATGTCATGTCCGTCAAACAGGTCTATAGTAAAAATTAATTAATCAAAATAATATCAACATACTTAATTACACTTTGTAATTAATCTGTAATAAAAGAAAGTGATTAAATAATTCCGTTTAGTTAAATTATTACCAATGACAAAACTGAAAAAGAATAGAAATACAAAAACATATAAAATGATTAAAATACAGGCTGTCACAGAACAATCCAGAAAGAACATTCAAGATTCGAAATTCAATATCGAAAACTACCAATCAAGATACAGTTGTAAGCGAAGAATGTTTTATGGTCAATGAAATGTCTTTAGCATCATTCCATACAGAACAAACTAGAAGGTAAAAGAAACAAACAGAACCTTTTTCATTATATGAAATAAATTCATTTGTAAACCGAAATATAAGAACAAACGGGAATTAATAATAAATAATTGAAAACAACGAGAATAACTGACATGTCTTGATAAATATGAAGTCTTAACAATATATTGATGACAGATGTGTTGAGGGTGTGGGAATACCTCCCATAAACTACAATTAAATCTTAATTCACATTATTTAGAATAGGTTTATCATACCCATCAATTCACAGCTCATTTATAGCCAATAAACGAACTGAAGTGAAACCTACACAACATATGATGCGTGCTATATAGTTGTGCATTATGCTTTTTAAATGGTTGTTTATTTTTGAGGTTCAAAGGAGTGATATAAGAAATGAATGCCCTGTAATCGGCATCTACTAATGTACTTAACCCACGCTTTTATCATGTCCACTGTGTGCAAGGTAGTTTTCCATTAAATATTATCGTGAATATTATTTACTGCATTGAGACTTTATAGGAGGTACATCTTATTTATCCACATAGCATTATTATAGGGTTATGTCCTGCAATCAACATCTCTTCTACAAGCAAGAAATGGATTGTTATTCTAAACGGATTCTCTGGCTAGAGGTGGGTCCCAGTTACAACAGCTCATGATATAATTGATCGTCATTTCTTGGACACTCTGAATCAATTAAAAGATTAAGAGATGGCCCCAGGTGTGTAGGTGCGATTTAGGTATCGATAAGACCGCAATTGAGGAACTACAAGTACTTTCTCATACTCTAAGTGGTCATGAAATTCAAAATAATTGCTTCATTTATGGTGAGAGTATTTCCAATCAGAAAATTGAGGCCTGGTGGAGTATATTATTTGTCAACCAGCACGAAATTATATTAAGAAATAGGTCAGAACTACAGTATAATATGTAATCCTGATAGATAGGGTTATGGTGTTTAACGCCACTTTCAAGAATTGTTCAATGAAATCGTGGCGGTTAGTTTTATTTGTGGAGAAAACCGGAATACACAGAGCAAACCACAGACCTGACACAAGTCATTGACAAAAATTATCACATAATATTGTGTAGAGTACATCTAGCCATGTTCGGGATTGGAACCCACAACGTTAACGGTGTTAGGCACTGATTACAGAGGTAGTTTCATATCCAACTAATATCCGATCACGACCACGACGGCCACTAGTTTATCTTGAGATATCTTATTATACTCGTAGATATTATACTACATTCCTGCCTAGTTTATTAGAATGTTAGGTTATTTACAAAGAAGAAGAATAGACAGGAGACACAATTAGAGCGGGGGGGGGGACTGTATTTGCCCCCTCCCCCTTTTGTGGCTACAAATTGGAACAAAAACATAATTTTTACCATGGAAGCAAAACATATTCAGTAAAAATATGCAAAAATAAGAGTATGCTTCGAAGGCAAGAATTACTTTTTTCTTGCTTGTTAGTTTTGAAAGCTTTCTGTTCATTTCCTGAAGCCTCTTTTCAACCCACTTCTAGGATTGTCCCGCACACCTTCCAGTTCATTCCTATGCCACTGTATGACTCCATTATTTACTACCATGAAAAATCTCGACTAACCATGAGAAGCTCCCATTAAATATATGTTATTACCAATAATAACGGCCCGTATACGGCAAGTTAGTAGAATAACACATGAAGAAAAGGATAATGGTTAAGTTCAAGTGTACATGACAAAAGTGGATCACTGTACAATATGAATAAAAATAAAGAACAAGAGGCATTGTGCATTATATGTTATACTGTTTCTACAAAATATATATAATTTTTACTTATATATTTCTTAGCATTGAAGAAAAGCTGGATATATTATTAATAATGTATCTGATAATATGATAGGCACTAAAAGACGAGAAACTTGTTCAAAAAGCTAACCGTTTATTTTATTTGAAAAAAAAATGAGAAATGTATCCACACTGTCAATGAGCATTTCTCTTTCACTGAATGTCGAGCAAACGTCAGTGAAGTGATCCCTAATTGTCCATACTTCTTAACCTTTTTCGTGAATTGAAGAAAACCTTAGAGAAATCTTATTTAAAGGAACACTTTGAGCATACGGGCCCTCATCGTATAGTATGTGGACACCGTATGTTATTCATGTTTACCTTTATACCGAAATAAACCCATCTTGAGATAAATTTACCCCCAACTTTTGGTTCTGGAATTTTCATCTTCTCTAGACGTGTATTTCTGAAATACCAATCCCAAAAATGTAGCATAAGCTAAAAACTTTTTTTCGATTTTTTTAACAACAGAATAAAAAGGAAGTTTGCTTTTTTTTCGCTATAATGTCGAAGTAATTCCATAAACTAAGAATTCAGCAGGAAATATTTTTAATTTCATCCAAAGAGAAAAACACATTAATAATACTTTTGCACAGAAATAATATGTCGATGAGGAATTTAGGATTTGAAAAACAGAATTCCAAACAAATATTTGAAAATAACTGCTATAGAATACATCGGTTTCTGCTTTTGTTGATAAACATATGGTTAAAATCGGACATCATTTAACTTCAGAATAATATTTTTAAACAATATAGTTTTATATCAAATATATAGGGGAAATTGGAACTGTGGGCATACCATTTGTCCACTTTCTATAAGACAGCAGGGTATTAAATCGTGGATAAGCCCTTAATCAAAATTATTTGGATGTTTAACTCTATAAACACATGTAAATGTCTTAGTTCCAATAGTATACATTGTTTTAGAAATAAGACGAATTTCGTAACTATGCTATTGAATATGTAATATATTGCAGATAAACGTGACTGAATTTTCATTTTGAAACAAAAATAACTATTCCTCGTTTTCCTTTTTCTCCAATGATTTTTTTTTCAATCGGATTCTTTTAAGTTCAGGGTTGGTTAAGTTTGATTACTTACAAATGCTTCCTACATCAGTTTGGAGAAAATTGTATGTTTCTATAAAGATTACTTTTCTTAAAAAACACATTTCAATTCAATGAATCTGTATGTGCATTTGGGTCTAAAACGTTTGAATGATTTACACTCTTGATAACTTTCCAAATATATATATATATATAGCTGATATTGCTCTCATATTTTAATTAAAATTGCTAGATAAACATATTGTGTTTTAAATTGTTTTAATTTCTTTGTGCTTACATCCTTCTTTTTTTATGAGGATACACCAAGATTCAACTACAAGTATTGTAAACTATTATTTGATCTACATGTAGTACTACAATAATAATATATCTAAGAAAAAACTACCCAGTTAAGACATGTGCTATATGAAGGTGCTAGTTATTAAATAAAATCTATACATGTATTTAACATTTTATTTCTTTAAATTAAAATTTTCTAGACATAGTCTTAGATAAGATCAATCTTATATGTTTAAAAACATTTATAGTATAACAACCCATTTCCAAACTCGATGAAACTCTTCACTTGTCCAGCTGATGGTTACAATAATAAATGTCAAAATATGTTGATGATATAAACACATGAAATAATTAAACCAGACTAGTTATGTAAAAGTAGAAACAGTGAAAACATTCTATGATATATAGTGCTATGTCATCAAAGTGTGTCGTTAAGTTTTATAGTATGATGATAACAATGATGGAATACAATTCTGTTTTTAAATGAGGTGTCAGATGATTATGAAAATATTTAGAATAACAGATGAATTAACTCATTGCATTTATTAAGAAAATATACATTTTGTATTTCAAATTATAAAATTAAAGGTGAAATGCACACGTTTTGAGTCATTGATTCTATTGCCTTACTCGATAAAGTTACATAACTAATGCCGAAAAACAAAATTTACTGCGCCCAGTGTGTCACCGTTTACTTCTTAACACAGGTAAATTTGTGGTTTATTGTCGAAGCTTAACATGAGTATCTCCTCTTGGTAAGCCAAATCTGTGACGTGATTCGGTTCTGATCAGTCTGCTGCGCCTATATAGCTTCTCGATATGCTATCGATACAGTGTCAATTAGATCTTTTTGACAAGATTATCAAGCCAATTCTTTTATACGGCAGTGAAATATCGGGTTTCTGAAATAATGAGAGCATTGAAATAGTTCATCTTAAGTTTTGTAAGATCCTTTTAAAGTTACAATTGTCTAGTTTTATGATATACGGAGAATAGGACGTTACCCTATGTATATTGATATCAAAGTCTGAATTATGTCATCTTTGGTAATATTGTTAACTGGTAAACAGTCCCAGTTATCGTTTTTAATATACAAGTGTATGCAACATTTAAGCATACGCAGCAATATAAATGTTGCGATATGAGACATCAAGATATATATATATAACCGCTCACTTTCTTGGCTTGGCACAAAGGGTGAATTTTGCATTTCCCACCCAAACTCTAACTTAGAAACATAATGCGCTACATCTAATGACTACCTTCATTAAGTTGAATATAATCTCACGTTATGTATTTACTTACAACAAAGCATAGATTGAAAGTAAAAATAAAAGACTCGTCTACGCACTCGCTTTGTAATTTATTCAACAATACATGTCGATCTCTTAACTGTAAACAATCCTAAATCTCTTACGCTTACAACACACATTTATTTTAAGGAATTTACGTTGAATAAGGCAAACATTACAAGCGACTCTTGCAATTTTTGGACTTAGACATACCCCTTTATGAATGTAACTTTTCCACGCGTTTACGACAGAAGAGACATTTTTTTCTTTTCCTATTATCAATTTCCCTTTTTTGGGGTGATGGTGACGTTCCCTTGACTCCATTCTGACTTAGTTCATTTTCCATGTATTTGAAATAATATGTCTGACTTAAATGACCGCAATCTCGTAATAACTAAGAAAAACAAATTTACACCAAGGAAACCGCTTTCATAAATTATTGAAAACTTTAAATACAATTCTACATGCAAATATCTAATACAAAAGGGTATTTGCCCTCCATGTTGTTTATGGCGACGTAATAAACAAAACTAGATATGTCAAATCTGACGCAACTTAACTTTTAAAACCCTTGAAAAATCTTATTCGTAAAGGCTATGACTTACAATTATAGCTCACTATTTGATACAGGTTCATATTTATAAAAAAAATATAGACAATCTGCTAGTACAACTAGTAGGTCCACCTTGCATTATAGTACTCTTCCTTTCAATAGTTTCATGACCTGTTTGTTCTTTTCTCTCACAAAGACCATAAATTTCTCTGGATGTTCATGATCAATAATTGATAGTAAATGTGTTAGAAGTATCAGCTATGCCTTTAATGAACTTTAACTAACCGATCTACCTTCCTAGATGGTCGCCAGTCAACTACGAGCATTCATTGACACTGCTATTGTAATGTACAGGTTTATATTGTCAATGATGTTTGTAATAGTATGTGATCTTTTTGAGTGGAAGCGATATGTGCAGGTTTGTTTATAGTTTTGTTATATATTTATTGTCGTTGGAGATCCCCTTATCAAGAGGGGAGGGTTGGGATCCCATTAACCGGTTTAGTCCCGCCACACTTTTGTGTCAGTCCAAAACCAGGATCTAGATTTACAAAGTCATATGTTTTGGTCTTTTTTGTATTCAGTGAGTTCGGTTAAGATGAGAGGTGATTGTTCATTTTGTTGATATTGGTGGAATTGATGACATCATTGTTAAACTTTCTTTCCACCATAGATATATGAACATGGAAAACCATATACAATATAAATAAGTAGGTGGCAGGACATGTTGTTATTTTAAATGACATGGCGCCTCAAACACAACCATTCTGACTTCTTATGTCGTTGATCTGATATATTTCTGTTCATATATGTTATTAAAATGAAAAAAAAAAAAAATAAAAAAAAAACATTGTGGCGGTACTGTTTCAAAATTCTTTAAAAAGAAAAGGAGAAAGAGACAAAATGACCGCGCGCATTCCTGGCTTGATACAAAGTCTTCAATAAAAAGTGGCAGGATTATGCTAGTTTTATGTGCCCAAATTAATCTATTTTACAAATGCAACTTACAGCTATAATACCATTTCAGAAAAAAAGATATACGTAATGAAGCCATTGTGTGTTACTGTCGTGTTGCTTTCCTTTATCAATGTTTCTTACACTTGTCCCAGTGCTTGTATGTGTTCGGTAACCCAGTAAATTGCTATGATAAGAATCTGGAAGAAATTCCATCTGGAATACCTGCGACAACACAGAAATTGTAGGTATTCTGTTGTGTAGAAAACGAAGGGTCTGATGATTTTATATTAGAACTATTCAAGTTATCCAGAATAAATAATGTTGAGATCTGCTGTCAACAAAACAATGTTTCGAAACATCTAAAGAAACGAATTATCGGATTTCAATATAACGATATTCGAATGACTTTACATACAAATACAGAGAACCTGTTGCTGCTTATTAACCAGCGTTTTTACACTTTTGCGTTTATACATGTAAGATATAGCGTCATTCAATAGTTTCACAACCACTAAATATTCCACGCTTAGATTTGAAGAAACATAAGGACTCAAAATAAAAACAAGCGTAGTACAAAAACTATTGAGCAAACATTTGAACAATTCGAACTCCAATACAATTCTGGAGTAAAACCAGGTCGAATAGCTTCTCCCGTCCCATTGATAATGTTTTTTCTAAAGAAGTTCTAATAAGAAAACCCAACTACGAATTCAGAGATATCATGATCATATTGGATAAAAAAATGTTTGCAAACAGTTGATTGGAAATTCATCCACTAACGCATGATGTCGACATTGAATTCCGGAAAAGATGGCTTAAGTAAAGGTTTTTCGTAACCCAGATTTAGTACTTGCCGTTGGATATCCAGTTATCAAGAGGGGAGGGCTGGAATCTCGCTTGTATTTTTCTGATTAAAGAAATCGAATACATAAACAGTCTCTGGAATATCAATTGAAATTTAAAAAGAAAAATCAAACAGGAAATTTGATACTCAAGAAAGGAAAATTTACAATAAAAAAATGGAAGTAAAAACATTATCTGAAATCTTCGAAAGTATCTGTCATCCATTTTCATAATTTGAAGATATCAAAGAGGTATTGAGAAACCATACATCCATAAATCGAAGACAATGGAATGGCTAAGAGAAAAAGGGGAAAAGACAAACAATTTTCTACAAAACACCACACAGAAATCAAATATTGAGCAGCAAAAAATATTAATCTTAAGCACACTGAAATATATTAGAGGTACGTGACCATCAAACGTAGGATTGCTTAGTGACAAAGCATCATATGCATGCTATGGAATAAATGTTTTCGGTTTTCATCTTTGACATATTTCCTATTGTACATAGTCTATTGTAAATACCTCTTGTCAGTTGATCGTTAATCACATGTTAGATGCCAAAGAGGTAATAGGAAACCACAAATGCATAAATCGAAGGACAGACAATGTAATGACCAGGCGAAAAACAGGAAAAAGACAAAAAAAATTTTGGTCTTTGAAAGTTCGGTCTTTTGAGATTGCAAGAGCAAGTCGAGAAGTAGTAGTGCATTTTTGTTTGTTCCAAAGTGATTTCCTATTGTGCCTAGTCTATTGTAAGTTAATGTTAGCAGTTGATCGTTAATTACATGTTAAGTGTGACATCCTTTTCTGGACAGAGCTCAGCTGCTGGCGCAAAAGCTAGTCATAGAAGGCTACGTAGGTCCTAGGTTTACGACATCGCTACAAACATTCTACAGTCGTAATCACAAGATTGCTTGATCTTGCGAAATATTCAAATCTCAAATGACAATGGATCTTTTACTTTTGCGTAGATGTGTTCTTTCCCCTATCACTGCCAAGACTTGTTACTGGATTTGAATCTATATATGACTAACACAGCGAGTGCCTTATAAGAATCAAGAACTGTTTACCCTTCGCGAGCATCTGAGTTCACCGCCGGATCTTTCTGTTCATCTTTTAACTTTTTATGTTGTCCTAATATGTGTCTTTACGTTCCGTGTTGTGATGTTGTGATGTCCGTTACGATTTCCGTATGAAGACGATGTTTGGTTCGTCTTTACCTCCAGTTATTTGTAGGTGGTCATGTCTTACTTAGGTTATTTATGTTTGTTTGCGTACAGTGGTGGCCAACGCATGTTGTATTGTGGATTTGCTTTGTTTTTCCTCGTCGTATGTATCTTACGTTGCCAGTTTCTCTGGATTGTCCATTATTGATTTCCCCTTCGGTATTATATAACGCTTGTTTCAGCTTGCTGACATTACAAATCATATTAAATAGAAGTATTGCAAACGGTTCCCAACTTTGCATGCCTTAGACTTAAAAAAATCCGTTTTATCGTTTCCAGTTCGGTCCCATGATTTTCGCTATTTTTTTTAAACAGTTGATAATAGTCCAATATGAAAACTACACAGAAAACTAAAGATAGGACAAAGCGAACTCCACAAAATACGAGAGGGCTTTACGATTGGGTGAGCAGTTCATGCTTTATTAGTGGTACCCGTCGTGTAACGTTACTCTGTAAATCTGCTGATAAGTCAAATATGAGGAAAGAACGACATTGCCATTATCGACAAGTAGTGGTGCACACGTTGGTTGTTCCAGTTGTATTTCCTATTGTGCATAGTCTGTTGTAACATTGTCTCAACAAACACGACATATATGGTGTCGATTGAAAATTCCATTATTTTTTTAATGCCATGTTCAATGTAGTTGTTGCGTGAATTTATGCTTAGCAAAATAATTTCTCTCCACAAAACTTAAATACATTTATCTGCTTCTAGCATTATTTTCATGCAAAACCATCCGATGTAAATGTTGTTTAAAATTATTCATTTTAGCATAGAAACAAGCAACTTAGTTTTTTCCCCCAGGGATTTAAGGAACAACCGAATTAAAGATATCAGTCCACAGGCCGTTCAAGTTCTATCGTCATTATAATTTTTGTAAGTGGTTTGAATTTCTACAGTAGATATACGCTAAAATTCTATAAAAGCTGCAACAATAAATTTGGCAGCAATTCCCTCTAGAATACCTGAGAAAATAGAGATATTGTAAGTATCTACATATATAATCGATCGAACCTTGTTGTTTAGAAGACGAAGGGTCTGGTGATTTTATATTGGAAATATTCGAAATATCCGGAATAAATAATATTGAAAACTGATATCAAGAAAATAAATTTTCGAAATATCGAAAGAAACGAACGATCGCAGTTCAAGATAACCAGATTCGATTGTACATACAGAAAATACGATGCTACATAATAACCAGATATTTGAAATTTGAACCGGATATGCATTTGTACATTCAAGATTTAATCTCTTTCAATTGACACTCCAATAAATGCAAAAACCAAAATATTTGTCTCTTATATTTGCAGAAATATGACCACAAAATTTTTCCAATATTTTTTTTCCAAAATATTTGCACTCGTCAATAGGCTAGAATATGTACCAACAACTATACTGTGCTTTTTAAGAGACGTAAAATTCCAATGGACACTAGATGTGATCCCATTTTGGCCGACTTATTCCTACTGTTACTTGAGGCGGACAGTAAACAATAGCAAACAGAAGAAATGAGCTATTTTTTCGCATTCTGTTTACTTTCGAAGCCGGAAGCGATTACAACTTGCTTATGGATTTGGGAATTTAATTTCTACAAGACAAAAACTAAAGAAATATAAATAGATACATGAAAGTGAAAACACGAAAAGCAAAATGAAATTATGTAGCTTTCTCGCTTTGTGAATAAAAAACAACGAAAAAGTGCAAACGCGAAATTTGTATGAAGCGGACTTCAGTGGCTCTTTTCTTCTTCAAATTAAGTTTAACTTGCAAGCCGGATGCGATTACTACGTGTTTTGGGGGTTTGCACATTTAATCTATGCAAAACTAAAGCGCAAACAATAAAAGTGGAAACATGAAAACGAAAACACGAAAAGTAAAATGAAATTATGTAGCTTTCTCGCTTTGTGAATATAAAACAGCCATTACAGAAATTGTCAGACGAAGGATTTGTTGATTTTATATTGTAAATATTCGAGATATCCGGAATAAGTAATGTTGGGAACTGATGTCAACAAATCTAATTTTCGAAATATCTAAAAGGAACGAATTAGCGGAGTTAAAACAATATTCGGCCGACTGTACATGCAAATACAGAAAATACGATATTACATACTAACCAGAGTTTTTTTAAATGGATGTGCATTTGTACATTTAAGATTGAATGTCTTTCAAATCACATTTCAACAGTTGCACAGCAAGTAAATATTTGTCTCTTATATTTTAAGAAACAGGACCATATAGGTAAGCCTATGTTATTTTACCCCAAATTATTTGTACTCCTCAGTATACTGGAATATTTATCGACAGCATATGTTTTGTGCTTGATGGTCGTGTTTTCAATAGAGACTTATTACTCTAATAGACACATGAAGTGATACCATCGTGGCCGAATTATTCATATATTTGTATGAGGCGGACATCAGTGGCTAGCCAGGAGGAAAGAGAGTACATTAGCTCTTTTCTTCGTCAAATTAAGTTTAACTTGCAAGCCGAATGCGATTACTACGTGTTTTGGGGTTTGCACATTTAATCTATGCAAACCTAAAGCGCAAACAATAAAAGTGGAAACATGAAAACGAAAGCACGAAATCAGCAAAATGAAATTATTTAACGTTCTTAAGCTGCGAAAATGCGAAACCCATCGCTTCGTGTTAGGTTACTTTTATTATAAATATGCTGATAAGTTATAGATGAGGAAAGAACAAAGATTGCTATAAAAAACAAGTGGTAGAGCATAGTTTGTTTGTTCCTGTTGCATGTAGTCTGTTGTAACATCCTGTCACCAAACACGACGAATACGATTAAAAAGTCCATCATTTTTATGATGTCATCTTCAGTGTAATTGTTTCGGAAATTTATATGAGTTTGGCTTAACAAAGTAATTTAAGCTTTGTCTCCACTAAATATAAATAACTTAATCTTATATTTTATACCACTGTTATTATGAAAAAATTTTATGTGTACTTGTCAAAATCATGGAATATGTATTCACAACAGATTTGTAGTGATTGGTGGTCGACTTATTCATATATTTCTTTGAGAGGGACTTCAGTGGCTAGAAACGAGGAAAGAAACCAAATTAGCTATATTTTTCAAGTTCATTTTACTTTGAAACCCGGATGCGATTGCTACGTGTTTTTTTGTTACTTAATAAACAATAAAGGATACAGAAGATGGATAATCCAAAGAAACTGGTAGCATAGGGTACACAAGACGACGAAAAACAAAGCAACAATACAACACCATATGTGTTGGACACCACTATGCGAAATTAAGCATAAATAACGGAAATAAAACAAAAGCCCTCCTACAAACAATTGGTGGTATAGACGATGCGAACATATTTTATGCGAAAATCGTAACGGACATCACAACACTGAATTTAAACCAGGTGAGTCTGTTATTTATAGTATTACTACACTTGGATTCCGAATATCGTAAGGAAATCACGAGTTACCGAACATCGCAGTAATTCACGAAAAATAATGCTGCTACATAACTATTGACCATTTTAATAGATAACTATTATTTGTAAATATCAATGAACAGATTATTTAACACCAATATTAACCTATCATCCCGCTCTTTGATTTATTTGCTCCCCAAGACTTAAATCATTGGTATTTCCTATCTTTTGACTATCAGCGTACCTGATCATTTCGGAAAGCGGTTCGTTCCTCATGATATCATCATTCCAGTAATCAGTACTTCGGCACTGACATGTTTTAATATATATATGCTTGAAATTTCCAGTTCCTAAACAATGAGATTAATTAAAACCAAGGTCTATATCCATCAGACATCAGTCACCTTAGCTGATTTTGGCAATCATGTTTAGGCCCTTTGGCTTACTTGATCCCAAAGACTTTTAACTTATTCGGCATTCCAATCTTTTGATTATGAATGTACCGATGGAGGTCTTTCCAGAAACACGTCGTGCCGACTAAATTAGACGTCTACGTTTTTATTATTATCACTGGGTTGATACCTCTGCTGGGAGATTATTATCATCATCCGCCCAGTAGATTTGACCGCGACAATAGGCGAAGTTCCACTTGATAAATAACTTTTTAAACACAACTGGCGAACGGTGTTTTGATATATGACTGACATCAATAGGAAGCATTCCGGATCACCTAAGATTAAGCAATAATGCTCAACAATTCCAACAATATCAACAAAGCTAACAACCAACTCGCATCTCAACCAGTAACGATTGAATAAACACAGACCGCGACATATGTTGGAAATCCAGATCCAGAGCCTGTCGTGAGATAGGCATGAGAATAGGGCGGGGCTAAACCAGTTAATGAGATCCCAACCCGCCTCATCTTGATAACTGGATCTACACTAACAATACAAATATAAGCAGACATAGATTTGTATCAACTCAAAAAGACCACTTACTATGAGAAAAAATGAATGACAACATGAACGCGGACACTTACAGTAGCAGGGTCACTGAATGCTCGTAGTTAACTGCCTACTAGCTTAGAAGTTAACATACATTCTAATATGACATCCTTCAAACACTTGGAATCGGAACCCGTGGTAAAAAGAGTATTTATCTATGACCGATTATGTCATAGATAGACTTGGTATGTGCTTAAAAATCGGTTGTTCCATTGCACTCCCTTGTGAAAGATGCCCATTGATGCAATACAGAAAATATAGAAACATGCGTGTATTGGAAATCGGCTAAGGGGATATAGAAAACAGACAAGGAATATAAATACGCATCCCCTGTGAAGATCCCGAATAACACATACTATTCTTGCATATTACTGGGTCTAAATCATAGAAATTAATATTCAGCGAAATGTTGCTGACGATATTGGCACATAAACATGACGTCATATGAAGACTTCCAGTTTGGAACGTAAAGATCAAGCGTATTTTGGCTTCGTATACGCCTCATTGCCAAAGTGAATTTTGCAGTATTGTCCCTTTCTTTTGAATTAATGATTATCAATGACAACATGTAGAAACTTCAAAACATATTTATCATCGGCATTGAAAAACCTTTTCGGTTGTCATTTCAAACATCTTTGGAAAAATAGAAATATTACTGTAACATTTTAGTAGGGTGAATTAACCTAAAACATTGGATGACCTAGTACCTGCCACATCTATAGTTATCTTTAAAATATGACCTCTGATTACACCTTTTTCTACGTTTATTTTTTAAGAAAGACAAAATATTGGTATAATACTTATTTTTAGGAAAAGTGTTCTTCCAAGCACAATATAAATGAAGAGTTGATAAAGTTACCTTCTGTGATAGACAAAGTCACTATATTTCATGAAAAGTGTCATTCGTTGTATATAAAGGAATGGCTTAAACTCTTACTTTCTGGTCTAGATATAGTGATTATATCGTTAGACGAGTTGGTGTTTCTTATATCACCGAATGTTTAACAAGACGAACCCGACGTTTTCCATTAGAGGAGCAGGACATCTTTACCCTTTCTCAGCACCAGAGATCATCCACGATTTTTTTTTCGGGTTCGTGTTGCTCAATCTTTATTAGTTTGTGTAAAGTTTTGTGGATCACGGTTTGTCTCATTTTTTTATTATAGTATTATCCGTCCTTTTTCAATTGATGGTTTCTGATTACCCTTCATAAATATCGTCAACTCTCATTTGCTGAATGAAGCTGTTTTTGCTTTAACCATTTCAGCGGATATCAAAAACGCCAGACATTGAAGTACTTTGTTTGTTTGTTTTACACTATTTGTTAGTTCACTTGATTTACAGTGTTATACGGTCTATTGATTTCACTTTGCATCCGTCCATCGTCTTTGGCTGTCGTTTCCATTTCACATATTTATAATCTTTCGTGAAGCCATTTAGAAAATTCTAAATAATCATTGTAGTAATGATGTATGAAAGGCTTTCTACAAAAGGACTTCATTTTGTTTATATAGTGTAAAGCATTTCTGGCATAGGAAACAAAACCGCATGAATGGTGTATGGAAAGTCCTTTATACAAATACCCACATTACGATCCGATCCAACGAGAGACAATCCAATTTTCTGATTAGTCAATTACAGAAAAAAGATAATGTTCTCTTAAAATAAAACGACAAGTCAAGATGATTTTAGCTTAGTATTAATGACTATGTGTTTTGGCGGGGGGCCCACTACAACGATTATATATGTAATTGTGTGTCTGTGGCGAAGTGCAATTCTTGTCTCAGAATCGTCCAAGAATGCACAAAGCAGATGACTAACCAGATGGGCGATTCAGACTCAGGTCGACCTGTATATATAATTTGTATATATAAAAAATGTATTGTGATTTATTCAATATTATATATATTCTTGTTTTTCAGTTTGTAACATATTTATAGTATTAACAGATTTTAAAAGATGTATTAAACAACATAATTAAGAAAAAACTGGTAGAACGTGCTCAAGTGGGTCACGGGTCACTGTAATCGGGTGGTTGTAGCGAAAAACAGATAAGGTGTTGAAAAAACTGTTGATACTCATCAAATATTGATAAATGCAATACAATTTTATGTTTGACTTCAAGAAATATGATAGACAAAACCATGTGTGAAATTTTATGACGAAATATCTCCGATTTCTATGTAAATTTACGAGTTGAAGTGGGGAAACACCCACAGGTAATTTTAGCGATGCATTTTTATCTTGGACAAGAATAATGAGCTTGGATGACTGATTTAAAACACACTGACTCCCCATGGTAAAATGCATGTAAAATAAATCTATGTTATATTTATTCATTTGTTTGATTCTGGAATATTGTTGATCATCGATTTAAACAAAAAAAAAGGATATAAAGGGGGGGGGGGGGAATTTTACAGTTAAATAAATGTTATGTTTCGACAGTTTAAAGAGAAAAATAAAAATTTGTTGCGACTGAAGCTTAAATCAGCGTTAAAAATTGAACAAATATCAGGGGTTTTGTAAATGAGATTTATTTTAAATAGAAAATCTGAATTTATTATTTATTAATTTATTATTAATGATACAAATGTATATCCCTTGGGAGGGTGAGGGGGCTATGATGACAATTTGAAATAAAAACACAGGACCGGACTTTAAGCAAAAATAATAATCCAGGATTAGTTTTTTATTAAAAAAAATCCAGGACTCCTGTGTCCATGATTTTTCTTTTTTTTCTTTTTTAAAGTTTATAGTATGAAATATTGACATCCACACTTGCCTTTTGAACAGAACATTTCTGTGTCCACACTACTATATAATTAAGATAAAAGTTTCTGAAGATTATAATTTACATTTTGCTTTTTATATAATATCTTTATTGAAATTTATATCTCTTTTTAAACTTGTATAAGAAATCTTCATGACGTACCTATGTTTTGGTTTATATAAAATATTTCTTTATCTTACGGGAATCATGAGGACATTGTGAGTCTTTCATAGAAGCAGTTCAATATATGAAATCTTGAAAGTCATGTCAGATCATTTATTAATTGTAGTGCTTGCTTTGCTTTACACAAGCAGACAAACTGTTTTCACTGAAATTTTGAAACCCAAAAGAAATTGCAATTGAGATATTATTTGTTTGTTGTTGTCTTTGAAGCCATAAATATTATTTAATACTTTTTGGTAGCTGTGATTGATTTGATTGCAATTAAACATAGAATAATATCGATCATGTAGTGAATACCACTTTATTTTAATATATTTTTGGGGACTTTTTAACAATTGAATTTCAGGTGTCTTCTATCTAATACCACTTTTTTTAAAACTACCTATTCCCACTTACAAATAACTTGAAATTTTAGATTTTTTAATGAATTTTAAAAAAATTGGGATTAGGTGGAATGAGCGGAATTTCATTATATATTTCTTTATTCAGATGTTAATAAACTAAATATTTTTCTAGTAAACTTGCTTATTAAATTTCAGGAAGAAAATTCGTTTACATAAATCAAACATTAAATATCTAAGGAGATATATGTTTCAGCTAATACAAAATAAGTCAAAATGATGAAAAGCAATCTAAATGTAATCAGAAAGTAATCGTGATTACAGGGTCAAAATGAATGTAATAGATTACGATTACGATTACAGATTACATCCAATTACATGATAAAATGCAGTCAATTACAACTGATTAACATTACAAATTACGATGACCCCATGTCTGCCAATCAGCATCAAGAACTACCTGTGGCGGCCATGTTTGTTAAGGGATCGGGACTAAATGAGCAATCTGCATAGAGGGCCTTCCATAGATGCTTCCTACCAAGTTAGGTTTATTTGGTCAAGCGGTTTCAGAGTCGAAGAATTGCTTAGGAATCGACCAATCAGCATCACGAACTGCGGCCATGTTTGCTACGAATTGAGCCGAACTGAACAATATTTATAGAGGACATTCCATATATGCTTCCTACCAAGTTTCAATTCATCTGACCAAGCTGTTTCAGAGATTTTTAGAAATTGACCAAACAGAGACAATAACAGCCTATGGCTACTCGGTTTCAGAGGTGAATTTTTTTTAGAAATCAACCAATCAGCAATAAGAATTGCCTATGGTGGCCATGTTTGTTAATGGATCAGGACGAAATGAACAATCTTTATAGAAAACCTTACATAGATGCTTCCTACTAAGCTTCAGTTCATTGGGCTAAGACGTTTCAGAGCAAAAGATTAAAATGTGAAAAGTTTACAGACGGACGACGGATCAAATGATGGCAATAGCTCACGTTCCCTTTGACAACGTCTATTCAAAAGCTTTGATGAATACCAGGGTCATAACACAAATTCTAACATGACGTCCTTCTTTCGCTTTGTAGACAAACGGGCGATTTATCGATGATATAATCTCGTTCACACGTCCGCCGGTGAATGTGAGTGACTTTTCCATTGGCAGCATAAATGGTGTGTGACACTTTCCACAAAGGTATATATAAATTACCGTTTTCCAAGCAAAGTATACTACCGTATTTGTAATTCTAGACATATCAGAATCTAAATAAATCATGGAAGCATGAATGTGTTTTGAGCTTTAGCATGGGTTGGTGGATATTAGTAAATTTTATCTCTCGCTTCTGGGCAAACTTCTGTTGTTTATGCTTATGTTTGAATGGTGCAAGGTACCTGTAGTTTATTTTCACGGATAACACTTTGAAACCTGTGTCATACATTGAACATATGTAAGGTAGCTTATTTTTATGGAAAAAGTCATGACTCCTATCCAATGCAACGAAGGAATGCGAGGTAGCTAATGTTCATGGGCATGCTTCTAATGCTTATGCTTATGTTTGAATGGTGCAAGGTAGTTTATTTTCATGGATAGCACTTTGAAACCTGTGTCATGCATTCAACAGATGCAAGGTATCTTATTTTCATGGAATACTTCATTATTCCCATTCCATGAAATGAAGAACGGTCAGGTAGCTAATTTTCATGGACCATGCAATGAATGAATGCGAGGTAGCTAATTTTCATGGACAAGCTTCTGATGCTTATGCTTATGCGTGAATGGTGCAAGGTAGTTTATTTTCATGGATAACACTTTGAAACCTGTGTTATACATTGAACAGATGGAAGGTAGCTTATTTTTTTGAAAAACGTCATGACTCCTATCCCATGCAACGAAGGAATGTCAGGTAGCTAATTTTCATGGGCATGCTTCCTATGCTTATGGTTGCTTGAATGGTGCAAAGCATTTTATTTTCATGGATAACACTTTGAAACCTGTGTCATACTTTCAACAAATGTAAGGTAGCTTATGTTCATGAAAAACGTCATGACTCTTATTCCATGCAACGAAGGAATGCGAGGTAGCTAATTTGCATGGACATGCTTTTGATGCTTATGCTTATGTTTGAATGGTGCAACTTAGTTATTTTCATAGATAACACTTTGAAACCTGTGTCATACATTGAACAGATGAAATGTAGCTTATTTTCATGACAAACGTCATGACTCCTATCCCATGCAATGAAAGAATGTGATGTAGCTATTTTTCATGGGCAAACTTCTGATGTTTATGCTTATGTTTGAATGGTGCAAGGTTGTTTATTTTCATGGATAGCACTTTGAAACCTGTGTCATGCATTGAGCATATCTAAGGTAGGTTATTTTCATGGAACACTTCATGACTCCTATTCCATGAAATGAAGGAAGGTCAGGTAGCTAATTTTCATGGGCAAGCTTCCTATGCTTATGGTTGTTTGAATGGTGCAAAACATTTTATTTTCATGGATAACACTTTGAAACCTGTGTCATACATTGAACATATCTAAGGTAGGTTATTTTCATGGAACACTTCATGAATCCTATTCCATGAAATGAAGGAAGGTCAGGTAGCTAATTTTCATGGATCATGCAATGACGGAAAGCGATGTATCTTATTTTCATGGGCAAGCTTCTGATGCCTATGCTTATGTTTGAATGGTGCAAGGTAGTTTATTTTCATGGATAACACTTTGAAACCTGTGTCATACATTGAGCAGATGTGATGTAGCTTATTTTCATGGAAAACGTCATGACTCCTATCCCATGCAACCAAGGAATTCGAGGTAGGTTATTTTCATGGGAAAACTTCTGATGCTTATGCTTATGCTTGAATGATGGTGCAAGGGAGTTTATTTTCATGGATAACACTTTGATACCTGTGTCATACATTGAACAGATGTAAGGTAGATTATTTTTTATGGAAAACGTCATGACTCCTATCCAATGCAACGAAGGAATATCAGGTAGCTAATTTTCATGGGCAAGCTTCTGATGCTTATGCTTATATTTGAATGGTGCAAAGTATTTTATTTTAATGGATAACACTTTGAAACCTGTGTCATACTTTGAACAGATGTAAGGTAGCTTATTTTCATGAAAACACGTCACTACTCCTATCCCATGCAACGAAGGAATGCCAGGTAGCTAATTTTCATTGGCAAACTTCTGATGCTTATGCTTATGTTTGAATGGTGCAAAGTAGTTTATTTTCATGGATAACACTTTGAAACCTGTGTCATACATTGAATAGATGTAAGGTAGCATATGTTTATGGAAAACTTCATGACACCTATTCCATGCAATGAAGAAAGGTCGAGTAGCTAATTTCCATGGACAAGCTTCATATGCTTATGCTTATGCTTGAATGGTGAAAGGTAGTTTATTTTCATGGATAACACTTTGAAACCTGTGTCATACATTGAACATATCTAAGGTAGGTTAATTTCATGGAACACTTCATGACTCCTATTCCATGAAATGAAGGAAGGTCAGGTAGCTAATTTTCATGGATCATGCACTGAAGGAAAGCGAGGTATCTAATTTTCATTGGCAAGCTTCTGATGCTTATGCTTATGTTTAAATGGTGCAAGGTAATTTATTTTCATGGATAACACTTTGAAACCTGTGTCATACATTGAGCAGATGCAAGGTAGCATATTTTTATGGAAAACTTCATGACTCCTATTCCATGCAATGAAGAAAGGTCGAGTAGCTAATTTCCATGGGCAAGCTTCAGATGCTTATGGTTATGCTTGAATGGTGCAATGTAGTTTATTTTCATGGATAACACTTTGAAACCTATGTCATACACTTGACAGATGCAACGTAGCTTATATTCATGGAAAACTGCACGACTTCTATCCCATGCAATGAAGGAATTATTCTGACTACGAGTCAACTAGTCGTTGCCTTTATTCTTTTACGACATGTGCCAATATAAATGTTATAGTCTTTGGCTTGATCAGATCGTTGATCGAAACCACGATCTACCGCACATGATGCGAGTACTCTTAACTATTTCACCACAGGAGGGTTATTTCTTGTTATAACTAAGTGTCTTATCTCTTTGGAATAGATATACACATTTTTGTAAATATGCAAAGCAGAAAATCCATTATGTACAGATGAATAATATATAGATGGGCTATAATTATAAGACTTCGTTCAATTGTTATATTTATTATCTATAACTGTAACGCTGCTTTGAGATATTGACTTGATATTTGGTATGTGGGTGTATAATGATAAGTTACAGATCAAGCTTACGTTTCGTTCCGGTCCAATGATTTTTGGCCGAGTTATGGCCCTTGGAAGGGAGACACAATCATGCACAGTGCTACTGGAAATGTTGAACGAAGCTACTTTTAAGGAAATTAACTTTTGAGTTATGTTCTTCTCATTTCTGTGACATTAAATATTTTAATGTGTATATTCGAAGGATGTATATTCATTGAAATGCATGAGGATGCTTCAGGTTTTTTTTCAATCTATTTCCAAGTCCGATTTGTTTTTTATATATAATCATCACTGGGTTTAAATTATGATCTATATATAGAACTGTTACATGTAGACATATGTGAGTTGAGGTCTGAGAAATAATAATTACAGCTTTTACTTGCTTCATTTTTGACTCTCAATATATGTTTGTGCTATATTTTCATTCCTTAGCTATCATATGCTGGACCTTCTTGAGACATCTTTCCTCTTTCAAAGACTACACACATATGAGTTACTGTACTTTGTGTGGAATTAGATCAAAGCACAGTAATATTTCAAAAGTGTGGGGGGTGAGGGGTATATAAAAATGAGACAAATCATAAAATTACAGTAAGCCCAGCATATTATTTTGATTAAAAACTATTGTGTCTAGAGTGACAATTTAATGTGCCAATTCAAATACTGTATTCACGCTTGCTTTTGAAATACACTTGTCCAACATTCCCTTGTTGACATGCTGCGGCCGTATCATGCTGCGTGGGGCATATTCATTGTTTTACAAAGGAAAGAATATTGATGTAATATGATCTGCTTACTTATAGCAAATATTTGTGTTATTTGTAGATCACCACAAGCACATATACACTATAGTGTGAGTGGGTGATTGTTGTTAACCGCCCAATGAACAGTTTGTTCCAGCTATATCATGGCGAGAACAAGCTACCTTCGATGTGATGATGATGATGCCGCTTTGTAGTAGAACAACCCATTTAGTTGTATCTTTATAGTGAAACACCATTTAGTTGTATCTTTGTAGTGAAACAACAGTCCACGGGTAGACATGTCGTTCCACTCGGACACATTATACTGAATCCGAGTCATGCAGTCTTTGCTATTAATCCTTATATAATTAGTTTGCTTGCTTAACGCCACTTTCAACAACATTTCAGTTACTAGTATATCGTGGCGGTCAGTTTTATTGGTGGAGGAAACCGGAAGACCCAGAGAAAACCACAGACCTGTCAGTCGCGATCGCAAGTCATTGATAAACATTATCACATACTATTGTGTCGAGTACACCTCTAGAATATTGTATTGCCAATGAATGTCTTTTAGCATAATTCCATATAGAACAATCTAGAAGGAGAAAGAAACAAACAAAACCGTTTTCATTATATGAAATACAATCATTCATATACAGACATAAAAGGGAAAAAAATGAAAACAACGAGTGGGAATGTTTGTTTAAAATGCACTAGCTCATGGCAGCCGAGAATGCTTGGATGGGAACATTTATGACATTACTTAGAATATGTTTATTATACCCTATTCACATCGCATTTATAGCCAATAATCGATTTGACGTGAACCTTGCACAACATATGATGTGTGCAATGTAGCTGTGAATTAAGAAATTATGTTTTTTTAATTGTTTTTTTTTATTTTGGGGGTCCAAAGGAGTGATATGAGAAATTAAAACCCTGTAATGTTTTTAGCCCAGCTTTTGTCATGTCCACTGTGTGCAAGGTAGTGTTCTATTAAATATTATTTACTGCATTGAGAGTCTAGGAGGAGCATCCTATTTATCCACATAACATTATTATAGGGTGATGTCCTGCAATCCACATCTCCTCTACAAGCAACACATGAATTGTTATCTCTGGCTAGAGGTGGGTCCAAGTTACTACAACTCATGATATAATTGCTCGTTATTACTAGGACACTCTGAAGCAATTAAGAGATTAAGAAAGGGCCACAAGTGTGTAGGTGCGATTTAGTTACCGATAATACAATAATTGAGGAAATACAAGTACATTTTCATGCTCAAAGTGTTCGTGAAATTCGTAATAAATGCTTCATTAATGGTGAGAGTATTTCTAATTAGAGAATTGAAGCCTGGTAGAGTATACTATTTGTCAACCTGCACGAATTTATATTTAGAAATAGGTCAGAACTACTCTTGATAGAAAAGGTTATGGTGTTTAACGCCACTTTCAACAATAGTTCAGTTAGACCGTAGCGGTCAGTTTTATTGGTGGAGGAAACCGGAGTACCCAGAGCAAACCACAGACCCGTCGCAAGTCATTGACAAACATGATCACATAATATTGTGTCGAGTACATCTAGCTATAGCCATGAACGGGATTGGAACTCACAACGTTAATGGTGATGGGCACTGATTACATAGGTAGGTTTATATTCAACTAATTCATCATGAACATTCGTAAAAAATGTTTTAAAAATCCATTCAGAAAATATAAACTAAATATAAGCCATTCCAAATGTTCACACAAATGTGTACAAAATAATAGTTTGACATTTTCAGAGATTGTGACATATGGGAACTTTATTAATAACTGACATTTAATATGAGAAGTAAAACTTATAAATTTTGGCAAAATAGTAGATGGCACCCCTTTGGCCCCTCTTCTACTTCGGATCTATCAGAGTGTGATGAGAGTTTTATATAACTATAAATTGGAAAGAGTTGACATTTGGACTACAGTAAGGAAGGGTTATATAATTATAAATAAAAATGTCTTAGCTAGTTCATCAAGAGTGAAATTATTTTCAATTATAAAAGAATAGTTTTAATTACTGCGAACCGTTATCTTTTACACTTGAAGGTCATTTACATTGTTTTAATTACTCGTGCAGTTATATGTTAAACGGCATTTAATTGCTCATAAAGAACATCAGTTTGTTATTTTTCATCCCATTGGTTCATCAGGATATTGTATTTCGAATTTCGAATTTCAGATATTGAGTCTCGAATTTCGAATCTTTATTTTCGAATGATCCTTCTGCGCTGTCGTACAATTTGCTTTCCGAAAATGAATTTAATTGTTTTTTTCGAAATTGAGCAAAAGTTTGTCTGTTGACAATGCAAGTCGATCTAGCAAAAATAACTCAGAAAATATTTTAATAAAAATGAAATGAACAAATTTGACGAGACTTTGAAAATCGAATATTCAAAATAATGCAATCGTGTGCAACCTTACCTGGACAGTGTTTCAGAAGATATCATAGTGCATTACAAAAGCAATGAACCATAATTGAAATACTTTTTAAAGGAATGGTCAGTCTGGATACAAAAGTGCTCAGCATGAAAAAAAACTGGAATTAATACAAAAAAGGTGGAATGATTTCTCTTTTTTTTTCAGACCTATCGATTCGCAGAAGAATTTTAAAGCCCGACTGGAATTTCAAAATTCATTGATGTTTTAAAGTTCGTTGGAGTATTTAATTTCCATGGAATTATTTTAGTTCCCTTGGAAGTTTAATATCTCATTGGATCAAGGTTCTCCTATGGAAATGTGATAAATCCTTTTGGAAAACAGTGTTTTCTTATGTCCTATGGGACACGTTTTTTTTCACAGGAATTTTAATTTTCCTATGTTTTGGAAATTAAATTTAAAGAAAAAATATGAAAAAATATCAGTTAATGCGTTTGATTATGGGAAGCTCCATGAAATTATGAACATCTTGCCATTACACATGATTTGGCAGCTTTCGGAATGGCGGCGCAAGATTTGCAAACATTGGAATTACACATTTAAAACCGGTTTTTGTTGGGTTTCTTGTAACTCGATCTTTAGTTTTATTTCTATGTTTTGCACATTTGTGTTTGTCCTTATGTTCTTTTTCTTGTGGCCATTGTCTTGTCTGTCATTCTTCGATTTACGGATTCTGATTACTCCTTTTTGAGTTTTTTCTCTAAAATTTAAATAGCTAGTTTAGTAAATATCATAATTCAAGAATTGGCAAGTTTTCGATATGAGATTAAAAAAATATCATTATATTCAGACAAATTTCAAAAAACGGCCTACTTTTTAAAATACTTTTACCCAAATCCATAATGAAATAAATAAGATATTAGAATTACATAATAATATTTGTCGACGGTAATTTATTTAGAAATTATGATGTGTAGCAAGATGCTTTCATCAACCACAATTAATATGAATATCGTGCACCATATGTACTGATCTATACTATATCAAAATAATTGCTTTTTAAAAGGTGACGTTCTTAGTGTAGGATCTATTTTTATTATCCCAAATATATTTAAGATTGAATGAATCGTAACTGCACACTTGGTCACTTCACTATGATAAATGTTATCATTATTATATAATAGTCTTAGTCATCTAGAAATGAAATTTGTTTCTACGTACTGTTGAACCTGAGTCCAAATGAGTTAGGTTTAGGATTATTGTGTCTAACGCCATTTTCAACAATATTTCAGTTATATCGTGGCGGTCAGTTTGATTGGTGGGGGAAACCGGAATACCCACAGAAACCCACCGATCTGCCGCATGTCCAATTGTTTCCCATTTTGTTTCTATATTGTAGACTCTGAACACGACTATTTGTATTATTTTCAGTCTCCGCGAAAATCTTTACTCTAAGCCTACAGACATGGGATGATCACTTCGAACGCGGAAGTTCGCGAGTGTGCTTTCTGGTCCGGTCAAAATCAAGGATTATAAAATTGGTTTTTGCTTTTTAGACAACAACCACTCCACAAATTTCATATGGAAAAAGAAATTATTGAATAGTGATGAAGAACCGATCATTAATGGCTGTAGCGTTGACTTGCGAGGAATGCTTATGTGAATCTTGAGATATTTATGTTGTACCGGGGATCAATAGTTTTCGTGCAGCTTAAAAGCCAAAATATTATCTTAATGTCAAATATTGAACTTAGTGGTTCTAAGCAATTTTTTTATTGAGGGAGTAGACCATTGCTGACGAAAAGACGAGGTGGGGATAAAAAATATTAAAATAAATACAAATATTGCATTTTCAACTGCATATTTGAGACTCACTTTTTTCTCGCTTTTGGTTGGTCCTGTCTTTTTTTTGTGTTTTGTTTTTGTTGAGGACAATTTAGTTTGTTAAATACCGGTTGTGCTAAAACTTGTTGACTTTAAATTTAGTATTGTTAATTGCGTCTTATTTTGTATGCTTTGCTTTCATTTATTTTTGTTATTAAATTTTAACAACACTTTGGAATAAAGTTAATTCAAATTTTGATCCTGTCTATTTTCTTTTAGTCATAAGTTGTTTTGAATATTTTCACAACATTTTAGTCCTGCTTTTTAAGATTTCATCATAGAGTCTCCATGGGTTTTCAATCAAAGGTATTTCCCGGGCCTTTAACTGATTTAAGTGCTTGTGTGGATTTCTGCACCTCAAGCCCACAGCAGGATGTCAAATATCAACTTTGATATTTGATTTTTTTTATGGAGGGGGGTCTCTATAAATATTCCATGAAAAATATATTAAGGACGGCAAAGTTCTTGACCACTTAGGGTTTATGTCAAATGTATTGCCCGGACATTAACTGACTTAAGTGCCTGGGTGGGTTTCTGCACCTCAAGCCCACAGCAGGGTGTCAAATATCAACTTTGATATTTGATTTTTTTTATGGAGGGGAGGTCTCTATAAATATTCCATGCAAAATATATTAAGGACGGGAAAGTTCTTGATCACTTGGGGTTTCAATCAAAGGTATTTAGAGGGCCTTTAACTGACTTAAGTGCCTGTGTGAATTTCTGCACCTCAAGCCCACAACAGGGTGTCAAATATCAACATTGATATTTGATTTTTTTTATGGAGGGGGGTCTCTATTAATATCCCATTCAAAATATATTAAGGACGGCAAAGTTCTTGACCACTTGGGCTTTAAGTCAACAGTATTTCCCGGGAATTTAACCGACTTAAGTACCTGGTTGGGTTTAACAGCACTTTGGAATAAAGTTAATTCAACTTTTGATCCTGCCTATTTTCTTTTAGTCATAAGTTGTTTTGAATATTTTCACAACATTTTAGTCCTGCATTTTTAAGATTTCATCATAGAGTCTCCATGAATGGTGAAATAACTAATGTGATTTTCCATAAAAGGAGAAATAATACACGTGTGCCTCCATATCCTGTTCTCTAAGTTCGGGGATTAACACATGTGAGCATCCTTGTCCTGAGAAAATAATGCATAAGAGTTCCATTTACGGAGAGATATATAGGGTCTGACACCGGGACAGGTGCAAGATAGTAAAACCTGTGACATCCGAGGGTAAGAATTAAATCGTATCCGACGAGGCATTGCTTAGTGGGATACGATTTAAATCTTACCTGAGGGTGTCTCAGATTTAACAATCTTCACCTTTCACTGTGTTTGACTCTTTTACTCACCCTTTTCGATCGCGTCAATGCTTGCTTTCTTTGAGAAAATAGAGAGTTCTCGCCCTCGTTAGTAGCTAACGTAAATGATAAAAATTACCTCCCTTTGACGAATGTCAAATAATTTTTTATATAAGTATATATTACGGATTTAGTTTGCTACACAGATTTTCATTGGTTCTTCAACTATGAATGGTAGCATATGTTCGGAAAAAAGACGGGGTATATATTTCAGTCTCCCAAAATCAATAACAACATGGCCGACAAAAATAGATATAATTACACTTTACTGAATCAATAGCATAATACGGAATAATAAATATATTTTTACCAAATCAAATGCTGTTTTTATACTCAAAACGGCGACATGAAAACAACCCCAATTACAACAGTTAGTTCCGCCACTATGTTCCACGGCTGTACCATAACACACTTGAACATCACAATAAACAAGTCAAAATGTGTTAAACTTTGGGCGTTGAAAACTTACAAGGTCATGGGGTCACAAGTTTTTGTTTATATGTTAACATTAAAATTATTGAAATTGCTTCACAAACCCGTTTCCTTCATGATACATCTCATACATGAAATATAACATGACGCATATTTTGACGTCATCGTAGAAAGAATGTCTGAAATACGGAAAGGGACATTTAGAAATACGTAAAATTAAAGTAAAAGACACAAAATATTTAGAATTATTTCTAATATGGTTTTACATATGAATTGGGACTATGTACGTGGTAAAAAACAAAAAAGGAAAATAAAAAGAAAGGAACAAAAATGGGAAAAAATTAAAAAAAAATCATGATTTTTTTATCCGACTTTAGTTTCTGCATTAAAAAAAAATAATGTATAAATCCGTAATTTATCTGTTATTCGACTATCAGACAGAGTATTTAATGTGACATTCCCGGCTCAGGATATATATTGACTGCTCCTCAGAGAATATATATCATAAGCCGGGAATGTCACGGGGTGTCTGATAGCTGTATAACATATATTGTACGATGTTGCATTTATTTGACGACCTATGATTGGATAAAATCATTCCTAAAAATAACGATAGAAAGGAGAGCCATATATGGAAATCTAGAGAATAAGATTAATGCGCTTTACCTGGCCAGGAGAAAATTCCACTTATAAAAATAACGCGCAGTAACGAAATGATGCAGAGGGATAATTACAGAAGGTCAGTGGGTGGTGCTTAATTTTGTGTAGTGACCATTACGTCTTTAGCCTTAGCATTCCATTCATAAGAATAACGATGCAGACGATAGATAAACTTGCAGGTATTTGACCAGGCTCTCTATATATATGTGTGTGTAGTTGATTGAGCATAATTAAACACTACTGCAAGAAAGATGAAGATTTATATTTTCTTCTAAAATAACGTGCAGTTACGAAACGATGGAGACGGAAAATTACTGGTGGTCAGTGGGCGGTGCTTAATTTTGTGTATTGACCATTACGTCTTTAGCCTTAGAACTTCCATGAAAGTCCGTCAAACATAGTTCTTGGAAAAAACTTGGCTACTGTTTCAAGAGCGCTCACCCTTCAACGATTTACTGACCGTCTAAATAACGATAGACGGTCACTAAGGAGCTTATAACTTATAATATTATATTTTAGAACTAGATTTCTTTTAATATTAGAAATTCAATATTTTTCGTTTTTTTTTCTATTCTATCTTCACCTGCCACGCCCACCAGGAAATATCATAACGTTTGAAATTCCCGCGCGTGAGTTATATTGCCCGGTGATGATTTCCGGTGTCGTAGTAAAATTTTTAGCTACCCATGAAAATTAGCTACCTCCAACTTCCGGTAGCTAATTTTCATACGCGGAGCATAATAATTATTTTGCCCGGTGATGATTTCCGGTTTAAACCAATCTATTGTAAACAGACGATAAAGGTAAAAAGGCCCGCAACCTATTTTTAATTTTAACAACAGTACATGTACTGTAAATGTTTATTATCAGAACTGTTAGATTACTTGAAATTTATTGCTGTTTGTCTCATTTAGTATGTCAAATTACACTTGTTAATATTTTTCTTTAGTTTTGATTAATTATTTTACTATTAAAATATAATATGACAAATATTCGATGTGACTGATGTAAATATACAAGAACATTTTCACTCGGTACCTTGAATTGCACGAATGTGTTATATTACACTTTGCCGTTGGCGTCGGGCAATATTACACATCCATGCAATGGGGGTACCTCGGAGAATATATTAATTTAAACAATATTTATTTAGAAAATAATCAGAATATACAGAACATCAAACATAGTAAATACAGACAGGATTCAGAAACAAACAATCATTGCTTTTATAAATCTGTCTCCTAAAATAAGCATGCATAGCATAATCATGACTATTATAGCATGTTCTTTATAAAATGTATCTATAACTATTAGTATATTTATATAATAATATTGCTGGTACATTGTAATTTATAATAAGACATCCTCCCGAGTCAAGGTCACTGAGTCCACACAACGCGACATGAACGTATCGCGCTATGTGGACACAGGAAACCTGGCCAGGGAAGATAATAATTTGATAGAGTAGAATAAAATTGTGTGAAATAGTAATAATGTATACTAAGGAGGGAAAAGTGATAACTTATCATTAATTTTGAGGCGAGATGTACGTCACTAAAGTATGGTAAGCCATATGATCATGGTGTAAACCTTTTACTTTTGATAATGTATTTCTGTATCGAAACGAAAATTAACGTATTCTGTTCGTCCGTCAATTCATTTGTTCCAAAAAGGAATAAAGTTATGGTAATATTTACAGGGATGTTTGAGATTTGAGATGGATAATATCAATTCCTGTCTACTGGCAGCAAATCTGGAACAGTGTAGAATATAATGTGAGAAGTTGTTTCCCCCCCCCCATAGACAATTAGGTGAGTCAACTAAATTTCGTAAGAAAAGGTGTTCGTTTAGGGAGCTGCTGTTCATTCGAAGACGCGCATGTAATATTTGTCCAATTCGTGAGCCTATGTAGTAGTAAGTAGGAACTTTGACCTTTTGATTTTTGAGGTTTTTTTTTAAATATAGATAGAGATTCGGTTTTTCGAAGAGTGAGTGACAGATTGTTCCAAAGTTTTATAGTTGACGGCAAGAAATCGTCTGCGAATTGATTTTTCGAGTATTAATTTCCAACGTGTTGTTAACTTGTCTAGTATTGTGGTTATGTCTACTACCTACGGAATTCGGTATCAAATCTAATAAATATTGGGGAGTTCTATTATTTTTATTTTGTGAAATACAATTATAGTTTATGGTTTTGTCTTCTATCTGATGATAATTTTTCCCACTTAGTTTCTTCATATAATCTATTAAGTCCGGTTAATTTATTCCCTCCCGTTACTATTCTTGCAACGTCAAGCTGAACGTTTTCTAATTTATTTATTAAACTTTGATTTTGAGAATCCCAAATAACGTCAGCATATTCCAAGATCAGACGGACAAATGACATGTAGATTTTTTCAAGACTAAAACGATCAAGAGTCATTCGCACTTTCCTTGGCATATTTAATAGAGTATATGATGTTTTTAATTATGTAATCAACATGATCGTGCCAAAATAATTTTTTTGGAAAAGATTACGCTTAAATGTTTGTGATTATCTACTTTTTGAAGGTCTGAATTATTCATTTACAGGGGTGGGGGGTTGGCTTGTTATTTTTCTTAGATAAAATCAGCTTCAGTTTTTTGTGGGTTATATTTTACGAGCCATTTTTCAGATCAAATATGAATTTTGTCTAAGTCGCCATTTAATGTCTCCGCAGTTTCTATATGGTCATCTACAACAAGATATAAACTAGTATCATCTGCGAAAAGTTTTATTTGAGCGTCAATATCTTGAACAATATCATTAATAACAATTTTGAATAGAAGAAGGGCTAGTATGAACCCTTGAGGAACCCCAGCGTTGATCGATAACCAGTCAGAATTTGAACAATTTATAACCACTCTCTGGGACCTCCCACTTAGATAATTTTCGAACCAATTTAATAAATTTCCTGAAATGCCAGATTGTTTTAATTTGAAAAGTAATCCTTTGTGCCATACTCTGTCAAACGCCTTACTGATATCACAAAAAAAAAAAAAATTATTTCCTTCCCACTATCTAAAGCTTTTCCAAACCCCTTAGAAATATTAACTAGTTGATTAACAGCTGAGTCACCTTTTGTATAGCCAGACTGGTTACGCGTCAGTATATCATTTTTTCCCTTTGTAAGATTGCTCGGAGTTCGGTAATTTTGCTATTACCGTTTTCTTTTTATTTTGTAATAAATGATTATATACATGCTTATATACACATCGCTCCATACATTTAGAAATGACACAAAATAAGGAAATAGGTCTGTAGATTTTCACTTCGTTAGGTTTATTATTTTTAAAAACAGGGGAGACATTAGCTCTTTTCCATTGGCTTGGAAAAATAGCCTGTTGCAAGGACATGTTAAATAATTTGCATAGGGGATTTTTAAGTATAGAAGATGCTTCCTTTAATAATCTAGGATTTATTAAATCGGGGCCTGACGCTTTAGAGGGATTAATAATGTTTAAAACATCTTCAACTTCTTCTTCATTAAGGAAAATATATTCAAGATTTTCTATTAGACTTTGTATTTCATTGAGGGGAGTTCCATTACAATCATCAATATTTGACTGTGCAGCAAAGAAAATATTAAATTCATTTGCTCTTTCTATATCATCGAAAATTAGATTGTCATTTTTTACTAGAAGGGGTATTTCATGATCACGTGATTTGATTCCGGTAAGCTGTTTTACAGTTTTCCACCAATTTGAACCAGACGAGTTTTCATTAATTAATTTTTTTAATTAAATTATTTTTATGTTCTTCTTTCGACTTTCTCATTAAATTAGTAACATCATTTCTTATTCGTCTGAACTTATTCCAGTCTGAGGGACTATTGGAACGCCTAGCTTTTCTATGTATTCTATTTGTCTTTCTAATTAGTTTTCTAATGTTACTAGTTATCCATTGTAGTTGATTTTTTCGAACAGTGATAATTTTACCGGGAATACATAATTCTGCAGCATCTAAAATAGCGTTTGTTATATTTGTCGTAAGATCATTAACATTATCAGAAGAAATAAGAGAATCCCAGTCAACATCCGATAAGTACTGTTTAGATTTATCATAATCCCCACGATCGTATAGCCATATCTTACGGTAAGAAGTTTCTTGAGAAATTTTAGGAATATTTAAAAAAACCAATAATAGGACAATGATAGCGTGTGAGATCTTGTAGGGTGAACCAACTCCGCAATATGTAACAATAGTAACAATAGTTCACTCACGTCCCTTGGTTTGTCAAGACTCACCGAGAGAACAGCTCCAGCAAAAGTTAAATTTAAAGTATTTCTTGTTCACTATGGAAGACATGAGTACGCGCAGTGGTAACAAACTGACTGAAGAACAAATTGAGCAACTGATAAAACGACTCAGGGGTGTAGAACACATAGAACCCATTGTTACAATCGAAGATTCAAATGTAAACAATGAAAAAATGGCGACGTTCGCCGAGGTAGTTAACAATCAGAGCAATAATAAAAACAATACAGACGAATCTGATAGTAAACACAAAATAAAGATTACGCATCTGGTGATTCAGTAAAGCCCCTATTTTTAGTCGATCAAGACGTGTTTGGTTCCACCAAACCCGATAGAACTCACTGGCTCACCAACGTAGAGATATATAAAGCGGTAGGCTCCAAAGTCCCAGCCGAATGCATAAAGGGGATACAGCGTATTAGAGATATGGGGAGGATTGATATGGACAATACAGAGAATAGAATTACTCTAATTGTGGAAGGTTTAAATCTACGTGGTAGTAGGGTACCCCTTCACACACAAAATCCTCGGAATCCTCAAAGATTTCGACCTGATACCATCCGCATTAAAGTCAAAAATATCCCTCTTTCCGCTGATGACGGCCAAATTCACCGTACTTTGACTCTAGAAGGCTGCAATATTGAAGGTATCTTTAGGGAAAAACTTAGAGTGGATGGGAGATTAACTAACTGTGATACAGGTGACAGACTAGTCATCAGTAAACCACTCTCACACCCACTTCCAAGGAGTCTTCAAATAGGCAAGTACTGGGGGAGGATATTCCATCCTGGTCAAGTAGAAACCGACAATCAAAGCAGGGAGTATAATAAAAACTGTCACAAATGTCTCAAGCCAGGACACTTCATGTATCAGTGCACAAGTGATTGGGTGTGTAGGTCATGCAATCAGCAAGGTCATAAAATGGTTGACTGTCCTCATGATCTTGTTTTCCCTGATCCAAACATAAGTGTACATGATGGTGTTGAGGAGGAAAATCTGACTGAGCATGATGAGGATGATGATGCAAGTCAAGCTGAGGATTCTCAACCCCACAACAGAGCTGTAAAATCAATTACAACAGACAAGGAAGACAAAGACATAGAAGCAAAAGGAAATAAAAAAGTGAAAATCATTGAAACTGATAAATCAGAAAATAAACAAGTTAAAGCTGGTCAAAAAACTATGGACAATTTCATGAAAACTTCAAACAGGCCTAGTGCAATTCAAAGGACTCCACCAACTCCTACTGAGAAATTACATGATCAACAAGGAAGCAGTAAAGGTCGAAAGAAGTTAAAACCAAGCAACAGGAAAACTTAATCATCATTTGGTGTGCTATTTGAAATAAGTTTCTTTTTATCTTAAATTAAAATTTAAAAAAAATTACAAAACTACTAATGTTATTTAAGCTCCAACAAAGAGTAAAAATGTTGTATATCATTAAAAACCTAAGTGAGGGTTATATGATGTTTAATGAAGATATAAGAAGTAAAAAATCATTACAACATAAGAAGTATACTATTAATAGATGTACCTTTATATTGATGTTTTTTATGATAAATCTGACTATAGATTTATACTATTATTATGAATATCTAAACATGTATTTAGTGTGTACATATAACATGGCTCGTTACTATTTTCATATTGTTATTTTCTCAGTTTTCCTTTACAAAACAGTATGTATTTTCTTTACAAAGCAACACATATTTATTTATCCCATACAATTACAATTCAGGTTTCCACCTAATCTATTTTTAGCCATCGTTAATACACATGAGATGTGTCACGCCAAATATAGCACGTGGTTATACATATATATATTCCTTATAAATATAAATGTAAACAAAAGAGAAACGCTAATAAAACAAATTGGCTATAGCCAAGTGTCATATAAAATATATAGAAAAAAATACTTACCAGTGGGTAAAACATCACAGATACTTTCTTTAAGTGAATTATTTGCTTTCAAGATCACTGCATTTAAAATATTTTCAAGCTTCATAATGTTTGTACTAATGTTACACTATGAACCAAGTTTATGGAAAGAATATTATCCACATGTTAAATATAATCCTGTCTGTATTGAGTCGCATAAATGTACTTTTAAAGGTCGGATAGTCTGTATTAAATATAGGTCGAGGCCAGTACATGAGATGTTAAAAAATATATTAGGATACATACACGGAAAAGTTCGCATGCTATTTACGGGTATAGAAATATGTAAAAATGATATTAAATGTTGCATATTTGTAATATTATGTAGATATTGTAGATTAATTATGTTTTTTTTCTATTTGACCAAATTAGAATTGCTATATAAAAAAAAAAAAATATGATAGTGTGTAAATATGGGATATTAATGACCCTTTTGTGGTTAAAAAAAAATAGAATTGTTACATATCAAATACAAATCTTATCTCATAAAAAATGTCTGTCAAAAATATGATAAATTTATGTAGCTTAAATGTGAACGGTTTGCAAAACAGAGAGAAAAGAGGTCGAGCTATAGAATGGGTCAAGTCAATGAAATGTGATATAGCTTATTTTCAAGAAACACATTTCGATCAGAATATTGAAAACGAAATAAATTTCAATGCAGATTTTAACGTTTATGGTAGTATAGGAACATCTGCTAGTAGGGGGGTAGCAATATTTATTAATAAAGCAGTCAATTATAAGGTCATTGACAAGGTTACTGATGAAAATGGCAGACTTGTTTTATTAAATGTACAGATAGATGATGCAGTTTTTTCGTTAGTATGCATTTATGCACCAAATAGCAAAACTTTAAGAAACATGTTTTTTAAAAAGGTAAGTAATTTCTGTAAAGAACATGGAACGGGTATTCTTGTGGTCGGGGGAGATTTTAACGAGATAATGCAAGACATAGATCGTAGAAGTTTACGTACAGGTAATGTTTGTAAACAATCAGTAAACAGTTTAAAGTCCTTTATTAAAACTAATAAGTTAATTGATGTCTGGAGGATATATAATGAAAACAGACAACAGTTTACATGGCGTAGGAAAGACAAAACACAAGCTAGTCGGATTGATATGATTCTTTTAGGAAAAGATTTTTTATCGCTTGTTCAAAGCTGTACAATTAAACCTGCGGTCATACAATATACTGATCATCAAAGTGTGGTTTTAACCTTTCGGTCGGGGGTGTCTGAAAAGGGAAGAGGGTATTGGAAAATTAATAATTCTGTAATACAGGAATATGATTATAAACTGTTAATAAATAAAGTAATTGATAAATATTTAATACAGTGTCATAATAATAAGATCGATATAAGATTATTATGGGACGCAATGAAAGTTGAAATTCGAGAAGTAACCACTATGTATTGTAAAAACAAATCAAAATTAACTAGAGAACTTAGACATAAATTAGAAAGTGAATTAGAAAAAAAAATTATGGTAAGGGATAATCAAAGCGAGGAAAACTATAACTTAAATAAAGTTATTCATAATATTGAAATAGAACTTGTAAAAATATATGACCAAAAAGCTAAAGGGGCACAAATTAGATGTCGTGAGAAATGGGTGGAATAAGGGGAAAAAATAACTCATATTTTCTAGGTCTGGAAAAACAGAGGCAAATTAAAAAGTCAATAAACAAATTAATAGATGAAAACAATGAAATATTAACTGACCAGATGCACATTCTTAGTACTATTAAATCATATTATGAAAAATTGTATACTACAAAATATCCTGATGAAAATCTAACCAGTAATTATATTTTTGATACAAAATTAGAAAACAGGCTTCAGGATCAGGATCAATCAATTTGTGATGGAAAGGTAACTGAAGAAGAGTGTTCTAATGCAATAAATAATATGAAATCAAATAAAGCCCCAGGTTTGGATGGACTAACGGTAGAATTTTATAGAGAATTTTGGGGAAAAGTCAAATTTTTTTTAATTGATGTTCTAAATAAAAGCTATGATGATAAGCTACTGAGTTTTTCTCAGCGGACTAGTGTTTTATCTTTATTGTTTATAAAGGGGGATCCCTTAGTTCTAGATAATTATAGACCTATTTCTCTTTTAAATGTTGATTTAAAACTTCTTTCTTATGTTCTAGCACAGCGTTTAAAAAAGGTTTTAGAAAAAATTGTAAATAATGACCAAACTGGATATATTAAAAACAGGTTCATTGGCTTCAATCATAGACAAATACAAGACATTATTGATTTTGCTGAATCTTATAATGTTGAAGGGGCAATAGTCTTTGTTGATTTTAAAAAAGCGTTTGACTCACTTGAATGGACATTTATCTTGACAACTTTAAAACATTTTGGGTTTAATGAATCGTTTATAATTTGGGTTAAAACTTTATACAGTAATATTCAAACTTGTGTAATGAACAATGGCTGGATATCAGAGATTTTCAAAAACTCGCGCGGAATACGTCAAGGTTGTCCTTTATCTGCTTTGCTATTTGTTTTATCAGTTGAAATCATGGCTCTTCGAATAAGAAATAATAAGGATATCAAAGGTTTTCAGATAAAAATAGATGAACAAACACATAGTATAAAAATTTCGCAATTAGCAGATGACACAACACTATATTTTAACTCTAAAAACGATATATCCGTTGCTATGAACGAAATTGAAATTTTTGGTAATTTTTCAGGTTTAATGATAAATAGAAATAAGACAGAGGGGTTGTGGATTGGGAAACTAAAGCACAGTAAAGATAAGGTAGAAAATATTAAATGGACAAACAAACCAATAAAGACCTTAGGTATTTATTATGGTCATGATTACATAGAATGTGAAAAACTTAAATGGGAAAAAAAAATTGAAAAAATGAATAGCTTATTTTTGTCATGGTCAAAGCGAAATCTCTCAATATTGGGTAAAGTACTAATCATTAAAGCTTTGATTATACCTATTTTTACTTTTATTGTTAGTTCCTGTGTTATTCCAGAAAAATACAAAAAAGAGATAGAGAGTAAGTGTTTTAAATTTATATGGAATGGGAAACCAGATAAGGTAAAAAGAAATACAGTGATAGGAGATTTTGAGAAGGGTGGACTGAAAATGATAGATATAGAAAGTTATTTTATATCTTTGAAGGCATCATGGGTAAGTAGATTAGCTGACTCAAAATTTTCGAATTGGAAATTGATACCACTAAAATATTTAAATGTATTTGGGAAAATATGGCTTATTTTTAAAATGAACATAGATGTGAAAAAACATAAACAGTTTCTAAATAATATCCCCGAATTTTACAAAAATGTTTTGACCAGTTGGATAAAACCAGGTGGTGGTCAATTAAGTTCACCATTGACATTCAGTAATGTAAGAAAGCAAATTCTATGGGGAAATAGATTTATTACATTTGAAAAAAAATATTTATTTTTTAAAGAATGGATTAATAGTGGAATATTTTTTGTTAATGATATAATAGATAATAATGGTAAAATTACGCAAGAATTTATTCTTCACAAGTTAAAAAATAAATCTAATTGGATATCTGAATTTAGTATTCTCAAAAAAGCTTTCCCAAAGAATTGGATAGACATTTTAAAAACAGAAAGCTCAGTTAAAAGCATTGTAAATATCAAAAAAGATTATTTCATCTGGAACAATCAGTTTATTAATTTATCTACATTGTCTAATAAGTTATTATATAATAAACTGGTGAATGTTAAATTTTCAAACCCTATTGGTACACATTATTGGATTAATTATTTAGTGTTGTCTGAAAAACCAAATACAAGTAGTCTATATTTTTTCATTTTCAAATTTCTTGACGAAAACAAACTTAAAATGTTCAGATGGAAACTTTTTCATTTTATTATACCAAATAAAGTTTTACTTTCCAAATGGAAAATTGTTGGGAATAGTTTATGTAATTTCTGTAAATTAGATGAAGATTACTCTCATTATTTTATTACTTGTACCTTTCTAAAAGAGTTTTGGACAAAATTTCAGAATTTAATGAAGGGTTTGGGTATCGAAAACAAAATTACTTTGAATCATATAGTACTTGGATACAAGATAGATGATAAAAACTATCTTGCATTAAATTTTTTGATAACAGTTGTAGGGTTTTCCATCTACAAATCGTACTATATATCTGAACAGAAAACAAAGTATATTGATGTTTATAGAATATTTGCCAATGAATATATTAAAAGAATAAATGAAAATAAAACACTTCAAAAGTGTTCTTTTTTAATGAAAGTAAAAAATTATATAATAAATGCAAAATAAATAAATGTTTTCAAAGGTATTAAATAGAAATTGTATTTAGGTTGTATATATATTTCATGTAATTCTGATTATAGCCCTGGATAATCAGAACAAGATGTAACAGGGAAACACCAAAAGGAGCTTGGACTTTTGGCGTGTTAATTGTAGCAAGCATTTGAATAAAATATATTACGTTGTTAAAAAAAACAACAACAATAGTTCACATTATTAGTCATGAACAAATCTATAAGCGACGAGGAGTGTTCAGTGAAGTGTGTAGGGGTGTCTATTAACTGATTTAAACTAAATTGTGCCAATAAAGATTTAATTTAGGAATTTGAACTGTTAAATTGGTTTTCATTAAAATCCCCCTTAGCCATAATATAATATACACTGTTATCATTTAGGGCCATGTCAACAGTATTTTCTAGTTTGAGCCAAATGTCTTGATTACTGTTCGGAGGGATATAAAATGTTCCAAATAATATCTTTTTACCTTGAAGTTTCAATTGTAGCCATACCGCTTCCAGATTATCCATCTCTAGACCAAAACGACGAGTCACATTTATATTATCCCTTATGTAAACAACGACCCTTCCCCCCATTTTATGTGGACCCCAGTCACTCCTAAAAGGGGTATGAAAATTTAATAATTTTATCGAAATATTATTGTATATTGCCCACAATCACATGGAATATTTGAATAGTATTATACTTCACTCTCTGTTTTCCTTTATAAAAACATGACAGTAGTTTTGTTATTGCATCCTAAAATCAACTGCATGACTATTCACCCGGTTGTGTTGGTCAAAAAATGTATGACTATTCCCCCTGTGGTAATTTCAGCAACCATATTTCCCGACTTTTCTAATTCATTCATCTCATTGGTTTAAATTAAATGACGTCATGCAAGTCCTATGACTTTTTTTTATTGCACAAGCTAAATTACCGAGACGGCAGACGACAAGATAAAAAAAATAATGATAAATTTGTTTATTATTGTGTCACATATTGATTTCACATATAACATTACACATTATATACTTATTGACTGGGTATGAGGGAATATCAAGTGTGTTGTTCCCGAGACACTAACTATTGACCGAGGCGAAGCCGAGGTCAATAGTCAGGGTCGTGGGGACAACATACTTGCAATTCCCGAATACACAGTCTATGAGTATTTTATTATACCGAAAAACATTAGACTCATAGTTGAATGATCACCTCAAAATGATAAAGACCAATACAATCACGCATCTTTTGCCAGTATTTTGCATTATAAATCTGAATATTGTCTCATGGACATGTTTATGCTATTTCCCCTGTCATTCATAAGAGTTTGATTCTTTTGGGAAAGTAGATTTCAACATAAATTTACATGGTGACTACCAGACTTATGAATTTTTTTCAAATTTTGAAAAATTTGAATTTTTATTTTTAATTTTAGAATTTTGAAATTTTTTGGAAAATTTTGAAATTCTATGAAATTTTATGAAAACTAAAATTTTTGAAATTTTTTGAAAATTTTGAAATCTTATGAATTTTTTGAAAATTTTGAAATCTTATGAATTTTTTTTATTTTTTTTTTAAATTTCAGAGTTTTCGTTAATAGACGATGAAGTCCGAGTGTTCCGAATAAACGAAACTTTTATCCAATCCGGTCGCGGAACTAAAAATACGCGAAAACGATTCTCATTGCCGGTCCATAGTCTTAAAAACTATGGACCGCTCAATAGTCAAACAACTGAAAAAGGAGAAATTAAGGGTAATAACAAAATTAGCAATTTTAATATAGGAAATTTTATAGTGATGTTAATATATTGAGGTACAATAAATCAAAATATACAATATAAAACAATCAATACCCAACCATAGAATTGACTTACGAGACACATTTATATATACAAACATACATTTAGCTATATCAGAATTTTTTTTTAATAAATTATGTTTTTTAACTTTTTAGTAGAAAAAAAAAAAACAAAAAAAAAAAAACCTTTACGTAAAATAAAATCGATTAAAAATTAAAAAAGAAAAGAAAAAAAAGTAAATTAAGTAAAAGCATAAAAACATTTCTATATATTCCATATTTATCAACAGTATCATTTTTCCTTTAATTAACTTCAAGTTGAAACAGTAAACATGTGATTAAAGGGAATAGAAAAATGGCAAATTCATTCTGAAAGTTAATTTCTATGCTAAAAACAATTTACGTCTCGTGTTAAAATCAAAAACACATTTGCATGAAAATGGCTGTATTTCATCACAATTCATTATTTGAAATAATTTTTGATCCTGATTTAAACAGTTAAAACCTTCAATAAACTGAACATTGTTAAACTAAAATCAATCTCAGATCATCATAGAGAGGACAGTCTAAAAGAAAATGGTTTTCAGTTTCAACACAGTTTTTATTACATACAACACAAAGTCTATTTTTCCACCGGTACTGGCGGCTTGGCGTACCTTCCGGTTTCTATGGCAAGCGGTAGTGACCCGGCGCGGAACAGAACCATACCACGTCGATACGATATGAACTAGTCTTGAAACGTATGTTTCGGTACATCGGATTTGCTTAAATTGTATATGAGTTCGTAATTTGTTCCCATTTTGGTTTCCTCGATCGGTAAAAAATTCATCATACCATTCTTTCTGGACACGCACATCAATCTTTTCTTTAACGGTTTTCATTATAAATTTGGTACTAAAAGTTAAATCATTCACTTCGCTTTGGATATTCAAAATTTCGACAGTTTTATTTACTTCGTGGTTCAACATTTTCACCCCCGTGAAGCGCATCGCCAAATTTTAGAAACAGTTCTGGTTTCGTCCATCCGAAATAACCTACATAAAAGCCTGACGCAAGAAATTCGTTGTTTACTGACACATGAACACCAACCCATATCGCCTCGTGTTGAAATGTTCGAAGTGTTTTTTCCAACAGATATCTGAATTGAATTACAAATATATGGCTCTGAAACCCCTCAGTCAAATAAACTGAAACTTGGTAGGAAGCATCTATGGAAGGTCCTCTATAAAGACTGCTCATTTCGTCCCAATCCACAAACAAACATGGCCGCCACAGGCAATTCTTGTTTCTGATTGGCAGATTTTTAAAAATCTTCTCCTCTGAAACCGCATGGACAAATGAACCAAACTTAGTAGGAAGCATCTATGGAAGGTTCTCTATGGGAATTGCTCATTCCGTCCCAATCCGTTAACAAACACGGCCGCCACAGTCGATTCTTGTTTCTGATTGGCTAATTTTTTTATATTCTTCTTCACTGAAACCGTTTGGCCAATGAACCCAAACTTAGTAGGAAGCATCTATGGAAAGTCCTCTGTTGCGATTGCTCATTTCGTCCTGATCCGTTAACAAACGTGGCCGCCACAGACAATTCTTGTTTCTGATTTGTTGATTTCTAAAAAAATGTTCTCCTGTGAAACCGCTTTGCCAAATGAACCGAAACTTGGTAGGAAGCAGCTATGGAAGGTTCTCTATAAAGATTGCTCATTTCGTCCCAATCCATAAAGCCACAGGCAATTCTTGTTTCTGATTTCTAAAAATCTTCTCCTCTGAAACTGCTTGGCCAAATGATCCGAAACTTAGTAGGAAGCATCTATGGAAGGTCCTCTATGGGAATTGCTCATTCCGTCCCGGTCCGTTAGGAATCATGGCCGCCACAGGCGATTCTTGTTTTTAATTGGCTGATCTTTTTATATTCTTCTCTACTGAAACCGTTTGGCCAATGAGACCAAACTTAGTAGGAAACATCTATGGAAAGTCTTCTGTTGCGATTGCTCATTTTGTCCCGATCCGTCAACAAAAACATGGCCGCCACAGACAATTCTTGTTTCTGATTGGTTGATTTCTAAGAAATCTTCTCTGAAACCGCTTTGCCAAATGAACCGAAACTTGGTAGGATGCATCTATGGGAGATCTTTTTATATTCTTCTCTACTGAAACGTTTGGCCAATGAAGCCAAACTTAGTAGGAAACATCTATGGAAAGTCTTCTGTTGTGATTGCTCATTTCGTCCCCATCCATTGACAAATATGGCTACTACAGGTATTCTTGTTTCTAATTGGTCGATGTCTAAAAATCTTCTCCTCTGAAACGGCTTCGCCAAATGAACCGAAACCTGGTAGGATGCATCTATGGAAGGTTCTCTATAAAGATTGCTCATCTTGTCCCGATCCACTAACAAACATAGTCGCTACAGACAATTCTTGTTTCTGGTTGGTCGATTTCTAAAAATCTTCTACTCTGAAACAGCTTGGCAAATGGACCGCAATCTTGGGTAGAAGGATCCGTTATCCGATATTGGGAAGTGGCTTAAAACATTTTTTGATTCAGCTATTTAGATTCATCCGATGTGGCCGATTGTGTTGCATTTGATATTTTGTCGGACAAACGGAATGAAATAAATACGATATTAAAATTACATACTAATATTTGTCAAGGGTAATATATTTAGAAACTATGATGCGTAGAAAGATTTGTTCATCAACCACAATTAATATGCATATCGTGCATATACTATATTCAAATAATTGCTTTTTAAACGGTGACATTTTTAATGTATGATTTTTTTTTCTTAATATCAAATATATATTTTAAAAGTTAACGTATCGTAACTGCACACTTGATCACTTCACTTTATGATAAATATTACCATTATTATATTATAGTCTTTGTCATCTAGAAATGAAATATGATTCCACGTACTGTTTAACCTGACTGTAAATGGGCTAGGTCTAGGATTATTGTGTTTAACGCCACTTTCAACAATAGTTCAATTATATCGTGGCTGTTAGTTTTATAGGTGGTACCGGAGTACCAACAGAAACCCTCCGACCTGCCACAAGTCGAACTGTTTCCATTTTTTTCTATATTGTAGACACTGAACACGACTAGTAAAATTCTTTTAAGTCTCCGCTAAATTCCTTACTTTAAGCCTACACACATGAAAAAAAAACCCACACACATTGTAATATAACAAGATATGATTATAATCTAACGATTATGAAGTCTCCCAAACGGCCACTGACACTATCTACCCACATATCAAATTTTGATGATATCGGACAATGTTGAATTGTTAACCCCCATTTGTATGCCGTGTTTTGGCAGCCAATTTGGAAATTGCAGACATCTTGAAAATTTGAAAACGCAGAATTGCTCCTCTAATGGTGACCTATCACTATGTCAAATTTTATGTCTCTATCATTATGCAGTTAGAAGTTATCAACATTAATGTACGAAATTTCAAGTTTCCCATAGGATTCTATAGTAACCCCCATCCCCTTTGAACCCCCAAAAGTATGGCTCTGACCCCCTTTACCACAAATCTGAATATTTTAGGATCAACTAGATACATATATCTATAACTCCACCAAGTTTCATGAAATTCTGTCCTGTAGTTCTTGAGATCTGCCGTGGACAAGTTCATGGTGCACGGAAAGAAAGGAGAATAACAAGAATAATAAGAATAAGAATAATACTAATAATAATAAGAAACGGAGCAAAAACAATAAGTCTCCAAACGTTGTTTGGGAGACTTAATAATTTTCATGCGGATATTGTATTAATGAAATGCAGGTAATATTTCAAAAAATGTCTTTTATTAGGTGGAATATTGTCTGCTTTCGAAGATTAGTATTAGTTTGTATAAGATTGATCACTTCGAAAGCTGAAGTTCGCGAGTTTGATTTCTGGTCCTGTCAAAATCAAGAAATATGAAAATTGGTATTTGATTTTAGACAACCACTCCACAACTTTCATATGGAAAAAGAAAATACAGAATAGTGATGAAAAACCGATCATGTATGATGCAGCGTTAACTTGCGATGAAAGATTATGTGAATTTGTGTTGTACTGGTAATCACATGTGCAGCTTAAAAGACAAAATATTATTTTCAGGTCAAATATTGCACTTAGTGGTTTCAAGCAATTGTTTTCATTGAGGAAGTAAACCATTGTTGTATATGAACTGCGTAGTTATTGTCAAGCACAAGTGGATGCCCACTGACTCCATGGTACCATGCTTGAAAACTTGTTTCCACGTACACCTTGTCTCGGGTAGATAAATGAAACTCAGCACCTGAATAGAGTTTCATCATACTCAATAGCTTATGTACATTCTTTTCTTAATATTATTTTAATACCCCAGTGCCGATAAGTCGGGATGGCGATAAAAATGAAAAGAAACGTAAGATATGTGTGCTTGTTTATGTTAGATATATGATCTACTTTTAATACAGTTTCATATTTTAATGTATAGTCAGATCCTATGATACCGAGGGTTCTTTTAAAAATGTCAAAACCATTGTCAGCTAAAACGTTTAACTCAAACACTGATGGGTTGAATTTGCTGAAGTTAATTTGAAATATTCAATACAACCTAGCATCCTTTCTGGATCCAGAGATACACTACGGTTGTCACTTGCTCGAAATCATTGTAATATGCATTGTCTTTGTATGATATGAAAAAGCATTGCATACCATAGTATGACTTATAATCATGGGTTATATATCTGTAAAATTAATAATCAGGGATATCTAAATAATTCGACGTAGTATAAAAGACCGTGATGCACTTGGATAAACAGGTTTATGCTAACTGTGAATTTTAAAATCATAAGTTTCATATTATTCATTTAGTCCCTTTGCATTTGGATATTTATCAACAACGGCTGATCGTTTATAGTAAAAAAAAGTTTATAATGGGCGGGGCTTAAAAGGTAATTGGTATATTAGACGAATAAATCAAAGCTGTATTCGTATATTATATTTGTACAGCAATTGTAATGATTGCTGGAAAAGACACGGTATAGGTGCCGGATCTTTCTGTTATTTCAACAAGGTAAGTTTCCAAATGTAAATTTTGTATATCAAGATGAAGCAAAACATCTTACAGTTTTTGTATGCAAAGAAAAGCTTGTAATATTGAAGAAAAAAAAACTGAGTCTAATAATAATAATAATAATAATAATATATCTTTCAACCAATACCGATACCAACATGAAGTACTACAGGGGTAGGTAGAACAAAAATACCAAAACATTGTCAGCTAAAAATGTTAGCTTAAAGGGGCATTATCTGCCAAAATCGTAAATTTTTATTACCCATAAAAACTATCAGATATGATTGATGCCTTAATAAAACGTGTTTCTGTAACTTATAAATGTAATGAAATGTACGCGCACCGGGGAAAAACGGTGCAACTGCTCGTGTTTTGAGATCGATCAAGAAATGGACGCCATCTTATTAATTATCGGCATTGTTTACGGAGTTTGCCGAATCGTCATTAAATCAGTACAACAATGCACTTATTTCTTATTTTCTGTGAATCTGCTTTTAGTCCGCGTTCATTACGGACAAAGAACCATGGAAGTTTGCAGTTAATAAGCGACAAAATACAAATTATTCGTTTTTACCTGTCATTAGTAAGGTCAGTTGCATACGGAGAAAGCGAGGTCAAATTATTTGCTTGCAAGAAAATAATAAATCGATGGTAATTTTCGTTCTCAAAAGGCGAAAAGTGGTACGATAAGCTGTTCAATATTAAATATTTACCTTTATTTCATCATTTTAAAGCTATTTACCAATTTCCAAAACATATAATTTTTTTGGTCGAAATCGTAGCTAATGCCCCTTTAATATTTTAAAAGACAAAGACTTACCTACTCTGCAAATTTAGAACAACAAATCATAAATTACCAATTGAATGCAGACGCTGGTATAATATACCAAGAGAAGACATAATTTGTACATTATGTTAAAAAATTGAAATTGGCGATGAATTCGATTATATATTTTCATATGATAATTTTTATAACCAAAGAAAACTGTACCCTAAACGAAAGCTTAGAAACAGATCTAATACTTTGAAATTCAATGAAATTATTACATCTAAAAATAAATACGACCTTCAAACATTATGTAAATTTGTTGTCATCATAAATAAAGGTGTGTGTCATCCTAGTTATACTGAACTGCTACCAACCTGTACATATATTGTGTAAATAGTATATTTTGTGTTTTATATCTCTATGTCATTTTGGTTTATGAGAAATAAAGATATATATATATAACCGCTCACTTTCTTGGCTTGGTACAAAGAGTGAATTTTGCATTTCTAAGCCAAAGCAGTAACTTCGAAACATAATGCACTACGTCTATTGACCACCTTCACCAAGTTGACTATTCTCTCACGTTTAGTATTTACTTACAACAAAACATAGATTGAAAGTAAAAATAAAAGACCCGTCTACGCACTCGCTTTTTAATTCAATCAACAATAACTGTCGATATCATAACTGTAAGCAATCCTAATTCTCCTGCGTTTGCAACACACATTTATTTTAAGGAATTTACGTTGAATAAGGCAAACATTACACACGACTCTTGTAATTTTTGGGCTTAGAGATAACAGTTTATCAATGTAACTTTTCCACGCGTTTACGACAGAAGATATTTTTTTCTTTTCCTATCGTCAATTTTTTCGCTTACATTTTTCATTTAGTTCATTTTCCACGTATTTGTAATAATATGTCTGACTTAAATGACCGTAATCTCGTAATAACAGCAAAAACGTTTACACCAAGGATACCGCTTATATGAATTATTGAAAACTTTCACAAAATTGTATAACTGCCATAGATCTTGTACATAAATACAATTATACATGTACATATCTGATAAAACAAGTATTTACCCTCCATGTTTTTTATGGCGACGTAATAAACAAACTAGATATGTCAAATCTGACACAACTTAACTTTTAAAACCCTTGAAAAATCTTATTCGTAAAGGGTATGACTCACTTATAGCTCACTATTTGATACAGATTCATTTTTCGAAAAATATAGACAATCTTTCTCTCACGAAGACCATCTCTGGATGTACATGATCAATAATTGATATTGAAATATGCTAGAAGTATCAGCTATGCTTTTAATGATCTTTAACTAACCGAATCTACCTTCCTAGCTAGTCGCCAGTCAACTACGAGCATTCATTGACCCTGCAATTGTAATGTACAGGTTTATAATGTCAATCATGTTTGTAATAGTATGTGATCTTTTTGAGTAGAAGCGATATGTGCAGGTTTGTTTATAGTTTTGTTATATATTTATTGTCGTTGGAGATCCCCTTATCAAGAGGGGAGGGTTGGGATCCCATTAACCAGTTTAATTCCGCCACACGTTTGTGTCGGTCCAAAACCAGAACCCCGAAGTCATATGTTGTGGTCTTTTTTGTATTCAGTGAGTTCGGTTAAGATGAGAAGTGATAGTTCATTTTGTTGATATTGCTGGAATTGGTGACCACCCGGATGGTTCAATGAGCTAGGTAGTTGGATTACCTAACAACTCATACAAGCCTATCACCAATACGACGTTGGTTTTCGCCCGGCTTTGTAAATTACTAAAAGGGTGCACTCGACTCGCAGCCGCAAGTGATAAAGTTTACCAGTTGCTTGCCCATGGTCGGTGTTCTCTTCGGGTACTCCGACTTCTTCCACCACTAAAACTGGTCACCATGATATATAGCTGAAATATTGCTGAAAGTGTCGTTAAGCACCAACAATCAAATCAAATCAAATCAATCATGACCATCATTGTTATACTTTCTTTCCATCATATATATATGAACATGGAAAACCATATACAATATGAATAAGTAGATGTCAGGACATGTTGTTATTTAAAGTAATATTACACCAGTTTTGGGTGAAGAAATTTTTTCCCTGAAAATTCAATATGGAATACGGCGGTACCTTTACTAAGCTATTCATGCATGTTTCAAGTCGAAATATGTTCCCAACAACTAGAACCAATTTTTCTTTTGCAATTATTCTTATGTGGTACACACAGAATATATATATATATATATATATATATATATATATATATATATATATATATATGTGTTTTCATCGACTGAACATTGCGCATGAGCGATAATCTCCCCGAAAGAGTTCAAATCTTGTGTCACGCGCATTTCATTTGCATTACTGTACTGGAACACATAATTATCTGCTGTCCAATATTTTTCGATTTGCTCTGAAAATCTGCTTTTGAGTGGATTTTTAATGTTATGCAGTTGATTTTAGTTAAAATTGAATGGCATATTAAGTGAAATATTTAAATTAGATTTCTGTTTGACAAATAGAATAAGAGAATGAAAGAATATATGCTTTATTGGCGAATAGAGGCCACAGCTTATACAAAAGTGGACTATCGGCCAAACGGCTTAAGTGGCGAGTCCAGAAACATTATCATTAGCCTTATCCATGATTAATCATGAATATCATTATTAAGATTGTCAACAAACATATCGTTATCAACATTATCTTAAATCATGAATTGCATTATCATTATACGCTTTATCATTAATCATGGCTATTAATCACGATTATCATTGAACATTATCATAATTATAATTATCCTGACTGGCCCTGGGGACAGAAGCTCAGTACTTGACGGATTTTATAGTCCATAGCCTGAACATGGTGCAGAACTGTTGATGTTGTGTCGCTGTTTCGCCAAATGGCCACATATAAAATTGCACATTTTATATCCGGCCACCACCACCTCATGGTGGAAGTGACACAACATCCAGCCGTGGCCTGTTCGCACTTGTAATTACAACAATATACACACAAAAATCCAATTATCTTCGCAAGCAGGCAAAACGATAATACACATTTTAAAGAAAAAAATTATTTACATTTGTTTGCTAAACGCCCATTCGATTCTCAATAATGTCAGCTTATACGAATTGTTAAAAATCAAAAGTTCATATTTACATTCACAATAGTACCATTGCAAAGTCAAGTGTTTATCATATGGAATGCTTAAATGAAATCAAACAGGTATGCCTGCATACGGAACAAAAATAGTTCGTTTCCTATGTCAGAAAGGTGAACACCGTCCTCACAAAACATCATAATCTCGTTCCAGGTTAATTCAGGGTCCCTTATATAACCCCCACCAGCCTGTATGCAAATCCAAGCAGCATAGTTGTTGATTCGTGCCGCTGCTCTATTTAAAGCTCTACTGTTCTGACTATATCTCCAAGAAATCCTAGGCAGTATTTGGGAACATATCAATTTTGTTGTTGGTAGAAGAGCCATCAGCTGACCTAACGAGTCCTTAATCTGACATCTGAGTTCACGCAACTTTACGGCTCCATTGCTGTTAACCCCATAATGTACTACCAAGAAATCAGGTGGTTGATTAAAACGTAACAGATACTTAACTCTAGGAATTAATTCCCCCTCAATACATTCCTCCTTTGCCTTGCCACCACAGGCTACAATCTCTCCGTCTCAGGTCAAGATTAGAGCCTTCAAACGTGCCTCGGGCGTAAACGAAATCACGTTTAATGATGGACGAACCTACAATCCACACCGATTTCCTAATCGGCCATTCCGTATCACCTATTAACATAAATACAAATTGTTCGTTTTTAAAATAAAACTTTGTGATAATATACACTTAAATAAAAAAAAAACAGATTTAATATATCAACTTTCTCAACAAGTAATTATGAGCGTATGTATGACTTGAATGCGTTTGACTTCCAACGCCCCAATTTCATGATTTCCTCATTACTAATGTTTTGAGCTGCGGCCAACGACGCAGCTCCTATTCTGAAGGAATGCGATTTGTAACCAGAGGCATCAATCCCCAAGACCTTCAATGCTTTGATTAGAACAGAGACCAACTGATCGTGACATAGGCTTTCCGTTAACATGACAAAACAAAGGGCCGCTTATAGACGGCCTTTCTGCGATGTACTTATTAAAAAACTCCAACGAACATATTTTTGTGCATGTCTCATTTATATATATATAAACACCTTTTTCTCTCTGATCATTTTTTGAATGATTAATTCGAACCTTTATTGACTGTAAATCGCCTACTGTCACATCTTTTTAGCCAATAATTAGGTGTGCCTGACCAGGCTTTGTGTAACTATCTCTCCAACTTGGAGAAAACCATGAATTGCGAAAGTAAATGCTGTTGCGAACAACAGAGCTTCATATGAGGAAAAACAAATTGATGACAATTTATCGATTAGTTTAGTCAAGAGCTCAAGCGTGATAGGAATTCTATAATCCTTTGAGCTTTTCTTTCGTTTCATACCTTCTAGCATTTTACTCACTATAAAATTATGTGAAAGGTCTTGAGAAACAGAAGTTGACTGTAAAATTTTACAACGAAAACCAATAGCTGCCACATAGCATCTAGCAGTACTGTGTGCTTTCCCCTTTAGTGATAAATAAGCTACAAATAGTACAATATGGGATGGAGGGGGTGGCCATATTAAATCGAAGTTATACTCTACGCGAAAAGCTTGAAAACTATCTAAGCCAACTGTGTAAGTGTCTTTTGTATTTGACGCCATAGATGCATCGACTAGACGACCAATTTCACATCCAATATCAACTGCAGAAATTCCTGTGGTACTGGGGTCATCTCTAGATCTGCTTCCCTCAAAAGACTCCCGAATCGTTGCCACTGTTTGCTTGATATAACATCAGCAATGCAATTGATTTGGCCTTCAATGTGTATAGCTTTGAATTGCATATTATATAACATTGTATACAAGACTAAAGGCCGAATCAACCCCATTACCCGCCTTGATTTTGAGGACTTTTTATTCAAAATATATACTAATGCTTTATTGTCCGCATGAAACAATATCTGTTTATTGGACAGGTCCTGCTTGAACAGAAAAATGGATAAAACAATGGGAACCAACTCCAAAAATGTAATGTCTGCCATAATGTCAGGTTTATGCCAATGATCAAACCACTGATAATAAGTCCAGTGGCCTGCAAAAAATACCTCTCAACCTAAATCCGGGTTTCCAGCGCTATCTGTAAATAAATTTATTTGAGAATTTGAAAGCCAGATATTCTGCCCGAAAGAACAGGTGCCATTGAAATTTTCTAGAAGCGAAAGCCAAATTTTAATATTCGCTTTCATACCTGAAGATACCTTAATATAATGAGAAGGCCTATTTATACCACACATTGCATCACAAAACCTTTGATTAAACGCCCTTACTGATGGGATGGTTTTGGAGCAGAAATTTAGAGAGCCGACTAGAGATTGTAAATCCTAGAGAGTTATTTTTGTTCTGCCAAGTGCAGATTCCAATTTTTCTTTTACCTCCGACAATTTGCATTGTGGTATTCGAATTACCATTTCCAATGTTTCTATTTCCAATCCGAGAAATGTCAAATAAAACGAAGGACCAATTGTTTTATCTTCTGCAAGGGGAACCCCCCAATCTTCACAGATTATCCTAAGACGATCCATTAACTGCAAGCAGTCCCCTGTCCCCGCATTTCCGGTTAATAAAAAGTCGTCAAGGTAGTGTTCTACTGATATTTTTCCCGATTTAAACTTAATTGCCCATTCAAGGAATGTTGAAAAAATTTTAAGCAGAGCGCATGACGCGGAACAACCCATGGGTAAGCATTTGTCAAAATAAAATTGATTTTCTAAAGTGGAAACCAAATAATTCGAACTCGTTTGGATGTAGAATTAACAATCTAAAGACTGAGAGTATATCCATATACGCTCTAACTCAGCGTCCCCACCGATCTCGCTTATCGTGGATAAAACCTTATCGAAAGATGTATACTGTACAGTTGCTAATTCAGGATCAAAATAGCTATTAACGCTATTTCCTAACGGAAAACTCAAATGTTGAATCATGCGCCAACCAGAAGGCTTCTTGGCTACGAGACCTATCGATGATACGCGCAGATTAGGAAAAGACCCGCTTCGATTTCTTTCGAAATTTTAACTTTTAATTCGGCCTCGTGTTGTTCCGTTGAAATTATATTTTTACAATTAAACGTTATTCATTGGCCTGTGTAATTAACTCTAAATCCACTTGTAAATCCATCAAGTAAAACAAATGCATCATCCGATTAGGATATATCTTCAAATAATGTCTCAAGTTATCCACCTTAATGGGAGTTCTTCCAAGCTCTATCAACTGGGAGTTTTCCTGTTCTCGATGTCGCGGACTTTCCTTGACGAAAACGAAATCCGTTATGGTTTGTAATATTTCTTTCTTTCCGAAAGTCACCGCGTCCGCTATTGGTGTTTGTGTCTGAATATTTAACAATTCCCCTTTCTGCCTGAGTATTTTGACCCGATTTATTTAATGTACAATATAACGCAGCATGTGGCCCCGCGCATCTTACCCACTTGTACAGATAACGGCATGTAGGTCGACCACACCTGCCCTTGTTGTTATAAGTACAACATTTACCTAAAGATATGCTATCAGTTGCAGGAGTCTGACCCTGCGTCATTAACAGAAGCCACAACTCCATATCATTGCTCCCCAAGCCAAATAACTGCATTGTTGATCATAACTTATTATTAACCAACTTAAACCAAAACACCTGTTTGCCCCTAGCTTAACATTTGACATATATTATAACAGACCCTGAGTGCTACTGGGGTGGGCAGCCGTGTAAATGCTTGTATAGATTACAAATGCATGTATCCATGTACCTATATCAGTAATTTTCTTTCCAGACTTTTGTTTTAAATTCAGATTGTCATTGTTATCTATAACTATAGTTCTAGACTGGTCATTGTGTGAATTTGATAATAGAAATTCTAACTCGAGGTATTCACCATTTATAATTTTGTCTCTTAATTGCTGAGATACATTTGTTCCCAAGTCATCACTAAAACTTGGTGCAATATTTGACCTCTCATTAGTTGATAAATTTGTGTTTGTATGATTTATACCTGAAAGCATTGGCTGCTGAATATTTTCTGGAGTTGAAACAACATGTGGTGACCTGTTCATAGCCTCTATGGCTTGAGTTATCTGATCCTGTAGTTCAAGCATTATCCGCTCCATCACTGTAGTAGCCATACGATCCACATCATGGGTTGGGACTGCTGGTCCTGGCTGGTAATCATATCTGCTCTGACGCAGGGTAGTTTCAGCAGAGGATTCTTTGTTGGCTGATTTCCTTCTGTTGATCGCTGCAAAGGGGTTTTTCGACTTCCTGGCAGTTCGACCCGTGTTTAACGTACAACACTCTGTAAAACTATAGTTGCATTCCTTTAAAATTAGGAGAGAACACATTCAGATGACGATTAAACACATCTGAGATTAGCTAATAATTAGTTTAAAATTCTTTTCAAAATGTACAAGCGTGTAAAAACCTTGTGATTATTTAGAAAAGGTATATAAATAGAATATATACACCATGAATCGATTTTGGTGTCTTGAACGATTGAAAAATCAAAAATCCTCGACCACGTGCTTCTAGCACCATGTGCTTCTATCAAGAATAAGTCCAAAACCTCTGGTAAAAACCTGACAAGACATAAAATGGCTAAAATATTTGACAAATCCTAAAAAAGTCGACAAATTATTTTCGTTTCTATAAAATTAAGTATCAAATTATAATTATGCTTCGCTGAAATATTTCTTTGTCTACAACCCTTCCAAATCTTTGAGAAAAAGGGGGTTATGACGTCACATTCGTATGATTGGCCCTTAATGGACACGTGATACCGATTTCCACAAATCAATGATTTTCTGAAAATCAGTCATTAATTTTAGAGTAGAGACCTCAAAAGCGAGATAACTCGCATTTGATATTATGAAATATTAACACCACTAATTTAATTTAATTTATCCCATAAATGGATAAATAAAAATTCCACGATATTTACCTTTCATATTACTTTAAATGACATGGCGCCTCAAACACAACCATCATGGTTTCTTATATCGTTGATATGATAGATTTTTGTTCATGTATGTTATTAAAATGAAAAGCAAAAAAAAAAAAATACCACTGTGGCGGAACTGTTTCACAATTCTAATAAAAAGGAGAAAGAGGCAAAATGACTGCGCGTATTCCAGGCTTGATACAAGGGATTGAATACAAAGTTGCGGGACTAAGCTAGTTTTATGTGCCCAAATTAATCTATTTGATAAATTCAACTTAGTGCTATAATACTTTTTCAGAAAAAAAGATATACGTAATGAAGCCAGTGTGTGTTGTTGTCGTGTTGCTTTCCTGTATCAATGTTTCCTACACTTGTCCCAGTGTGTGTAGCTGTTCCGGCAGCACAGTGTATTGCAAAAATATAAATTTGGCAGAAATTCCATCTGGAATACCTGCCACAACACAGGAATTGTAAGTATTCTGTTGTGTAGAAGACGAAGGGTCTGATGATTTTATATTAGAAATATTCAAGTTATCCAGAATAAATAATGTTGAGATCTGCTCTCAACAAAACAATGTTTGGAAACATCTAAAGAAACGAATTATCGGATTTCAATATAACTATATTCAAAAGCCTTTACATACAAACACAGATAATTCGTTACTGCTTATTAACACTTTGAAACGGATTTGCATTTATACATGTAAGATATAGCGTCATTCAATAGTTGCACAACCACTAAATATTTCACTCTTATATTTGAAGAAACATAAGGACTCAAAATAAAAACAAGCGTAGTACACAATTTATTGAGCAAACATTTGAACAATTCGAACTCCAATAAAACTCGGGAGTTAAACCAAGTCGATTAGCGTCTAATGTTCTTATTACAGAAGTACTAATAAAAAAAAAACAACTACGAATTCAGAGATCTCATGATCATATTGGAGAAAAATGTATTTGCAAATTCATTCACTAACGCATGATATTGACCATAGAATTCCTGCAAAAATGGCTTAAGTAAAGGTTTTTCATAATCCGGATTCAGTACTTTCCCGTTGGATATCCAGTTATCAAGAGGGGAGGGTTGGAATCTCGCTTGTATTTTACTGATTAAAGAAATCGCTTACATAAACAATCTCTGGAATATCAATTGGAATTTAAAAAAAAATCAAACAGGAAATTTGATATTCAAGAAAGGAAAATTTACCATATGAAAATGGAAGTCAAAACATTATCTGAAATTTGCGAAGGTATTTGTCGTTCATTTTCATAGTTTGAAGATATCAAAGAGATATTGAGAAACCATACATCCATAAATCGAAGACAATGGAATGGTTAAAAGAAAAAGGGGAAAAGACAAACAATTTTCTACAAATACCACACAGAAATCAAATATTGAGCAGCAAAAACATTAATCTTAAGCTCACTGAAATATATTAGAGGTACGTGACTATCAAAATTAGGATTGTTTAGTCACAAAACATCTTCTATATGTCAGAGAAATTATAGCTATGGGATACATGTTTTCGGTTCTCATCTTTGACATATTTCCTATTGTACATACTCTATTGTAAATACCCCTTGTCATTTGATCGTTAATCACGTGTTAGGTGCCAAAGAGGTAATAGTAAACCAAAAATCCATAAGTTGAAGGACAGACAATGTAATGGCCTTTGAAAATTCGGCTTTTGAGACTGCAAGAGTAAGTGGAGAAGTAGTAGTGCAATTATTTTTGTCCCAAAGTGATTTGCTATTGTGCCTAGTCTATTGTAAATTAATGTTAGTGACAAAACATGATATGTATGCTATGGGATACATGTTTTTGGTTCTCATCTTTGACATAAGATTTAAGATTTAACACTAGGTGATCCGTCCCATTAATAATGCTTTTAGAGAAGTCCTAATAAGAAAACCGAACTAAGAATTCAGAGAATGTCTGTGAACAGTTGATTGCATATGCATCCACACATGGTGTCAACCATAACATTCTTGATAATATGGTTTAAGTAAAGGTTTCTCGTAACCCTGGCATTACAAACAAATACAACAACAAAAATAGCACACACAAATTTTTTAAACGCCAAGTAGTGGTGTATAGTTTGTTCGTTCCAGTTGTATTTCATGTTGTGCATGGTCTGTTGTAACATCATCTCACCAAACACGACGAATATGGTGTCTATTAAACAGTTCATCATTTTTATAATGTTATCTTCAGTGCAATTGGTGTAAGAATTTGTGCAAGCTAAGTTTTCTCTCCACTCAATATAAATACATTTATCTTCTTGTAGCATTATTTTCAAACAAAACCATCCGATGTAAATGTTGTTTAAAATTATTTGTTTTTGCATAGAAATAATTAACTGGATAGCTTTATATATTCCTAGGTCTTTGAGTAGCAATCAAACTACAGATAGCAGTCCTCAAGTCTTTGAAGGTCTATCGACATTTTCTTTACTTTCTGAGTTCCATGTTGTCATGTTTGCTACGATTTCCGGAAAAAAAACTCTGTTCGGCGCGTCCTTACCTCCAGTTGTTTGTAGAAAGGCGCATGTTTTACTTACGTTATTTGTGTTTCTTTGCGCATAGTGGCGTCCAGCAGATTTTATGTTGTGTTGGTTTTGTGTTGTTGTTTTGTTTGTCTTCGTTTTGTGTACCCTAATTCTAATGTCCTTTCGGTATTATCTAACGTTTATTTGAGGTTTTTTCCACTGAGCTGATAGAATTGGAATATGTTGGGATAACTCACTCGAATGACTTATGACGTAGCGTATTATTAAATAAACAATCCTTATTCAGAAGGAATATTCGGAAAAAGCCATGGTCAGGACTCAAAATGAAGACAATACACACACAAGTGTCATGCAAAAACAATAGAGCAAAAGTTTGAACAGTTCGAACTCATATTAATAATGCACATAGTTGATTCCTTATGGAATATCAATTGGAATTTAAAAACCAAACACAAGAATGTTGATACTGAAAATTCACCGTAAGAAAATAGAAGTCATAACGTTTATCCTAAATGTACGAAAGTATGTGTCGTTCATTTTCAAAGTTTGAAGATGCTTTAAAACGAAGAGAGACAATTGTCTAAAAATTAATCTAAAATATTAAACTTAAGCTGACTGAAATATAGTAGAGGTACGTTGTCATTGCAACTAAGATTGTCAGATAAATTTGAAGCTATTGGACAAATGTTTCCGGTTCACATTTTTGACATGTGTGAGGAGCTCTTTGAAAACTAGGCCGTGTAAGAGTGGTAGAATAAGTCGAGAAGTAGTGGTGCACAGTTTGTTTGTTCCAATTGTATTTCCTATTGTGCAGCGTCTACTGTGAAATCATCTTGCCAGTGATCGTTGATCACATGTTAAGTGTAACATTCCCATGCGTTACACTTAAAAACTCTGGTATCCGTTTTCATCTTTTCCAATTCGATCCAAATGATAGTCCTTTTTTTGGTAATAGTTGATAGTTATCCAACATGAACACTTCACAGAAAACAAGAGATTGTGCAATGCAAACTCCACGAAACACGAGGGTCAACTCGATTGTTCCGATTTGGTCTTTGAAGATCTATCGGCATTAGAAACTTTGTAAGTGGTTTGAATTTCTACAAAAGATACTTGATTACATAAAACCTATAAAAACTCCAATAATAAATTTGGCAGCAATTCCCTCTAGAATATCTGAGACAACAGAGAGATTGTAATTATTTACATATATAATCGGTAAAACCTTGTTGTTTAGAAGACGAAGGGTTTGGTGATTATATATGGCAAATATTCGATTTATCGGTATAACAAATGTTTCGCACTGCTATCAACAAACAAAATTTTCGAAATATCTTACACAACGAATTATTGGAGTTCAAAATAACGATATTCGACCGTTTGTACATACAAATACAGAAAATACGATATTACATACTAACCAGAGTTTTTTTTTAAAGGATATGCATTTGTACATTTAAGATTTAACGTCTTTCAAATCACATTTCAACAGTTGCACAGCAACTAAATATTTGTTTCCTATATTTTAAGAAACATGACCACATAAGTAAGCCTACGTTATTTTCCCCCAAAGTATTTGTGCTCGTTGAAAGTTGATTGCATATGCATCCACATATGGTGTCCACCATATAAATCTTGATAATACGGCTTAAGTAATGGTTTCTAGTAACCCTGATTAAGTACTTTGTATGTATCCTACTGTTTAAAACACATTTACAAAAACTTGCTTTTGAAAATCAATTGGCATTGCAAAAAAAAAAAAAAAAATAGCACACACAGATATGGTGTCTATTAAAAAGTCCATCATTTTTATAATGCTATCTTCAGTGCAAGTCTCAGAATTTATGTGAGCTAAGTTTTCACTCCACTATATATAAATACATTTATCTTCTTTTAGTATTATTTTCAAACAAAACCATCTGATGTAAATGTTGTTGAAAATTACTTGTTTTAGCATAGAAATAATGAACTGAATAGCTTTATATTTTCCTAGGTGGTTGAATGAGAACCAAATTACAAATATCAGTCCTCAAGTCTTTGAAGATCTATCGGCATTAGAAACTTTGTAAGTGGTTTGAATTTCTACAAAATATACTTGATTACATAAAACCTATAAAAACTCCAATAATAAATTTGGCAGCAATTCCTCTAGAATATCTGAGACAACAGAGAGATTGTAATTATTTACATATATAATCGGTCAAACTTGTTGTTTAGAAGACGAAGGGTTTGGTGATTATATATGGCAAATATTCGATTTATCCGGTATAACAAATGTTTCGCACTGCTATCAACAAACAAAATTTTCGAAATATCTTACACAACGAATTATTGGAGTTCAAAATAACGATATTCGACCGTTTGTACATACAAATACAGAAAATACGATACTACATACAAACCAGAGTTTTGATACTTTGAAACAGATATGCATTTATACATTTAAGATTCAACGTAATTCAAATGACCTTTGAAGAGTTGCACAACCACTAAATATTTGTCTTTTATGCGATTATTACGTCTTTTGGGGTTTGGGCATTTAATTCTTGCTAAACGAGAATGCTCAAAATAAAAGCGGAAACATGAAAGCGAAAGAGCGAAAATGTAAAATGAAATGAAATAGCGTTTTCGCTTGTGAAAACTAAACATCAGTAAGGCACAATGGTAAACATGAGAAATAGTCGCAAACAACTTCCATAGAGCAATCGCGTCTTGTACAATTATTTAAGAACAATCTTAACATTTTTCTTTACTTTCTGAGTTCTATGTTGTCATGTTTGCTATGATTTCCGGAAAAAAAAGCTGTTCGGCTCGTCCTTACCTACAGTTGTTTGTAGGAGGGCGCATGTTTTACTTACGATATTTGTGTTTATTTGCGCATAGTGGCGTCCAGTACATTTTGTGTTGCGTTGGTTTTGTGTTGTTTGTCTTGGTTTTTTGTACCCAAATTCTATTTCCCTTTCAGTATTCTCTAAACGTTTATTTGAGGCTTTTTCTACTGAACTGATAGAGTTGGAATATTTTGGAGATAACTCACTCGAATGACATATGACGTAGCATATTATTAAATAAACAATCCTTATTCAGAAGGAATATTCGGATAAAGCCATGGCTTCGACTCAAAATGAAGACAGTACACACACAAGTTTCATGCAAAAACAATAGAACAAAAGTTTGAACAGTTCGAACTCATATTAATAATGCACATAGTTGATTCCTTATGGAATATTAATTGGAATTTAAAAACCAAACACAGGAATGTTGATGCTGATGAAATGAAATGAAAATTCACCATAAGAAAATAGAAGTCATGCCGTTTATCCTAAATCTACGAAAGTATTTGTCGTTCATTTTCAAAGTTTGAAGATGGTTTAAAACGAAGAGAGACAATTGTCTAAAAATTAATCTAAAACATTAATCTTATGCTGACTGAAATATAGTAGAGCTACGTTGTCATTGCAACTAAGATTGTGTAGTGACAGAGAATCATCTAGATGTCAGAGAAATTTGAAGCTATTGGACAAATGTTTCCGGTTCCCATCTTTGACATGTGTGAGGAGCTCTTTGAAAACTAGGCCTTGTAAGAGTGGTAGAATAAGTCGAGAAGTAGTGGTGCACAGTTTTTTTGCTCCAATTGCATTTCCTATTGTACAGCGTCTACTGTAAAATCATCTTGCCAGCGATCGTTGATCACATGTTAAGTGTAACATCCCCATGCGTTAGACTTAAAAACTCTGGTATGCGTTTTCATCTTTCCAATTCGATCCAAATGATAGTCATTGTTTTTGGTAATAGTTGATAGTGATCCAACATGAACACTTCACAGAAAACAAGAGATTGTGCAATGCAAACTCCACAAATCACGAGGGTCAACTCGATTGTTCCGGTTTGGTAGGAAGTTCATGCTCCACTATTGGAACCATCGTGCTGCGTTACTCTTGCTAACATCTGCTTATAAGTCATAGATTAAAAAAGAACACGATTGTTATAAACGGTAAGTAGTGGTGAATAGTTTTGTTTGTTTCAGTTGTACTTCCTGTTGTATATAGTGTGTTGTAACATCATGTCACCAAACAAGATGAATATGATGTCGATTAAAAATTCCATCATTTTTATGATATCATCTTCAGTGTAATCGTTGCGTGAATTTGTGTGATTTTTGTTGAACAAATAATTTAAGATTTGTTTCCATGAAATATAAATAACTTAATCTTCTTCTAACATTATTTTCCAACAAAGCCATCCGATGTAAATGTTGTTTAATATTATTTATTTTAACATATACATAATTAACTGAATATGTTTATTTTTCCAGGTATTTGTACAAGAACAAAATTACCAATATCAGTTCTCAGGTCTTTGAAGGTCTATCGGCCTTAGTAACTTTGTAAGTGGTTTAAATTTCTATAATATATACTAGCTTAAAGGCATATAAAACCTCAAATGACAAATTTGGCAGCAATTCCCTCTGGAATATCCGAGACATTTCAGAGATTCTAAGACGAAGGATTTGTTGATTTTATCTTGGAGATATTCGCGTTATCTGGAATAAGTAATGTTAGGAATTGCTATCAACAAATCAAATTTTCGAAATATCTAAAGAAGCGAATTATCGAAGAAATTCGACTGACTGTACATGCAAATATAGAAAATACGATATTACATACTAACCAGAGTTTTTTTTAAAGGATATGCATTTGTACATTTAAGATTTAAGGTCTTTCAAATCACATTTCAACAGTTGCACAGCAACTAAATATTTTTCTCTTATATTTTAAGAAACATGACCACATAAGTAAGCCTACGTATTTTCACCCCAAAGTATTTGTACTCGTCAGTATGCTGGAATATTTATCGATAACATATTTATTGTGCTTGGTGGTCGTGTTTTCAATAAAGACTTAGCATTGTAATAGACACTAGATGTGATGCCATTTTGGCCGAATTATTCATATATTTGTATGAGGCGGACTTCAGTGGCTAGCCAGGAGGAAAGAAAGTACATTAGCTCTTTTCTTCTTCAAATTAAACTTCTCTTGGAAGCTGGATGCCATTACTACGTGTTTTAGGGTTTGCACATTTAATATATGCAAAACTAAAGCACAACAAATAAAAGTGAAAACATGGAAACGAAAGCACGAATCAGCAAAATGAAATTATTGAACGTTGTTAAGCTGCGAAAATGCAAAAACCATCGTTTCGTGTTAGGTTACTTTTATTATAAATATGCTGATAAGTCATAGATAAGGAAAGAACAAAGAGTGTTATAAACAACAAGTACTAGAGCATAGTTTGTTTGTTCCTGTTGTGTGTAGTCTGTTATAACTTCATGTCACCAAACATGACGAATACGATTAAAAAGTCCATCATTTTTATGTCATCTTCAGTGTAATTGTTTCAGAAATTTATATGATTTTGGCTTAGCATAGTAACTTAAGCTTTCTCTCCACTAAATATAAATAACTTAATCTGATTGTAACATTATTTTCAAGCAAAACCATCCGATGTAGATGTTGTTTTAAATTATTTATTTTTGCATAGAAATAAGCAACTGAATAGCTTGAAACATTCTATCATTATTTTAATATCATCTTCAGTGTAATCGTTGCGTGAATTTGTGCGATTTTTGTTGAACAAAATAATTTAAGGTTTCTTTCCATGAAATATGAATAGATTACTCTTCTTACATTATTTTCCAACAAAGCCATCCGATGTAAATGTTGCTTAAGATTATTTATTTTAGCATATACATAATTAACTGAATATTTTTCCAGGCAGTTGTTCACCAACCAAATTACCAATATCAGTCCGCAAGCCTTTGAAGGTCTATTGGCATTAAAATATTTGTAAGTGGTTTAAATTTCTACAATATATACCAGCTTTAAGGCTTATAAAACCTCAAACGACAATTGGAGAGCAATTCCCTCTGGAATACCCGAGACATTCCAGAGATTGTAAAACGAAGGATTTGTTGATTTTATATTGGAAATATTCGAGTTATCCGGAATAAATGATGTTGTGAACTGATGTCAATAAATCTAATTTTCGAAATTTCTAAAGAAACGAATTAGCAGAGTTAAAACAAATACGATATTACATACTAAACCAGAGGTTTTTTTAAATGGATGTGCATTTGTACATTTACGACTTAACGTCTTTCAAATCACATTTCAACAGTTGCACAGCAATTAAATATTTGTCTCTTATATTTTAAGAAACATGACCACATATGTAAGCCTATGTTATTTTACCCCAAAGTATTTGTACTCGTTGCAAGTTGATTGCATATGCATCAACACATGGTGTCGACCATATAATTCTCGATAATATGGCTTAAGAAAAGGTTTTTCGTAACCTTGATTAAGTACGTACTTTGTATGTATCCTACTGTTTAAAGCACACTTACAACACATCCTTTTGATAATCAATTGGCATTACAAACCAAAAAACAACAAACAAACAAAAATAGCACACACAGATATGGTATCTATTAAAACGTCAATCATTTTTATAATGCTATCTTCAGTGCAATTGGTCTAAGAATTTATGTAAGCTAAGTTTTCTCTCCACTAGATATAAATACATTGATAGTCTTGTAGTATTATTTTCAAACAAAACCATCCGATGTAAATGGTGTTTAAAATTGTTTGTTGTAACATAGAAATAATGAACTGAATAGTTTTATATTTTCCTAGGTCGTTGGGTAGGAACCAAATTACAAATATCAGTCCTCAAGTCTTTGAAGGTCTATCGGCGTTAGAATCTTTGTAAGTGGTTTGAATTTCTACAATATATACTTGATTGATAACTATAAAAACTCCAATAATAAATTTAGCATCAATTCCGTCTAGGATACATGAGACAACAGAGATATTGTAAGTATTTACATATATAATCGGTCGAACCTTGTTGTTTAGAAGACGAAGGGTTTTGTGAATTTATATTGCAAATATTCGATTTATCCGGAATAATAAATGTTCCGCACTGCTATCAACAAACACAATTTTCGAAATATCCTAAACACCGAATTATTTGAGTTCAAAATAACGATATTCGACCGTTTGTACATACAAATACAGAAAATACGATACTACATACAAACGAGAGTTTTGATACTTTGAAACAGATATGCATTTATACATTTAAGATTTAACGTAATTCAAATGACCTTTGAAGAGTTGCACAACCACTAAATATTTGTCTTTTATGCGATTATTACGTCTTTTGGGGTTTGTGCATTTAATTCTTGCAAAACGAGAACGCGCAAAATAAAAGCGGAAACATGAAAGCGAAAGAGCGTAAAGGTGAAATAAAATGATATAGCATTTTCGCTTGTGAAAACTAAACACCAGTAAGGCACATTCGCAAAAACGAGAAATAGTCGCATACAACTTCCATAGAGCAATCGCGTCTTGTACAATTATTTAAGAACAATCTTAAACATTTTCTGTACTTTCTGAGTTCCATGTTGTCATGTTTGCTACGATTTCCGGGAACACACGATGTTCGGCTCGTCCTTACCTCCAGTTGTTTGTAGGAGGGCGGATGTTTTATTTACGTTATTTGTGTTTGTTTGCGCATAGTGGCGTCAAGTACATTTTGTGTTGTGTTTGTTTTGTGTTGTTTGTCTTCGTTTTTTGTACCCACATTCTATTGCCCTTTCGGTATTCTCTAACGTTTATTTGAGGCTTTTCCACTGAACTGATAGAATTGGAATAATTTGGAGATAACTCACTCAAATGACTCATGATGTAGCATATTATTAAATAAACAATCATTATTCAGAAGGAATATTCGGATAAATCCATGGTCAGGACTCAAAATGAAGACAATCCACACACAAGTGTCATGGAAAAACAATAGAGCAACAGTTTGAACAGTTCGAACTCATATTAATAATGCACATAGTTGATTCCTTATGGAATATCAATTGGAATTTAAAAACCAAACACAGAAATGTTGGTACTGATGAAACGAAAATTCACCATAAGAAAATAGAAGTCATAACGTTTATCCTAAATCTACGAGAGTATTTGTCGTTCATTTTCAAAGTTTGAAGATGCTTCAAAACGAAGAGTGACAATTGTCTAAAAATTAATCTAAAACATTAATCTTAAGCTGACTGAAATATAGTAGAGTTACGTTGTCATTGCAACTAAGATTGTTTAGTACCAGAGAAGCATCTAGATGTCAGATAAATTTGAAGCTATTGGACAAATGTTTCCGGTTCCCATCTTTGACATGTGTGAGGATCTCTTTGAAAACTAGGCGTGTAAGAGTGGTAGAATAAGTCGAGAAGTAGTGGTGCACAGTTTTTTTGTTCCAATTGTATTTCCTATTTTGCAGTGTCTACTGTAAAATCATCTTGCCAGTGATCGTTAATCACATGTTAAGTGTAACATCCCCATGCGTTAGACTTAAAAACTCTGGTATCCGTTTTCATCTTTTCCAATTCGATCCAAATAATAGTCATTGTTTTTGGTAATAGTTGATAGTGATCCAACATGAACACTTCACAAAAAACAAGAGATTGTGCAATGTAAACTCCACAAAACACGAGGGTCAACTCGATTGTTCCGGTTTTGTAAGAAGTTCATGCTCCACTATTGGAACCATCGTGCTGCGTTACTCTTGCTAACATCTGCTGATAAGTCATAGATTAATAAGAACACGATTGTTGTAAACGGTAAGTAGTGGTAAATAGTTTTGTTTGTTTCTGTTGTACGTCCTGTTGTATATAGTGTGTTGTAACATCATGTCACCAAACACGATGAATATGATGTCGATTAAAAATTCCATCATTTTTTTAATATCATCTTCAGTGTAATCGTTGCGTGAATTTGTGTGATTTTTGTTGAACCAAATAATTTAAGGTTTCTTTCCATCAAATATGAATAGCTTAATCTTCTTCTAACATTATTTTCCAACAAAGCCATCCGATGTAAATGTTGTTTAAGATTATTTATTTTAGCATATACATAATTAACTGAATATTTTTTGTTCCAGGAAGTTGTACGACAACCAAATTACCAATATTAGTCTGCAAACCTTTGAAGGTCTATCGGCATTAAAATATTTGTAAGTGGTTTACATTTCTACAATATATACCAGCTTAAAAGCTTATAAAACTTCAAATGTCAATTTGGCAGCAATTCCCTCTGGAATACCCGAGACATTACAGAGATTGTAAAACGAAGGATTTGTTGATATTATATTGGAAATTTTCGAGTTATCCGGAATAAGTAATGTTGGGAACTGATGTCACCAAATCTAAAGAAACGAATTAGCAGAGTTAAAACAAATACGATATTACATATTAAACCAGAGGTTTTTTTTAAATGGATGTGCCTTTGTACATTTAAGATTTAGCGTCTTTCAAATCACTTTTCAACAGTTGCACAGCAACACAATAATAAGTCTCTTATATTTTTAGAAACATGACCACATAACGAAGCTTATGTTATTTTACCCCAAAGTATTTGTACTCGTTGAAAGTTGATTGCATATGCATCCACACATGGCGTCGACCATAGAATTCTTGATAATATGGCTTAAGCAAAGGTTTCTCGTAACTCTGATTAAGTACTTTGTATGTATCCTACTGTTTAAAACACACTTACAAAAACATGCTTTTGAAAATCAATTGGCATTACAAACAAAAAAAACACAGTAAAAACAAAAACAAATAGCACACACAGATATGGTGTCTATTAAAAAGGCAATCATTTTTATAATGCTATCTTCAGTGCAAGTCTAGGAATTTATATGAGTTAAGTTTGCACTCCACTAAGTATAAATACATTGATCTTCTTGTGGCATTATTTTCAAACAAAACCATCTGATGTAAATGTTGTTGAAAATTATTTGTTTTAGCATAGAAATAATGAACTGAATAGATTTATATTTTCCTAGGAATTTGCGTAGGAACCAAATTACAAATATCAGTCCTCAAATCTTTGAAGATCTATCGGCATTAGAAACCTTGTAAGTGGTTTTAATTTCTACAAAATATACTTGATTAAATAAAAGCTATAAAAACTCCAATAATAAATTTGCCAGCAATTCCCTCTAGAATATCTGAGACAACAGAGAGATTGTAATTATATACATATATAATCGGTCGAACCTTGTTGTTTAGAAGACGAAGGGTTTGGTGATTATATATGGCAAATATTCGATTTATCCGGAATAATAAATGTTCCGCACTGCTATCATCAAACAAAATTTTCGAAATATCCTACACAACGAATTATCGCAGTTCAAAATAACGATATTCGACCGTTTGTGCATACAAATACAGAACATACGATACTCATACAAACGAGAGTTTTGATACTTTGAAACAGATATGCATTTATACATTTAAGATTTAACGTAATTCAAATGACCTTTGAAGAGTTGCACAACCACTAAATATTTGTCTTTTATGCGATTATTACGTCTTTTGGGGTTTGGGCATTTAATTCTTGCAAAACGAGAACGCGCAAAATAAAAGCGGAAACATGAAAGCGAAAGAGCGTAAAGGTGAAATGAAATGATATTGCATTTTCGCTTATGAAAACTAAACACCAGTAAGGCACATTCGCAAAAACGAGAAATAGTCGCATACAACTTCCATAGAGCAATCGCGTCTTGTACAATTATTTAAGAACAATCTTAAACATTTTCTATACTTTCTGAGTTCCATGTTGTCATGTTTGCTACGATTTCCGGGAACAAACGATGTTCGGCTCGTCCTTACCTCCAGTTGTTTTTAGGAGGGCGGATGCTTTATTTACGTTATTTGTGTTTGTTTGCGCATAGTGGCGTCAAGTACATTTTGTGTTGTGTTTGTTTTGTGTTGTTTGTCTTCGTTTTTTGTACCCACATTCTATTGCCCTTTCGGTATTCTCTAACGTTTATTTGAGGCTTTTCCACTGAACTGATAGAATTGGAATAATTTGGAGATAACTCACTCAAATGACTTATGATGTAGCATATTATTAAATAAACAATCATTATTCAGAAGGAATATTCGGATAAAGCCATGGTCAGGACTCAAAATGAAGACAATCCACACACAAGTGTCATGGAAAAACAATAGAGCAACAGTTTGAACAGTTCGAGCTCATATTAATAATGCACATAGTTGATTCCTTATGGAATATCAATTGGAATTTAAAAACCAAACACAGAAATGTTGGTACTGATGAAACGAAAATTCACCATAAGAAAATAGAAGTCATAACGTTTATCCTAAATCTACGAGAGTATTTGTCGTTCATTTTCAAAGTTTGAAGATGCTTCAAAACGAAGAGTAACAATTGTCTAAAAATTAATCTAAAGCATTAATCTTAAGCTGACTGAAATATAGTAGAGTTACGTTGTCATTGCAACTAAGATTGTTTAGTACCAGAGAATCATCTAGATGTCAGATAAATTTGAAGCTATTGGACAAATGTTTCCGGTTCCCATCTTTGACATGTGTGAGGATCTCTTAGAAAACTAGGCGTGTAAGAGTGGTAGAATAAGTCGAGAAGTAGTGGTGCACAGTTTTTTTGTTCCAATTGTATTTCCTATTGTACAGTGTCTACTGTAAAATCATCTTGCCAGTGATCGTTAATCACATGTTAAGTGTAACATCCCCATGCGTTAGACTTAAAAACTCTGGTATCCGTTTTCATCTTTTCCAATTCGATCCAAATAATAGTCATTGTTTTTGGTAATAGTTGATAGTGATCCAACATGAACACTTCACAAAAAACAAGAGATTGTTCAATGCAAACTCCACAAAACACGAGGGTCAACTCGATTGTTCCGGGTTGGTAAGAAGTTCATGCTCCACTATTGGAACCATCGTGCTGCGTTACTCTTGCTAACATCTGCTGATAAGTCATAGATTAATAAGAACACGATTGTTGTAAACGGTAAGTAGTGGTGAATAGTTTTGTTTGTTTCTGTTGTACGTCCTGTTGTATATAGTGTGTTGTAACATCATGTCACCAAACACGATGAATATGATGTCGATTAAAAATTCCATCATTTTTTTAATATCATCTTCAGTGTAATCGTTGCGTAAATTTGTGTGATTTTTGTTGAACAAAATAATTTAAGGTTTCTTTCCATCAAATATGAATAGCTTATTCTTCTTCTAACATTATTTTCCAACAAAGCCACCCGATGTAAATGTTGTTTAAGATTATTTATTTTAGCATATACATAATTAACTGAATATTTTTTTTCCAGGAAGTTGTACGACAACCAAATTACCAATATTAGTCTGCAAACCTTTGAAGGTCTATCGGCGTTAAAATATTTGTAAGTGGTTTACATTTCTACAATATATACCAACTTAAAAGCTTATAAAACTTCAAATGACAATTTGGTCAGCAATTCCCTCTGGAATACCCGAGACATTACAGAGATTGTAAAACGAAGGATTTGTTGATATTATATTGGAAATATTCGAGTTATCCGGAATAAGTAATGTTGGGAACTGATGTCACCGAATCTAATTTTCGAAATATCTAAAGAAACGAATTAGCAGAGTTAAAACAAATACGATATTACATACTAAACCAGAATTTTTTTTAAATGGATGTGCATTTGTACATTTAAGATTTAACGTCTTTCAAATCACTGTTCAACAGTTGCACAGCAACAAAATAATAAGACTCTTATATTTTTAGAAACATGACCACATAACTAAGCTTATGTTATTTTACCCCAAAGTATTTGTACTCGTTGAAAGTTGATTGAATATGCATCCATACATGGCGTCGACCATAGAATTCTTGATAATATGGCTTAAGCAAAGGTTTCTCGTAACCCTGATTAAGTACTGTGTATGTATCCTACTGTTTAGAACACATTTACAAAAACTTGCTTTTGAAAATCAATTGGCATTACAAAAAAAAAAAATAAAAACAATAGCACACACAGATATGGTGTCTATTAAAAAGTCCATCATTTTTATAATGTTATCTTCAGTGCAATTGGTCTAAGGATTTATGTAAGGTAATTTTCTCTCCACTAGATATAAATACATTGATAGTATTATTTTCAAACAAAACCATCCAATATAAATGTTGCTTAAAATTGTTTGTTTTAGCATAGAAATAATGAACTGAATAGTTTTATATTTTCCTATGTCGTTGAGAAGGAACCAAATTACAAATATCAGTCCTCAAGTCTTTGAAGGTCTATCGGCGTTAGAATCTTTGTAAGTGGTTTGAATTTCTACAATATATACTTGATTAAAAGCTATAAAAACTCCAATAATAAATTTGGCAGCAATTCCCTCGAGGATACCTGAGACAACAGAGATATTGTAAGTATTTACACATATAATCGGTCGAACCTTGTTGTTTAGAAGACGACGGGTTTGGTGATTTTATATTGCAAATATTCGATTTATCCGGAATAACAAATGTTCCGCACTGCTATCAACAAATCAAATTTTCGAAATATCTAAAGAAACTAATTATCGAAGAAATTCGACCGACTGTACATGCAAATACAGAAAATACGATATTAGATACTAATCAGTTTTTTTAAAAGGATATGCATTTGTACATTTAAGATTTAACGTCTTTCAAATCACATTTCAACAGTTGCACAGCAACTAAATATTTGTCTCCTATATTTTAAGAAACGTGACCACATATGTAAGCCTACGTTATTTTACCCCAAAGTAAAAAAAAATATAACACACACAAATATGGTGTCTATTAAAAAGTCCATCATTTTTATAATGTTATCTTCAGTGCAATTGGTCTAATGATTAATGTAAGGTAAGTTTTCTCTCCACTAGATATAAATACATTTATCTTCTTGTAGTATTATTTTCAAACAAAACCATCCGATGTAAATGTTGTTTAAAATTATTTGTTTTAGCATAGAAATAATGAACTGAATAGCTTTATATTTTCCTAGGTCGTTGAATGAGAACCAAATTACAAATATCAGTCCTCAAGTCTTTGAAGGTCTATCGGCATTAGAAACCTTGTAAGTGGTCTGAATTTCTACAATATATACTTGATTAAAAGCTATAAAAACTCCAATAATAAATTTGGCGTTTTCCCTCTAGAATACCTGAGACAACAGAGAGATTGTAAGTATTTACATATATAATCGGTCGAATCTTGTTCCTTAGAAGACGAAGTGTTTGGTGATTATATATTGCAAATATTCGATTCATCCGGAAAAAACAAATGTTCCACACTGCTATCAACAAACCAAATTTCGAAATTTTCTAAACAACGAATTATTGGAGTTCAAAATAACGATATTCGACCGTTTGTACATACAGATACAGAAAATACGATATTACATACAAACCAGAGTTTTGATACTTTGAAACAGATATGCATTTATACATTTAAGATTTAGCATAATTCAAATGACCTTTGAAGAATTGCACAACCACTAAATATTTGTCTTTTATGCGATTATTACGTGTTTTGGGGATTTGCGCATTTAATTATTGCAAAACGAGAACGCGCAAAATAAAAGCAGGAACATGAAAGCGAAAGAGCGAAAATGTAAAATAAAATGATATAGCGTTTTCGCTTGTGAAAACTAAACATCAGTAAGGCACAATCGCAAAAACGAGAAATAGTCGCATACAACTTCCATAGAGCAATCGCGTCTTGTACAATTATTTAAGAACAATATTAACATTTGTCTTTGCTTTCTGAGTTCCATGTTGTCATGTTTGCTACCATTTCCGGAAACAAACACTGTTCGGCTCGTCCTATACTGCATACTAACCAGAGTTTTGACACTTTAAAAATGATATCCATTGATACAGTTAACAGCAGTTGCACAACCACTAAATAGTTGTCATTTTTTTATTTGAAGCATGATCAAATTCTTAAACCAATGTTATTATTAAAAACAAATATATGTGTACTTGTCAAAATGCTGGAATATGTATCCACAACAGATTTGTTGTGCTTGGTGGCCGACTTATTCCTATATTTCTTTGAGAGGGAATTCAGTGGCTAGACACGAGGAAAGAAACCAAATTAGCTATATTTTTCAAATTCACTTTACTTTGAACACCGGATGCGATTATTACGTGTTTTTGGTACTTAATAAACAATAAAGAATACAGAAGATGGATAATCCAAAGAAACTGGTAGCATATGATACACAAGACAGAAACAGAAACAGAAACAGAAACACAACGCAATATGCGTTGGACACCACTATGCGAAAATAAACACAAATGATTTAAAATAAAACATGAGCCCTCCTACCAACACGTGGAGGTAGAGACGAAACGAACATTATTTTATGCGAAAATCGTAACGGATATCACAACACTGAATTTAGAGTGCAAAGACACGCAAAATTGGTGTTCGCTCTACTAATCAGGCAGTAATAGCAAAGACTGAATGACTAGAAATAATGATAATGTGTCCGAGTGGAGCAAAATGTCTATCCGCGAACTGGTGTTGCAATTATCTAGCACTATTAAATACATCTAATATAAACATGTTGCCGTGGCTGAAAGCAGACATCATCTCATCGAAATTCAACTTGTTCTCGCCACGGTAGACGAGTCTTAAATGAATATCAATGTGTTAGACCAATGAATACGTAGATATGAAATGTAGTTCCCAATATAACGTTTCTGGAATAACCTTCATCAGATAGGCTAAAATCAAAAATGCTTGAATGCCAAATAATTTAGAAATCTTTGGGATCAAGAAAACAGGATAGGAAGATTGGCTAATGTAACATATACCCGAGGGAGTTGAACTTACATTTTGATTATGTTTATATGATTCAGTAATTGCACATTTTGGTAAATATATATTTAATAACCACGTCAGTATCGAAGGAATGATTACCTGGCGGATTAAACCCTCGAGGACTAATTGTTTACCAGAAGAGATATCGATAGTAACTGAAAACGTAAATATCAAATTTAGTGTGTCCGACGTGTTTCTGGAATAACTTTCTTCAGTTACTCTGAAAGCGGAAAGATTTTAAGGCCAAATAATTTGAAATGTTTTCCCCAAGACATGATCTTGAATTTGATCGTGTTTGATGTCGTGATTCCAAGAATACCCGGTTAGACTTTGCCTTTTGAATTTGCTATTGAACTATGTGATAGCTTATGTTCTCCTGATTCCAGAAATATATGACTGCCACATCTCCAGTTTGTTAGTAATACTACATTCGGATCGGAACAACAACTCATTTGATGGATCTTTTTCTCCTGATTCTGATAATATATGGTTGTATTGGATTTTCTTAACTTCCGGTATAAAACAAATCCATTGTTATCATTTTCTTATGTTAAAGTGACAGTGATATCATAATAATAAATTATAGATGAATTTCTTAAATGTTGTCACTTATTTTGCCAAACGGACCAACGTAGAATATCGTCGTCAGATAAGATGTTAGAGTAAATTATACAAATATTACATGACAACCACAGAAATAAACAAATAGAAAGCAAACTACGATACAGACAACACGTATCTTTCCAAAACGACGTCTTTCAGTGCTATTGATATCATAGATATTCTGTAAATGTTGAATATTGATTTATCTAATATGATCAAGAAGAGTTTGAAGATACCAAATGGGTTATCAGATTCTGTAAATCGGAAAAGGAGAGACAACACAATAGCCCAAAAGAAAAAAAAACAAGAGGACAAACAATGATCTACAAGACATTACACATAAAACTAAAGATCGAATAACGCGAACCCCATTTAAAATCGGGAGTGATCTCAAGTGCTCCTGAAGGGTGAACTCTTGGATGAGAGTTGGACATTAATATTGACAGGAATTAATCATTTACATCATATTTTTTCTCCTTTATTACAGGGATTTAGAAAATAACCCGTTCGACTGTTCTTCTTGTGATCTTGAAGCATTGAAAGTGTTCCTGAATAATCAAACACACCTTGGAGATGCTAACGCAAAATGCAATGGTACAAACACCTATGTTGTCAACCATGATTTTGAAAATTGCACAGGTAAATATTGTGAAAGAAGTAGATTCAAACATAATTGAACTGTCGAGAAATTTACAGAAATGACAGACTGACGAGAATATGAATAGATTTAAATGTAAACCTCAATAAATGAAGAAGTACGATACTTTATTCGCACAAACAATAGCTCATTCATGAATATGTAATATGCATACCACATAGAAGTGCGGCTATAATAGATCTATAGATGCTTGTATATACATGTATTATATATTTGTCTTTCAAATAGTTTGGCTTTGCTCGTACCTGGTGAAGGACGTGGATGTTAGTGCAGAAATGCGTGATGCATACTAAATTTGCTATCTATGTTTTTATTTTTGACCAATATACATTTGACTTTCAAATAATTTGGCGTCGAGCGTACTTTATGAATGTTATTCTAGAAACGTGTCGTCCGCACTAAATTACATATCTACCCTTTTGAAACAGTCCATCCAACAAGTGAACCAACTTCAAGCTGTCTAATTTTCTCAGTGTGTATCTGATGAGAGCACTGTGGTTGGTTTTTGTCCGTATTGGTAACTTTTCAACGCATGTCGATATTTGTACGATTACTTCTCCCGTTGGGGTGTCTTGTTGATAACCGCACATCCATCTGCAAAATTAAGTTTCATAACCAAATAGAACCCAAACGACAATGATGCCCAGATGTAGAGCTTATGGAAGTAATGAGTACCTCTCAAATGCTTACAAGTGGCAGTTTTCCATTCATTGTATGATATAAGTTATGCTCATTGTTGAAGATCCTTCTGTGATTGTGGAATGAAGAGGAGTAATTAAAACACTGTTCCTTTCCTAGATTTTGTGTAATGTTGGATAATCTCTCATTTTCATTTACATCCATATCATTGCTTGCTAAACGTTGTTCCTTTACTTTAGTGTATGTCTTCGTGTAATGTTGGATGGTCTCTCATGTTCATTTACATACTTTCTTACTAATTAGAGTATGAACAATTGAGACCATGTTTGCACACTAGATTAATTATCTACGTTTTTATTAATTCAATCTGCATTATCTCCCCTCTATTACAATTTTCTTTAAAATAAAAAAATATAGCTGAATCTTTAAGCTATTTTAAATACAATATTCTGAAAGTTGTTCTAATCATTTTGGAAAAAAAGTAATTAATTATGACAATTGTCACCAATGTCATGACATGCACGTGTCATAGAGCATTACGCTCTCTCGAGGACTTCTACAACCAATATATTGTAGCTACAACATGATATACACTATACTTCTGTATAAGATTACATCATGCATTCCTTGGGGTTACATATATTTTGAACATAATAATTTCCTTTTTCATAAATATATTACCTATTGAAATAGATTTACAATTCTTCACAGTAGTTGTATATGGTAAGTTTGGTTAATGTTTTTTTTGATTGCAGGTGGGATGACGACATTGGTTAGCAATACGGGTTCTTCTCAAGGTAATTATGATTATTGATTATGTATGTCCTACAGCACTTTCAGCAATATTTCAGTTATATCTTTGCGGCCATGTTTATTGTTGGAGAAAACTAGAGTTCTCTGAGAAATCAACTATTTGTATTTGATTTGTCACATGCACACGGGGTACCTCCTGCCTCACAACACAGAAACTAGATCTGCATTGCTATCCCTCGGGCTCTCTCGCTTTGCATCTGTTTAAAGAGTAAATGCGTTTACTTCATATATTTTTTTCAATTCTCGTCCGTTTTGTTGCAAAAATATGAACTACAGCAATTTGTCAGAAACATATATCCGCATTCATATTGAAATAATGAATTAGGGAGGAAGATTAAAAACAAAACTCTACGACAAACGTGATGCCTTCACATTTCCACTAGGCAACTTCCCCTTCATCAGTAGCAATATTCCAGCATCACCAGCGTATGAAGTTTACGTCATACGTTATTCTAGAGATTGGTACAGTGATTTTCTGGACCAAGCTCAGCTATTGACGCAAACGGTATTCAAACAAAGCTACGTTGCGTTAGTTTGAAGTCATCGCTACAAAACTTCTACTGTCGTCATTACATCTTATTGACTACTATCACAAATGACAATGTATCTTAATTTTTGCGTAGGTGTATTTTCCGTTATCACTGCCAATACTTTTATCAGACTTGACTGTATACATGAGTAACAGGGCGAGTGTCATATAAGAAAGCAGGAACTACGTATTCTTCCGTAAATGGCCGTTTTCGGGTTGAGACGACCGGGTTAAGACGAGTGCACGTGCACTCGTCTTTACTCGTTGTGACATCCAATCAGAACGCCTCTAACAAGAAAAAAATCGTTTAAATATATATCTTAAGGCGGGAATGTCATCAGTATGTACCCTGTCTGATAGCTGAATAACAGATATATTGCGGATTTAACCATTGGTTGTTTTTTTCAAATACAGACTCCAACCGTATTAAATATATTTATGTCTTTTATTTTCATTTTTTCGTATTTCTAGATGTCCTTTTCCGTACATTTGACGTCATTTTTCAATGACGTCAAAATATTTGTCACGTCATATTTCATGTATGGGGTTTCTCATGAAGGAAAATACTATACTTTCAACAAAATATTAGTGAGAAAAGCTCAAATATCAGTAGAAAGCTACTTAAATTATCAATCGGTGTCACAAAAGTCAATTTTATGTGATGTGTATTTCATAGCGCTCAATTTTATGATATTGATCTGATAATTTATGCGGCAAATTAGTTACTGATCAATGGTGGGGGTCTCTAGGAGTTTGCGATAGTGAAAGTTGTTGGATTACGGAAGAAATAGATACTTACATGCGTTGTTGGGAAAGCCCGGGTGATCTTCCACTCGTGATAGAAATTTTTGTTTCTTTTCGCTCGTTTCGCTGCGCACCACTCGTGAAAAGAAATAAAATATCTATCACTGATGGAAGATCACCCGTCTTTCCCAAATACGTATGTAAGAACCTATTATTCTTCACCACCGGTTTTTGGTGGGGTCCGTGTTGCTCATATTTATAGTTTGCTTAGTTGTTTTATTATGTGTCTTTACATACTTAGTTCCGTGTTGTAATATCCACCATGATTTCCACACGAAAGCTATGTTCGTCCCCAATTTTTTTGTGGGAGGGCTCATATCATATATATTCTATTTGTATTTGTTGCGTATAGTGGTCTTCAACATGCACTTGAATCTACCCGGTATATTTGGTGGGGTCCGTGTTGCTCATCCTTTTAGTTTTTTATGTTGTCCTATTATGTGTCTTTACGTCCTTACTTGCGTGTTGTGATGTCTGTTACAATTGCCGCATTAAAAAAATGTTCGGTTCGTCTTAACCTGCAGTCGTCAGTAGGAGTGCTCATGTCTTGTCGTGTTTTTGTGTATGTTTGCGCATATATTGATGTCCAGTATTTTGCTGTTGGTCTTCTTTTTAGTTTTCTGTAAATCAGGTCGTCCCTGTTGCTTGAACAAACCACATGAAAACTCATAGTGATACTCAACAGACTCGCTCTGACACAAATTATTGTACCAGCAACCAATATATGTAATGGGTATTTATCAGACAATGTGACGTTAAGCACATTATGACGTGACCGACAAAAACAATAACGTCCGAGTTGAAGGTCTCCACATACATTATCACTAATATTGCAGCTCGTTCTACGGTGCTCGCTACGATACTAGTGATGATGTCTGCCTCGATCTTCAAAACGGATGTGCGTCTATCTGTAAGGTTTTGGCTTTTTTAACCATAGCATATGCATACTATTTTATTTCGAGTATTAGGTTAATGTATACTTACGTTGTATATGCTTTCGAAATAGAAAACAACGGGTTTCGATCACAATCAATATAATTATTTAGTCATTTGCTTATACGGCTTTTCCTTATGAGTGAGTAAGTAATTGTTGTTTAACGCCAACTCAGCAATTATTCAGCTATATCATGGTGAGAGTAAATTAATTTCGATGCGATGATGATGAAGTTCGCTTTGTATTAGACCAACACTTTTAGTTGGATTTTTATAGTGCTATCTCACTGAAACAACACTCCGCAGATAGACATTTCGCCCCATTCGGACACAATATCCTGATTCCGAGCTAACCAAGTCTTTGCTCTTTCTCTTTAATGTTGTGTGCTTAGCGGACACGCAAAAATACCAATTTTATAAATTTTGGCTTGACCCGACAGGGACTCGAACCTATGATCTACCGTACTTGAGGCGAGCATGCTAACCATTACACCATAGATGCGGTTCCATTGGTTATGATGTATTTTGTAGATTCGTCATCGATCACCACAGATAATTTGATATTAATCGTAGTAGGTAGTGTTGGTGCTTTAGCTGTTGTTATCGCGATAAGTGTATGTGTAGCTTATGTTTACTCTGTTAAGAAAAGGTGAGTCTGCTACTTATAGTATAACTACTGTTGGATTCTGAATAAGTAAAGTAAATCACGAGTTAACGAACATCGCAGTTATTCACGAAAAATATTGACTGTTACATGATTATTGACCATTTTAATAGAAAACTATTAATTATAAATATCAGTGACCAGATCATTTAACACCAATATTAACCTATCATCCTTCTCTTTTGTCCCTAAGATTTAAATCATTGGTATTTCATATCTTTTGACTATGAGTGTACCCGATGGAAATCATTCCAGAAACGTGTCGGTGGTCCTAATTTTGATTTCTATTATCAATGGGTCAATACCTCTACCTGTGGACTATTAGCTCTCGATTATGTCATCCTCCCAGAAGTCAATACTTCGGCACTGACATTTCTGTATGTGCATGTACATATATATTTATGCTTGAAATTTCCAGTTCCTAAATAATGTGGTTGATTAAAATCAAGGTGTATCTCCATGAGGTATCAGTCACCTTAGGTGATTTGGGCTATGTTGTTCATGCCATTTGGCTTACCTGACCCCAACGACCGGTATTCGGCATTCCAATCTTTTGATTATGAATGTACCCGATGCAGGTCATTCCAGAAGCACGTCATGCCGACTAAATTAGACGTTTCCGTTTTCATTGTTATCACTGGGTTGATACCTCTGCTGGTAGATTAATATCATCATCCGCCCAGTAGAACTGACCGCGATGATAGGCGAATTTCCACTCTATAAACAACTATTTAAGCACAACAGGCGAACGGTGTTTTGCTATACGACTGACTCCAATAGAGAAGCACTCCGGACCACCTAAGATTAAACAATAATGCTCAACAATTCCACCAACATCAACAAAGCTAACAACCAACTCGCATCTCAACCAGTAACAATTGAATAGACACAGACCGCGACATATTGTGTTGGAAATCCAGATCTTGCCTTGGGATAAACATGGGAATATGGCAGGGTTAAACCAGTTAATGGGATCCCAACCCGCCTCATCTTGATAACTGGATCTACACTAACAATACAAATAAAAGCAGACAATACAAAAACTATGCAGATTTGTATCAACTCAAATAGACCACTTACTATGAAAAAAAATGAATGACAACATGAACTCGGACACTTCCAGCAGCAGGGTCACTGAATGCTCGTAGTTAACTGGCTACTAGCTTAGAAGTTAAAATATATTCTAATATGATATCCTTCAAACGCTTTGAGTCCGAACCCGTGGTAAAAAGAGTATTTATCTATGACCGATTATGTCATAGATAGACGTGGTCTGTGCTCAGAAATCGGCTGTTCCATGACACTCCCTTGTAAAAGATGCCCAATGATGCAATACAGAAAATATAAAAACATGCGTGTATTGGAAATCGACTCAGGGGATATAGAAAAAAGACAAGGAATATAAATACGCATCCCCTGTGAAGATCCCGAATAACACATACTATTCTTGTATATAACTGGGTCTAAATCATAGAAATTAAAATTCCGCGAAATGTCGCTGACGACTTTGGCACATAAAAATGACGTCATATGAAGACTTCCAGTTTGAAACGCAAAGATCAAGCGTATTTTGGTTTCGTGTACGCCTCATTGCCAAAGTGGAATTTGCAGTATTTTCCCTTTCTGTTGAATTAATGATCATGAATGACAACATGTAGTAGCCTCAAAACATATTTACCATCGGCATTGAAACACCTTTTCGGTTGTCATTTCAAGCATCTTTGGAAAAATAGAAATATTACTGTAACATTTCAGTAGGGTGAATTAACGGAACAACCAAAAACACTGGATGACCTAGACTACTTCGATTTGAAATTTTACCTTAATTGTCCTATTAGAATCGAAATAATTATCAGTACCTGCCACATCTGTAATTATCTTTAAAATATGACTTCTGATTACACCTTTTCTTACATTTATTTTTTCTAAAAGACAAAATATTGGTATAATACTTTATTTTTAGGAAAAGTGTTGTTCCAAGCACAATATAAATGGAGAGTTGATAAAGTTACCTTCTGTGATAGACAAAGTCACTATATTTCATGAAAAGTGTCATTCGTTGTATATAAAGGAATTGTTTAAACTCTTACTTTCTGGCCTAGATATAGTGATTTTATCGTTAGACGACTTGGTGTTTCTTATATCACCGACATTTTAACAAAACGAACCCGACGTTTGCCATTGGAGGAGCAGGACCTCTTTACCCTTCCTGAGCACCAGAGATCATCCACGATTTTTTTTTCGGGTTCGTGTTGCTCAATGTTTATTAGTTTGTGTAAAGTTTTGTGGATCACGGTTTGTCTCATTTGTTTATTATAGTATTATCCGTCCTTCTTTAATTGATGGTTTCTGATTACCCTTCATAAGTATCGTCAACCCTCATTTGCTGAATGAAGCTGTTTTTGTTTTGACCATTTCAGCGGATATCAGAAACGCCAGACATTGAAGTACTTTGTTTGTTTGTTTTACACTATTTGTTAGTTCACATGATTTACAGTGTTATACGGTCTATTGATATCACTTTGCGTCCGTTCATCGTCTTTTTTCTGTCGTTACCATTGCACATATTTATAATCTTTCGTGAAACCATTTAGAATATTCTAAGTAATCATTGTAGTAATGATGCATCAGTTTTGATATAGTGTAAAACATTGCTGACATAGGAAATTCCTGTTTCTGATTGGCCGACTTTAACCAATATTCTCTCTGAAACTACCAGGCCAATAGGAAACAAACCGATCGCTCAAACGTGATACAATCCAATTTTCGGATTAGTCAATTACAGAAAAAAGATAATGTTCTCTTAAAATAAAACAACAATTCCAGATGATTTTTAGCTTAGTATAAATGATTATGTATGAGGGTCCCCTACAACGATTAGCAATGTAATTTTGTATCTGTGACAACCAATGGCGATGTGCAATTCTTGTCTCAGAATCGTCCAAGAATTAACACAACACATGACTAACCAGATGGGCAATTCAGGCTCTGATCTACCTGTAGTGTAAATATATAAGAAATGTATTGTGATTTATTCAATGCTACATATATTCTTGTTTTATATTTTATTAACATATTCATTTTATTAACAGATTTTAAAATATTTATTTATTTAGCAAAACATTATTTAACCGTGTAAATCTCCATTTCTTTTTCAACTTTTGACTGTTATTCACAAGAAAGTTCAAACACTTTAAAAGAATGTTGCACGAAAGGCTTATTTTAAATAGTTATAAATATCAAGAAATTGCACACATATATTTACAGGACAACCTCTTTGGTGTAGTGGATATCGTATTCACTTCGAATGAGGGCTACCATAGGTTCGATATATAGATGGTTTATGACTATAAGGCTTCGTTCAATTGTTGTATGTATTATCTGTAACTGTAACACTAGTTTCAATTATTATATTTATTTTAATATTTTTTTCATCTATAACCTTTACATTTGTTTCAATTAATATATTTTTTGTGCTATTTGTTATCTATAACTGTAATGCTGGTTTCAATTATTATATTCATTGTAATATTTGTTTTCTATGACTGTAACGTTTGTTTCAATTATTATATTTGTTGTACTATTTTTTTTTATCAATAACTGTAACGCTTCTTTCAATTATTAAATTTATTGTAATATTCTTAAGAAGTCATGCATGACGGTTTCCACTAAGGGAGCAGAAACTCTTTGCCCTTCTGGAGTACCATAGATCTCCCATATCTTTCAGTGGGTTCCTGTTCCTCCATATTTTGCATAGTATTTTGTGGATCATTGCTTGTCGTTTTGTTCTTTTTTTCAGCAATGTTTTTAAATAGTTATAAATATCAAGAAATAGCACACATATATTTACAAGACAACCTCTTTGGTGTAGGGGATATCGCATTCACTTCGAATGAGTGCTACTATAGGTTTAATCACTGTCGGATCAAATCACTGACTAAAGGTTTAGTTTTTCCTGCGATCTATCTATCGGACGGCTTATATGCACACAGGTGTGAACGTTGATACTTCCCAGCAATTAAACAAGATTTTCGCTACAGCTATGCTATTCTACTGTTGCAATTTCAGTTGAGGTCTGAGAAATAATGATCACAGCCCTTACTTGCTTCAGTTTTTGACTGTCAATATCCTTTTGTGCTACATTTTCATTTTCTAGCTATATATATATATATATATATTAGTTGGACCTTTGAGAAAATTGGTAGATGCATCTCTCTTCTTATGAGTAATTACAATTTATGTCGTATTCGATCGAAGCACAATAATATTTAAAAAAAAAGGGGGGGGGGGTACATATCAAAATTCACAGGTATGCAAAACTACATTAGTCAAGGTAGACAGAAATAAATATTTGACATTGGATATAAGTAATTTAGGCCCTGATGAATATAAAACAACACATCAGATCAGACAGGTGTAAAACTATTTAATACATTTGGTCAGGGTAACCTCAGATGTGTCACACAATATTGTTTTTTAATTAATCGCCATTAACTTCTCCCATAAGTCTCCCCACTTCTCTCTACAAAATATAGCATAAACAATGGACGTATATACAAATAACTATAATAATTATACATCATAAGCAATGGAGCCACATCGATGGTTTAATGGTTAGCGTGTGGTAGATCATGGGTTCGAGCCTCTGTCGGGTCAAACCAAAGACTGTTGTTTCAGTGAGCTAGCACTATAAAAGGTCAACTCAGCGTGTTGGTCTAGTACAAAGCGACCCCAATAACATCTCAATGAGACTTAACTTGTTCTCGCCATGATATATCTGAAAAATTGCTGAATTGGCTTTAAACAACAATCACTCACTGACTCACTCATTCAATGAATCGCCATTAACTACTCCCATAAGTCTCCACACTTCTATCTGTTTTCTTCCGCTTCTCCTTGTGAACTATATGACAGAGAAGTGAATTCTTCCTCTCACTTAAAAGTGGTGAGAGTCCTGAAATGTTTATCTGACGCTATGTGCCAATGTCATGAAAAGTATTTCTCAGCATTTTAGATTTGTTTCTCTCACTTTTTAGACCCTTAGTACTGTTGCTTTATAACAATGAGTTGGATGAGGTTCAATACATGATTTCATGTAAAAGCATTTCCTGTACATCTATCACTTCGAAAGTTGTACGATCGCCACCATGTCTTGGTTGACCGTTATGGAATATCTGTGTCACAAATGACCAAGGATACCTTCCATTTATCGTAAACACTTCCCGATCTTTCATGACTTATCACCGGGTTTGTAACTAGATTACCACGACGAGTGCCACTAGTGGAGCAGGAGCTGCCTGCCCTTCCGGAGCACCTCAGTTCACTCCCAGATTTAGTGGGGTTCGTGTTACTCGATCTTTAGTTTTATGTGTATGTTTTGTAGATCGTTTTTTGGCTGATTACCCCTTCGGTATCTTAAAATACTTCTTAATAAAGATCGATTTGTAAATACTGTGAAACCTATCTAAACTAAACCTTGACATAAAGTCCAACTATATAGACTCACTGTTAATTTAACCTGTTTAAGCTGATCACATGCCTATTAGAGCACAAACATGAATCCAAATGAGGTTCAGCTTAGCCAGGTTTCAGTAAACACTGTGTAAAAGACACCAATGGTATTACCTCCCTTGTTGTTCTATGGTACTTTAAAAAGTGTATAAATTATTATTTTGTATGGTATGCAATATCAGTAACAATTTTGTTTAAGCTAAAAGATGTATCGCTTTGCTATATTTGATTGCAATTTGCAATAATATATATATATATATTCTATTTGATTAACTAGTCCTGGTATAATGGTTAGTGTGCTCGCCTTAAGTCATACACATTTGTAATTTATAAGAAACCATTCAATAGCCATTCATGTACAGTTTGTGTTCTATCATACCTGTAGTTTCTCCGCAGAAGTGTGTACTCGTTTTCCCATTCGTTCATAGGTTAAAATAAATAAAAATGTCATTTCAATCGTCTAAAGGAACTGAATTAGCTTGAAATTGATTTATCCCAGTCATCTGCTGATATACCATTGCGTATTTTCCAACCATTCGTGAAAATATCATTCATTGTCGACTCGATTAGTCGTGTTTTATTTTGTTAATTAGTAAAATGGATATCGATACACCCTCCTAAACCGAACTATATCTACAGAGGTTTTTGGTTGCAGTAAACCATCAAGGCCAGGAAATAGAAGCAACAAGTCGATGCTGAAATATCAGAAAATATTGGATATTTGCACGATGAAATCCATGGAGCATATCAATGCATGAAATCGCAGGTTAAGAAGTAAAAGTCTTACTCTCAGTATAATAGGCGCTCAGAAGGGAATAACTTTTAATTTAATGCTAACAACGAACATCTAGAAGATTTAACACACACATTTTGGGCTTCGTACAATTTCAAAAACATACTATTCCCGTGATCTTATCATTGCTACTACTGATATACTTAAAAATCGTTATAATTTTTTTCTTAAATACTAGTAGCTGATTAGTCCAATGGTGGTTGGGACACCACTCGTCAGTACGAAGCAAACCCGATAACTAGTGATTGGGACAATGAATCCTAGATCATCAGATCCTAAGAACAGTTTGAAGATACCAAAGGGGTAATCAGAATCCGCATATCGAAGAAGAATAGACAACACAATGTTAATCTAGTTACAAACCCGGTGATAAGTCATGAATGAGGAAAGAATCGGGAAGTGCTTACGACAAGTGAAACACATCCGTGGTCAATTGTGACACAGATATTCCATAACGGTCAACCAAGTCATGGTGGAGACCATAAAACATTCGAAGTGATGACTTCAATTTAACCAAGAGGAACCATTGGTTCAGTCGTTTCCTTCTTAGTAGCAATTCTGAAGAAATAATCTAAGAATAAGGATACTCCAAAGCAACAGAGGGGCTGTCGTGGTTGTGATTATATGGTAGTTGGATTTACAACTACCGATGCAATCAGTGCCTATCACCACTTACATTGTGAGTTCGAACCCCTCTAATCGATACAACAGTATGTGATAAAGTTTGTCTGCCACTTGCGACAGGTCGGTGGTTTTCTCCGGTTTCCTCCGCCAATTAAACTGACCGTCACGATGACATATTATTGAAAGTTGCGTTATACATCATGAATCTAAACCAACCAAGATAACAGCAACACAATCCTGTGTCTGTTCCTTGTTTTAATCCACCACCGCCTTTTCGTGGTGGACAACAACCTTGGTACTCCAGTTCCCCAGTGCCTACGCTGGAAAAACGCAAAGGAGACCATGCTTCATTTGTGGGTCATTAAATCATTGTCAAATGTAGACTAAACAGATCATATTAAATTTTGAATAGATATCGGTGCTGACGATTTTATCATCGACAATATTAGAGATTTCTATAAAATATCACTTCCTCACAAATATAGGGGACGTCGTGGTCGTGATCGATACATTATTATGTGATAATGTTTGTCCTGCAACAGGTCGGTGGTTTTTTCCGGTTTCCTCCACCAATAAAACTGACCGCCACGATATAACTGAAATATTGTTGAAAGTGGCGTTAAACACCAATAAACCAATCATCAAAAATATAATTATTAATAAAACTAAGGTTATCCTCCCTCATGCATTGGTGACCATAGCTAATTTTGGCTACCCTGTGTAGGCTCTTTAGTTTCCTTGCGCCCAATGACTTATGCATGACTTGGCTTTCAAATATGTTGGATTTGAGTGTACCGGGTGAAGGTTATTCCAGAAAAAGCGTCGTGTGCACTAAATGGGGTATCTACATTTTACTACATATTTTATTATATTGCATTTATCTTGAACAATGCTAAAATTGTGTACATACAGCTATACAAGATATATTACATATAACACAACGAAAAGAATATTTCTTCTTTATCGTAGAGTTTTGAAAAGACAAATTAAGTTCTTGGTAATAAAAGCGTAGATATCCAATTTAGTTGCCATGTCGCGGTTCATCTGGACTATTGCCTATTCCATGACTACGCATCTAGGCATTGAGATTAACAGCTCATTATTATTAAGTATTGAACATGTTTTATTTTGGAAAGAATTTATTTGAGATGTGAATGTAAAGCATTTTACCATTGACCACAGTCGAATTGTGTCCGGGTATTGTATCTAATGATGCCGGTGACATGTTTTGGTGGTAACATTGATGATGTACTCGTTAGCGTGCTGGCCTCGAGTGTGGTAGGAAGAAAAGTTTGAAGATACCAAAGTGGTAATCAGAAGCGATAAATGGAAGAAGGACAAACGATACAATGACCCATAGAACAAATCTAAAAGGACAAACAATGATTTATAAAACACTACACAGAGCAAAACGAATCCCTCTAAAAAGCATAGGTAGACACAGGTGATACCGAAGGGTATGCAGTATATGGTTTGATATAGGACATGGTCATACGTCATAAGCTAAAACTTTATCTAATGTCTTTACTTTTCCATCTGTCGCCATCTTTGTTGTTTATGTTGAAAAAAATCCGTTGTCTTTTCCTTGAAAGTCTTTCCAAGATCACTATATTGTCAATAAAATTGGTCCAAGAACCCACTATATTATTTCATTACACACTGACATGTACTAGAACAACAAAAAGACAAACAATGATGTACAACACATTACACAGCAAACTAGAAATCGAGCTAAGCGAACCCCTCTAAGTAATAGGTGGACTCAGGTGATACCGAAGGGCATACAGTATATGGTTTGATATAGAACTTGGTCATCAGTACTAGTCATGAAATAGATTGGCTTGTATCTGATCACAATTTCAAACTTCAAGTCTATTAATCTAGAGATTGGAATATGTATTCGACAGGTGTTGGAAAAAACAAAATGATAGACAAAAAGAGTTTGAAGATACCAAAGGGGTCATCAGAATCCGTATATCACAGACGAACATAGAGTACAATCGCCAAAAGAAACAATACAAAAGGACAAACAACGATCTACAAAACATACACATAAAACGCTATCTCTCCATTGAAAGTCTTTCCAAGATCACTATTTTGTCAATAAAATTGGTCCAAGAACCCACTATATTATTTCATTACACATTGACATGTACTAGAACAACAAAAAGACAAACAATGATCTACAACACATTACACAGCAAACTAGAAATCGAGCAAAGCGAACCCCTCTAAATAATAGGTGGACTCAGGTGATACAAACAAAATGATAGACAAGAAGAGTTTGAAGATACCAAAGGGGTCATCAGAATCCGTATATCACAGACGAACATACAGCACAATCGCCAAAAGAAACAATACAAAAGGACAAACAACGATCTACAAAACATACACATACAATTATAGATCGAGTAACACGAACCCCACTAAAAACTGGGGATAAACTCAGGCGCTCCGGAAGGGTAGGCAGTTCCAGCTTTAGAAACATAACCAGCCTGTTAGAATAATTATATGAATCAATTATGATGGTAAAATATAATATAAAAATCGACATCGGAATTGCTCCTTAACTTCGTTGTTTCAATCAAATCTCCATTATACAACGGCCGTTGGTTTTATTGGTTAATAAAACAGGGGTACCAGACAAAAACCACGTGTCGTCGTATGCATTAAACAAACTCTATCACATAAATCAACATTAGTGAAACCGACGGATCAATCAAGGACGGGCAATCCCGAGACACAGACAATGTTGGGCACAAGACACAGAACAAATGCAAAGAACCAAAAAACAACAACAGTATGAAAAAATACACAGAGTAGATACACAGAACTCACAACAAAAACAGATGTGAACTCAGGTGCTCGAGAAGGGTAAGCAGTTCCTGCTTCTAGCTAGACACCCGCCATGTTACTCATGGACAAGCGTCTGATGATTATGCTTATGTTTGAATGATGCAAGGTAGTATATTTTCATTGATAACATTTCGCAAACTTTTTTTTTGGAATATATATATATATATATTTTGTATATGCAAAACAGAAAAATGCATTATCTACAGATAAAAATATGGTAATTGATATATACATAGAAACTTGTTCCTGTCATATAAATTATGTGTTGTTAGTAATGTGTAAAAAGGGGCTTCATTTGTAATATAACTGGTACCCAATAAACTCAAAATGTTTTCCTTGTAATGTGACAGTACGGCAAGTTGAAAATTTTAACTTTCTTATAATACATAAGGCTAATAACAAAATTACCGAACTCCGAACAATCTTACAAAGGGAAAGTCAAAAATCATAAGTATATAAACAGACAAAATCAGTCAACAACCGGAAAACTGTGAAAATCGTAATGACCCTGACTTGGTACATGCATTTCTAAAGAAATGGTGGGTTGAATCAGATTCTATAGCGCCAATCCTCCCCCTTTCAATACGGCTCAAAGTTAAGTGGCTTAGAATAATAATTATTAAGCAAAAAGACCCCGATATCAACACGAGGTCAAGGGATGATGGGCGGGATGATATTGAAAATGTCATATATTAATCATTTTATCATATACTTCAGATTGTTTTTAATGTCATCTTCTTGACGACAATTGTTGCCCTCTCAACTCTATTCGCCAATAGTACACGCATCCTTACTGGTCATCTCCACTGATTATTGTTAACACGATTAGTAGGGATGTAAGCAATTTACGCTGGGTTTAATTTTTTTTTCTCAAGAATTGTGATGAGCAGAATTGTCGTCCCGTGAAAAATGATTAGTAAAACGTATTTTTCGTGAACCATGATGAGAACCCTATCTCTCATTCTTCTGTATGAGTCAGCTATACATTTTTGTTCGTTTTCATTTTTTTTACTCTTATTTGAATTTATTTATATTTTATCTCGAAATAACTGATTGTCATCCAGCTTTTGTTCCATGTAGATGAATAGGAGATTGCTATATCCATTTCTGGGATAAATCTATCTAATTAAAATTAGATATCCTCGCCTACATCCTTCCCCTTTTTCTTAAAAAATACTAATTATCAAACGAGCGTACTTCTATTAATCTATCAAAACTTGGTAAAAGAGGAATAACTGGAATAGTATTTTTCATGTGTCGTCGGGTCAATTCTCAGGTGAATAATAAAACCAAGACGTTGTAAGTTCGAGCATTTATTACAGTTTGAAATACTTCCAAATAAAAGACCCTGTAATAACAATATTAAATCAATAAATAACGGGTCAAGAAAAATAACTCTGATAGTTTATGTATGCTAGCAGTGGAATATTTAAAATAAATTAAATTACAATGATGACAGGTTTTCTATTCCATTATATTAACAACATATTCATTCTATATAGCTGCTCATGGTTCTCATGGACATTCTCTAATATGAAAGAAAAGTGTTATTACATGTGAAAAATAGCTTCACATGAACCAAACAAAATAATAGCAAAAATAAGTTTAAGCCAAGCAAGCATAAACATAGGCTAAACACTATCATAAGGAAAATAATAAGTAGCAAAATTAGCATTAATAAGCAAAACTATAAAAACAACTATCTTTACCTCACACTGGGATGGAAAGGTCTTGGAATCAAAATACAGGATATATCTCAAAGGATCACTGTTGTTCATCAGTGTGTATTATATCATGGCAACCGGAATATAAAATTATGTTCATAACTATTGTGCTCAAAACATGCACAATTACACAAAAACACAGATTACACATAACAATGTTAATAACTCATCTTTTAATATTTTAAAGGTAAAAGTGATCATATTAAATTCATATTTAATGATCATATTAAATTCAGATTTAATAGTTTTAAATATTATCCCATTTAACCTTTTACATTTCAATAGCAATTAATATGTTTTATAAATCAGTCAATCAATCAATCAACTCAATCTCACTGAGAAAATTACTTTATAGACAATTAGTAAGATTAGTAAGTATAAATACCTTAAATTATTATTAGTGGTGACAACAGTGGATTTGTGCATATTTTATTCAGTATGATTATTATTTTTATTCAAGAATTGAATGCATTTTGTTGTAGTTTTATTGGCGTGTAAAAGCGTGGACCGAAGCACTTTTTGTGCTAGCGCTTCATACAAACAATGTGCCTCGGTTCACGCTTTTACACGCCTTTAAAGCTACAAAAAAAGGCATTCAATTCTTATAATTACATTTAAATCACACCAAAATTGGATATAGTTGAAATTTTCGTTGTGAATGTTATTTGTGTTAGATTATTTGTTGTTGGAAATTACTACGCCATTGATTGTTTACATCTGACGTCGTCATGGAGTCACGTGCAAGTTCGGATTTGAGTTTTATTGGGATGTAAAACATCTCTTTTGTAATCATGTGACCACTTCATAGCCATTCATATTGTAGCATTTCAATGAAAAACGGAAGTAATGTAGTTATTAACAATTTATTTCTTCTTATTAAAGGATTATTAGCTGATCATGATGTCATACATTTGTATTTAATCCTTAATATATTTCTATTTTTGTTTCAGTAATATATGCTTATTTTCATCAGTATTTAGAGTTTATATATTTATTCATTTAGTGATTATGTTAAATGAATACTCCATACTATTTTGTCCTTTTCATTTCTTATTGGTCAGTTTGGTCAGTTGAACTGTAGGCGGGAAACTTTCTTTCATTTTGTTGTTTATAGATTTCATTATTGTTTATTTTCTCCATCGATACTCTCATGCGAAAATAAATATAGTCTTTTCTATATTAAGATAAAACAAGAATGAATAGAGTGAGTGACTCGCTACAACTTCGATCAGCAAGATATCACAGGGAGATTTTAACGAAGGTGGTTATAAATCTAAATTTCTAGAAACTAACAATTTAATGTATATATCGTCTTTGGATTTGTCCGTTACCCACCTACCATGAGCTCGGAGAAGCCCGTCGGATACATTATTCCGAGCCGCAACAGAAACACCACCATTCCGTGAACTATGCAGACAAAACTGGGATTTATTATAACCCAAGACACCCAATGTATCCAAAACGATTTCCCGAGCTCTGGTATAGGATACAGGTTTAAATCTATTACATGATTTGCACGATTTAATACTTTTACAAAAGTTAACAGCAGTGCATAAATATTCACTAGATTTAAAATTTAAAACTAGCTGATTTTATGTAACGTAATAAAAAAGAAACTGGACAGTGTATTTCCTGTTTTTGCTATAACCACTTTATTACCCCTTCGATAAATAACAGTTTTACTTTTCTGAATATTTTACTTTTCTGAATATTTATTTCAAGATGAGTATCAAAAATTTCAAGATCTTTCATTAAAATGTTCGACAATTCGCTGTAACGACAAAATCTAGAAAAACCTAATCAACACAAAGTGCATGTACGTAAATCGGATAAAGTCGAGTCCTTTTTTCCAATACGATCAATAATTTTCTTCAACATATCCACAGTTATAGGAAGTTTTTTTTTTGGACAGGTTTGGCCAGTAATCGCTTACTGTCTTCTAAACACAATTTCACTATTTTTTCATCACACAGATTTGTTCTCAAAGAAACTATGTGAAAACGGCTGATGCTACAAAATACAGCATTCAAAACTGAAATGGACACACGCTGAAAAACTAACGAACTTATGCATAAACATAAATAATTCTGTGTCGCTGGAAGTGAAGAAAACGAATGCAATTCACACCACTTTCGAAATTTGTTAAAATAATTATCATATTTCTTGTTGGTACTGTCGGCCTTACCGGCATGCACTAAATCTGGTATTTGTTTGGCGGCTGGTCCTAAAATATCAGGATTATAGAAAGGTTGTTAGTCCTTCCAAGATCCATAACTGTATAAATTCTGTAAATAGACAATTTTAAAATGAATATGTTTCGTTTATGCAAACCATAATTCCCAAAATACCCATTTTGAAAGATCATTTACCAAAGTGATCTTTCTTCAAAATCAATTAATTTGTAAAAACACTTTACATATATTTGCAACTTAATTTCTACAATCAACATTTTATAAAAAGTACATACACTCATATCGTATTTAAAAAAATATAGCATTCACCAAAATGGTGTCTATTCTGTTAGATCATTCATCAAAATGATGTTTAAATGTAAAATCATTCACTAAAATGATGTGTATTCTGTAAAATTATTCACCAAAATGATGTATATTATGTAAAATCATTCACCAAAATGATTTATTAAATACTTGTAGATCACTCACCAAAGTGATTTACACTATTATATTTCTACAATCGATTTTCAGAACCAAAACATTGCTTATAAAAGGTGATCTAGCAAACACACTTTATTTATGTGAACCTGCTTTGAAAAAAAATCCTTGTATTGACATATTCAATCTTGTCTTTAACGAACCATTCGAATTCACCGCTATTTTTTTTCCAATGCATGGCCAAAATAAAGCCGATTTCCACATAGGAACAACTATGGTTCCATAACACCTGTACTTTAACATATGGTTTATGACATTAGGTATATAAGGAATAGGTGGCACTAGCCAATTATTATCGTTAGACCAGTCGTAAGCAAATGCATCGACTCTTTATGTACCCTGAGTCCAAAACTGTGAATTAAGCTTAGCATGTACGTTCTGAAGTTCACGTTTCATGCTACCAACGTTAACTATTCGGACAACATTTTGATTGTCAGAATAAAGTTTGACAAATCTACCGCTTAAATGTGAATGTAAGACTAATAGAACAAATTCTGCCGCCTTGAGTTCTCTAAAAGTTGAACTTTGGCTTTTTTTTCATTTGCATCCAACATTACATGAACAACTTCGTTTTTTTGCTTTGTAATAGCACACCTGAGGCAGCGTAGTTACTAGCATCTGTAAGCAATATACGTTCGGCAGATTTGTGTATTGGGAATATTAATCTGAAAGGTAAAGTGTCACAGTTACTGAACCAGAACTTCAATTCATCAATAGATTCTGATCAAGGACAACATAACCGTCCCAGCAAGTTCTATCTATAATTGGCAGATGTAAATTTCGGGTCATAATCTGGCACACATTACCAAGTACAAAAGACATAGAAATAATTTGACCAATAATAGACGCTAATTTTCTCGCAATTACTCTGTCAGGATTTTTTAAAACATAATTTAGTTTTTCTTTAAAATGGGCCATTTTACGATCAGGAATTTCAACGCTACCTACTTTCAGATCCCAAACAAATCCTAACCATTCCAATTTATAACTTGGTTCCCAAACGCTTTTTTCCTCGTTCTCTGCAAAACCTGCAAATTTTAATCTTGTCTAATAGAATTAGATATTTTATAAAAAAAAATCAGGATTTAGACAACACCAACCGTCGTCTAAATATACAATTATGGGATAACTCAGTGATCTCCAATATTTTACAATTTCTCTCATGAGTTTTGTGAATAGAAAAGGGGCAGAACTCAAACCAAACGGTAAGACTGTGAAAACATAATACTTAATTTCACCATTTACAGACCATGAAAATCCTAAATACTGTTGAAATGCCTTGTGAATTTCAACATGGTGGTACCAGATCTTAATCGAATTTAATCATCAAATTCCCCTTTTTGCGTATTGTAAAGCTTCCCTGGAACCTTCAAATTTAATCTTCTGTTTCTCAATACATTTATTTACATGTCTTAAATCTATAATTTAACGTTCTTTGGCATTACTATTGATTGATATTGTGAGGGGATTTATACAATAGGGTCTACTCGATTCCCCAATAACGCAACCAGAAAGTATCAATTGATTTATAGCTGTAGTAACAAATTTTAAATTTTTTCGAACCGACGTATTATTTGATAAGAAAACAGATGAAGGGTTTTCAATAAATGGTATTCTGTAACCTTCTTTAATTACGTGTAGAATAAACGAATTTGCTTCTATAGTATTTTTCCAGAAGACTAAATTTTCTTTTAATTTACCCTTAACAGACACGACACCCCTTGTGAGTTCATACTTCTCACTTTGACTACAATAAGAATCTAATTCATACTCAACTTTATCTGTTCCATAGGTTTATTGTCTAGATTGGGAAACATCAACGCCTGGGGCTGTTATTGTGGCACTTGGTGGTTTCCTTGGAATGAATTGTCGTCGGTTTGTGTATGGGCATTGTCTGGCAAAATGTCCCGGTAGGTGACACTCAAAGCAGGATCCAGGTTGAAATGCCGACTGTTGTGGGCCAGTTTTTGACATTGTTTGTTGATATTGGCGACGAAAAAGGCTTCCACGGCCTTGATTAGCAAAGTTTGGTTGGACACTTCTATCATAAGGTTTAGGACGTCTCCTGTTTGCTATGTTGATAGTGGCTCGAAGTTTAACTGCATCATCATTGTCATCAACAAGAGGATGAATGGTGTACTCCTTAACGAAATCCCATCCATGACGATCAGCAATCTTTATGATTTTGTTTCTTTGACCAATTTGTGATATTTCAGATTTTATAACATCCTCAACAGAATCGTAGTTCCTTGACTGCAAACACTCCAAAATTTCAGACAACTTGGAAGATCGTTCACTATTGAATTTGAACTGAACTTTATTACCCTCTCCTTTAAACGTGAAATCCTCACTGTTAGTAGTGGTTGGTTTTGAGATCTTTGATATTCTAGAATCTAGATATTGCATACAATTATCACTTCCAGATGTGCGTTCCATTGATGCACGATATAATGCAGGTGCAGGTCCGGGTTCCTCTTCGAGTATATCACTATCCGGCATATCCAATATACAGGTAAGTAAACGTGACGTGTTGTAGCAAGACTCGATAAAGTATTTATTTACTGGTTATTTTTATACCCAAACTCATCTGGCGTGAACATGAAGTTCACGAGAATCATGTGGCGGCAAACATATACTTGTAATTGACTATATATACATATCTATATGCAATTACCGTAAATAATATAATAATGAACAAAAATACATTTACTTGCTGGACATGTCTGACTGATAGTGTGGTAGACGGAGAACGATATTTTTTTACTTTAATGTACCCACCGAACATATACCTAAATTATATATCATTGGAAAGAAGAATTCATACTCTATCCAGATAGTCGGGTCGTAAAAACGGGAACTGGTTGCATTTCCTTAAAAAGAGAGCTAATCGTTCTACCCAAAATTTTAAGAAAATATATAAGTTATAACTTTTGGGTTGCTCCCCTTGAATTCAGTTCCCACAAAGGGATGAAATTATCGTTTTTGCAAAATTTTGTATGCACTGTTAAGTCTTTCATATAGACTTTAAGGTTTAGTTGTGAAAAGATGTGTATTTTTGTAGGTTTTGATGACATAGTCAGTTTCCTTCACATTTTTAATGTCGCCAATAGGGACCTGACCTTGACTTTTGTATGGAAACGTCTTGACCTGAATGTGCTTTAATTAGTTGATGATAACATTGATACTATTTTTTACAACTAAATTTAACTTCTATTTCACAAATTAAAAATTCTCTGGCGTATAGAAAAAGGGGGGTGTGCGTCCTTCACTAGTACATAAACATCATTGTTCTTGTTCCTGTCACTGATATGACTGTGTGGTATTCTTAATCAATGTTTTTGCTCCGCGTTCGTTACAACGAATGCTGTATAATCTAAAGAGGTCCTAAAACACCAAAATAAGCATATAAGTCGATAGCAACACATTTATATTAGTCAGTATAAATAGGACTATCCTGGTTCAAATCAAATGACAGAACAACATCGCTATCTAACTACAAATGACTATTGTGGATTTGTCACGACATTACATGGCAGATAATTTTGTCCACAACAACAATTCCTTGTAAAAATCTACTAAATTTCAGACATCATGACCATCAACTTACAATAAGGTAACATTCTTTGCTATGGCATTTTTACACGTGTCGCTACCATAACAGGGACAAAGATCTGTGCATGACAGATTCTGTTCAAAACAAACACAGCTACTGAAACAAATTGATTTGCTTTTGCAACTGCACACGAGATCCTGCAGGAAGTCTGATGACATTTGTCCCAGGAAGAGGACACGTACCAGACCACTCTTGTCTTCCCATCCGAACATTAAAGGAGACCTAACAGGGGGTGCGTTTTTTGTGAGGATTTCCAGATATAGGTCTGCAAAGATGCTCTTAGTACATGCTGATGGAATGTCGCTTCGCATGGTGGTAATTTGGCGAGGCTTCCTTCTTTTTTTGCTGCAAGTCGAACTCTGAATTTATTGAGATTAGAGTAATCTGCTCGTAGTTTGGCTTTTTGGATAGTCTCCAACTGAGATTTTCAGCTTCTCAATATCACGTCTTAAAAAAGATACCTACAGCAGAGTGTAAAATTTGTTCATAAGAAATACCTTCAACGTTAACTTGAAAATCATTTTCCAACTCGGAGGCTTTAAATTTGGACTTGTATTTACCTGCCGCGGCAATAGGATCGCCTGAAGAAAGCTTGTCACTGAAGACAAGATTTGACATTCCTTGGCCCCGTATAACTATAGAACCAGCATAATGTTTAACTAGCCTGTCTTGTATCTTGGCAGATGAGTAGGTATCTGTGTCTGCGGGTAGATATGCTTTGTATTTTTCAAGTAATTGTGTCATCCGAAAATCCTTTTTTGTGAACGACTAAATCATCGTTGATTTCATGAATTAAATTCTGGAAGGCGATTTCGTTACTAGAAAGTTCAGAATCCTGTTTCTGTTCGTTTTTCGGGGAACTCTTTAACAGATATTTAGTCATGCAACCGTTGTGATAAACTCCTTTCAGAACAAAATCGTCACAATTCAACACGCGAACCAGTCTATCATCATTTTGACTCAATGCGGACTCCATCAACTTGTTCACACGCTCACCGGGTGCAATTTTATGTACTTTAAAATCTTTCTTGAATGTTTTAGTTTGACAAATGAAACAAAAACCCACTGAATGGACTCGTACTAGGAGCGTGTTACACTTGTTTGCGACATAATTGAAAGTTGTTCAGTACTTGTACAAATTTATCTGATCTGTTTTGAAAAAAACTGCAGTTTTGTTTACTTGTATATTTTCTATAGCAATTACGGTGGTAAACAACTTTAATTTTACGTGGTATAAAATTGTCCATTGTGGACATTTCCTGCAAAATACGAGAATACACCTCATCTCTTCTAATTTCCATCGATCTTACAAAACTATCTGTGCCTACATCTCGCATACAAATCAAAGGTTCTGCATTGGAACATTGACATATAATGCAATGCTTCCAGTTCAACGTTTCTTTTCTCCTTTTTGGACTAGAAGGAGAAAGTTTCAAAGGACTACCGAACGATGCCATCATACGGAATACGCACGTGTCTGTCCGGTTAAATTCTGGTACTACAATAACCTAATTACTATCGACAAACAAACGACAAAAACAACGCCAAATGAAGTCTAAAATCCTCAGTACACAGTGTGCGAAAAGCCGAACACTTAACAATGAAATAAATCAAAAACTAAGCCATTTCATTCAAAGAAGGCAACGTGCTATTTAATGACTCGAAGATCAGTCGAACTATATCTATAGTATCGGAAACGGCGCATCAAATTTCTGCGTAACTGTAAGTGTCTATGATATGAAATTTGGCATGAATTTTTGACCTAATGTAACGTTACTTTATCAATACTAAAAATGTACGGAAAACACAAAATAAATTTGCTAAAAGATAAAACTTGTCTTATTTTCCACCAAAATAAGGGGTATTTTGAGAGGCTAGTTATATTAAATCAGACGAGAATTAACTGTTCTTTTTTCATCTATTGATACAATTAAATGTCTGTTTAATTGTGTAATATATCTTTTTTATCGATAAACGATCACGTGTTATAGATATGAAATTTTATTTTCACCTGGTCAACTATGTATCAGTTGGGTACCTTCGGAAAACCAAAATTTTCAAGAAAAGTTGTCTTACGATTTTTTTACGACCCACTTAATTTGAAAATATAGACATTTTTCTATCGAATGAGCATAGTTTTATCCATATGTTATTTCGGTACATTAAACTCCGAATTCATGCATCTTTTCAGTCATCATCTACGCTACTATGACAGCATTTCTTGTCTGATAGTTTGGATTGTCATTATTCGTATCTGAAGGTCAGTTTCTTTACATTTCTGTATTAACCATGTTAACAGTCAAGATTTATCTAATATTTATAGAATGCAAGAGTTTTGAATGAAACTTATAAAATACATAACATGTTTGAGAAATAAACATATATCAAATGGATGTAAAATAATTATACATTAGGCATGGGAAAGTTTACAGGTAAAACCAGTTTAATTCAATAATTAAAACATAAAAGTATTTTTTTTTAAATTAATTGCAATGTTTAAGTTTAAGAGATATTGGATACATAAAATAGTAATTGTTACTTTTAATGATGTATTAAATTGAATGTAGAAAACCTTTATCTTGTCATGAAACACATGACTTATAATTTTAATTTTGCTACACCGGTTTTCAACTGAGTTTACCCGAGTTGTATTGATTATATCCTAATTATACAAAAAACCTTTACACCTCATGTGAGGTAATATATTGTGTTGTTTTTATTATTTGACTAATTGTATTTTTGTTCATTGCTTTAAATATGCTTATGCTTACTTTATTTGCATTGCTTATTTATATCATGTTATTTTGAAGATGTCATGTAAATATCAAGTTTTGCATATAGATGTGCAAATAGTCAGCAACTGACAAACTTATAAATAATGTACACCTTGTATAATTTTCCAACATAAGTATTTCATAATTGAATGAAATACAAGACAATTATATTGTTTGGGTCAAATTGGTTATATTTTTATTTACACAGCACAAACACTTTTGACATATTCAATTTGAGTTATCTTTCTTTGTGTCATTTGTTTATGTTATTTTTAACTTATGTAAAAAGGATAATGCCCAATACCAACTGCTAATCGAGACTTCAAGAGAATATATATAATTATATTAATTGGTAATATAACGATGTCTGCGTTCATAATATCATTATAGCAAAAATAACTCAGTAACATAGGCATAATAAAGCAATTCCCACGGAGAAAATGAGTTCCGCCACTAAATATGTAACAGAATTGGTGTAAATTTCGTTGTGATTAAACTTCCTAACAATTTTTGTGCTCTATTAATCAATTTGCATCTGTATTTGGTTTAAAACTACCCAGATACACAGTCGGTCACCACACAAGTATTGAGTAATCCAGACACCTACATACCAATGGCGCATGTTTTACTTGTCAGTTTGTTTATTTCTGACAAATTAATGCTTTCTACCTCCAAGGAGTACACACAAATATGGTAGTCGGGATATGACTGAAAGCTATAATAATAACATTACCTTAACCTAGTGACCCCACTTATTTTACTTCACCATGCCCATATGCTGCAAGTTGCTGACAAACTTTATTACATTTTAAGATACACTTGTTCAATTTTCCCTTGTTGACATGCTGTAGTCGTATCATGCTGTGCTGGGCACAGCCCTTGTCATGCAAAGAGAAGAATGGTGTAATATGATTTGCTTACTTATAACGAATATGTGTGTTATTTGTAGATCACCACTAGAGCATTTACACTATAGTGAGTTAGTGATTGTTGTTTCCTACCAAATGAACAGTTTTTCCCCAGCTATATCATGGCGAGAACAAGCTACATTTGATGAGATGAAGATGATGGTCACTTTGTACTAGAAGAACACTCTTAGTTGTTCCGTAATAGGGCTAGCTCACTGAAACAACAGTCAACGGGTAGACATGTCGTTCAACTCAGACACATTATGCTGATTCGCAGCCATGTAGTCCTTACTCCTAATCCTTAGTGCTTCATTCTTAATGGAGAGGAAGCAAATACCAACATCATAGTCTTTGGTTTGAACCCGATGGGACTCGAATCTACAATCTACCACACTCCAGGTGTCCTTCAGCTTAGAGTGAGGAATAGTCGTGTAAAGGCTAGAGAAGTCAAATGTGATAATGCTATTGCAGGAGGAATGGGACCAATATTGTATGTACTCTAACAGATCTTTAGAGTTCTTCAGAATCCACTTTTGATTCACACCACCCATCGGATAGCTTGTGCAACTCTGAAGCCCAGATTTGACCGCTGATAGAATACATGTTAATAACTTGGAAAGAGGTTTCGTGGAGAATTTGGCAGACCCAGCAATATAACGCTGTTTGAAAGGACGCTCGTGTAATGTAGGAATCCAGTAGAGTGATGGTAGATCCAGTTCTTCATCTTTGGTTGAAATTCCAATGCAACATAAGATATACCTATGATTGTCCAGTATTTCCTCTTTCAGAAGTGTTGTCGGAGTATATGTAGGGTTGCCAAGTGAATTGTCAATAGTTAATTACTTTATCAAGTAGTCTACGTAATGTGATTTACACACACATTTTTTATTCAAACCAAATCACATCTGTTCAAATGGAAAATTTCAACTGACAGTTTATGTAATGTTTGCAAAGTAGAAGAAGGTCATAATAACTTTTTTATGTCATGTAAATATTTAGACATGCTTTGTAATAGCGCTTTCAAATACCGCATAGCAGGTTATCTTCGCGGTGTTTTTATTTTCCCTTATTTTCGCGGTCAAACGTAAATCGCCAAAATAAATTCCGCGAAATATTTATACAAAATTTGTACTTCCGATTTGGTGGTCGATGATCGTTAATCAATATTGTAGAAACGTGCCCAACGGCATTGTATGTTTAATATGAATTAATAAATGTCACAAATGTCATGAAAAAATATGATTGCATTGATTGTCAAAAGTCTCCCGAGAATAGACAACTTTGTAATACATGTGATACAGTTTATGTAGATATTTCGTAACTCTATGTGATTTTGAGTTGTCTGATCTTGATTTGCAATTTGTAAATAAAATCGTTGTTTGTGTACTTGTTTCTATCAATTTAACGACTTATTTGTGGTAAGGAATAATAAAATGAACCATAATTTCTTGTACTTTTTTACTCATAGTGTCCATCCGTCAAAATAAAATATACTGTTTTGTTCAAACTGCGAAAATAAAAACAGCGACAATTTGTACCATACCTTTGCCCCCCAAAATCGCGAAATTTTAGACCCGCGAAAGTAACCCGTTATACGGTAGCACTACTTTGCTGGGTCTGCCAAATGCTCCAAGAAACCTCTTTCTAAATTATTAACATGTATTCTATCGGCGGTCAAAACTGGGTTTCAGAAGTACTGTGACACTAGTTACTCGAGGGGTGGTGTGAATCAGATGTGGATTCTGAAAAACTCTAAAGATCTATTAGACTACATACAATCTAGGTCCCTTTCCACCTGCAATAACATTACAACATTTGACTTCTCTACCCTCTACACAACTATTATTCACTCTACGCTGAAGCACAGATTAAGGGAGTTGGTCCAACTGTTTTCCCTAAAGACCCTTCACTGAATAGACAACATAAGGAAAATAATAGAGATGCAGGTGGCCTGCTGACCGAAGCTACAATAAACAGACACAGCCAAATGCTTGGTATAGGGAAGGTTCTGGAAACAGTATACCAGGAACAGATTGTCAGTTCGCGAGTGGTTAAAATGCACCATACCAGGCATGCAATGGATACAGACTTAAAACAGTTTGTGAAAACTATGAAGCCATTGAGGTTGTTAGAGCACAAGGGCTTTGAGAACTTAAACAAATAAAATATTGAACAACCAATAAAGTGTATATAAATACTTACAATAAGTATTTACAAGTTTTGACTGTTTTGCAGATGTTTTCGTCTTTTCCATTTCGATAATTCAATTGAAATTTGTGAACATTTCTACATTATTGCTTTTAAGGAAATAAATAGTTGGAAAGAGTTAAACCTATCATATTGCAACATGCCATCTTCTTGAAGTCACTTTTCAATATTCTTGCAATAATGAGACTACCGGCAGATTTTGTGTTCATTTCTAGCTCATCAGGATATGTGAGTTTTCGTCGTAAGCATCCGTCGTTCGTCCGTTAGCTTTTCACGTTTTAATCTTCTCCTTTGAAAACACTGGGCCAATTTGGACCAAACTTGGCAGGGATGGTCCTTGGGTGGTCCCCTTTCAGAATTATTTCGGGGAGCTCCACCCTCCCAGGGGAGGGGCTACAAAGGGCCCAAAGGAGAAAAATCAATTAAATATTTAAAAATCTTTTTCAGAACTAGTGATGACAGTGCAATGATATTTGGTGTAGAACACTGATAGATTATGAGGATTCAAAATTGCATCAATAAAGGCCCATGTTCAGCTATTTCATAACCAGGTGAACGATACAGGCTCAGTTGGGCTGTAGTTAACTGAGCCTGTACTTTGTGGGGTTTTCTTAGTACAAAATTTTGTTGTGTGTGACCGTATTAGGGTATGTGTCTGTTGTCACTGTTATCTTCCATCTGTAAACACAATGGTGAAATAACATTTGTTCCAGATGACTGATTGCCATGAAATTTAAACATAATGATTCTCGATACAAAATAAAGCCTGGTTTTGAAAATGGAGTCTATCTCATCCATTTTGGAAAAAAATTGACCAAAGAGGGCCATAAATGGTATTTTCCTACTTCTGGGTGTCCTGGGACATTTATATTTTGTCTGATTTTGATTCATTATTTTTTTTTTCTCTTTATATTCCTCATAAAGGGGCCCGGGTGGCTTAACAAGTTAGGTCGTTGGATTTAACAACTCATACAAGCCTATCACCAATACGGCGTGGTTTCGCGCCCGGCTTTGTAAATTAAAAAAAATGGTGCACTCTACTCGCAGCCGCAAGTGATAAAGTTTACCAGTTGCTTGCACATGGTCGGTGGTTCTCTCCGGCTTCCTCCACCACAATAACTGGTGGCCATGATATAGCTGACATATTGTTCAAAGTGGCGTTAAGCACCAACAATCAAATCAAATCAAAATTTCTACATGTAATATGTGTAAGGTGAAGAAAAATCATACTGCAATGTTATCCTGGTGTCAACTGAACAATTCTTTATTGCATTTATGTACAAGGAAGAAATTACAATGTTAAATACAGTACATTGTTTACTTCATTCCTTCCAGTATCTCTTTACAATTTTCTTTGACACTGTTTCAGAGCACTTGCAGTTCTGTATACAAGAGATACAACATTTACAGAAAGAACATTCACATGCAGTGTCACAATGGTCTGAACATTTCTTTTTATTTTCTAACATTTTTATGTCAGACGAACCCATACCCTCCAATAAAAAGTGTTTTAAACAATTAATACGCTGGCAATGTTCCTTTTCAAGAGTTACTGCAGACTTTAAGTATTCACGGTCATTGCATTTGCAGTGGTATTTCCTTTCTTTGCGACACTTGTCACATGGCATTGAAACACTTCTTGCATAGCTATAACAGATGGTAATACCAGATCGTCTATCTCTGCCACATCTACCAATCTCTTGCCACATTTGTAGTAGAGAAGGTGGTAATCCCCAGATTATTACTATAGATATGTCTGTAATATTCACGCCCATTCCACATGCAACAGTTGCTATTAAAACTCTTATTGTACTGTCTTCACTTGACAACTTACTCATGATCCGGAGTTTGGTGTCTTCATCAGTATGAGCATGATATATTTCAACCATACGGTTTTCAATGGTCATTTCATCTATGTATGCATTTTTTTTAAGTTCACTATGTAACCAAATATACAGCGCTTCAGACATTGTTATGGAATTGACATAAATAATAATTGTAGGACACTTGTCTCGTCTTTCCTTTACCGCTTCCATTATCCAGGCTATTTCCTCCTCATATCTTTCGCTTGATTTAAAATAAATTCAAGAAAATGTTTGGCCTGAAAAATAAGATTTGTAAAGTATAAATAGGGAATACTTGTACATGTGTACAGCATTATTGATTAATATAGCAAGCTAATCTTAACCAAAATTACTGACCCATGTATGTTATCCTACTGATTTTTAACTCTTCAGTATACAATATACCAGCATTTGCACATTATACATACCAAACTTACAAATGTAACAAGGGTTGAATAAAATTTTGCAGGTGCATTTCCAGATTGTTTGCAACATGTGGCAATTGTTGTCCATATATCAGACCCGTTTACCCCTATTGACCAGCAGTAGTAGTTTCAGACTTATCTAAGTGTAGTTTTAAATTTTTAAAAGTAGTTTTCCTAATTGTGAACTGAATAATATTTTGTTGATGGATAAATGAGCATATAGTATGTAAAACAGCTTCTTATGTCATATGTTTGCTGCTATATTATGTGACCTCTATGCTCCAAAATGGTACCCGAAATCTCAGAAACCAACATAACTATTGTGTCCGCTGATTTATCCACTTGACTTGATTATTTTGTCGGGGGGGGGGGGCCATTTAGGACTTGCTGTATGGTGTGGGGTTTCCCACTGTGTTGAAGATCGTGTGGCAACTTCTAGATGTCTATTCCTGGTCATTTCAGTTCGGAGATGGAATGTTGTCTCCTTGACATGTATTCCATATTCGTTCTTTTTCATATGTACATGTAGTTACATGTACTAGTGTATATTGCAGTTCAAACATGAAATGTACAAATGTGTTTTACTGTACTAAGGCAACATGGTCTGTTAATCAATTTGTTATGAGGGGCCCGGTTGGCTCAATGAGTTAGGTCGTTGGATCTAACAACTCACACAAGCCTATCACCAATACGGCGTGGTTTCGCGCCCGGCTTTGTAAATTACAAAACAGGGTGCACTCGACTCGCAGCCGCAAGTGATAAAGTTTACCAGTTGCTTGCCCATGGTCGGTGGTTCTCACCGGCTTCATCCACCACTAAGACTGGTCACCATGATATAGCTGAAATATTGTTGTAAGTGGGTTAAAACACCAAACATATAATCAAATTGTTATGTTACCTGTTGGGAACCACTGCTACCACACTTGTTTCAGTTGGTTGCAACCCAAGCACTCTATCAATATATTTTCTTATACTGGAAGTGATTGTTGCAGATAATGCAAGTACTGGGGAGTCCAGTATGCTTTGCAGGATTCCAACTGTCTGGTAGTCTGGTCTAAAGTCAAGTCCCCTGATGAAAAATAAAAGAAATTAAATTGCAGAAAAATTCTGAATAGTTAAAAGATGTACACAAATATTTTCAAAATAAAAGAAACTAGAACTGTGAGTGACCTCACTGAGTGATACCCCTTCCCCCCCCCCCCCCCGCTTGCAATACTATGATGTTCAAACTTTGGAATACAGGTATATTGGCAAGTTACCTATGAAAAATGAACGGATATGGAGTTATGTCAAGGAGACAACATCCCATCTCCAAAATAAACTAACCAAGAACATACATCTAGGGGTCGCCACAAGTACACGACCCCCTTTTCGTGAAAGCATAAGTTGAATTATCTCCCTTCTAAATTTTAGACAGCATCGGTATTCCTTCATGCACATCTGCAGGTTGTGTAACGTTTCAATAAAATTCAATAAGCAGTTTAGTAGGAGTTGCGTTTACAAGGTACATGCCCCCCTTTTCGTGAAAGTATAAGTTGAATTATCCCCCCTTTTAAATTTTGGACAGCAACCATATTCCTTCATGCACATCTGCAGGTAGTGTACAACAAATGTGTAAAGTTTCATAAACATCCAATAAGCAGTTTAGGAGGAGTTGCGCTTACAAGGTACATGGACGGACGGACGGACAGGGTGATTCATATATACCCCCCCCCCCCCCAACTTTGTTTGCGGGGGTATAATTAAATTGCAGAAAAATTCTGAATAGTTAAAAGATGTACATAAATATTTTCATGAAACTAAATTGTAACCAAAATAAAAAGGTATGTTTGAGTTGACATCATGCTATAGCTGCCTTTTAATTGATCATGTACAATGTTGATTACTTTTATTGAGAGAAAAAACTGATGTATACTATATCGTAAAGTTACATGGAAAGAAAGAGATTGGTACGTACCACTCAGAAATGCAATAAGCTTCAGCATATGCAACTACACAAATCTGTTCCTTGAAAGTTTGCAAGGCATCTCTCCAGCATTTCTTTAATACTGCCTCTGGTGGTGCAAACAGAACTGTACACAACCCATTTCGAACAGCTGAAATGAAAAAAAATATATATTCAGTTTAAGTGTGTAACAAAAATGTGTTCCAGGGTCATGCGAGCTATTGCCATCACTTGGCGTCCGTCCATCGTCCGTCCGTAAACATTTCAATCTTCTTCTAGAGAACCACTTAAGCAAATGGGACAAAAAGGCACAGGATTGAGAATGTTCATTTGCATGGTCTAATCAAGAGTTGTTACTTTCGTTACGATCGGTTATCCAACATGGCTGCCAGGGGCCATAAAAGCCTCTGATTGGCTGAAATTTGTTATGATCTTATCCGATACTACATGGAGGATGGAATTGAAAACTGTCATGAATGATCATTGCAATCTGCTAACCAAGTGTTGTTACTTTTTGGACCGATTGAAAGTCCAAGATGGCCACCAGTGCGGGACACAAACATGTATTCAAATATTATGCTGAAATTGACAAGAAAGAGAGAGGAAGTCAGCAAGTATACACACGACACCAATAAAGACAAAAGCAATATTGTTATATATAAATGACACATAAAAGACAAATTATAAAACATCAACAGTCCAGACTACCTGGCTGGAAAAAACAGGCACCCATAGATGGATGGTGGGGTTGAACCGATTAACTGGATCGCAATCCTCCCCCTTTACAACAAAGTTGTACTCGGCTATTAGTATGAGTTCGGGTGGGTGGGCGTCAACAATTCAAGTTTCCGGATGATAACTTGCACATCTTAAATTGGATTGGATTGGAATGAAACTTGGCTATATGGTTACATAAAAGGTAAGGAAGCATCCTAATGTTTTTGGAGTCATTGTGGTGAAGGTCACAGCAGCTAAAAATAGATTGAAAATGAGCTGAAATTGTGGTTTCCGAATGATTACTCGTTCATCTTAAATTTTATTTTAATGAAACTGGCCTATGTGGTTACATATAAAGTAAGAAAGAACCCTGTTGTTTTTGGAGTCATTGTCTCGAAGGTCAAGGTCACAGCAGCTAAAAATAGATTGAAAATGTGCTGAAATTTTCAAATCGATAGTTTTCCAGACTTTTCTCTGCCATTGATACATATATTGTGCTGATTTTTGGTTTGAAGGTGCATGCTGATGTGATACAGAACTAGTTATGAGTTTTGTTCCTGTTGACCGTTTTTTGAATACTGTCTGCTGATTGGTGAAATTTTAAATTTGGTACATACATGTACGAACTCAGCCACATAAGTTGCATTGCCATAGCAACGATATGTGAATGAATACTGGCTGCTGATTGGTCAAAATTTAGATAGTGGCCAATTTAATTCCAATATGGTATGTACATGTATTAGGGTACTGCAAACTCAACTGTGTAAATTTCATTGTCATAGCAGCCATGCGTGACCAAAGACTGACTGGTAATTGGTCAAATTTAGATAGTGGCCTATTTTATTCAATACATGTGTTAAGGGACTGCGAGTTCAATTAACCGCATTGGTTTCAAAAGGTCAGAAAGGAGGGAATTTAAAATATAAATCTGCCTGAAATGTTCATTAATCATAATTTGGTTTTGTTCTGGAGTTATGCTTTTTAATAACATTCAAAATAGCAACTCGGCTTGTGCATCTCTGATGCCATCCTGATTTTTTGTTAATTATTTTTTATGATATGTCTGCAGAAAATAAATGTGAAAAACAAATATTGCACCATCAAAGTCATGTTATAGGACTACATATGTCCCAATGGAATCTGGAGTGCCACAAGTATCAGTCTTAGATCCTAGTATATTTATTTATATATTGTGATCAGGATATACCAGTCGGCCTTAAGAAACGTCACCATACTCTATTTGCAAATGATATCATTGCATACATGTACGGGTAGTTGTACTAGGCTATAAAGTCCACAACATGCATGATCTCGACAATCTTGCAATATGGGACAGAAATGTCAGATATCATTGCAAACAATATTTTTCACAGAAAAGCTAGTGTCAAGGCATGTCAACCAAGTAGGCAAAAGACATTTAGAGCAATCTACCCATCATGTATACATGCAATTCATCTTAATCACCAAGCATAAACACATGTATATCAATAGCAGAATCATACAAATAAAACAAAAAAGATATTTCCCTTTCTTTTCTTTTTTTGTTAATAGGTATGATATAATATGTATATTAATACCAGAATCATACAAACAAATGTTTGTTTTTCCTTTTTTTCCTTGTTAATAGGTATGATATAATTTGGAATAGCCAAATTATGGCTTTATATTTAAGCTAATATTATTTATGATATTCATGATGATGAATTGGCATAGCATGATGGATAGACTGAACTTACATTTAACACACAATATATACAACATGTAAACTGAAATTATGAAATCAAATTCACTAATTAAGTGAGGTCCACCATATCAATATGAATAATTAACTCTTTTTCAGTATATATATATATGATTGAATAAAGGGAATTTGGGAGAGATGGAGGAAGAAGAAACAAATAAGTAAATAAGGAGGGAAATATCTAAACAAAATAGTGATTGTGATTGACATAGACAAGTACAAATTGGGTGAAGGGGGGAGGGGGAAGGGAGACCTGAATAATTAAAAGATTTACAGCTATTAATTAAACTGAAAAATTTAAAGATTTGGAGCTATATATGGGAAGACTTTTCAATGTTATATATTAACCAAATACAAAGAAAAGGAAAATTTATTGAATCATGTGAATCTTCTACTACCAGTAATGAAATGGTGAACAGCATCGAATATCTCAGTATTCTCCTCTACAGTAAGGATTGGAGAGCCTTTCAATAATATATCCAAATTTAACAATTAATTAACTGACACGGTACGTATGATCGACAACGCAAAACAAAATCTTACCTGGTCCAAAATGAGAGGAGGGAGAACGTAGCACAGGCTCTTTCCGAAGCCCGTTGGTAGCACTGCCACTGTATCTTTTCTCTCCAACACATTCTGTATGATTTCCTTCTGCTCTGCTTTTATATTTAGATGGAACTGTTTGTCCTGCAGAATACGCTGCAATGTATCGTCTTTCGTGTGATTTTAATGTTGTTTACTGTTTACGTATGCAAATAATGCTCAAATAAATTGGCGCGCTGAATTAAGAAGCTCCCATCATGCAATGCGTTACTGTTATCATTCAGTTAGTATCGCGAGATCACGTTTGTAGATTCGAAAATGGAAGTCAAATGGCGGAATAATAGGATATAAGGCAAAATCGTGCTGTAATGGAGTGTAACACCACTTTCTGAGGGTAAGATGGTTATGAATGAATAGAAAAATGATTGGTGAAGCGATTTATATGAGTGTTTCTGATAGAAAATAAAATCCGATAGCCACGAAACGTGGAAATGTGCCGACCAAGAGTTGGAGAGGCAAATCAGCTGTTTTCCGTATGCATAGCCCTCAGACGTCCCACGGCTACAGCAAATCCGTAAAAGCCGATAGACGGCAGAGGAATCTCGGTAATGAAAGAATTTGCTTCAATAACTTCTTCTGAAAATTTTCTAAAAGTGTCAAGTGATTGGCATGTGGTAAAATCAGTTATAATCCATAAAGGAGTACAGGTGATATATATATTTTAAATAAATGCACCATTGTATCCACATCTAGTCCATTATGGCCATGTAAACCTCCTCCAAATAAACTGTATGCACTTCGTCTCGCCTTTTACATATTTTCTTCCACATTAGCGATGGTATTTCCCTTCAACTATGTAGTTCTAATAATTCCTAGATGTGTGGCACTTTCGACTGCTGGCATTTTTTGTGGACCCATTGTGAATGTTGTGCTGTTCTCCCAGTTGTTTTGTTTTTGTGAAATGTCCAAGACAACACTTTTTGTCGGCTGTAATTCATATCCTTCCATATATTCATAGTCATAGGCCATGCTTATTAATGCTTGCGCTTGATCTGGATTTTCACTGACAAGTGCGATGTCATCTACACATGCTGTGTTATTTATATTTATGTTTCCAATTCTGTGTCCCATCCCAGATGTTTCCAGTAGGTTCAAATGTTGGTTAATGTATAGTTTATATAGGTCGGTGCTCAGTATACCTCATTGACGGTCATCTTGGTGAACTTCGAATGGCTCTGATATTTGACCGTCCCATTCTACTGACTGAACTTTCAGCTTTAACATGCAGTTCTTTAATCAAGGTCCAGTGTTTGTCTTCAATACCAGCTAGAAAAGTTCTTCTAAGCATGTGACTGTGTATTACTGTGTCGAAAGCAGCTTTTGCATCCAGAAGTATAAGATGGAGTGAAATGTTGTTGTCGTTCGCTTCTCTATTGCACTCCTATATTGGTAGAGCTGAGTTCATCGGTGAGGAGCCTGCTTTAAAACCCCTCTGACTCCTATTTTGAGATTTTAATACATGCTTTTGAGCTCGAAAATTTGATTACTGTTTCCACTATTTTGCTTATAACTGGTAATACTGTAATTCCTCTATAGTTACTGGCTTGCTGTCTTACTCTCAAATGTCACGTGACCTCACAGCGAGAATACCACGATGACAAGATGGCGGAACGAAGTAGGCGGGATCAGTTAATATCGAGATATTTATTATTATAATGAGCTATAAATTAATAATAATGAGTAAGTAAATATGAAAAGCGATAGATAAATATATAACGAAACGAATTATCCACATGACTCCGCTCTCACAAAGCGCTTTGTTGTGAACATTACTGTTGAAAGGTGCGACAAAATCAAGGTCGCAGTTTCTTGTAAGATTGTTGGGAGTTCGGTAATTTTGTTATTACCCTTATGATATATTAACACTACAATATTGTTGAAAGTGGTGTTACACGCCATAAACGTTAACCCCCTACGTAATCAGCACATAAGTTGGTGGTTCGATTCCAAATGGTAACAAGGTGTACACAATGCAAGTTTATGTAATAAATGTTATCTCCAACGACAATACAGATGATAACAAATAATGAAAAAACCTGCACGGATTCGAATCCACAACTCAAAAAAAATAATTTAATAACAACATAAAGATGGAAATTACAATTTTATTTTGCTAGGGGAATTGAATGCGTGTAGTTAACTGACTACACTTATTGCTTAATACAGTTGAACTTGTACAATCCAACACCTGAGTTTTCTGACATCCTGTGACATCCATCAAAATGTATGGCCCAAAAGTATTTAAAGCTCAAATTTATGATATTTAAGTTCCATTTTCATTGTTTAATATAGTAATACTTGAAAATGTTATATGTGAAATCAGGATCAAGAACAAACCATGTTAATTTTTTGTGTATGTTTATTTTTTTTCAGCCAGATTTTTGCGAACCAGCAACTTGTAATGAACCTGGTAGTTGGGAAGAAAAATTAGCAGAAGAATTCAGAAATGAACAAGAGGACTTCTCTGCCCGATATAAATATGGTAAAGATAAAAACGTTAATATTTAATTTAGTTTGCACAAAATATTTCTGGAATTTAAATAACCTTCATCAGGTACGGTATGCTCACAGTCAGAAGATTGCAAAGCCAAATAATTTAAGTCTTGGCAAGCAAATAAAGAAAAGTACCTAAACAGAATAACCAAAATCAGCTACAAAAGACAGATTACATTATTTTTTAGTTGCAGATTTCAAGCATAAATGAACAATTTTTTTTAGTTGCAGATTTCAAGCATAAATGAACAAATCCTGGTATTAAGTAGTAATGAGTAAGATCAAAGTCGTTAGATCATAACCGGGGTTAACATATATCTGAATAGGGCAGCATGTCTACCTGTGGACTGTTTACTCGAAACGAGCACGCTAACCACTACACAACCATTTCATCCAGGGAAATAATTTATACGAGTTCAAGATAATTTGACTACAGTCAAACCTGTATTAAGAGGGCACCTTTAGGACAAAGAAAAAGTGGCCTTATAAGACAGGTGACCTCTTAAAAGAGGTTAAATTCATATGAATTTTTCTATGACAGGACAAGAAAAAGCTGACCTTTTAATACAGGTGACTTCTTAATAGAGGTGACCGCATGGACAGGTTTGATTGTATATGAATTTTTTTTCAGATCAATATGAAAACGATGAAAGAGAAAGCTATGATGATTGGGCGGACAGGCTAAGGAGAGAATATCATCTTGAAAAATAGAAATTATGGACAGCGTCATAGCAGCAACAAAAGGGAGACAACTTCAGAAAGTCAGTCACATGACAAGCATGATAGTAAAGAACTTTTGGAGGACATTAGAAAAAAACTGAGAAAGAAATATGAGGAAAATCAGAAAAGAGATAGGGCAAATAGAATACTAATGAAAAGTAAAAACTATTTAAAAAAGATCATTGCTCTTCAGGCTGGTACCGTTGGAATCAAATGTAATGACGTTCCGTGGCCTTATAGTGTTGATGTAGTAGAGATAAAAAATGTCATGTTTCACGACGTGTTGACAGACGATCACAAATATAAGAAGCGTTTACGAGAGGAACTGATTGGTTGGCATCCCGATAAATTTCTACAGATGCATGGTAAACGTGTGTGTGAGTGTGATAGAAATAGAATCATGGAAAAAGTTAAAGAAATTTCTCAAGAGCTGAATCGGTTGAGTTATTTGCTTTAATTTCAAGGTATGTTGACATGTGTTCTGTGACCATTACATTGAAATATAACTTAATGTTGCAAAAAACATCCAGTTTTTACGTTCTATATTGAAAACACGAAGTTTAAGTCGCCTTGTAAATTTGAATAATCGTCTGCATATTTTTGCCTTTTGTCATTTATGAAAATTTCTATATCACGTTTATTGAAATCTATCACTTTCCCTTGTTGACATGCTGCGGCCGTATCATGCTGCGCTGGGCATAGTCATTGTTTGACAAGGGGAAGAATATTGATGTAATATGATCTGCTTACTTATAACAAATATTTGTGTTATTTGTAGATCACCACAAGCACATATACACTATAGTGTGAGTGATTGTTGTTAACCGCCCAATGAACAGTTTGTTCCAGCTATATCATGGCGAGAACAATTTACCTTAGATGTGTTGATGATGATGCCGCTTTGTACTAGAACAACCCATTTAGTTGTATCTTTATAGTGAAACACCATCTAGTTCTATCTTTATAGTGAAACACCATTTAGTTGTATCTTTATAGTGAAACACCATTTAGTTGTATCTTTATAGTGAAACACCATTTAGTTGTATCTTTATAGTGAAACACCATTTAGTTGTATCTTTATAGTGAAACACCATTTATTTGTATCTCTATAGTGAAACACCATTTTGTTATATCTTTATAGTGAAACACCATTTAGTTGTATCTTTGTAGTGAAACACCATTTAGTTGTATCTTTATAGTGAAACACCATTTAGTTGTATCTTTATAGTGAAACACCATTTAGTTGTATCTTTATAGTGAAACACCATTTAGTTGTATCTTTATAGTGTGAAACACCATTTAGTTGTATCTTTATAGTGAAACACCATTTAGTTGTATCTTTATAGTGAAACACCATTTAGTTGTATCTTTATAGTGTGAAACACCATTTAGTTGTATCTTTATAGTGAAACACCATTTAGTTGTATCTTTATAGTGAAACACCATTTAGTTGTATCTTTATAGTGAAATACCATTTAGTTGTATTTTTGTAGTGAAACACCATTTAGTTGTATCTTTATAGTGAAACACCATTTGGTTGTATCTTTATAGTGAAACACCATTTAGTTGTATCTTTATAGTGAAACACCATTTAGTTGTATCTTTATAGTGAAACACCATTTAGTTGTATCTTTATAGTGAAACACCATTTAGTTGTATCTTTATAGTGAAACACCATTTAGTTGTATCTTTATAGTGAAGCACCATTTAGTTGTATCTTTATAGTGAAGCACCATTTAGTTGTATCTTTATAGTGAAACACCATTTAGTTGTATCTTTATAGTGAAACACCATTTAGTTGTATCTTTGTAGTGAAACACCATTTAGTTGTATCTTTATAGTGAAACACCATTTAGTTGTATCTTTATAGTGAAACACCATTTAGTTGTATCTTTGTAGTGAAACACCATTTAGTTGTATCTTTATAGTAAAACCCCATTTAGTTGTATCTTTATAGTGAAACACCATTTAGTTGTATCTTTATAGTGAAACACCATTTAGTTGTATCTTTGTAGTGAAACACCATTTAGTTGTATCTTTATAGTGAAACACCATCTAGTTGTATCTTTATAGTGAAACACCATTTAGTTGTATCTTTATAGTGAAACACCATTTAGTTGTATCTTTATAGTGAAACACCATTTAGTTGTATCTTTATAGTGAAACACCATTTAGTTGTATCTTTATAGTGAAACACCATTTAGTTGTATCTTTGTAGTGAAACACCATTTAGTTGTATCTTTGTAGTGAAACAACAGTCCACGGGTAGACATGTCGCTCCACTATTATTCTGAATCCGAGTCATGCAGTCTTTGCTATTAATCCTGATATAATTAGTTTGTTTGTTTAACGGCATTTTCAACAATATTTCAGTTACTAATATATCGTGGCGGTCAGTTTTATTGGTGGAGGAAACCGGAAGACCCAGAGAAAACCACAGACCTGTCAGTCGTGATCGCAAGTCATTGACAAACATTATCACATACTATTGTGTCGAGTACACCTCTAGAATGTTTTATGGCCAATGAAATGTCTTTTAACATAATTCCATATAGAACAAACTAGAAGGAAGAAACAAACAAAACCGTTTTCATTATATGAAATAAAATCATTCATATACAGAAATTAGAAAAAAAAAATTGAAAACAACGAGTAGGAATGTTTGTTTAAAATGCACTAGCTCATGGCAGACGAGAATGCTTGGATGGAAACATTTATGACATTAATTAGAATATGTTTATCATACCCTATTTACATCTCATTTATAGCCAATACACGAATTGAGGTGAACCTTGCACAACATATGATGTGTGCAATGTAGTTGTGCATTAAGATATTATGTTTTTTTTAACTGTTTTTTATTTTGGAGGTCCAAGGGAGTGATATGAGAAATTAACACCCTGTAATGTATTTAACCCAAGCTTTTATCATGTCCACAGTGTGCAAGGTAGTGTTCTATTACATATTATTTAATGCATTGAGAGTCTGTAGGAGGTGCATCCTATTTATCCACATAACATTATTATAGGGTGATGTCCTGCAATTCACATCTCCTCTACAAGCAACAGATGAATTGTTATCTCTGGCTAGAGGTGGGTCCAAGTTACTACAACTCATGATATAATTGCTCGTTATTACTAGGATACTCTGAAGCAATTAAGAGATTAAGAGAGGGTCACAAGTGTGTAGGTGCGAATTAGTTACCGATAATACCAAAATTGAGGAAATACAAGTACATTTTCATGCTCCAAGTGTTCGTGAAATTCGTAATAAATGCTTCATTAATGGTGAGAGTATTTCTAATTAGAGAATTGAAGTCTGGTGGAGTATACTATTTGTCAACCTGCACGAATTTATATTTAGAAATAGGTCAGAACTACTCTTGATAGAAAAGGCTATGGTGTTTAACGCCACTTTCAACAATAGTTCAGTTAGACCGTAGCGGTCAGTTTTATTGGTGGAGAAAACGGGAGTACCCAGAGCAAACCACAGACCCGTCGCAAGTCATTGACATACATGATCACATAATATTGTGTTGAGTACATCTAGCTATAGCCATGAACGGGATTGGAACCCACAACGTTAATGGTGATGGGCACTGATTGCATAGATAGGTTTATATTCAACTAATTCATCAAGAAAATTCAGAAAAAATATTTGAAAAATCCATTCAGAAAATATAAACTAAATATAAGCCATTCCAAATGTTCACACAAATGTGTACAAAATAATAGTTTGACATTTTCAGAGATTGTGACATATGTGAACTTTATTAATAACTGACACATAATATGAGAAGTAAAAATTATAAATTTTGGCAAAATAGTAGATGGTACCCCTTTGGCCCCTCTTCTACTTCGGATCTATCAGAGGGTGATGAGAGTTTTATATAACCATAAATTGGAAAGAGATGACATTTGGACTACAGTAAGGAAGGGTTATATAATTATAAATAAAAATGTCTTAGTTAGTTCATCAAGAGTGAAATTATTTTCAATTATGAAAGAATATTTTTAATTACTACGAACCATTATCTTTTACAATTGAAGGCCATTTTCATTGTTTTAATTACTCGTGCAGTTATATGTTAAACGGCATTTAATTGCTCATAAAGAACATCAGTTTGTTATCTTTCATCCCATTGGTTTAATATTGTATTTCGAATTTCGAATTTCAGATATTGAGTCTCGAATTTCGAATCTTTATTTTCGAATGATCCTTCTGGGCTTTCGTACAATTTGTTATCTGAAAATGATTTTTTTTTTTTTTTCGAAATTTAGCAAAAGTTTGTCTGTTGACAATGCAAGTCGATCTAGCAAAAATAACTCAGAAAATATTTTAATAAAAATGAAATGAACAAATTTGACGAGACTTTGAAAATCGAATATTCAAAATAATGCAATCGTGTGCAACCTTACCTGGACAGTGTTTCAGAAGATATCATAGTGCATAACAAAGGCAATGAACCAAAATTGAAATACTTTTTAAAGGAATGGTCAGTCTGGATACAAAAGTGCTCAGCATGAAAAAAAAAACTGGAATTAATACAAAAAAGATGGAATGATTTCTCTTATTTTCTGACCTATCGATTCGCAGAAGAATTTTAAAGCTCAACTGGAATTTCAAAATTCATTGATGTTTTAAAGTCCGTTGGAGTATTTAATTTCCATGGAATTATTTTGGTTCCCTTGGAAGTTTAATATATCATTAGACCACGGTTCTCCTATGAAAATGTGATAAATCCTTTTGGAAAACAGTGTTTTCTAATATGTCTTATGGGAAAAGTGTTTTTTTCACAGGAATTTTAATTTTCCTATGTTTTGGAAATTAAATTTAAGGAAAAAATATGAAAAAATATCAGTTAATGCGTTTGATTATGGGAAGCTCCATGAAATTCCTAACAATTTGGCTTTATAAATGACTTGATAGCTTTCGGAATGGCGGCACAAGATTTGCAAACATTGGAATTGCACATTTAAAACAGGTTTTTATTGGGGTTCGTGTTACTCGATCTTTAGCTTTATTTCTATGTTTTGTAGATCGTTGTTTGTCCTTTTGTCCTTTTTCTTGTGGTCATTGTGTTGTCTGTCCTTCTTCGATTTACGGATTCTGATTACTCCTTTGGTATCTTCAAACCCTTCTTAACAGAAATATGGGAATAAAATGTACCAATAAGTACCGTTTTTTGAGAATCTGAGTTTTTCTCTAAAATTTAAATAGCTAGGTTAGTGAATATCATAATTCAAGAATTGGCAAGTTTTCGATATGAGATTCAAAAATTATAATTATATTCAGACAAATTTCTAAAAACAGCTACTTTTTAAAATACTTTTACCCAAATTCATAATGAAATGAATAAGATATTAAAATTACATAATAATATTTGTCGACGGTAATTTATTTAGAAATTATGATGTGTAGCAAGATGATTTCATCAACCACAATTAATAGGAATATAGTGCACCATATGTACTATATACTATATCAAAATAATTGCTTTTTAAACGGTGACGTTTTTAATGTAGGATTTATTTTTATTATCCAAAATATATTTAAAATTTAATGAATTGTAACTGCACACTTGGTCATTTCACTATGATAAATGTTATCATTATTATATAATAGTCTTGCCCGTAGCAGGAGATTTCGAATAGAGTTCGGAATTCCGAATGAAATAATTCGGAAATATTCGGAAACAGCTTGGAAATTTGGACTTTGCCATTTTTTAGGTCGGAAAAAGTGTGGAAATTTGAACTTTGTCATTTTTTATGTCGGAAAAAGCTCGGAAAGTTGGACTTAATCATTTTTAATGGCGGAAAAAGATGCGGAAATTTGGACTTTGTCATTTTTTAGGTCGGAAAAAGTGCGGAAATTTGAACTTTGTAATTTTTTATGTTGGAAAAAGTGCGGAAAGTTGGACTTTATTATTTTTATTGGCAAAAAAAGTTCGGAAAGTTGGACTTTGTCATTTTTATTGGCGGAAAAAGCTCGGAAAGTTGAACTTTATCATTTTTAATGGCGGAAAAAGATGCGGAAAGTTAGACTTTGTCATTTTTGATGGCGGAAAAGTTTGGAAAATAGACTTTGCAATATTTTATGGTTAGAATAAATTCGGAAAATAGGACTTTGTCATTTTTTATGTTGGATAAAGCTTGGAAAGTTGGACTTTGATTTTTTTAATGTTGGAAAAAGTTCAGAAAGTTTGACTCTGTCATTTTTTAGGCCAGAAAAAAACATTTTTTTGTGGAAAAGTTGATTTAGTCATTTCTTAAGGTTTTATTTTTAAATTTAATTAATATCTAATTGAATGAAGAATATCAACTAATATTAACTAATTGATTAATACTGCCAAGTCTTCAGTTAGAATAAAAATTTAATAAATAGTGATGTTTCTAATCTTCACTGAAACAGGTGTTAAAACTGTTCAACTCTTTGGTATATTCAAATTTGTTCAAAGAAAATTAGACAAAGACCAGCATAAAACATAGAAAATTGAAAACAAGTAACATGAACTTCACTAAAATAGTGAAAACTTGTGTTCTCCAGAAAATTGAGCATTCACTGTGCTACACATAGTTATTAGTTTGATGGATGCAGATTACATTTTCTCTGGGTTCTGAAAATTTACTCCTCATCAAATACTCAAAATTAGATCAAGTTTCCATCATAGTATGCATAAGAAAGTTAATAGGTACTATATTGATCACTCATCATGTACATGCAATTACTGAGGTCTTGAGGTTTCTAATGATGATTGAAGTTTAAATATTGTATACAGTCGAACCTCATAATGTCAAACTTCTTACTTTTAGTTATCCAAAGAAACAACTTATCTGAGATTGAGTGAGTGATTGTTGCTTAACGCCAATTCAGTAATTTTTCAGCTATATCATGGCGAGAACAAGTTAATTTTCAATGAGAACATGTTCAGGTCCACTTTGTACTAGACCAACACGCCGAGTTGAATTTTATAGTGCTAGCTCACTGAAACAACAATCTGCAGGTAGACATGTCACTCAACTCGGACACATTATTCTGATTCCGAGCCAACCTGCTTAGTGGAGAAGCAACAGATACCAATTTTATATTCTTTAATTTGATCCGAACAGGGCTCGAACCCACAATCTAGCGCACTCGAGGTGTATCTGATATTGACATAACCAGGTATGACTGTATATACAACACTTTTCAACATTGTTCAGCAAACCTCATTGCACAGAAAATCATTTTTTCATAAAAACAAAAGGAAGAAATCTGAATATGGCAACTTTTACTTGCTGATAATAATATTTATATAGTTATAGTGCATAAACATAGGATAACAAAGTAGAAAATAAATAGAATACAAAGGCTTCTAAAAAAGAAAGACTTCAGGAATAGTCACTATATTGTCTGTTGCATGCTTTCAATATTATAATAAAAATGGCCATCTTGATCGTATGGTAGTTTGATTTTCAACTACATGTGCAATCAGTGCCTATCACCACTAAAGTTGTGAGTTCAAATCCTGCTCGGTGGTTTTTTCCGTTTTCCTCCACCAATAAAACTGAGCCTCATGCACTGTGATACAACTGAAAGATTGTTAAAAGTGGCGATAAACACCCTAACACTTCAATATAATAAAGTGTCTTAATCATTTTTCATTGATTTTCCCCCAACTCAAGATTCTCCCAAACATTCAGAATAAGAGTATGTCCCAGTTCAATCTCTCTCAACAAAGTTCTCAACCAGTTCTTCAAATGTCCATGTCTATCTGTAACAAGTGATTGGTCTGTACTACAGTTAAATTTAGCCGTGCTTTTCTGTCTTCAACAGACATTTACACTTGATCCACAGTGTCAATATTCCCTGAATTGAAAATATGTATGTTGTGGTTCCTCTATGACTGACTGATCATCTTGTTCTTCAATTTTCCTGAAATAAAATTACAAAATATGTAAGAAAAACAAACCTTAAAATAACTTATTACATTTAAATATACAAAATGTAAAGATTTCACATATTAATACAATATAGTAGGTTATTACAGTTGTATCCTGCTGTCAAATTACAACTTCAGACAATAGAATTATACATGGAAATTTATAGGTAAAATGAAATTAAATATATTAAAAAAAAAAATTGCATGTTTTATTTCTGCATGACCAGCACTAATTAAGTTGTTTTTTTTCATAATATATTTGTTCCATTTTGAAATCATATTGTGTAAGTTACAAATAATTGATTTAGCAACTCAATTATTTTCTTAATCATCAGATTTTATAATTATTTTACCTTGCTCTAAGTTAAGTCCTAGTTTAAATATTTATGGGAACAAATAACCAAAATTGTAGACACTATACATCTATACATTTAGTAAGTGAATGATTGTTGTTTAGTTGTTTAATGCCAAGTGAGCAACGTTTTAGCTATATCATGGCGAAAACAAGTTACAATTTGATGAGATGGTGTCTGCTTCTTGTAGATCAACACGATTTTTAGTGCCAGATCACTGAAATAACAGTCTGGAATAAGGCATGCCTCTCCAACCTGGAACATTATGCTGTGTGATTAGTGGAGCACAAGAACCAATTTCAGTCTTTGTTTTAACCTTACCGGAGCTCAAACCCATGATCTACCACACCATAATGCACTATACACTTAAGCATGAAGCAGTGGAAAATGTACCAGGCATAACATAGACAAATACACAATGAATAAATACCTGCGATAATAAGGGGTCTTGAACAACATGATTTATGAATAATAACATCACATTCACAATATAATGTACTAGCACTAGAATTATAAAGAGTCTATATATCATGTCCATAATAAATATCACTTTTACACAGGATATTGTTCTGAAATATGTATGAGAATGTTTGTAAATGCATTGTCACCTGTGGTACCCCATCTATCTCTCCACATTCTTTCATCTAGGTAACTGGGTAGTAGATGTGATGACACATCTTTAGACTTCTGTTTGGCTTTAGCCCAGTACGACTCGATTGCTTGAGTATGTATGCCAGTTGCAGGGTCCACGAAGTTGAGCGAATGATTAACTGTGCCATGGCTAAGCTGCAGTCGTGAGCTGATGTTATGGTACGCTTTCCACTGATCTGAATGGATGATTGTCCCTGGTTTTACAACACGTTGTATAATAGGTAAAAGAGTTGCGGCATCTCTTTTGTCAACAGTTTCCATGTAGTAATGGCAGGCTTGCTGGATGTATCTGCTAAACCGAAAACCCACTGCTCTTTGCTGGCCCGTCGCCCTCTGTTGTATTTTGATTTGTGATTAAAAAGACTTTCATCAATTTGGACAATCACACCTGGTCCACCTAATTCAACTGGAGTTGATAGTAGTTTAGTGGAGCAGACATCTCTCAAGTATTGAAACATCTGTATTACGGTCTTCTCGTCAATCTGTACTTGTCTTTCTACGGAATTAACTTTTGTTCCTTGACTCCATAGGTATGTGACGTATAACCATTTATCTAAGGTGATGCGAGACCTTTCGAAAAATGATCCAGCACGAATGGTACGGTATGTACGGCGTTTCGGACATCTTTGGTTGGCACAGCGCCATCCAAAACCATCTTTAGCGGATGTGTCGGTCTGGTTACCATTTCCAAGCCGTCCAAGTGCCATCACAGCAACCTACTGGACATGCTGTAAAACGGAAACGGCAAGATGACGAAACAGAGTACCAGTATCGGAAGAGATTACTTGCAAATACACAAGACAACAATGAGGATGACATCGCTGATGATCCAAATATAGAGACGGCTATCTCAATCAAAAATTCTTTACACAATATTATGAGAATGACCAAACAACAACTACAGCAAAATATCAGCAATTCTCAAGAAACTGTGGATGTCTTACGCCAACATACCGTTTTTTAAAAACAAAACCATTGAAGATTTGAGAATTTGCCTGATAACAACAGCTGTGTATGAACATTTGAATAATTAACATTATTATTGAAAACTTGCAAATATGTTATTCCAATACTTATATAATCATTATATTAGCAAATTAATTAAACAACCTTATTCAGAAAAAACTGCTGAGATCTGCTAATCTGGGTCACGGGTCACTGTAATCGGGCGGCTGTATCGAGAAACAGATACGGTGTTGAAAAAACTGTTGATATTCATAAAATATTGATAAATGCTATAAAATGTTATGTTTGTCTTCAAGAAATATGATAGACAAAACCATGTGTGAAGTTTTATGACGAAATATCTCCGATTTCTATGTAAATTTACGAGTTGAAGTTGTGGCTGTATCGAGAAACAGATACGGTGTTGAAAAAATTGTTGATACTCATACAATATGAATAAATGCAATACAATTTTATGTTTGTCTTCAAGAAATATGATAGACAAAACCATGTGTGAAGTTTTATGACGAAATATCTCCGATTTCTATGTAAATTTACGAGTTGAAGTGGGGAAATTTTATGCTAGATTTCTAAAAATCTTCTACTCTGAAACCACAGGTAAATTTACTTTAGCGATGTATTTTTATCTTGGACAAGAATAATGAGCATCCTGATTGGATGACCGATTTAAAACACACTGACTCTGCATGGTAATTCTAAGAATTCTAATAGAAAAAAATATTACTTTTTAATTGATCAATCAATACAATTAGCTTCTTGGTAAACACATGTGCGTACTTGACAAATTAACATAACAAATAATAAGACAAGCTTAAAATAGAGCCAAGTAATATATTCCTTTTAAACCATATAGTCGTGTATATCAATAATTGTTCATACAAAAGACAAGGTATTTTATTTAAACCGAATAAAGTAGATCGAGATCAAATACAAAGAACACGATGTCTGTGTAAATCCTGTGTTCATCTTTCATTGTATATATCCTGAATGCATGCCAGATATGCTGATGTCTTAGATAAAAAGGTCAACACTTTGTAAAGCACATCTTTGTACCATAAATTAAGACCAAATTATGACAATGCCGTTTTTTGAGGTATAATTCGTAATTGGGAGAAATATTTCACCGCATGCCAACTTTTTAATTATCTTTCTTTATGATGGATTCTTTTTAATATTTAAGGTAGAAGAAATAGTTTTTTATATTCTTGATTGATAGTTAAGTTTTTACAGAACTGAAATGTTTTATAGACGTGATTTAAAGTTTTAATTTATTGAAATTTATATAGTCTCTCATAATTCTTTATAGAATGGCACTTGTTATATAAGTATAAATGTTGTGTAGAAGTATGATATTTATAGTTTTTAGTGAGTGCCTTTAACTGCCATATCCATGGACATCCTAATGTCTCCAGAGCCTTCAACCAGCACGCAAAATCACGAAGTATGTGTAGATTGTACCATTCTACAAGAGGAGGTCACACGCAACAACCAACAAATACAATGTCTACAGAATCAACTCAATACCCCCAAGATTGAGAACCAGTATTTACAGATAACCACACAGAACATGCAGCAACAACTTGTAAATTTGCGGTACTAGGTACAGTACTAGTTGTGGAATAAACATCAGGTAAATTATACATTGGCATGCATTTGGTGTCAATTTCAAAATCTGCTTATCATTCGATTGTCTTCTACTCTAAGGGAGCTGCCATTATGAATTCTTGATAACCATCATGTTAATAAAAGCAATATGAATGATAGAAGAATGAAAATATCTACCATAAAAACCAGCTTTTGTTAAATTTATTATAGTTTAATACTTGCATATAGTAAAAGAGGGTTTTGATCATGATGTTTAACACCACTTTCAATAGTATTTTAGTTACATTGTGGCAGCCACTTTTATTGGTGATGGAAGCCATAGGACCTGGAGAAAACCACGACCTGTCATAAGTCACTAACAATCTTTGTCACATAATGTTGTACTTTACTCAAGACATATTTTATTGACAATGAATTAGACACAAGTTATAAAGTTACGATGTCTTCTCTGTTACATATAAATCATTAAAAAGACAATATATTACCAAAACATAACATTATTTCGTTCAAAATTATTTGGGAAAATTGACATAATACTGCAAGTGAATTTGATATTGATGTTCTATCGAGGACACCTCACCATAAGCAGGGTTGCAAGTTTTGCATAGGTAATTGCAACTTGCATACGATTATGACCATTATAGCCCCATATAGAAATAAAATGTCCAGAATTTGTCTTCTATGCTGCAAATGATTAAATGACATCACATTTTCTAAGTCGTAAACAAATTATGAGAGAAAGAGATAGACATGTTAATGTAGGGAAGTTGATATAAGCTTTTAAATATTTAAAAATATTAATTAATATAATTGATATTCCTGTACATGATGTAAAATAACAACAAATAATATTTCAATCTGAGTGGATGTGCAATAAATGTATATGAAACAAAATCACATTATTAACTGATACTGATAGTGATAAGCACGAATAAAAAAAACATGCTTTGATATTTACATGCATTACAAAAAATCTTTCTTTTTCAGATATTATTGGTAAAAGGTGGCCAAATGTAACTAAAAAGGATGATACTGGGAAGTTGGCAGAAGCCTTGAAGCCAAACCTGTTCAAGGAGCTTTAAAATTAGATATCTACTTAGACAATAGTGCCAAAAACACTTTTTTACAAAGATAGTGGACATTGTTTTTTCTTTGAAGAATTAAAATAAAACAAAAAGTATATTATGTTAAATGATTTCATTGTCAGACATAAATCTACTTTTTCTGATTTTATGGAAATTTATGTATAAAAAAATGTATACAGAATTTTTGTCCGAATGTAGTTCTGAAACTTTTTAACAAATGTAGTTTGGGAATTTTTTCCAGATATAGTTCGGAAATTTTTTCCGAATAAAGTTCGGAATTTTTTTCCGAATGAAGCTCAGAAATTGCACCAAAAGTGGCAAAGCTAATGCGGAAATTTTCTCAGAACTAGCTTGGAATAATTTCCGAATCTGACGATATTTTCCGAATAAGGGTGGTAGTTTTTCCGAGGTCATTCGGAGTATCCGGATAATTCCGAATTTTTTTCCGAGGTCATTCGGAGTATTCGGACAATTCCGAATTTTTTTCCGAGGTCAATTCGGAGTATTCGGACAATTCCGAATTTTTTTCCGAGCTCATTCGGAGTATTCGGTCAATTCCGAACTGATTTCCGAATTATATGCGGAAATAATATGGAAATTTATCAAAATCCTTTGTTTTTTCACGAAAATATTTTTTTTCTCATTCGGAAAAGTCCGAATACTCCGAACTCTATTTTCCGAGCTAATATTCGGAATCTCCTGCTACGGGTAGTCATCTAGAAATGAAATCTGTTTCTACGTACTGTTGAACCTGAATCCAAATGAGTTAGGTTTAGGGTTATTGTGTTTAACGTCACTTTCAACAATAGTTCAGTTATATCGTGGTGGTCAGTTTTATTGGTGGCGGATACCGGAGTACCCACAGAAACCCGCCGATCTGCCGCAAGTCCAACTGTTTCCAATTTGTTTTCTATATTGTAGATTCTGACTATTTGTATTATTTTAAGTCTCCGCGAAAATCCTTACTTTAAGCCTACACACATGGGACGATCACTTCGAACGTGGAAGTTCGCGAGTGTGCTTTCTGGTCAGGTCAAAATCTAGAATTATAAAATTGGTTTTTGCTTGTTAGACAACAACCACTCCACAAATTTCATATGGAAAAAGAAATTATTGAATAGTGATGAAGAACCGATCATTAATGGCTGTAACGTTGACTTGCGAGGAATGCTTATGTGAATCTTGAGATATTTGTGTTGTGCCGGTGATCAATAGTTTTCCTGCAGCTTAAAAGCCAAAATATTATCTTAACGTCAAATAGTGAACCTAGTGGTTCTAAGCAATTTTTTTTTGAGGGAGTAGACCATTGCTGACGAAAAGACGGGGTGGGGATACAAATATTATAATAAATACAAATCTTGCATTTTCAACTGCATATTTGAGACTAACTTTTTTCTTGTTTTTTGGTTGGTCCTGTCTTTTTTTTTCTTTTTTTTTTTTGTTGAAGACAATTTAGTTGTTAAACACCGGTTGACTTTAAATTTAGTATTGTTAATTGCATCTTATTTTGTATGTTTTGCTTTCATTTATTTTTGTTATTCAATTTTAACAACACTTTGGAATAAAGTTAATTCAAATTTTGATCCTGCCTATTTTCTTTTAGTCATAAGTTGTTTTGAATATTTTTCACTACATTTTAGTCCTGTTTTTTAGCTCACATGACCCAAAGGGTCATGTGAGCTATTGCCATCACTTGGCGTTCGTCGTCGTCGTCCGTCGTACGTCGTAAACTTTTTCAAAAATCTTCTCCTCTGAAAGTACTAGACCAATGGAAACCAAACTTGGTCTGAATCATCACTATGGTGTCTAGTTTCAAAACTGTGTCCGGTGATGCCGTGCACCAACCAACATGGCCGCTGTTACTAATAATAGAACATATGGTAAAATTGCAGGTTTTTGGTAATAACTCAAAAACGTTAATAATATAAAAAATCTGACATGGGATAAAAATGATCAGCACATCAAGATCTACCTACCCTGCAATTTTGAAGTAAATCTGATTACCCATCTTGGAGTTATTGCCCTTTTTTCATCAAATTTGTAAAATTTTAATACTTTTCGTCTTATATTTCAAAAACTATAAGAGATAAAGGTTAACTTTAAATGTGCGGCATATCAAGATCTATCCACCCTGCAATTTTGAAGTAAATCCCATTACCCATTTTGGAGTTATTTCCCTTTTTTCATCAAATTTTCAAAATTTTAATACTTTTCATTCTTTATTTCAAAAACTATAAGAGATAGGTGGTAAGTTGGAACAGCAAACATGTTCAGCATGTCCAGATCTACCTACCTTGCAATTTTGAAGTAAATCCCATTTTCCAATTTGACAGATTATGCAAATTAGAAAAAAGGGGGAATGAAATTAAAAAAAAAAATCTTCTCCTCAGACACCACTGGGCCAATTGCAACCAAACTTTTGTGGAATGATCCTTGGATGTCCCCCTTCCAAAATTGTGTCCGGTGATCCCGACTTCCAACCAAGATGGCCGCCAAGCTAAAAATAGAAAAAAGGGGGGATGAAATTTAAAAAAAAATCTTCTCCTCTGAAACTACTGTGCCAATCTCAACCAATCTTTGCTGAAATGATTCTTGTGTCCGTCAGCGCCGTCCTCTATCCAAGATGGCCGCCATGACTAAAAATAGAAATTTCTTCAAATGGCCAAAACTGCTCTATTTTAAGCCAGAAAGTGCCCAAATTTGAACTGTATAAGCATAATGATGAGCTTTTTAACATATATTACGGGATTTTTTATGAACTTTGAACTTTTGCCTATTTTGACCGATTATGCAAATTAGAAAAAAGGGGTGATGAAATTAAAAAAAATCTTCTCTGAAACTACTGAGCCAATCTCAATCAAACTTTGCTGAAATGATCCTTGGGTGGTCCCCTTTCAAAATTGTGTCCGTCAGCGCCGTCCTGTATCCAAGATGGCTGCCATTACTAAAAAATAGAAATTTCTTCAAATGGCCAACACTGCTCTATTTTAAGCCAGAAAGTGCCCAAATTTGTACTATATAAGCATAATGATGAGCTTTTTAACATATATTACGGGATTTTTTATGAACTTTGAACTTTTGCCTATTTTGACCGATTATGCAAATTAGAAAAAAGGGGGGATGAAATTTAAAAAAAAAATTCTCCTCTGAAACTACTGAGCCAATCTCAACCAAACTTTGCTGAAATGATTCTTGGGTGGTCCTCTTCCAAAATTGTTTCCGGCATTTCAGAACACCGACCAAGATGGCCGCCACAGCCGAACTTAATTTAACATAGGACCCTATTGTATAGCCTTGTATGACAATTACATAGCCTTAAGAGACAAAGTCCAAAAGTGAAGAAATTTTTGCAAGAACTGTTAAAATGGGAAAACAAAAATAGAAAGTGCACAATGCCATTTGGTACTAAAGAATTCATGAAATTAATGAACCTTGCCATATGGTATTAAAGATTTCCTGTAAGATTCATTCAATTCCATCAAGTTGTTAAGGAGGAATTGCATAGGCAGTGAGGGAAGCATTCACGGACACACGGAGATATACTATATACCCCCTCCCGCTGGATAGCGGAGGGTATACAAATATGTGCCGTATCAAATTTTATTAATACCGGAATTTTTTTTGGAGGGGGAGTGATTTGGGTTTTTTTTTAATATGAAAAGGGATCAAAGGGAAAAAAGTACTTTTACAAGATATGTAGATTTTTTTTTAATTTCTAAAGTTAATTTTTGATAGGATTTGTATACCTCCGCCAAAAAAATATTGGGGTATATAGGACTTCTGCTGTTCGTTCGTTCGTTTGTCCGTCCGGTCGTCACACTTTTTCGTCTCTCCGACACACTTTTAAATTTTGCTCGGACGGGGACATTTATTAGTGAACTTTAACTACTGCACTTCTGTTATTTTAATTCCTCTCCTTTCAACAGACTTGACGTTGCTCTTATGGTTCCCAAATTTAAAAGAAGCCACTAAGTGAAAAGGACAGACTCCCGCTGGATAAATGCATAGTATTCTTGTTCAATGGTGATCAAATCCTATCCTCTCCTGATGAAAGACACTGAGACATGTGTGGGAAGTAGTCTAGCATCGTAATTGTGAAAATAGGTTTGATTTCTTTTAGGCCCCTATTATTTGTTCTTCCATTTTCTATTTCGTTTTGTTTCGTTGATTTCGTTTTGCTTTCGTTGGTTTCGCTTTATTTCGTTTTCATTTCGTTGATTTCGTTTCGTTTCCTTTCGTTTTTGTTGATTTTGTTTCGTTTCGTTTCGTTTCGTTTTCGTTGATTTCGTTTCGTTTCGTTTCTATTTCGTTTCGCACTTTATAGGTGCCCAGCTGCATGTTATTGAAATGAACAGTCAAACGAGTTGAATTACAATTTCAGAAATGCTACGAAAAAATCGGGAATTTGCATAAAACCCAGCGTTCTATACAATAAAAAAAAACATAAATAAAATGTAAACGTACGGACTACTGGGTTTGGTGTTTAACACCACTTTCAACAAATTTCAGTTATATCGTGGGGGTCAGTTTTATTGGTGGAGAAAAACACGGATCTGCCACAAATCACTGGCAAACTTTATAACATAATGTTGTATCGCCTGGGCGAGATTCGAACTCATAACGTTATTGGTGATAGGTACTGATTACATAGGTAGTTGTAAGTCCAGCTACCAAACGATCACGTCCACGAAGACCCCTAACGGGCTACTGAGTTAAATATTGTAGGGAAGGTCAATTAAGATTTCCTTTCCTTAAACTGGATATATCATACACATAAAGAATATTTTTTGTTGGAAAATAATCATCAATGTGTTCCCTTTGGATTGTTTATTACAAACATAAATTTATTATTGCTATTAATTTTTTTTATCCTTAGCCGTTTTGGGATTTATTTTGAATAAGCTCCCCTTTAAATGCTATGAAGTACCAACTATGTTATTTGAAAAGGTGTCTAGATCGAGATTGGAACAACAATTCTGCTTCAGAGTGCATTTTTTTTTCAGTTACAAAAATGTAGCATCGACTTCTTTTTATAAGAGTTAAATACACCCTTTTCCCCTAATGCTAATGTAAGAAATGAAATGTGATACAGGAATACACCGTTAGGAATTCATATCCCTGTCGTTCTGTAGTCAACTGTTCAAGCGAAATGGTTTTAAGTATAAGATACAGTACTAATAAAAAAAAAGAAGCGGCCCGTATTGAATATCCCGCAATACGTACAACTTCTTTTGTTTCAATAGTAGTTTATCTACAGAGGGAACAGCGTGTTTTCTTTACATTTTCCACTATTCTGTCACGGAAATTAATCCTTTCCACGATGGCCCCGTCGCGGAAAACACGACGGAACAGGTAAACTAATATTTTTCATCCGCGGTGGTATCATCGTGGATGGGATTAACTTTTATTATACGTGTGTTTTTTCCACGATATAGCATGGAAATCATCGTGCAAAAGATTAATATATGTGTGTTGAACACGATATAGCGTGGAAATCATCGTGAGAAAGATTAATATATGTGTTTTGAACACGATATAGCGTGGACATCATCGTGAAAGAGATTAACATATGTGTGGTGAACACGGCATATTAATCTTTTCCACGCTATATCGTGGAACATATTTTTAAAAGGTTTAATATGCCTAACATTAATATGCATTTGGAATGTATAAGCTTCCTAAGATTATATACACGAGAGTCTTTGCAGTCTGCATTGTCATAGATGTCACAATGAAGCGTAGAAATTAATTATGGGACAAACAGATAATTATTTGTACAGAATATATGATTTTGTTCATCATAAATGGTATTGTCATTAATTTACCGAAGTGTATGAAAATTGGGCTTTTCAAATGTAGAGTTCTATTCCTTATTTTGTAGGTTTATATAAAAAGGGAAACGTTTTACGTTTTCTTGTCAATTTGGCGTAGTATAATAGAAACAAAAATTGTAGCGGTGATCGTTTGGTGTAAGTCCATTTGAATTGGAAAGGAGACCCTTTACGTTTACACTATACCAGTACACTTACAGACAATAACAATGTATATGGAGAGAATGTAGGGAAAAAAGTCACGGAAAAAAAGTCATGGATGAAAAGTCACAGGAAAAGAAGTCACAAGAAAAAAGTCACATATATAATGTCATCTTTCAGATAATTAAAGTGTTTTGTAAAAAATATTTCAATGCCTTAATCTTTAATTTGTTTATACTGTAATTAATATATTCTTCCTGAATAGAGACCCAGTTGTGTATTTAGTACATGTATTTAATTCATAAATGACTCAAACCATAATGATTTAAATGGAAAGGGGTAATTTATAAAAAGAAGCCACTTGATTGCTATTGTCATAATGTTTATACACAGACACACATAGGTCATTTTTAATAGTTAAGAATACAATTATGAAAGAAATTGTTGAACATCAACATATGGTGAAACCATACCTGGTGTATTCTATGCCCTAGTCAATTCAGAGCAAATTGTATGGTTTCTTTCACTTTTTGTATGACAGGAAACAGTTAACTTTCACTATCATTAAACGAAAATGGAGATTATACCAAGCAACAGAGGTGGTTCCAAGCTGTGTTACCAGGGCTACATGTATACCAAACATGCTACCAGGAAGACCAATCAGTGGTGGAAGTGTGTTAAACGGTCAAGCATAGGATGCAGAGGAAACCTTAGCACTACACTACAGAATGAACATCCAGTTCCTGGGCAGCCACACAATCACGCTCCCAGTGATACAAGCATCAAGTACTCAAAAATGCCATGAAAGACCTGGCAACCAACACCAGAGATAAACCCAGCCAGATCTTGTGTCCCAGTGTGACGACAATGTCCAAGCCTTGCTGCCCCGTGAAGAAAACTCCAAACGCACAATTCGATACCAGCGTCCAACTCCTCCAGTCTCAGCCACCTATGCAGATGTCAGATTGCCTGAGGAGTACACAATACAACGGCCAGAATGCAGAACACAGAATGTTAGTCTTCTACTCACCAGAGAGTTTGGAATGATTAGCCAAAGCCCAGACCTTCTTCATCTTCATGGACGGTACCTTCTCTGTACCTCCGCACCCATTTAAACAGCTATACACCATCCGGGTTCCATTCAAAGATGTAACAGGCACTGCAGTATATACGTTCCTGTCAAATAAATGTCAAGATACTTACAGGGAACTCTTCCAGTCTATTGTTTAAACTGCCATGCCAGCAACCTACATTTCAATGTCCAGACTTTGACGATGCAGTTCTTCGTGCAGTTACAGCTGTATTTGGTCGCCACATCAACCACCAGGGATATTTCTACCACCTGACACAAGCATCATGGCGACAGATACAGCAGCTTGGTTTGGTGCCTCTTTACAAGAACGACGACGATTTCAGAGTGTTCTGTGGTATGATGGATGGTCTTGCCTTTTTACCAGTACCTGATTTGACCAATGGTATTCATCTGCTTAGAACACTATGCCCTGATGACCCACCAGAGGCAGCTGAGCTCCTAGATTACCTTGATTCAACTTACATCAGTGGTAGACTTAGACAGCAGAATCCAGCATAAAATCAAGCAGTCCGTCTGGTCTTAACACGTAGTCCACCTATGTTTCCACCAGCCATTTGGAACGTACATGATGCCACGGTCAACGGTGATGCCAGAACCAACAACATGTGCGAGGGCTGGAACAACAATTTCTTCAACCTGGTAGGACATGCCCATCCGTCTATATAGCGTGTCATCGAGTAGTGTCAAAAGGAAGAAGCTACTGTCCGTACTATTATCCAGCAAGATGCCGTCGGTAATCTACCAGCTAAGCGTACTCAACAGAGACATGTTCAGCTCCAGGAGCGTTTACAGAACCTATGCAGAGACCTCACTACTGGCCAGAAGACCATTGCCGAGTACTTGTGTGGAGTTGGGTGGAACATCAGACTCAATCACCAATATTAGTGCTTAAGAGACAATTGACATTATGAACATTTACAATTTTAAACTGGAAATATTCAATGTTTGTATGTTCATCATTATATCGTTATGATTTGATATGTTATTTGTCATATGACCTATAAATGCTCCAATCATTGATGTGATTAATTAAATGTAAATGCTAATTCATTGGGTTTTTTTTATATTATTTTCTAATTAGAAAGAGTTAGATGGGTGAATATCAATGAGTCAAATTTTGGTTCTCATATATCAAGGTCTCATTAAGAATCATTCCTTTATAATTAGAAGGAGTTGGGATTGAATACATAGACATCAATCTAATTTGGTTCTCAATCAAGGTCTTGAATAAATATCAAAACAAAAACAAGACAAAAAAACACACAAAGAAATAAAGAAAAAACAAAACAAAACGTCAAAAACAAAGCAAAAATAATTATGCACACTTTGACTTTTCGGGGTATAGTAAATGTGGAAAAAAATTATTGTGACTTTTTTTCTACCGACGCAACACATACTTACGATATTATATTGAACACAGACACTTTATCAATATTAATTCCATAAGCAATAAATCGTGAACGTAAAATTTTCCAAAAAAAAAGGAAAACAATTCGGTTTATTATTTTCGTGAACGGATTTCGCTATACAGTTGCGATGCTGTTGAACGCAGGCCTAATTTAGTGATTTCTACCTCACATGGCTTATTGAATTTGCAGGCAACTATGCCATCGGCAATATCCAGGTTTGTTATACTGATGCTCTGCCAGTTTCCATCGTTGAGCATTCATGATTCTGCTGTCCGCACCAAATATTTATATTTGAAATTCATATGAAAGGAAAAAAAGAAAATAGAAAAGCTAAATGCATATTAATATGTTGCTTTATTGTGGAGCCCAGTAACTGACATGAGAATTTTAATTTTGTTTATGCGAAATAGTTTACAGAGCCCGTTTTCTGACATGATAATTTTTTTTTTTTTTTCGTTTATAGAATTTTTTTTAATTTAGTTTATGCGAAATACTATTTCGTATTACGTCATAAAAATATTTATCATGTCAGTTAACGGGCTCTGTACTTTATTGTTACTCATCAAAAAAGAATAAATTCTAATTAAGAAAGAAGCGTCTTTTAATTTCATAATATTAATGTTTAAAAAGATTCAGATTTAATATTTTATTAAAGTCTCACCACTTGTAATACATATAATACACAATCATCACAATATATACATCAAAACAGAAGTTTTATAGATAAAATACAAGTGCCATTCTATAAAGAATTATGAGAGACTATATAAATTTCAATAAATCAAAACTTTAAATCATGTCTATAAAACATTTCAGTTCTATAAAAACTTAAATATCAATCAAGAATATAAAGAACTATTTCTTCTACATAAAATATTAAAAAGAAACCATCATAAAGAAAGATGATTAAAAAGTTGGCATGCGGTGAAATATTTATCCAATTACGAATTATACCTCATAATTTGATCTTAATTTATGGTACTAGGATGTGCTTTGCAAAGTTTTGACCTTTTTATCTAAGACATCAGCATATATGGCTTGCATCCAGGATATGTACAATGAAAGATGAACACAGGATTTACACAGACATTCTGTTCTTTGTATTTGATTTTGATCTACTTTATTAGGTTTAAATAAAATACCTTTACTTTTGTATGAACAATTATTTATATACACGACTATATGATTTAAAAGGAATATATTACTTGATTCTATTTTATGCTTGTCTTATTATTTGTTATGTAAATTTGTCAAGTACACACATGTGCTTACCAAGAAGCTAATTGTATTGATTGATAAATTAAAAAGTAATAATTTTTTTATTAGAATAACGAAAAATCCAAATATCTTTTAAACAATAGATTTTTGAACAGCAAAATAAACGAGTTTTATTTAGAATTAGAAGTGCTAACTAAATATGTTACAGTAATGCTTCTTATTGTTTTGGCTGAGGCTGCACTCAGATGAAATTTTATATTTTGGTCCTATTTTGTTGTCATTTTTCGGGTGGGAGTAGATGTACTTTATAGAAGAGCCATCCGTACGTCATGTATCTTACCTGTAAAATCTTTCTCTCAGCCACGTGTACTTTAGACGAACCTGACAAGCATTTCTCTCATAAATTATTGTTATATTTTGCATTATTTGTAAAATGGGTAAAAAGTCTGACTTATCTCCGGAATGCCAAAAGTTTGTAAGCAATTTGTTTGCCTCTTATAGAAAGGAAAAGGCAACGAAGAAGCCAATTGTCTCATTTGATAGGGTATATCAAAAGACATCTAAAGCTTTGGGTGTGTCTGACACTTCAGTGCACCGTATTAGGAATGGTAAGAGGCCTTGTAAGTCAAATAGACCCAAAGAAAGAGCTGAATTTTTTGACGACTTTGATCAATGTGTTATTAAAAGAACAATCCACGGTTTATATTCACGGAAAATTGCTCCGACCATCTCAATAATACATAAGGAAATAAATGATTCTATTAAAATATCAAAGTATAAGCTTACTCTAACTCTCATTGATCTTGGATATACTTATATAAAATAGGTGATAATCGAAGAGTTATGTACGATCAAGTGTTTATTATTAATTATAGGTGTAATTATCTGAGAAAGATCAAATCTTTTAGGGAAGCAGGGTATGATATCGTGTACATGGATGAAACATGGGTTAACCAAAATCACTGCACAGATTATATGTGGCTTCCGAATGATGGGTCTGATGCCCCAAAAATACCCTCGGGTAAAGGCAAACGTTTGATTGTTTTGCATGCAGGTACGCGAAGTGAGGATTGACGGCTGCGATTTAGTGTTTCTGGCCAAATCAAAGGATGGTGACCATGACCAGGAGCTTCATAGTGTTGTCTTTCTTGAGTGGTTTGAAAATCAATTGATGGCTGCTCTGAAAATCAATCTGTTTCATCAATAGATCAATATGTACATGTATAACATGTTTAGCATCTTACCTTGATGCCCATTTATCATACCCTTAATATATCACCAAGATGATTGAATGCATAACAATGAACTTAGCTCAGTGCAGAGACAGTTAATATGCTACTCAGCTACTGAACTACATTTGTAAATCTAATGAAAATGCTGAATATTGACCATCTTCTAAAATTATTATTAATGTAAGATGCTGTATACATTGTATATGCCTACGAAATATATTGTCAAAACATACAATGATTAAATAACACTTAAGTTTATTTGACCTGTCTATTAGTACTCAAAATCACACAATTGCAGGATAAATTAATTCTACAATCGGGTTTTATATAAACAATCTTTTTTAGAATTAACACTAACAGTACACTGTACAATGTATGCATAACCAGGTATGTCTTCTAAGAAAAAAAGTTAATACCAGTATCAATGCTTATACAATTTGATCAGTGCATTTTTTAATTATGTAAAGGTTTAATTTTACTGAACATGTTTTGACATAACTAAATAAACTACAATATGTATATTAAAAGGAATTGAGTATCTGTCTTAATATATGTCTCAATATAAATTTCTTTAATCAAAATGTGATATTGTAGCACAACCAGATCACCCACCTTTAATTAAAAATTGGATTTAAATTACAATGTACATAATTAAGTTTCATTTCAGGTTTTGGTTTTATGGTTAAATGTAGTAACTGTATGGACCATGATCTGTTAGTTGGTAAAAAGACAAACTGGATTTAGAGAATAACTAACTGGTGTCAGATCAGTTTTCGCCGTTGTTTATTTGATCAAATCTGTTATGTGCAAATGAATTTTGACAAAAAAAAACTTCAGAAGCTTAAATGTTTATGAAATTGAAGTCATCCTCACCAGTAACTTGACAGAAGATTTGTTTGAGGAAAAAAAAACCTCTGAAAAGGGATGTTATTCTCTGATAATACATACATACTTTTTGGTTGTCGATTATTAGTATGCATTGAGCATTGGTCCTACACAAGTTGTCAGAATGGACAATTTGCCTTTCCAAGCCAAGGTGTTATGGAGATTGTATGTTACTTGTAAAGAAAACAAATGTAAATTCTAAAAATAAACAGGACCCCCAACCTATCAAGATATTATTTGTATAAAGATTCAAACGTTTTTTTAATGGTTTTCATCATTATAGTCCTTATATTGATTATTTCTCTATAAATTGTGTTCCACAACTTGCAAAAAGGGGGTGGTGGTGACTGATTCACCTGTGCCTGTGGCAAAAATAGATACTGCATGCAAATCAAACATCTCGATCTTTAAAAAAAAGATCACGAAAATGTTGGTATTGACATGATAGAGTTCAAGGCTTATGTATCTTATTTTCATTCTCCATGTGCTTTCTTCAAGTTCGGTAGGTATAGTATACGACCCCCTTTTTTCAGTATACATGTGCTTCAGGAGATTGTCATTATTAATTTAAACTAAGGTTTACCTCTCAGCATCATTTGTCTGCAACTGACGATGTGTACATTCTCGTATTTGTCAACAAACAAGCTTTTTGGCGATGGCGATTTCCAAATACGGGCATTGAAGGGGTGGAGCTTCGCAAGACTGACAAACGCCAAAGATCATATATTACAATCGACGTATTCAAAATAATGATATATTCACAATCTGGATAGTCAATAAATATATATGTTATTCTTACTGTCACGAAACTAACAAGGAATAAGTGCATTAGATCTGCAGAAGCACATTTTTCCTTCGGGCAGTTCATCCATGAAGAGTACGTTTCCATGGATGCAACGTCATTACGTAAACTATTACAAAGGGGAGCAACTGTATGAAACAAACCGACGTGAAACAGCCTTAACACACCCGCGTGAATCAGATTTTAAAGCGCCAAACCTCCCCCTTTCATTACGGCTCAAAGTTTCCGTCTGCCACTATAACAGTATTTACAACAATACTTGAACAAAATAGGTAAAACAGTTGTCAAATCAGCGCCAAACTCAGTGAAGTAAATGTCAAAAACACTTTTACGTCACACATTGATAAAAAAAAATATTTTTTACATTTTTGTTGAAACCCTATCTTTATACATTTGATGTAAAGCTACTGACAAAAGGACGTGATTTCCTAACATATCAAGATAATACAACTATTTTTAGACATGCTTTTAAATATATTAAAGATTCCAAAAGATTTACAAATTGTCTAAATGATCTAAAGAACCAACACACATTTCCAAAAGTATTTATTCTCCTTTCTTTTCTTTCGTATATTGTCTCTACCTAATTTTTTGTATATAATAATTCTGTGTTTATTTATCTCTATGTATATTATATACATATCATATCATTTCATGATATATGTATGGCCTTACTTTTTAGGGTTCGGGTTATTGTGCTTAAGATCGAGAGTACCGGGAGAAAACCACCGACCTGCCACAAGTTGAAATGTTTCTATATTGTAGACTCTGAACACGACTATTGGTATTCTTTTAAATCTCCCCTAAAAGCCTTGCTTTAAGTACACACACGACAAAAACACACAAAACGTAATATAATATTTTGTATGCGGATATTTTATTACTGAAATGCAGGGAATGCTTCAACACGTCTCTTTTAGTTTTCTAAATTTAGGTTTATGGATTATGGTTTTTAGCGCCACCTTCAACAATATTTCAGTTATATCGTGATGGTCAGTTTTATTGCCCCTACTTTGTATGTTTTGCTTTCTTTTATTTTGTTATTCAATTATAACTACATTTTTAAATAAAGTCGATCATAGAGTCTCCGTGAATGGTGAAATAACACATGTGATTTTCCATAAATGGAGAAATAATACATGTGCGCCTCCATATCTATCCGGTTCTCTATGTTCGGAGAAATAACACATGTGAGCATTCTTGTCCTGAGAAAATAGCGCATATCAGGAGAGATATAACACATGCGATCTTCCATGTTCTTAACTCATGCAGTAAGGTTCTATTTGTCACTTGTATCCTTTTTTAAACTTTTTAAATCACTCATTTCAAATCAATTCTCTCTTAAAAATGATCCCCCCCCCACACTTCTTGGAGAACTATTTTGCGGAGGTAAAAATTAAAAAGTTAAAAACGATCACAAATCATTTTTAAGAGAGAATTGATTTGAAATGAGTGATATATTTTCATCTTTATTGATATTTACAATAATTAAAACAATTTTAAGTACATTTTTTTACTGTTTCTAAATTTTACAAAAATCTTGTAAAATGGGTGTTGAGAGAGATGGAGAGTAGGGTAGCAGCAACGACAACTCTGGATAGAGAATGGTTATTTTCATGTACTGAATCTGAAAATAGTCGTCGTTCTCAAGGCGTCGCGTGCCGTTGTCATCAGGCGATTTTCTTTAAATGAGGCATCTTTGAGGTTATTTAAATTTATTTCCGATTATTTGCCTTATTTTGAAAAAAAATAATATATTTTTCAATATCATAACAATTTTTTTTTAATTAATTTAATCCAAATTATTTGTTCGATTCAGATTGTGCACACCCTTATGTAACCCACGCAGGTTATACGGTGCATACAACCTGATTGAGGTTATTTCTTCAAAAATTGCGATCAATCCTTAATTAAAGAAAGATGACGTTCGGCGAACACACCGATTGGCAAACATTTGGTCAATTATTTTACAATCTCAAACTAATTAATAGCCCCTTTTATCTTTTAGATTTCTCATCTAATTACCCTTGATAGTTATAGCTGAATAAACAAACATGTCTTTTTATGAAAAGAGCATCGGCATTCAACAATTTTTAGCTACCTGTAATTTGACAATTTATGGTGTTAATAAAAGATTAAAATTGCTGGAATCCGTTAATGGGACTTATTTGCAACTCATTTTTGTAGATATGATGTAAAAATGTTATATTAAATATCCTTACGTATGTATATATATGTCATATATGCATTCTCGATTAATGAACATGTATATAATTTTAAGATATGGAAGATCGCATGAAAAAGCTCTCACTCAATATATTAAAAAAAGAGACAAATAAAATGCACGAAAAATAAACTTAGATGCACAAATGCAAATTTCACTCGGAACAATGATTATGGACATACATCATAATATGAAGCATGCCCGCGAATCTGCAAATTATCTCCCGATTTTACACTCATCCAGTGCATTAAAATAGTGTCGATATGTTTGGGCCGAGATATGTCGGGGACGACTTTCTTAGGGTCGAAGCTAGTCTCGTTAAGTCAAACTTTCGTTCCTTATGAGATCTCAAAGGGTAACTTCCGGTGTGCAGGAAAACAATTTCCTGTCAGTATGTCAGAATAGATTTAATAAAATTTGAAAATAGCAAAATTAGCTAGGTACATATATATTACCATAAAGAGCTCGCTTCACTCGCATATAAATAAATACCCTACACACACGGCTAACAAATTATGTGTTGTTTCCAGAATTTCCTTTTTCAAATATGAATATGAATTAAAATAAATATCATAAAACATTTCCTCTTTATCTCGGTTGAAACTCCAGATCATGAAAATTTAATACCAAAAAAAAAAAAAAAAAAAAATCACCAGCAATTTGGAAGGTGATCGCGAAATTAGTTCCTGCGAAACCCCCCCTCCCCCCTCCACCTATACGGTATTTAGAAGATCCGTGCAAGCGATAAGGGGGACATTTAAGAGATGTAATATAAGGACGAGTTGAAGCGAGGAAGGCTTAACAATTGCGTCATCCCTTGTCATTTTAGTGGGGTAATACATTGATAGTAAACCCACATTCACAAGGGGTAAATTTAGCGGCATGTGAGTGGAGTGAGCGGTTCACATGGGCCAGACTACAACATTGTGATTGTCAACAACATAGTATATAAGGATTACTTAATACGAACTTCGGCTAGTACGTTTGCCTGTTATGTTATTGAAAAGCCCTGCAATAATGCAATGCGCCCAAGAACATTGTTAGAAGGTAACGACGTCGATATACATTAATTTATATATACAATTTGTGCTTGATGAATGAACTAGTCCTGGTTTAATGGTTATTGACCCACCTTCAGTGTGGTAGATGGTGAAATCCATCCCTGTCAGATCAACCCACAGACAACGAAACGAATGTTACCAGTAGCTGCTACACAGGAGTAAAAGCAAAGACTGGTTGGCTTGGATTATGGATAATATGTCTGAGTGGAGTGACTTGTCTACCCTCCGGTTTCCGCACCAATAAAACTGACCGTCATGACATATTGTTGAATATGGCGTTAAACACCATAACATTAACCCCCTATCAAAAAAGCTTAAAACTGTGGAATCGTCATCAATTTGGTTTTGAAGAAAAACATGCAACAATTTTCCACATTTGTATCAAATGTCTTGTTAATACTCAGCATGTCGTTAAGATAACAGGTGTCACTAGTGGAGCAGGAATTAAAAATCCTTATGGAGCTTATGAGTGCATCCACGGTTTCAATAGGGATTGTGCGGTTCCATTTGTAGTTTCCTGTGTAGTGTTTTGTAGATCGTTGTTTGTCCTTTTTCTTAAGACATATTCGGAGGACAAACTTTATTAAATCACCGTTTCTGATTGATTTAGTCTTCAATATTAGTGATATTATTCTTAATGTCTCATTTGGTTTTCTGCCAGAATTTATGCCCTTAGCATACCTCTTGTCCTTTGGTACCGCAATGTCTGTGTTCGCATAAACCTTTGTTTTGCGGATGACAAAATGAGAAGATAGTGTTCGATTAGCTATATTGAATTGGTGTAATGACCATTCAGTTAAACAATGGAAAATTAACAGTTAGTATTAATTTCTTCAAGGAAATTAATGTAGAACTGTAGTATTATTACGTTTCCTCCAAATAATAATAACACGTTTTATGTATGGTTCTTCTACTTTTATTTATTTAAACACAATTATTTCATATATCATATATATATTAATTATTAGTATTTTTTTCGCAAGACAAGGATTATCAGGTCCATATCAGATGAGCGAAAAAAAAAAAAAAAAAAAAATTATCGGTAATTTCACAATTTTAACACAGCTTTGTGATTTGTTGTTGTGTTTTGACCTTTTTCTTAATGAAAGGTTTAGTGACGTCACGTTAGACCGCGCATGACAAATGACCAACAGCTGATAATTTCTAGTATCACGAGTCGGTGGTCAACTGAACGTTGTTACTAAATTTATTGGGTAGTAAAGATCAAAGGAAACTGTAGCAAATTACCGATAAAATATATTATTAACCAACGACTTTAAATAAAATAGAAATTTACCATTTAATATGATAGCACGTTCTTCAAACTGACATTTATGTCATATGCACATGCCCTGTATAAATTTGTATTATAAACTTCCGGCTCCTGAAATAGGCTATATGCAAACTTGACTGAATTTGTGAGATAGACAATAGTTGCATTGAATTAGCAGACGGACAGCAACAAACATGGCGGTGCCGAGAAGATGTCGGATCGACATGCCAAATCGGCTGAAGATATGATGGAAGTTCTTGCTCACGATATCATGAGGTATGACACATTGCCAGAACAAAGTGACCTATTGGTTTTAGCATCAGCACTTGCCGGAAATGCTCCGAATGATCAGTACTTATCGAGTTGAATGTTGAATTATCTCTCCTCCTTTGAAAAATGAAAGACTAGAAAATAACAGCAGTATTTATTGCAAAAAGCATGTAATGAGGTACAAAACAAATTTTCCACAAATTTATGAAAACTTTATTAAATATACAATGAAAGCAAAAATATATAAGTAGAATATGAAACTTCGCTACACATGTACAGAAATCTTGTTTTTAGTCGATATCAGCAACCAAATCTCAATACGATTTCATTTTCTGATGAAGGTATCATTCCAATAAAACCTGTATTAAGTCATCATGCAGTCGTATCAGGTCTTGATAAGCTGCATAGTTATGACCACAACGAAAAAATAAGAAAAATACTGTAATGTTAAGTCATAGGTTAATAAAGGTGTCCTAGAATGGGTATTGGGCCTCGATCAGCTGTATAGAACCTCGGCGTTGCCTCGGGCCTATACAGCTGACCTCGACCCAATACGACTGCCTCGGACATAATACAGGTTTTATATGAAAATACCCATTTAATAATACCATAATAATTAAAATAATCAATATCAATACAATGTAAATGAAAAGAAAGATAGCTCTTTCTAATATATTATCATGATCACAGTAAAACAATGCATGCAAGGTAACTCAAGGTGATTACACAATTTATATTAAAGAAGTGACCTGGAGGTCATGAACTCATCAACATGTTTAAGAGTGACGAAGCAAGTAAATACAAATATTTCTTTACAAACATATACATGTACATCTTATTTTCCGGAATATATCGTATGCAATAAATGTGAAAATGTAAATATAATGTCATATTAAAAATAAACAAAACTAATAAGCATCATAATAAGTAAAGTTAGCATATAAGCTTCTTACATCAATTAATCCAATAAGTTAAATAACTTATTAATTAAATTAATTAATAAAAGCAAAGCAAAACAAAACAAAACAAAATAAAAGCAAAGCAACAGTAAAATAGAATACACTGATTCTTACCTCACATGAGATGTAAAGGATTATATCTCCATAGGTGGATAGGTGGTGAAATCAATTCAATTTGACCTTAGAAAAGAAATAAGTTCTCCAAATATTAGATTTTAAACTTCTGAATCACAGCTCTAAATGTCAATGTTGTACAGAGGTACATCAAAAGCAATATGGTGTCGCATAGAAAGATTAAGACAATAGACAAAAGAATTTACCGCCAAAAATAGAAGTGACCAATGAAGATAATGTAAGAGTGCGGTTCAACGAACCATGGATAGAAATGATTAGAGTTAAATATAATAGAACCAAAAGTATATGTAGTCCGTGATTATGTCATGTCCGTCAAACAGGTCTATAGTAAAAATTAATTAATCAAAATAATATCAACATACTTAATTACACTTTGTAATTAATCTGTAATAAAAGAAAGTAATTAAATAATTCCGTTTAGTTAAATTATTACCAATGACAATACTGAAAAAGAATAGAAATACAAAAACATATAAAATGATTAAAATACAGGCTGTCACAGAACAATCCAGAAAGAACATTCAAGATTCGAAATTCAATATCTAAAACTACCAATCAAGATACAGTTGTAAGCGAAGAATGTTTTATGGTCAATGAAATGTCTTTTAACATTATTCCATACAGAACAAACTAGATGGTAAAAGAAACAAACAGAACCTTTTTCATTATATGAAATAAATTCATTTGTAAACCGAAATATAAGAACAAACGGGAATTAATAATAAATAATTGAAAACAACGAGAATAACTGACATCTCTGGATAAATATGAAGTCTTAACAATATATTGATGACAGATGTGTTGAGGGTGTGGGAATACCTCCCATAAACTACAATTAAATCTTAATTCACATTAATTAAAATAGGTTTATCATACCCATCAATTCACAACTCATTTATAGCCAATAAACGAACTGAAGTGAAACCTACACAACATATGATGCGTGCTATATAGTTGTGCATTATGCTTTTTAAATGGTTGTTTATTTTTGAGGTTCAAAGGAGTGATATAAGAAATTAATGCCCTGTAATCGGCATCTACTAATGTACTTAACCCACGCTTTTATCATGTCCACTGTGTGCAAGGTAGTTTCCCATTAAATATTATCGTGAATATTATTTACTGCATTGAGACTTTATAGGAGGTGCATCTTATTTATCCACATAGCATTATTATAGGGTTATGTCCTGCAATCAACATCTCTTCTACAAGCAAGAAATGGATTGTTATTCTAGACGGATTCTCTGGCTAGAGATGGGTCCCAGTTACAACAGCTCATGATATAATTGATCGTCATTTCTTGGACACTCTGAATCAATTAAAAGATTAAGAGATGGCCCCAGGTGTGTAGGTGCGATTTATGTATCGATAAGACCGCAATTGAGGAACTACAAGTACTTTCTCATACTCTAAGTGGTCATGAAATTCAAAATAATTGCTTCATTTATGGTGAGAGTATTTCCAATCAGAAAATTGAGGCCTGGTGGAGTATATTATTTGTCAACCAGCACGAAATTATATTAAGAAATAGGTCAGAACTACAGTATAATATGTAATCCTGATAGATAGGGTTATGGTGTTTAACGCCACTTTCAAGAATAGTTCAATGAAATCGTGGCGGTTAGTTTTATTTGTGGAGAAAACCGGAATACACAGAGCAAACCACAGACCTGACACAAGTCATTGACAAACAATATCACATAATATTGTGTAGAGTACATCTAGCCATGTTCGGGATTGGAACCCACAACGCTAACGGTGATAGGCACTGATTACAGAGGTAGTTTCATATCCAACTAATATCCGATCACGACCACGACGCCACTAGTTTATCTTGAGATATCTTATTATACTCGTAGATATTATACTACATTCCTGCCTAGTTTATTAGAATGTTAGGTTATTTACAAAGAAGAAGAATAGACAGGAGACACAATTAGAGCGGGGGGGGGGACTGTGTTTGCCCCCCCCCTTTTGTGGCTACAAATTGGAACAAAACATAATTTTTACCATGGAAGCAAAACATATTCAGTAAAAATATGCAAAAATAAGAGTATGCTTCGAAGGCAAGAATTACTTTTTTCTTGCTTGTTAGTTTTGAAAGCTTTCTGTTCATTTCCTGAAGCCTCTTTTCAACCCACTTCTAGGATTGTCCCGCACACCTTCCAGTTCATTCCTATGCCACTGTATGACTCCATTATTTACTACCATGAAAAATCTCGACTAACCATGAGAAGCTCCCATTAAATATATGTTATTACCAATAATAACGGCCCGTATACGGCAAGTTAGTAGAATAACACATGAAGAAAAGGATAATGGTTAAGTTCAAGTGTATATGACAAAAGTGGATCACTGTACAATATGAATAAAAATAAAGAACAAGAGGCATTGTGCATTATATGTTATACTGTTTCTACAAAATATATATAATTTTTACTTATATATTTCTTAGCATTGAATAAAAGCTGGATATATTATTAATAATGTATCTGATAATATAATAGGCACTAAAAGACGAGAAACTTGTTCAAAAAGCTAACCGTTTATTTTATTTGAAAAAAATTGAGAAATGTATCCACACTGTCAATGAGCATTTCTCTTTCACTGAATGTCGAGCAAACGTCAGTGAAGCGATCCCTAATTGTCCATACTTCTTAACCTTTTTCGTGAATTGAAGAAAACCTTAGAGAAATCTTATTTAAAGGAACACTTTGAGCATACGGGCCCTCATCGTATAGTATGTGGACACCGTATGTTATTCATGTTTACCTTTATACCGAAATAAACCCATCTTGAGATAAATTTACCCCCAACTTTTGGTTCTGGAATTTTCATCTTCTCTAGACGTGTATTTCTGAAATACCAATCCCAAAAATGTAGCATAAGCTAAAAACTTTTTTTTCGATTTTTTTAACAACAGAATAAAAAGGAAGTTTGCTTTTTTTTCGCTATAATGTCGAAGTAATTCCATAAACTAAGAATTCAGCAGGAAATATTTTTAATTTCATCCAAAGAGAAAAACACATTAATAATACTTTTGCACAGAAATAATATGTCGATGAGGAATTTAGGATTTGAAAAACAGGATTCCAAACAAATATTTGAAAATAACTGCTATAGAATACATCGGTTTCTGCTTTTGTTGATAAACATATGGTTAAAATCGGATATCATTTAACTTCAGAATAATATTTTTAAAACAATATAGTTTTATATCAAATATATAGGGGAAATTGGAACTGTGGGCATACCATTTGTCCACTTTCTATAAGACAGCAGGGTATTAAATCGTGGATAAGCCCTTAATCAAAATTATTTGGATGTTTAACTCTATAAACACATGTCTTAGTTCCAATAGTATACATTGTTTTAGAAATAAGACGAATTTCGTAACTATGCTATTGAATATGTAATATATTGCAGATAAACGTGACTGAATTTTCATTTTGAAACAAAAATAACTATTCCTCGTTTTCCTTTTTCTCCAATGATTTTTTCTTCGATCGGATTCTTTTAAGTTCAGGGTTGGTTAAGTTTGATTACTTACAAATGCTTCCTACATCAGTATCTCCTCTTGGTAAGACAAATCTGTGACGTGATTCGGTTCTGATCAGTCTGCTGCGCCTATATAGCTTCTCTATATGCTATCGATACAGTGTCAATTAGATCTTTTTGACAAGATTATCAAGCCAATTCTTTTATACGGCAGTGAAATATCGGGTTTCTGAAATAATGAGAGCATTGAAAGAGTTCATCTTAAGTTTTGTAAGATCCTTTTAAAGTTACAATTGTCTAGTTTTATGATATACGGAGAATAGGACGTTACCCTATGTATATTGATATCAAAGTCTGAATTATGTCATCTTTGGTAATATTGTTAACTGGTAAACAGTCCCAGTTATCGTTTTTAATATACAAGTGTATGCAACATTTAAGCATACGCAGCAATATAAATGTTGCGCTATGAGACATCAAGATATATATATATAACCGCTCACTTTCTTGGCTTGGTACAAAGGGTGAATTTTGCATTTCCCACCCAAACTCTAACTTAGAAACATAATGCGCTACATCTAATGACCACCTTCACCAAGTTGAATATAATCTCACGTTATGTATTTACTTACAACAAAGCATAGATTGAAAGTAAAAATAAAAGACTCGTCTACGCACTCGCTTTGTAATTTATTCAACAATACATGTCGATCTCTTAACTGTAAACAATCCTAAATCTCTTACGCTTACAACAGACATTTATTTTAAGGAATTTACGTTGAATAAGGCAAACATTACAAGCGACTCTTGCAATTTTTGGACTTAGACATACCCCTTTATCAATGTAACTTTTCCACGCGTTTACGACAGAAGAGACATTTTTTCTTTTCCTATCGTCAATTTCCTTTTTTTGGGGTGATGGTGACGTTCCCTTGTCTCAATTCTCACTTAGTTCATTTTCCACGTATTTGTAATAATATGTCTGACTTAAATGACCGCAATCTCGTAATAACTGAAAAATAACTTTACACCAAGGAAACTGCTTACATAAATTATTGAAAACTTTCACAAAATTGTATAACTGCCAGACAGATTTTGTAGATACAATTCTACATGCAAATATCTAATCAAAAAGGGTATCTGCCCTCCATGTTGTTTATGGCGACGTAATAAACAAAACTAGATATGTCAAATCTGACGCAACTTAACTTTTAAAACCCTTGAACAATCTTATTCGTAAAGGCTATGACTTACAATTATAGCTCACTATTTGATACAGGTTCATTTTTCTAACAAAATATAGACAATCTGCTAGTACAACTTGTAGGTCCACCTTGCAGTATAGTACTATTCCTTTCAGTAGTTTCATGACCTGTTTATTCTTTTCTTTCACAAAGACCATAAATTTCTCTGGATGTTCATGATCAATAATTGATAGTAAATGTGTTAGAAGTATCAGATGTGCCTTTAATGAACTTTATCTAACCGAATCTACCTTCCTAGATGGTCGCCAGTCAACTACGAGCATTCATTGACCCTGCTATTGTAATGTACAGGTTTATATTGTCAATCATTTTTGTAATAGTATGTGATCTTTTTGAGTGGAAGCGATATGTGCAGGTTTGTTAATAGTTTTGTTATATATTTATTGTCGTTGGAGACCCCCTTATCAAGAGGGGAGGGTTGGGATCCCATTAACCGGTTTAATCCCGCCACACTTTTGTGTCAGTCCAAAACCAGGATCTAGATTTACAAAGTCATATGTTGTGGTCTTTTTTGTATTCAGTGAGTTCGGTTAAGATGAGAGGTGATTGTTCATTTTGTTGATATTGGTGGAATTGATGACCATCATTGTTAAACTTTATTTCCACCATATATATATGAACATGGAACACCATATACAATATAAATAAGTAGGTGTCAGGACATGTTGTTATTTTAAATGACATGGCGCCTCAAACACAACCATTCTGACTTCTTCTATCGTTGATCTGATATATTTCTGTTCATATATGTTATTAAAATGAAAAAAAAAAAAAAAAAAAAAAACACATTGTGGCGGAACTGTTTCAAAATTCTTTAAAAAAAAGGAGAAAGTGACAAAATGACCGCGCGCATTCCTGGCTTGATACAGAGTCTTCAATAAAAAGTGGCAGGATTATGCTAGTTTTATGTGCCCAAATTAATCTATTTTACAAATGCAACTTACAGCTATAATACCATTTCAGAAAAAAAGATATTCGTAATGAAGCCATTGTGTGTTACTGTTCGTGTTGCTTTCCTGAATCAATGTTTCCTAGACTTGTCCCAGTGCTTGTATGTGTTCGGTAACACAGTGAATTGCTATGATAAGAATCTGGAAGAAATTCCATCTGGAATACCTGCGACAACACAGAACTTGTAGGTATTCTGTTGTGTAGAAAACGAAGGGTCTGACGATTTTATATTAGAAATATTCAAGTTATCCAGAATAAATAATGTTGAGATCTACTGTCAACAAAACAATGTTTCGAAACATCTAAAGAAACGAATTATCGGATTTCAATATAACGATATTCGAATGACTTTACATATAAATACAGAGAACCTGTTGCTGCTTATTAACCAGCGTTTTTACACTTTTGCGTTTATACATGTAAGATATAGCGTCATTCAATAGTTTCACAACCACTAAATATTTCACGCGTAGATTTGAAGAAACATAAGGACTCAAAATAAAAACAAGCGTAGTACAAAAATTATTGAGCAAAAATTTGAACAATTCGAACACCAATAAAATTCTGGAGTAAAACCAAGTCGAATAGCGTCTCCTGTCCCATTGCTAATGTTTTTCAAAAAAGTTCTAATAAGAAACCCCAACTACGAATTCAGAGATATCATCATCATATTGGATAAAAAAATGTTTGCAAACAGTTAATTGCAAATTCATCCACTAACGCATGAAGTCGACAATAGAATTCCTGAAAAGATGGCTTAAGTAAAGGTTTTTCGTAACCCAGATTTAGTACTTTGCCGTTGGATATCCAGTTATCAAGAGGGGAGAGTTGGAATCTCGCTTGTATTTTTTTGATTAAATAAATCGCTTACATAAACAGTCTCTGGAATATCAATTGAAATTTAAAAATCAAACAGGAAATTTGATACTCAAGAAAGGAAAATTTACCATAAAAAAATGGAAGTAAAAACATTATCTGAAATCTGCGAAAGTATCTGTCATCCATTTTCATAGTTTGAAGATATCAAAGAGGTATTGAGAAACCATACATCCACAAATCGAAGACAATGGAATGGCTAAGAGAAAAAGGGGAAAAGACAAACAATTTTCTACAAAACACCACACAGAAATCAAATATTGAGCAGCAAAAAATATTAATCTTAAGCACACTGAAATATATTAGAGGTACGTGACCATCAAACGTAGGATTGTTTAGTGACAAAGCATCATATGCATGCTATGGAATAAATGTTTCGGTTTTCATCTTTGACATATTTCCTATTGTACATAGTCTATTGTAAATACCTCTTGTCAGTTGATCGTTAATCACATGTTAGGTGCCAAAGAGGTAATAGGAAACCACAAATGCATAAATCGAAGGACAGACAATGTAATGGCCATGCGAAAAAACAGGAAAAAGACAAAACAAATTCTGGTCTTTGAAAATTCGGTCTTTTGAGATTGCAAGAGCAAGTCGAGAAGTAGTAGTGCATTTTTTTTTGTTCCAAAGTGATTTCCTATTGTGCCTAGTCTATTGTAAGTTATTGTTAGCAGTTGATCGTTAATTACATGTTAAGTGTGACATCCTTTTCTGGACAGAGCTCAGCTGCTGACGCAAAAGCTAGTCATAGAAGCGTAGCGTAGGTCCTAGGTTTACGACATCGCTACAAACATTCTACAGTCGTAATCACAAGATTGCTTGACCTTGCGAAATATCCAAATCTCACATGACAATGGATCTTTTACTTTTGCGTAGTTGTGTTCTTTCCTCTATCACTGCCAAGACTTGTTACTGGATTTGAATCTATATATGACTAACACAGCGAGTGTCTTATAAGAATGAAGAACTGTTTACCCTTCGCGAGCATCTGAGTTCACTGCCGGATCTTTCTGATCATCTTTTTACTTTTTGTGTTGTCCTAATATGTGTCTTTACGTTCCGCGTTGTGATGTTGTGATGTCCGTTACGATTTCCGTATGAAGACGATGTTTGGTTCGTCTTTACCTCCAGTTATTTGTAGGTGGTCATGTCTTACTTAGGTTATTTATGTTTGTTTGCGTACAGTGGTGGCCAACGTATGTTGTATTGTGGATTTGCTTTGTTTTTCCTCGTCGTATGTACCCTACGTTGCCAGTTTCTCTGGATTGTCCATTATTGATTGCCCCTTCGGTATTATCTAACGCTTGTTTCAGCTTGCTGACATTACAAATCATATCAAATAGAAATATTGCAAACGGTTCCCAACTTTGCATGCCTTAGACTTTAAAAATCCGTTTTATCGTTTCCAGTTCGGTCCCATGATATTCGCTATTTTTTTAAACAGTTGATAATAGTCCAATATGAAAACTACACAGAAAACTAAAGATAGGACAAAGCGAACTCCACAAAATACGAGAGGGCTTTACGATTGGGTGAGCAGTTCATGCTTTACTAGTGGCACCCGTCGTGTAACGTTACTCTGTAAATCTGCTGATAAGTCAAATATGAGGAAAGAACGACACTGCCATTATCGACAAGTATTAGTGCACACTTTGGTTGTTCCAGTTGTATTTCCTATTGTGCATAGTCTGATGTAACATTATCTCAACAAACACGACAAATATGGTGTCGATTGAAAATTCCATTATTTTTTTAATGCCATGTTCAATGTAATTGTTGCGTGAATTTATGCTTAGCAAAACAATTTCTCTCCACAAAACATAAATACATTTATCTGCTTCTAGCATTATTTTCATGCAAAACCATCCGATGTAAATGTTGTTTAAAATTATTCATTTTAGAATAGAAATAAGAAACTTAGCTTTTTTTTCCAGGGACTTAGGGAACAACCGAATTAAAGATATCAGTCCACAGGCCGTTCAAGATCTATCGGCATTATAATTTTTGTAAGTGGTTTGAATTTCTACAGTAGATATACGCTAAAATTCTATAAAAGCTGCAACAATAAATTTGGCAGCAATTCCCTCTAGAATACCTGAGAAAACAGAGATATTGTAAGTATCTACATATATAATCGATCGAACCTTGTTGTTTAGAAGACTTTAGGGTCTGGTGATTTTATATTGGAAATATTCGAATTATCCGGAATAAATAATATTGAAAACTGATATCAACAAAATAAATTTTCGAAATATCGAAAGAAACGAACGATCGCAGTTCAAGATAACCAGATTCGATTGTACATACAGAAAATACGATGCTACATAATAACCAGATATTTGAAAATTTGAACCGGATATGCATTTATTCATTTAAGATTTAATGTCTTTCAATTGACACTCCAATAAATGCGAAACAACAAAATATTTGTCTCTTATGTTTGCAGAAATATGACCACAAAAGTTTTCAAATATTTTGTTTCCAAAGTATTTGCACTCGTCAATATGCCAGAATATGTACCAACAACTATACCTGTGCTTCTTAAGAGACGTACAATTCCAATGGACACTAGATGTGATCCCATTTTGGCCGACTTATTCCTACTGTTACTTGAGGCGGTCTTCAGTGGCTAGCCAATAGCAAACAGAGGAAATTGGCTATTTGTTTCACATTCTGTTTACTTTCGAAGCCGGAATCGATTACAACTTGTTTAGGGATTTGGGAATTTAATCTCTACAAGACAAAAACTAAAGAAATATAAATAGATACATGAAAGTGAAAACACGAAAAGCAAAATGAAATTATGTAGTTTTCTCGCTTTGTGAATATAAAACAACGAAAAGGTGCAAACGCGAAATTTGTATGAGGCGGACATCAGTGGTTATCCAGGAGGAAAGAGAGTACATTAGCTCTTTTCTTCTTCAAATTAAGTTTAACTTGCAAGCCGGATGCGATTACTACGTGTTTTGGGGTTTGCACATTTAATCTATGCAAAACTAAAGCGCAAACAATAAAAGTGGAAATACCTGATATTTGTATTTATTTTAATAAATAATCTAAAAGTACAAACGTTTGGTATTGGATTTGTTTACTTATGGATCATTATATATATGAGTACCGTAAATTAAAAGTTGACAACCAACACTATGTTGTCTCTCAAATCTGTGCCAATCCATATACAAGGTTCACCTTTGCTTTTAAGATACATTTGTTCAATTTTCCCTTGTTGACATGCTGTAGTCGTATCATGCTGTGCTCGGCACAGCACTTGTCATGCAAAGAGAAGAATGGGGTAATATGATTTGCTTACTTATAGCGAATATGTGTGTTATTTGTAGATCACCACTAGAGCATTTACACTATAGTGAGTTAGTGATTGTTGTTTCCTACCAAATGAACAGTTTTTCCCCCAGCTATATCATGGCGAGAACAAGCTACATTTGATGAGATGAAGATGATGACCACTTTGTACTAGAAGAACACACTTAGTTGTACCTTTATAGTGCTAGCCCACTGAAACAACAGTCAACGGGTAGACATGTCGTTCAACTCAGACACATTATACTGATTCTCAGCCATGTAGTCCTTACTCCTAATCCTTAGTGCTTCATTATTAATGGAGAGGAAGCAAATACCAACATCATAGTCTTTGGTTTGAACCCGATGGGACTCGAATCTACAATCTACCTCACTCCAGGTGTCCTTCGGCATAGAGTTAGGAATAGTCGTGTAAAGGGTAGAGAAGTCAAATGTGATAATGCTATTGCAGGAGGAGTGGGACCAATATTGTATGTACTCTAACAGATCTTTAGAGTTCTTCAGAATCCACTTTTGATTCACACCACCCATCGGATAGCTTGTGCAACTCTGAAGCCCAGATTTGACCGCTGATAGAATACATGTTAATAACTTGGAAAGAGGTTTCGTGGAGAATTTGGCAGACCCATCAATATACCGCTGTTTGAAAGGACGCTCGTATAATGTAGGAATCCAGTATAGTAATGGTAGATCCAGTTCATCATCTTTGGTTTAAATTCCAAAGGAACATAAGATAGACCTATGATTGTCCAGTATTTCCTCTTTCAGAAATGTTGTCGGAGTATATGTAGGGTTGCCAAGTGAATTGTCAATAGCTAATTACTTTATCAAGTAGTCTACGTAATGTGATTTGCACACACATTTTTTATTCAAACCAAATCACATCTGTCCAAATGTAAAATATCAACTAACAGTTTATGTAATGTTTGCAAAGTAGACGAAGGTTATAATAACTTGTTTATGTCATGTAAATATTCAGACATGCTTTGTAATAGCGCTTTCAAATACCGCATAGCAGGTGTCAAACGTAAATCGCCAAAATAAATTCGCGAAATATTTATACAAAATTTGTACTTCCGATTTGGTGGTCGATGATCGTTAATCAATATTGTAGAAACGTGCCGAACGGCATTGTATATTTAATATGAATTAATAAATATCACAAATGTCATGAACAAATATGATTGCATTAATTGTCAAAAGTCTCCCGAGAATAGACAACTGTGTAATGCATGTGATACAGTTTATGTAGATATTTCGTAACTCTATGTGATTTTGAGTTGTCTGATCTTGATTTGCAATTTGTATATAAAATCGTTGTTTGTGTACTTGTTTCTATCAATTTAACCACTTATTTGTGGTAAGAAATAACAAAATGAACCATAATTTCTTGTACCTTTTTACTCATAGTGTCCATCCGCGAAAATAAAATATACTGTTTTGTTCAATCCGCGAAAATAAAAACCGCGATAATTTGTACCCCACTATACGGTAGCACTATTGTGCTGGGTCTGCCAAATGCTCCACGAAAGCTCTTTCTAAACCATTAACATGTATTCTATCGGCGGTCAAAACTGGGCTTCAGAAGTACTGTGACACTAGCTACTCGAGAGGTGGCGTGAATTAGATGTGGATTCTGAAAAACTCTAAAGATTTGTTAGACTACATACAATCTAGGTCCCTTTCCACCTGCAATAACATTAAAACATTTGACTTCTCTACCCTCTACGCAACTATTCCTCACTCTAAGCTGAAGCACAGATTAATGGACTTGGTCCAACTGTGTTTCATAACAAAAAATGACCAACGTAGATACAAATACCTTTTGCAAAGAAGGGAGAGATCTTACTTTGCAAAACACCACTCTGATTCTACCAAAATGTTCTCTGAAACTGATATCATCAACATGCTCGAGGTTTTGATTGCCAACATATGTGTTATCTTTGTTGGACGTTTTCTTCAACAGACAGTCGGCATACTTCAGTGTACAAACTGTACCCCTCTTCTCGCCGAATTGTTCCTTTATTCGTATGAGGCAGACTTCATACAAGGGACTTCTCAAGAAAAAAGAAAAGAATAAGGGTAATAACAAAATTACCGAACTCCGAACAATCTTGTAAAGGGAAAGTCAAAACTCATAAGTATATAAACGGACAAAATCAGTCAACAACCTGAAAACTGTAAAAACCGTAATGACCCTGACTTGGTACAGGTATTTCTAAAGAAATGGTGGGTTGAATCAGATTTTAAAGCGCCAAACCTCCCGCTTTCATTACGGCTCAAAGGTTCCGGCTGTCACTATAGCAGTATTTATAACAATACTGGAAAAAAATAGGTAAAGTAGTTGTCAAAGAAGCTAGCACGATCCTTTAATTTCAGCTTCCGCTATATATATGATGTACTTTTATTAATTAATTGTAGTTTTGGTGATTTCGTTGATCACATTTATCTCATTGAGCTTGAGATAAGGGATTCCACAGATACAGATAGGTTTGCTTCATACCTTGACCTACACCTCGAAATTGACAGTGAGGTTAAGAACGACATTTTGCGACAAAAGAGATGATTGCAATGGTCCCATTGTGAACTTTCCATTTATGTGTAGCAACATTACAGCAGCACCTGCATATGGAGTATATATCTCTCAGTTGAAACGATATTCCAGAGCTTGTGGTTCATATCGGGATTTCCTTGATATAGGGTTGCTGCTAGCAATGCAGCTACTGAACCAAGGGTTCCTCTTGGTTAAGTTGAAGTCATTACTTCGAACGTTTTGCGGTCGCCACCATGACTTGGTTAGAATTTCAAAATACATTGGTGTTTTATAAGTCCATGGTAGCTTTCATGAATGGCGGCGGAAATTTTGGAAACCATTGGAATTGGAAATTTAAAAGGGGAATGTGTTAACAGATATATATGTATAGTTAAAATGACCAATACGTACCGTTTTCTGAGAATCTGATCTTTCCCCTAAAATTCAAATATGTTAGTAAATATCATAAATTTAAAATTTGACAAGTTTTCGATATGAGATTCAAAAGTTATAATTATATCCAGACACAATTCTAAAAACCACCTACTTTTAACCGACATGTATGCTGTACCTGAATTCATAGATGGAAAGTAATTTCCACACACCAAACATGACAAGCTTGGCTATCATCCAATACACTATATTCATGACACAGATTATTAAATTTAAATTAGGAATAAAACTAAATACGAAAATGGTCAATATATTAAGTAAATTATCGTTCACTATTTGTGATAAGATACACTGGTTGTTAATATAATTACTTAGTATGTGTCGTATGTTTCTAACAGATTGGTACTTAAGGTTATAAATAGCCAATCTAATTTCAAGGATTGTTTTATTGTAATATGATGTGCCTTTCTTCATGTTTTCCAAAGCTACTGACGTTATCGGTGTGTTCGTTTCCTCACACATTTGGACTGAAACTAGCATATTTATCATTCACTTATATATGTTGTAAACAATTGAATGTTTGTGTATTTAATAGCCTGTTATGAAATATTAAGTTTATACAATGTTTTGTCGGTAAATGAAGTTAGAATTTTATATTATTAGTATGGTAACTTTAATCTTTCGAAATACCTGTACCAAGTCAGGGTCATTACGGTTTTCACAGTTTTCCCGTTGTTGACTGATTTTGTCTGTTTATATACCTATGAGTTTTGACTTTCCCTTTGTAAGATTGTTCGGAGTTCGGTAATTTTGTTATTACCCTTATTTTCAACAAACATCATGTTTGCAATCTGGATAAACTATTAATTCAAAACTAATTTTTAAGTTACCGATAAGACATGTAGGGACATTTGTTTTCTCAAATGAATTTAGCATCTCATATACGGCGACACATAAGTCACCCATGACATGAGGAGATAAATTCATTCTCCACATAAAGGATGGCATGTAAATTTGATTATGACTATTATGTAACATTCCTATTTTATTTTTTCGAATTTTTTCATGCAATGACATTTCAATCACATGTACATTTCCCAAACTGTTTATATGTAGTATTTCTGTTTGTGATCTTACTTTGTCTAGATCACACGCGTTTAATATTTTGATATTTTTAATACACATGAAGATGTGTTTGGTTCTAGATCGGCGAAACATATGCATAGCCAGAAAGCAAATGATACAGCCATTTTTTTTAAACCAAATGGGTAACAACTTAGATGTTTATGGAGCGGCTATCGGACTGTTTCATGCCTGTAAAATGAGTCTTAATATCGGCTATGATTCTCGCTCTGACACTTTTCATGATATCTTAATTACTAACTTACGATGTTCCTTCCTATTTGCTTCACTTTTAATCCTTCAAAGTCTAAATCCAAAAGTTTATGTTGCCTTCATCCTTTTTGCTTTACATTTTATATTATTGGTTGGCAATATTGAATCCAATCATGGACCTGAGTCTGCTTATATATCGAGTATACGGTTAACTGCGGTAGATATTTTGTCAGATAAATTCATATATATATGCAATATCATTATTCGAAGTATAAGAAATAAAATAAATTTTCTCCAAAATTTTGTTGATGCATTTGATATTATAGTTTAACTGAAGCACATCTCGACAACAGCATTGAAAACAGAGATATTGAACTCAATTCATTTGCCGATAAACATCCTTAACGAAAAGATCGTACTAATTATGGTAGCGGATTACTTATTTACTCAAAGGAAGACATTGGCATTTGCAGGAAACACGAACTTGAAAATGATATAGATGAAACGATTTGGGTTGAAGTTCATGGCAAAGGTCACTCTTTTCTTTTGTGTAATACATATCGACCTGAATGGACCGACTCTGAATATTGGGCGCGCTTAAATCATGGTATAGGCTTAGTATATCAAGTCAACGAAAATATTGTGATCTCCGGAGATCTGAATTCTGACCTTATGTCTTTAAACAATAACAATTGATTGATACGATGAGACTTTTTAGCTTACAAAATGTAAGAGAGAAACCAACAAGGGTAACAAATCATAGTAGAACATTATTAGATCCCATTATAGTAAGTAACACAATTAATTATGTAGATTCTGATGTTTTTAAATTATCTAATAATATTAGTGATGATGATGCCTCAGTCGTAACTATTCAATGTTCGAAAAACATCTCTCGATCATCTAAAAAAGACATTTGGCAGTATCAAAAAATTATTACGAAAAGTTTGAAGAGATATTAAATGAAATTAACTGGAATGAACAACTTGACCACTTGAATGACGTTGATGAAATATGCGAAAAATTTTACAAAGTATTTCCTAAAAATAGCGAAAGAAAGTATTCCGACAAAATAGTAAATATTCGAAAAAACGATAGGTCATGGGTTAATAACGAAATACGAAGAGAAATTCGCATGAGGGACAGATTAAGAAAACAATGTTTTGAAATGTTGATATTAAACTATATAAAATAACAACGAAATAAAGTAAATAACATGAACAAAATTGCAAAAGAAAATTTTGAAAATAATTTAGATTATATTCTTTTAGAAAACTTATCCAATCCAAAAACATACTGGACAATTATGAAAATGCTTATCAAATCAAATAAGGGAAGCAACTGTATTCCTCGTCTTAAAAATTCTATAAATACTGAAAACTTCGACGATATTGTGTATGGAGTTGAAGAAAAGTGTGATTTGTTAAATAATGATAGCCATCCCACTACAAATTATTTTTAGCAAATCTCTTCGTCAATGTAAGTATCCCTGTAGTTGGAAAAATGCACATGTGACAGCCATTTTTTAAAAAGGTGATACTTCTTTACCTTCAAATTACCGCCCAATATCATTGATTAGCTGTGTCGGAAAAGTAATGGAAAGGATTATATACAAACACGTATGCAAGCATTTAATGCAATACAAGCTTATCTACCAGTACCAATCTGTTTTTTTGCCTAAGCATTCCTCAGTTCACCAATTAATAGAACTATATAATACTACCTTAAACTCACTTGAAGGAAAAAGAACTACATGTTGCTTCGTTTTTTTGTGATTTCTCAAAGGCTTTCGATATAGTTTGACACAAAGGTTTGGTACACAAAATGAATTGCTATGGAATAAAAGGGAATTTACTAAACTGGTTTGAAAATTATCTATGTTGTAGACATCAAAAAGTAGTAAACAGAGATTCATCGTCCTCATATGTGTCTGTGTCTGCTGGATCCCCCATGGGTCTATTCTTGGCCCTCTGTTATTTCTGGTTTACATTAATGATATTGGTGATCAGCTTCTTTCCTTAAGTCGTTTCTTTGCTGATGACACTTCGCTTGGCTATGCAAGTCAAGATGAAGCTCAAATAAAATATGTCATAAATCATGATCTACATGAACTTGGTGACTGGTCAAAGAGATGGTTGATGTCTTTCAACCCAGACAAAACTAAAATCATGCTTTCTAAAAATGTAAAAAGCCCAACAAATTTTAATTTCTATTTTGATGGTAAATTAATTCCACTTACATCAGACCATAAACATTCAGAATGAGGAAACAAAATGGAATAAACAGGTAGAAAATTTAATAAAAAGTGTCTGCAAAAATATATGTGTTTTGCGTAAATTGAAATGTGTGTAGGTGCGAATTAGTTACCGATAATACAAAAATTGAGGAAATACAAGTACATTTTCATGCTCAAAAGTGTTCGTGAAATTCGTATTAAATACTTCATTAATGGTGACAGTATTTCGAATTAGAGAATTGAAGCCTGGTGGAGTATACTATTTGTCAACCTGCGCGAAATTATATGTAGAAATAGGTCAGAACTACTCTAGATAGAAAAGGCTATGGTGTTTAACGCCACTTTCAACAATAGTTCAGTTAGACCGTAGCGGTCAGTTTTATTGATGGAGGAAACCGGGGTACCCAGAGCAAACAACAGACCCGTCGCAAGTCTTTGATAAACATGATCACACAATATTGTGTCGAGTACATCTAGCTATAGCCATGAACGGGATTGGAACCCACAACGTTAATGGTGATGGGCACTGATTGCATAGGTAGGTTTATATTCAACTAATTCATCATGAAAATTCGCAACAAATATTTGAAAAATCCATTCAGAAAATATAAACTAAATATAAGCCATTCCAAATGTTCACACAAATGTGTACAAAATAATAGTTTGACATTTTCAGGGATTGTGACATATGTGAACTTTATTAATAACTGACACATAATATGAGAAGTAAAACTTATAAATTTTGGCAAAATATTAGATGGCACCCCTTTGGCCCCTCTTCTACTTCGGATCTATCAGAGTGTGATGAGAGTTTTATATAGCTATATATTGGAAAGAGTTGACATTTGGACTACAGTAAGGAAGGGTTATATAATTAAAAATAAAAATGTCTTAGCTAGTTCATCAAGAGTGAAATTATTTTCAATTATAAAAGAATATTTTTAATTACTGCGAACCATTATCTTTTACACTTGAAGGTCATTTACATTGTTTTAATTACTCGTGCAGTTATATGTTAAACGGCATTTAATTGTTCATAAAGAACATCAGTTTGTTATCTTTCATCCCATTGGTTAATCAGGATATTGTATTTCGAATTTCGAATTTCAGATATTGAATCTCGAATTTCGAATCTTTATTTTCGAAAGATCCTTCTGCGCTTTCGTACAATTTGTTTTCCGAAAATAAATTTAATTGTTTTTCGAAATTGAGCAAAAGTTTGTCTGTTGACAATGCAAGTCGATCTAGCAAAAATAACTCAGAAAATATTTTAATAAAAATGAAATGAACAAATTTGACGAGACTTTGAAAATCGAATATTCAAAATAATGCAATCGTGTGCAACCTTACCTGGACAGTGTTTCAGAAGATATCATAGTGCATAACAAAAGCAATGAACCAACATTGAAATACTTTTTAAAGGAATGGTCAGTCTGGATACAAAAGTGCTCAGCATGAAAAAAAAAATTGGAATTAATACAAAAAAGGTGGAATGATTTCTCTTTTTTTTTCCAGACCTATCGATTCGCTGAAGAACTTTAAAGCCCAACTGGAATTTGAAAATTCATTGATGTTCTAAAGTTCGTTGGAGTATTTAATTTCCATGGAATTATTTTAGTTCCCTTGGAAGTTTAATATCTCATTGGACCAAGGTTCTCCTATGGACATGTGATAAATCCTTTTGGAAAACAGTGTTTTCTTATGTCCTATGGGAAATGTTTTTTTCACAGGAATTTTAATTTTCCTATGTTTTGGAAATTAAATTTAAGGAACAAATATGAAAAAAATATCAGTTAATGCGTTTGATTATGGGAAGCTCCATGAAATTCCGAACATCTTGGCTTTACACATGACTTGGCAACTTTTAGAATGGCGGCGCAAGATTTGCAAACATTGGAATTACACATTTAAAGCCGGTTTTTATTGGGGTTCTTGTTACTCGATCTTTAGTTTTATTTCTATGTTTTGCACATTTGTGTTTGTCCTTTTGCCCTTTTTTTTGTGGCCATTGTCTTGTCTCTCCTTCTTCGATTTACGGATTCTGATTACTCCTTTTTCAGTTTTTCTCTAAAATTTAGATAGCTAGGTTAGTAAATATCATAATTCAAGAATTGGCAAGTTTTTGATATGAGATTAGAAAATTATCATTATATTCAGACAAATTTCAAAAAACGGCCTACTTTTTAAAATACTTTTACCCAAATTCATAATGAAATAAATAAGATATTAGAATTACATAATAATATTTGTGGACGATAATTTATTTAGAAATTATGATGTGTAGCAAGATGCTTTCATCAACCACAATTAATATGAATATCGTGCACCATATGTACTGATCTATACTATATCAAAATAATTGCTTTTTAAACGGTGACGTTCTTAGTGCAGGATTTATTTTTATTATCACATGAATCGTAACTGCACACTTGGTCACTTCACTATGATAAATGTTATCATTATTATATAATAGTCTTAGTCATCTAGAAATTAAATCTGTTTCTACGTACTGGTGAACTTGAATCCAAATGAGTTTGGCTTAGGGTTATTGTGTTTAACGCCACTTTCAACAATATTTCAGTTATATCGTGGCGGTCAGTTTGATTGATGGGGGAAACCGGAATAGCCACAGAAACCCACCGATCTGCCGCAAGTCCAATTGTTTCCAATTTTGTTTCTATTTTGTAGATTCTGAACACGACTATTTGTATTATTTTCAGTCTCCGCGAAAATCTTTACTCTAAGCCTACAGACATGGGATGATCACTTCGAATGCGGAAGTTCCGAGTGTGCTTTCTGGTCCGGTCAAAATCAAGGATTATAAAATTGGTTTTCCCCCCACTTCTTGGAGAACTATTTTGCGGAGGTAAAAATTAAAAAGTTAAAAACGATCACAAATCGTTTTTATGAGAGAATTGATTTGAAATGATGATATATTTTCATCTTTATTGATATTTACAATAATTAAAACAATTTTAAGTACATTTTTTTACTGTTTCAAAATTTTACAAAAATCTTGTAAAATGGGTGTTGAGAGAGATGGTGAGTAGGGAAGCAGGAACGACAACTCTGGATAGAGAATGGTTATTTTCATATGTACTGAATCTGAAAATAGTCGTCGTTCTCAAGGCGTTACGTGCCGTTGTCATCAGGCGATTTTCTTTAAATGCAGTATCTTTGAGGTTATTTAAATTTATTTCCGATTATTTGCCTTATTTTGAAAAAAAATAATATATTTTTTCAATATCATAACAATTTTTTTTTTAATTAATTTAATCCAAATTATTTGTTCGATTCAGATTGTGCACACCCTTATGTAACACACGCGGGTTATACGGTGCATACAACCTGATTGAGGTTATTTCTTCAAAAATTGCGATCAATCCTTAATTAAAGAAAGATGACGTTCGGGGAACACACCGATTGGCAAACATTTGGTCAATTATTTTACAATCTCAAACTAATTAATAGCCCCTTTTATCTTTTAGATTTCTCATCTAATTACCCTTGATAGTTATAGCTGAATAAACAAACATGTCTTTTATGAAAAGAGCATCGGCATTCAACAATTTTTAGCTACCTGTAATTTGACAATTTATGGTGTTAATAAAAGATCAAAAATTGCCGGAATCCGTTAATGGGACTTATTTGCAACTCATTTTTGTAAGTATGATGTAAAAAAGTTATATTAAATATCCTTACGTATGTATATATATATGTCATATATGCACTCTCGATTAATGAATTTTAAGATATGGAAGATCGCATGAAAAAGCTCTCACTCAATATATTTAAAAAAGAGACAAATAAAATGCACGAAAAATAAACTTAGATGCACAAATGCAAATTTCACTCGGAACAATGATTATGGACATACATCATAATATGAAACAGGCGCGGTCATGTATGCTCGCGAATCTGAAAATTATCTGCCGATTTTAAACTCATCCAGTGCATGTCGGGGACGACTTTCTTGGGGTCGAAGCTAGTCTCGTTAAGTCAAACTTTCGTTCCTTATGAGATCTCAAAGGGCAACTTCCGGTGTGCAGAAAAACAATTTCCTGTCAGTATGTCAGAATAGATTTAATAAAATTTGAAAATAGCAAAATTAGCTAGGTACATATATATTACCATAAAGAGCTCAATTCGCTCGCATATGGATACCCTACACGCACGGCTAGCAAATTATGTGTTGTTTCCAGAATTTCCTTTTTCAAATATGAATATGAATTAAAATAAATATCATAAAACATTTCCGCTTTATCTCGGTTAAAACTCCAGATCATGAAAATTTAATACCAAAAAAAAAAAACCCCCCACCAATTTGGAAGGTAATCGCGAAATTAGTTCCCGTGTAAACCCCCCCCCCCCTCCCCCCCCACCTATACGGTATTTAAAAGATCCGTGCAAGCGATAAGGGGAACATTTAAGAGATGTAATATAAGGACGAGTTGAAGCGAGGAAGGCTTAACAATTGCGTCCTCCCTTGTCATTTTAGTGGGGTAATACATTGATAATAAACCCAAATTCACAAGGGGTAAATTTAGCGGCCTGTGAGTGGAGTGGAGTGAGCGGTTCACATGGGCCAAACTACAACATTGTGATTGTCAACAACATATTAAAAGGATTACTTAATACGAACTTCGGCTAGTACTTTTGCTTGTTATGCTATTGAAAAGCCCTGCAATAATGCAATGCGCCCAAGAACATTGTTAGAAGGTAACGACGTCGATATACATTAATTTATATATACAATTTGTGTTTGATGAATGAACTAGTCCTGGCTTAATGGTTATTGACCCACCTTCAGTGTGGTAGATGGTGAAATCCATCCCTGTCAGATCAACCCACAGACAACGAAACAAATGTTACCAGTAGCTGCTACACAGGAGTAAAAGCAAAGACTGGTTGGCTTGGATTATGGATAATATGTCTGAGTGGAGTGACTTGTCTACCCTCCGGTTTCCTCACCAATAAAACTGACCGTCATGACATATTGTTGAATGTGGCGTTAAACACCATAACATTAACCCCCTATCAAAAAAGCTTTAAACTGCGGAATCGTCATCAATTTGGTTTTGAAGAAAAACATGCAACAATTTTCCACATTTGTATCAAATGTCTTGTTAACACTCAGCATGTCGTTAAGATAACAGGTGTCACTAGTGGAGCAGGAATTAAAAATTTGTATGGAGCATATGAGTGCATCCACGGTTTCAATAGGGATGGTGCGGTCCCATTTGTAGTTTCCTGTGTAGTGTTTTGCAGATCATTGTTTGTCCTTTTTCGTAAGACATATTCGGAGGACAAACTTTATTAAATCACCGTTTCTGATTGATTTAGTCTTCAATATTAGTGATATTATTCTTAATGTCTCATTTGGTTTTCTGCCAGAATGTATGCCCTTAGCATACCTCTTGTCCTTTGGTACCGCAATGTCTATGTCCGCATAAACCTTTGTTTACGAATGAAACAATGAGAAGATAGTGTTCGATTAGCTATATTGAATTGGTGTAATGACCATTCAGTTAAACAATGGAAAATTAACAGTTAGTATTAATTTCTTCAAGGAAATTAATGTAGAACTGTAGTATTATTACGTTTCTTCCAAATAATAATAACACGTTTTATGTATGGTTCTTCTACTTTTATTTATTTAGACACAATTATTTGATATATCATATATATATATTAATTATTAGTATTTTTTTCGCAAGACAAGGATTATCAGGTCCATATCAGATGAGCGAAAAAAAAAAAAAAAAAAAAAGGTTATCGGTAATTTCACAATTTTAACACAGCTTTGTGATTTTGTTGTGTTTTGACCTTTTTCTTTAATGAAAGGTTTAGTGACGTCACGTTAGACCGCGCATGACAAATGACCAACAGCTGATAATTTCTAGTATCACGAGTCGGTGGTCAACTGAACGTTGTTACTAAATTTATCGGGTAGTAAAGATCAAAGGAAACTGTAACAAATTACCGATAAAATATATTATTAACCAATGACTTTAAATAAAATAGAAATTTACCATTTAATATGACAGCACGCTCTTCAACTTGACATTTATGTCATATGCACATGCCCTGTATAAATTTGTATTATAAACTTCCGGCTCCTGAAATAGGCTATATGCAAGCTTGAATGAATTTGTGAGATAGACAATAGTTGCATTGAATTAGCAGACGGACAGCAACAAACATGGCGGTGCCCGAGAGGATGTCGGATCGACATGCCAAATCGGCTGAAGATATGATGGAAGTTCTTGCTCACGATATCATGAGGTATGAACCATTGCCAGAGCAAAGTGACCTATTGGCTCTAGCATCAGCACTTGCCGGAAATGCTCCGAATGATCAGTACTTATCGAGTTGAATGTTGAATTATCTCTCCTCCTTTGAAAAATGAAAGACTAGAAAATAACAGCAGTATTTATTGCAAAAAGCATGTAATGAGGTACAAAACAAATTTTCCACAAATTTATGAAAACTTTATTAAATATACAATGAAAGCAAAAATATATAAGTAGAATATGAAACTTCGCTACACATGTACAGAAATCTTGTTTTTAGTCGATATCAGCAACCAAATCTCAATACGATTTCATTTTCTGATGAAGGTGTCATTCCAATAAAACCTGTATTAACTCATCATGCAGTCGTATCAGGTCTTGATAAGCTGTATAGTTATGACCACAACGAAAAAATAAGACAAATACTGTAATGTTAAGTCATAGGTTAATAAAGGTGTCCTAAAATGTGTATTTTCATATAAAGCCTGTATTATGTCCTCGTACAGTAGTATTGGGCCTCGATCACCTGTATAGAACCTCTGCGTTGCCTCGGGCCTATGCAGCTGACCTCGACACAATACGACTGCCTCGGACATAATACAGGTTTTATATGAAAATACCCATTTAATAACACCATAATAATTAAAATAATCAATATCAATACAATTTAAATGAAAAGAAAGATAGCTCTTTCTAATATATTATCATGATCACAGTAACAAAATGCAATGCAAGGTAACTCAATGTGATTACACAATTTATATTAAAGAAGTGACCTGGGGGTCATGAACTCATCAACATGTGTAAGAGTGACGAAGCAAGCAAATACAAATATTTCTTTGCAAACAAATACATGTACATCTTATTTTCCGGAATATATCGTATGCAATAAATGTGAAAATGTAAATATAATGTCATATTAAAAATAAACAAAACTAATAAGCATCATAATAAGCAAAGTTAGCATATAAGCTTCTTACACCAATTAATCCAATAAGTTAAATAACTTATTAATCAAATTAATTAATAAAAGCAAAGCAAAACAAAACAAAACAAAATAAAAGCAAAGCAACAGTAAAATAGAATACACTGATTCTTACCTCACATGAGGTGTAAAGGATTATATCTCCATAGGTGGATAGGTGGTGAAATCAATTCAATTTGACCTTGGAAAAGAAATAAGTTCTCCAAATATTAGATTTTCAACTTCTGAATCACAGCTCTAAATGTCAATGTTGTACAGAGGTACATCAACAGCAATATGGTGTCGCATAGAAAGATTAAGACAATAGACAAAAGAATGTACCGCCAAAAATAGAAGTGACCAATGAAGATAATGTAAGAGTGCGGTTCAACGAACCATGGATAGAAATGATTAGAGTTAAATATAATAGAACCAAAAGTATATGTAGTCCGTGATTATGTCATGTCCGTCAAACAGGTCTATAGTAAAAATTAATTAATCAAAATAATATCAACATACTTAATTACACTTTGTAATTAATCTGTAATAAAAGAAAGCAATTAAATAATTCCGTTTAGTTAAATTATTACCAATGACAATACTGAAAAAGAATAGAAATACAAAAACATATAAAATGATTAAAATACAGGCTGTCACAGAACAATTCAGAAGGAGCATTCAAGATTCGAAATTCAATATCTAAAACTACCAATCAAGATACAGTGGTAAACACAGAATGTTTTATGGCCAATGAAATGTCTTTTAACATTATTCCATACAGAACAAACTAGAAGGAAAAAGAAACAAACAGAACCTTTTTCATTATATTAAATAAATTCATTTGTAAACCGAAATATAAGAACAAACGGGAATTAATAATAAATAATTGAAAACAACGAGAATAACTGACATCTCTTGATAAATATGAAGTGTTAACAATATATTGATGACAGATGTGTTGAGGGTGTGGGAATACCTCCCATTAATTACAATTAAATCTTATTTCACATTAATTAGAATAGGTTTATCATACCCATCAATTCACAACTCATTTATAGCCAATAAACGAACTGAAGTGAAACCTGCCCAACATATGATGCATGCAATATAGTTGTGCATTATGCCTTTTTATGTGGTTGTTTATTTTTGAGGTTGAAAGGAGTGCTATAAGAAATTAATGCCCTGTAATCGGCATCTACTAATATACTTAACCCACGCTTTTATCATGTCCACTGTGTGCAAGGTAGTTTTCCATTAAATATTATTTACTGCATTGAGACTTTATAGGAGGTGCATCCTATTTATCCACATAGCATTATTATAGGGTTATGTCCTGCAATCAACATCTCTTCTACAAGCAAGAAATGGATTGTTATTCTAGACGGATTCTCTGGCTAGAGGTGGGTCCCAGTTACAACAGCTCATGATATAATTGATCGTCATTTCTTGGACCCTCTGAATCAATTAAAAGATTAAGAGATGATGGCCACAGGTGTGTAGGTGCGATTTAGGTATCGATAAGACCGCAATTGAGGAACTACAAGTACTTTCTCATACTCTAAATGGTCATGAAATTCAAAATAATTGCTTCATTTATGGTGAGAGTATTTCCAATCAGAAAATTGAGGCCTGGTGGAGTATATTATTTGTCAACCAGCACGAAATTATATTAAGAAATAGGTCAGAACTACAGTATAATATGTAATCCTGATAGATAGGGTTATGGTGTTTAACGCCACTTTCAAGAATAGTTCAATGAACTCGTGGCCGTTAGTTTTATTTGTGGAGAAAACCGGAATACACAGAGCAAACCACAGACCTGACACAAGTCATTGACAAACATTATCACATACTATTGTGTAGAGTACATCTAGCCATGTTCGGGATTGGAACCCACAACGTTAACGGTGATAGGCACTGATTACAGAGGTAGTTTCATATCCAACTAATATTCGATCACGACCACGACGGCCACTAGTTTATCTTGAGATATCTTATTATACTCGTAGATATTATACTACATTCCTGCCTAGTTTATTAGAATGTTAGGTTATTTACAAAGAAGAAGAATAGACAGGAGACACAATTAGAGCGGGGCGGGGAATAGTATTTGCCCCCCCCCCCTTTTGTAGCTACAATTTGGAACAAAAACATAATTTTTACCATGGAAGCAAAACATATTCAGTAAAAATATGCAAAAATAAGAGTATGCTTCGAAGGCAAGAATTACTTTTTTCTTGCTTGTTAGTTTTGAAAGCTTTCTGTTCATTTCCTGAAGCCTCTTTTCAACCCACTTCTAGGATTGTCCCGCACACCTTCCAGTTCATTCCTATGCCACTGTATGACTCCATTATTTATTACCATGAAAAATCTCGACTAACCATGAGAAGCTCCCATTAAATATATGTTATTACCAATAATAACGGCCCGTATACGGCAAGTTAGTAGAATAACACATGAAGAAAAGGATAATGGTTAAGTTCAAGTGTATATGACAAAAGTGGATCATTGTACAATATGAATAAAAATAAAAAACAAGAGGCATTGTGCATTATATGTTATACTGTTTCTACAAAATATATATAATTTTTACTTATATATTTCTTAGCATTGAAAAAAAGCTGGATATATTATTAATAATGTATCTGATAATATAATAGGCACTAAAAGACGAGAAACTTGTTCAAAAAGCTAACCGTTTATTTTATTTGAAAAAAATTGAGAAATGTATCCACACTGTCAATGAGCATTTATCTTTCACTGAATGTCGAGCAAACGTCAGTGAAGCGATCCCTAATTGTCCATGCTTCTTAACCTTTTTCGTGAATTGAAGAAAACCTTAGAGAAATCTTATTTAAAGGAACACTTTGAGCATACGGGCCCTCATCGTATAGTATGTGGACACCGTATGTTATTCATGTTTACCTTTATACCGAAATAGACCCATCTTGAGATAAATGTACCCCCAACTTTTAGTTCTGGAATTTTCATCTTCTCTAGACGTGTATTTCTGAAATACCAATCCCAAAAATGTAGCATAAGCTAAAAACTTTTTTTTCGATTTTTTTATCAACAGAAAAAAAGTAAGTTTGCTTTTTTTTCGCTATAATGTCGAAGTAATTCCATAAACTAAGAATTCAGCAGGAAATATTTTTAATTTCATCCAAAGAGAAAAACACATTAATAATACTCTTGCACAGAAATAATATGTCGATGAGGAATTTAGGATTTGAAAAACATGATTCCAAAAAAATATTTGAAAATAACTGCTATAGAATACATCGGTTTCTGCTTTTGTTGGTAAACATATGGTTAAAATCGGACATCATTTAACTTCAGAATAATATTTTTAAAACAATATAGTTTTATATCAAATATATAGGGGAAATTGGAACTGTGGGCATACCATTTGTCCATTTTCTATAAGACAGCAGGAAATCAAATCGTGAATAAGCCCTTAATCAAAATTATTTGGATGTTTAACTCTATAAACACATGTAAATGTCTTAGTTCCAATAGTATACATTGTTTTAGAAATAAGACGAATTTCGTAACTATGCTATTGAATATGTAATATATTGCAGATAAACGTGACTGAATTTTCATTTTGAAACAAAAATAACTATTCCTCGTTTTCCTTTTTCTCCAATGATTTTTTCTTCAATCGGATTCTTTTAAGTTCAGGGTGGCTAAGTTTGATTACTTACAAATGCTTCCTACATCAGTTTGGAGAAAATTGTATGTTTCTATAAAGATTACTTTTCTTAAAAAACACATTTCAATTCAATGAATCGGTATGTGCATTTGGGTCTAAAACGTTTGAATGATTTACACTCTTGATAACTTTCCAAATATATATATATATAGCTGATATTGCTCTCATATTTTAATTAAAATTGCTAGATAAACATATTGTGTTTTAAATTGTTTTAATTTCTTTGTGCTTACATCTTTTTTTTTTTACGAGGATACATCAAGATTCAACTACAAGTATAGTAAACTATTATTTGATCTACACGTAGTACTACAATAATAATATATCTAAGAAAAAACTACCCAGTTAAGACATGTGCTATATGAAGGTGCTAGTTATTAAATAAAATCTATAGATGTATTTAACATTTTATTTCTTTAAATGAAAATTTTCTAGACATAGTCTTAGATAAGATCAATCTTATATGTTTAAAAACATTTATAGTATAACAACCCATTTCCAAATCTCGATGAAACTCTTCACTTGTCCAGCTGATGGTTACAATAATAAATGTCAAAATATGTTGATGATATAAACACATGAAATAATTAAACCAGACTAGTTATGTAAAAGTAGAAACAGTGAAAACATTCTATGATATATAGTGCTATGTCATCAAAGTGTGTCGTTAAGTTTTATAGTATGATGATAACAATGATGGAATACAATTCTGTTTTTAAATTCCATGAGGTGTCAGATGATTATGAAAATATTTAGAATAACAGATGAATTAACTCATTGCATTTATTAAGAAAATATACATTTTGTATTTCAAATTATAAAATTAAAGGTGAAATGCACACGTTTTGAGTCATTGATTCTATTGCCTTACTCGATAAAGTTAAATAACTAATGCCGAAAAACAAAATTTACTGCGCCCAGTGTGTCACCGTTTACTTCTTAACACAGGTAAACTTGTGGTTTATTGTCGAAGCTTAACATGAGTATCTCCTCTTGGTAAGCCAAATCTGTGCGTGATTCGGTTCTGATTAGTCTGCTGCGCATACGAGGATAACATAGCTTCTCGATATGCTATCGATACAGTGTCAATTAGATCTTTTTGACAAGATTATCAAGCCAATTCTTTTATACGGCAGTGAAATATCGGGTTTCTGAAATAATGAGAGCATTGAAACAGTTCATCTTAAGTTTTGTAAGATCCCTTTAAAGTTAAAATTGTCTAGTTTTATGATATACGGAGAATAGGACGTTACCCTATGCATATTGATATCAAAGTCTGAATTATGTCATCTTTGGTAATATTGTTAACTGGTAAACAGTCACAGTTATCGTTTTTAATATACAAGTCTATGCAAAATTTAAGTTTAAGCAGCAATATAAATTTTGATTGAATTCAATTTACAAAAGGTGTATTTGATAATTGTAGTTATACTTATGAATGGGAGACACAAACTTTTATAACTGATATATGGTTAAAACAAGTAATGCAAGTTAGACTTCAAGATCAATTGCGACACTTTTGGCTATCTACACTTGATGATTCGCCAAACATTTCTAGCGTACAGAATTTTCAAGCAAACTCTGGAATATCAAAGTTATCTTAATATTTTAAAAGACAAAGACTTAACTTCTCTAAGCAAATTTAGAACAACAAATCATAAATTACCAACTGAATGCGGATGCTGGTGTAATATACAAAGAGAAGACATAATTTGTGCATTATGTCCAAAAATTGACATTCCATTATGTGTTTCCATGTGATAATCTTAATACCTAAAGATAACAGTACCTTAAAGAAGAGCTTAGAAACAGATCCAATACTTTGAAATTCAAGGCAATTATGACATCTAAAAATAAATACGAACTTCAAAAATTATGTAGATTTGTAGCCATCATAAATAAAGGTGTGTGCCCTCCCAGTTAACTGAACTGCTACCAACATGTACATATATTAAGTAAATAGTATATTTTGTATTTTGTATCTCTATACCATGTTGCGCTATGAGACATCGAGATATATATATATAACCGCTCACTTTCTTGGCTTGGTACAAAGAGTGAATTTTGCATTTCCCACCCAAACTCTAACTTAGAAACATAATGCGCTACATCTAATGACCACCTTCACCAAGTTCAATATAATCTCACGTTATGTATTTACTTACAACAAAGCATAGATTGAAAGTAAAAATAAAAGACTCGTCTACGCACTCGCTTTGTAATTTATTCAACAATACATGTCGATCTCTTAACTGTAAACAATCCTAAATCTCTTACGCTTACAACACACATTTATTTTAAGGAATTTACGTTGAATAAGACAAACATTACAAGCGACTCTTACATTTTTTGGACTTAGACATACCCCTTTATCAATGTAACTTTTCCACGCGTTTACGACAGAAGAGACATTTTTTTCTTTTCCTATCGTCAATTTCCCTTTTTTGGGGTGATGGTGACGTTCCCTTGTCTCAATTCTCACTTAGTTCATTTTAAACGTATTTGTAATAATATGTCTGACTTAAATGACCGCAATCTCGTAATAACTGAAAAATAACTTTACACCAAGGAAACCGCTTACATAAATTATTGAAAACTTTCACAAAATTGTATAACTGCCAGACAGATTTTGTAGATACAATTCTACATGCAAATATCTAATCAAAAAGGGTATCTGCCCTCCATGTTGTTTATGGCGACGTAATAAACAAAACTAGATATGTCAAATCTGACGCAACTTAACTTTTAAAACCCTTGAACAATCTTATTCGTAAAGGCTATGACTTACAATTATAGTTCACTATTTGATACAGGTTCATTTTTCTAACAACATATAGACAATCTGCTAGTACAACTAGTAGGTCCACCTTGCATTATAGTACTATTCCTTTCAGTAGTTTCATGACCTGTTTATTCTTTTCTCTCACAAAGACCATACATTTCTCTGGATGTTCATGATCAATAATTGATAGTAAATGTGTTAGAAGTATCAGCTGTGCCTTTAATGAACTTTATCTAACCGAATCTACCTTCCTAGATGGTCGCCAGTCAACTACGAGCATTCATTGACCCTGCTATTGTAATGTACAGGTTTATATTGTCAATCATTTTTGTAATAGTATGTGATCTTTTTGAGTGGAAGCGATATGTGCAGGTTTGTTAATAGTTTTGTTATATATTTATTGTCGTTGGAGATCCCCTTATCAAGAGGGGAGGGTTGGGAACCCATTAACCGGTTTAATCCCGCCACACTTTTGTGTCAGTCCAAAACCAGGATCTAGATTTACAAAGTCATATGTTGTGGTCTTTTTTGTATTCAGTGAGTTCGGTTAAGATGAGAGGTGATTGTTCATTTTGTTGATATTGGTGGAATTGATGACTTTATTTCCACCATATATATATGAACATGGAACACCATATACAATATAAATAAGTAGGTGTCAGGACATGTTGTTATTTTAAATGACATGGCGCCTCAAACACAACCATTCTGACTTCTTCTATCATTGATCTGATATATTTCTGTTCATATATGTTATTAAAATGAAAAACAAAAAAAATAAAAAAACACATTGTGGCGGAACTGTTTCAAAATTCTTTAAATAAAAAGGAGAAAGTGACAAAATAACCGCGCGCATTCCTGGCTTGATACAGAGGCTTCTATAAAAAGTGGTAGGATTGTGCTAGTTTTATGTGCCCAAATTAATCTATTTTACAAATGCAACTTACAGCTATAATACCATTTCAGAAAAAAGATATACGTAATGAAGCCATTGTGTGTTACTGTCGTGTTGCTTTCCTTTATCAATGTTTCTTACACTTGTCCCAGTGCTTGTATGTGTTCGGTAACACAGATAATTGCTATGATAAGAATCTGGAAGAAATTCCATCTGGAATACCTGCGACAACACAGAACTTGTAGGTATTCTGTTGTGTAGAAAACGAAGGGTCTGACGATTGTATATTAGAAATATTCAAGTTATCCAGAATAAATAATGTTGAGATCTGCTGTCAACAAAACAATGTTTCGAAACATCTAAAGAAACGAATTATCGGATTTCAATATAATGATATTCGAATGACTTTACATACAAATACAGAGAACCTGTTGCTGCTTATTAACCAGCGTTTTTACACTTTTGCGTTTATACATGTAAGATATAGCGTCATTCAATAGTTTCACAACCACTAAATATTTCACGCGTAGATTTGAAGAAACATAAGGACTCAAAATAAAAACAAGCGTAGAACAAAAATTATTGAGCAAAAATTTGAACAATTCGAACTCCAACAAAATTCTGGAGTAAAACCAAGTCGAATAGCGTCTCCTGTCCCATTGCTAATGTTTTTTAAAGAAGTTCTAATAAGAAACCCCAACTACGAATTCAGAGATATCATGATCATATTGGATAATAAAATGTTTGCAAACAGTTGATTGCAAATTCATCCACTAACGCATGAAGTCGACAATATAATTTCTGAAAAGATGGCTTAAGTAAAAGTTTTTCGTAACCCAGATTTAGTACTTTGCCGTTGGATATCCAGTTATCAAGAGGGGAGAGTTGGAATCTCGCTTGTAATTTTTTGATTAAAGAAATCGTTTACATAAACAGTCTCTGGAATATCAATTGAAATTTAAAAATCAAACAGGAAATTTGATACTCAAGAAAGGAAAATTTACAATAAAAAAATGGAAGTAAAAACATTAACTGAAATCTGCGAAAGTATCTGTCTTCCATTTTCATAGTTTGAAGATATCAAAGAGGTATTGAGAAACCATACATCCATAAATCGAAGACAATGGAATGGCTAAGAGAAAAAGGGGAAAAGACAAACAATTTTCTACAAAACACCACACAGAAATCAAATATTGAGCAGCAAAAAATATTAATCTTAAGCACACTGAAATATATTAGAGGTACGTGACCATCAAGCGTAGGATTGTTTAGTGACAAAGCATCATATGCATGCTATGGAATAAATGTTTCGGTTTTCATCTTTGACATATTTCCTATTGTACATAGTCTATTGTAAATACCTCTTGTCAGTTGATCGTTAATCACGTGTTAGGTGCCAAAGAGGTAATAGGAAACCACAAATGCATAAATCTAAGGACAGACAATGTAATGGCCATGCAAAAAAACAGGAAAAAGACAAAACAAATTCTGGTCTTTGAAAATTCGGTCTTTTGAGATTGCAAGAGCAAGTCGAGAAGTAGTAGTGCATTTTTTTTGTTCCAAAGTGATTTCCTATTGTGCCTAGTCTATTGTAAGTTATTGTTAGCAGTTGATCGTTAATTACATGTTAAGTGTGACATCCTTTTCTGGACAGAGCTCAGCTGCTGACGCAAAAGCTAGTCATAGAAGCGTAGCGTAGGTCCTAGGTTTACGACATCGCTACAAACATTCTACAGTCGTAATCACAAGATTGCTTGACCTTGCGAAATATCCAAATCTCAAATGACAATGGATCTTTTACTTTTGCGTAGATGTGTTCTTTCCTCTATCACTGCCAAGACTTGTTACTGGATTTGAATCTATATATGACTAACACAGCGAGTGTCTTATAAGAATGAAGAACTGTTTACCCTTCGCGAGCATCTGAGTTCACTGCCGGATCTTTCTGATCATCTTTTTACTTTTTGTGTTGTCCTAATATGTGTCTTTACGTTCCGTGTTATGATGTTGTGATGTCCGTTACGATTTCCGTATGAAGACGATGTTTGGTTCGTCTTTACCTCCAGTTATTTGTAGGTGGTCATGTCTTACTTAGGTTATTTATGTTTGTTTGCGTACAGTGGTGGCCAACGCATGTTGTATTGTGGATTTGCTTTGTTTTTCCTCGTCGTATGTACCCTACGTTGCCAGTTTCTCTGGATTGTCCATTATTGATTGCCCCTTCGGTATTATCTAACGCTTGTTTCAGCTTGCTGACATTACAAATCATATCAAATAGAAATATTGCAAACTGTTCCCAACTTTGCATGCCTTAGACTTTAAAAATCCGTTTTATCGTTTCCAGTTCTGTCCCATGATATTCGCTATTTTTTTAAACAGTTGATAATAGTCCAATATGAAAACTACACAGAAAACTAAAGATAGGACAAAGCGAACTCCACAAAATACGAGAGGGCTTTACGATTGGGTGAGCAGTTCATGCTTTACTAGTGGTACCCGTCGTGTAACGTTACTCTGTCAATCTGCTGATAAGTCAAATATAAGGAAAGAACGACACTGCCATTATCGACAAGTATTAGTGCACACTTTGGTCGTTCCAGTTGTATTTCCTATTGTGCATAGTCTGATGTAACATTATCTCAACAAACACGACAAATATGGTGTCCATTGAAAATTCCATTATTTATTTAATGCCATGTTCAATGTAATTGTTGCGTGAATTTATGCTTAGCAAAACAATTTCTCTCCACAAAACATAAATACATTTATCTGCTTCTAGCATTATTTTCATGCAAAACCATCCGATGTAAATGTTGTTTAAAATTATTCATTTTAGAATAGAAATAAGAAACTTAGCTTTTTTTTCCAGGGACTTAGGGAACAACCGAATTAAAGATATCAGTCCACAGGCCTTTCAAGGTCTATCGGCATTATAATTTTTGTAAGTGGTTTGGATTTCTACAGTAGATATACGCTAAAATTCTATAAAAGCTGCAACAATAAATTTGGCAGCAATTCCCTCTAGAATACCTGAGAAAACAGAGATATTGTAAGTATCTACATATATAATCGATCGAACCTTGTTGTTTAGAAGACGAAGGGTCTGGTGATTTTATATTGGAAATATTCGAATTATCCGGAATAAATAATATTGAAAACTGATATCAACAAAATACATTTTCGAAATATCGAAAGAAACGAACGATCGCAGTTCAAGATAACCAGATTCGATTGTACATACAGAAAATACGATGCTACATAATAACCAGATATTTGAAAATTTGAACCGGATATGCATTTATTCATTTAAGATTTAATGTCTTTCAATTGACACTCCAATAAATGCGAAACAATAAAATATTTGTCTCTTATATTTGCAGAAATATGACCACAAAAGTTTTCAAATATTTTGTTTCCAAAGTATTTGCACTCGTCAATATGCCAGAATATGTACCAACAACTATACCTGTGCTTCTTAAGAGACGTACAATTCCAATGGACACTAGATGTGATCCCATTTTGGCCGACTTATTCCTACTGTTACTTGAGGCGGACTTCAGTGGCTAGCCAATAGCAAACAGAGGAAATTGGCTATGTTTTTTCACATTCTGTTTACTTTCGAAGCCGGAAGCGATTACAACTTGTTTAGGGATTTGGGAATTTAATCTCTACAAGACAAAAACTAAAGAAATATAAATAGATACATGAAAGTGAAAACACGAAAAGCAAAATGAAATTATGTAGTTTTCTCGCTTTGTGAATATAAAACAACGAAAAGGTGCAAACGCGAAATTTGTATGAGGCGGACATCAGTGGTTATCCAGGAGGAAAGAGAGTACATTAGCTCTTTTCTTCTTCAAATTAAGTTTAACTTGCAAGCCGGATGCGATTACTACGTGTTTTGGGGTTTGCACATTTAATCTATGCAAAACTAAAGCGCAAACAATAAAAGTGGAAATACCTGATATTTGTATTTATTTTAATAAATAATCTAAAAGTACAAACGTTTGGTATTGGATTTGTTTATTTATGGATCATTATATATATGAGTACCGTAAATTAAAAGTTGACAACCAATACTATGTTGTCTCTCAAATCTGTGCCAATCCATATACTAGGTTCACCTTTGCTTTTAAGATACACTTGTTCAACTTTCCCTTGTTGACATGCTGTAGACGTATCATGCTGTGCTCGGCACAGCCCTTGTCATGCAAAGAGAAGAATGGTGTAATATGATTTGCTTACTTATAGCGAATATGTGTGTTATTTGTAGATCACCACTAGAGCATTTACACTATAGTGAGTTAGTGATTGTTGTTTCCTACCAAATGAACAGTTTTTCCCCCAGCTATATCATGGCGAGAACAAGCTACATTTGATGAGATGAAGATGATGGCCACTTTGTACTAGAAGAACACACTTAGTTGTACCTTTATAGTGCTAGCCCACTGAAACAACAGTCAACGGGTAGACATGTCGTTCAACTCAGACACATTATACTGATTCTCAGCCATGTAGTCCTTACTCCTAATCCTTAGTGCTTCATTATTAATGGAGAGGAAGCAAATACCAACAGCATAGTCTTTGGTTTGAACCCGATGGGACTCGAATCTACAATCTACCTCACTCCAGGTGTCCTTCGGCATAGAGTTAGGAATAGTCGTGTAAAGGGTAGAGAAGTAAATTGTGATAATGCTATTGCAGGAGGAGTGGGACCAATATTGTATGTGCTCTAACAGATCTTTAGAGTTCTTCAGAATCCACTTTTGATTCACACCACCCATCGGATAGCTTGTGCAACTCGGAAGCCCAGATTTGACCGCTGATAGAATACATGTTAATAACTTGGAAAGAGGTTTCGTGGAGAATTTGGCAGACCCAGCAATATAGCGCTGTTTGAAAGGACGCTCGTATAATGTAGGAATCCAGTATAGTAATGGTAGATACAGTTCTTCATCTTTGGTTTAAATTCCAAAGGAACATAAGATAGACCTATGATTGTCCAGTATTTCCTCTTTCAGAAGTGTTGTCGGAGTATATGTAGGGTTGCCAAGTGAATTGTCAATAGCTAATTACTTTATCAAGTAGTCTACGTAATGTGATTTACACACACATTTTTTATTCAAACCAAATCACATCTGTCCAAATGTAAAATATCAACTAACAGTTTATGTAATGTTTGCAAAGTAGAAGAAGGTTATAATAACTTGTTTATGTCATGTAAATATTTAGACATGCTTTGTAATAGCGCTTTCAAATACCGCATAGCAGGTGTCAAACGTAAATCGCCAAAATAGATTCCGCGAAATATTTATACAAAATTTGTACTTCCGATTTGGTGGTCGATGATCGTTAATCAATATTGTAGAAACGTGCCGAACGGCATTGTATAATTAATATGAATTAATAAATATCACAAATGTCATGAACAAATATGATTGCATTAATTGTCAAAAGTCTCCCGAGAATAGACAACTGTGTAATGCATGTGATACAGTTTATGTAGATATTTCGTAACTCTATGTGATTTTGAGTTGTCTGATCTTGATTTGCAATTTGTATATAAAATCGTTGTTTGTGTACTTGTTTCTAACAATTTAACCACTTATTTGTGGTAAGAAATAACAAAATGAACCATAATTTCTTGTACCTTTTTACTCATAGTGTCCATCCGCGAAAATAAAATATACTGTTTTGTTCAATCCGCGAAAATAAAAACCGCGATAATTTGTACCATACCTTTGCCCCCCAAAATCGCGAAATGTTAGACCCGCGGGAATAACCCACTATACGTAGCACTATTGTGCTGGGTCTGCCAAATGCTCCACGAAACCTCTTTCTAAATTATTAACATGTATTCTATCGGCGGTCAAAACTGGGCTTCAGAAGTACTGTGACACTAGCTACTCGAGAGGTGGCGTGAATTAGATGTGGATTCTGAAAAACTCTAAAGATCTGTTAGACTACATACAATCTAGGTCCCTTTCCACCTGCAATAACATTAAAACATTTGACTTCTCTACCCTCTACACAACTATTCCTCACTCTAAGCTGAAGCACAGATTAATGGACTTGGTCCAACTGTGTTTCATAACAAAAAATGACCAACGTAGATACAAATACCTTTTGCAAAGAAGGGAGAGATCTTACTTTGCAAAACACCACTCTGATTCTACCAAAATGTTCTCTGAAACTGATATCATCAACATGCTCGAGGTTTTGATTGCCAACATATGTGTTATCTTTGGTGGACGTTTTCTTCAACAGACAGTCGGCATACTTCAGTGTACAAACTGTACCCCTCTTCTCGCCGAATTGTTCCTTTATTCGTATGAGGCAGACTTCATACAAGGGACTTCTCAAGAAAAAAGAAAAGAATAAGGGTAATAACAAAATTACCGAACTCCGAACAATCTTGCAAAGGGAAAGTCAAAACTCATAAGTATATAAACGGACAAAATCAGTCAACAACCTGAAAACTGTAAAAACCGTAATGACCCTGACTTGGTACAGGTATTTCTAAAGAAATGGTGGGTTGAATCAGATTTTAAAGCGCCAAACCTCCCGCTTTCATTACGGCTCAAAGGTTCCGGCTGTCACTATAGCAGTATTTATAACAATACTGGAAAAAAATAGGTAAAGTAGTTGTCAAAGAAGCTAGCCCGATCCTTTAATTTCAGCTTCCGCTATATATATGATGTACTTTTATTAATTAATTGTAGTTTTGGTGATTTCGTTGATCGCATTTATCTCATTGAGCTTGAGATAAGGGATTCCACAGATACAGATAGGTTTGCTTCATACCTTGACCTACACCTCGAAATTGACAATGAGGTTAAGAACGACACTTTGCGACAAAAGAGATGATTGCAATGGTCCCATTGTGAACTTTCCATTTATGTGTAGCAACATTACAGCAGCACCTGCATATGGAGTATATATCTCTCAGTTGAAACGATATTCCAGAGCTTGTGGTTCATATCGGGATTTCCTTGATATAGGGTTGCTGCTAGCAATGAAGCTACTGAACCAAGGGTTCCTCTTGGTTAAGTTGAAGTCATTACTTCGAACGTTTTGCGGTCGCCACCATGACTTGGTTAGAATTTCAAAATACATTGGTGTTTTAAAAGTCCATGGTAGCTTTCATGAATGGCGGCGGAAATTTTGGAAACCATTGGAATTGGAAATTTAAAAAGGGAATGTGTTAACAGATATATATGTATAATTAAAATGACCAATACGTACCGTTTTCTGAGAATCTGATCTTTCCCGTAAAATTCAAATATGTTAGTAAATATCATAAATTTAACATTTGACAAGTTTTCGATATGAGATTCAAAAGTTATAATTATATCCAGACACAATTCTAAAAACCACCTACTTTTAACCGACATGAATTCATAGATGGAAAGTAATTTCCACACACCAAACATGACAAGCTTGGCTATCATCCAATACACTATATTCATGACACAGATTATTAAATTTAAATTAGGAATAAAACTAAATACGGAAATGGTCAATATATTAAGTAAATTATCGTTCACTATTTGTGATAAGATACACTGGTTGTTAATATAATTACTTAGTATGTGTCGTATGTTTCTAACAGATTGGTACTTAAGGTTATAAATAGCCAATCTAATTTCAAAGATTGTTTTATTGTAATATGATGTGCCTTTCTTCATGCTTTCCAAAGCTACTGACGTTATCGGTGTGTTCGTTTCCTCACACATTTGGACTGAAACTAGCATATTTATCATTCACTTATATATGTTGTAAACAATTGAATGTTTGTGTATTTAATAGCCTGTTATGAAATATTAAGTTTATACAATGTTTTGTCGGTAAATGAAGTTAGAATTTTATATTATTAGTATGGTAACTTTAATCTTTCGAAATACCTATACCAAGTCAGGGTCATTACGGTTTTCACAGTTTTCCCGTTGTTGACTGATTTTGTCTGTTTATATACCTATGAGTTTTGACTTTCCCTTTGTAAGATTGTTCGGAGTTCGGTAATTTTGTTATTACCCTTATTTTCAACAAACATCATGTTTGCAATCTGGATAAACTATTAATTCAAAACTAATTTTTAAGTTACCGATAAGACATGTAGGGACATTTGTTTTCTCAAATGAATTTAGCATCTCATATACGGCGACACATAAGTCACCCATGACATGAGGAGATAGATTCATTCTCCACATAAAGGATGTCATGTAAATTTGATTATGACTATTATGTAACATTCCTATTTTATTTTTTCTAATTTTTTCATTCAATGACATTTCAATCACATGTACATTTCCCAAACTGTTTATATGTAGTATTTCTGTTTGTGATCTTACTTTGTCTAGATCACACGCGTTTAATATTTTGATATTTTTAATACACATGAAGATGTGTTTGGTTCTAGATCGGCGAAACATATGCATAGCCAGAAAGCAAATGATACAGCCATTTTTTTTAAACCAAATGGGTAACAACTTAGATGTTTATGGAGCGGCTATCGGACTGTTTCATGCCTGTAAAATGAGTCTTAATATCGGCTATGATTCTCGCTCTGACACTTTTCATGATATCTTAATTACTAACTTACGATGTTCCTTCCTATTTGCTTCACTTTTAATCCTTCAAAGTCTAAATCCAAAAGTTTATGTTGCCTTCATCCTTTTTGCTTTACATTTTATATTATTGGTTGGCAATATTGAATCCAATCATGGACCTGAGTCTGCTTATATATCGAGTATACGGTTAACTGCGGTAGATATTTTGTCAGATAAATTCATATATATATGCAATATCATTATTCGAAGTATAAGAAATAAAATTAATTTTCTCCAAAATTTTGTTGATGAATTTGATATTATAGTTTTAACTGAAGCACATCTCGACAACAGCATTGAAAACAGAGATATTGAACTCAATTCATTTGCCGATAAACATCCTTAACGAAAAGATCGTACTAATTATGGTAGCGGATTACTTATTTACTCAAAGGAAGACATTGGCATTTGCAGGAAACTCGAACTTGAAAATGATATAGATGAAACGATTTGGGTTGAAGTTCATGGCAAAGGTCACTCTTTTCTTTTGTGTAATACATATCGACCTGAATGGACCGACTCTGAATATTGGGCGCGCTTACATCATGGTATAGGCTTAGTATATCAAGTCAACGAAAATATTGTGATCTCCGGAGATCTGTATTAGGACCTTATGTCTTTAAACAATAACAATTGATTGATACGATGAGACTTTTTAGCTTACAAAATGTAAGAGAGAAACCAACAAGGGTAACAAATCATAGTAGAACATTATTAAGATCCCATTATAGTAAGTGACACAATTAATTATGTAGATTCTGATGTTTTTAAATTACCTAATAATATTAGTGATGATGATGCCTCAGTCGTAACTATTCAATGTTCGAAAAACATCTCTCGATCATCTTAAAAAGACATTTGGCAGTATCAAAAAATTATTACGAAAAGTTTGAAGAGATATTAAATGAAATTAACTGGAATGAACAACTTGACCACTTGAATGACGTTGATGAAATATGCGAAAAATTTTACAAAGTATTTCCTAAAAATAGCGAAAGAAAGTATTCCGACAAAAATAGTAAATATTCGAAAAAATGATAGGTCATGGGTTAATAACGAAATACGAAGAGAAATTCGCATGAGGGACAGATTAATAAAAAAATGTTTTGAAATGTTGATATTAAACTATATAAAATAACAACGAAATAAAGTAAATAACATGAACAAAATTTCAAAAGAAAATTGTGAAAATAATTTAGATTATATTCTTTTAGAAAACTTATCCAATCCAAAAACATACTGGACAATTATGAAAATGCTTATCAAATCAAATAAGGGAAGCAACTGTATTCCTCGTCTTAAAAATTCTATAAATACTGAAAACTTCGACGATATTGTGTATGGAGATGAAGAAAAGTGTGATTTGTTAAATAATGATAGCCATCCCACTGCAAATTATTTTTAGCAAATCTCTTCGTCAATGTAAGTATCCCTGTAGTTGGAAAAATGCACATGTGACAGCCTTTTTTAAAAAGGTGATACTTCTTTACCTTCAAATTACCGCCAAATATCATTGATTAGCTGTGTCGGAAAAGTAATGGAAAGGATTATATACAAACACGTATGCAAGCATTTAATGCAATACAAGCTTATCTACCAGTACCAATCTGTTTTTTTGCCTAAGCATTCCTCAGTTCACCAATTAATAGAACTATATAATACTACCTTAAACTCTCTTGAAGAAAAAAGAACTACATGTTGCTTCGTTTTTTTGTGATTTCTCAAAGGCTTTCGATATAGTTTGACACAAAGGTTTGATACACAAAATGAATTGCTATGGAATAAAAGGGAATTTACTAAAATGGTTTGAAAATTATCTATGTTGTAGACATCAAAAAGTAGTAAACAGAGATTCATCGTCCTCATATGTGTCTGTGTCTGCTGGATCCCCCATGGGTCTATTCTTGGCCCTCTGTTATTTCTGGTTTACATTAATGATATTGGTGATCAGCTTCTTTCCTTAAGTCGTTTCTTTGCTGATGACACTTCGATTGGCTATGCAAGTCAAGATGAAGCTCAAATAAAATATGTCATAAATCATGATCTACATGAACTTGGTGACTGGTCAAAGAGATGGTTGATGTCTTTCAACCCAGACAAAACTAAAATCATGCTTTCTAAAAATGTAAAAAGCTCAACAAATTTTAATTTCTATTTTGATGGTAAATTAATTCCACTTACATCAGACCATAAACATTCAGAATGAGGAAACAAAATGGAATAAACAGGTAGAAAATTTAATAAAAAGTGTCTGCAAAAATATATGTGTTTTGCGTAAATTGAAATGTGTGTAGGTGCGAATTAGTTACCGATAATACAAAAATTGAGGAAATACAAGTACATTTTCATGCTCAAAGTGTTCGTGAAATTCGTATTAAATACTTCATTAATGGTGAGAGTATTTCGAATTAGAGAATTGAAGCCTGGTGGAGTATACTATTTGTCAACCTGCGCGAAATTATATGTAGAAATAGGTCAGAACTACTCTAGATAGAAAAGGCTATGGTGTTTAACGCCACTTTCAACAATAGTTCAGTTAGACCGTATCGGTCAGTTTTATTGGTGGAGGAAACCGGGGTACCCAGAGCAAACAACAGACCCGTCGCAAGTCTTTGACAAACATGATCACACAATATTGTGTCGAGTACATCTAGCTATAGCCATGAACGGGATTAGAACCCACAACGTTAATGGTGATGGGCACTGATTGCATAGGTAGGTTTATATTCAACTAATTCATCATGAAAATTCGCAACAAATATTTGAAAAATCCATTCAGAAAATATAAACTAAATATAAGCCATTCCAAATGTTCACACAAATGTGTACAAAATAATAGTTTGACATTTTCAGGGATTGTGACATATGTGAACTTTATTAATAACTGACACATAATATGAGAAGTAAAACTTATAAATTTTGGCAAAATATTAGATGGCACCCCTTTGGCCCCTCTTCTACTTCGGATCTATCAGAGTGTGATGAGAGTTTTATATAACTATATATTGGAAAGAGTTGACATTTGGACTACAGTAAGGAAGGGTTATATAATTATAAATTAAAATGTCTTAGCTAGTTCATCAAGAGTGAAATTATTTTCAATTATAAAAGAATATTTTTAATTACTGCGAACCGTTATCTTTTACACTTGAAGGTCATTTACATTGTTTTAATTACTCGTGCAGTTATATGTTAAACGGCATTTAATTGCTCATAAAGAACATCAGTTTGTTATCTTTCATCCCATTGGTTAATCAGGATATTGTATTTCGAATTTCGAATTTCAGATATTGAGTCTCGAATTTCGAATCTTTATTTTCGAATGATCCTTCTGAGCTTTCGTACAATTTGTTTTCCGAAAATGAATTTAATTGCTTTTCGAAATTGAGCAAAAGTTTGTCTGTTGACAATGCAAGTCGATCTAGCAAAAATAACTCAGAAAATATTTTAATAAAAATGAAATGAACAAATTTGACGAGATTTTGAAAATCGAATATTCAAAATAATGCAATCGTGTGCAACCTTACCTGGACAGTGTTTCAGAAGATATCATAGTGCATAACAAAAGCAATGAACCAACATTGAAATACTTTTTAAAGGAATGGTCAGTCTGGATACAAAAGTGCTCAGCATGAAAAAAAAAATGGAATTAATACAAAAAAGGTGGAATGATTTCTCTTTTTTTTCCCAGACCTATCGATTCGCTGAAGAACTTTAAAGCCCAACTGGAATTTGAAAATTCATTGATGTTCTAAAGTTCGTTGGAGTATTTAATTTCCATGGAATTATTTTAGTTCCCTTGGAAGTTTAATATCTCATTGGACCAAGGTTCTCCTATGGATATGTGATAAATCCTTTTGGAAAACAGTGTTTTCTTATGTCCTATGGAAAACGTTTTTTTCACAGGAATTTTAATTTTCCTATGTTTTGGAAATTAAATTTAAGGAACAAATATGAAAAAAATATCAGTTAATGCGTTTGATTATGGGAAGCTCCATGAAATTCCGAACATCTTGGCTTTACACATGACTTGGCAACTTTCAGAATGGCGGCGCAAGATTTGCAAACATTGGAATAACACATTTAAAACCGGTTTTTATTGGGGTTCTTGTTACTCGATCTTTAGTTTTATTTCTATGTTTTGCACATTTGTGTTTGTCCTTTTGCCCTTTTTCTTGTGGCCATTGTCTTGTCTCTCCTTCTTCGATTTACGATTCTGATTACTCCTTTTTCAGTTTTTCTCTAAAATTTAGATAGCTAGGTTAGTAAATATCATAATTCAAGAATTGGCAAGTTTTTGATATGAGATTAGAAAATTATCATTATATTCAGACAAATTTCAAAAAACGGCCTACTTTTTAAAATACTTTTACCCAAATTCATAATGAAATAAATAAGATATTAGAATTACATAATAATATTTGTGGACGGTAATTTATTTAGAAATTATGATGTGTAGCAAGATGCTTTCATCAACCACAATTAATATGAATATCGTGCACCATATGTACTGATCTATACTATATCAAAATAATTGCTTTTTAAACGGTGACGTTCTTAGTGCAGGATTTATTTTTATTATCACATGAATCGTAACTGCACACTTGGTCACTTCACTATGATAAATGTTATCATTATTATATAATAGTCTTAGTCATCTAGAAATGAAATCTGTTTCTACGTACTGGTGAATCTGAATCCAAATGAGTTTGGTTAGGGTTATTGTGTTTAACGCCACTTTCAACAATATTTCAGTTATATCGTGGCGGTCAGTTTGATTGATGGGGAAACCGGAATAGCCACAGAAACCCATCGATCTGCCGCAAGTCCAATTGTTTCCAATTTTGTTTCTATATTGTAGATTCTGAACACGACTATTTGTATTATTTTCAGTCTCCGCGAAAATCTTTACTCTAAGCCTACAGACATGGGATGATCACTTCGAATGCGGAAGTTCCGAGTGTGCTTTCTGGTCCGGTCAAAATCAAGGATTATAAAATTGGTTTTCCCCCCACTTCTTGGAGAACTATTTTGCGGAGGTAAAAATTAAAAAGCTAAAAACGATCACAAATCGTTTTTATGAGAGAATTGATTTGAAATGATGATATATTTACATCTTTATTGATATTTACAATAATTAAAACAATTTTAAGTACATTTTTTTACTGTTTCAAAATTTTACAAAAATCTTGTAAAATGGGTGTTGAGAGAGATGGTGAGTAGGGTAGCAGCAACGACAACTCTGGATAGAGAATGGTTATTTTCATATGTACTGAATCTGAAAATAGTCGTCGTTCTCAAGGGGTTACGTGCCGTTGTCATCAGGCGATTTTCTTTAAATGCAGTATCTTTGAGGTTATTTAAATTTATTTCCGATTATTTGCCTTATTTTGAAAAAAAATAATATATTTTTTCAATATCATAACAATTTCTTTTTTAATTAATTTAATCCAAATTATTTGTTCGATTCAGATTGTGCACACCCTTATGTAACCCACGCGGGTTATACGGTGCATACAACCCGATTGAGGTTATTTCTTCAAAAATTGCGATCAATCCTTAATTAAAGAAAGATGACGTTCGGGGAACACACCGATTGGCAAACATTTGGTCAATTATTTTACAATCTCAAACTAATTAATAGCCCCTTTTATCTTTTAGATTTCTCATCTAATTACCCTTGATAGTTATAGCTGAATAAACAAACATGTCTTTTATGAAAAGAGCATCGGCATTCAACAATTTTTAGCTACCTGTAATTTGACAATTTATGGTGTTAATAAAAGATCAAAAATTGCCGGAATCCGTTAATGGGACTTATTTGCAACTCATTTTTGTAAGTATGATGTAAAAAAGTTATATTAAATATCCTTACGTATGTATATATATATGTCATATATGCACTCTCGATTAATGAACATGTATATAATTTTAAGATATGGAAGATCGCATGAAAAAGCTCTCACTCAATATATTTAAAAAAGAGACAAATAAAATGCACGAAAAATAAACTTAGATGCACAAATGCAAATTTCACTCGGAACAATGATTATGGACATACATCATAATATGAAACAGGCGCGGTCATGTATGCTCGCGAATCTGAAAATTATCTACCGATTTTACGCTCATCCAGTGCATTAAAATAGTGTCGATATTTTTGGGCCGAGATATGTCGGGGACGACTTTCTTGGGGTCGAAGCTAGTCTCGTTAAGTCAAACTTTCGTTCCTTATGAGATCTCAAAGGGCAACTTCCGGTGTGCAGAAAAACAATTTCCTGTCAGTATGTCAGAATAGATTTAATAAAATTTGAAAATAGCAAAATTAGCTAGGTACATATATATTACCATAAAGAGCTCAATTCGCTCGCATATGAATACCCTACACGCACGGCTAGCAAATTATGTGTTGTTTCCAGAATTTCCTTTTTCAAATATGAATATGAATTAAAATAAATATCATAAAACATTTCCGCTTTATCTCGGTTGAAACTCCAGATCATGAAAATTTAATACCAAAAAAAAAAAAATCACCACCAATTTGGAAGGTAATCGCGAAATTAGTTCTCGTGAAAAACTCCCCCCCCCTCCCCCCCCCACCTATACGGTATTTAAAAGATCCGTGCAAGCGATAAGGGGAACATTTAAGAGATGTAATATAAGGACGAGTTGAAGCGAGGAAGGCTTAGCAATTGCGTCCTCCCTTGTCATTTTAGTGGGGTAATACATTGATAATAAACCCAAATTCACAAGGGGTAACTTTAGCGGCCTTTGAGTGGAGTGGAGTGAGCGGTTCACATGGGCCAAACTACAACATTGTGATTGTCAACAACATATTATAAGGATTACTTAATACGAACTTCGGCTAGTACTTTTGCTTGTTATGCTATTGAAAAGCCCTGCAATAATGCAATGCGCCCAAGAACATTGTTAGAAGGTAACGACGTCGATATACATTAATTTATATATACAATTTGTGTTTGATGAATGAACTAGTCCTGGCTTAATGGTTATTGACCCACCTTCAGTGTGGTAGATGGTGAAATCCATCCCTGTCAGATCAACCCACAGACAACGAAACAAATGTTACCAGTAGCTGCTACACAGGAGTAAAAGCAAAGACTGGTTGGCTTGGATTATGAATAATATGTCTGAGTGGAGTGACTTGTCTACCCTCCGGTTTCCTCACCAATAAAACTGACCGTCATGACATATTGTTGAATATGGCGTTAAACACCATAACATTAACCCCCTATCAAAAAAGCTTTAAACTGCGGAATCGTCATCAATTTGGTTTTGAAGAAAAACATGCAACAATTTTCCACATTTGTATCAAATGTCTTGTTAACACTCAGCATGTCGTTAAGATAACAGGTGTCACTAGTGGAGTAGGAATAAAAAATATGTATGGAGCATATGAGTGCATCCACGGTTTCAATAGGGATGGTTCGGTCCCATTTGTAGTTTCCTGTGTAGTGTTTTGCAGATCATTGTTTGTCCTTTTTCGTAAGACATATTCGGAGGACAAACTTTATTAAATCACCGTTTCTGATTGATTTAGTCTTCAATATTAGTGATATTATTCTTAATGTCTCATTTGGTTTTCTGCCAGAATTTATGCCCTTAGCATACCTCTTGTCCTTTGGTACCGCAATGTCTATGTTCGCATAAACCTTTGTTTACGAATGAAACAATGAGAAGATAGTGTTCGATTAGCTATATTGAATTGGTGTAATGACCATTCAGTTAAACAATGGAAAATTAACAGTTAGTATTAATTTCTTCAAGGAAATTAATGTAGAACTGTAGTATTATTACGTTTCTTCCAAATAATAATAACACGTTTTATGTATGGTTCTTCTACTTTTATTTATTTAGACACAATTATTTGATATATCATATATATATATCAATTATTAGTATTTTTTTCGCAAGACAAGGATTATCAGGTCCATATCAGATGAGGGAAAAAAAAAAAAAAAAAAAAAAAAGGTTATCGGTAATTTCACAATTTTAACACAGCTTTGTGATTTTGTTGTTGTGTTTTGACCTTTTTCTTTAATGAAAGGTTTAGTGACGTCACGTTAGACCGCGCATGACAAATGACCAACAGCTGATAATTTCTAGTATCACGAGTCGGTGGTCAACTGAACAAATTTATCGGGTAGTAAAGATCAAAGGAAACTGTAGCAAATTACCGATAAAATATATTATTAACCAATGACTTTAAATAAAATAGAAATTTACCATTTAATATGACAGCACGCTCTTCAACTTGACATTTATGTCATATGCACATGCCCTGTATAAATTTGTATTATAAACTTCCGGCTCCTGAAATAGGCTATATGCAAGCTTGAATGAATTTGTGAGATAGACAATAGTTGCATTGAATTAGCAGACGGACAGCAACAAACATGGCGGTGCCCGAGAGGATGTCGGATCGACATGCCAAATCGGGTGAAGATATGATGGAAGTTCTTGCTCACGATAGCATGAGGTATGAACCATTGCCAGAGCAAAGTGACCTATTGGCTTTAGCATCAGCACTTGCCGGAAATGCTCCGAATGCTCAGTACTTATCGGGTTGAATGTTGAATTATCTCTCCTCCTTTGAAAAATGAAAGACTAGAAAATAACAGCAGTATTTATTGCAAAAAGCATGTAATGAGGTACAAAACAAATTTTCCACAAATTATTAAATATACAATGAAAGCAAAAATATATAAGTAGAATATGAAACTTCGCTACACATGTACAGAAATCTTTTTTTTAGTCGATATCAGCAACCAAATCTCAATACGATTTCATTTTCTGATGAAGGTGTCATTCCAATAAAACCTGTATTAAGTCTTCATGCGGTCGTATCAGGTCTTGATAAGCTGTATAGTTATGACCACAACGACAAAATAAGACAAATACTGTAATGTTAAGTCATAGGTTAATAAAGGTGTCCTAAAATGTGTATTTTCATATAAAGCCTGTATTATGTCCTCGCACAGTAGTATTGGGCCTCGATCAGCTGTATAGAACCTCTGCGTTGCCTCGGGCCTATGCAGCTGACCTCGACCCAATACGACTGCCTCGGACATAATACAGGTTTTATATGAAAATACCCATTTAATAACACCATAATAATTAAAATAATCAATATCAATACAATTTAAATGAAAAGAAAGATAGCTCTTTCTAATATATTATCATGATCACAGTAACAAAATGTAATGCAAGGTAACTCAATGTGATTACACAATTTATATTAAAAAAGTGACCTGGGGGTCATGAACTCATCAAAATGTGTAAGAGTGACGAAGCAAGCATATACAAATATTTCTTTGCAAACATATACATGTACATCTTATTTTCCGGAATATATCGTATGCAATAAATGTGAAAATGTAAATATAATGTCATATTAAAAATAAACAAAACTAATAAGCATCATAACAAGCAAAGTTAGCATATAAGCTTCTTACACCAATTAATCCAATAAGTTAAATAACTTATTAATTAAATTAATTAATAAAAGCAAAGCAAAACAAAACCAAACAAAACAAAAGCAAAGCAACAGTAAAATAGAATACACTGATTCTTACCTCACATGAGGTGTAAAGGATTATATCTCCATAGGTGGATAGGTGGTGAAATCAATTCAATTTGACCTTAGAAAAGAAATAAGTTCTCCAAATATTAGATTTTCAACTTCTGAATCACAGCTCTAAATGTCAATGTTGTACAGAGGTACATCAAAAGCAATATGGAGTCGCATAGAAAGAATAAGACAATAGACACAAGAATTTACCGCCAAAAATAGAAGTGACCAATGAAGATAATGTAAGAGTGCGTTCAACGAACCATGGATAGAAATGATTAGAGTTAAATATAATAGAACCAAAAGTATATGTAGTCCGTGATTATGTCATGTCCGTCAAACAGGTCTATAGTAAAAATTAATTAATCAAAATAATATCAACATACTTAATTACACTTTGTAATTAATCTGTAATAAAAGAAAGTAATTAAATAATTCCGTTTAGTTAAATTATTACCAATGACAATACTGAAAAAGAATAGAAATACAAAAACATATAAAATGATTAAAATACAGGCTGTCACAGAACAATACAGAAAGAACATTCAAGATTCGAAATTCAATATCTAAAACTACCAATCAAGATACAGTTGTAAGCGAAGAATGTTTTATGGTCAATGAAATGTCTTTAACATTATTCCATACAGAACAAACTAGAAGGTAAAAGAAACAAACAGAACCTTTTTCATTATATGAAATAAATTCATTTGTAAACCGAAATATAAGAACAAACGGGAATTAATAATAAATAATTGAAAACAACGAGAATAACTGACATCTCTTGATAAATATGAAGTCTTAACAATATATTGATGACAGATGTGTTGAGGGTGTGGGAATACCTCCCATAAACTACAATTAAATCTTAATTCACATTAATTAGAATAGGTTTATCATACCCATCAATTCACAGCTCATTTATAGCCAATAAACGAACTGAAGTGAAACCTACACAACATATGATGCGTGCTATATAGTTGTGCATTATGCTTTTTAAATGGTTGTTTATTTTTGAGGTTCAAAGGAGTGATATAAGAAATGAATTCCCTGTAATCGGCATCTACTAATGTACTTAACCCACGCTTTTATCATGTCCACTGTGTGCAAGGTAGTTTTCCATTAAATATTATCGTGAATATTATTTACTGCATTGAGACTTTATAGGAGGTACATCTTATTTATCCACATAGCATTATTATAGGGTTATGTCCTGCAATCAACATCTCTTCTACAAGCAAGAAATGGATTGTTATTCTAAACGGATTCTCTGGCTAGAGGTGGGTCCCAGTTACAACAGCTCATGATATAATTGATCGTCATTTCTTGGACACTCTGAATCAATTAAAAGATTAAGAGATGGCCCCAGGTGTGTAGGTGCGATTTAGGTATCGATAAGACCGCAATTGAGGAACTACAAGTACTTTCTCATACTCTAAGTGGTCATGAAATTCAAAATAATTGCTTCATTTATGGTGAGAGTATTTCCAATCAGAAAATTGAGGCCTGGTGGAGTATATTATTTGTCAACCAGCACGAAATTATATTAAGAAATAGGTCAGAACTACAGTATAATATGTAATCCTGATAGATAGGGTTATGGTGTTTAACGCCACTTTCAAGAATTGTTCAATGAAATCGTGGCGGTTAGTTTTATTTGTGGAGAAAACCGGAATACACAGAGCAAACCACAGACCTGACACAAGTCATTGACAAAAATTATCACATAATATTGTGTAGAGTACATCTAGCCATGTTCGGGATTGGAACCCACAACGTTAACGGTGATAGGCACTGATTACAGAGGTAGTTTCATATCCAACTAATATCCGATCACGACCACGACGGCCACTAGTTTATCTTGAGATATCTTATTATACTCGTAGATATTATACTACATTCCTGCCTAGTTTATTAGAATGTTAGGTTATTTACAAAGAAGAAGAATAGACAGGAGACACAATTAGAGCGGGGGGGGAACTGTATTTGCCCCCCCCTTTTGTGGCTACAAATTGGAACAAAAACATAATTTTTACCATGGAAGCAAAACATATTCAGTAAAAATATGCAAAAATAAGAGTATGCTTCGAAGGCAAGAATTACTTTTTTCTTGCTTGTTAGTTTTGAAAGCTTTCTGTTCATTTCCTGAAGCCTCTTTTCAACCCACTTCTAGGATTGTCCCGCACACCTTCCAGTTCATTCCTATGCCATTGTATGACTCCATTATTTACTACCATGAAAAATCTCGACTAACCATGAGAAGCTCCCATTAAATATATGTTATTACCAATAATAACGGCCCGTATACATCAAGTTAGTAGAATAACACATGAAGAAAAGGATAATGGTTAAGTTCAAGTGTACATGACAAAAGTGGATCACTGTACAATATGAATAAAAATAAAGAACAAGAGGCATTGTGCATTATATGTTATACTGTTTCTACAAAATATATATAATTTTTACTTATATATTTCTTAGCATTGAAGAAAAGCTGGATATATTATTAATAATGTATCTGATAATATGATAGGCACTAAAAGACGAGAAACTTGTTCAAAAAGCTAACCGTTTATTTTATTTGAAAAAAAAATGAGAAATGTATCCACACTGTCAATGAGCATTTCTCTTTCACTGAATGTCGAGCAAACGTCAGTGAAGTGATCCCTAATTGTCCATACTTCTTAACCTTTTTCGTGAATTGAAGAAAACCTTAGAGAAATCTTATTTAAAGGAACACTTTGAGCATACGGGCCCTCATCGTATAGTATGTGGACACCGTATGTTATTCATGTTTACCTTTATACCGAAATAAACCCATCTTGAGATAAATTTACCCCCAACTTTTGGTTCTGGAATTTTCATCTTCTCTAGACGTGTATTTCTGAAATACCAATCCCAAAAATGTAGCATAAGCTAAAAACCTTTTTTTCGATTTTTTTAACAACAGAATAAAAAGGAAGTTTGCTTTTTTTTCGCTATAATGTCGAAGTAATTCCATAAACTAAGAATTCAGCAGGAAATATTTTTAATTTCATCCAAAGAGAAAAACACATTAATAATACTTTTGCACAGAAATAATATGTCGATGAGGAATTTAGGATTTGAAAAACAGGATTCCAAACAAATATTTGAAAATAACTGCTATAGAATACATCGGTTTCTGCTTTTGTTGATAAACATATGGTTAAAATCGGACATCATTTAACTTCAGAATAATATTTTTAAAACAATATAGTTTTATATCAAATATATAGGGGAAATTGGAACTGTGGGCATACCATTTGTCCACTTTCTATAAGACAGCAGGGTATTAAATCGTGGATAAGCCCTTAATCAAAATTATTTGGATGTTTAACTCTATAAACACATGTAAATGTCTTAGTTCCAATAGTATACATTGTTTTAGAAATAAGACGAATTTCGTAACTATGCTATTGAATATGTAATATATTGCAGATAAACGTGACTGAATTTTAATTTTGAAACAAAAATAACTATTCCTCGTTTTCCTTTTTCTCCAATGATTTTTTCTTCAATCGGATTCTTTTAAGTTCAGGGTTGGTTAAGTTTGATTACTTACAAATGCTTCCTACATCAGTTTGGAGAAAATTGTATGTTTCTATAAAGATTACTTTTCTTAAAAAACACATTTCAATTCAATGAATCTGTATGTGCATTTGGGTCTAAAACGTTTGAATGATTTACACTCTTGATAACTTTCCAAATATATATATATATATAGCTGATATTGCTCTCATATTTTAATTAAAATTGCTAGATAAACATATTGTGTTTTAAATTGTTTTAATTTCTTTGTGCTTCCATCTTTCTTTTTTTATGAGGATACACCAAGATTCAACTACAAGTATTGTAAACTATTATTTGATCTACATGTAGTACTACAATAATAATATATCTAAGATTTCGTTTCGTTTCGTTTCTATTTCGTTTCGCACTTTATAGGTGCCCAGCTGCATGTTATTGAAATGAACAGTCAAACGAGTTGAATTACAATTTCAGAAATGCTACGAAAAAATCGGGAATTTGCATAAAACCCAGCGTTCTATACAATAAAAAAAAACATAAATAAAATGTAAACGTACGGACTACTGGGTTTGGTGTTTCACACCACTTTCAACAAATTTCAGTTATATCGTGGGGGTCAGTTTTATTGGTGGAGAAAAACACGGATCTGCCACAAATCACTGGCAAACTTTATAACATAATGTTGTATCGCCTGGGCGAGATTCGAACGCATAACGTTATTAGAGATAGGTACTGATTGCATAGGTAGTTGTAAGTCCAGCTACCAAACGATCACGTCCACGAAGGCCCCTAACGGGCTACTGAGTTAAATATTGTAGGGAAGGTCAATTAAGATTTCCTTTCCTTAAACTGGATATATCATACACATAAAGAATATTTTTTGTTGGAAAATAATCATCAATGTGTTCCCTTTGGATTGTTTATTACAATCATACATTTATTATTGCTATTAATTTTTTTTATCATTAGCCGTTTTGGGATTTATTTTGAATAAGCTCCCCTTTAAATCCTATGAAGTACCAACTATGTTATTTGAAAAGGTGTCTAGATCGAGATTGGAACAAATATTCTGCTTCAGAGTGCATTTTTTTTTCAGTTACAAAAATGTAGCATCGACATCTTTTTATAAAAGTTAAATACACCCTTTTCCCCTAATGCTAATGTAAGAAATGAAATGTGATACACGTATACACCGTTAGGAATTTATATCCCTGTCGTTCTGTAGTCAACTGTTCAAGCGAAATGGTTTTAAGTATAAGATACAGTACTATTAAAAAAAAAGAAGCGGCCCGTATTGAATATCCCGCAATACGTACAACTTCTTTTGTTTCAATAGTAGTTTATCTACAGAGGGAACAGCGTGTTTTCTTTACATTTTCCACTATTCTGTCACGGAAATTAATCCTTTCCACGATGGCCCCGTCGCGGAAAACACGACGGAACAGGTAAACTAATATTTTTCATCCGCGGTGGTATCATCGTGGAAGGGATTAACTTTTATTATACGTGTGTTTTTTCCACGATATAGCATGGAAATCATCGTGCAAAGGATTAATATATGTGTGTTGAACACGATATAGCGTGGAAATCACCGTGAGAAAGATTAATATATGTTTTGAACACGATATAGCGTGGACATCATCGTGGAAGAGATTAACATATGTGTGGTGAACACGACATATTAATCTTTTCCACGCTATATCGTGGAACATATTTTTAAAAGGTTTAATATGCCTAACATTAATATGTATTTGGAATGTATAAGCTTCCTAAGATTATATACACGAGAGTCTGTGCAGTCTGCATTGTCATAGATGTCACAATGAAGCGTAGAAATTAATTATGGGACAAACAGATAATTATTTGTACAGAATATATGATTTTTTTCATCATAAATGGTATTGTCATTAATTTACCGAAGTGTATGAAAATTGGGCTTTTCAAATATAGAGTTCTATTCCTTATTTTGTAGGTTTATATAAAAAGGGAAACGTTTTACGTTTTCTTGTCAATTGGGCGTAGTATAATAGAAAAACATTGTAGCGGTGATCGTTGGGTGTAAGTCCATTTGAATTGGAAAGGAGACCCTTTACGTTTACACTATACCAGTACACTTACAGACAATAACAATGTATATGGAGAGAATGTAGGGAAAAAAGTCACGGAAAAAAAGTCATGGATGAAAAGTCACAGGAAAAGAAGTCACAAGAAAAAAGTCACATATATAATGTCATCTTTCAGATAATTAAAGTGTTTTGTAAAAAATATTTCAATACCTTAATCTTTAATTTGTTTATACTGTAATTAATATATTCTTCCTGAATAGAGACCCAGTTGTTTATTTAGTACATGTATTTAATTCATAAATGACTCAAACCATAATGATTTAAATGGAAAGGGGTAATTTATAAAAAGAAGCCACTTGATTGCTATTGTCATAATGTTTATACACAGACACACATTTTTAATAGTTAAGAAATTGTTGAACATCAACATATGGTGAAACCATACCTGGTGTATTCCATGCCCTAGTCAATTCAGAACAAATTGTATGGTTTCTTTCACTTTTTGTATGACAGGAAACAGTTAACTTTCACTATCATTAAACGAAAATGGAGATTATACCAAGCAACAGAGGTGGTTCCAAGCTGTGTTACCAAAGCTACATGTATACCAAACATGCTACCAGGAAGACCAATCAGTGGTGGAAGTGTGTTAAACGGTCAAGCATAGGATGCAGAGGAAACCTTAGCACTACACTACAGAATGAACATCCAGTTCCTGGGCAGCCACACAATCACGCTCCCAGTGATACAAGCATCAAGTACTCAACAATGCCATGAAAGACCTGGCAACCAACACCAGAGATAAACCCAGCCAGATCTTTGCACAGGTTGTGTCCCAGTGTGACGACAATGTCCAAGCCTTGCTGCCCCGTGAAGAAAACCCCAAACGCACAATTCGATACCAGCGTCCAACTCCTCCAGTTCCAGCCACCTATGCAGATGTCAGATTGCCTGAGGAGTACCCAACAACAACCAACAGTTCCTGCAATACAACGGCCAGAATGCAGAACACAGAATGTTAGTCTTCTACTCACCAGAGAGTTTGGAATGATTAGCCAAAGCCCAGACCTTCTTCATGTTCATGGACGGTACCTTCTCTGTACCTCCGCACCCATTTAAACAGCTATACACCATCCGGGTTCCATTCAAAGATGTAACAGGCACTGCAGTATATGCGTTCCTGCCAAATAAATGTCAAGATACTTACAGGGAACTCTTCCAGTCTATTGTTTAAACTGCCATGCCAGCAACCTACATTTCAATGTCCAGACTTTGACGATGCAGTTCTTCGTGCAGTTACAGCTGTATTTGGTCGCCACATCAACCACCAGGGATGTTTCTACCACCTGACACAAGCATCATGGCGACCGATACAGCAGCTTGGTTTGGTGCCTCTCTACAAGAACGACGACGACTTCAGAGTGTTCTGTGGTATGATGGATGGTCTTGCCTTTTAACTAGTACCTGATTTGACCAATGGTATTCATCTGCTTAGAACACTATGCCCTGATGACCCACCAGAGGCAGCTGAGCTCCTAGATTACCTTGATTCAACTTACATCAGTGGTAGACTTAGACATCAGAATCCAGCACAAAATCAAGCAGTCCGTCTGGTCTTAACACGTAGTCCACCTATGTTTCCACCAGCCATTTAGAACGTACATGATGCCACAGTCAACGGTGATGCCAGAACCAACAACTTGTGCGAGGGCTGGAACAACAATTTCTTCAACCTGGTAGGACATGCCCATCCGTCTATATGGCGTGTCATCGAGTAGTGTCAAAAGGAAGAAGCTACTGTCCGTACTATTAACCAGCAAGATGCCGTCGGTAATCTACCAGCTAAGCGTACTCAACAGAGACATGTTCAGCTCCAGGAGCGTTTACAGAACCTATGCAGAGACCTCACTACTGGCCAGAAGACCATTGCCGAGTACTTGTGTGGAGTTGGGTGGAACATCAGACTCAATCACCAATATTAGTGCTTAAGAGACAATTGACATTATGAACATTTACAATTTTAAACTGGAAATATTCAATGTTTGTATGTTCATCATTATATCGTTATGATTTGATATATTTCATATGTTATTTGTCATATGACCTATAAATGCTCCAATCATTGATGTGATTAATTAAATGTAAATGCTAATTCATTGTTTTTTTATATTATTTTCTAATTAGAAAGAGTTAGATGGGTGAATATCAATGAGTCAAATTTTGGTTCTCATATATCAAGGTCTCATTAAGAATCATTCCTTTATAATTAGAAGGAGTTGGGATTGAATACATAGACATCAATCTAATTTGATTCTCAATCAAGGTCTTGAATAAATATCAAAACAAAAACAAGACAAAAAAACACACAAAGAAATAAAGAAAAAACAAAACAAAACGTCAAAAACAAAGCAAAAATAATTATACACACTTTGACTTTTCGGGGTATAGTAAATGTGGAACAAATTTATTGTGACTTTTTTTCCTGTGACTTTTTTTCTACCGACGCAACACATACTTACGATATTATATTGAACACAGACACTTTATCAATATTAATGCCATACAGTCAATGATAAGCAATAAATCGTGAACGTAAAATTTTCCAAAAAAAAAGGAAAACAATTCGGTTTATTATTTTCGTGAACGGATTTCGCTATACAGTTGCGATGTTGTTGAACGCAGGCCTAATTTATTGATTTTTACCTCACATGGCTTATTGAATTTGCAGGCAACTATGCCTTCGGCAATATCCAGGTTTGTTATACTGATGCTCTGCCAGTTTCCATCGTTGAGCATTCATGATTCTGCTGTCCGCACCAAATATTTATATTTGAAATTCATATGAAAGGAAAAAAAGAAAATAGAAAAGCTAAATGCATATTAATATGTTGCTTTATTGTGGAGCCCAGTAACTGACATGAGAATTTTAATTTTGTTTATGCGAAATAGTTTACGGAGCCCGTTTTCTGACATGATAATTTTTTTTTTATTTCGTTTATAGAATTTTTTTTAATTTAGTTTATGCAAAATACTATTTCGTATAACGTCATAAAAATATTTATCATGTCAGTTAACGGGCTCTGTACTTTATTGTTACTCATCAAAAAAGAATAAATTCTAATTAAGAAAGAAGCGTCTTTTAATTTCATAATATTAATGTTTTAAAAGATTCAGATTTAATATTTTATTAAAGTCTCACCACTTGTAATACATATAATACACAATCATCACAATATATACATCAAAACAGAAGTTTTATAGATAAAATACAAGTGCCATTCTATAAAGAATTATGAGAGACTATATAAATTTCAATAAATCAAAACTTTAAATCATGTCTATAAAACATTTCAGTTCTATAAAAACTTAAATATCAATCAAGAATATAAAGAACTATTTCTTCTACATAAAATATTAAAAAGAAACCATCATAAAGAAAGATGATTAAAAAGTTGGCATGCGGTGAAATATTTATCCAAGTACGAATTATACCTCATAATTTGATCTTAATTTATGGTACTAGGATGTGCTTTGCAAAGTTTTGACCTTTTTATCTAAGACATCAGCATATATGGCTTGTATCCAGGATATGTACAATGAAAGATGAACACAGGATTTACACAGACATTCTGTTCTTTGTATTTGATTTTGATCTACTTTATTAGGTTTAAATAAAATACCTTTTCTTTTGTATGAACAATTATTTATATACACGACTATATGATTTAAAAGGAATATATTACTTGGTTCTATTTTAAGCCTGTCTTATTATTTGTTATGTAAATTTGTCAAGTACACACATGTGCTTACCAAGAAGCTAATTGTATTGATTGATAAATTAAAAAGTAATAATTTTTTGATTAGAATAACGAAAAATCCAAATATCTTTTAAACTATAGATTTTTGAACAGCAAAATAAACGAGTTTTATTTAGAATTAGAAGTGCTAACTAAATATGTTACAGTAATGCTTCTTATTGTTTTGGCTGAGGCTGCACTCAGATGAAATTTTATATTTTGGTCCTATTTTGTTGTCATTTTTCGGGTGGGAGTAGATGTACTTTATAGAAGAGCCATCCGTACGTCATGTATCTTACCTCTAAAATCTTTCTCTCAGCCACGTGCACTTTAGACGAACCTGACAAGCATTTCTCTCATAAATTATTGTTATATTTTGCATATTTTGTAAAATGGGTAAAAAGTCTGACTTATCTCCGGAATGCCAAAAGTTTGTAAACAAGTTGTTTGCCTCTTATAGTAAGGAAAAGGCAACGAAGAAGCCAATTGTCTCATTTGATAGGGTATATCAAAAGACATCTAAAGCTTTGGGTGTGTCTGACACTTCAGTGCACCGTATTATGAATGGTAAGAGGCCTTGTAAGTCAAATAGACCCAAAGAAAGAGCTGAAATTTTTGACGACTTTGATCAATGTGTTATTAAAAGAACAATCCACGGTTTATATTCACGGAAAATTGCTCCGACCATCTCAATAATACATAAGGAAATAAATGATTCTATTAAAATATCAAAGTATAAGCTTACTCTAACTCTCATTGATCTTGGATATACTTATATAAAATAGGTGATAATCGAAGAGTTATGTACGATCAAGTGTTTATTATTAATTATAGGTGTAATTATCTGAGAAAGATCAAATCTTTTAGGGAAGCAGGGTATGATATCGTGTACATGGATGAAACATGGGTTAATCAAAATCACTGCACAGATTATATGTGGCTTCCGAATGATGGGTCTGATGCCCCAAAAATACCCTCGGGTAAAGGCAAACGTTTGATTGTTTTGCATGCAGGTACGAGAAGTGAGGATTGACGGCTGCGATTTAGTGTTTCTGGCCAAATCAAAGGATGGTGACCATCACCAGGAGCTGCATAGTGTTGTCTTTCTTGAGTGGTTTGAAAATCAATTGATGGCTGCTCTGAAAATCAATCTGTTTCATCAATAGATCAATATGTACATGTATAACATGTTTAGCATCTTACCTTGATGCCCATTTATCATACCCTTAATATATCACCAAGATGATTGAATGCATAACAATGAACTTAGCTCAGTGCAGAGACAGTTAATATGCTACTCAGCTACTGAACTACATTTGTAAATCTAATGAAAATGCTGAATATTGACCATCTTCTAAAATTATTATTAATGTAAGATGCTGTATACCTTGTATATGCCTACAAAATATATTGTCAAAGCATACAATGATTAAATAACACTTAAGTTTATTTGACCTGTCTATTAGTACTCAAAATCACACAATTGCAGGATAAATTAATTCTACAATCGGGTTTTATATAAACAATCTTTTTTAGAATTAACACTAACAGTACACTGTACAATGTATGCATAACCAGGTATGTCTTCTAAGAAAAAAAGTTAATACCAGTATCAATGCTTATACAATTTGATCAGTGCATTGTTTAATTAAGTAAAGGTTTAATTTTACTGAACATGTTTTGGCATAACTAAATAAACTACAATATGTATATTAAAAGGAATTGAGTATCTGTCTTAATATATGTCTCAATAAAAATTTCTTTAATCAAAATGTGATATTGTAGCACAACCAGATCACCCACCTTTAATTAAAAATTGGATTTAAATTACAATGTACATAATTAAGTTTCATTTCAGGTTTTGGTTTTATGGTTAAATGTAGTAACTGTATGGACCATGATCTGTTAGTTGGTAAAAAGACAAACTGGATTTAGAGAATAACTAACTGGTGTCAGATCAGTTTTCGCCGTTGTTTATTTGATCAAATATGTTATGTGCAAATGAATTTTGACCAAAAAAAACTTCAGAAGCTTAAATGTTTATGAAATTGAAGTCATCCTCACCAGTAACTTGACAGAAGATTTGCTTGAGGAAAAAAAAACCTCTGAAAAGGGATGTTATTCTCTGATAATACATACATACTTTTTGGTTGTCGATTATTAGTATGCATTGAGAATTGGTCCTACACAAGTTGTCAGAATGGACAATTTGCCTTTCCAAGCCAAGGTGTTATGGAGATTGTATGTTACTTGTAAAGAAAACAAATGTAAATTCTAAAAATAACAGGACCCCCAACCTATCAAGATATATTTGTATAAAGATTCAAACGTTTTTTTAATGGTTTTCATCATTATAGTCCTTTTATTGATTATTTCTCTATCAATTGTGTTCCACAACTTGCAAAAAGGGGGTGGTGGTGTCTGATTCACCTGTGCCTGTGGCAAAAATAGATACTGCATGCAAATCAAACATCTCGATCTTTAAAAAAAAGATCACGAAAATGTTGGTATTGACATGATAGAGTTCAAAGCTTATGTATCTTATTTTCATTCTCCATGTGCTTTCTTCAAGTTCGGTAGGTATAGTATACGACCCCCTTTTTTCAGTATACATGTGCTTCAGGAGATTGTCATTATTAATTTAAACTAAGGTTTACCTCTCAGCATCATTTGTCTGCAACTGACGATGTGTCCATTCTCGTATTTGTCAACAAACAAGCTTTTTGGCGATGGCGATTTCCAAATATGGGCATTGAAGGGGTGGAGCTTCGCAAGACAGACAAACGCCAAAGATCATATATTACAATCGACGTATTCAAAATAATGATTTATCCTGCAATCAGTACATTTGCTGTACAAATATACCATACGAATAAATTTTTGCTTTATTCGTAGCCTACGAATAAACTTTTGAAGCCTACGAATAAACTTTTAAACCTACGAATAAACTTTTAAGCCCCGCCCATAGATTCCGGAACTACTTTTTTGTGTTTTTGCTCTCCTGTGAAGGAGTTAAAATATTAACCGTAACCAATGTCAATAATCGACGTCGTCTTTTTCTAACAACTGTTTTCGTTCTCACTATTTGTAAATTTACAAACCGACAAAATGAAACTAATAATTCTAAAATTTCATATTTTTTATACATATTTTACGATAAAAAAAATCCTAGAAGTCAATAAAAAACAAAACAAAAATCTTAAACAAATCCGAATCATTTATAACTTGACAGGGAAGCTTTGAAAACAAAACAAAAGCAACTAAAACTACAGGACAAAGGGAATAAACCAAAGAGGGCATGCCCTCCAACAGATGAGGAAATTAACATCCTTTATAACAGAAACGTTCTGGGCAGTCACACACCACAATATTTACTAAACACACTTATATGGTTAAATAACTCAGTACAGTTTGAACATCAAACTCTAAGATTACTACATATATTTTATTATAAAATTTCTTCATATTAAATGTTCAATTAATTCACATCAATTACTTCAACATATCAGATAGTAGATTTCTTCAAGGTGAAAATAACACATATTCCTGCTATTGCATCAAGTCACTTTAAAATTATAGATAATTTTTTATATTCTGAATTCTTTATGACACCACAAAATATCTATATAATTTGTTTTAACCATTTGGAATAATTGTATTCAGTCACTTCCTCCAATCATTTTGCATCTTTTCTTAAAACATTTTTTTCTTTTGCAAAATTCCAACAAAGTTGTATGATTTGTCAGTTGAAACTAGTGTTTTATCTGCTGGAATTCTACTCACTGTTGATCAGGATTACAGTACATTTTTTATTTTGTGCAATTCCATTTGAAACTGATTCACATACCCCTGGCCTGTATGCAACAACTGAGTGATAGTTCTTGAAAAATGTCCTTTGTTTAATCAGATCTTTATAAAACGTTCATAGGTTTTTATGCAATTATTTCTTTCATATATAGTCTTTGCACTTATTTCAAACATCACATGTACATTGTACACTGTTAAACCATTAATCCAGCCATTCATCTGAAAGACATTAATATAGCATTGATTATAATCAAAATACATGTTATTATATATTTACTAATAAAATAACAAGAAAAAAGGAACAAAATGCAGACTAAATTAGCAATGTTTGAATATTTGAAACTTCAAGCTTTCATAAAGCATTTTTGTATGATCCGACTCAGAAAATATATTCGCACATTAGTCATTACTCGCAACAACCAACATTATCATGTAAATATTGTTCATTCCAGAAAAATATATCCTTCACTCTAATATTTTTCTGGTCACAACACCTATGTCCATAATATTCTTGGTTCCTTAGTGACATCGCATTATGTAATTTACCAATCAATGGATTATGGTTTAATAATAGCAAATTTGATATGAAGAAAATAGTTGGTGGGGATTCTACATACATGTAGACTTCAATGCATATTAATTCATTTGATTATGATATACAAACAGAAGTTAAATATAGTAATTAAAATCATATCTGGTGCTTGTTGACACTAAATCAGATCTCTATTTTGATTTTCTTCAATTTACCATGTATATGTGAAAGTTTTATTTTATTCTATAAAAATAAATTCCAATTTTCCATTGAAACCTATGTAAAGTCCAGAAGATTGGTATTAGCTTCTCCTCCTTTATATACTTGCATTGTCCCAAAATACATAATTTATTTGTACGAGCTTTAGAAAGAGGTAGAAAAGTGCATGAAAGAAAACTTTCCAGTCTCATGAAAAAAATGAAGGATAGTTGCAAATTAGACATTAATCAATCAGTGCCAGAAAATATCTTATCCCGTCCAGAAGTTAAGAGAAAACAATGTGGAGGGGATAGATATTATGCAAATATCAGGGCATAACAATGTGGCATTTATTAATAATTACTCAACATTGAGTGAGGAAAGACACAAGAAAATATCAAACATCCTCAGCAACACTGAAAGTGAAACTAACAGAAATGCTTTTCAGCAAACTTACCTCGTAAAACCTCCACAAATTCTACAGCCAGTAGCACTTCTGATGTTTCGTGTCGAAGCAATCCCGATGTTCCTTTTTACAGTTCCAATACAAATATGTCAAGTCAAATTAGTTCTATGTTTTACGGCGTGGTCATCCATAACAAATGGTGAATGTGTACACAATTTTCACAAATGACTAAATATCCCAATAACTGAGCATTTGAGTGTTTGACATCGTTGTTAAATACATTTCCGTGAATCAGCTCAGTTTGTTGAGATAAATGATTAATCTTTCTGTTTTCTCTACTCTACCTAGTTTACTTAAAACATGTTCGAATCGTCTATACATGAATGTGTGTATTGCTTTCACATGTTTACAAACTGTGTGGGTCATACTTAAATACGCCTGCAGTAGTAACCAGGCAAATATATACGCCTGTGTGTCATACAAAGGTGGACGCCTGCAACTATATGGTTCTTTTTTATTTTTATTTTTTTAATATAAACTAGTAAAAGGAATATATCGGATGTTTATTATTTGATATAAAAAAATAAAAATAAAAGTGAACCATATAGTTGCAGGCGTATACCTTTTCACACAGGCGTATATATTTACCTGGTTACTACTGCAGGCGTATTTAAGTATGAACGCATGTGACGTATGATCGCTAAATTAATGTGTTTTCATATCTATGAAAAACATATTAAATATATATATTTCAGGTTCTAAACTATCAATTTTCTATATAGATTTTCACCTTAATCAATAAATCTTCACTTAAATAAAGTTATTTCAATTCCTTTTGAGAACTATTTGTTCGCGAATTTTTGTCAGCAAAAAAAATCTGGTATTTTACTACGCCAAATAGTGAGGATTCCGTTGCATTAAAAAATGCATTTTTACGAGTTAAGATTATTTTTTAGGACATCGTGGATTGCAGGATAAATACAATATTGGTCTGTTGACGGTAAATATAGAATTTATTTGACTCGGCGCGAAACGGGGAGAAAGACTCGCTAGAAGCTCGTCTTTCACCCCGTTTCTCAGCCTTGTCAAATAAATTCTATATTTACCGTCAACAGACCAATATTGTATATATATTCACAATCTGGATAGTCAATAAATATATATGTTAATCTTACTGTCACGAAACTAACAAGGAATAAGTGCATTAGATCTGCAGAAACACATTTTTCCTTCGGGCAGTTCATCCATGAAGAGTACGTTTCCATGGATGCAACGTCATTACGTAAACTATTACAAAGGGGAGCAACTGTATGAAACAAACCGACGTGAAACAGCCTTAACACACCCGCGTGAATCAGATTTTAAAGCGCCAAACCTCCCCCTTTCATTACGGCTCAACGTTTCCGTCTGCCACTATAACAGTATTTACAACAATACTTGAACAAAATAGGTAAAACAGTTGTCAAATCAGCGTCAAACTCAGTGAAGTAAATGTCAAAAACACTTTTACGTCACACATTGATAAAAAAAAAATTATTTTACATTTTTGTTGAAACCTTATCTTTATACATTTGATGTAAAGCTACTGACAAAAGGAAGTGATTTCCTAACATATCAAGATAATACAACTATTTTTAGACATGCTTTTAAATATATTAAAGATTCCAAAAGATTTACAAATTGTCTAAATGATCTAAAGAACCAACACACATTTCCAAAAGTATTTATTCTCCTTTCTTTTCTTTCGTATATTGTCTCTACCTAATTTTTTGTATATAATAATTCTGTGTTTATTTATCTCTATGCATATTATATACATATCATATCATTTCATTGCGCATGCTAATACATATTGTAAATAATTGTATTCGGGAGTAGACTTCATAAGTTGGAAAGATTTGTGTCCCATCCCTGAATATCATAAAATTTAAGATATGAAACAAGATGTCTACCTTTAAAATGAAATGTAATAAATACGATATTAAATTTACATCATTATATTTGTCAAGGGTAATATATTTAGAAATTGTCATATGCAGGAATAATTAAATTATTTATCATCAACCACAATTGCTGTTCCATATCGTGCATATACGGATATTAATGTAGTTGCTTCTTAAACGGTGAGATTAATGTAGAATTTATTTTTTATTATCAAACATATATTTAAATTTAACGTATCGTAACTGCACGGTTGGTGACTTCACTCAATTATAAATGTTATCATTATAATATAGAAGTCTAAGTCACGTAGGAATGATATATGTATCTCTTCACTTTTTAGGGTTTGTGTTATTGTGCTTAAGATCAAGAGGACAGGGAGAAAACCATCGACCTGCCACAAGTCAAAATGTTTCTATATTGTAGACTCTGAACACGACTATTAGTATTCTTTTAAATCTCCCCTAAAAGCCTTGCTTTAAGTACACACACAACAAAAACACACAAAACGTAATATAATATTTTGCATGCGGATATTTTATTACTGAAATGCAGGGAATGTTTCAAAACGTCTCTTTTAGTTTTCTAAATTTAGGATTATGGTTCATGGTTTATGGCCCCCTTCAACAATATTTCAGTTATATCGTGGTGGTCAGTTTTATTGCCTTTACTTTGTATGTTTGACTTTCTTTTATTTTGTTATTCAATTATAACTACATTTTTAAATAAAGTTGATCATAGAGTCTCCGTGAATGGTGAAATAACACATGTGATTGTCCATAAATGGAGAAATAATACATGTGCGCCTCCATATCTATCCGGTTTTCTATGTTCGGAGAAATAACACATGTGAGCATTCTTGTCCTGAGAAAATAGCGCATATCAGGAGAGATATAACACATGCGATCTTCCATGTTCTTAACTCATGCAGTAAGGTTCTATTTGTCACTTGTATCCTTTTTTAAACTTTTTAAATCACTCATTTCAAATCAATTCTCTCTTAAAAATGATTCCCCCCCACACTTCTTGGAGAACTATTTTGCGGAGGTAAAAATTAAAAAGTTAAAAACGATCACAAATCATTTTTAAGAGAGAATTGATTTGAAATGAGTGATATATTTTCATCTTTATTGATATTTACAATAATTAAAACAATTTTAAGTACATGTTTTTACTGTTTCTAAATTTTACAAAAATCTTGTAAAATGGGTGTTGAGAGAGATGGAGAGTAGGGTAGCAGCAACGATAACTCTGGATAGAGAATGGTTATTTTCATGTACTGAATCTGAAAATAGTCGTCGTTCTCAAGGCGTGGCGTGCCGTTGTCATCAGGCGATTTTCTTTAAATGAGGCATCTTTGAGGTTATTTAAATTTATTTCCGATTATTTGCCTTATTTTGAAAAAAAATAATATATTTTTCAATATCATAACAATTTTTTTTTTAATTAATTTAATCCAAATTATTTGTTCGATTCAGATTGTGCACACCCTTATGTAACCCACGCGGGTTATACGGTGCATACAACCTGATTGAGGTTATTTCTTCAAAAATTGCGATCAATCCTTAATTAAAGAAAGATGACGTTCGGGGAACACACCGATTGGCAAACATTTGGTCAATTATTTTACAATCTCAAACTAATTAATATCCCCTTTTATCTTTTAGATTTCTCATCTGATTACTCTTGATAGTTATAGCTGAATAAACAAACATGTCTTTTTATGAAAAGAGCATCGGCATTCAACAATTTTTAGCTACCTGTAATTTGACAATTTATGGTGTTAATAAAAGATCAAAATTGCCGGAATCCGTTAATGGGACTTATTTGCAAATCATTTTTGTAGATATGATGTAAAAATGTTATATTAGATATCCTTACGTATGTATATATATGTCATATATGCATTCTCGATTAATGAACATGTATACAATTTTAAGATATGGAAGATCGCATGAAAAAGCTCTCACTCAATATATTCAAAAAAGAGACAAATAAAATGCACGAAAAATAAACTTAGATGCACAAATGCAAATTTCACTCGGAACAATGATTATGGACATACATCATAATATGAAGCAGGCGCGGTCATGTATGCTCGCGAATCTGCAAATTATCTCCCGATTTTACGCTCATCCAGTGCATTAAAATAGTGTCGATATTTTTGGGCCGAGATATGTCGGGGACGACTTTCTTAGGGTCGAAGCTAGTCTCGTTAAGTCAAACTTTCGTTCCTTATGAGATCTCAAAGGGTAACTTCCGGTGTGCAGGAAAACAATTTCCTGTCAGTATGTCAGAATAGATTTAATAAAATTTGAAAATAGCAAAATTAGCTAGGTACATATATAGTACCATAAAGAGCTCGCTTCACTCGCATATAAATACCCTACACACACGGCTAACAAATTATGTGTTGTTTCCAGAATTTCCTTTTTCAAATATGAATATGAATTAAAATAAATATCATAAAACATTTCCTCTTTATCTCGGTTAAAACTCCAGATCATGAAAATTTAATACCAAAAAAAAAAAAAAAAAAAATCACCAGCAATTTGGAAGGTAATCGCGAAATTAGTTCCCGCGAAAACCCCTCCCCCCCACACCTATACGGTATTTAAAAGATCCGTGCAAGCGATAAGGGGGACATTTAAGAGATGTAATATAAGGACGAGTTGAAGCGAGGTTGGCTTAACAATTGCGTCATCCCTTGTCATTTTAGTGGGGTAATACATTGATAGTAAACCCAAATTCACAAGGGGTAAATTTAGCGGCATGTGAGTGGAGTGAGCGGTTCACATGGGCCAGACTACAACATTGTGATTGTCAACAACATAGTATATAAGGATTACTTAATACGAACTTCGGCTAGTACTTTTGCCTGTTATGTTATTGAAAAGCCCTGCAATAATGCAATGCGCCCAAGAACATTGTTAGAAGGTAACGACGTCGATATACATTAATTTATATATACAATTTGTGCTTGATGAATGAACTAGTCCTGGTTTAATGGTTATTGACCCACCTTCAGTGTGGTAGATGGTGAAATCCATCCCTGTCAGATCAACCCACAGACAACGAAACGAATGTTACCAGTAGCTGCTACACAGGAGTAAAAGCAAAGACTGGTTGGCTTGGACTATGGATAATATGTCTGAGTGGAGTGACTTGTCTACCCTCCAGTTTCCGCACCAATAAAACTGACCGTCATGACATATTGTTGAATATGGCGTTAAACACCATAACATTAACCCCCTATCAAAAAAGTTTAAAACTGTGGAAGCGTCATCAATTTGGTTTTGAAGAAAAACATGCAACAATTTTCCACATTTGTATCAAATGTCTTGTTAATACTCAGCATGTCGTTAAGATAACAGGTGTCACTAGTGGAGCAGGAATTAAAAATCCTTATGGAGCTTATGAGTGCATCCACGGTTTCAATAGGGATTGTGCGGTTCCATTTGTAGTTTCCTGTGTAGTGTTTTGTAGATCGTTGTTTGTCCTTTTTCTTAAGACATATTCGGAGGACAAACTTTATTAAATCACCGTTTCTGATTGATTTAGTCTTCAATATTAGTGATATTATTCTTAATGTCTCATTTGGTTTTCTGCCAGAATTTATGCCCTTAGCATACCTCTTGTCCTTTGGTACCGCAATGTCTGTGTCCGCATAAACCTTTGTTTTGCGGATGACAAAATGAGAAGATAGTGTTCGATTAGCTATATTGAATTGGTGTAATGACCATTCAGTTATACAATGGAAAATTAATAGTTAGTATTAATTTCTTCAAGGAAATTAATGTAGAACTGTAGTATTATTACGTTTCCTCCAAATAATAATAACACATTTTATGTAGGATTCTTCTACTTTTATTTATTTAGACACAATTATTTCATATATCATATATATATTAATTATTAGTATTTTTTTTCGCAAGACAAGGATTATCAGGTCCATATCAGATGAGCGAAAAAAAAAATTATCAGTAATTTCACAATTTTAACACAGCTTTGTGATTTTGTTGTGTTTTGACCTTTTTCTTTTTAATGAAAGGTTTAGTGACGTCACGTTAGACCGCGCATGACAAATGGCCAACAGCTGATAATTTCTAGTATCACGAGTCGGTGGCCAACTGAACGTTGTTACTAAATTTATCGGGTAGTAAAGATCAAAGGAAACTGTAACAAATTACCGATAAAAGATATTATTAACCAATGACGTTAAATAAAATAGAAATTGACCATTTAATATGACAGCACGCTCTTCAACCTGACATGTATGTCATATGCATATGCCCTGTATACATTTGTATTGTAAACTTCCGGCTCCTGAAATAGACTATATGCAAACTTGACTGAATTTGTGAGATAGACAATAGTTGCATTGAATTAGCAGACGGTCAGCAACAAACATGGCGGTGCCCGAGAGGATGTCGGATTGACATGTCAAATCGGGTGAAGATATGATGGAAGTTCTTGCTCACGATATCATGAGGTATGAAGCATTGCCAGAGCAAAGTGACCTATTGACTTTAGCATCAGCACTTGCCGGAAATGCTTCGAATGCTCAGTACTTATGGAGTTGAATGTTGAATGAAAATTTGTGTTGAATTATCTCTCCTCCTTTGAAAAATGAAAGACTAGAAAATAACAGCAGTATTTATTGTAAAAAGCATGTAATGAGGTACAAAGCAAATTTGCCACAAATTTCTGAAAACTTTATTAAATATACAATGAAAGCAAAAATATATAAGTAGAATATGAAACTTCGTTACACATGTACAGAAATCTTGTTTTTAGTCGATATCAGCAACCAAATCTCAATACAATTTCATTTTCTGATGAAGGTGTCATTCCAATAAAACCTGTATTAAGTCATCATGCAGTCGTATCAGGTCTTGATAAGCTGTATAGTTATGACCACAACGAAAAAATAAGAAAAATACTGTAATGTTAAGTCATAGGTTAATAAAGGTGTCCTAGAATGGGTATTTTCATATAAAGCCTGTATTATGTCCTCGTACAGTAGTATTGGGCCTCGATCAGCTGTATAGAACCTCTGCGTTGCCTCGGGCCTATGCAGTTGACCTTGACCCAATACGACTGCCTCGGACATAATACAGGTTTTATATGAAAATACCCATTTAATAACACCATAATAATTAAAATAATCAATATCAATACAATTTAAATGAAAAGAAAGATAGCTCTTTCTAATATATTATCATGATCACAGTAACAAAATGCAATGCAAGGTAACTCAATGTGATTACACGATTTATATTGAAGAAGTGACCTGGGGTTCATGAACTCATCAAAATGTGTAAGAGTGACGAAGCAAGCAAATACAAATATTTCTTTGCAAACATATACATGTACATCTTATTTTCCGGAATATATCGTATGCAATAAATGTGAAAATGTAAATATAATGTCATATTAAAAATAAACAAAACTAATAAGCATCATAACAAGCAAAGTTAGCATATAAGCTTCTTACACCAATTAATCCAATAAGTTAAATTAATTAATAAAAGAAAAGCAAAACAAAACCAAACAAAACAAAAGCAAAGCAACAGTAAAATAGAATACACTGATTCTTACCTCACATGAGGTGTAAAGGATTATATCTCCATAGGTGGATAGGTGGTGAAATCAATTCAATTTGACCTTAGAAAAGAAATAAGTTCTCCAAATATTAGATTTTCAACTTCTGAATCACAGCTCTAAATGTCAATGTTGTACAGAGGTACATCAAAAGCAATATGGTGTCGCATAGAAAGATTAAGACAATAGACACAAGAATTTACCGCCAAAAATAGAAGTGACCAATGAAGATAATGTAAGAGTGCGTTCAACGAACCATGGATAGAAATGATTAGAGTTAAATATATTAGAACCAAAAGTATATGTAGTCCGTGATTATGTCATGTCCGTCAAACAGGTCTATAGTAAAAATTAATTAATCAAAATAATATCAACATACTTAATTACACTTTGTAATTAATCTGTAATAAAAGAAAGTGATTAAATAATTCCGTTTAGTTAAATTATTACCAATGACAAAACTGAAAAAGAATAGAAATACAAAAACATATAAAATGATTAAAATACAGGCTGTCACAGAACAATCCAGAAAGAACATTCAAGATTCGAAATTCAATATCGAAAACTACCAATCAAGATACAGTTGTAAGCGAAGAATGTTTTATGGTCAATGAAATGTCTTTAGCATCATTCCATACAGAACAAACTAGAAGGTAAAAGAAACAAACAGAACCTTTTTCATTATATGAAATAAATTCATTTGTAAACCGAAATATAAGAACAAACGGGAATTAATAATAAATAATTGAAAACAACGAGAATAACTGACATGTCTTGATAAATATGAAGTCTTAACAATATATTGATGACAGATGTGTTGAGGGTGTGGGAATACCTCCCATAAACTACAATTAAATCTTAATTCACATTATTTAGAATAGGTTTATCATACCCATCAATTCACAGCTCATTTATAGCCAATAAACGAACTGAAGTGAAACCTACACAACATATGATGCGTGCTATATAGTTGTGCATTATGCTTTTTAAATGGTTGTTTATTTTTGAGGTTCAAAGGAGTGATATAAGAAATGAATGCCCTGTAATCGGCATCTACTAATGTACTTAACCCACGCTTTTATCATGTCCACTGTGTGCAAGGTAGTTTTCCATTAAATATTATCGTGAATATTATTTACTGCATTGAGACTTTATAGGAGGTACATCTTATTTATCCACATAGCATTATTATAGGGGTATGTCCTGCAATCAACATCTCTTCTACAAGCAAGAAATGGATTGTTATTCTAAACGGATTCTCTGGCTAGAGGTGGGTCCCAGTTACAACAGCTCATGATATAATTGATCGTCATTTCTTGGACACTCTGAATCAATTAAAAGATTAAGAGATGACCCCAGGTGTGTAGGTGCGATTTAGGTATCGATAAGACCGCAATTGAGGAACTACAAGTACTTTCTCATACTCTAAGTGGTCATGAAATTCAAAATAATTGCTTCATTTATGGTGAGAGTATTTCCAATCAGAAAATTGAGGCCTGGTGGAGTATATTATTTGTCAACCAGCACGAAATTATATTAAGAAATAGGTCAGAACTACAGTATAATATGTAATCCTGATAGATAGGGTTATGGTGTTTAACGCCACTTTCAAGAATTGTTCAATGAAATCGTGGCGGTTAGTTTTATTTGTGGAGAAAACCGGAATACACAGAGCAAACCACAGACCTGACACAAGTCATTGACAAAAATTATCACATAATATTGTGTAGAGTACATCTAGCCATGTTCGGGATTGGAACCCACAACGTTAACGGTGATAGGCACTGATTACAGAGGTAGTTTCATATCCAACTAATATCCGATCACGACCACGACGGCCACTAGTTTATCTTGAGATATCTTATTATACTCGTAGATATTATACTACATTCCTGCCTAGTTTATTAGAATGTTAGGTTATTTACAAAGAAGAAGAATAGACAGGAGACACAATTAGAGCGGGGGGGGGGGGGGGGGGGGCTGTATTTGCCCCCTCCCCCTTTTGTGGCTACAAATTGGAACAAAAACATAATTTTTACCATGGAAGCAAAACATATTCAGTAAAAATATGCAAAAATAAGAGTATGCTTCGAAGGCAAGAATTACTTTTTTCTTGCTTGTTAGTTTTGAAAGCTTTCTGTTCATTTCCTGAAGCCTCTTTTCAACCCACTTCTAGGATTGTCCCGCACACCTTCCAGTTCATTCCTATGCCACTGTATGACTCCATTATTTACTACCATGAAAAATCTCGACTAACCATGAGAAGCTCCCATTAAATATATGTTATTACCAATAATAACGGCCCGTATACGGCAAGTTAGTAGAATAACACATGAAGAAAAGGATAATGGTTAAGTTCAAGTGTACATAACAAAAGTGGTTCACTGTACAATATGAATAAAAATAAAGAACAAGAGGCATTGTGCATTATATGTTATACTGTTTCTACAAAATATATATAATTTTTACTTATATATTTCTTAGCATTGAAGAAAAGCTGGATATATTATTAATAATGTATCTGATAATATGATAGGCACTAAAAGACGAGAAACTTGTTCAAAAAGCTAACCGTTTATTTTATTTGAAAAAAAAATGAGAAATGTATCCACACTGTCAATGAGCATTTCTCTTTCACTGAATGTCGAGCAAACGTCAGTGAAGTGATCCCTAATTGTCCATACTTCTTAACCTTTTTCGTGAATTGAAGAAAACCTTAGAGAAATCTTATTTAAAGGAACACTTTGAGCATACGGGCCCTCATCGTATAGTATGTGGACACCGTATGTTATTCATGTTTACCTTTATACCGAAATAAACCCATCTTGAGATAAATTTACCCCCAACTTTTGGTTCTGGAATTTTCATCTTCTCTAGACGTGTATTTCTGAAATACCAATCCCAAAAATGTAGCATAAGCTAAAAACTTTTTTTCGATTTTTTTAACAACAGAATAAAAAGGAAGTTTGCTTTTTTTTCGCTATAATGTCGAAGTAATTCCATAAACTAAGAATTCAGCAGGAAATATTTTTAATTTCATCCAAAGAGAAAAACACATTAATAATACTTTTGCACAGAAATAATATGTCGATGAGGAATTTAGGATTTGAAAAACAGAATTCCAAACAAATATTTGAAAATAACTGCTATAGAATACATCGGTTTCTGCTTTTGTTGATAAACATATGGTTAAAATCGGACATCATTTAACTTCAGAATAATATTTTTAAACAATATAGTTTTATATCAAATATATAGGGGAAATTGGAACTGTGGGCATACCATTTGTCCACTTTCTATAAGACAGCAGGGTATTAAATCGTGGATAAGCCCTTAATCAAAATTATTTGGATGTTTAACTCTATAAACACATGTAAATGTCTTAGTTCCAATAGTATACATTGTTTTAGAAATAAGACGAATTTCGTAACTATGCTATTGAATATGTAATATATTGCAGATAAACGTGACTGAATTTTCATTTTGAAACAAAAATAACTATTCCTCGTTTTCCTTTTTCTCCAATGATTTTTTTTTCAATCGGATTCTTTTAAGTTCAGGGTTGGTTAAGTTTGATTACTTACAAATGCTTCCTACATCAGTTTGGAGAAAATTGTATGTTTCTATAAAGATTACTTTTCTTAAAAAACACATTTCAATTCAATGAATCTGTATGTGCATTTGGGTCTAAAACGTTTGAATGATTTACACTCTTGATAACTTTCCAAATATATATATATATATAGCTGATATTGCTCTCATATTTTAATTAAAATTGCTAGATAAACATATTGTGTTTTAAATTGTTTTAATTTCTTTGTGCTTACATCCTTCTTTTTTTATGAGGATACACCAAGATTCAACTACAAGTATTGTAAACTATTATTTGATCTACATGTAGTACTACAATAATAATATATCTAAGAAAAAACTACCCAGTTAAGACATGTGCTATATGAAGGTGCTAGTTATTAAATAAAATCTATACATGTATTTAACATTTTATTTCTTTAAATACAAATTTTCTAGACATAGTCTTAGATAAGATCAATCTTATATGTTTAAAAACATTTATAGTATAACAACCCATTTCCAAACTCGATGAAACTCTTCACTTGTCCAGCTGATGGTTACAATAATAAATGTCAAAATATGTTGATGATATAAACACATGAAATAATTAAACCAGACTAGTTATGTAAAAGTAGAAACAGTGAAAACATTCTATGATATATAGTGCTATGTCATCAAAGTGTGTCGTTAAGTTTTATAGTATGATGATAACAATGATGGAATACAATTCTGTTTTTAAATGAGGTGTCAGATGATTATGAAAATATTTAGAATAACAGATGAATTAACTCATTGCATTTATTAAGAAAATATACATTTTGTATTTCAAATTATAAAATTAAAGGTGAAATGCACACGTTTTGAGTCATTGATTCTATTGCCTTACTCGATAAAGTTACATAACTAATGCCGAAAAACAAAATTTACTGCGCCCAGTGTGTCACCGTTTACTTCTTAACACAGGTAAATTTGTGGTTTATTGTCGAAGCTTAACATGAGTATCTCCTCTTGGTAAGCCAAATCTGTGACGTGATTCGGTTCTGATCAGTCTGCTGCGCCTATATAGCTTCTCGATATGCTATCGATACAGTGTCAATTAGATCTTTTTGACAAGATTATCAAGCCAATTCTTTTATACGGCAGTGAAATATCGGGTTTCTGAAATAACGAGAGCATTGAAATAGTTCATCTTAAGTTTTGTAAGATCCTTTTAAAGTTACAATTGTCTAGTTTTATGATATACGGAGAATAGGACGTTACCCTATGTATATTGATATCAAAGTCTGAATTATGTCATCTTTGGTAATATTGTTAACTGGTAAACAGTCCCAGTTATCGTTTTTAATATACAAGTGTATGCAACATTTAAGCATACGCAGCAATATAAATGTTGCGATATGAGACATCAAGATATATATATATAACCGCTCACTTTCTTGGCTTGGTACAAAGGGTGAATTTTGCATTTCCCACCCAAACTCTAACTTAGAAACATAATGCGCTACATCTAATGACTACCTTCATTAAGTTGAATATAATCTCACGTTATGTATTTACTTACAACAAAGCATAGATTGAAAGTAAAAATAAAAGACTCGTCTACGCACTCGCTTTGTAATTTATTCAACAATACATGTCGATCTCTTAACTGTAAACAATCCTAAATCTCTTACGCTTACAACACACATTTATTTTAAGGAATTTACGTTGAATAAGGCAAACATTACAAGCGACTCTTGCAATTTTTGGACTTAGACATACCCCTTTATGAATGTAACTTTTCCACGCGTTTACGACTGAAGAGACATTTTTTTCTTTTCCTATTATCAATTTCCCTTTTTTGGGGTGATGGTGACGTTCCCTTGACTCCATTCTCACTTAGTTCATTTTCCACGTATTTGAAATAATATGTCTGACTTAAATGACCGCAATCTCGTAATAACTAAGAAAAACAAATTTACACCAAGGAAACCGCTTTCATAAATTATTGAAAACTTTAAATACAATTCTACATGCAAATATCTAATACAAAAGGGTATTTGCCCTCCATGTTGTTTATGGCGACGTAATAAACAAAACTAGATATGTCAAATCTGACGCAACTTAACTTTTAAAACCCTTGAAAAATCTTATTCGTAAAGGCTATGACTTACAATTATAGCTCACTATTTGATACAGGTTCATATTTATAAAAAAAATATAGACAATCTGCTAGTACAACTAGTAGGTCCACCTTGCATTATAGTACTCTTCCTTTCAATAGTTTCATGACCTGTTTGTTCTTTTCTCTCACAAAGACCATAAATTTCTCTGGATGTTCATGATCAATAATTGATAGTAAATGTGTTAGAAGTATCAGCTATGCCTTTAATGAACTTTAACTAACCGATCTACCTTCCTAGATGGTCGCCAGTCAACTACGAGCATTCATTGACCCTGCTATTGTAATGTACAGGTTTATATTGTCAATGATGTTTGTAATAGTATGTGATCTTTTTGAGTGGAAGCGATATGTGCAGGTTTGTTTATAGTTTTGTTATATATTTATTGTCGTTGGAGATCCCCTTATCAAGAGGGGAGGGTTGGGATCCCATTAACCGGTTTAGTCCCGCCACACTTTTGTGTCAGTCCAAAACCAGGATCTAGATTTACAAAGTCATATGTTTTGGTCTTTTTTGTATTCAGTGAGTTCGGTTAAGATGAGAGGTGATTGTTCATTTTGTTGATATTGGTGGAATTGATGACATCATTGTTAAACTTTCTTTCCACCATAGATATATGAACATGGAAAACCATATACAATATAAATAAGTAGGTGGCAGGACATGTTGTTATTTTAAATGACATGGCGCCTCAAACACAACCATTCTGACTTCTTATGTCGTTGATCTGATATATTTCTGTTCATATATGTTATTAAAATGAAAAACAAAAAAAATAAAAAAAAAACATTGTGGCGGAACTGTTTCAAAATTCTTTAAAAAGAAAAGGAGAAAGAGACAAAATGACCGCGCGCATTCCTGGCTTGATACAAAGTCTTCAATAAAAAGTGGCAGGATTATGCTAGTTTTATGTGCCCAAATTAATCTATTTTACAAATGCAACTTACAGCTATAATACCATTTCAGAAAAAAAGATATACGTAATGAAGCCATTGTGTGTTACTGTCGTGTTGCTTTCCTTTATCAATGTTTCTTACACTTGTCCCAGTGCTTGTATGTGTTCGGTAACCCAGTGAATTGCTATGATAAGAATCTGGAAGAAATTCCATCTGGAATACCTGCGACAACACAGAAATTGTAGGTATTCTGTTGTGTAGAAAACGAAGGGTCTGATGATTTTATATTAGAACTATTCAAGTTATCCAGAATAAATAATGTTGAGATCTGCTGTCAACAAAACAATGTTTCGAAACATCTAAAGAAACGAATTATCGGATTTCAATATAACGATATTCGAATGACTTTACATACAAATACAGAGAACCTGTTGCTGCTTATTAACCAGCGTTTTTACACTTTTGCGTTTATACATGTAAGATATAGCGTCATTCAATAGTTTCACAACCACTAAATATTTCACGCTTAGATTTGAAGAAACATAAGGACTCAAAATAAAAACAAGCGTAGTACAAAAACTATTGAGCAAACATTTGAACAATTCGAACTCCAATACAATTCTGGAGTAAAACCAGGTCGAATAGCTTCTCCCGTCCCATTGATAATGTTTTTTCTAAAGAAGTTCTAATAAGAAAACCCAACTACGAATTCAGAGATATCATGATCATATTGGATAAAAAAATGTTTGCAAACAGTTGATTGGAAATTCATCCACTAACGCATGATGTCGACATTGAATTCCGGAAAAGATGGCTTAAGTAAAGGTTTTTCGTAACCCAGATTTAGTACTTGCCGTTGGATATCCAGTTATCAAGAGGGGAGGGCTGGAATCTCGCTTGTATTTTTCTGATTAAAGAAATCGAATACATAAACAGTCTCTGGAATATCAATTGAAATTTAAAAAGAAAAATCAAACAGGAAATTTGATACTCAAGAAAGGAAAATTTACAATAAAAAAATGGAAGTAAAAACATTATCTGAAATCTTCGAAAGTATCTGTCATCCATTTTCATAATTTGAAGATATCAAAGAGGTATTGAGAAACCATACATCCATAAATCGAAGACAATGGAATGGCTAAGAGAAAAAGGGGAAAAGACAAACAATTTTCTACAAAACACCACACAGAAATCAAATATTGAGCAGCAAAAAATATTAATCTTAAGCACACTGAAATATATTAGAGGTACGTGACCATCAAACGTAGGATTGCTTAGTGACAAAGCATCATATGCATGCTATGGAATAAATGTTTTCGGTTTTCATCTTTGACATATTTCCTATTGTACATAGTCTATTGTAAATACCTCTTGTCAGTTGATCGTTAATCACATGTTAGATGCCAAAGAGGTAATAGGAAACCACAAATGCATAAATCGAAGGACAGACAATGTAATGACCAGGCGAAAAACAGGAAAAAGACAAAAAAAATTTGGTCTTTGAAAGTTCGGTCTTTTGAGATTGCAAGAGCAAGTCGAGAAGTAGTAGTGCATTTTTGTTTGTTCCAAAGTGATTTCCTATTGTGCCTAGTCTATTGTAAGTTAATGTTAGCAGTTGATCGTTAATTACATGTTAAGTGTGACATCCTTTTCTGGACAGAGCTCAGCTGCTGGCGCAAAAGCTAGTCATAGAAGGCTACGTAGGTCCTAGGTTTACGACATCGCTACAAACATTCTACAGTCGTAATCACAAGATTGCTTGATCTTGCGAAATATTCAAATCTCAAATGACAATGGATCTTTTACTTTTGCGTAGATGTGTTCTTTCCCCTATCACTGCCAAGACTTGTTACTGGATTTGAATCTATATATGACTAACACAGCGAGTGCCTTATAAGAATCAAGAACTGTTTACCCTTCGCGAGCATCTGAGTTCACCGCCGGATCTTTCTGTTCATCTTTTAACTTTTTATGTTGTCCTAATATGTGTCTTTACGTTCCGTGTTGTGATGTTGTGATGTCCGTTACGATTTCCGTATGAAGACGATGTTTGGTTCGTCTTTACCTCCAGTTATTTGTAGGTGGTCATGTCTTACTTAGGTTATTTATGTTTGTTTGCGTACAGTGGTGGCCAACGCATGTTGTATTGTGGATTTGCTTTGTTTTTCCTCGTCGTATGTATCTTACGTTGCCAGTTTCTCTGGATTGTCCATTATTGATTTCCCCTTCGGTATTATATAACGCTTGTTTCAGCTTGCTGACATTACAAATCATATTAAATAGAAGTATTGCAAACGGTTCCCAACTTTGCATGCCTTAGACTTAAAAAAATCCGTTTTATCGTTTCCAGTTCGGTCCCATGATTTTCGCTATTTTTTTTAAACAGTTGATAATAGTCCAATATGAAAATTACACAGAAAACTAAAGATAGGACAAAGCGAACTCCACAAAATACGAGAGGGCTTTACGATTGGGTGAGCAGTTCATGCTTTATTAGTGGTACCCGTCGTGTAACGTTACTCTGTAAATCTGCTGATAAGTCAAATATGAGGAAAGAACGACATTGCCATTATCGACAAGTAGTGGTGCACACGTTGGTTGTTCCAGTTGTATTTCCTATTGTGCATAGTCTGTTGTAACATTGTCTCAACAAACACGACATATATGGTGTCGATTGAAAATTCCATTATTTTTTTAATGCCATGTTCAATGTAGTTGTTGCGTGAATTTATGCTTAGCAAAATAATTTCTCTCCACAAAACATAAATACATTTATCTGCTTCTAGCATTATTTTCATGCAAAACCATCCGATGTAAATGTTGTTTAAAATTATTCATTTTAGCATAGAAACAAGCAACTTAGTTTTTTCCCCCAGGGATTTAGGGAACAACCGAATTAAAGATATCAGTCCACAGGCCGTTCAAGTTCTATCGTCATTATAATTTTTGTAAGTGGTTTGAATTTCTACAGTAGATATACGCTAAAATTCTATAAAAGCTGCAACAATAAATTTGGCAGCAATTCCCTCTAGAATACCTGAGAAAATAGAGATATTGTAAGTATCTACATATATAATCGATCGAACCTTGTTGTTTAGAAGACGAAGGGTCTGGTGATTTTATATTGGAAATATTCGAATTATCCGGAATAAATAATATTGAAAACTGATATCAAGAAAATAAATTTTCGAAATATCGAAAGAAACGAACGATCGCAGTTCAAGATAACCAGATTCGATTGTACATACAGAAACTACGATGCTACATAATAACCAGATATTTGAAATTTGAACCGGATATGCATTTGTACATTCAAGATTTAATCTCTTTCAATTGACACTCCAATAAATGCAAAAACCAAAATATTTGTCTCTTATATTTGCAGAAATATGACCACAAAATTTTTCCAATATTTTTTTTCCAAAATATTTGCACTCGTCAATAGGCTAGAATATGTACCAACAACTATACTGTGCTTTTTAAGAGACGTAAAATTCCAATGGACACTAGATGTGATCCCATTTTGGCCGACTTATTCCTACTGTTACTTGAGGCGGACAGTAAACAATAGCAAACAGAAGAAATGAGCTATTTTTTCGCATTCTGTTTACTTTCGAAGCCGGAAGCGATTACAACTTGCTTATGGATTTGGGAATTTAATTTCTACAAGACAAAAACTAAAGAAATATAAATAGATACATGAAAGTGAAAACACGAAAAGCAAAATGAAATTATGTAGCTTTCTCGCTTTGTGAATAAAAAACAACGAAAAAGTGCAAACGCGAAATTTGTATGAAGCGGACTTCAGTGGCTCTTTTCTTCTTCAAATTAAGTTTAACTTGCAAGCCGGATGCGATTACTACGTGTTTTGGGGGTTTGCACATTTAATCTATGCAAAACTAAAGCGCAAACAATAAAAGTGGAAACATGAAAACGAAAACACGAAAAGTAAAATGAAATTATGTAGCTTTCTCGCTTTGTGAATATAAAACAGCCATTACAGAAATTGTCAGACGAAGGATTTGTTGATTTTATATTGTAAATATTCGAGATATCCGGAATAAGTAATGTTGGGAACTGATGTCAACAAATCTAATTTTCGAAATATCTAAAAGGAACGAATTAGCGGAGTTAAAACAATATTCGGCCGACTGTACATGCAAATACAGAAAATACGATATTACATACTAACCAGAGTTTTTTTAAATGGATGTGCATTTGTACATTTAAGATTGAATGTCTTTCAAATCACATTTCAACAGTTGCACAGCAAGTAAATATTTGTCTCTTATATTTTAAGAAACAGGACCATATAGGTAAGCCTATGTTATTTTACCCCAAATTATTTGTACTCCTCAGTATACTGGAATATTTATCGACAGCATATGTTTTGTGCTTGATGGTCGTGTTTTCAATAGAGACTTATTACTCTAATAGACACATGAAGTGATACCATCGTGGCCGAATTATTCATATATTTGTATGAGGCGGACATCAGTGGCTAGCCAGGAGGAAAGAGAGTACATTAGCTCTTTTCTTCGTCAAATTAAGTTTAACTTGCAAGCCGAATGCGATTACTACGTGTTTTGGGGTTTGCACATTTAATCTATGCAAACCTAAAGCGCAAACAATAAAAGTGGAAACATGAAAACGAAAGCACGAAATCAGCAAAATGAAATTATTTAACGTTCTTAAGCTGCGAAAATGCGAAACCCATCGCTTCGTGTTAGGTTACTTTTATTATAAATATGCTGATAAGTTATAGATGAGGAAAGAACAAAGATTGCTATAAAAAACAAGTGGTAGAGCATAGTTTGTTTGTTCCTGTTGCATGTAGTCTGTTGTAACATCCTGTCACCAAACACGACGAATACGATTAAAAAGTCCATCATTTTTATGATGTCATCTTCAGTGTAATTGTTTCGGAAATTTATATGAGTTTGGCTTAACAAAGTAATTTAAGCTTTGTCTTCACTAAATATAAATAACTTAATCTTATATTTTATACCACTGTTATTATGAAAAAAATTTATGTGTACTTGTCAAAATCATGGAATATGTATTCACAACAGATTTGTAGTGATTGGTGGTCGACTTATTCATATATTTCTTTGAGAGGGACTTCAGTGGCTAGAAACGAGGAAAGAAACCAAATTAGCTATATTTTTCAAGTTCATTTTACTTTGAAACCCGGATGCGATTGCTACGTGTTTTTTTGTTACTTAATAAACAATAAAGGATACAGAAGATGGATAATCCAAAGAAACTGGTAGCATAGGGTACACAAGACGACGAAAAACAAAGCAACAATACAACACCATATGTGTTGGACACCACTATGCGAAATTAAGCATAAATAACGGAAATAAAACAAAAGCCCTCCTACAAACAATTGGTGGTATAGACGATGCGAACATATTTTATGCGAAAATCGTAACGGACATCACAACACTGAATTTAAACCAGGTGAGTCTGTTATTTATAGTATTACTACACTTGGATTCCGAATATCGTAAGGAAATCACGAGTTACCGAACATCGCAGTAATTCACGAAAAATAATGCTGCTACATAACTATTGACCATTTTAATAGATAACTATTATTTGTAAATATCAATGAACAGATTATTTAACACCAATATTAACCTATCATCCCGCTCTTTGATTTATTTGCTCCCCAAGACTTAAATCATTGGTATTTCCTATCTTTTGACTATCAGCGTACCTGATCATTTCGGAAAGCGGTTCGTTCCTCATGATATCATCATTCCAGTAATCAGTACTTCGGCACTGACATGTTTTAATATATATATGCTTGAAATTTCCAGTTCCTAAACAATGAGATTAAATAAAACCAAGGTCTATATCCATCAGACATCAGTCACCTTAGCTGATTTTGGCAATCATGTTTAGGCCCTTTGGCTTACTTGATCCCAAAGACTTTTAACTTATTCGGCATTCCAATCTTTTGATTATGAATGTACCGATGGAGGTCTTTCCAGAAACACGTCGTGCCGACTAAATTAGACGTCTACGTTTTTATTATTATCACTGGGTTGATACCTCTGCTGGGAGATTATTATCATCATCCGCCCAGTAGATTTGACCGCGACAATAGGCGAAGTTCCACTTGATAAATAACTTTTTAAACACAACTGGCGAACGGTGTTTTGATATATGACTGACATCAATAGGAAGCATTCCGGATCACCTAAGATTAAGCAATAATGCTCAACAATTCCAACAATATCAACAAAGCTAACAACCAACTCGCATCTCAACCAGTAACGATTGAATAAACACAGACCGCGACATATGTTGGAAATCCAGATCCAGAGCCTATCGTGAGATAGGCATGAGAATAGGGCGGGGCTAAACCAGTTAATGAGATCCCAACCCGCCTCATCTTGATAACTGGATCTACACTAACAATACAAATATAAGCAGACATAGATTTGTATCAACTCAAAAAGACCACTTACTATGAGAAAAAATGAATGACAACATGAACGCGGACACTTACAGTAGCAGGGTCACTGAATGCTCGTAGTTAACTGCCTACTAGCTTAGAAGTTAACATACATTCTAATATGACATCCTTCAAACACTTGGAATCGGAACCCGTGGTAAAAAGAGTATTTATCTATGACCGATTATGTCATAGATAGACTTGGTATGTGCTTAAAAATCGGTTGTTCCATTGCACTCCCTTGTGAAAGATGCCCATTGATGCAATACAGAAAATATAGAAACATGCGTGTATTGGAAATCGGCTAAGGGGATATAGAAAACAGACAAGGAATATAAATACGCATCCCCTGTGAAGATCCCGAATAACACATACTATTCTTGCATATTACTGGGTCTAAATCATAGAAATTAATATTCAGCGAAATGTTGCTGACGATATTGGCACATAAACATGACGTCATATGAAGACTTCCAGTTTGGAACGTAAAGATCAAGCGTATTTTGGCTTCGTATACGCCTCATTGCCAAAGTGAATTTTGCAGTATTGTCCCTTTCTTTTGAATTAATGATTATCAATGACAACATGTAGAAACTTCAAAACATATTTATCATCGGCATTGAAAAACCTTTTCGGTTGTCATTTCAAACATCTTTGGAAAAATAGAAATATTACTGTAACATTTTAGTAGGGTGAATTAACCTAAAACATTGGATGACCTAGTACCTGCCACATCTATAGTTATCTTTAAAATATGACCTCTGATTACACCTTTTTCTACGTTTATTTTTTAAGAAAGACAAAATATTGGTATAATACTTATTTTTAGGAAAAGTGTTCTTCCAAGCACAATATAAATGAAGAGTTGATAAAGTTACCTTCTGTGATAGACAAAGTCACTATATTTCATTAAAAGTGTCATTCGTTGTATATAAAGGAATGGCTTAAACTCTTACTTTCTGGTCTAGATATAGTGATTATATCGTTAGACGAGTTGGTGTTTCTTATATCACCGAATGTTTAACAAGACGAACCCGACGTTTTCCATTAGAGGAGCAGGACATCTTTACCCTTTCTCAGCACCAGAGATCATCCACGATTTTTTTTTCGGGTTCGTGTTGCTCAATCTTTATTAGTTTGTGTAAAGTTTTGTGGATCACGGTTTGTCTCATTTTTTTAATATAGTATTATCCGTCCTTTTTCAATTGATGGTTTCTGATTACCCTTCATAAATATCGTCAACTCTCATTTGCTGAATGAAGCTGTTTTTGCTTTAACCATTTCAGCGGATATCAAAAACGCCAGACATTGAAGTACTTTGTTTGTTTGTTTTACACTATTTGTTAGTTCACTTGATTTACAGTGTTATACGGTCTATTGATTTCACTTTGCATCCGTCCATCGTCTTTGGCTGTCGTTTCCATTTCACATATTTATAATCTTTCGTGAAGCCATTTAGAAAATTCTAAATAATCATTGTAGTAATGATGTATGAAAGGCTTTCTACAAAAGGACTTCATTTTGTTTATATAGTGTAAAGCATTTCTGGCATAGGAAACAAAACCGCATGAATGGTGTATGGAAAGTCCTTTATACAAATACCCACATTACGATCCGATCCAACGAGAGACAATCCAATTTTCTGATTAGTCAATTACAGAAAAAAGATAATGTTCTCTTAAAATAAAACGACAAGTCAAGATGATTTTAGCTTAGTATTAATGACTATGTGTTTTGGCGGGGGGCCCACTACAACGATTATATATGTAATTGTGTGTCTGTGGCGAAGTGCAATTCTTGTCTCAGAATCGTCCAAGAATGCACAAAGCAGATGACTAACCAGATGGGCGATTCAGACTCAGGTCGACCTGTATATATAATTTGTATATATAAAAAATGTATTGTGATTTATTCAATATTATATATATTCTTGTTTTTCAGTTTGTAACATATTTATAGTATTAACAGATTTTAAAAGATGTATTAAACAACATAATTAAGAAAAAACTGGTAGAACGTGCTCAAGTGGGTCACGGGTCACTGTAATCGGGTGGTTGTAGCGAAAAACAGATAAGGTGTTGAAAAAACTGTTGATACTCATCAAATATTGATAAATGCAATACAATTTTATGTTTGACTTCAAGATATATGATAGACAAAACCATGTGTGAAATTTTATGACGAAATATCTCCGATTTCTATGTAAATTTACGAGTTGAAGTGGGGAAACACCCACAGGTAATTTTAGCGATGCATTTTTATCTTGGACAAGAATAATGAGCTTGGATGACTGATTTAAAACACACTGACTCCCCATGGTAAAATGCATGTAAAATAAATCTATGTTATATTTATTCATTTGTTTGATTCTGGAATATTGTTGATCATCGATTTAAACAAAAAAAAAGGATATAAAGGGGGGGGGGGGGGGGGGGGTGAATTTTACAGTTAAATAAATGTTATGTTTCGACAGTTTAAAGAGAAAAATAAAAATTTGTTGCGACTGAAGCTTAAATCAGCGTTAAAAATTGAACAAATATCAGTGGTTTTGTAAATGAGATTTATTTTAAATAGAAAATCTGAATTTATTATTTATTAATTTATTATTAATGATACAAATGTATATCCCTTGGGAGGGTGAGGGGGCTATGATGACAATTTGAAATAAAAACACAGGACCGGACTTTAAGCAAAAATAATAATCCAGGATTAGTTTTTTATTAAAAAAAATCCAGGACTCCTGTGTCCATGATTTTTCTTTTTTTTCTTTTTTAAAGTTTATAGTATGAAATATTGACATCCACACTTGCCTTTTGAACAGCACATTTCTGTGTCCACACTACTATATAATTAAGATAAAAGTTTCTGAAGATTATAATTTACATTTTGCTTTTTATATAATATCTTTATTGAAATTTATATCTCTTTTTAAACTTGTATAAGAAATCTTCATGACGTACCTATGTTTTGGTTTATATAAAATATTTCTTTATCTTACGGGAATCATGAGGACATTGTGAGTCTTTCATAGAAGCAGTTCAATATATGAAATCTTGAAAGTCATGTCAGATCATTTATTAATTGTAGTGCTTGCTTTGCTTTACACAAGCAGACAAACTGTTTTCACTGAAATTTTGAAACCCAAAAGAAATTGCAATTGAGATATTATTTGTTTGTTGTTGTCTTTGAAGCCATAAATATTATTTAATACTTTTTGGTAGCTGTGATTGATTTGATTGCAATTAAACATAGAATAATATCGATCATGTAGTGAATACCACTTTATTTTAATATATTTTTGGGGACTTTTTAACAATTGAATTTCAGGTGTCTTCTATCTAATACCACTTTTTTTAAAACTACCTATTCCCACTTACAAATAACTTGAAATTTTAGATTTTTTAATGAATTTTAAAAAAATTGGGATTAGGTGGAATGAGCGGAATTTCATTATATATTTCTTTATTCAGATGTTAATAAACTAAATATTTTTCTAGTAAACTTGCTTATTAAATTTCAGGAAGAAAATTCGTTTACATAAATCAAACATTAAATATCTAAGGAGATATATGTTTCAGCTAATACAAAATAAGTCAAAATGATGAAAAGCAATCTAAATGTAATCAGAAAGTAATCGTGATTACAGGGTCAAAATGAATGTAATAGATTACATTACGATTACAGATTACATCCAATTACATGATAAAATGCAGTCAATTACAACTGATTAACATTACAAATTACGATGACCCCATGTCTGCCAATCAGCATCAAGAACTACCTGTGGCGGCCATGTTTGTTAAGGGATCGGGACTAAATGAGCAATCTGCATAGAGGGCCTTCCATAGATGCTTCCTACCAAGTTAGGTTTATTTGGTCAAGCGGTTTCAGAGTCGAAGAATTGCTTAGGAATCGACCAATCAGCATCACGAACTGCGGCCATGTTTGCTACGAATTGAGCCGAACTGAACAATATTTATAGAGGACATTCCATATATGCTTCCTACCAAGTTTCAATTCATCTGACCAAGCTGTTTCAGAGATTTTTAGAAATTGACCAAACAGAGACAATAACAGCCTATGGCTACTCGGTTTCAGAGGTGAATTTTTTTTAGAAATCAACCAATCAGCAATAAGAATTGCCTATGGTGGCCATGTTTGTTAATGGATCAGGACGAAATGAACAATCTTTATAGAAAACCTTACATAGATGCTTCCTACTAAGCTTCAGTTCATTGGGCTAAGACGTTTCAGAGCAAAAGATTAAAATGTGAAAAGTTTACAGACGGACGACGGATCAAATGATGGCAATAGCTCACGTTCCCTTTGACAACGTCTATTCAAAAGCTTTGATGAATACCAGGGTCATAACACAAATTCTAACATGACGTCCTTCTTTCGCTTTGTAGACAAACGGGCGATTTATCGATGATATAATCTCGTTCACACGTCCGCCGGTGAATGTGAGTGACTTTTCCATTGGCAGCATAAATGGTGTGTGACACTTTCCACAAAGGTATATATAAATTACCGTTTTCCAAGCAAAGTATACTACCGTATTTGTAATTCTAGACATATCAGAATCTAAATAAATCATGGAAGCATGAATGTGTTTTGAGCTTTAGCATGGGTTGGTGGATATTAGTAAATTTTATCTCTCGCTTCTGGGCAAACTTCTGTTGTTTATGCTTATGTTTGAATGGTGCAAGGTACCTGTAGTTTATTTTCACGGATAACACTTTGAAACCTGTGTCATACATTGAACATATGTAAGGTAGCTTATTTTTATGGAAAAAGTCATGACTCCTATCCAATGCAACGAAGGAATGCGAGGTAGCTAATGTTCATGGAATACTTCATTATTCCCATTCCATGAAATGAAGAACGGTCAGGTAGCTAATTTTCATGGACCATGCAATGAATGAATGCGAGGTAGCTAATTTTCATGGACAAGCTTCTGATGCTTATGCTTATGCGTGAATGGTGCAAGGTAGTTTATTTTCATGGATAACACTTTGAAACCTGTGTTATGCATTCAACAGATGCAAGGTATCTTATTTTCATGGAATACTTCATTATTCCCATTCCATGAAATGAAGAACGGTCAGGTAGCTAATTTTCATGGACCATGCAATGAATGAATGCGAGGTAGCTAATTTTCATGGACAAGCTTCTGATGCTTATGCTTATGCGTGAATGGTGCAAGGTAGTTTATTTTCATGGATAACACTTTGAAACCTGTGTTATACATTGAACAGATGGAAGGTAGCTTATTTTCATGACAAACGTCATGACTCCTATCCCATGCAATGAAAGAATGTGATGTAGCTATTTTTCATGGGCAAACTTCTGATGTTTATGCTTATGTTTGAATGGTGCAAGGTTGTTTATTTTCATGGATAGCACTTTGAAACCTGTGTCATGCATTGAGCATATCTAAGGTAGGTTATTTTCATGGAACACTTCATGACTCCTATTCCATGAAATGAAGGAAGGTCAGGTAGCTAATTTTCATGGGCAAGCTTCCTATGCTTATGGTTGTTTGAATGGTGCAAAACATTTTATTTTCATGGATAACACTTTGAAACCTGTGTCATACATTGAACATATCTAAGGTAGGTTATTTTCATGGAACACTTCATGAATCCTATTCCATGAAATGAAGGAAGGTCAGGTAGCTAATTTTCATGGATCATGCAATGACGGAAAGCGATGTATCTTATTTTCATGGGCAAGCTTCTGATGCCTATGCTTATGTTTGAATGGTGCAAGGTAGTTTATTTTCATGGATAACACTTTGAAACCTGTGTCATACATTGAGCAGATGTGATGTAGCTTATTTTCATGGAAAACGTCATGACTCCTATCCCATGCAACCAAGGAATTCGAGGTAGGTTATTTTCATGGGAAAACTTCTGATGCTTATGCTTATGCTTGAATGATGGTGCAAGGGAGTTTATTTTCATGGATAACACTTTGATACCTGTGTCATACATTGAACAGATGTAAGGTAGATTATTTTTTATGGAAAACGTCATGACTCCTATCCAATGCAACGAAGGAATATCAGGTAGCTAATTTTCATGGGCAAGCTTCTGATGCTTATGCTTATATTTGAATGGTGCAAAGTATTTTATGTTAATGGATAACACTTTGAAACCTGTGTCATACTTTGAACAGATGTAAGGTAGCTTATTTTCATGAAAACACGTCACTACTCCTATCCCATGCAACGAAGGAATGCCAGGTAGCTAATTTTCATTGGCAAACTTCTGATGCTTATGCTTATGTTTGAATGGTGCAAAGTAGTTTATTTTCATGGATAACACTTTGAAACCTGTGTCATACATTGAATAGATGTAAGGTAGCATATGTTTATGGAAAACTTCATGACACCTATTCCATGCAATGAAGAAAGGTCGAGTAGCTAATTTCCATGGACAAGCTTCATATGCTTATGCCTATGCTTGAATGGTGAAAGGTAGTTTATTTTCATGGATAACACTTTGAAACCTGTGTCATACATTGAACATATCTAAGGTAGGTTAATTTCATGGAACACTTCATGACTCCTATTCCATGAAATGAAGGAAGGTCAGGTAGCTAATTTTCATGGATCATGCACTGAAGGAAAGCGAGGTATCTAATTTTCATTGGCAAGCTTCTGATGCTTATGCTTATGTTTAAATGGTGCAAGGTAATTTATTTTCATGGATAACACTTTGAAACCTGTGTCATACATTGAGCAGATGCAAGGTAGCATATTTTTATGGAAAACTTCATGACTCCTATTCCATGCAATGAAGAAAGGTCGAGTAGCTAATTTCCATGGGCAAGCTTCAGATGCTTATGGTTATGTTTGAATGGTGCAATGTAGTTTATTTTCATGGATAACACTTTGAAACCTATGTCATACACTTGACAGATGCAACGTAGCTTATATTCATGGAAAACTGCACGACTTATATCCCATGCAATGAAGGAATTATTCTGACTACGAGTCAACTAGTCGTTGCCTTTATTCTTTTACGACATGTGCCAATATAAATGTTATAGTCTTTGGCTTGATCAGATCGTTGATCGAAACCACGATCTACGCACATGATGCGAGTACTCTTAACTATTTCACCACAGGAGGGTTATTTCTTGTTATAACTAAGTGTCTTATCTCTTTGGAATAGATATACACATTTTTGTAAATATGCAAAGCAGAAAATGCATTATGTACAGATGAATAATATATAGATGGGCTATAATTATAAGACTTCGTTCAATTGTTATATTTATTATCTATAACTGTAACGCTGCTTTGAGATATTGACTTGATATTTGGTATGTGGGTGTATAATGATAAGTTACAGATCAAGCTTACGTTTCGTTCCGGTCCAATGATTTTTGGCCGAGTTATGGCCCTTGGAAGGGAGACACAATCATGCACAGTGCTACTGGAAATGTTGAACGAAGCTACTTTTAAGGAAATTAACTTTTGATTTATGTTCTTCTCATTTCTGTGACATTAAATATTTTAATGTGTATATTCGAAGGATGTATATTCATTGAAATGCATGAGGATGCTTCAGGTTTTTTTTCAATCTATTTCCAAGTCCGATTTGTTTTTTATATATAATCATCACTGGGTTTAAATTATGATCTATATATAGAACTGTTACATGTAGACATATGTGAGTTGAGGTCTGAGAAATAATAATTACAGCTTTTACTTGCTTCATTTTTGACTCTCAATATATGTTTGTGTTATATTTTCATTCCTTAGCTATCATATGCTGGACCTTCTTGAGACATCTTTCCTCTTTCAAAGACTACACACATATGAGTTACTGTACTTTGTGTGGAATTAGATCAAAGCACAGTAATATTTCAAAAGTGTGGGGGGTGAGGGGTATATAAAAATGAGACAAATCATAAAATTACAGTAAGCCCAGCATATTATTTTGATGAAAAACTATTGTGTCTAGAGTGACAATTTAATGTGCCAATTCAAATACTGTATTCACGCTTGCTTTTGAAATACACTTGTCCAACATTCCCTTGTTGACATGCTGCGGCCGTATCATGCTGCGTGGGGCATATTCATTGTTTTACAAAGGAAAGAATATTGATGTAATATGATCTGCTTACTTATAGCAAATATTTGTGTTATTTGTAGATCACCACAAGCACATATACACTATAGTGTGAGTGGGTGATTGTTGTTAACCGCCCAATGAACAGTTTGTTCCAGCTATATCATGGCGAGAACAAGCTACCTTCGATGTGATGATGATGATGCCGCTTTGTAGTAGAACAACCCATTTAGTTGTATCTTTATAGTGAAACACCATTTAGTTGTATCTTTGTAGTGAAACAACAGTCCACGGGTAGACATGTCGTTCCACTCGGACACATTATACTGAATCCGAGTCATGCAGTCTTTGCTATTAATCCTTATATAATTAGTTTGCTTGCTTAACGCCACTTTCAACAACATTTCAGTTACTAGTATATCGTGGCGGTCAGTTTTATTGGTGGAGGAAACCGGAAGACCCAGAGAAAACCACAGACCTGTCAGTCGCGATCGCAAGTCATTGATAAACATTATCACATACTATTGTGTCGAGTACACCTCTAGAATATTGTATTGCCAATGAATGTCTTTTAGCATAATTCCATATAGAACAATCTAGAAGGAGAAAGAAACAAACAAAACCGTTTTCATTATATGAAATACAATCATTCATATACAGACATAAAAGGGAAAAAAATGAAAACAACGAGTGGGAATGTTTGTTTAAAATGCACTAGCTCATGGCAGCCGAGAATGCTTGGATGGGAACATTTATGACATTACTTAGAATATGTTTATTATACCCTATTCACATCGCATTTATAGCCAATAAGCGATTTGACGTGAACCTTGCACAACATATGATGTGTGCAATGTAGCTGTGAATTAAGAAATTATGTTTTTTTAATTGTTTTTTTTTATTTTGGGGGTCCAAAGGAGTGATATGAGAAATTAAAACCCTGTAATGTTTTTAGCCCAGCTTTTGTCATGTCCACTGTGTGCAAGGTAGTGTTCTATTAAATATTATTTACTGCATTGAGAGTCTAGGAGGAGCATCCTATTTATCCACATAACATTATTATAGGGTGATGTCCTGCAATCCACATCTCCTCTACAAGCAACACATGAATTGTTATCTCTGGCTAGAGGTGGGTCCAAGTTACTACAACTCATGATATAATTGCTCGTTATTACTAGGACACTCTGAAGCAATTAAGAGATTAAGAAAGGGCCACAAGTGTGTAGGTGCGATTTAGTTACCGATAATACAAAAATTGAGGAAATACAAGTACATTTTCATGCTCAAAGTGTTCGTGAAATTCGTAATAAATGCTTCATTAATGGTGAGAGTATTTCTAATTAGAGAATTGAAGCCTGGTAGAGTATACTATTTGTCAACCTGCACGAATTTATATTTAGAAATAGGTCAGAACTACTCTTGATAGAAAAGGTTATGGTGTTTAACGCCACTTTCAACAATAGTTCAGTTAGACCGTAGCGGTCAGTTTTATTGGTGGAGGAAACCGGAGTACCCAGAGCAAACCACAGACCCGTCGCAAGTCATTGACAAACATGATCACATAATATTGTGTCGAGTACATCTAGCTATAGCCATGAACGGGATTGGAACTCACAACGTTAATGGTGATGGGCACTGATTACATAGGTAGGTTTATATTCAACTAATTCATCATGAACATTCGTAAAAAATGTTTTAAAAATCCATTCAGAAAATATAAACTAAATATAAGCCATTCCAAATGTTCACACAAATGTGTACAAAATAATAGTTTGACATTTTCAGAGATTGTGACATATGGGAACTTTATTAATAACTGACATTTAATATGAGAAGTAAAACTTATAAATTTTGGCAAAATAGTAGATGGCACCCCTTTGGCCCCTCTTCTACTTCGGATCTATCAGAGTGTGATGAGAGTTTTATATAACTATAAATTGGAAAGAGTTGACATTTGGACTACAGTAAGGAAGGGTTATATAATTATAAATAAAAATGTCTTAGCTAGTTCATCAAGAGTGAAATTATTTTCAATTATAAAAGAATAGTTTTAATTACTGCGAACCGTTATCTTTTACACTTGAAGGTCATTTACATTGTTTTAATTACTCGTGCAGTTATATGTTAAACGGCATTTAATTGCTCATAAAGAACATCAGTTTGTTATTTTTCATCCCATTGGTTCATCAGGATATTGTATTTCGAATTTCGAATTTCAGATATTGAGTCTCGAATTTCGAATCTTTATTTTCGAATGATCCTTCTGCGCTGTCGTACAATTTGCTTTCCGAAAATGAATTTAATTGTTTTTTTCGAAATTGAGCAAAAGTTTGTCTGTTGACAATGCAAGTCGATCTAGCAAAAATAACTCAGAAAATATTTTAATAAAAATGAAATGAACAAATTTGACGAGACTTTGAAAATCGAATATTCAAAATAATGCAATCGTGTGCAACCTTACCTGGACAGTGTTTCAGAAGATATCATAGTGCATTACAAAAGCAATGAACCATAATTGAAATACTTTTTAAAGGAATGGTCAGTCTGGATACAAAAGTGCTCAGCATGAAAAAAAACTGGAATTAATACAAAAAAGGTGGAATGATTTCTCTTTTTTTTTCAGACCTATCGATTCGCAGAAGAATTTTAAAGCCCAACTGGAATTTCAAAATTCATTGATGTTTTAAAGTTCGTTGGAGTATTTAATTTCCATGGAATTATTTTAGTTCCCTTGGAAGTTTAATATCTCATTGGATCAAGGTTCTCCTATGGAAATGTGATAAATCCTTTTGGAAAACAGTGTTTTCTTATGTCCTATGGGACACGTTTTTTTTCACAGGAATTTTAATTTTCCTATGTTTTGGAAATTAAATTTAAAGAAAAAATATGAAAAAATATCAGTTAATGCGTTTGATTATGGGAAGCTCCATGAAATTCCGAACATCTTGCCATTACACATGATTTGCCAGCTTTCAGAATGGCGGCGCAAGATTTGCAAACATTGGAATTACACATTTAAAACCGGTTTTTATTGGGGTTCTTGTAACTCGATCTTTAGTTTTATTTCTATGTTTTGCACATTTGTGTTTGTCCTTATGTCCTTTTTCTTGTGGCCATTGTCTTGTCTGTCATTCTTCGATTTACGGATTCTGATTACTCCTTTTTGAGTTTTTTCTCTAAAATTTAAATAGCTAGTTTAGTAAATATCATAATTCAAGAATTGGCAAGTTTTCGATATGAGATTAAAAAAATATCATTATATTCAGACAAATTTCAAAAAACGGCCTACTTTTTAAAATACTTTTACCCAAATCCATAATGAAATAAATAAGATATTAGAATTACATAATAATATTTGTCGACGGTAATTTATTTAGAAATTATGATGTGTAGCAAGATGCTTTCATCAACCACAATTAATATGAATATCGTGCACCATATGTACTGATCTATACTATATCAAAATAATTGCTTTTTAAAAGGTGACGTTCTTAGTGTAGGATCTATTTTTATTATCCAAAATATATTTAAGATTGAATGAATCGTAACTGCACACTTGGTCACTTCACTATGATAAATGTTATCATTATTATATAATAGTCTTAGTCATCTAGAAATGAAATTTGTTTCTACGTACTGTTGAACCAGAGTCCAAATGAGTTAGGTTTAGGATTATTGTGTCTAACGCCATTTTCAACAATATTTCAGTTATATCGTGGCGGTCAGTTTGATTGGTGGGGGAAACCGGAATACCCACAGAAACCCACCGATCTGCCGCATGTCCAATTGTTTCCCATTTTGTTTCTATATTGTAGACTCTGAACACGACTATTTGTATTATTTTCAGTCTCCGCGAAAATCTTTACTCTAAGCCTACAGACATGGGATGATCACTTCGAACGCGGAAGTTCGCGAGTGTGCTTTCTGGTCCGGTCAAAATCAAGGATTATAAAATTGGTTTTTGCTTTTTAGACAACAACCACTCCACAAATTTCATATGGAAAAAGAAATTATTGAATAGTGATGAAGAACCGATCATTAATGGCTGTAGCGTTGACTTGCGAGGAATGCTTATGTGAATCTTGAGATATTTATGTTGTACCGGGGATCAATAGTTTTCGTGCAGCTTAAAAGCCAAAATATTATCTTAATGTCAAATATTGAACTTAGTGGTTCTAAGCAATTTTTTTATTGAGGGAGTAGACCATTGCTGACGAAAAGACGAGGTGGGGATAAAAAATATTAAAATAAATACAAATATTGCATTTTCAACTGCATATTTGAGACTCACTTTTTTCTCGCTTTTGGTTGGTCCTGTCTTTTTTTTGTGTTTTGTTTTTGTTGAGGACAATTTAGTTTGTTAAATACCGGTTGTGCTAAAACTTGTTGACTTTAAATTTAGCATTGTTAATTGCGTCTTATTTTGTATGCTTTGCTTTCATTTATTTTTGTTATTAAATTTTAACAACACTTTGGAATAAAGTTAATTCAAATTTTGATCCTGTCTATTTTCTTTTAGTCATAAGTTGTTTTGAATATTTTCACAACATTTTAGTCCTGCTTTTTAAGATTTCATCATAGAGTCTCCATGGGTTTTCAATCAAAGGTATTTCCCGGGCCTTTAACTGATTTAAGTGCTTGTGTGGATTTCTGCACCTCAAGCCCACAGCAGGATGTCAAATATCAACTTTGATATTTGATTTTTTTTATGGAGGGGGGTCTCTATAAATATTCCATGAAAAATATATTAAGGACGGCAAAGTTCTTGACCACTTAGGGTTTATGTCAAATGTATTGCCCGGACATTAACTGACTTAAGTGCCTGGGTGGGTTTCTGCACCTCAAGCCCGCAGCAGGGTGTCAAATATCAACTTTGATATTTGATTTTTTTTATGGAGGGGAGGTCTCTATAAATATCCCATGCAAAATATATTAAGGACGGGAAAGTTCTTGATCACTTGGGGTTTCAATCAAAGGTATTTAGAGGGCCTTTAACTGACTTAAGTGCCTGTGTGAATTTCTGCACCTCAAGCCCACAACAGGGTGTCAAATATCAACATTGATATTTGATTTTTTTTATGGAGGGGGGTCTCTATTAATATCCCATTCAAAATATATTAAGGACGGCAAAGTTCTTGACCACTTGGGCTTTAAGTCAACAGTATTTCCCGGGAATTTAACCGACTTAAGTACCTGGTTGGGTTTAACAGCACTTTGGAATAAAGTTAATTCAACTTTTGATCCTGCCTATTTTCTTTTAGTCATAAGTTGTTTTGAATATTTTCACAACATTTTAGTCCTGCATTTTTAAGATTTCATCATAGAGTCTCCATGAATGGAGAAATAACTAATGTGATTTTCCATAAAAGGAGAAATAATACACGTGTGCCTCCATATCCTGTTCTCTAAGTTCGGGGATTAACACATGTGAGCATCCTTGTCCTGAGAAAATAATGCATAAGAGTTCCATTTACGGAGAGATATATAGGGTCTGACACCGGGACAGGTGCAAGATAGTAAAACCTGTGACATCCGAGGGTAAGAATTAAATCGTATCCGACGAGGCATTGCTTAGTGGGATACGATTTAAATCTTACCTGAGGGTGTCTCAGATTTAACAATCTTCACCTTTCACTGTGTTTGACTCTTTTACTCACCCTTTTCGATCGCGTCAATGCTTGCTTTCTATGAGAAAATAGAGAGTTCTCGCCCTCGTTAGTAGCTAACGTAAATGATAAAAATTACCTCCCTTTGACGAATGTCAAATAATTTTTTATATAAGTATATATTACGGATTTAGTTTGCTACACAGATTTTCATTGGTTCTTCAACTATGAATGGTAGCATATGTTCGGAAAAAAGATGGGGTATATATTTCAGTCTCCCAAAATCAATAACAACATGGCCGACAAAAATAGATATAATTACACTTTACTGAATCAATAGCATAATACGGAATAATAAATATATTTTTACCAAATCAAATGCTGTTTTTATACTCAAAACGGCGACATGAAAACAACCCCAATTACAACAGTTAGTTCCGCCACTATGTTCCACGGCTGTACCATAACACACTTGAACATCACAATAAACAAGTCAAAATGTGTTAAACTTTGGGCGTTGAAAACTTACAAGGTCATGGGGTCACAAGTTTTTGTTTATATGTTAACATTAAAATTATTGAAATTGCTTCACAAACCCGTTTCCTTCATGATACATCTCATACATGAAATATAACATGACGCATATTTTGACGTCATCGTAGAAAGAATGTCTGAAATACGGAAAGGGACATTTAGAAATACGTAAAATTAAAGTAAAAGACACAAAATATTTAGAATTATTTCTAATATGGTTTTCCATATGAATTGGGACTATGTATGTGGTAAAAAACAAAAAAGGAAAATAAAAAGAAAGGAACAAAAATGGGAAAAAATTAAAAAAAAATCATGATTTTTTTATCCGACTTTAGTTTCTGCATTAAAAAAAAATAATGTATAAATCCGTAATTTATCTGTTATTCGACTATCAGACAGAGTATATAATGTGACATTCCCGGCTCAGGATATATATTGACTGCTCCTCAGAGAATATATATCATAAGCCGGGAATGTCACGGGGTGTCTGATAGCTGTATAACATATATTGTACGATGTTGCATTTATTTGACGACCTATGATTGGATAAAATCATTCCTAAAAATAACGATAGAAAGGAGAGCCATATATGGAAATCTAGAGAATAAGATTAATGCGCTTTACCTGGCCAGGAGAAAATTCCACTTATAAAAATAACGCGCAGTAACGAAATGATGCAGAGGGATAATTACAGAAGGTCAGTGGGTGGTGCTTAATTTTGTGTAGTGACCATTACGTCTTTAGCCTTAGCATTCCATTCATAAGAATAACGATGCAGACGATGGATAAACTTGCAGGTATTTGACCAGGCTCTCTATATATATGTGTGTGTAGTTGATTGAGCATAATTAAACACTACTGCAAGAAAGATGAAGATTTATATTTTCTTCTAAAATAACGTGCAGTTACGAAACGATGGAGACGGAAAATTACTGGTGGTCAGTGGGCGGTGCTTAATTTTGTGTATTGACCATTACGTCTTTAGCCTTAGAACTTCCATGAAAGTCCGTCAAACATAGTTCTTGGAAAAAACTTGGCTACTGTTTCAAGAGCGCTCACCCTTCAACGATTTACTGACCGTCTAAATAACGATAGACGGTCACTAAGGAGCTTATAACTTATAATATTATATTTTAGAACTAGATTTCTTTTAATATTAGAAATTCAATATTTTTCGTTTTTTTTTCTATTCTATCTTCACCTGCCACGCCCACCAGGAAATATCATAACGTTTGAAATTCCCGCGCGTGAGTTATATTGCCCGGTGATGATTTCCGGTGTCGTAAAATTTTTAGCTACCCATGAAAATTAGCTACCTCCAACTTCCGGTAGCTAATTTTCATACGGCGGAGCATAATAATTATTTTGCCCGGTGATGATTTCCGGTTTAAACCAATCTATTGTAAACAGACGATAAAGGTAAAAATGCCCGCAACCTATTTTTAATTTTAACAACAGTACATGTACTGTAAATGTTTATTATCAGAACTGTTAGATTACTTGAAATTTATTGCTGTTTGTCTCATTTAGTATGTCAAATTACACTTGTTAATATTTTTCTTTAGTTTTGATTAATTATTTTACTATTAAAATATAATATGACAAATATTCGATGTGACTGATGTAAATATACAAGAACATTTTCACTCGGTACCTTGAATTGCACGAATGTGTTATATTACCCTTTGCCGTTGGCGTCGGGCAATATTACACATCCATGCAATGGGGGTACCTCGGAGAATATATTAATTTAAACAATATTTATTTAGAAAATAATCAGAATATACAGAACATCAAACATAGTAAATACAGACAGGATTCAGAAACAAACAATCATTGCTTTTATAAATCTGTCTCCTAAAATAAGCATGCATAGCATAATCATGACTATTATAGCATGTTCTTTATAAAATGTATCTATAACTATTAGTATATTTATATAATAATATTGCTGGTACATTGTAATTTATAATAAGACATCCTCCCGAGTCAAGGTCACTGAGTCCACACAACGCGACATGAACGTATCGCGCTATGTGGACACAGGAAACCTGGCCAGGGAAGATAATAATTTGATAGAGTAGAATAAAATTGTGTGAAATAGTAATAATGTATACTAAGGAGGGAAAAGTGATAACTTATCATTAATTTTGAGGCGAGATGTACGTCACTAAAGTATGGTAAGCCATATGATCATGGTGTAAACCTTTTACTTTTGATAATGTATTTCTGTATCGAAACGAAAATTAACGTATTCTGTTCGTCCGTCAATTCATTTGTTCCAAAAAGGAATAAAGTTATGGTAATATTTACAGGGATGTTTGAGATTTGAGATGGATAATATCAATTCCTGTCTACTGGCAGCAAATCTGGAACAGTGTAGAATATAATGTGAGAAGTTGTTTCCCCCCCCCCCCCCCCCCATAGACAATTAGGTGAGTCAACTAAATTTCGTAAGAAAAGGTGTTCGTTTAGGGAGCTGCTGTTCATTCGAAGACGCGCATGTAATATTTGTCCAATTCGTGAGCCTATGTAGTAGTAAGTAGGAACTTTGACCTTTTGATTTTTGAGGTTTTTTTTTAAATATAGATAGAGATTCGGTTTTTCGAAGAGTGAGTGACAGATTGTTCCAAAGTTTTATAGTTGACGGCAAGAAATCGTCTGCGAATTGATTTTTCGAGTATTAATTTCCAACGTGTTGTTAACTTGTCTAGTATTGTGGTTATGTCTACTACCTACGGAATTCGGTATCAAATCTAATAAATATTGGGGAGTTCTATTATTTTTATTTTGTGAAATACAATTATAGTTTATGGTTTTGTCTTCTATCTGATGATAATTTTTCCCACTTAGTTTCTTCATATAATCTATTAAGTCCGGTTAATTTATTCCCTCCCGTTACTATTCTTGCAACGTCAAGCTGAACGTTTTCTAATTTATTTATTAAACTTTGATTTTGAGAATCCCAAATAACGTCAGCATATTCCAAGATCAGACGGACAAATGACATGTAGATTTTTTCAAGACTAAAACGATCAAGAGTCATTCGCACTTTCCTTGGCATATTTAATAGAGTATATGATGTTTTTAATTATGTAATCAACATGATCGTGCCAAAATAATTTTTTTGGAAAAGATTACGCTTAAATGTTTGTGATTATCTACTTTTTGAAGGTCTGAATTATTCATTTACAGGGGTGGGGGGTTGGCTTGTTATTTTTCTTAGATAAAATCAGCTTCAGTTTTTTGTGGGTTATATTTTACGAGCCATTTTTCAGATCAAATATGAATTTTGTCTAAGTCGCCATTTAATGTCTCCGCAGTTTCTATATGGTCATCTACAACAAGATATAAACTAGTATCATCTGCGAAAAGTTTTATTTGAGCGTCAATATCTTGAACAATATCATTAATAACAATTTTGAATAGAAGAAGGGCTAGTATGAACCCTTGAGGAACCCCAGCGTTGATCGATAACCAGTCAGAATTTGAACAATTTATAACCACTCTCTGGGACCTCCCACTTAGATAATTTTCGAACCAATTTAATAAATTTCCTGAAATGCCAGATTGCTTTAATTTGAAAAGTAATCCTTTGTGCCATACTCTGTCAAACGCCTTACTGATATCACAAAAAAAAAAAAAATTATTTCCTTCCCACTATCTAAAGCTTTTCCAAACCCCTTAGATATATTAACTAGTTGATTAACAGCTGAGTCACCTTTTGTATAGCCAGACTGGTTACGCGTCAGTATATCATTTTTTCCCTTTGTAAGATTGCTCGGAGTTCGGTAATTTTGCTATTACCGTTTTCTTTTTATTTTGTAATAAATGATTATATACATGCTTATATACACATCGCTCCATACATTTAGAAATGACACAAAATAAGGAAATAGGTCTGTAGATTTTCACTTCGTTAGGTTTATTATTTTTAAAAACAGGGGAGACATTAGCTCTTTTCCATTGGCTTGGAAAAATAGCCTGTTGCAAGGACATGTTAAATAATTTGCATAGGGGATTTTTAAGTATAGAAGATGCTTCCTTTAATAATCTAGGATTTATTAAATCGGGGCCTGACGCTTTAGAGGGATTAATAATGTTTAAAACATCTTCAACTTCTTCTTCATTAAGGAAAATATATTCAAGATTTTCTATTAGACTTTGTATTTCATTGAGGGGAGTTCCATTACAATCATCAATATTTGACTGTGCAGCAAAGAAAATATTAAATTCATTTGCTCTTTCTATATCATCGAAAATTAGATTGTCATTTTTTACTAGAAGGGGTATTTCATGATCACGTGATTTGATTCCGGTAAGCTGTTTTACAGTTTTCCACCAATTTGAACCAGACGAGTTTTCATTAATTAATTTTTTTAATTAAATTATTTTTATGTTCTTCTTTCGACTTTCTCATTAAATTAGTAACATCATTTCTTATTCGTCTGAACTTATTCCAGTCTGAGGGACTATTGGAACGCCTAGCTTTTCTATGTATTCTATTTGTCTTTCTAATTAGTTTTCTAATGTTACTAGTTATCCATTGTAGTTGATTTTTTCGAACAGTGATAATTTTACCGGGAATACATAATTCTGCAGCATCTAAAATAGCGTTTGTTATATTTGTCGTAAGATCATTAACATTATCAGAAGAAATAAGAGAATCCCAGTCAACATCCGATAAGTACTGTTTAGATTTATCATAATCCCCACGATCGTATAGCCATATCTTACGGTAAGAAGTTTCTTGAGAAATTTTAGGAATATTTAAAAAAACCAATAATAGGACAATGATAGCGTGTGAGATCTTGTAGGGTGAACCAACTCCGCAATATGTAACAATAGTAACAATAGTTCACTCACGTCCCTTGGTTTGTCAAGACTCACCGAGAGAACAGCTCCAGCAAAAGTTAAATTTAAAGTATTTCTTGTTCACTATGGAAGACATGAGTACGCGCAGTGGTAACAAACTGACTGAAGAACAAATTGAGCAACTGATAAAACGACTCAGGGGTGTAGAACACATAGAACCCATTGTTACAATCGAAGATTCAAATGTAAACAATGAAAAAATGGCGACGTTCGCCGAGGTAGTTAACAATCAGAGCAATAATAAAAACAATACAGACGAATCTGATAGTAAACACGGGGAACAAAATAAAGATTACGCATCTGGTGATTCAGTAAAGCCCCTATTTTTAGTCGATCAAGACGTGTTTGGTTCCACCAAACCCGATAGAACTCACTGGCTCACCAACGTAGAGATATATAAAGCGGTAGGCTCCAAAGTCCCAGCCGAATGCATAAAGGGGATACAGCGTATTAGAGATATGTGGAGGATTTATATGGACAATACAGAGAATAGAATTACTCTAATTGTGGAAGGTTTAAATCTACGTGGCAGGAGGGTACCCCTTCACACACAAAATCCTCGGAATCCTCAAAGATTTCGACCTGATACCATCCGCATTAAAGTCAAAAATATCCCTCTTTCCGCTGATGACGGCCAAATTCACCGTACTTTGACTCTAGAAGGCTGCAATATTGAAGGTATCTTTAGGGAAAAACTTAGAGTGGATGGGAGATTAACTAACTGTGATACAGGTGACAGACTAGTCATCAGTAAACCACTCTCACACCCACTTCCAAGGAGTCTTCAAATAGGCAAGTACTGGGGGAGGATATTCCATCCTGGTCAAGTAGAAACCGACAATCAAAGCAGGGAGTATAATAAAAACTGTCACAAATGTCTCAAGCCAGGACACTTCATGTATCAGTGCACAAGTGATTGGGTGTGTAGGTCATGCAATCAGCAAGGTCATAAAATGGTTGACTGTCCTCATGATCTTGTTTTCCCTGATCCAAACATAAGTGTACATGATGGTGTTGAGGAGGAAAATCTGACTGAGCATGATGAGGATGATGATGCAAGTCAAGCTGAGGATTCTCAACCCCACAACAGAGCTGTAAAATCAATTACAACAGACAAGGAAGACAAAGACATAGAAGCAAAAGGAAATAAAAAAGTGAAAATCATTGAAACTGATAAATCAGAAAATAAACAAGTTAAAGCTGGTCAAAAAACTATGGACAATTTCATGAAAACTTCAAACAGGCCTAGTGCAATTCAAAGGACTCCACCAACTCCTACTGAGAAATTACATGATCAACAAGGAAGCAGTAAAGGTCGAAAGAAGTTAAAACCAAGCAACAGGAAAACTTAATCATCATTTGGTGTGCTATTTGAAATAAGTTTCTTTTTATCTTAAATTAAAATTTAAAAAAAATTACAAAACTACTAATGTTATTTAAGCTCCAACAAAGAGTAAAAATGTTGTATATCATTAAAAACCTAAGTGAGGGTTATATGATGTTTAATGAAGATATAAGAAGTAAAAAATCATTACAACATAAGAAGTATACTATTAATAGATGTACCTTTATATTGATGTTTTTTATGATAAATCTGACTATAGATTTATACTATTATTATGAATATCTAAACATGTATTTAGTGTGTACATATAACATGGCTCGTTACTATTTTCATATTGTTATTTTCTCAGTTTTCCTTTACAAAACAGTATGTATTTTCTTTACAAAGCAACACATATTTATTTATCCCATACAATTACAATTCAGGTTTCCACCTAATCTATTTTTAGCCATCGTTAATACACATGAGATGTGTCACGCCAAATATAGCACGTGGTTATACATATATATATTCCTTATAAATATAAATGTAAACAAAAGAGAAACGCTAATAAAACAAATTGGCTATAGCCAAGTGTCATATAAAATATATAGAAAAAAATACTTACCAGTGGGTAAAACATCACAGATACTTTCTTTAAGTGAATTATTTGCTTTCAAGATCACTGCATTTAAAATATTTTCAAGCTTCATAATGTTTGTACTAATGTTACACTATGAACCAAGTTTATGGAAAGAATATTATCCACATGTTAAATATAATCCTGTCTGTATTGAGTCGCATAAATGTACTTTTAAAGGTCGGATAGTCTGTATTAAATATAGGTCGAGGCCAGTACATGAGATGTTAAAAAATATATTAGGATACATACACGGAAAAGTTCGCATGCTATTTACGGGTATAGAAATATGTAAAAATGATATTAAATGTTGCATATTTGTAATATTATGTAGATATTGTAGATTAATTATGTTTTTTTTCTATTTGACCAAATTAGAATTGCTATATAAAAAAAAAAAAATATGATAGTGTGTAAATATGGGATATTAATGACCCTTTTGTGGTTAAAAAAAAATAGAATTGTTACATATCAAATACAAATCTTATCTCATAAAAAATGTCTGTCAAAAATATGATAAATTTATGTAGCTTAAATGTGAACGGTTTGCAAAACAGAGAGAAAAGAGGTCGAGCTATAGAATGGGTCAAGTCAATGAAATGTGATATAGCTTATTTTCAAGAAACACATTTCGATCAGAATATTGAAAACGAAATAAATTTCAATGCAGATTTTAACGTTTATGGTAGTATAGGAACATCTGCTAGTAGGGGGGTAGCAATATTTATTAATAAAGCAGTCAATTATAAGGTCATTGACAAGGTTACTGATGAAAATGGCAGAATTGTTTTATTAAATGTACAGATAGATGATGCAGTTTTTTCGTTAGTATGCATTTATGCACCAAATAGCAAAACTTTAAGAAACATGTTTTTTAAAAAGGTAAGTAATTTCTGTAAAGAACATGGAACGGGTATTCTTGTGGTCGGGGGAGATTTTAACGAGATAATGCAAGACATAGATCGTAGAAGTTTACGTACAGGTAATGTTTGTAAACAATCAGTAAACAGTTTAAAGTCCTTTATAAAAACTAATAAGTTAATTGATGTCTGGAGGATATATAATGAAAACAGACAACAGTTTACATGGCGTAGGAAAGACAAAACACAAGCTAGTCGGATTGATATGATTCTTTTAGGAAAAGATTTTTTATCGCTTGTTCAAAGCTGTACAATTAAACCTGCGGTCATACAGTATACTGATCATCAAAGTGTGGTTTTAACCTTTCGGTCGGAGGTGTCTGAAAAGGGAAGAGGGTATTGGAAAATTAATAATTCTGTAATACAGGAATATGATTATAAACTGTTAATAAATAAAGTAATTGATAAATATTTAATACAGTGTCATAATAATAAGATCGATATAAGATTATTATGGGACGCAATGAAAGTTGAAATTCGAGAAGTAACCACTATGTATTGTAAAAACAAATCAAAATTAACTAGAGAACTTAGACATAAATTAGAAAGTGAATTAGAAAAAAAAATTATGGTAAGGGATAATCAAAGCGAGGAAAACTATAACTTAAATAAAGTTATTCATAATATTGAAATAGAACTTGTAAAAATATATGACCAAAAAGCTAAAGGGGCACAAATTAGATGTCGTGAGAAATGGGTGGAATAAGGGGAAAAAATAACTCATATTTTCTAGGTCTGGAAAAACAGAGGCAAATTAAAAAGTCAATAAACAAATTAATAGATGAAAACAATGAAATATTAACTGACCAGATGCACATTCTTAGTACTATTAAATCATATTATGAAAAATTGTATACTACAAAATATCCTGATGAAAATCTAACCAGTAATTATATTTTTGATACAAAATTAGAAAACAGGCTTCAGGATCAGGATCAATCAATTTGTGATGGAAAGGTAACTGAAGAAGAGTGTTCTAATGCAATAAATAATATGAAATCAAATAAAGCCCCAGGTTTGGATGGACTAACGGTAGAATTTTATAGAGAATTTTGGGGAAAAGTCAAATTTTTTTTAATTGATGTTCTAAATAAAAGCTATGATGATAAGCTACTGAGTTTTTCTCAGCGGACTAGTGTTTTATCTTTATTGTTTAAAAAGGGGGATCCCTTAGTTCTAGATAATTATAGACCTATTTCTCTTTTAAATGTTGATTTAAAACTTCTTTCTTATGTTCTAGCACAGCGTTTAAAAAAGGTTTTAGAAAAAATTGTAAATAATGACCAAACTGGATATATTAAAAACAGGTTCATTGGCTTCAATCATAGACAAATACAAGACATTATTGATTTTGCTGAATCTTATAATGTTGAAGGGGCAATAGTCTTTGTTGATTTTAAAAAAGCGTTTGACTCACTTGAATGGACATTTATCTTGACAACTTTAAAACATTTTGGGTTTAATGAATCGTTTATAATTTGGGTTAAAACTTTATACAGTAATATTCAAACTTGTGTAATGAACAATGGCTGGATATCAGAGATTTTCAAAAACTCGCGCGGAATACGTCAAGGTTGTCCTTTATCTGCTTTGCTATTTGTTTTATCAGTTGAAATCATGGCTCTTCGAATAAGAAATAATAAGGATATCAAAGGTTTTCAGATAAAAATAGATGAACAAACACATAGTATAAAAATTTCGCAATTAGCAGATGACACAACACTATGTTTTAACTCTAAAAACGATATATCCGTTGCTATGAACGAAATTGAAATTTTTGGTAATTTTTCAGGTTTAATGATAAATAGAAATAAGACAGAGGGGTTGTGGATTGGGAAACTAAAACACAGTAAAGATAAGGTAGAAAATATTAAATGGACAAACAAACCAATAAAGACCTTAGGTATTTATTATGGTCATGATTACATAGAATGTGAAAAACTTAAATGGGAAAAAAAAATTGAAAAAATGAATAGCTTATTTTTGTCATGGTCAAAGCGAAATCTCTCAATATTGGGTAAAGTACTAATCATTAAAGCTTTGATTATACCTATTTTTACTTTTATTGTTAGTTCCTGTGTTATTCCAGAAAAATACAAAAAAGAGATAGAGAGTAAGTGTTTTAAATTTATATGGAATGGGAAACCAGATAAGGTAAAAAGAAATACAGTGATAGGAGATTTTGAGAAGGGTGGACTGAAAATGATAGATATAGAAAGTTATTTTATATCTTTGAAGGCATCATGGGTAAGTAGATTAGCTGACTCAAAATTTTCGAATTGGAAATTGATACCACTAAAATATTTAAATGTATTTGGGAAAATATGGCTTATTTTTAAAATGAACATAGATGTGAAAAAACATAAACAGTTTCTAAATAATATCCCCGAATTTTACAAAAATGTTTTGACCAGTTGGATAAAACCAGGTGGTGGTCAATTAAGTTCACCATTGACATTCAGTAATGTAAGAAAGCAAATTTTATGGGGAAATAGATTTATTACATTTGAAAAAAAATATTTATTTTTTAAAGAATGGATTAATAGTGGAATATTTTTTGTTAATGATATAATAGATAATAATGGTAAAATTACGCAAGAATTTATTCTTCACAAGTTAAAAAATAAATCTAATTGGATATCTGAATTTAGTATTCTCAAAAAAGCTTTCCCAAAGAATTGGATAGACATTTTAAAAACAGAAAGCTCAGTTAAAAGCATTGTAAATATCAAAAAAGATTATTTCATCTGGAACAATCAGTTTATTAATTTATCTACATTGTCTAATAAGTTATTATATAATAAACTGGTGAATGTTAAATTTTCAAACCCTATTGGTACACATTATTGGATTAATTATTTAGTGTTGTCTGAAAAACCAAATACAAGTAGTCTATATTTTTTCATTTTCAAATTTCTTGACGAAAACAAACTTAAAATGTTCAGATGGAAACTTTTTCATTTTATTATACCAAATAAAGTTTTACTTTCCAAATGGAAAATTGTTGGGAATAGTTTATGTAATTTCTGTAAATTAGATGAAGATTACTCTCATTATTTTATTACTTGTACCTTTCTAAAAGAGTTTTGGACAAAATTTCAGAATTTAATGAAGGGTTTGGGTATCGAAAACAAAATTACTTTGAATCATATAGTACTTGGATACAAGATAGATGATAAAAACTATCTTGCATTAAATTTTTTGATAACAGTTGTAGGGTTTTCCATCTACAAATCGTACTATATATCTGAACAGAAAACAAAGTATATTGATGTTTATAGAATATTTGCCAATGAATATATTAAAAGAATAAATGAAAATAAAACACTTCAAAAGTGTTCTTTTTTAATGAAAGTAAAAAATTATATAATAAATGCAAAATAAATAAATGTTTTCAAAGGTATTAAATAGAAATTGTATTTAGGTTGTATATATATTTCATGTAATTCTGATTATAGCCCTGGATAATCAGAACAAGATGTAACAGGGAAACACCAAAAGGAGCTTGGACTTTTGGCGTGTTAATTGTAGCAAGCATTTGAATAAAATATATTACGTTGTTAAAAAAAACAACAACAATAGTTCACATTATTAGTCATGAACAAATCTATAAGCGACGAGGAGTGTTCAGTGAAGTGTGTAGGGGTGTCTATTAACTGATTTAAACTAAATTGTGCCAATAAAGATTTAATTTAGGAATTTGAACTGTTAAATTGGTTTTCATTAAAATCCCCCTTAGCCATAATATAATATACACTGTTATCATTTAGGGCCATGTCAACAGTATTTTCTAGTTTGAGCCAAATGTCTTGATTACTGTTCGGAGGGATATAAAATGTTCCAAATAATATCTTTTTACCTTGAAGTTTCAATTGTAGCCATACCGCTTCCAGATTATCCATCTCTAGACCAAAACGACGAGTCACATTTATATTATCCCTTATGTAAACAACGACCCTTCCCCCCATTTTATGTGGACCCCAGTCACTCCTAAAAGGGGTATGAAAATTTAATAATTTTATCGAAATATTATTGTATATTGCCCACAATCACATGGAATATTTGAATAGTATTATACTTCACTCTCTGTTTTCCTTTATAAAAACATGACAGTAGTTTTGTTATTGCATCCTAAAATCAACTGCATGACTATTCACCCGGTTGTGTCGGTCAAAAAATGTATGACTATTCCCCCTGTGGTAATTTCAGCAACCATATTTCCCGACTTTTCTAATTCATTCATCTCATTGGTTTAAATTAAATGACGTCATGCAAGTCCTATGACTTTTTTTTATTGCACAAGCTAAATTACCGAGACGGCAGACGACAAGATAAAAAAAATAATGATAAATTTGTTTATTATTGTGTCACATATTGATTTCACATATAACATTACACATTATATACTTATTGACTGGGTATGAGGGAATATCAAGTGTGTTGTTCCCGAGACACTAACTATTGACCGAGGCGAAGCCGAGGTCAATAGTCAGGGTCGTGGGGACAACATACTTGCAATTCCCGAATACACAGTCTATGAGTATTTTATTATACCGAAAAACATTAGACTCATAGTTGAATGATCACCTCAAAATGATAAAGACCAATACAATCACGCATCTTTTGCCAGTATTTTGCATTATAAATCTGAATATTGTCTCATGGACATGTTTATGCTATTTCCCCAGTCATTCATAAGAGTTTGATTCTTTTGGGAAAGTAGATTTCAACATAAATGTACATGGTGACTACCAGACTTATGAATTTTTTTCAAATTTTGAAAAATTTGAATTTTTATTTTTAATTTTAGAATTTTGAAATTTTTTGGAAAATTTTGAAATTCTATGAAATTTTATGAAAACTAAAATTTTTGAAATTTTTTTAAAATTTTGAAATCTTATGAATTTTTTGAAAATTTTGAAATCTTATGAATTTTTTTTATTTTTTTTTTAAATTTCAGAGTTTTCGTTAATAGACGATGAAGTCCGAGTGTTCCGAATAAACGAAACTTTTATCCAATCCGGTCGCGGAACTAAAAATACGCGAAAACGATTCTCATTGCCGGTCCATAGTCTTAAAAACTATGGACCGCTCAATAGTCAAACAACTGAAAAAGGAGAAATTAAGGGTAATAACAAAATTAGCAATTTTAATATAGGAAATTTTATAGTGATGTTAATATATTGAGGTACAATAAATCAAAATATACAATATAAAACAATCAATACCCAACCATAGAATTGACTTACGAGACACATTTATATATACAAACATACATTTAGCTATATCAGAATTTTTTTTTTAATAAATTATGTTTTTTAACTTTTTAGTAGAAAAAAGAAAAAAAAAAAAAAAAAAAACCTTTACGTAAAATAAAATCGATTAAAAATTAAAAAAGAAAAGAAAAAAAAGTAAATTAAGTAAAAGCATAAAAACATTTCTATATATTCCATATTTATCAACAGTATCATTTTTCCTTTAATTAACTTCAAGTTGAAACAGTAAACATGTGATTAAAGGGAATAGAAAAATGGCAAATTCATTCTGACAGTTAATTTCTATGCTAAAAACAATTTACGTCTCGTGTTAAAATCAAAAACACATTTGCATGAAAATGGCTGTATTTCATCACAATTCATTATTTGAAATAATTTTTGATCCTGATTTAAACAGTTAAAACCTTCAATAAACTGAACATTGTTAAACTAAAATCAATCTCAGATCATCATAGAGAGGACAGTCTAAAAGAAAATGGTTTTCAGTTTCAACACAGTTTTTATTACATACAACACAAAGTCTATTTTTCCACCGGTACTGGCGGCTTGGCGTACCTTCCGGTTTCTATGGCAAGCGGTAGTGACCCGGCGCGGAACAGAACCATACCACGTCGATACGATATGAACTAGTCTTGAAACGTATGTTTCGGTACATCGGATTTGCTTAAATTGTATATGAGTTCGTAATTTGTTCCCATTTTGGTTTCCTCGATCGGTAAAAAATTCATCATACCATTCTTTCTGGACACGCACATCAATCTTTTCTTTAACGGTTTTCATTATAAATTTGGTACTAAAAGTTAAATCATTCACTTCGCTTTGGATATTCAAAATTTCGACAGTTTTATTTACTTCGTGGTTCAACATTTTCACCCCCGTGAAGCGCATCGCCAAATTTTAGAAACAGTTCTGGTTTCGTCCATCCGAAATAACCTACATAAAAGCCTGACGCAAGAAATTCGTTGTTTACTGACACATGAACACCAACCCATATCGCCTCGTGTTGAAATGTTCGAAGTGTTTTTTCCAACAGATATCTGAATTGAATTACAAATATATGGCTCTGAAACCCCTCAGTCAAATAAACTGAAACTTGGTAGGAAGCATCTATGGAAGGTCCTCTATAAAGACTGCTCATTTCGTCCCAATCCACAAACAAACATGGCCGCCACAGGCAATTCTTGTTTCTGATTGGCAGATTTTTAAAAATCTTCTCCTCTGAAACCGCATGGACAAATGAACCAAACTTATTAGGAAGCATCTATGGAAGGTTCTCTATGGGAATTGCTCATTCCGTCCCAATCCGTTAACAAACACGGCCGCCACAGTCGATTCTTGTTTCTGATTGGCTAATTTTTTTATATTCTTCTTCACTGAAACCGTTTGGCCAATGAACCCAAACTTAGTAGGAAGCATCTATGGAAAGTCCTCTGTTGCGATTGCTCATTTCGTCCTGATCCGTTAACAAACGTGGCCGCCACAGACAATTCTTGTTTCTGATTTGTTGATTTCTAAAAAAATGTTCTCCTGTGAAACCGCTTTGCCAAATGAACCGAAACTTGGTAGGAAGCAGCTATGGAAGGTTCTCTATAAAGATTGCTCATTTCGTCCCAATCCATAAAGCCACAGGCAATTCTTGTTTCTGATTTCTAAAAATCTTCTCCTCTGAAACTGCTTGGCCAAATGATCCGAAACTTAGTAGGAAGCATCTATGGAAGGTCCTCTATGGGAATTGCTCATTCCGTCCCGGTCCGTTAGGAATCATGGCCGCCACAGGCGATTCTTGTTTTTAATTGGCTGATCTTTTTATATTCTTCTCTACTGAAACCGTTTGGCCAATGCAACCAAACTTAGTAGGAAACATCTATGGAAAGTCTTCTGTTGCGATTGCTCATTTTGTCCCGATCCGTCAACAAAAACATGGCCGCCACAGACAATTCTTGTTTCTGATTGGTTGATTTCTAAGAAATCTTCTCTGAAACCGCTTTGCCAAATGAACCGAAACTTGGTAGGATGCATCTATGGGAGATCTTTTTATATTCTTCTCTACTGAAACGTTTGGCCAATGAAGCCAAACTTAGTAGGAAACATCTATGGAAAGTCTTCTGTTGTGATTGCTCATTTCGTCCCCATCCATTAACAAATATGGCTACTACAGGTATTCTTGTTTCTAATTGGTCGATGTCTAAAAATCTTCTCCTCTGAAACGGCTTCGCCAAATGAACCGAAACCTGGTAGGATGCATCTATGGAAGGTTCTCTATAAAGATTGCTCATCTTGTCCCGATCCACTAACAAACATAGTCGCTACAGACAATTCTTGTTTCTGGTTGGTCGATTTCTAAAAATCTTCTACTCTGAAACAGCTTGGCAAATGGACCGCAATCTTGGGTAGAAGGATCCGTTATCCGATATTGGGAAGTGGCTTAAAACATTTTTTGATTCAGCTATTTAGATTCATCCGATGTGGCCGATTGTGTTGCATTTGATATTTTGTCGGACAAACGGAATGAAATAAATACGATATTAAAATTACATACTAATATTTGTCAAGGGTAATATATTTAGAAACTATGATGCGTAGAAAGATTTGTTCATCAACCACAATTAATATGCATATCGTGCATATACTATATTCAAATAATTGCTTTTTAAACGGTGACATTTTTAATGTATGATTTTTTTTTCTTAATATCAAATATATATTTTAAAAGTTAACGTATCGTAACTGCACACTTGATCACTTCACTTTATGATAAATATTACCATTATTATATTATAGTCTTTGTCATCTAGAAATGAAATATGATTCCACGTACTGTTTAACCTGACTGTAAATGGGCTAGGTCTAGGATTATTGTGTTTAACGCCACTTTCAACAATATTTCAATTATATCGTGGCTGTTAGTTTTATAGGTGGTACCGGAGTACCAACAGAAACCCTCCGACCTGCCACAAGTCGAACTGTTTCCATTTTTTTCTATATTGTAGACACTGAACACGACTAGTAAAATTCTTTTAAGTCTCCGCTAAATTCCTTACTTTAAGCCTACACACATGAAAAAAAAACCCACACACATTGTAATATAACAAGATATGATTATAATCTAACGATTATGAAGTCTCCCAAACCGGCCACTGACACTATCTACCCACATATCAAATTTTGATGATATCGGACAATGTTGAATTGTTAACCCCCATTTGTATGCCGTGTTTTGGCAGCCAATTTGGAAATTGCAGACATCTTGAAAATTTGAAAACGCAGAATTGCTCCTCTAATGGTGACCTATCACTATGTCAAATTTTATGTCTCTATCATTATGCAGTTAGAAGTTATCAACATTAATGTACGAAATTTCAAGTTTCCCATAGGATTCTATAGTAACCCCCATCCCCTTTGAACCCCCAAAATTATGGCTTTGACCCCCTTTACCACAAATCTGAATATTTTAGGATCAACTAGATACATATATCTATAACTCCACCAAGTTTCATGAAATTCTGTCCTGTAGTTCTTGAGATCTGCCGTGGACAAGTTCATGGTGCACGGAAAGAAAGGAGAATAACAAGAATAATAAGAATAAGAATAATACTAATAATAATAAGAAACGGAGCAAAAACAATAAGTCTCCAAACGTTGTTTGGGAGACTTAATAATTTTCATGCGGATATTGTATTAATGAAATGCAGGTAATATTTCAAAAAATGTCTTTTATTAGGTGGAATATTGTCTGCTTTCGAAGATTAGTATTAGTTTGTATAAGATTGATCACTTCGAAAGCTGAAGTTCGCGAGTTTGATTTCTGGTCCTGTCAAAATCAAGAAATATGAAAATTGGTATTTGATTTTAGACAACCACTCCACAACTTTCATATGGAAAAAGAAAATACAGAATAGTGATGAAAAACCGATCATGTATGATGCAGCGTTAACTTGCGATGAAAGATTATGTGAATTTGTGTTGTACTGGTAATCACATGTGCAGCTTAAAAGACAAAATATTATTTTCAGGTCAAATATTGCACTTAGTGGTTTCAAGCAATTGTTTTCATTGAGGAAGTAAACCATTGTTGTATATGAACTGCGTAGTTATTGTCAAGCACAAGTGGATGCCCACTTACTCCATGGTACCATGCTTGAAAACTTGTTTCCACGTACACCTTGTCTCGGGTAGATAAATGAAACTCAGCACCTGAATAGAGTTTCATCATACTCAATAGCTTATGTACATTCTTTTCTTAATATTATTTTAATACCCCAGTGCCGATAAGTCGGGATGGCGATAAAAATGAAAAGAAACGTAAGATATGTGTGCTTGTTTATGCTAGATATAGGATCTACTTTTAATACAGTTTCATATTTTAATGTATAGTCAGATCCTATGATACCGAGGGTTCTTTTAAAAATGTCAAAACCATTGTCAGCTAAAACGTTTAACTCAAACACTGATGGGTTGAATTTGCTGAAGTTAATTTGAAATATTCAATACAACCTAGCATCCTTTCTGGATCCAGAGATACACTACGGTTGTCACTTGCTCGAAATCATTGTAATATGCATTGTCTTTGTATGATATGAAAAAGCATTGCATACCATAGTATGACTTATAATCATGGGTTATATATCTGTAAAATTAATAATCAGGGATATCTAAATAATTCGACGTAGTATAAAAGACCGTGATGCACTTGGATAAACAGGTTTATGCTAACTGTGAATTTTAAAATCATAAGTTTCATATTATTCATTTAGTCCCTTTGTATTTGGATATTTATCAACAACGGCTGATCGTTTATAGTAAAAAAAAGTTTATAATGGGCGGGGCTTAAAAGGTAATTGGTATATTAGACGAATAAATCAAAGCTGTATTCGTATATTATATTTGTACAGCAATTGTAATGATTGCTGGAAAAGACACGGTATAGGTGCCGGATCTTTCTGTTATTTCAACAAGGTAAGTTTCCAAATGTAAATTTTGTATATCAAGATGAAGCAAAACATCTTACAGTTTTTGTATGCAAAGAAAAGCTTGTAATATTGAAGAACAAAAAACTGAGTCTAATAATAATAATAATAATAATAATATATCTTTCAACCAATACCGATACCAACATGAAGTACTACAGGGGTAGGTAGAACAAAAATACCAAAACATTGTCAGCTAAAAATGTTAGGTTAAAGGGGCATTATCTGCCAAAATCGTAAATTTTTATTACCCATAAAAACTATCAGATATGATTGATGCCTTAATAAAACGTGTTTCTGTAACTTATAAATGTAATGAAATGTACGCGCACCGGGGAAAAACGGTGCAACTGCTCGTGTTTTGAGATCGATCAAGAAATGGACGCCATCTTATTAATTATCGGCATTGTTTACGGAGTTTGCCGAATCGTCATTAAATCAGTACAACAATGCACTTATTTCTTATTTTCTGTGAATCTGCTTTTAGTCCGCGTTCATTACGGACAAAGAACCATGGAAGTTTGCAGTTAATAAGCGACAAAATACAAATTATTCGTTTTTACCTGTCATTAGTAAGGTCAGTTGCATACGGAGAAAGCGAGGTCAAATTATTTGCTTGCAAGAAAATAATAAATCGATGGTAATTTTCGTTCTCAAAAGGCGAAAAGTGGTACGATAAGCTGTTCAATGTGAAATATTTACCTTTATTTCATCATTTTAAAGCTATTTACCAATTTCCAAAACATATAATTTTTTTGGTCGAAATCGTAGCTAATGCCCCTTTAATATTTTAAAAGACAAAGACTTACCTACTCTGCAAATTTAGAACAACAAATCATAAATTACCAATTGAATGCAGACGCTGGTATAATATACCAAGAGAAGACATAATTTGTACATTATGTTAAAAAATTGAAATTGGCGATGAATTCGATTATATATTTTCATATGATAATTTTTATAACCAAAGAAAACTGTACCCTAAACGAAAGCTTAGAAACAGATCTAATACTTTGAAATTCAATGAAATTATTACATCTAAAAATAAATACGACCTTCAAACATTATGTAAATTTGTTGTCATCATAAATAAAGGTGTGTGTCATCCTAGTTATACTGAACTGCTACCAACCTGTACATATATTGTGTAAATAGTATATTTTGTATTTTATATCTCTATGTCATTTTGGTTTATGAGAAATAAAGATATATATATATAACCGCTCACTTTCTTGGCTTGGTACAAAGAGTGAATTTTGCATTTCTAAGCCAAAGCAGTAACTTCGAAACATAATGCACTACGTCTATTGACCACCTTCACCAAGTTGACTATTCTCTCACGTTTAGTATTTACTTACAACAAAACATAGATTGAAAGTAAAAATAAAAGACCCGTCTACGCACTCGCTTTTTAATTCAATCAACAATAACTGTCGATATCATAACTGTAAGCAATCCTAATTCTCCTGCGTTTGCAACACACATTTATTTTAAGGAATTTACGTTGAATAAGGCAAACATTACACACGACTCTTGTAATTTTTGGGCTTAGAGATAACAGTTTATGAATGTAACTTTTCCACGCGTTTACGACAGAAGATATTTTTTTCTTTTCCTATCGTCAATTTTTTCGCTTACATTTTTCATTTAGTTCATTTTCCACGTATTTGTAATAATATGTCTGACTTAAATGACCGTAATCTCGTAATAACAGCAAAAACGTTTACACCAAGGATACCGCTTATATGAATTATTGAAAACTTTCACAAAATTGTATAACTGCCATAGATCTTGTACATAAATACAATTATACATGTACATATCTGATAAAACAAGTATTTACCCTCCATGTTTTTTATGGCGACGTAATAAACAAACTAGATATGTCAAATCTGACACAACTTAACTTTTAAAACCCTTGAAAAATCTTATTCGTAAAGGGTATGACTCACTTATAGCTCACTATTTGATACAGATTCATTTTTCTAAAAATATAGACAATCTTTCTCTCACGAAGACCATCTCTGGATGTACATGATCAATAATTGATATTGAAATATGCTAGAAGTGTCAGCTATGCTTTTAATGATCTTTAACTAACCGAATCTACCTTCCTAGCTAGTCGCCAGTCAACTACGAGCATTCATTGATCCTGCAATTGTAATGTACAGGTTTATAATGTCAATCATGTTTGTAATAGTATGTGATCTTTTTGAGTAGAAGCGATATGTGCAGGTTTGTTTATAGTTTTGTTATATATTTATTGTCGTTGGAGATCCCCTTATCAAGAGGGGAGGGTTGGGATCCCATTAACCAGTTTAATTCCGCCACACGTTTGTGTCGGTCCAAAACCAGAACCCCGAAGTCATATGTTGTGGTCTTTTTTGTATTCAGTGAGTTCGGTTAAGATGAGAAGTGATAGTTCATTTTGTTGATATTGCTGGAATTGGTGACCACCCGGATGGTTCAATGAGCTAGGTAGTTGGATTACCTAACAACTCATACAAGCCTATCACCAATACGACGTTGGTTTTCGCCCGGCTTTGTAAATTACTAAAAGGGTGCACTCGACTCGCAGCCGCAAGTGATAAAGTTTACCAGTTGCTTGCCCATGGTCGGTGTTCTCTTCGGGTACTCCGACTTCTTCCACCACTAAAACTGGTCACCATGATATATAGCTGAAATATTGCTGAAAGTGTCGTTAAGCACCAACAATCAAATCAAATCAAATCAATCATGACCATCATTGTTATACTTTCTTTCCATCATATATATATGAACATGGAAAACCATATACAATATGAATAAGTAGATGTCAGGACATGTTGTTATTTAAAGTAATATTACACCAGTTTTGGGTGAAGAAATTTTTTCCCTGAAAATTCAATATGGAATACGGCGGTACCTTTACTAAGCTATTCATGCATGTTTCAAGTCGAAATATGTTCCCAACAACTAGAACCAATTTTTCTTTTGCAATTATTCTTATGTGGTACACACAGAATATATATATATATATATATATATATATATATATATATATATATATATATGTGTTTTCATCGACTGAACATTGCGCATGAGCGATAATCTCCCCGAAAGAGTTCAAATCTTGTGTCACGCGCATTTCATTTGCATTACTGTACTGGAACACATAATTATCTGCTGTCCAATATTTTTCGATTTGCTCTGAAAATCTGCTTTTGAGTGGATTTTTAATGTTATGAAGTTGATTTTAGTTAAAATTGAATGGCATATTAAGTGAAATATTTAAATTAGATTTCTGTTTGACAAATAGAATAAGAGAATGAAAGAATATATGCTTTATTGGCGAATAGAGGCCACAGCTTATACAAAAGTGGACTATCGGCCAAACGGCTTAAGTGGCGAGTCCAGAAACATTATCATTAGCCTTATCCATGATTAATCATGAATATCATTATTAAGATTGTCAACAAACATATCGTTATCAACATTATCTTAAATCATGAATTGCATTATCATTATACGCTTTATCATTAATCATGGCTATTAATCACGATTATCATTGAACATTATCATAATTATAATTATCCTGACTGGCCCTGGGGACAGAAGCTCAGTACTTGACGGATTTTATAGTCCATAGCCTGAACATGGTGCAGAACTGTTGATGTTGTGTCGCTGTTTCGCCAAATGGCCACATATAAAATTGCACATTTTATATCCGGCCACCACCACCTCATGGTGGAAGTGACACAACATCCAGCCGTGGCTTGTTCGCACTTGTAATTACAACAATATACACACAACAATCCAATTATCTTCGCAAGCAGGCAAAACGATAATACACATTTTAAAGAAAAAAATTATTTACATTTGTTTGCTAAACGCCCATTCGATTCTCAATAATGTCAGCTTATACGAATTGTTAAAAATCAAAAGTTCATATTTACATTCACAATAGTACCATTGCAAAGTCAAGTGTTTATCATATGGAATGCTTAAATGAAATCAAACAGGTATGCCTGCATACGGAACAAAAATAGTTCGTTTCCTATGTCAGAAAGGTGAACACCGTCCTCACAAAACATCATAATCTCGTTCCAGGTTAATTCAGGGTCCCTTATATAACCCCCACCAGCCTGTATGCAAATCCAAGCAGCATAGTTGTTGATTCGTGCCGCTGCTCTATTTAAAGCTCTACTGTTCTGACTATATCTCCAAGAAATCCTAGGCAGTATTTGGGAACATATCAATTTTGTTGTTGGTAGAAGAGCCATCAGCTGACCTAACGAGTCCTTAATCTGACATCTGAGTTCACGCAACTTTACGGCTCCATTGCTGTTAACCCCATAATGTACTACCAAGAAATCAGGTGGTTGATTAAAACGTAACAGATACTTAACTCTAGGAATTAATTCCCCCTCAATACATTCCTCCTTTGCCTTGCCACCACAGGCTACAATCTCTCCGTCTCAGGTCAAGATTAGAGCCTTCAAACGTGCCTCGGGCGTAAACGAAATCACGTTTAATGATGGACGAACCTACAATCCACACCGATTTCCTAATCGGCCATTCCGTATCACCTATTAACATAAATACAAATTGTTCGTTTTTAAAATAAAACTTTGTGATAATATACACTTAAATAAAAAAAAAACAGATTTAATATATCAACTTTCACAACAAGTAATTATGAGCGTATGTATGACTTGAATGCGTTTGACTTCCAATGCCCCAATTTCATGATTTCCTCATTACTAATGTTTTGAGCTGCGGCCAACGACGCAGCTCCTATTCTGAAGGAATGCGATTTGTAACCAGAGGCATCAATCCCCAAGACCTTCAATGCTTTGATTAGAACAGAGACCAACTGATCGTGACATAGGCTTTCCGTTAACATGACAAAACAAAGGGCCGCTTATAGACGGCCTTTCTGCGATGTACTTATTAAAAAACTCCAACGAACATATTTTTGTGCATGTCTCATTTATATATATATAAACACCTTTTTCTCTCTGATCATTTTTTGAATGATTAATTCGAACCTTTATTGACTGTAAATCGCCTACTGTCACATCTTTTTAGCCAATAATTAGGTGTGCCTGACCAGGCTTTGTGTAACTATCTCTCCAACTTGGAGAAAACCATGAATTGCGAAAGTAAATGCTGTTGCGAACAACAGAGCTTCATATGAGGAAAAACAAATTGATGACAATTTATCGATTAGTTTAGTCAAGAGCTCAAGCGTGATAGGAATTCTATAATCCTTTGAGCTTTTCTTTCGTTTCATACCTTCTAGCATTTTACTCACTATAAAATTATGTGAAAGGTCTTGAGAAACAGAAGTTGACTGTAAAATTTTACAACGAAAACCAATAGCTGCCACATAGCATCTAGCAGTACTGTGTGCTTTCCCCTTTAGTGATAAATAAGCTACAAATAGTACAATATGGGATGGAGGGGGTGGCCATATTAAATCGAAGTTATACTCTACGCGAAAAGCTTGAAAACTATCTAAGCCAACTGTGTAAGTGTCTTTTGTATTTGATGCCATAGATGCATCGACTAGACGACCAATTTCACATCCAATATCAACTGCAGAAATTCCTGTGGTACTGGGGTCATCTCTAGATCTGCTTCCCTCAAAAGACTCCCGAATCGTTGCCACTGTTTGCTTGATATAACATCAGCAATGCAATTGATTTGGCCTTCAATGTGTATAGCTTTGAATTGCATATTATATAACATTGTATACAAGACTAAAGGCCGAATCAACCCCATTACCCGCCTTGATTTTGAGGACTTTTTATTCAAAATATATACTAATGCCTTATTGTCCGCATGAAACAATATCTGTTTATTGGACAGGTCCTGCTTGAACAGAAAAATGGATAAAACAATGGGAACCAACTCCAAAAATGTAATGTCTGCCATAATGTCAGGTTTATGCCAATGATCAAACCACTGATAATAAGTCCAGTGGCCTGCAAAAAATACCTCTCAACCTAAATCCGGGTTTCCAGCGCTATCTGTAAATAAATTTATTTGAGAATTTGAAAGCCAGATATTCTGCCCGAAAGAACAGGTGCCATTGAAATTTTCTAGAAGCGAAAGCCAAATTTTAATATTCGCTTTCATACCTGAAGATACCTTAATATAATGAGAAGGCCTATTTATACCACACATTGCATCACAAAACCTTTGATTAAACGCCCTTACTGATGGGATGGTTTTGGAGCAGAAATTTAGAGAGCCGACTAGAGATTGTAAATCCTAGAGAGTTATTTTTGTTCTGCCAAGTGCAGATTCCAATTTTTCTTTTACCTCCGACAATTTGCATTGTGGTATTCGAATTACCATTTCCAATGTTTCTATTTCCAATCCGAGAAATGTCAAATAAAACGAAGGACCAATTGTTTTATCTTCTGCAAGGGGAACCCCCCAATCTTCACAGATTATCCTAAGACGATCCATTAACTGCAAGCAGTCCCCTGTCCCCGCATTTCCGGTTAATAAAAAGTCGTCAAGGTAGTGTTCTACTGATATTTTCCCGATTTAAACTTAATTGCCCATTCAAGGAATGTTGAAAAAATTTTAAGCAGAGCGCATGACGCGGAACAACCCATGGGTAAGCATTTGTCAAAATAAAATTGATTTTCTAAAGTGGAAACCAAATAATTCGAACTCGTTTGGATGTAGAATTAACAATCTAAAGACTGAGAGTATATCCATATACGCTCTAACTCAGCGTCCCCACCGATCTCGCTTATCGTGGATAAAACCTTATCGAAAGATGTATACTGTACAGTTGCTAATTCAGGATCAAAATAGCTATTAACGCTATTTCCTAACGGAAAACTCAAATGTTGAATCATGCGCCAACCAGAAGGCTTCTTGGCTACGAGACCTATCGATGATACGCGCAGATTACGAAAAGACCCGCTTCGATTTCTTTCGAAATTTTAACTTTTAATTCGGCCTCGTGTTGTTCCGTTGAAATTATATTTTTACAATTAAACGTTATTCATTGGCCTGTGTAATTAACTCTAAATCCACTTGTAAATCCATCAAGTAAAACAAATGCATCATCACGATTAGGATATATCTTCAAATAATGTCTCAAGTTATCCACCTTAATGGGAGTTCTTCCAAGCTCTATCAACTGGGAGTTTTCCTGTTCTCGATGTCGCGGACTTTCCTTGACGAAAACGAAATCCGTTATGGTTTGTAATATTTCTTTCTTTCCGAAAGTCACCGCGTCCGCTATTGGTGTTTGTGTCTGAATATTTAACAATTCCCCTTTCTGCCTGAGTATTTTGACCCGATTTATTTAATGTACAATATAACGCAGCATGTGGCCCCGCGCATCTTAACCACTTGTACAGATAACGGCATGTAGGTCGACCACACCTGCCCTTGTTGTTATAAGTACAACATTTACCTAAAGATATGCTATCAGTTGCAGGAGTCTGACCCTGTGTCATTAACAGAAGCCACAACTCCATATCATTGCTCCCCAAGCCAAATAACTGCATTGTTGATCATAACTTATTATTAACCAACTTAAACCAAAACACCTGTTTGCCCCTAGCTTAACATTTGACATATATTATAACAGACCCTGAGTGCTACTGGGGTGGGCTGCCGTGTAAATGCTTGTATAGATTAAAAATGCATCTATCCATGTACCTATATCAGTAATTTTCTTTCCAGACTTTTGTTTTAAATTCAGATTGCCATTGTTATCTATAAATATAGTTCTAGACTGGTCATTATGTGAATTTGATAATAGAAATTCTAACTCGAGGTATTCACCATTTATAATTTCGTCTCTTAATTGCTGAGATACATTTGTTCCCAAGTCATCACTAAAACTTGGTGCAATATTTGACCTCTCATTAGTTGATAAATTTGTGTTTGTATGATTTATACCTGAAAGCATTGGCTGCTGAATATTTTCTGGAGTTGAAACAACATGTGGTGACCTGTTCATAGCCTCTATGGCTTGAGTTATCTGATCCTGTAGTTCAGGCATTATCCGCTCCATCACTGTAGTAGCCATACGATCCATATCATGGGTTGGGACTGCTGGTCCTGGCTGGTAATCATATCTGCTCTGACGCAGGGTAGTTTCAGCAGAGGATTCTTTGTTGGCTGATTTCCTTCTGTTGATCGCTGCAAAGGGGTTTTTCGACTTCCTGGCAGTTCGACCCATGTTTAACGTACAACACTCTGTAAAACTATAGTTGCATTCCTTTAAAATTAGGAGAGAAAACATTCAGATGACGATTAAACACATCTGAGATTAGCTACTAATTAGTTTAAAATTCTTTTCAAAATGTACAAGCGTGTAAAAACCTTGTGATTATTTAGAAAAGGTATATAAATAGAATATATACACCATGAATCGATTTTGGTGTCTTGAACGATTGAAAAATCAAAAATCCTCGACCACGTGCTTCTAGCACCATGTGTTTCTATCAAGAATAAGTCCAAAACCTCTGGTAAAAACCTGACAAGACATAAAATGGCTAAAATATTTGACAAATCCTAAAAAAGTCGACAAATTATTTTCGTTTCTATAAAATTAAGTATCAAATTATAATTATGCTTCGCTGAAATATTTCTTCGTCTGCAACCCTTCCAAATCTTTGAGAAAAATGGGGTTATGACGTCACATTCGTATGATTGGCCCTTAATGGACACGTGATACCGATTTCCACAAATCAATGATTTTCTGAAAATCAGTCATTAATTTTAGAGTAAAGACCTCAAAAGCGAGATAACTCGCATTTGATATTATGAAATATTAACACCACTAATTTAATTTAATTTATCCCATAAATGGATAAATAAAAATTCCACGATATTTACCTTTCATATTACTTTAAATGACATGGCGCCTCAAACACAACCATCATGGTTTCTTATATCGTTGATATGATAGATTTTTGTTCATATATGTTATTAAAATGAAAAGCAAAAAAAAAAAAATACCACTGTGGCGGAACTGTTTCACAATTCTAAAACAAAAGGAGAAAGAGGCAAAATGACTGCGCGTATTCCAGGCTTGATACAAGGGATTGAATACAAAGTTGCGGGACTAAGCTAGTTTTATGTGCCCAAATTAATCTATTTGATAAATTCAACTTAGTGCTATAATACTTTTTCAGAAAAAAAGATATACGTAATGAAGCCAGTGTGTGGTGTTGTCGTGTTGCTTTCCTGTATCAAGGTTTCCTACACTTGTCCCAGTGTTTGTAGCTGTTCCGGCAACACAGTGTATTGCAAAAATATAAATTTGGCAGAAATTCCATTTGGAATACCTGCCACAACACAGGAATTGTAAGTATTCTGTTGTGTAGAAGACGAAGGGTCTGATGATTTTATATTAGAAATATTCAAGTTATCCAGAATAAATAATGTTGAGATCTGCTGTCAACAAAACAATGTTTGGAAACATCTAAAGAAACGAATTATCGGATTTCAATATAACTATATTCAAAAGCCTTTACATACAAACACAGATAATTCGTTACTGCTTATTAACACTTTGAAACGGATTTGCATTTATACATGTAAGATATAGCGTCATTCAATAGTTGCACAACCACTAAATATTTCACTCTTATATTTGAAGAAATATAAGGACTCAAAATAAAAACAAGCGTAGTACACAATTTATTGAGCAAACATTTGAACAATTCGAACTCCAATAAAACTCGGGAGTTAAACCAAGTCGATTAGCGTCTCCCGTCCCTATAATAATGTTCTTATTACAGAAGTACTAATAAAAAAAAACAACTACGAATTCAGAGATCTCATGATCATATTGGAGAACAAAATATTTGCAAATTCATTCACTAACGGCATGATATTGACCATAGAATTCCTGCAAAAATGGCTTAAGTAAAGGTTTTTCATAATCCGGATTCAGTACTTTCCCGTTGGATATCCAGTTATCAAGAGGGGAGGGTTGGAATCTCGCTTGTATTTTACTGATTAAAGAAATCGCTTACATAAACAATCTCTGGAATATCAATTGGAATTTAAAAAAAAATCAAACAGGAAATTTGATATTCAAGAAAGGAAAATTTACCATATGAAAATGGAAGTCAAAACATTATCTGAAATTTGCGAAGGTATTTGTCGTTCATTTTCATAGTTTGAAGATATCAAAGAGATATTGAGAAACCATACATCCATAAATCGAAGACAATGGAATGGTTAAAAGAAAAAGGGGAAAAGACAAACAATTCTCTACAAAACACCACACAGAAATTAAATATTGAGCAGCAAAAACATTAATCTTAAGCTCACTGAAATATATTAGAGGTACGTGACTATCAAAATTAGGATTGTTTAGTCACAAAACATCTTCTATATGTCAGAGAAATTATAGCTATGGGATACATGTTTTCGGTTCTCATCTTTGACATATTTCCTATTGTACATACTCTATTGTAAATACCCCTTGTCATTTGATCGTTAATCACGTGTTAGGTGCCAAAGAGGTAATAGTAAACCAAAAATCCATAAGTTGAAGGACAGACAATGTAATGGCCTTTGAAAATTCGGCTTTTGAGACTGCAAGAGTAAGTGGAGAAGTAGTAGTGCAATTATTTTTGTCCCAAAGTGATTTGCTATTGTGCCTAGTCTATTGTAAATTAATGTTAGTGACAAAACATGATATGTATGCTATGGGATACATGTTTTTGGTTCTCATCTTTGACATAAGATTTAAGATTTAACACTAGGTGATCCGTCCCATTAATAATGCTTTTAGAGAAGTCCTAATAAGAAAACCGAACTAAGAATTCAGAGAATGTCTGTGAACAGTTGATTGCATATGCATCCACACATGGTGTCAACCATAACATTCTTGATAATATGGTTTAAGTAAAGGTTTCTCGTAACCCTGGCATTACAAACAAATACAACAACAAAAATAGCACACACAAATTTTTTAAACGCCAAGTAGTGGTGTATAGTTTGTTCGTTCCAGTTGTATTTCATGTTGTGCATGGTCTGTTGTAACATCATCTAACCAAACACGACGAATATGGTGTCTATTAAACAGTTCATCATTTTTATAATGTTATCTTCAGTGCAATTGGTGTAAGAATTTGTGCAAGCTAAGTTTTCTCTCCACTCAATATAAATACATTTATCTTCTTGTAGCATTATTTTCAAACAAAACCATCCGATGTAAATGTTGTTTAAAATTATTTGTTTTTGCATAGAAATAATTAACTGGATAGCTTTATATATTCCTAGGTCTTTGAGTAGCAATCAAACTACAGATAGCAGTCCTCAAGTCTTTGAAGGTCTATCGACATTTTCTTTACTTTCTGAGTTCCATGTTGTCATGTTTGCTACGATTTCCGGAAAAAAAAACTCTGTTCGGCGCGTCCTTACCTCCAGTTGTTTGTAGAAAGGCGCATGTTTTACTTACGTTATTTGTGTTTCTTTGCGCATAGTGGCGTCCAGCAGATTTTATGTTGTGTTGGTTTTGTGTTGTTGTTTTGTTTGTCTTCGTTTTGTGTACCCTAATTCTAATGTCCTTTCGGTATTATCTAACGTTTATTTGAGGTTTTTTCCACTGAGCTGATAGAATTGGAATATGTTGGGATAACTCACTCGAATGACTTATGACGTAGCGTATTATTAAATAAACAATCCTTATTCAGAAGGAATATTCGGAAAAAGCCATGGTCAGGACTCAAAATGAAGACAATACACACACAAGTGTCATGCAAAAACAATAGAGCAAAAGTTTGAACAGTTCGAACTCATATTAATAATGCACATAGTTGATTCCTTATGGAATATCAATTGGAATTTAAAAACCAAACACAAGAATGTTGATACTGAAAATTCACCGTAAGAAAATAGAAGTCATAACGTTTATCCTAAATGTACGAAAGTATGTGTCGTTCATTTTCAAAGTTTGAAGATGCTTTAAAACGAAGAGAGACAATTGTCTAAAAATTAATCTAAAATATTAAACTTAAGCTGACTGAAATATAGTAGAGGTACGTTGTCATTGCAACTAAGATTGTTTAGTGACAGAGAATCATCTAGATGTCAGATAAATTTGAAGCTATTGGACAAATGTTTCCGGTTCACATTTTTGACATGTGTGAGGAGCTCTTTGAAAACTAGGCCGTGTAAGAGTGGTAGAATAAGTCGAGAAGTAGTGGTGCACAGTTTGTTTGTTCCAATTGTATTTCCTATTGTGCAGCGTCTACTGTGAAATCATCTTGCCAGTGATCGTTGATCACATGTTAAGTGTAACATTCCCATGCGTTACACTTAAAAACTCTGGTATCCGTTTTCATCTTTTCCAATTCGATCCAAATGATAGTCATTTTTTTGGTAATAGTTGATAGTTATCCAACATGAACACTTCACAGAAAACAAGAGATTGTGCAATGCAAACTCCATGAAACACGAGGGTCAACTCGATTGTTCCGATTTGGTAAGAAGTTCATGCTCCACTATTGGAACCATCGTGCTGCGTTACTCTTGCTAAAATCTGCTGTTTTCCATAATTTTTATAATATCATCTTCAGTGTAATCGTTGCGTGAATTTGTGTGATTTTTGTTGAACAAAATAATTTAAGATTTCTTTCCATGAAATATAAATAACTTAATCTTCTTCTAACATTATTTTCCAACAAAGCCATCCGATGTAAATGTTGTTTAATATTATTTATTTTAACATATACATAATTAACTGAATATGTTTATTTTTCCAGGTATTTGTACAAGAACAACATTACCAATATCAGTTCTCAGGCCTTTGAAGGTCTATCGGCCTTAGAAACTTTGTAAGTGGTTTAAATATCTATAATATATACTAGCTTATAGGCAAATAAAACCTAAAATGACAAATTTGGCAACAATTTCCTCTGGTTATCGTACACATTACAGACGAAAGATTTGTTGATTTTATTTTGGAGATATTCGAGTTATCTGGAATAAGTAATGTTGGGAACTGCTATCAACAAATCAAATTTTCGAAATATCAAAAGAAACGAATTATCGAAGAAATTCGACCGACTGTATATGCAAATACAGAAAATACGATATTACATACTAACCAGAGTTTTTTTTAAAGGATATGCATTTGTACATTTAAGATTTAACGTCTTTCAAATCACATTTCAACAGTTGCACAGCAACTAAATATTTGTTTCCTATATTTTAAGAAACATGACCACATAAGTAAGCCTACGTTATTTTCCCCCAAAGTATTTGTGCTCGTTGAAAGTTGATTGCATATGCATCCACATATGGTGTCCACCATAGAAATCTTGATAATATGTCTTAAGTAAAGGTTTCTAGTAACCCTGATTAAGTACTTTGTATGTATCCTACTGTTTAAAACACATTTACAAAAACTTGCTTTTGAAAATCAATTGGCATTGCAAAAAAAAAAAAAAAAAATAGCTCACACAGATATGGTGTCTATTAAAAAGTCCATCATTTTTATAATGCTATCTTCAGTGCAAGTCTCAGAATTTATGTGAGCTAAGTTTTCACTCCACTATATATAAATACATTTATCTTCTTTTAGTATTATTTTCAAACAAAACCATCTGATGTAAATGTTGTTGAAAATTACTTGTTTTAGCATAGAAATAATGAACTGAATAGCTTTATATTTTCCTAGGTGGTTGAATGAGAACCAAATTACAAATATCAGTCCTCAAGTCTTTGAAGATCTATCGGCATTAGAAACTTTGTAAGTGGTTTGAATTTCTACAAAATATACTTGATTACATAAAACCTATAAAAACTCCAATAATAAATTTGGCAGCAATTCCCTCTAGAATATCTGAGACAACAGAGAGATTGTAATTATTTACATATATAATCGGTAAAACCTTGTTGTTTAGAAGACGAAGGGTTTGGTGATTATATATGGCAAATATTCGATTTATCGGTATAACAAATGTTTCGCACTGCTATCAACAAACAAAATTTTCGAAATATCTTACACAACGAATTATTGGAGTTCAAAATCACGATATTCGACCGTTTGTACATACAAATACAGAAAATACGATATTACATACTAACCAGAGTTTTTTTTTAAAGGATATGCATTTGTACATTTAAGATTTAACGTCTTTCAAATCACATTTCAACAGTTGCACAGCAACTAAATATTTGTTTCCTATATTTTAAGAAACATGACCACATAAGTAAGCCTACGTTATTTTCCCCCAAAGTATTTGTGCTCGTTGAAAGTTGATTGCATATGCATCCACATATGGTGTCCACCATATAAATCTTGATAATACGGCTTAAGTAATGGTTTCTAGTAACCCTGATTAAGTACTTTGTATGTATCCTACTGTTTAAAACACATTTACAAAAACTTGCTTTTGAAAATCAATTGGCATTGCAAAAAAAAAAAAAAAAATAGCACACACAGATATGGTGTCTATTAAAAAGTCCATCATTTTTATAATGTTATCTTCAGTGCAAGTCTCAGAATTTATGTGAGCTAAGTTTTCACTCCACTATATATAAATACATTTATCTTCTTTTAGTATTATTTTCAAACAAAACCATCTGATGTAAATGTTGTTGAAAATTACTTGTTTTAGCATAGAAATAATGAACTGAATAGCTTTATATTTTCCTAGGTGGTTGAATGAGAACCAAATTACAAATATCAGTCCTCAAGTCTTTGAAGATCTATCGGCATTAGAAACTTTGTAAGTGGTTTGAATTTCTACAAAATATACTTGATTACATAAAACCTATAAAAACTCCAATAATAAATTTGGCAGCAATTCCTCTAGAATATCTGAGACAACAGAGAGATTGTAATTATTTACATATATAATCGGTCAAACTTGTTGTTTAGAAGACGAAGGGTTTGGTGATTATATATGGCAAATATTCGATTTATCCGGTATAACAAATGTTTCGCACTGCTATCAACAAACAAAATTTTCGAAATATCTTACACAACGAATTATTGGAGTTCAAAATAACGATATTCGACCGTTTGTACATACAAATACAGAAAATACGATACTACATACAAACCAGAGTTTTGATACTTTGAAACAGATATGCATTTATACATTTAAGATTCAACGTAGTTCAAATGACCTTTGAAGAGTTGCACAACCACTAAATATTTGTCTTTTATGCGATTATTACGTCTTTTGGGGTTTGGGCATTTAATTCTTGCTAAACGAGAATGCTCAAAATAAAAGCGGAAACATGAAAGCGAAAGAGCGAAAATGTAAAATGAAATGATATAGCGTTTTCGCTTGTGAAAACTAAACATCAGTAAGGCACAATGGTAAACATGAGAAATAGTCGCAAACAACTTCCATAGAGCAATCGCGTCTTGTACAATTATTTAAGAACAATCTTAACATTTTTCTTTACTTTCTGAGTTCTATGTTGTCATGTTTGCTATGATTTCCGGAAACAAAAGCTGTTCGGCTCGTCCTTACCTACAGTTGTTTGTAGGAGGGCGCATGTTTTACTTACGATATTTGTGTTTATTTGCGCATAGTGGCGTCCAGTACATTTTGTGTTGCGTTGGTTTTGTGTTGTTTGTCTTGGTTTTTTGTACCCAAATTCTATTTCCCTTTCAGTATTCTCTAAACGTTTATTTGAGGCTTTTTCTACTGAACTGATAGAGTTGGAATATTTTGGAGATAACTCACTCGAATGACATATGACGTAGCATATTATTAAATAAACAATCCTTATTCAGAAGGAATATTCGGATAAAGCCATGGCTTCGACTCAAAATGAAGACAGTACACACACAAGTTTCATGCAAAAACAATAGAACAAAAGTTTGAACAGTTCGAACTCATATTAATAATGCACATAGTTGATTCCTTATGGAATATTAATTGGAATTTAAAAACCAAACACAGGAATGTTGATGCTGATGAAATGAAATGAAAATTCACCATAAGAAAATAGAAGTCATGGCGTTTATCCTAAATCTACGAAAGTATTTGTCGTTCATTTTCAAAGTTTGAAGATGGTTTAAAACGAAGAGAGACAATTGTCTAAAAATTAATCTAAAACATTAATCTTATGCTGACTGAAATATAGTAGAGCTACGTTGTCATTGCAACTAAGATTGTGTAGTGACAGAGAATCATCTAGATGTCAGAGAAATTTGAAGCTATTGGACAAATGTTTCCGGTTCCCATCTTTGACATGTGTGAGGAGCTCTTTGAAAACTAGGCCTTGTAAGAGTGGTAGAATAAGTCGAGAAGTAGTGGTGCACAGTTTTTTTGTTCCAATTGCATTTCCTATTGTACAGCGTCTACTGTAAAATCATCTTGCCAGTAATCGTTGATCACATGTTAAGTGTAACATCCCCATGCGTTAGACTTAAAAACTCTGGTATCCGTTTTCATCTTTCCAATTCGATCCAAATGATAGTCATTGTTTTTGGTAATAGTTGATAGTGATCCAACATGAACACTTCACAGAAAACAAGAGATTGTGCAATGCAAACTCCACAAATCACGAGGGTCAACTCGATTGTTCCGGTTTGGTAGGAAGTTCATGCTCCACTATTGGAACCATCGTGCTGCGTTACTCTTGCTAACATCTGCTTATAAGTCATAGATTAAAAAAGAACACGATTGTTATAAACGGTAAGTAGTGGTGAATAGTTTTGTTTGTTCCAGTTGTACTTCCTGTTGTATATAGTGTGTTGTAACATCATGTCACCAAACAAGATGACTATGATGTCGATTAAAAATTCCATCATTTTTATGATATCATCTTCAGTGTAATCGTTGCGTGAATTTGTGTGATTTTTGTTGAACAAATAATTTAAGATTTGTTTCCATGAAATATAAATAACTTAATCTTCTTCTAACATTATTTTCCAACAAAGCCATCCGATGTAAATGTTGTTTAATATTATTTATTTTAACATATACATAATTAACTGAATATGTTTATTTTTCCAGGTATTTGTACAAGAACAAAATTACCAATATCAGTTCTCAGGTCTTTGAAGGTCTATCGGCCTTAGTAACTTTGTAAGTGGTTTAAATTTCTATAACATATACTAGCTTAAAGGCATATAAAACCTCAAATGACAAATTTGGCAGCAATTCCCTCTGGAATATCCGAGACATTTCAGAGATTCTAAGACGAAGGATTTGTTGATTTTATCTTGGAGATATTCGCGTTATCTGGAATAAGTAATGTTAGGAATTGCTATCAACAAATCAAATTTTCGAAATATCTAAAGAAGCGAATTATCGAAGAAATTCGACTGACTGTACATGCAAATATAGAAAATACGATATTACATACTAACCAGAGTTTTTTTTAAAGGATATGCATTTGTACATTTAAGATTTAAGGTCTTTCAAATCACATTTCAACAGTTGCACAGCAACTAAATATTTTTCTCTTATATTTTAAGAAACATGACCACATAAGTAAGCCTACGTATTTTCACCCCAAAGTATTTGTACTCGTCAGTATGCTGGAATATTTATCGATAACATATTTATTGTGCTTGGTGGTCGTGTTTTCAATAAAGACTTAGCATTGTAATAGACACTAGATGTGATGCCATTTTGGCCGAATTATTCATATATTTGTATGAGGCGGACTTCAGTGGCTAGCCAGGAGGAAAGAAAGTACATTAGCTCTTTTCTTCTTCAAATTAAACTTCTCTTGGAAGCTGGATGCCATTACTACGTGTTTTAGGGTTTGCACATTTAATATATGCAAAACTAAAGCACAACAAATAAAAGTGAAAACATGGAAACGAAAGCACGAAACAGCAAAATGAAATTATTGAACGTTGTTAAGCTGCGAAAATGCAAAAACCATCGTTTCGTGTTAGGTTACTTTTATTATAAATATGCTGATAAGTCATAGATAAGGAAAGAACAAAGATTGTTATAAACAACAAGTACTAGAGCATAGTTTGTTTGTTCCTGTTGTGTGTAGTCTGTTATAACTTCATGTCACCAAACATGACGAATACGATTAAAAAGTCCATCATTTTTATGTCATCTTCAGTGTAATTGTTTCAGAAATTTATATGATTTTGGCTTAGCATAGTAACTTAAGCTTTCTCTCCACTAAATATAAATAACTTAATCTGATTGTAACATTATTTTCAAGCAAAACCATCCGATGTAGATGTTGTTTTAAATTATTTATTTTTGCATAGAAATAAGCAACTGAATAGCTTGAAACATTCTATCATTATTTTAATATCATCTTCAGTGTAATCGTTGCGTGAATTTGTGCGATTTTTGTTGAACAAAATAATTTAAGGTTTCTTTCCATGAAATATGAATAGATTACTCTTCTTACATTATTTTCCAACAAAGCCATCCGATGTAAATGTTGCTTAAGATTATTTATTTTAGCATATACATAATTAACTGAATATTTTTCCAGGCAGTTGTTCACCAACCAAATTACCAATATCAGTCCGCAAGCCTTTGAAGGTCTATTGGCATTAAAATATTTGTAAGTGGTTTAAATTTCTACAATATATACCAGCTTTAAGGCTTATAAAACCTCAAACGACAATTGGAGAGCAATTCCCTCTGGAATACCCGAGACATTCCAGAGATTGTAAAACGAAGGATTTGTTGATTTTATATTGGAAATATTCGAGTTATCCGGAATAAATGATGTTGTGAACTGATGTCAATAAATCTAATTTTCGAAATTTCTAAAGAAACGAATTAGCAGAGTTAAAACAAATACGATATTACATACTAAACCAGAGGTTTTTTTAAATGGATGTGCATTTGTACATTTACGACTTAACGTCTTTCAAATCACATTTCAACAGTTGCACAGCAATTAAATATTTGTCTCTTATATTTTAAGAAACATGACCACATATGTAAGCCTATGTTATTTTACCCCAAAGTATTTGTACTCGTTGCAAGTTGATTGCATATGCATCAACACATGGTGTCGACCATATAATTCTCGATAATATGGCTTAAGAAAAGGTTTTTCGTAACCTTGATTAAGTACGTACTTTGTATGTATCCTACTGTTTAAAGCACACTTACAACACATCCTTTTGATAATCAATTGGCATTACAAACCAAAAAACAACAAACAAACAAAAATAGCACACACAGATATGGTATCTATTAAAACGTCAATCATTTTTATAATGCTATCTTCAGTGCAATTGGTCTAAGAATTTATGTAAGCTAAGTTTTCTCTCCACTAGATATAAATACATTGATAGTCTTGTAGTATTATTTTCAAACAAAACCATCCGATGTAAATGGTGTTTAAAATTGTTTGTTGTAACATAGAAATAATGAACTGAATAGTTTTATATTTTCCTAGGTCGTTGGGTAGGAACCAAATTACAAATATCAGTCCTCAAGTCTTTGAAGGTCTATCGGCGTTAGAATCTTTGTAAGTGGTTTGAATTTCTACAATATATACTTGATTAATAACTATAAAAACTCCAATAATAAATTTAGCATCAATTCCGTCTAGGATACATGAGACAACAGAGATATTGTAAGTATTTACATATATAATCGGTCGAACCTTGTTGTTTAGAAGACGAAGGGTTTTGTGAATTTATATTGCAAATATTCGATTTATCCGGAATAATAAATGTTCCGCACTGCTATCAACAAACACAATTTCGAAATATCCTAAACACCGAATTATTTGAGTTCAAAATAACGATATTCGACCGTTTGTACATACAAATACAGAAAATACGATACTACATACAAACGAGAGTTTTGATACTTTGAAACAGATATGCATTTATACATTTAAGATTTAACGTAATTCAAATGACCTTTGAAGAGTTGCACAACCACTAAATATTTGTCTTTTATGCGATTATTACGTCTTTTGGGGTTTGTGCATTTAATTCTTGCAAAACGAGAACGCGCAAAATAAAAGCGGAAACATGAAAGCGAAAGAGCGTAAAGGTGAAATAAAATGATATAGCATTTTCGCTTGTGAAAACTAAACACCAGTAAGGCACATTCGCAAAAACGAGAAATAGTCGCATACAACTTCCATAGAGCAATCGCGTCTTGTACAATTATTTAAGAACAATCTTAAACATTTTCTGTACTTTCTGAGTTCCATGTTGTCATGTTTGCTACGATTTCCGGGAACACACGATGTTCGGCTCGTCCTTACCTCCAGTTGTTTGTAGGAGGGCGGATGTTTTATTTACGTTATTTGTGTTTGTTTGCGCATAGTGGCGTCAAGTACATTTTGTGTTGTGTTTGTTTTGTGTTGTTTGTCTTCGTTTTTTGTACCCACATTCTATTGCCCTTTCGGTATTCTCTAACGTTTATTTGAGGCTTTTCCACTGAACTGATAGAATTGGAATAATTTGGAGATAACTCACTCAAATGACTCATGATGTAGCATATTATTAAATAAACAATCATTATTCAGAAGGAATATTCGGATAAATCCATGGTCAGGACTCAAAATGAAGACAATCCACACACAAGTGTCATGAAAAAACAATAGAGCAACAGTTTGAACAGTTCGAACTCATATTAATAATGCACATAGTTGATTCCTTATGGAATATCAATTGGAATTTAAAAACCAAACACAGAAATGTTGGTACTGATGAAACGAAAATTCACCATAAGAAAATAGAAGTCATAACGTTTATCCTAAATCTACGAGAGTATTTGTCGTTCATTTTCAAAGTTTGAAGATGCTTCAAAACGAAGAGTGACAATTGTCTAAAAATTAATCTAAAACATTAATCTTAAGCTGACTGAAATATAGTAGAGTTACGTTGTCATTGCAACTAAGATTGTTTAGTACCAGAGAAGCATCTAGATGTCAGATAAATTTGAAGCTATTGGACAAATGTTTCCGGTTCCCATCTTTGACATGTGTGAGGATCTCTTTGAAAACTAGGCCGTGTAAGAGTGGTAGAATAAGTCGAGAAGTAGTGGTGCACAGTTTTTTTGTTCCAATTGTGTTTCCTATTTTGCAGTGTCTACTGTAAAATCATCTTGCCAGTGATCGTTAATCACATGTTAAGTGCAACATCCCCATGCGTTAGACTTAAAAACTCTGGTATCCGTTTTCATCTTTTCCAATTCGATCCAAATAATAGTCATTGTTTTTGGTAATAGTTGATAGTGATCCAACATGAACACTTCACAAAAAACAAGAGATTGTGCAATGTAAACTCCACAAAACACGAGGGTCAACTCGATTGTTCCGGTTTGGTAAGAAGTTCATGCTCCACTATTGGAACCATCGTGCTGCGTTACTCTTGCTAACATCTGCTGATAAGTCATAGATTAATAAGAACACGATTGTTGTAAACGGTAAGTAGTGGTGAATAGTTTTGTTTGTTTCTGTTGTACGTCCTGTTGTATATAGTGTGTTGTAACATCATGTCACCAAACACGATGAATATGATGTCGATTAAAAATTCCATCATTTTTTTAATATCATCTTCAGTGTAATCGTTGCGTGAATTTGTGTGATTTTTGTTGAACCAAATAATTTAAGGTTTCTTTCCATCAAATATGAATAGCTTAATCTTCTTCTAACATTATTTTCCAACAAAGCCATCCGATGTAAATGTTGTTTAAGATTATTTATTTTAGCATATACATAATTAACTGAATATTTTTTGTTCCAGGAAGTTGTACGACAACCAAATTACCAATATTAGTCTGAAAACCTTTGAAGGTCTATCGGCATTAAAATATTTGTAAGTGGTTTACATTTCTACAATATATACCAGCTTAAAAGCTTATAAAACTTCAAATGTCAATTTGGCAGCAAGTCCCTCTGGAATACCCGAGACATTACAGAGATTGTAAAACGAAGGATTTGTTGATATTATATTGGAAATTTTCGAGTTATCCGGAATAAGTAATGTTGGGAACTGATGTCACCAAATCTAAAGAAACGAATTAGCAGAGTTAAAACAAATACGATATTACATATTAAACCAGAGGTTTTTTTTAAATGGATGTGCCTTTGTACATTTAAGATTTAGCGTCTTTCAAATCACTTTTCAACAGTTGCACAGCAACACAATAATAAGTCTCTTATATTTTTAGAAACATGACCACATAACGAAGCTTATGTTATTTTACCCCAAAGTATTTGTACTCGTTGAAAGTTGATTGCATATGCATCCACACATGGCGTCGACCATAGAATTCTTGATAATATGGCTTAAGCAAAGGTTTCTCGTAACTCTGATTAAGTACTTTGTATGTATCCTACTGTTTAAAACACACTTACAAAAACATGCTTTTGAAAATCAATTGGCATTACAAACAAAAAAAACACAGTAAAAACAAAAACAAATAGCACACACAGATATGGTGTCTATTAAAAAGGCAATCATTTTTATAATGCTATCTTCAGTGCAAGTCTAGGAATTTATATGAGTTAAGTTTGCACTCCACTAAGTATAAATACATTGATCTTCTTGTGGCATTATTTTCAAACAAAACCATCTGATGTAAATGTTGTTGAAAATTATTTGTTTTAGCATAGAAATAATGAACTGAATAGATTTATATTTTCCTAGGAATTTGCGTAGGAACCAAATTACAAATATCAGTCCTCAAATCTTTGAAGATCTATCGGCATTAGAAACCTTGTAAGTGGTTTTAATTTCTACAAAATATACTTGATTAAATAAAAGCTATAAAAACTCCAATAATAAATTTGCCAGCAATTCCCTCTAGAATATCTGAGACAACAGAGAGATTGTAATTATATACATATATAATCGGTCGAACCTTGTTGTTTAGAAGACGAAGGGTTTGGTGATTATATATGGCAAATATTCGATTTATCCGGAATAATAAATGTTCCGCACTGCTATCATCAAACAAAATTTTCGAAATATCCTACACAACGAATTATCGCAGTTCAAAATAACGATATTCGACCGTTTGTGCATACAAATACAGAACATACGATACTCATACAAACGAGAGTTTTGATACTTTGAAACAGATATGCATTTATACATTTAAGATTTAACGTAATTCAAATGACCTTTGAAGAGTTGCACAACCACTAAATATTTGTCTTTTATGCGATTATTACGTCTTTTGAGGTTTGGGCATTTAATTCTTGCAAAACGAGAACGCGCAAAATAAAAGCGGAAACATGAAAGCGAAAGAGCGTAAAGGTGAAATGAAATGATATTGCATTTTCGCTTATGAAAACTAAACACCAGTAAGGCACATTCGCAAAAACGAGAAATAGTCGCATACAACTTCCATAGAGCAATCGCGTCTTGTACAATTATTTAAGAACAATCTTAAACATTTTCTATACTTTCTGAGTTCCATGTTGTCATGTTTGCTACGATTTCCGGGAACAAACGATGTTCTGCTCGTCCTTACCTCCAGTTGTTTTTAGGAGGGCGGATGCTTTATTTACGTTATTTGTGTTTGTTTGCGCATAGTGGCGTCAAGTACATTTTGTGTTGTGTTTGTTTTGTGTTGTTTGTCTTCGTTTTTTGTACCCACATTCTATTGCCCTTTCGGTATTCTCTAACGTTTATTTGAGGCTTTTCCACTGAACTGATAGAATTGGAATAATTTGGAGATAACTCACTCAAATGACTTATGATGTAGCATATTATTAAATAAACAATCATTATTCAGAAGGAATATTCGGATAAAGCCATGGTCAGGACTCAAAATGAAGACAATCCACACACAAGTGTCATGGAAAAACAATAGAGCAACAGTTTGAACAGTTCGAGCTCATATTAATAATGCACATAGTTGATTCCTTATGGAATATCAATTGGAATTTAAAAACCAAACACAGAAATGTTGGTACTGATGAAACGAAAATTCACCATAAGAAAATAGAAGTCATAACGTTTATCCTAAATCTACGAGAGTATTTGTCGTTCATTTTCAAAGTTTGAAGATGCTTCAAAACGAAGAGTAACAATTGTCTAAAAATTAATCTAAAGCATTAATCTTAAGCTGACTGAAATATAGTAGAGTTACGTTGTCATTGCAACTAAGATTGTTTAGTACCAGAGAATCATCTAGATGTCAGATAAATTTGAAGCTATTGGACAAATGTTTCCGGTTCCCATCTTTGACATGTGTGAGGATCTCTTAGAAAACTAGGCGTGTAAGAGTGGTAGAATAAGTCGAGAAGTAGTGGTGCACAGTTTTTTTGTTCCAATTGTATTTCCTATTGTACAGTGTCTACTGTAAAATCATCTTGCCAGTGATCGTTAATCACATGTTAAGTGTAACATCCCCATGCGTTAGACTTAAAAACTCTGGTATCCGTTTTCATCTTTTCCAATTCGATCCAAATAATAGTCATTGTTTTTGGTAATAGTTGATAGTGATCCAACATGAACACTTCACAAAAAACAAGAGATTGTGCAATGCAAACTCCACAAAACACGAGGGTCAACTCGATTGTTCCGGGTTGGTAAGAAGTTCATGCTCCACTATTGGAACCATCGTGCTGCGTTACTCTTGCTAACATCTGCTGATAAGTCATAGATTAATAAGAACACGATTGTTGTAAACGGTAAGTAGTGGTGAATAGTTTTGTTTGTTTCTGTTGTACGTCCTGTTGTATATAGTGTGTTGTAACATCATGTCACCAAACACGATGAATATGATGTCGATTAAAAATTCCATCATTTTTTTAATATCATCTTCAGTGTAATCGTTGCGTGAATTTGTGTGATTTTTGTTGAACAAAATAATTTAAGGTTTCTTTCCATCAAATATGAATAGCTTATTCTTCTTCTAACATTATTTTCCAACAAAGCCACCCGATGTAAATGTTGTTTAAGATTATTTATTTTAGCATATACATAATTAACTGAATATTTTTTTTCCAGGAAGTTGTACGACAACCAAATTACCAATATTAGTCTGCAAACCTTTGAAGGTCTATCGGCGTTAAAATATTTGTAAGTGGTTTACATTTCTACAATATATACCAACTTAAAAGCTTATAAAACTTCAAATGACAATTTGGTCAGCAATTCCCTCTGGAATACCCGAGACATTACAGAGATTGTAAAACGAAGGATTTGTTGATATTATATTGGAAATATTCGAGTTATCCGGAATAAGTAATGTTGGGAACTGATGTCACCGAATCTAATTTTCGAAATATCTAAAGAAACGAATTAGCAGAGTTAAAACAAATACGATATTACATTCTAAACCAGAATTTTTTTTAAATGGATGTGCATTTGTACATTTAAGATTTAACGTCTTTCAAATCACTGTTCAACAGTTGCACAGCAACAAAATAATAAGTCTCTTATATTTTTAGAAACATGACCACATAACTAAGCTTATGTTATTTTACCCCAAAGTATTTGTACTCGTTGAAAGTTGATTGAATATGCATCCATACATGGCGTCGACCATAGAATTCTTGATAATATGGCTTAAGCAAAGGTTTCTCGTAACCCTGATTAAGTACTTTGTATGTATCCTACTGTTTAGAACACATTTACAAAAACTTGCTTTTGAAAATCAATTGGCATTACAAAAAAAAAAAAATAAAAACAATAGCACACACAGATATGGTGTCTATTAAAAAGTCCATCATTTTTATAATGTTATCTTCAGTGCAATTGGTCTAAGGATTTATGTAAGGTAATTTTCTCTCCACTAGATATAAATACATTGATAGTATTATTTTCAAACAAAACCATCCAATATAAATGTTGCTTAAAATTGTTTGTTTTAGCATAGAAATAATGAACTGAATAGTTTTATATTTTCCTAGGTCGTTGAGAAGGAACCAAATTACAAATATCAGTCCTCAAGTCTTTGAAGGTCTATCGGCGTTAGAATCTTTGTAAGTGGTTTGAATTTCTACAATATATACTTGATTAAAAGCTATAAAAACTCCAATAATAAATTTGGCAGCAATTCCCTCGAGGATACCTGAGACAACAGAGATATTGTAAGTATTTACACATATAATCGGTCGAACCTTGTTGTTTAGAAGACGACGGGTTTGGTGATTTTATATTGCAAATATTCGATTTATCCGGAATAACAAATGTTCCGCACTGCTATCAACAAATCAAATTTTCGAAATATCTAAAGAAACTAATTATCGAAGAAATTCGACCGACTGTACATGCAAATACAGAAAATACGATATTAGATACTAATCAGTTTTTTTAAAAGGATATGCATTTGTACATTTAAGATTTAACGTCTTTCAAATCACATTTCAACAGTTGCACAGCAACTAAATATTTGTCTCCTATATTTTAAGAAACGTGACCACATATGTAAGCCTACGTTATTTTACCCCAAAGTAAAAAAAAAATAACACACACAAATATGGTGTCTATTAAAAAGTCCATCATTTTTATAATGTTATCTTCAGTGCAATTGGTCTAATGATTAATGTAAGGTAAGTTTTCTCTCCACTAGATATAAATACATTTATCTTCTTGTAGTATTATTTTCAAACAAAACCATCCGATGTAAATGTTGTTTAAAATTATTTGTTTTAGCATAGAAATAATGAACTGAATAGCTTTATATTTTCCTAGGTCGTTGAATGAGAACCAAATTACAAATATCAGTCCTCAAGTCTTTGAAGGTCTATCGGCATTAGAAACCTTGTAAGTGGTCTGAATTTCTACAATATATACTTGATTAAAAGCTATAAAAACTCCAATAATAAATTTGGCGTTTTCCCTCTAGAATACCTGAGACAACAGAGAGATTGTAAGTATTTACATATATAATCGGTCGAATCTTGTTCCTTAGAAGACGAAGTGTTTGGTGATTATATATTGCAAATATTCGATTCATCCGGAAAAAACAAATGTTCCACACTGCTATCAACAAACCAAATTTCGAAATTTTCTAAACAACGAATTATTGGAGTTCAAAATAACGATATTCGACCGTTTGTACATACAGATACAGAAAATACGATATTACATACAAACCAGAGTTTTGATACTTTGAAACAGATATGCATTTATACATTTAAGATTTAGCATAATTCAAATGACCTTTGAAGAGTTGCACAACCACTAAATATTTGTCTTTTATGCGATTATTACGTGTTTTGGGGATTTGCGCATTTAATTATTGCAAAACGAGAACGCGCAAAATAAAAGCAGGAACATGAAAGCGAAAGAGCGAAAATGTAAAATAAAATGATATAGCGTTTTCGCTTGTGAAAACTAAACATCAGTAAGGCACAATCGCAAAAACGAGAAATAGTCGCATACAACTTCCATAGAGCAATCGCGTCTTGTACAATTATTTAAGAACAATATTAACATTTGTCTTTGCTTTCTGAGTTCCATGTTGTCATGTTTGCTACCATTTCCGGAAACAAACACTGTTCGGCTCGTCCTATACTGCATACTAACCAGAGTTTTGACACTTTAAAAATGATATCCATTGATACAGTTAACAGCAGTTGCACAACCACTAAATAGTTGTCATTTTTTTATTTGAAGCATGATCAAATTCTTAAACCAATATTATTATTAAAAAAAAATATATGTGTACTTGTCAAAATGCTGGAATATGTATCCACAACAGATTTGTTGTGCTTGGTGGCCGACTTATTCCTATATTTCTTTGAGAGGGAATTCAGGGGCTAGACACGAGGAAAGAAACCAAATTAGCTATATTTTTCAAATTCACTTTACTTTGAACACCGGATGCGATTATTACGTGTTTTTGGTACTTAATAAACAATAAAGAATACAGAAGATGGATAATCCAAAGAAACTGGTAGCATATGATACACAAGACAGAAACAGAAACAGAAACAGAAACACAACGCAATATGCGTTGGACACCACTATGCGAAAATAAACACAAATGATTTAAAATAAAACATGAGCCCTCCTACCAACACGTGGAGGTAGAGACGAAACGAACATTATTTTATGCGAAAATCGTAACGGATATCACAACACTGAATTTAGAGTGCAAAGACACGCAAAATTGGTGTTCGCTCTACTAATCAGGCAGTAATAGCAAAGACTGAATGACTAGAAATAATGATAATGTGTCCGAGTGGAGCAAAATGTCTATCCGCGAACTGGTGTTGCAATTATCTAGCACTATTAAATACATCTAATATAAACATGTTGCCGTGGCTGAAAGCAGACATCATCTCATCGAAATTCAACTTGTTCTCGCCACGGTAGACGAGTCTTAAATGAATATCAATGTGTTAGACCAATGAATACGTAGATATGAAATGTAGTTCCCAATATAACGTTTCTGGAATAACCTTCATCAGATAGGCTAAAATCAAAAATGCTTGAATGCCAAATAATTTAGAAATCTTTGGGATCAAGAAAACAGGATAGGAAGATTGGCTAATGTAACATATACCCGAGGGAGTTGAACTTACATTTTGATTATGTTTATATGATTCAGTAATTGCACATTTTGGTAAATATATATTTAATAACCACGTCAGTATCGAAGGAATGATTACCTGGCGGATTAAACCCTCGAGGACTAATTGTTTACCAGAAGAGATATCGATAGTAACTGAAAACGTAAATATCAAATTTAGTGTGTCCGACGTGTTTCTGGAATAACTTTCTTCAGTTACTCTGAAAGCGGAAAGATTTTAAGGCCAAATAATTTGAAATGTTTTCCCCAAGACATGATCTTGAATTTGATCGTGTTTGATGTCGTGATTCCAAGAATACCCGGTTAGACTTTGCCTTTTGAATTTGCTATTGAACTATGTGATAGCTTATGTTCTCCTGATTCCAGAAATATATGACTGCCACATCTCCAGTTTGTTAGTAATACTACATTCGGACCGGAACAACAACTCATTTGATGGATCTTTTTCTCCTGATTCTGATAATATATGGTTGTATTGGATTTTCTTAACTTCCGGTATAAAACAAATCCATTGTTATCATTTTCTTATGTTAAAGTGACAGTGATATCATAATAATAAATTATAGATGAATTTCTTAAATGTTGTCACTTATTTTGCCAAACGGACCAACGTAGAATATCGTCGTCAGATAAGATGTTAGAGTAAATTATACAAATATTACATGACAACCACAGAAATAAACAAATAGAAAGCAAACTACGATACAGACAACACGTATCTTTCCAAAACGACATCTTTCAGTGCTATTGATATCATAGATATTTTGCAAATGTTGAATATTGATTTATCTAATATGATCAAGAAGAGTTTGAAGATACCAAATGGGTTATCAGATTCTGTAAATCGGAAAAGGAGAGACAACACAATAGCCCAAAAGAAAAAAAAACAAGAGGACAAACAATGATCTACAAGACATTACACATAAAACTAAAGATCGAATAACGCGAACCCCATTTAAATTCGGGAGTGATCTCAAGTGCTCCTGAAGGGTGAACTCTTGGATGAGAGTTGGACATTAATATTGACAGGAATTAATCATTTACATCATATTTTTTCTCCTTTATTACAGGGATTTAGAAAATAACCCGTTCGACTGTTCTTCTTGTGATCTTGAAGCATTGAAAGTGTTCCTGAATAATCAAACACACCTTGGAGATGCTAACGCAAAATGCAATGGTACAAACACCTATGTTGTCAACCATGATTTTGAAAATTGCACAGGTAAATATTGTGAAAGAAGTAGATTCAAACATAATTGAACTGTCGAGAAATTTACAGAAATGACAGACTGACGAGAATATGAATAGATTTAAATGTAAACCTCAATAAATGAAGAAGTACGATACTTTATTCGCACAAACAATAGCTCATTCATGAATATGTAATATGCATACCACATAGAAGTGTGGCTATAATAGATCTATAGATGCTTGTATATACATGTATTATATATTTGTCTTTCAAATAGTTTGGGTTTGCTCGTACCTGGTGAAGGACGTGGATGTTAGTGCAGAAATGCGTGATGCATACTAAATTTGCTATCTATGTTTTTATTTTTGACCAATATACATTTGACTTTCAAATAATTTGGCGTCGAGCGTACTTTATGAATGTTATTCTAGAAACGTATCGTCCGCACTAAATTACATATCTACCCTTTTGAAACAGTCCATCCAACAAGTGAACCAACTTCAAGCTGTCTAATTTTCTCAGTGTGTATCTGATGAGAGCACTGTGGTTGGTTTTTGTCCGTATTGGTAACTTTTCAACGCATGTCGATATTTGCACGATTACTTCTCCCGTTGGGGTGTCTTGTTGATAACCGCACATCCATCTGCAAAATTAAGTTTCATAACCAAATAGAACCCAAACGACAATGATGCCCAGATGTAGAGCTTACCTATGGAAGTAATGAGTACCTCTCAAATGCTTACAAGTGGCAGTTTTCCATTCATTGTATGATATAAGTTATGCTCATTGTTGAAGATCCTTCTGTGATTGTGGAATGAAGAGGAGTAATTAAAACACTGTTCCTTTCCTAGATTTTGTGTAATGTTGGATAATCTCTCATTTTCATTTACATCCATATCATTGCTTGCTAAACGTTGTTCCTTTACTTTAGTGTATGTCTTCGTGTAATGTTGGATGGTCTCTCATGTTCATTTACATACTTTCTTACTAATTAGAGTATGAACAATTGAGACCATGTTTGCACACTAGATTAATTATCTACGTTTTTATTAATTCAATCTGCATTATCTCCCCTCTATTACAATTTTCTTTAAAATAAAAAAATATAGCTGAATCTTTAAGCTATTTTAAATACAATATTCTGAAAGTTGTTCTAATCATTTTGGAAAAAAAGTAATTAATTATGACAATTATCACCAATGTCATGACATGCACGTGTCATAGAGCATTACGCTCTCTCGAGGACTTCTACAACCAATATATTGTAGCTACAACATGATATACACTATACTTCTGTATAAGATTACATCATGCATTCCTTGGGGTTACATATATTTTGAACATAATAATTTCCTTTTTCATAAATATATTACCTATTGAAATAGATTTACAATTCTTCACAGTAGTTGTATATGGTAAGTTTGGTTAATGTTTTTTTGATTGCAGGTGGGATGACGACATTGGTTAGCAATACGGGTTCTTCTCAAGGTAATTATGATTATTGATTATGTATGTCCTACAGCACTTTCAGCAATATTTCAGTTATATCTTTGCGGCCATGTTTATTGTTGGAGAAAACTAGAGTTCTCTGAGAAATCAACTATTTGTATTTGATTTGTCACATGCACACGGGGTACCTCATGCCTCACAACACAGAAACTAGATCTGCATTGCTATCCCTCGGGCTCTCTCGCTTTGTATCTGTTTAAAGAGTAAATGCGTTTACTTCATATATTTTTTTCAATTCTCGTCCGTTTTGTTGCAAAAATATGAACTACAGCAATTTGTCAGAAACATATATCCGCATTCATATTGAAATAATGAATTAGGGAGGAAGATTAAAAACAAAACTCTACGACAAACGTGATGCCTTCACATTTCCACTTGGCAACTTCCCCTTCATCAGTAGCAATATTCCAGCATCACCAGCGTATGAAGTTTACGTCAAACGTTATTCTAGAGATTGGTACAGTGATTTTCTGGACCAAGCTCAGCTATTGACGCAAACGGTATTCAAACAAAGCTACGTTGCGCTAGTTTGAAGTCATCGCTACAAAACTTCTACTGTCGTCATTACATCTTATTGACTACTATCACAAATGACAATGTATCTTAATTTTTACGTAGGTGTATTTTCCGTTATCACTGCCAATACTTTTATCAGACTTGACTGTATACATGAGTAACAGGGCGAGTGTCATATAAGAAAGCAGGAACTACGTATTCTTCCGTAAATGGCCGTTTTCGGGTTGAGACGACCGGGTTAAGACGAGTGCACGTGCACTCGTCTTTACTCGTTGTGACATCCAATCAGAACGCCTCTAACAAGAAAAAAATCGTTTAAATATATATCTTAAGGCGGGAATGTCATCATTATATACCCTGTCTGATAGCTGAATAACAGATATATTACGGATTTAACCATTGGTTGTTTTTTTCAAATACAGACTCCAACCGTATTAAATATATTTATGTCTTTTATTTTCATTTTTTCGTATTTCTAGATGTCCTTTTCCGTACATTTGACGTCATTTTTCAATGACGTCAAAATATTTGTCACGTCATATTTCATGTATGGGGTTTCTTATGAAGGAAAATACTATACTTTCAACAAAATATTAGTGAGAAAAGCTCAAATATCAGTAGAAAGCTACTTAACTTATCAATCGGTGTCACAAAGGTCAATTTTATGTGATGTGTATTTCATAGCGCTCAATTTTATGATATTGATCTGATAATTTATGCGGCAAATTAGTTACTGATCAATGGCGGGGGTCTTGCGATAGTGAAAGTTGTTGGATTACGGAAGAAATAGGTACTTACATGCGTTGTTGGGAAAGCCCGGGTGATCTTCCACTCGTGATAGAAATGTTTGTTTCTTTTCGCTCGTTTCGCTGCGCACCACTCGCGAAAAGAAATAAAATTTCTATCACTGATGGAAGATCACCCGGTCTTTCCCAAATACGTATGTAAGAACCTATTATTCTTCACCACCGGTTTTTGGTGGGGTCCGTGTTGCTCATATTTATAGTTTTCTTAGTTGTTTTATTATGTGTCTTTACATACTTAGTTCCGTGTTGTAATATCCACCATGATTTCCACACGAAAGCTATGTTCGTCCCCAATTTTTTTGTGGGAGGGCTCATATCATATATATTCTATTTGTATATGTTGGGTATAGTGGTCTTCAACATGCACTTGAATCTACCCGGTATATTTGGTGGGGTCCGTGTTGCTCATCCTTTTAGTTTTTTATGTTGTCCTATTATGTGTCTTTACGTCCTTACTTGCGTGTTGTGATGTCTGTTACAATTGCCGCATTAAAAAAATGTTCGGTTCGTCTTAACCTGCAGTCGTCAGTAGGAGTGCTCATGTCTTGTCGTGTTTTTGTGTATGTTTGCGTATATATTGATGTCCAGTATTTTGCTGTTGGTCTTCTTTTTAGTTTTCTGTAAATCAGGTCGTCCCTGTTGAGTGAACAAACCACATGAAAACTCATAGTGATACTCAACAGACTCGCTCTGACACAAATTATTGTACCAGCAACCAATATATGTAATGGGTATTTATCAGACAATGTGACGTTAAGCACATTATGACGTGACCGACAAAAACAATAACGTCCGAGTTGAAGGTCCCCACATACATTATCACTAATATTGCAGCTCGTTCTACGGTGCTCGCTACGATACTAGTGATGATGTCTGCCTCGATCTTCAAAACGGATGTGCGTCTATCTGTAAGGTTTTGGCTTTTTTAACCATAGCATATGCATACTATTTTATTTCGAGTATTAGGTTAATGTATGCTTACGTTGTATATGCTTTCGAAATAGAAAACAACGGGTTTCGATCACAATCAATATAATTATTTAGTCATTTGCTTATACGGCTTTTCCTTATGAGTGAGTAAGTAATTGTTGTTTAACGCCAACTCAGCAATTATTCAGCTATATCATGGTGAGAGTAAATTAATTTCAATGCGATGATGATGAAGTTCGCTTTGTATTAGACCAACACTTTTAGTTGGATTTTTATAGTGCTATCTCACTGAAACAACACTCCGCAGATAGACATTTCGCCCCATTCGGACACAATATCCTGATTCCGAGCTAACCAAGTCTTTGCTCTTTCTCTTTAATGTTGTGTGCTTAGCGGACACGCAAAAATACCAATTTTATAAATTTTGGCTTGACCCGACAGGGACTCGAACCTATGATCTACCGTACTTGAGGCGAGCATGCTAACCATTACACCATAGATGCGGTTCCATTGGTTATGATGTATTTTGTAGATTCGTCATCGATCACCACAGATAATTTGATATTAATCGTAGTAGGTAGTGTTGGTGCTTTAGCTGTTGTTATCGCGATAAGTGTATGTGTAGCTTATGTTTACTCTGTTAAGAAAAGGTGAGTCTGCTACTAATAGTATAACTACTGTTGGATTCTGAATAAGTAAAGTAAATCACGAGTTAACGAACATCGCAGTTATTCACGAAAAATATTGACTGTTACATGATTATTGACCATTTTAATAGAAAACTATTAATTATAAATATCAGTGACCAGATCATTTAACACCAATATTAACCTATCATCCTTCTCTTTTGTCCCTAAGATTTAAATCATTGGTATTTCATATCTTTTGACTATGAGTGTACCCGATGGAAATCATTCCAGAAACGTGCCGGTGGTCCTAATTTTGATTTCTATTATCAATGGGTCAATACCTCTACCTGTGGACTATTAGCTCTCGATTATGTCATCCTCCCAGTAGTCAATACTTCGGCACTGACATTTCTGTATGTGCATGTACATATATATTTATGCTTGAAATTTCCAGTTCCTAAATAATGTGGTTGATTAAAATCAAGGTGCATCTCCATGAGGTATCAGTCACCTTAGGTGATTTGGGCTATGTTGTTCATGCCATTTGGCTTACCTGACCCCAACGACCGGTATTCGGCATTCCAATCTTTTGATTATGAATGTACCCGATGCAGGTCATTCCAGAAGCACGTCATGCCGACTAAATTAGACGTTTCCGTTTTCATTGTTATCACTGGTTTGATACCTCTGCTGGTAGATTAATATCATCATCCGCCCAGTAGAACTGACCGCGATGATAGGCGAATTTCCACTCTATAAACAACTATTTAAGCACAACAGGCGAACGGTGTTTTGCTATACGACTGACTCCAATAGAGAAGCACTCCGGACCACCTAAGATTAAACAATAATGCTCAACAATTCCACCAACATCAACAAAGCTAACAACCAACTCGCATCTCAACCAGTAACAATTGAATAGACACAGACCGCGACATATTGTGTTGGAAATCCAGATCTTGCCTTGGGATAAACATGGGAATATGGCAGGGTTAAACCAGTTAATGGGATCCCAACCCGCCTCATCTTGATAACTGGATCTACACTAACAATACAAATAAAAGCAGACAATACAAAAACTATGCAGATTTGTATCAACTCAAATAGACCACTTACTATGAAAAAAAATGAATGACAACATGAACTCGGACACTTCCAGCAGCAGGGTCACTGAATGCTCGTAGTTAACTGGCTACTAGCTTAGAAGTTAAAATATATTCTAATATGATATCCTTCAAACGCTTTGAGTCCGAACCCGTGGTAAAAAGAGTATTTATCTATGACCGATTATGTCATAGATAGACGTGGTCTGTGCTCAGAAATCGGCTGTTCCATGACACTCCCTTGTAAAAGATGCCCAATGATGCAATACAGAAAATATAAAAACATGCGTGTATTGGTAATCGACTAAGGGGATATAGAAAAAAGACAAGGAATATAAATACGCATCCCCTGTGAAGATCCCGAATAACACATACTATTCTTGTATATAACTGGGTCTAAATCATAGAAATTAAAATTCCGCGAAATGTCGCTGACGACTTTGGCACATAAAAATGACGTCATATGAAGACTTCCAGTTTGAAACGCAAAGATCAAGCGTATTTTGGTTTCGTGTACGCCTCATTGCCAAAGTGGAATTTGCAGTATTTTCCCTTTCTTTTGAATTAATGATCATGAATGACAACATGTAGTAGCCTCAAAAAATATTTACCATCGGCATTGAAACACCTTTTCGGTTGTCATTTCAAACATCTTTGGAAAAATAGAAATATTACTGTAACATTTCAGTAGGGTGAATTAACGGAACAACCAAAAACACTGGATGACCTAGACTACTTCGATTTGAAATTTTACCTTAATTGTCCTATTAGAATCGAAATAATTATCAGTACCTGCCACATCTGTAATTATCTTTAAAATATGACTTCTGATTACACCTTTTCTTACATTTATTTTTTCTAAAAGACAAAATATTGGTATAATACTTTATTTTTAGGAAAAGTGTTGTTCCAAGCACAATATAAATGGAGAGTTGATAAAGTTACCTTCTGTGATAGACAAAGTCACTATATTTCATGAAAAGTGTCATTCGTTGTATATAAAGGAATTGTTTAAACTCTTACTTTCTGGCCTAGATATAGTGATTTTATCGTTAGACGACTTGGTGTTTCTTATATCACCGACATTTTAACAAAACGAACCCGACGTTTGCCATTGGGGGAGAAGGACCTCTTTACCCTTCCTGAGCACCAGAGATCATCCACGATTTTTTTTTCGGGTTCGTGTTGCTCAATGTTTATTAGTTTGTGTAAAGTTTTGTGGATCACGGTTTGTCTCATTTGTTTATTATAGTATTATCCGTCCTTCTTTAATTGATGGTTTCTGATTACCCTTCATAAGTATCGTCAACCCTCATTTGCTGAATGAAGCTGTTTTTGTTTTGACCATTTCAGCGGATATCAGAAACGCCAGACATTGAAGTACTTTGTTTGTTTGTTTTACACTATTTGTTAGTTCACATGATTTACAGTGTTATACGGTCTATTGATATCACTTTGCGTCCGTTCATCGTCTTTTTTCTGTCGTTACCATTGCACATATTTATAATCTTTCGTGAAACCATTTAGAATATTCTAAGTAATCATTGTAGTAATGATGCATCAGTTTTGATATAGTGTAAAACATTGCTGACATAGGAAATTCATGTTTCTGATTGGCCGACTTTAACCAATATTCTCTCTGAAACTACCAGGCCAATAGGAAACAAACCGATTGCTCAAACGTGATACAATCCAATTTTCGGATTAGTCAATTACAGAAAAAAGATAATGTTCTCTTAAAATAAAACAACAATTCCAGATGATTTTTAGCTTAGTATAAATGATTATGTATGAGGGTCCACTACAACGATTAGCTATGTAATTTTGTATCTGTGACAACCAATGGCGATGTGCAATTCTTGTCTCAGAATCGTCCAAGAATTAACACAACACATGACTAACCAGATGGGCAATTCAGGCTCTGATCTACCTGTAGTGTAAATATATAAGAAATGTATTGTGATTTATTCAATGCTACATATATTCTTGTTTTATATTTTATTAACATATTCATTTTATTAACAGATTTTAAAATATTTATTTATTTAGCAAAACATTATTTAACCGTGTAAATCTCCATTTCTTTTTCAACTTTTGACTGTTATTCACAAGAAAGTTCAAACACTTTAAAAGAATGTTGCACGAAAGGCTTATTTTAAATAGTTATAAATATCAAGAAATAGCACACATATATTTACAGGACAACCTCTTTGGTATAGTGGATATCGTATTCACTTCGAATGAGGGCTACCATAGGTTCGATATATAGATGGTTTATGACTATAAGGCTTCGTTCAATTGTTGTATGTATTATCTGTAACTGTAACACTAGTTTCAATTATTATATTTATTTTAATATTTTTTTCATCTATAACCTTTACATTTGTTTCAATTAATATATTTTTTGTGCTATTTGTTATCTATAACTGTAATGCTGGTTTCAATTATTATATTCATTGTAATATTTGTTTTCTATGACTGTAACGTTTGTTTCAATTATTATATTTGTTGTACTATTTTTTTTTATCAATAACTGTAACGCTTCTTTCAATTATTAAATTTATTGTAATATTTTTAAGAAGTCATGCATGACGGTTTCCACTAAGGGAGCAGAAACTCTTTGCCCTTCTGGAGTACCATAGATCTCCCATATCTTTCAGTGGGTTCCTGTTCCTCCATATTTTGCATAGTATTTTGTGGATCATTGCTTGTCGTTTTGTTCTTTTTTTCAGCAATGTTTTTAAATAGTTATAAATATCAAGAAATAGCACACATATATTTACAAGACAACCTCTTTGGTGTAGTGGATATCGCATTCACTTCGAATGAGTGCTACTATAGGTTTAATCACTGTCGGATCAAATCACTGACTAAAGGTTTAGTTTTTCCTTCGATCTATCTATCGGACGGCTTATATGCACACAGGTGTGAACGTTGATACTTCCCAGCAATTAAACAAGATTTTCGCTACAGCTATGCTATTCTACTGTTGCAATTTCAGTTGAGGTCTGAGAAATAATAATCACAGCCCTTACTTGCTTCAGTTTTTGACTGTCAATATCCTTTTGTGCTACATTTTCATTTTCTAGCTATATATATATATATATATATATTAGTTGGACCTTTGAGAAAATTGGTAGATGCATCTCTCTTCTTATGAGTAATTACAATTTATGTCGTATTCGATCAAAGCACAATAATATTTAAAAAAAAGGGGGGGGGGGGTACATATCAAAATTCACAGGTATGCAAAACTACATTAGTCAAGGTAGACAGAAATAAATATTTGACATTGGATATAAGTAATTTAGGCCCTGATGAATATAAAACAACACATCAGATCAGACAGGTGTAAAACTATTTAATACATTTGGTCAGGGTAACCTCAGATGTGTCACACAATATTGTTTTTTAATTAATCGCCATTAACTTCTCCCATAAGTCTCCCCACTTCTCTCTACAAAATATAGCATAAACAATGGACGTATATACAAATAACTATAATAATTATACATCATAAGCAATGGAGCCACATCGATGGTTTAATGGTTAGCGTGTGGTAGATCATGGGTTCGAGCCTCTGTCGGGTCAAACCAAAGACTGTTGTTTCAGTGAGCTAGCACTATAAAAAGTCAACTCAGCGTGTTGGTCTAGTACAAAGCGACCCCAATAACATCTCAATGAGACTTAACTTGTTCTCGCCATGATATATCTGAAAAATTGCTGAATTGGCTTTAAACAACAATCACTCACTGACTCACTCATTCAATGAATCGCCATTAACTACTCCCATAAGTCTCCACACTTCTATCTGTTTTCTTCCGCTTCTCCTTGTGAACTATATGACAGAGAAGTGAATTCTGCCTCTCACTTAAAAGTAGTGAGAGTCCTGAAATGTTTATCTGACGCTATGTGCCAATGTCATGAAAAGTATTTCTCAGCATTTTAGATTTGTTTCTCTCACTTTTTAGACCCTTTGTACTGTTGCTTTATAACAATGAGTTGGATGAGGTTCAATACATGATTTCATGTAAAAGCATTTCCTGTACATCTATCACTTCGAAAGTTGTACGATCGCCACCATGTCTTGGTTGACCGTTATGGAATATCTGTGTCACAAATGACCAAGGATACCTTCCATTTATCGTAAACACTTCCCGATCTTTCATGACTTATCACCGGGTTTGTAACTAGATTACCACGACGAGTGCCACTAGTGGAGCAGGAGCTGCCTGCCCTTCTGGAGCACCTCAGTTCACTCCCAGATTTAGTGGGGTTCGTGTTACTCGATCTTTAGTTTAATGTGTATGTTTTGTAGATCGTTTTTTGGCTGATTACCCCTTCGGTATCTTAAAATACTTCTTAATAAAGATCGATTTGTAAATACTGTGAAACCTATCTAAACTAAACCTTGACATAAAGTCCAACTATATAGACTCACTGTTAATTTAACCTGTTTAAGCTGATCACATGCCTATTAGAGCACAAAGATGAATCCAAATGAGGTTCAGCTTAGCCAGGTTTCAGTAAACACTGTGTAAAAGACACCAATGGTATTACCTCCCTTGTTGTTCTATGGTACTTTAAAAAGTGTATAAATTATTATTTTGTATGTTATGCAAAATCAGTAATAATTTTGTTTAAGCTAAAAGATGTATCGCTTTGCTATATTTGATTGCAATTTGCAATAATATATATATATATATTCTATTTGATTAACTAGTCCTGGTATAATGGTTAGTGTGCTCGCCTTAAGTCATACACATTTGTAATTTATAAGAAACCATTCAATAGCCATTCATGTACAGTTTGTGTTCTATCATACCTGTAGTTTCTCCGCAGAAGTGTGTACTCGTTTTCCCATTCGTTCATAGGTTAAAATAAATAAAAATGTCATTTCAATCGTCTAAAGGAACTGAATTAGCTTGAAATTGATTTATCCCAGTCATCTGCTGATATACCATTGCGTATTTTCCAACCATTCGTGAAAATATCATTCATTGTCGACTCGATTAGTCGTGTTTTATTTTGTTAATTAGTAAAATGGATATCGATACACCCTCCTAAACCGAACTATATCTACAGAGGTTTTTGGTTGCAGTAAACCATCAAGGCCAGGAAATAGAAGCAACAAGTCGATGCTGAAATATCAGAAAATATTGGATATTTGCACGATGAAATCCATGGAGCATATCAATGCATGAAATCGCAGGTTAAGAAGTAAAAGTCTTACTCTCAGTATAATAGGCGCTCAGAAGGGAATAACTTTTAATTTAATGCTAACAACGAACATCTAGAAGATTTAACACACACATTTTGGGCTTCGTACAATTTCAAAAACATACTATTCCCGTGATCTTATCATTGCTACTACTGATATACTTAAAAATCGTTATAATTTTTTTCTTAAATACTAGTAGCTGATTAGTCCAATGGTGGTTGGGACACCACTCGTCAGTACGAAGCAAACCCGATAACTAGTGATTGGGACAATGAATCCTAGATCATCAGATCCTAAGAACAGTTTGAAGATACCAAAGGGGTAATCAGAATCCGCATATCGAAGAAGAATAGACACCACAATGTTAATCTAGTTACAAACCCGGTGATAAGTCATGAATGAGGAAAGAATCGGGAAGTGCTTACGACAAGTGAAACACATCCGTGGTCAATTGTGACACAGATATTCCATAACGGTCAACCAAGTCATGGTGGAGACCATAAAACATTCGAAGTGATGACTTCAATTTAACCAAGAGGAACCATTGGTTCAGTCGTTTCCTTCTTAGTAGCAATTCTGAAGAAATAATCTAAGAATAAGGATACTCCAAAGCAACAGAGGGGCTGTCGTGGTTGTGATTATATGGTAGTTGGATTTACAACTACCGATGCAATCAGTGCCTATCACCACTTACATTGTGAGTTCGAACCCCTCTAATCGATACAACAGTATGTGATAAAGTTTGTCTGCCACTTGCGACAGGTCGGTGGTTTTCTCCGGTTTCCTCCGCCAATTAAACTGACCGTCACGATGACATATTATTGAAAGTTGCGTTATACATCATGAATCTAAACCAACCAAGATAACAGCAACACAATCCTGTGTCTGTTCCTTGTTTTAATCCACCACCGCCTTTTCGTGGTGGACAACAACCTTGGTACTCCAGTTCCCCAGTGCCTACGCTGGAAAAACGCAAAGGAGACCATGCTTCATTTGTGGGTCATTAAATCATTGTCAAATGTAGACTAAACAGATCATATTAAATTTTGAATAGATATCGGTGCTGACGATTTTATCATCGACAATATTAGAGATTTCTATAAAATATCACTTCCTCACAAATATAGGGGACGTCGTGGTCGTGATCGATACATTATTATGTGATAATGTTTGTCCTGCAACAGGTCGGTGGTTTTTTCCGGTTTCCTCCACCAATAAAACTGACCGCCACGATATAACTGAAATATTGTTGAAAGTGGCGTTAAACACCAATAAACCAATCATCAAAAATATAATTATTAATAAAACTAAGGTTATCCTCCCTCATGCATTGGTGACCATAGCTAATTTTGGCTACCCTGTGTAGGCTCTTTAGTTTCCTTGCGCCCAATGACTTATGCATGACTTGGCTTTCAAATATGTTGGATTTGAGTGTACCGGGTGAAGGTTATTCCAGAAAAAGCGTCGTGTGCACTAAATGGGGTATCTACATTTTACTACATATTTTATTATATTGCATTTATCTTGAACAATGCTAAAATTGTGTACATACAGCTATACAAGATATATTACATATAACACAACGAAAAGAATATTTCTTCTTTATCGTAGAGTTTTGAAAAGACAAATTAAGTTCTTGGTAATAAAAGCGTAGATATCCAATTTAGTTGCCATGTCGCGGTTCATCTGGACTATTGCCTATTCCATGACTACGCATCTAGGCATTGAGATTAACAGCTCATTATTATTAAGTATTGAACATGTTTTATTTTGGAAAGAATTTATTTGAGATGTGAATGTAAAGCATTTTACCATTGACCACAGTCGAATTGTGTCCGGGTATTGTATCTAATGATGCCGGTGACATGTTTTGGTGGTAACATTGATGATGTACTCGTTAGCGTGCTGGCCTCGAGTGTGGTAGGAAGAAAAGTTTGAAGATACCAAAGTGGTAATCAGAAGCGATAAATGGAAGAAGGACAAACGATACAATGACCCATAGAACAAATCTAAAAGGACAAACAATGATTTATAAAACACTACACAGAGCAAAACGAATCCCTCTAAAAAGCATAGGTAGACACAGGTGATACCGAAGGGTATGCAGTATATGGTTTGATATAGGACATGGTCATACGTCATAAGCTAAAACTTTATCTAATGTCTTTACTTTTCCATCTGTCGCCATCTTTGTTGTTTATGTTGAAAAAAATCCGTTGTCTTTTCCTTGAAAGTCTTTCCAAGATCACTATATTGTCAATAAAATTGGTCCAAGAACCCACTATATTATTTCATTACACACTGACATGTACTAGAACAACAAAAAGACAAACAATGATGTACAACACATTACACAGCAAACTAGAAATCGAGCTAAGCGAACCCCTCTAAGTAATAGGTGGACTCAGGTGATACCGAAGGGCATACAGTATATGGTTTGATATAGAACTTGGTCATCAGTACTAGTCATGAAATAGATTGGCTTGTATCTGATCACAATTTCAAACTTCAAGTCTATTAATCTAGAGATTGGAATATGTATTCGACAGGTGTTGGAAAAAACAAAATGATAGACAAAAAGAGTTTGAAGATACCAAAGGGGTCATCAGAATCCGTATATCACAGACGAACATAGAGTACAATCGCCAAAAGAAACAATACAAAAGGACAAACAACGATCTACAAAACATACACATAAAACGCTATCTCTCCATTGAAAGTCTTTCCAAGATCACTATTTTGTCAATAAAATTGGTCCAAGAACCCACTATATTATTTCATTACACATTGACATGTACTAGAACAACAAAAAGACAAACAATGATCTACAACACATTACACAGCAAACTAGAAATCGAGCAAAGCGAACCCCTCTAAATAATAGGTGGACTCAGGTGATACCGAAGGGCATACAGTATATGGTTTGATATAGTACATGGTCATCAGTACTAGTCATGAAATAGATTGGCTTGTATCGGATCACAATTTCAAACTTCAAGTCTATTATTCTAGAGATTGCAATATGTATTCGACAGGTGTTGGAAAAAACAAAATGATAGACAAGAAGAGTTTGAAGATACCAAAGGGGTCATCAGAATCCGTATATCACAGACGAACATACAGCACAATCGCCAAAAGAAACAATACAAAAGGACAAACAACGATCTACAAAACATACACATACAATTATAGATCGAGTAACACGAACCCCACTAAAAACTGGGGATAAACTCAGGCGCTCCGGAAGGGTAGGCAGTTCCAGCTTTAGAAACATAACCAGCCTGTTAGAATAATTATATGAATCAATTATGATGGTAAAATATAATATAAAAATCGACATCGGAATTGCTCCTTAACTTCGTTGTTTCAATCAAATCTCCATTATACAACGGCCGTTGGTTTTATTGGTTAATAAAACAGGGGTACCAGACAAAAACCACGTGTCGTCGTATGCATTAAACAAACTCTATCACATAAATCAACATTAGTGAAACCGACGGATCAATCAAGGACGGGCAATCCCGAGACACAGACAATGTTGGGCACAAGACACAGAACAAATGCAAAGAACCAAAAAACAACAACAGTATGAAAAAATACACAGAGTAGATACACAGAACTCACAACAAAAACAGATGTGAACTCAGGTGCTCGAGAAGGGTAAGCAGTTCCTGCTTCTAGCTAGACACCCGCCATGTTACTCATGGACAAGAGTCTGATGATTATGCTTATGTTTGAATGATGCAAGGTAGTTTATTTTCATTGATAACATTTCGCAAACTTTTTTTTTGGAATATATATATATATATATTTTGTATATGCAAAACAGAAAAATGCATTATCTACAGATAAAAATATGGTAATTGATATATACATAGAAACTTGTTCCTGTCATATAAATTATGTGTTGTTAGTAATGTGTAAAAAGGGGCTTCATTTGTAATATAACTGGTACCCAATAAACTCAAAATGTTTTCCTTGTAATGTGACAGTACGGCAAGTTGAAAATTTTAACTTTCTTATAATACATAAGGCTAATAACAAAATTACCGAACTCCGAACAATCTTACAAAGGGAAAGTCAAAAATCATAAGTATATAAACAGACAAAATCAGTCAACAACCGGAAAACTGTGAAAATCGTAATGACCCTGACTTGGTACATGCATTTCTAAAGAAATGGTGGGTTGAATCAGATTCTATAGCGCCAATCCTCCCCCTTTCAATACGGCTCAAAGTTAAGTGGCTTAGAATAATAATTATTAAGCAAAAAGACCCCGATATCAACACGAGGTCAAGGGATGATGGGCGGGATGATATTGAAAATGTCATATATTAATCATTTTATCATATACTTCAGATTGTTTTTAATGTCATCTTCTTGACGACAATTGTTGCCCTCTCAACTCTATTCGCCAATAGTACACGCATCCTTACTGGTCATCTCCACTGATTATTGTTAACACGATTAGTAGGGATGTAAGCAATTTACGCTGGGTTTAATTTTTTTTTCTCAAGAATTGTGATGAGCAGAATTGTCGTCCCGTGAAAAATGATTAGTAAAACGTATTTTTCGTGAACCATGATGAGAACCCTATCTCTCATTCTTCTGTATGAGTCAGCTATACATTTTTGTTCGTTTTCATTTTTTTTACTCTTATTTGAATTTATTTATATTTTATCTCGAAATAACTGATTGTCATCCAGCTTTTGTTCCATGTAGATGAATAGGAGATTGCTATATCCATTTCTGGGATAAATCTATCTAATTAAAATTAGATATCCTCGCCTACATCCTTCCCCTTTTTCTTAAAAAATACTAATTATCAAACGAGCGTACTTCTATTAATCTATCAAAACTTGGTAAAAGAGGAATAACTGGAATAGTATTTTTCATGTGTCGTCGGGTCAATTCTCAGGTGAATAATAAAACCAAGACGTTGTAAGTTCGAGCATTTATTACAGTTTGAAATACTTCCAAATAAAAGACCCTGTAATAACAATATTAAATCAATAAATAACGGGTCAAGAAAAATAACTCTGATAGTTTATGTATGCTAGCAGTGGAATATTTAAAATAAATTAAATTACAATGATGACAGGTTTTCTATTCCATTATATTAACAACATATTCATTCTATATAGCTGCTCATGGTTCTCATGGACATTCTCTAATATGAAAGAAAAGTGTTATTACATGTGAAAAATAGCTTCACATGAACCAAACAAAATAATAGCAAAAATAAGTTTAAGCCAAGCAAGCATAAACATAGGCTAAACACTATCATAAGGAAAATAATAAGTAGCAAAATTAGCATTAATAAGCAAAACTATAAAAACAACTATCTTTACCTCACACTGGGATGGAAAGGTCTTGGAATCAAAATACAGGATATATCTCAAAGGATCACTGTTGTTCATCAGTGTGTATTATATCATGGCAACCGGAATATAAAATTATGTTCATAACTATTGTGCTCAAAACATGCACAATTACACAAAAACACAGATTACACATAACAATGTTAATAACTCATCTTTTAATATTTTAAAGGTAAAAGTGATCATATTAAATTCATATTTAATGATCATATTAAATTCAGATTTAATAGTTTTAAATATTATCCCATTTAACCTTTTACATTTCAATAGCAATTAATATGTTTTATAAATCAGTCAATCAATCAATCAACTCAATCTCACTGAGAAAATTACTTTATAGACAATTAGTAAGATTAGTAAGTATAAATACCTTAAATTATTATTAGTGGTGACAACAGTGGATTTGTGCATATTTTATTCAGTATGATTATTATTTTTATTCAAGAATTGAATGCATTTTGTTGTAGTTTTATTGGCGTGTAAAAGCGTGGACCGAAGCACTTTTTGTGCTAGCGCTTCATACAAACAATGTGCCTCGGTTCACGCTTTTACACGCCTTTAAAGCTACAAAAAAAGGCATTCAATTCTTATAATTACATTTAAATCACACCAAAATTGGATATAGTTGAAATTTTCGTTGTGAATGTTATTTGTGTTAGATTATTTGTTGTTGGAAATTACTACGCCATTGATTGTTTACATCTGACTCGTCATGGAGTCACGTGCAAGTTCGGATTTGAGTTTTATTGGGATGTAAAACATCTCTTTTGTAATCATGTGACCACTTCATAGCCATTCATATTGTAGCATTATAATGAAAAACGGAAGTAATGTAGTTATTAACAATTTATTTCTTCTTATTAAAGGATTATTAGCTGATCATGATGTCATACATTTGTATTTAATCCTTAATATATTTCTATTTCTGTTTCAGTAACATATACTTATTTTCATCAGTATTTAGAGTTTATATATTTATTCATTTAGTGATTATGTTAAATGAATACTCCATACTATGTTGTCCTTTTCATTTCTTATTGGTCAGTTTGGTCAGTTGAACTGTAGGCGGGAAACTTTCTTTCATTTTGTTGTTATAGATTTCATTATTGTTTATTTTCTCCATCGATACTCTCATGCGAAAATAAATATAGTCTTTTCTATATTAAGATAAAACAAGAATGAATAGAGTGAGTGACTCGCTACAACTTCGATCACCAAGATATCACAGGGAGATTTTAACGAAGGTGGTTATAAATCTAAATTTCTAGAAACTAACAATTTAATGTATATATCGTCTTTGGATTTGTCCGTTACCCACCTACCATGAGCTCGGAGAAGCCCGTCGGATACATTATTCCGAGCCGCAACAGAAACACCACCATTCCGTGAACTATGCAGACAAAACTGGGATTTATTATAACCCAAGACACCCAATGTATCCAAAACGATTTCCCGAGCTCTGGTATAGGATACAGGTTTAAATCTATTACATGATTTGCACGATTTAATACTTTTACAAAAGTTAACAGCAGTGCATAAATATTCACTAGATTTAAAATTTAAAACTAGCTGATTTTATGTAACGTAATAAAAAAGAAACTGGACAGTGTATTTCCTGTTTTTGCTATAACCACTTTATTACCCCTTCGATAAATAACAGTTTTACTTTTCTGAATATTTTACTTTTCTGAATATTTATTTCAAGATGAGTATCAAAAATTTCAAGATCTTTCATTAAAATGTTCGACAATTCGCTGTAACGACAAAATCTAGAAAAACCTAATCAACACAAAGTGCATGTACGTAAATCGGATAAAGTCGAGTCCTTTTTTCCAATACGATCAATAATTTTCTTCAACATATCCACAGTTATAGGAAGTTTGTTTTTTTGGACAGGTTTGGCCAGTAATCGCTTACTGTCTTCTAAACACAATTTCACTATTTTTTCATCACACAGATTTGTTCTCAAAGAAACTATGTGAAAACGGCTGATGCTACAAAATACAGCATTCAAAACTGAAATAGACACACGCTGAAAAACTAACGAACTTATGCATAAACATAAATAATTCTGTGTCGCTGGAAGTGAAGAAAACGAATGCAATTCACACCACTTTCGAAATTTGTTAAAATAATTATCATATTTCTTGTTGGTACTGTCGGCCTTACCGGCATGCACTAAATCTGGTATTTGTTTGGCGGCTGGTCCTAAAATATCAGGATTATAGAAAGGTTGTTAGTCCTTCCAAGATCCATAACTGTATAAATTCTGTAAATAGACAATTTTAAAATGAATATGTTTCGTTTATGCAAACCATAATTCCCAAAATACCCATTTTGAAAGATCATTTACCAAAGTGATCTTTCTTCAAAATCAATTAATTTGTAAAAACACTTTACATATATTTGCAACTTAATTTCTACAATCAACATTTTATAAAAAGTACATACACTCATATCGTATTTAAAACAATATAGCATTCACCAAAATGGTGTCTATTCTGTTAGATCATTCATCAAAATGATGTTTAAATGTAAAATCATTCACTAAAATGATGTGTATTCTGTAAAATTATTCACCAAAATGATGTATATTATGTAAAATCATTCACCAAAATGATTTATTAAATACTTGTAGATCACTCACCAAAGTGATTTACACTATTATATTTCTACAATCGATTTTCAGAACCAAAACATTGCTTATAAAAGGTGATCTAGCAAACACACTTTATTTATGTGAACCTGCTTTGAAAAAAAATCCTTGTATTGACATATTCAATCTTGTCTTTAACGAACCATTCGAATTCACCGCTATTTTTTTTCCAATGCATGGCCAAAATAAAGCCGATTTCCACATAGGAACAACTATGGTTCCATAACACCTGTACTTTAACATATGGTTTATGACATTAGGTATATAAGGAATAGGTGGCACTAGCCAATTATTATCGTTAGACCAGTCGTAAGCAAATGCATCGACTCTTTATGTACCCTGAGTCCAAAACTGTGAATTAAGCTTAGCATGTACGTTCTGAAGTTCACGTTTCATGCTACCAACGTTAACTATTCGGACAACATTTTGATTGTCAGAATAAAGTTTGACAAATCTACCGCTTAAATGTGAATGTAAGACTAATAGAACAAATTCTGCCGCCTTGAGTTCTCTAAAAGTTGAACTTTGGTTTTTTTTTCATTTGCATCCAACATTACATGCACAACTTCGTTTTTTTGCTTTGTAATAGCACACCTGAGGCAGCGTAGTTACTAGCATCTGTAAGCAATATACGTTCGGCAGATTTGTGTATTGGGAATATTAATCTGAAAGGTAAAGTGTCACAGTTACTGAACCAGAACTTCAATTCATCAATAGATTCTGATCAAGGACAACATAACCGTCCCAGCAAGTTCTATCTATAATTGGCAGATGTAAATTTCGGGTCATAATCTGGCACACATTACCAAGTACAAAAGACATAGAAATAATTTGACCAATAATAGACGCTAATTTTCTCGCAATTACTCTGTCAGGATTTTTTAAAACATAATTTAGTTTTTCTTTAAAATGGGCCATTTTACGATCAGGAATTTCAACGCTACCTACTTTCAGATCCCAAACAAATCCTAACCATTCCAATTTATAACTTGGTTCCCAAACGCTTTTTTCCTCGTTCTCTGCAAAACCTGCAAATTTTAATCTTGTCTAATAGAATTAGATATTTTATAAAAAAAAATCAGGATTTAAACAACACCAACCGTCGTCTAAATATACAATTATGGGATAACTCAGTGATCTCCAATATTTTACAATTTCTCTCATGAGTTTTGTGAATAGAAAAGGGGCAGAACTCAAACCAAACGGTAAGACTGTGAAAACATAATACTTAATTTCACCATTTACAGACCATGAAAATCCTAAATACTGTTGAAATGCCTTGTGAATTTCAACATGGTGGTACCAGATCTTAATCGAATTTAATCATCAAATTCCCCTTTTTGCGTATTGTAAAGCTTCCCTGGAACCTTCAAATTTAATCTTCTGTTTCTCAATACATTTATTTACATGTCTTAAATCTATAATTTAACGTTCTTTGGCATTACTATTGATTGATATTGTGAGGGGATTTATACAATAGGGTCTACTCGATTCCCCAATAACGCAACCAGAAAGTATCAATTGATTTATAGCTGTAGTAACAAATTTTAAATTTTTTCGAACCGACGTATTATTTGATAAGAAAACAGATGAAGGATTTTCAATAAATGGTATTCTGTAACCTTCTTTAATTACGTGTAGAATAAACGAATTTGCTTCTATAGTATTTTTCCAGAAGACTAAATTTTCTTTTAATTTACCCTTAACAGACACGACACCCCTTGTGAGTTCATACTTCTCACTTTGACTACAATAAGAATCTAATTCATACTCAACTTTATCTGTTCCATAGGTTTATTGTCTAGATTGGGAAACATCAACGCCTGGGGCTGTTATTGTGGCACTTGGTGGTTTCCTTGGAATGAATTGTCGTCGGTTTGTGTATGGGCATTGTCTGGCAAAATGTCCCGGTAGGTGACACTCAAAGCAGGATCCAGGTTGAAATGCCGACTGTTGTGGGCCAGTTTTTGACATTGTTTGTTGATATTGGCGACGAAAAAGGCTTCCACGGCCTTGATTAGCAAAGTTTGGTTGGACACTTCTATCATAAGGTTTAGGACGTCTCCTGTTTGCTATGTTGATAGTGGCTCGAAGTTTAACTGCATCATCATTGTCATCAACAAGAGGATGAATGGTGTACTCCTTAACGAAATCCCATCCATGACGGTCAGCAATCTTTATGATTTTGTTTCTTTGACCAATTTGTGATATTTCAGATTTTATAACATCCTCAACAGAATCGTAGTTCCTTGACTGCAAACACTCCAAAATTTCAGACAACTTGGAAGATCGTTCACTATTGAATTTGAACTGAACTTTATTACCCTCTCCTTTAAACGTGAAATCCTCACTGTTAGTAGTGGTTGGTTTTGAGATCTTTGATATTCTAGAATCTAGATATTGCATACAATTATCACTTCCAGATGTGCGTTCCATTGATGCACGATATAATGCAGGTGCAGGTCCGGGTTCCTCTTCGAGTATATCACTATCCGGCATATCCAATATACAGGTAAGTAAACGTGACGTGTTGTAGCAAGACTCGATAAAGTATTTATTTACTGGTTATTTTTATACCCAAACTCATCTGGCGTGAACATGAAGTTCACGAGAATCATGTGGCGGCAAACATATACTTGTAATTGACTATATATACATATCTATATGCAATTACCGTAAATAATATAATAATGAACAGAAATACATTTACTTGCTGGACATGTCTGACTGATAGTGTGGTAGACGGAGAACGATATTTTTTTACTTTAATGTACCCACCGAACATATACCTAAATTATATATCATTGGAAAGAAGAATTCATACTCTATCCAGATAGTCGGGTCGTAAAAACGGGAACTGGTTGCATTTCCTTAAAAAGAGAGCTAATCGTTCTACCCAAAATTTTAAGAAAATATATAAGTTATAACTTTTGGGTTGCTCCCCTTGAATTCAGTTCCCACAAAGGGATGAAATTATCGTTTTTGCAAAATTTTGTATGCACTGTTAAGTCTTTCATATAGACTTTAAGGTTTAGTTGTGAAAAGATGTGTATTTTTGTAGGTTTTGATGACATAGTCAGTTTCCTTCACATTTTTAATGTCGCCAATAGGGACCTGACCTTGACTTTTGTATGGAAACGTCTTGACCTGAATGTGCTTTAATTAGTTGATGATAACATTGATACTATTTTTTACAACTAAATTTAACTTCTATTTCACAAATTAAAAATTCTCTGGCGTATAGAAAAAGGGGGGTGTGCGTCCTTCACTAGTACATAAACATCATTGTTCTTGTTCCTGTCACTGATATGACTGTGTGGTATTCTTTATCAATGTTTTTGCTCCGCGTTCGTTACAACGAATGCTGTATAATCTAAAGAGGTCCTAAAACACCAAAATAAGCATATAAGTCGATAGCAACACATTTATATTAGTCAGTATAAATAGGACTATCCTGGTTCAAATCAAATGACAGAACAACATCGCTATCTAACTACAAATGACTATTGTGGATTTGTCACGACATTACATGGCAGATAATTTTGTCCACAACAACAATTCCTTGTAAAAATCTACTAAATTTCAGACATCATGACCATCAACTTACAATAAGGTAACATTCTTTGCTATGGCATTTTTACACGTGTCGCTACCATAACAGGGACAAAGATCTGTGCATGACAGATTCTGTTCAAAACAAACACAGCTACTGAAACAAATTGATTTGCCTTTGCAACTGCACACGAGATCCTGCAGGAAGTCTGATGACATTTGTCCCAGGAAGAGGACACGTACCAGACCACTCTTGTCTTCCCATCCGAACATTAAAGGAGACCTAACAGGGGGTGCGTTTTTTGTGAGGATTTCCAGATATAGGTCTGCAAAGATGCTCTTAGTACATGCTGATGGAATGTCGCTTCGCATGGTGGTAATTTGGCGAGGCTTCCTTCTTTTTTTGCTGCAAGTCGAACTCTGAATTTATTGAGATTAGAGTAATCTGCTCGTAGTTTGGCTTTTTGGATAGTCTCCAACTGAGATTTTCAGCTTCTCAATATCACGTCTTAAAAAAGATACCTACAGCAGAGTGTAAAATTTGTTCATAAGAAATACCTTCAACGTTAACTTGAAAATCATTTTCCAACTCGGAGGCTTTAAATTTGGACTTGTATTTACCTGCCGCGGCAATAGGATCGCCTGAAGAAAGCTTGTCACTGAAGACAAGATTTGACATTCCTTGGCCCCGTATAACTATAGAACCAGCATAATGTTTAACTAGCCTGTCTTGTATCTTGGCAGATGAGTAGGTATCTGTGTCTGCGGGTAGATATGCTTTGTATTTTTCAAGTAATTGTGTCATCCGAAAATCCTTTTTTGTGAACGACTAAATCATCGTTGATTTCATGAATTAAATTCTGGAAGGCGATTTCGTTACTAGAAAGTTCAGAATCCTGTTTTTTCGGGGAACTCTTTAACAGATATTTAGTCATGCAACCGTTGTGATAAACTCCTTTCAGAACAAAATCGTCACAATTCAACACGCGAACCAGTCTATCATCATTTTGACTCAATGCGGACTCCATCAACTTGTTCACACGCTCACCGGGTGCAATTTTATGTACTTTAAAATCTTTCTTGAATGTTTTAGTTTGACAAATGAAACAAAAACCCACTGAATGGACTCGTACTAGGAGCGTGTTACACTTGTTTGCGACATAATTGAAACTTGTTCAGTACTTGTACAAATTTATCTGATCTGTTTTGAAAAAAACTGCAGTTTTGTTTACTTGTATATTTTCTATAGCAATTACGGTGGTAAACAACTTTAATTTTACGTGGTATACAATTGTCCATTGTGGACATTTCCTGCAAAATACGAGAATACACCTCATCTCTTCTAATTTCCATCGATCTTACAAAACTATCTGTGCCTACATCTCGCATACAAATCACAGGTTCTGCATTGGAACATTGACATATAATGCAATGCTTCCAGTTCAACGTTTCTTTTCTCCTTTTTGGACTAGAAGGAGAAAGTTTCAAAGGACTACCGAACGATGCCATCATACGGAATACGCACGTGTCTGTCCGGTTAAATTCTGGTACTACAATAACCTAATTACTATCGACAAACAAACGACAAAAACAACGCCAAATGAAGTCTAAAATCCTCAGTACACAGTGTGCGAAAAGCCGAACACTTAACAATGAAATAAATCAAAAACTAAGCCATTTCATTCAAAGAAGGCAACGTGCTATTTAATGACTCGAAGATCAGTCGAACTATATCTATAGTATCGGAAACGGCGCATCAAATTTCTGCGTAACTGTAAGTGTCTATGATATGAAATTTGGCATGAATTTTTGACCTAATGTAACGTTACTTTATCAATACTAAAAATGTACGGAAAACACAAAATAAATTTGCTAAAAGATAAAACTTGTCTTATTTTCCACCAAAATAAGGGGTATTTTGAGAGGCTAGTTATATTAAATCAGACGAGAATTAACTGTTCTTTTTTCATCTATTGATACAATTAAATGTCTGTTTAATTGTGTAATATATCTTTTTTATCGATAAACGATCACGTGTTATAGATATGAAATTTTATTTTCACCTGGTCAACTATGTATCAGTTGGTTACCTTCGGAAAACCAAAATGTTCAAGAAAAGTTGTCTTACGATTTTTTTACGACCCACTTAATTTGAAAATATAGACATTTTTCTATCGAATGAGCATAGTTTTATCCATATGTTATTTCGGTACATTAAACTCCGAATTCATGCATCTTTTCAGTCATCATTTACGCTACTATGACTGAATTTCTTTTCTGATAATTTGGATTGTCATTATTCGTATCTGAAGGTCAGTTTCTTTACATTTCTGTATTAACCATTTTAACAGTCAAGATTTATCTAATATTTATAGAATGCAAGAGTTTTGAATGAAACTTATAAAATACATAACATGTTTGAGAAATAAACATATATCAAATGGATGTAAAATAATTATACATTAGGCATGGGAAAGTTTACAGGTAAAACCAGTTTAATTCAATAATTAAAACATAAAAGTATTTTTTTTTAATTAATTGCAATGTTTAAGTTTAAGAGATATTGGATACATAAAATAGTAATAGTTACTTTTAATGATGTATTAAATTGAATGTAGAAAACCTTTATCTTGTCATGAAACACATGACTTATAATTTTAATTTTGTTACACCGGTTTTCAACTGAGTTTACCCGAGTTGTATTGATTATATCCTAATTATACAAAAAACCTTTACACCTCATGTGAGGTAATATATTGTGTTGTTTTTATTATTTGACTAATTGTATTTTTGTTCATTGCTTTAAATATGCTTATGCTTACTTTATTTGCATTGCTTATTTATATCATGTTATTTTGAAGATGTCATGTAAATATCAAGTTTTGCATATAGATGTGCAAATAGTCAGTAACTGACAAACTTATAAATAATGTACACCTTGTATAATTTTCCAACATAAGTATTTCATAATTGAATGAAATACAAGACAATTATATTGTTTGGGTCAAATTGGTTATATTTTTATTTACACAGCACAAACACTTTTGACATATTCAATTTGAGTTATCTTTCTTTGTGTCATTTGTTTATCTTATTTTTAACTTATGTAAAAAGGATAATGCCCAATACCAACTGTTAAACGAGACTTCAAGAGAAGATAGATAATTATATTAATTGGTAATATAACGATGTCTGCGTTCATAATATCATTATAACAAAAATAACTCAGTAACATAGGCATAATAAAGCAATTCCCACGGAGAAAATGAGTTCCGCCACTAAATATGTAAAAGAATTGGTGCAAATGTCGTTGTGATTAAACTTCCTAACAATTTTTGTGCTCTATTAATCAATCTGCATCTGTATTTGGTTTAAAACTACCCAGATACACAGTCGGTCACCACACAAGTATTGAGTAATCCAGACACCTACATACCAATGGCCGCATGTTTTACTTGTCAGTTTGTTATTTCTGCCAAATTAATGCTTTCTACCTCCAAGGAGTACACACAAATATGGTAGTCGGGATATGGCTGAAAGCTATAATAATAACATTACCTTAACCTAGTGACCCCCCTTATTTTACTTCACCATGCCCATATGCTGCAAGTTGCTGACAAACTTTATTACATTTTAAGATACACTTGTTCAACTTTCCCTTGTTGACATGTTGTAGTCGTATCATGCTGTGCTGGGCACAGCCCTTGTCATGCAAAGAGAAGAATGGTGTAATATGATTTGCTTACTTATAACGAATATGTGTGTTATTTGTAGATCACCACTAGAGCATTTACACTATAGTGAGTTAGTGATTGTTGTTTCCTACCAAATGAACAGTTTTTCCCCCAGCTATATCATGGCGAGAACAAGCTACATTTGATGAGATGAAGATGATGGCCACTTTGTACTAGAAGAACACACTTAGTTGTACCTTAATAGTGCTAGCTCACTGAAACAACAGTCAATGGGTAGACATGTCGTTCAACTCAGACACATTATGCTGATTCTCAGCCATGTAGTCCTTACTCCTAATCCTTAGTGCTTCATTCTTAATGGAGAGGAAGCAAATACCAACATCATAGTCTTTGGTTTGAACCCGATAGGACTCGAATCTACAATCTACCACACTCCAGGTGTCCTTCACCTTAGAGTGAGGAATAGTCGTGTAAAGGCTAGAGAAGTCAAATGTGATAATGCTATTGCAGGAGGAGTGGGACCAATATTGTATGTACTCTAACAGATCTTTAGAGTTCTTCAGAATCCACTTTTGATTCACACCACCCATCAGATAGCTTGTGCAACTCTGAAGCCCAGATTTGACCGCTGATAGAATACATGTTAATAACTTGGAAAGAGGTTTCGTGGAGAATTTGGCAGACCCAGCAATATAGCGCTGTTTGAAAGGACGCTCGTGTAATGTAAGAATCCAGTAGAGTGATGGTAGATCCAGTTCTTCATCTTTGGTTGAAATTCCAAAGCAACATAAGATAAACCTATGATTGTCCAGTATTTCCTCTTTCAGAAGTGTTGTCGGAGTATAAGTAGGGTTGCCAAGTGAATTGTCAATAGTTAATTACTTTATCAAGTAGTCTACGTAATGTGATTTACACACACATTTTTTATTCAAACCAAATCACATCTGTTCAAATGGAAAATTTCAACTGACAGTTTATGTAATGTTTGCAAAGTAGAAGAAGGTCATAATAACTTTTTTATGTCATGTAAATATTTAGACATGCTTTGTAATAGCGCTTTCAAATACCGCATAGCAGGTTATCTTCGCGGTGTTTTTATTTTCGCTTATTTCCGCGGTCAAACGTAAATCGCCAAAATAAATTCCGCGAAATATTTATACAAAATTTGTACTTCCGATTTGGTGGTCGATGATCGTTAATCAATATTGTAGAAACGTGCCCAACGGCATTGTATGTTTAATATGAATTAATAAATGTCACAAATGTCATGAACAAATATGATTGCATTAATTGTCAAAAGTCTCCCGAGAATAGACAACTTTGTAATACATGTGATACAGTTTATGTAGATATTTCGTAACTCTATGTGATTTTGAGTTGTCTGATCTTGATTTGCAATTTGTAAATAAAATCGTTGTTTGTGTACTTGTTTCTATCAATTTAACGACTTATTTGTGGTAAGAAATAATAAAATGAACCATAATTTCTTGTACTTTTTTACTCATAGTGTCCATCCGTCAAAATAAAATATACTGTTTTGTTCAAACTGTGAAAATAAAAACAGCGACAATTTGTACCATACCTTTGCCCCCCAAAATCGCTAAATTTTAGACCCGCGAAAGTAACCCGTTATACGGTAGCACTATTTTGCTGGGTCTGCCAAATGCTCCACGAAACCTCTTTCTAAATTATTAACATGTATTCTATCGGCGTCAAAACTGGGTTTCAGAAGTACTGTGACACTAGTTACTCGAGGGGTGGTGTGAATCAGATGTGGATTCTGAAAAACTCTAAAGATCTGTTAGACTACATACAATCTAGGTCCCTTTCCACCTGCAATAACATTACAAGATTTGACTTCTCTACCCTCTACACAACTATTATTCACTCTACGCTGAAGCACAGATTAAGGGAGTTGGTCCAACTGTGTTCCCTAAAGACCCTTCACTGAATAGACAACATAAGGAAAATAATAGAGATGCAGGTGGCCTGCTGACCGAAGCTACAATAAACAGACACAGCCAAATGCTTGGTATAGGGAAGGTTCTGGAAACAGTATACCAGGAACAGATTGTCAGCTCGCGAGTGGTTAAAATGCACCATACCAGGCATGCAATGGATACAGACTTAAAACAGTTTGTGAAAACTATGAAGCCAATGAGGTTGTTAGAGCACAAGGGCTTTGAGAACTTGAAACAGACAAAAGGAGTCACACATCCTAAAATATTTAAGGAACGTATTATGCGTCACACAGCAAAGATGGCAAATTTGAGAGAACTGGTCTTAAACAAATAAAATATTGAACAACCAATAAAGTGTATATAAATACTTACAATAAGTATTTACAAGTTTTGACTGTTTTGTAGATGTTTTCGTCTTTTCCATTTCGATAATTCAATTGAAATTTGTGAACATTTCTATATTATTGCTTTTAAGGAAATAAATAGTTGGAAAGAGCTAAACCTATCATATTGCAACATGCCATCTTCTTGAAAGTCACTTTTCAATATTCTTGCAATAATGAGACTACCGGCAGATTTTGTGTTCATTTCTAGCTCATCAGGCCATGTGAGTTTTCGTCATGGCTAAGCATCCGTCGTTCGTCCGTTAGCTTTTCACGTTTTAATCTTCTCCTTTGAAAACACTGGGCCAATTTAGACCAAACTTGGCAGGGATGGTCCTTGGGTGGTCCCCTTTCAGAATTATTTCGGGGAGCTCCACCCTCCCAGGGGAGGGGCTACAAAGGGCCCAAAGGAGAAAAATCAATTAAATATTTAAAAATCTTTTTCAGAACTAGTGATGACAGTGCAATGCTATTTGGTGTAGAACACTGATAGATTATGAGGATTCAAAATTGCATCAATAAAGGCCCATGTTCAGCTATTTCATAACCAGGTGAACGATACAGGCTCAGTTGAGCCTGTAGTTAACTGAGCCCGTACTTTGTAGGGTTTTAAGACCACAATTTTGTTGTGTGTGACCGTATTAGGGTATGTGTCTGTTGTCACTGTTATCTTCCATCTGTAAACACAATGGTGAAATAACATTTGTTCCAGATGACTGATTGCCATGAAATGTAAACATAATGATTCTCGATACAAAATAAAGCCTGGTTTTGAAAATGGAGTCTATCTCATCCATTTTGGAAAAAATTGACCAAAGAGGGCCATAAATGGTATTTTCCTACTTCTGGGTGTCCTGGGCCATTAATGTTTTGTCCGATTTTGATTCATTATTTTTTTCTCTCTTTATATTCCTCATAAAGGGGCCCGGGTGGCTTAATAAGTTAGGTCGTTGGATCTAACAACTCATACAAGCCTATCACCAATAAGGCGTGGTTTCGCGCCCGGCTTTGTAAATTAAAAAAAATGGTGCACTCTACTCGCAGCCGCAAGTGATAAAGTTTACCAGTTGCTTGCCCATGGTCGGTGGTTCTCTCCGGCTTCCTCCACCACAATAACTGGTGGCCATGATATAGCTGAAATATTGTTCAAAGTGGCGTTAAGCATCAACAATCAAATCAAATCAAAATTTCTACATGTAATATGTGTAAGGTGAAGAAAAATCATATTGCAATGTTATCCTGGTGTCAACTGAACAATTCTTTATTGCATTTATGTACAAGGAAGAAATTACAATGTTAAATACAGTACATTGTTTACTTCATTCTTTCCAGTATCTCTTTACAATTTTCTTTGACACTGTTTCAGAGCATTTGCAGTTCGGTATACAAGAGATACAACATTTACAGAAAGAACATTCACATGCAGTGTCACAATGGTCTGAACATTTCTTTTTGTTTTCTAACATTTTTATGTCAGACGAACCCATACCTTCCAATAAAAAGTGTTTTAAACAATTAATACGCTGGCAATGTTCCTTTTCAAGAGTTACTGCAGACTTTAAGTATTCACGGTCATTGCATTGGCAGTGGTATTTCCTTTCTTTGCGACACTTGTCACATGGCATTGAAACACTTCTTGCATAGCTATAACAGATGGCAATACCAGATCGGCCATCTCTGCCACATCTACCAATCTCTTGCCACATTTGTAGTAGAGAAGGTGGTAATCCCCAGATTATTACTATAGATATGTCTGGAATATTCACGCCCATTCCACAAGCAACAGTTGCTATTAAAACTCTTATTGTACTGTCTTCACTTGACAACTTACTCATGATCCGGAGTTTGGTGTCTTCATCAGTATGAGCATGATATATTTCAACCATACGGTTTTCAATGGTCATTTCATCTATGTATGCATCTTTTTTAAGTTCACTATGAAACCAAATATACAGCGTTTCAGACATTGTTATGGAATTGACATAAATAATAATCTTAGGACACTTGTCTCGTCTTTCCTTTACCGCTTCCATTATCCAGGCTAGTTCCTCCTCATATCTTTCGCTTGATTTAAAAAAAATTCAAGAAAATGTTTGGCCTGAAAAATAAGATGGGTAAAGTATATATAGGGAATACCTGTACATGTGTGCAGCATTATTGATTAATATAGCAAGCTAATCTTAACCAAAATTACTGACCCATGTATGCTATCCTACTGATTTTTAACTCTTCAGTATACAATATACCAGCATTTGCACATTATACATACCAAACTTACAAATGTAACAAGGGTTGAATAAAATTTTGCAGGTGCATTTCCAGATTGTTTGCAACATGTGGCAATTGTTGTCCATATATCAGACCCGTTTACCCCTATTGACTAGCAGTAGTAGTTTCAGACTTATCTAAGCGTAGTTTTAAATTTTTAAAAGTAGTTTTTCTAATTGTGACCTGAATAATATTTTGTTGATGGATAAATGAGCACATAGTATGTAAAACAGCTTCTTATGTCATATGTTTGCTGCTATATTATGTGACCTCTATGCTCCAAAATGGTACCCGAAATCTCAGAAACCAACATATCTATTGTGTCCGCTGATTTATCCACTTGACTTGATTATTATTTTCGGGGGGCCATTTAGGACTTGCTGTATGGTGTGGGGTTTCCCACTGTGTTGAAGATCGTGTGGCAACTTCTAGATGTCTATTCTTGGTCATTTCAGTTCGGAGATGGAATGTTGTCTCCTTGACATTTATTCCATAGTCGTTCTTTTTCATATGTACATGTAGTTACATGTACTAGTGTATATTGCAGTTCAAACATGAAATGTACACATGTGTTTTACTGTACTAAGGCAACATGGTCGGTTAATCAATTTGTTATGAAGGGCCCGGTTGGCTCAATGAGTTAGGTCGTTGGATCTAACAACGCACACAAGCCTATCACCAATACGGCGTGGGTTCGCGCCCGGCTTTGTAAATTACAAAACAGGGTGCCCTCGACTCGCAGCCGCAAGTGATAAAGTTTACCAGTTGCTTGCCCATGGTCGGTGGTTCTCTCCGGCTTCCTCCACCACTAAAACTGGTCACCATGATATAGCTGAAATATTGTTGTAAGTGGGTTAAAACACCATAAATATAATCAAATTGTTATGTTACCTGTTGGGAACCACTGCTACCACACATGTTTCAGTTGGTTGCAACCCAAGCACTCTATCAATATATTTTCTTATACTGGAAGTGATTGTTGCAGATAATGCAAGTACTGGGGAGTCCAGTATGCTTTGCAGGATTCCAACTTTCTGGTAGTCTGGTCTAAAGTCAAGTCCCCTGATGAAAAATAAAAGAAATTAAATTGCAGAAAAATTCTGAATAGTTAAAAGATGTACACAAATATTTTCAAAATAAAAGAAACTAGAACTGTGAGTGACCTCACTGAGTGATACCCCTCCCCCCGCTTGCAATACTATGATGTTCAAACTTTGGAATACAGGTATATTAGCAAGTTACCTATGAAAAATGAACGGATATGGAGTAATGTCAAGGAGACAACATCCCATCTCCAAAATAAACTAACCAAGAACATACATCTAGGGGTCGCCACAAGTACACGATCCCCTTTTCGTGAAAGCATAAGTTGAATTATCTCCCTTCTAAATTTTAGACAGCATCGGTATTCCTTCATGCACATCTGCAGGTTGTGTAACGTTTCAATAAAATTCAATAAGCAGTTTAGTAGGAGTTGCGTTTACAAGGTACATGCCCCCCTTTTCGTGAAAGTATAAGTTGAATTATCTCCCCTTTTAAATTTTGGACAGCAACCATATTCCTTCATGCACATCTGCAGGTAGTGTACAACAAATGTGTAAAGTTTCATGAACATCCAATAAGCAGTTTAGGAGGAGTTGCGCTTACAAGGTACATGGACGGACGGACGGACGGGGTGATTCCTATATACCCCCCCCCCCCCAACTTTGTTTGCGGGGGTATAATTAAATTGCAGAACAATTCTGAATAGTTAAAAGATGTACATAAATATTTTCATGAAACTAAATTGTAACCAAAATAAAAAGGTATGTTTGAGTTGACATCATGCTATAGCTGCCTTTTAATTGATCATGTACAATGTTGATCACTTTTATTGAGAGAAAAAACTGATGTATGATATATCGTAAAGTTACATGGAAAGAAAGAGATTGGTACGTACCACTCAGAAATGCAATAAGCTTCATCATATGCAACTACACAAATCTGTTCCTTGAAAGTTTGCAAGGCATCTCTCTAGCATTTCTTTAATACTGCCTCTGTTGGTGCAAACAGAACTGTACACAACCCATTTCGAACAGCTGAAATGAAAAAAAATATATATTCAGTTTAAGTGTGTAACAAAAATGTGTTCCGGGGTCATGTGAGCTTTTGCCATCACTTGGCGTCCGGCCATCGTCGTCCGTAAACATTTCAATCTTCTTCTAGAGAACCACTTAAGCAAATGGGACAAAAAGACACAGGATTGAGAATGTTCATTTGCATGGTCTAATCAAGAGTTGTTACTTTCGTTACGATCGGTTATCCAACATGGCTGCCAGGGGCCATAAAAGCCTCTGATTGGCTGAAATTTGTTATGATCTTCTCCGATAACAATTTTTGAACGACAATTTTGAACCAACCACACCATTTTTATCAGACCCAAAAAACTTGACTTTGAGTCTTAATTTTGCCGGATAATTGTTAACAGTATGTTTTTGTCAGATTATAAGAACCTAACGTAAAACTTTTCTTTAACAACCGTGATGCGAATTGCTCAACTCATGCATGACTGATCGATCACGATATTTTAACCCTTCAAAGAACTATTAATTTAGTTTTAACGCATTCCTCATTTCACTAATTGTTCTGTACTTTCGGTGCTTGTTCTTTCGGGTGGTTCTTGTTAATACTGCCCGTCCGGATGGAGCTTTTCTTTTCGTCGTTTGATTCATTCATTGAAAACGTATGATTCGACTGTTCTTGTTTATAGACAAACAAAAGCGGAAATTGTTAATACATGAACTTGTTGTTGATTTCTGATAAGCTAACGTTACTGGGTCATTATCAAAATACACGCACTTTTCTGTTATTATGCAATTAAAAGACAAATATCAACCAAACTGATTAGAGAAAACATGTTTTACATGAAGGCACATCAGCCCTCTATAGTTTTACCATCTAAATCCAGATTGGTCCAATTGCGAATTTCTACTTGCTACACGAAGACCTGTTTTTCCTTGGTGTTACGTGTTATTTTTCCAGAATGACTTACTTCTGGTCAATTGTACTATTCAGATGTAATGATTTTATTCGATATTTATATTATTTTTGAACTATTCCTAAAACTCTAATAGCACAGCATTATTTTTGCTTGATATATATTGAAATTTAAAAAGAAAATTAGCAAAAACCTGCTGTTATAGATTTTCATGTCTGTGGTGTTACCCTTCCTATTCAGACTGGTAAGAGTCATCTGTCTTGTCATATTTGAAGCAAAAATAGTTTCTCCCTTTGCTTATTTCCTGTTTCATGAGATGTGCAGACGACAAAAACAAAAGTGATCCATAAACTAATATAGGGCCGAAAAGGTACGTGCAATTGGTATAGTACATGTATATAAATTTTATGTCTGTGGTGTACTTCTCACTAGTTCTTTTTGTTAGAATTGAACAAAATGTAAAAATATACAATACATTACATTTGGTATTCTTCACAGGATATACATATAAAATATAGTCAGGGAGATATTATTTTCCTTTTACCCCGAAAATACTTACCTGTTTGTCTGTGGTGTTACCATACAGATTGTGTAACACCACAGACATTTAGCATTACAATTGTGAATAAACACATTAGTCCATAAACAGTAATATTCAGAACAAAATATTGCTCTTTAACCTATGCAGAAAAATTGTTCAAACATCGTCATTTACTTATAAGATATAGTTTAAGGAGTTGATCGGAGTATACTGTTTAGACCTGGTAACACCAGGGACATGTTTTCATAACACTATGGACATATCTGCATAACACCATGGACAAAACTGATATTGTTCATGCATTAAACCAATATGTTGAAAAACTGAATATTGTACTGAAAACATTTCAGAAAACAACAAATATAGGTTGATAGTTGTGTTTTTTTCTTGAATTAAATGTTTACATTCATGAAGATGTCCCTGGTGTTACTTTTGTAATCTGTGGTGTTACCTCTTGTCAATGGTGTTACTTCATGTAAATTGTTTCATAAAAAGGATAAATGACATAATTGAAGTAAATTATATTATAGTTGAATAAAGTTGACTTTGATAACTATGTATATAAGTCATCTTTTCTTTAAATAAAGTGAAACAAAATACAATTGTGAAAACTTGTTTGTTTCATAATGCAGCTTACATGGAACTCCGCAACTACATATCCAAATATTGTGAAAAAATAGTGCTCCAAAGAAAATATCCTACACTATGCATGATTTCCCTGTATATTATGTATGTAACCACTTTTTACATAAAAATTATTTTTCATTTTCCTAAAAAGAATAATTTTGTTGGTAACACCACGGACTGAAATGTATGAGGGGGTGCTACATATCTAGAAATATTTTTTTTCATGGTGGTTTTCCTGACTGCATATTATGTGAATATGTCATTGTAATGTAGGAAAAACTAATAGGCTAAAGCAAAACGGGAACGAAAATATTTGATGTCACCAAAATAGGAACAGGAAAAATTGCGTGTATTTTGATAATGACCCTACTAAATTAGATGATCAGAATCGTTTCATGCAGCATTAATGTTAACATATTCGCCTTTGTTTTTTCTATAAACAAGAACGAATCATACGTTTTCAATGAATGAACCAACGGCGAAACAAAAAGCTTCATCAGGACGGACAGTATACTGATCATTTATCAATGGGTAGAGCTTTTTTGAATGATATACCAAATTTACTCCTAATATCATTACTATTCATTTTGACTTGCAGGTCAAGAGTTAACCATTCATGAAACAGTTGTTTGTTGAATTGCTCAATTAACGTTGTATAACATATGCTTTGCGAATTTTAGGGGGGGCGCACGCCCCCTCTAAATCCGCCTCTGGATATCAAAGAGGACATGGACTTGGCAGTATCTTTGGAGGACTCTTTAAAGCAGCCATGCCTTTGTTGAAAAGGGGAACAAAGACCCTAGAACGCGAGGCTTTAAAAACGGATTAAATATTGCCGGAGATGCCGTACAAGGAATAAATATCAAACAGGCAGCAAAATCACGATTGAAATCAACAGGAGAAAACTTACTCCAGAAAGCTATGGACACGGTAGGACCCCCAGGACAACGAGTTATAAAAGGACCTGCCAAGCGAAAAAAGACCAGACGTCGGCAGACCAAGCAACGGAACACTTCGAATGACATTTTGGATAAGAATGGCACTTATACATCCCAACTCATGCGAATGCACGAAATCAGAACTGGATGTATTTGAAGTTCCACCTACACAGACCATTGTGGCTTATGGGTATTGGGAGCAGAAAGGATTGACATCGGCTCTGACGGATCAAGGACCTTACGAATTTGCCGTCAGTGGGGCGGGGGACGACTACATCGACTTGGCTAATACTTACCCGTTTGTGGAAGCACAGATCATGGATGACGACCATACTGCACTGGATGGCGGAGCGGACGTTGGATCTGTCAACTTATGGATGCATTCCCTCTTTAGTGATGTCAGTGTTAGCCTCAACGAAAATCTGGTTTCACCACCGACCAGCTTGTACCCTTACAGAGCTTACATAGAAATATTACTCAGCTATGGCCCAGCTGCCAAAGAATCTCAATTAACGGGAGTCATGTGGTACAAGGATACACCGGGACATCAGGATAAAAGAACAACCGATAACACAGGATTCACGTCCCAGAAAGCATTGACGGCCCAAAGCAAGTCTGTACAGATGATGGGAAAACTACACTTGGATTTATTTTGACAAGAGAAATATTTACTGAATCACGTCGATCTGAAAATCAAATTACGACGAAGTCGAGACGTGTTCGCTCTAATGGCCGATGCCGACAACTATAAGATCATAATCAAGGATCTCGCCCTATTTGTGAGAAATGTTCAGTTAAGTCCTGCCGTAAGAATGTGTCACGTCAAAGCTTTGGAAAAGACCAGCTTTAAATACCCCATCCGACTTGTAGAAGTCAAAGTAGATACGGTTCCCCGTGGCAACATGAATTACGTCCAGGACAACATGTTTTTGGGACAGTTCCCGAAAAGACTGGTGATTGGTTGCGTGGACAGTGATACCTTAAATGGGACTATTACGAAAATCCCTTTCGATTTTAAAACTACAAGATCAATTTTGTGGCACTGAACGTGGACGGACGACAGATTCCCGCCAAACCGTTACAACCCGACTTTGACAACGCAGGTTATATTCGCAGTTATATGGTACTCTATGCCAGTACGGGAAAGATGTATGAAGACGAAGGAAATACCATCTCCAGAGAGGAATACGCTAAAGGAAACACCTTATTTGGATTCGATATGACTCCGGATAGGGCAATTTACGTGTGGAGATTCATTTCGCCGAAGCTCTGGCAGGGACCATCAACGTCGTGCTGTATGCAGAATTTGACAACGTGATCGAAATCGGTAGAAACAGACAAGTCTTGTTTGACTACATTGCATAATGACTACGCTAGAGATTAACACTCTATTGAAAAAACATCCCCACTACAGACCTGTGTTTAAGGGGGTCTATGCCAGAAACAGATTACCCAGATTATTAAACGTACCTTCGGCCTTTGTGGGAAATACGGATCCAGACCATCCAATGGGACAACACTGGATCGCTATATACATCGACGCCAACTCACGAGGGGAAGACGTCCACCGCAAGAATCCGTTTATGTCAATTTCATGAACAAACATTGCCTTCATTGGACTTACAATATCGTTCGAGTACAAGAAGAAGGATCTGCCGTGTGCGGATTTCATTGCATATTTTACCTCATTCATCGATGTGCATGACATAGCATGACAGAAGTCACCAGGCTCTTAGAAAATACCGTGGAAGAGACGGATATTGTACAGAGATTTGTGTTGTTACTTGTTAAACATGTGCTATGAAAAAAAAAAAAAAAAAAAAAAAAATGTTAATGCAACCTCTATATAGAGCCAGTCACAAACCTGGATAAATGCAGAGTGACCTTCTACTGGGTGACTTAGGGGATCAGATGTACCATTTCATTTATTTGACTCTTAGGTTATTTAGTAGAAATACCACAGTGAGAACGCAGACGTGATAGAAAACACCATTGGAGTACTACACAACACCTCGAACAAATAAGAACACACCCCAAGGGGAAACATCCACTTTCGGTCTTATGATGTCACTTCCTGTGACGTCACATCAAATCTGGTAGCCATACTACTTCCGGTCATGCGCAATGATACATTTTATACTAATACTATAGTAAGAAAAAAGCGCGGGGAAAATGACGTCACTTCCTGTGCCTTCACTTCCGGTCACATGACTTCCGTTCATGTCACATCCATTAGCCATGCTACTTCCGGTCATGCCCAATTGTACATTTCGTACTACTTCTATGGTAAGAAAAAAAGCGTGGGAATTCCCTTCCGGGCATGTGCAGAACATACTTCCGGTTATGACGTCACTTCCCGTCACGTGACTTCATGTGACGTCACTTCCGGTCAGGGTCGCTTCTGGCGATGTCACTTCCAGTAACGCATACGCAATGTCACGCTCCCCTTTGCTCCCCCCGAAATATTCCTTGAGCTGTCCCGATACACTCCTTTGATATTTGGATTTGGGGGGCCCTATAAATAACCCATAAACAAATATCGAAGGACGGCATAGTTCTTTCCCACTTGGGGTTTAGGTCAAAGGTATTGCCAAGGCGTTTAACTGACTGAAGTGCCTGGGTGGGTTTCTGCACCTCAAGCCCACAGTAGGGTGTCAAATATCAACTTTGATATTTGAAAACAAAATTATGGAGGGGGGTCTCTATGAATATCCCATGAAAAATATATTAAGGACGGCAAAGTTCTTGCCCAGTTGGGGTTTCAATTAAAGGTATTTCCAGTGCCTTAAAATGACTTAAGTGCCTGGGTGGGTTTCTGCACCTCAAGCCCACAGCAGGGTATCAAATATCAACTTTGAGATTTGATTTTTTTATGGAGGTGGGGGGGTCTCTATAAATATCCAATGAAAAATATATTAAAGACGACAAAGTTATTGATCACTTGGGATTTAAGTCAAAGGTATTGCCCGGGCCTTTAGCTGACTTAAGTGCCTGGGTGGGTTTCTGCACCTCAAGCCCACAGTAGGGTGTCAAATATCAACTTTGATATTTGAAAACAAAATTATGGAGGGGGTTCTCTATAAATATCCCATGAAAATTATATTAAGGACGGCAAAGTTCTTGCCCACTTGGGGTTTCAATCAAAGGTATTTCCCGGGAATTTAACCGACTTAAGTGCCTGGGTGGGTTTCTGCACTTCAAGCCCACAGCAGGGTGTCAAATATCAACTTTGATATTTGAATTTTGTTTTGTGAAGGGGGGGTCTCTATTAATATCTCATGAAAAATATATCAAGGACGGCAAAGTTCTTGCCCACTTGGGATTTCAATCAAAGATATTGCCCGGGTCTTTAACTGTTTAAATGCCTGGGTGGGTTTCCGCACCTCAAGCCCACAGCAGGGTGTCAAATATCAATTTTGATATGCAGTGAAGTACCATGCTCTGGGATATTCCCTACTCTACAAATAACAACGTCATTCCCGGAATTTCCGTATTGATGGGTCATTCATGAAGACCTCCATAAAGGATTCCAATACAACTAAATGTAACCAAATTTGGATTCCAAATAATCCTTACATATTTACCTGCAACTACCATTGTTTATACCTTTCCATTTATTTATTTTTTTAAAAATACAACAAAGCGAAAGGAACTTTTTTCTTTAAAAATGACTACTTTTGTATATGTTCTAAGCTCTGATTGGTGAATTAAATTGGCGATTTGACACCTTTAATACACAATTTAATAATAAATACATGTAGATAATAAATGTGACACGCATATGCGGGATTTAGATTTTGTTTATTTTTTCATAAAAGTTACTGTTATATTTTTCTAATGTTCTATAATTACACTATTTTTAGATTGATGAGATGTCTTCATGTGAACCGGAATCTTATGACTTTATATTGCTTGACAAAACGCTGTCCAAATTATCTACCGGTTTAAAACATTAAATTAAATGATTTTTTATTCTGTGTTTATTTAAAGTGGTAAGCTCGCCATCCGAAAAATATTTATGTCTTCGTTATTTTATATTGTGTGGGCGGGGGGCTCTAGATATATTTACTGTATGCCCCGATGTCGATTTATTGTGTTGGCTATGCATTTACAGTACATTGTAATATATTTGTTATTGGACGCTAGAAATCTTTGAAAAGTACATGTTGCTCTTATTTATTTTTTTGGTTTTGAGACATATTGCCTTATTGCTCGCTAGCTTAATGCTCGCTAGAAATTGCTCGCTAGCTTGAGCCTGGTATTTTAATATCTTATTTAATTCATTATGTATTTGGGTAAAAGTATTTTAAAAAGTAGGCCGTTTTTAGAATTTTTCTGAATATAATTATATTCTTTTTATCTCATATCGAAAACTTGCCAATTCTAGAATTATGATATTTACTAACCTAGCTATTTAAATTTTAGAGAAAAACTCAGATTCTCAAAAAACGGTACTTATTTGTACATTTTAATGCCATATTTCTGTTAGGAAGGGTTTGAAGATACCAAAGGAGTAATCAGAATCCGTAAATCGAAGAAGGACAGACAACACAATGGCCACAAGAAAAAGGACATAAGGACAAACAACGATCTACAAAACATAGAAATAAAACAAAAGATCGAGTAACACGAACCCCAATAAAAACTGGTTTTAAATGTGCAATTTCAATGTTTTCAAATCTTGCGCCGCCATTCCGAAAGCAACCAAGTCATATGAAAAGCCGCCAAGATGTTCGGAATTTCATGGAGCTTCCCATAATCAAACGCATTAATTGATATTTTTTCATATTTTTTCCTTAAATTTAATTTCCAAAGCATAGGAAAATTAAAATTCCTGTGAAAAAAAACCTTTTCCCATAAGACATAAGAAAACACTGTTTTCCAAAAGGATTTCTCACATTTCCATAGGAAAACCTTGGTCCAATGAGATATTAAACTTCCAAGGGAACCAAAATAATTCCATGGAAATTAAATACTCCCAACGGACTTTAAAACATCAATGAATTTTGAAATTCCAGTTGGGCTTTAAAATTCTTCTGTGAATCAATAGGTCAGAAAAAAAAAAGAGAAATCATTCCATCTTTTTTGTATTAATTCCTGTTTTTTTTCATGCTGAGCACTTTTGTATCCAGACTGACCATTCCTTTAAAAAGTATTTCAATTTTGGTTCATTGCTTTTGTTATGCACTATGATATCTTTTAAAAACACTTGTCCAGGTAAGGTTGCACACGATTGCATTATTTTGAATATTCGATTTTCAAAGTCTCGTCAAATTTGTTCATTTCATTTTTTTTTATTAAAATATTTTCTGTGTTATTTTTGTTAGATCGTCAACAGACAAACTTTTGCTCAATTTCGAAAAAAATCTAAAATCATTTTCGGAGAACAAATTGTACGAAAGCCCAGAAGGATCATTCGAAAATAAAGATTCGAAATTCGACTCAATATCTGAAATTCGAGATTCGAAATTCAATATCCTGATTAACCAATGGGATGAAAGATAACAAACTGATGTTCTTTATGAGCAATTAAATGCCGTTTAACATATAACTGCACGAGTAATTAAAACAATGAAAATGGCCTTCAATTGTAAAAGATAACGGTTCGCAGTAATTAAAAATATTCTTTCATAATTGAAAATAATTTCACCCTTGATGAACTAGCTAAGACATTTTTATTTATAATTATATAACCCGTCCTTACTGTAGTCCAAATGTCAGCTCTTTCCAATTTATGGTTATATAAAACTCTCATCACACTCTAATAGATCCGAAGTAGAAGAGGGGCCAAAGGGGTGCCATCTAATATTTTGCCAAAATTTATAATTTTTACTTCTCAAATTATGTGTCTGTAATAAATAAAGTTCACATATGTTACAATCTCTGAAAATGTCAAACTATTATTTTGTACACATGTGTGTGAACATTTGGAATGGCTTATATTTAGTTTATATTTTCTGAATGGATTTTTCAAATATGTTTTCCAAATTTTCTTGATGAATTAGTTGAATATAAACCTACCTATGCAATCAGTGCCCATCACCATTAACGTTGTGAGTTCCAATCCCGTTCATGGCTATAGCTAGATGTACTCGACACAATATTATGTGATCATGTTTGTCAATGACTTGCGACGGGTCTGTGGTTTGCTCTGGGTACTCCGGTTTCCTCCACCAATAAAATTGACCACTACGATCTAACTGAACTATTGTTGAAAGTGGCGTTAAACACCATAGCCTTTTCTATCAAGAGTAGTTCTGACCTAATTCTAAATATAATTTCGCGCATGTAGACAAATAGTATGCTCCACCAGACCTCAATTCTCTAATGAGAAATACTCTCACCATTAATGAAGGATTTATTACGAATTTCACGAACACTTTGAGCATGAAAATGTACTTGTAGTTCCTCAATTTTTGTATTATCGGTAACTAAATCGCACCTACACACTTGTGGCCCTTTCTTAATCTCTTAATTGCTTCAGAGTGTCCTAGTAATAACGAGCAATTATATCATGAGTTGTAGTAACTTGGACCCACCTCTAGCCAGAGATAACAATCCATTTGTTGCTTGTAGAGGAGATGTGGATTGCAGGACATCACCCTATAATAATGTTATGTGGATAAATAGGATGCACCTCCTACAGACTCTCAATGCAGTAAATAATATGTAATAGAACACTACCTTGCACACTGTGGACATGATAAAAGCTTGGGTTAAATACATTACAGGGTGTTAATTTCTCATATCACTCCCTTTGGACCTCCAAAATAAAAAACAGTTAAAGAAAACATAATAACTTAATGCACAACTACATTGCACACATCATATGTTGTGCAAGGTTCACGTCAATTCGTGTATTGGCTATAAATGAGATGTAAATAGGGTATGATAAACATATACTAATTAATGTCATAAATGTTTCCATCCAAGCATTCTCGTCTGCCATGAGCTAGTGCATTTTAAACAAACATTCCTACTCGTTGTTTTCATTTTTTTTTCTAATTTCTGTATATGAATGATTTTATTTCATATAATGAAAACGGTTTTGTTTGTTTCTTCCTTCTAGTTTGTTCTATATGGAATTATGTTAAAAGACATTTCATTGGCCATAAAACATTCTAGAGGTGTACTCGACACAATATTATGTGATAATGTTTGTCAATGACTTGCGATCACGACTGACAGGTCTGTGGTTTTCTCTGCGTCTTCCGGTTTCCTCCACCAATAAAACTGACCGCCACGATATATTAGTAACTGAAATATTGTTGAAAATGCCGTTAAACAAACAAACTAATTATATCAGGATTAAGAGCAAAGACTGCATTACTCGGATTCAGAATAATAGTGGAGCGACATGTCTACCCGTGGACTGTTGTTTTACTACAAAGATACAACTAAATGGTGTTTCACTACAAAGATACAACTAAATGGTGTTTCACTATAAAGATACAACTAAATGGTGTTTCACTATAAAGATACAACTAAATGGTGTTTCACTATAAAGATACAACTAAATGGTGTTTCACTATAAAGATACAACTCAATGGTGTTTCACTATAAAGATACAACTAAATGGTGTTTCACTACAAAGATACAACTAAATGGTGTTTCACTATAAAGATACAACTAAATGGTGTTTCACTATAAAGATACAACTAAATGGGGTTTCACTATAAAGATACAACTAAATGGGATTTCACTACAAAGATACAACTAAATGGTGTTTCACTATAAAGATACAACTAAATGGTGTTTCACTATAAAGATACAACTAAATGGTGTTTCACTACAAGAATACAACTAAATGGTGTTTCACTATAAAGATAAAACTAAATGGTGTTTCACTATAAAGATACAACTAAATGGTGTTTCACTACAAAGATACAACTAAATGGTGTTTCACTATAAAGATACAACTATATGGTGTTTCACTATAAAGATACAACTAAATGGGTTGTTCTAGTACAAAGCGGCATCGTCATCATCACATCGAAGGTAGATTGCAGCATGTCAACAAGGGAAGGTGATAGATTTCAATAAACGTGATATAGAAATTTTCACAAATGACACAAGGCAAAAATATGCTGACGATAATTTAAATTTACAAGGCGACTTAAACTTCGTGTTTTCAAAATAGAACGTAAAAACTGGATGTGTTTTGCAACATTAAATTATATTTCAATGTAAAGGTCACAGAACACATGTCAACATAACTTGAAATTAAAGGAAATCACTCAACCGATTCAGCTCTTGAGAAATTTCTTTAACTTTTTCCATGATTCTATTTCTATCACACTCACACAAACGTTTACCATGCTTCTGTAGACATTTATCGGGATGCCAACGAATCTTTTCCTCTCGTAAACGCTTCTTATATTTGTGATCGTCTGTCAACACGTCGTGAAACATGACATTTTTTTATCTCTACTACATCAACACTATAAGGCCACGGAACGTCATTACATTTGATTCCACCGGTACCAGACTGAAGAGCAATGATATTTTTTAAATAGTTTTTACTTTTCATTAGTATTCTATTTGCCCTATCTCTTTTCTGATTTTCCTCATATTTCTTTCTCAGTTTTGTTATAATGTCCTCCAAACGTTCTTTACTATCATTCTTGTCATGTGACTGACTTTCTGAAGTTGTCTCCCTTTTTTTGCTGCTATGACGATGTCCATAATTTCTATTTTTCGGATGATATTCTCTCCTTAGCCTGTCTGCCCAATCATCATAGCTTTCTCTTTCATCGTTTTCATATTGATCTGAAAAAAAATTCATATACAATCAAACCTGTCCATGCGGTCACCTCTATTAAGAAGTCACCTGTATTAAAAGGTCAGCTTTTTCTTGTCCTGTCATAGAAAAATTCATATGAATTTAACCTCTTTTAAGAGGTCACCTGTCTTATAAGGCCACTTTTTCTTTGTCCTAAAGGTGCCCTCTTAATACAGGTTTGACAGTAGTCAAATTATCTTAAACTCGTATAAATTATTTCCCTGGATGAAATGGTTGTGTAGTGGTTAGCGTGCTCGTCTCGAGTAAACAGTCCACAGGTAGACATGCTGCCCTATTCAGATATATGTTAACCCCGGTTATGATCTAACGACTTTGATCTTACTCATTACTACTTAATACCAGGATTTGTTCATTTATGCTTTAAATCTGCAACTAAAAACATTTTTTCATTTATGCTTGAAATCTGCAACTAAAAAATAATGTAATCTGTCTTTTGTAGCTGATTTTGGTTATTCTGTTTAGGTACTTTTCTTTATTTGCTTGCCAAGACTTAAATTATTTGGCTTTGCAATCTTCTGACTGTGAGCGTACCGTACCTGATGAAGGTTATTTAAATTCCAGAAATATTTTGTGCAAACTAAATTAAATATTAACGTTTTTATCTTTACCATATTTATATCGGGCAGAGAAGTCCTCTGGTTCATTTCTGAATTCTTCTGCTAATTTTTCTTCCCAACTACCAGGTTCATCACAAGTTTCTGGTTCGCAAAAATCTGGCTGAAAAAAAATAAACATACACAAAAAATTTACATGGTTTGTTCTTGATCCTGATTTCACATATAAAATATTCAAGTATTACTATATTAAACAATGAAAATGGAACTTAAATATCATAAATTTGAGTTTTAAATACTTTGGGGCCATATATTTTGATGGATATCACAGGATGTCAGAAAACTCAGGTGTTGGATTGTACAAGTTCAACTGTATTAAGCAATAAGTGTAGTCAGTTAACTACAAGCATTCAATTCCCCTAGCAAAATAAAATTGTAATTTCCATCTTTATGTTGTTATTAAATTATTTGTTTTGAGTTGTGGATTCGAATCCGTGCAGGTTTTTTCATTATTTGTTATCATCTGTATTGTCGTTGGAGATAACATTTATTACATAAACTTGCATTGTGTACACCTTGTTACCATTTGGAATCGAACCACCAACTTATGTGCTGATTACATAGGGGGTTAACGTTTATGGCGTGTAACACCACTTTCAACAATATTGTAGTGTTAATATATCATAAGGGTAATAACAAAATTACCGAACTCCCAACAATCTTACAAGAAACTGCGACCTTGATTTTGTCGCACCTTTCAACAGTAATGTTCACAACAAAGCGCTTTGTGAGAACGGAGTCATGTGGATAATTCGTTTCGTTATATATTTATCTATCGCTTTTCATATTTACTTACTCATTATTATTAATTTATAGCTCATTATAATAATATATATCTCGATATTAACTGATCCCGCCTACTTCTTTCCGCCATCTTGTCATCGTGGTATTCTCGCTTTGAGGTCACGTGACATTTGAGAGTAAGACAGCAAGCCAGTAACTATAGAGGAATTACAGTATTACCAGTTATAAGCAAAATAGTGGAAACAGTAATCAAATTTTCGAGCTCAAAAGCATGTATTAAAATCTCAAAATAGGAGTCAGAGGGGTTTTAAAGCAGCCTCCTCACCGATGAACTCAGCTCTACCAATATAGGAGTGCTATAGAGAAGCGAACGACAACAACATTTCACTCCATCTGATACACCTGGATGCAAAAGCTGCTTTCGACACAGTAATACACAGTCACATGCTTAGAAGAGCTTTTCTAGCTGGTATTGAAGACAAGCACTGGACCTTGATTAAAGAACTGCATGTTAATGCTGAAAGTTCAGTAGAATGGGACGTCAAATATCAGAGCCATTCAAAAGTTCACCAAGATGACCGTCAATGAGGTATACTGAGCACCGACCTATATAAACTATACATTAACCAACATTTGAACCTACTGGAAACATCTGGGATGGGACACAGAATTGGAAACATAAATATAATAACACAACATGTGTAGATGACATCGCACTTGTCAGTGAAAATCCAGATCAAGCACAAGCATTAATAAGCATGGCCTATGACTATGTATATATGGAAGGATATGAATTACAGCCGACAAAAAGTGTTGTCTTGAACATTTCACAAAAACAAAACAACTGGGAGAACAGCACAACATTCACAATGGGTCCACAAAAAATGCCAGCAGTCGAAAGTGCCACACATCTAGGAATTATTAGAACTACATAGTTGAAGGGAAAAACCATCGCTAATGTGGAAGAAAATATGTAAAAGGCGAGACGAAGTGCATGCAGTTTATTTGGAGGAGGTTTCCATGGCCATAATGGACTAGATGTGGATACAATGGTGCATTTATTTAAAATATATATATCACCTGTACTCCTTTATGTCGGCTGTAATTCATATCCTTCCATATATGCATAGTCATAGGCCATGCTTATTAATGCTTGCGCTTGATCTGGATTTTCACTGACAAGTGCGATGTCATCTACACATGTTGTGTTATTTATGTTTATGTTTCCAATTCTGTGTCCCATCCCAGATGTTTCCAGTAGGTTCAAATGTTGGTTAATGTATAGTTTATATAGGTCGGTGCTCAGTATGCCTCATTGACGGTCATCTTGGTGAACTTTTGAATGGCTCTGATATTTGACCGTCCCATTCTACTGAACTTTCAGCATTAACATGCAGTTCTTTAATCAAGGTCCAGTGCTTGTCTTCAATACCAGCTAGAAAAGTTCTTCTAAGCATGTGACTGTGTATTACTGTGTCGAAAGCAGCTTTTGCATCCAGGTGTATCAGATGGAGTGAAATGTTGTTGTCGTTCGCTTCTCTATAGCACTCCTATATTGGTAGAGCTGAGTTCATCGGTGAGGAGCCTGCTTTAAAACCCCTCTGACTCCTATTTTGAGATTTTAATACATGCTTTTGAGCTCGAAAATTTGATTACTGTTTCCACTATTTTGCTTATTACTGGTAATACTGTAATTACTCTATAGTTACTGGCTTGCTGTCTTACTCTCAAATGTCACGTGACCTCAAAGCGAGAATACCACGATGACAAGATGGCGGAAAGAAGTAGGCGGGATCAGTTAATATCGAGATATTTATTATTATAATGAGCTATAAATTAATAATAGTAAGTAAATATGAAAAGCGATAGATAAATATATAACGAAACGAATTATCCACATGACTCCGCTCTCACAAAGCGCTTTGTTGTGAACATTACTGTTGAAAGGTGCGACAAAATCAAGGTCGCAGTTTCTTGTAAGATTGTTGGGAGTTCGGTAATTTTGTTATTACCCTTATGATATATTAACACTACAATATTGTTGAAAGTGGTGTTACACGCCATAAACGTTAACCCCCTATGTAATCAGCACATAAGTTGGTGGTTCGATTCCAAATGGTAACAAGGTGTACACAATGCAAGTTTATGTAATAAATGTTATCTCCAACGACAATACAGATGATAACAAATAATGAAAAAACCTGCACGGATTCGAATCCACAACTCAAAACAAATAATTTAATAACAACATAAAGATGGAAATTACAATTTTATTTTGCTAGGGGAATTGAATGCTTGTAGTTAACTGACTACACTTATTGCTTAATACAGTTGAACTTGTACAATCCAACACCTGAGTTTTCTGACATCCTGTGACATCCATCAAAATTTATGGCCCCAAAGTATTTAAAACTCAAATTTATGATATTTAAGTTCCATTTTCATTGTTTAATATAGTAATACTTGAATATTTTATATGTGAAATCAGGATCAAGAACAAACCATGTTAATTTTTTGTGTATGTTTATTTTTTTTCAGCCAGATTTTGGCGAACCAGAAACTTGTGATGAACCTGGTAGTTGGGAAGAAAAATTCGCAGAAGAATTCAGAAATAAACAAGAGGACTTCTCTGCCCGATATAAATATGGTAAAGATAAAAACGTTAATATTTAATTTAGTTTGCACAAAATATTTCTGGAATTTAAATAACCTTCATCAGGTACGGTACGCTCACAGTCAGAAGATTGCAAAGCCAAATAATTTAAGTCTTGGCAAGCAAATAAAGAAAAGTACCTAAACAGAATAACCAAAATCAGCTACAAAAGACAGATTACATTATTTTTTAGTTGCAGATTTCAAGCATAAATGAACAAATGTTTTTAGTTGCAGATTTAAAGCATACATGAACAAATCCTGGTATTAAGTAGTAATGAGTAAGATCAAAGTCGTTAGATCATAACCGGGGTTAACATATATCTGAATAGGGCAGCATGTCTACCTGTGGACTGTTTACTCGAGACGAGCACGCTAACCACTACACAACCATTTCATCCAGGGAAATAATTTATACGAGTTTAAGATAATTTGACTACTGTCAAACCTGTATTAAGAGGGCACCTTTAGGACAAAGAAAAAGTGGCCTTATAAGACAGGTGACCTCTTAAAAGAGGTTAAATTCATATGAATTTTTCTATGACAGGACAAGAAAAAGCTGACCTTTTAATACAGGTGACTTCTTAATAGAGGTGACCGCATGGACAGGTTTGATTGTATATGAATTTTTTTTCAGATCAATATGAAAACGATGAAAGAGAAAGCTATGATGATTGGGCAGACAGGCTAAGGAGAGAATATCATCTGAAAAATAGACATTATGGACATCGTCATAGCAGCAACAAAAGGGAGACAACTTCAGAAAGTCAGTCACATGACAAGAATGATAGTAAAGAACGTTTGGAGGACATTAGAACAAAACTGAGAAAGAAATATGAGGAAAATCAGAAAAGAGATAGGGCAAATAGAATACTAATGAAAAGTAAAAACTATTTAAAAAATATCATTGCTCTTCAGTCTGGTACCGGTGGAATCAAATGTAATGACGTTCCGTGGCCTTATAGTGTTGATGTAGTAGAGATAACAAAATGTCATGTTTCACGACGTGTTGACAGACGATCACAAATATAAGAAGCGTTTACGAGAGGAAAAGATTCGTTGGCATCCCGATAAATGTCTACAGAAGCATGGTAAACGTTTGTGTGAGTGTGATAGAAATAGAATCATGGAAAAAGTTAAAGAAATTTCTCAAGAGCTGAATCGGTTGAGTGATTTCCTTTAATTTCAAGTTATGTTGACATGTGTTCTGTGACCTTTACATTGAAATATAATTTAATGTTGCAAAACACATCCAGTTTTACGTTCTATATTGAAAACACGAAGTTTAAGTCGCCTTGTAAATTTGAATTATCGTCTGCATATTTTTGCCTTGTGTCATTTATGAAAATTTCTATATCACGTTTATTGAAATCTATCACTTTCCCTTGTTGACATGCTGCGGCCGTATCATGCTGCGATGGGCATAGTCATTGTTTGACAAGGGGAAGAATATTGATGTAATATGATCTGCTTACTTATAACAAATATTTGTGTTATTTGTAGATCACCACAAGCACATATACACTATAGTGTGAGTGATTGTTGTTAACCGCCCAATGAACAGTTTGTTCCAGCTATATCATGGCGAGAACAATCTACCTTCGATGTGATGATGACGATGCCGCTTTGTACTAGAACAACCCATTTAGTTGTATCTTTATAGTGAAACACCATTTAGTTGTATCTTTATAGTGAAACACCATTTAGTTGTATCTTTATAGTGAAACACCATTTAGTTGTATCTTTATAGTGAAACACCATTTAGTTGAATCTTTATAGTGAAACACCATTTAGTTGTATCTTTATAGTGAAACACCATTTAGTTGTATCTTTATAGTGAAACACCATTTAGTTGTATCTTTGTAGTGAAACACCATTTAGTTGTATCTTAATAGTGAAACACCATTTAGTTGTATCTTTAGAGTGAAACACCATTTAGTTGTATCTTTATAGTGTGAAACACCATTTAGTTGTATCTTTACAATGAAACACCATTGAGTTGTATCTTCATGGTGAAACACCATTTAGTTGTATCTTTATAGTGTGAAACACCATTTAGTTGTATCTTTATAGTGAAACACCATTTAGTTGTATCTTTATAGTGAAACACCATTTAGTTGTATCTTTATAGTGAAACACCATTTAGTTGTATCTTTGTAGTGAAACACCATTTAGTTGTATCTTTATAGTGAAACACCATTTAGTTGTATCTTTATAGTGAAACACCATTTAGTTGTATCTTTATAGTGAAACGCCATTTAGTTGTATCTTTATAGTGAAACACCATTGAGCTGTATCTTTATAGTGAAACACCATTTAGTTGTATCTTTATAGTGTGAAACACCATTTAGTTGTATCTTTATAGTGAAACACCATTTAGTTGTATCTTTATAGTGAAACACCATTTAGTTGTATCTTTATAGTGAAACACCATTTAGTTGTATCTTTATAGTGAAACACCATTTAGTTGTATCTTTGTAGTGAAACACCATTTAGTTGTATCTTTATAGTGAAACACCATTTAGTTGTATCTTTATAGTGAAACACCATTTAGTTGTATCTTTGTAGTGAAACCCCATTTAGTTGTATCTTTATAGTGAAACCCCATTTAGTTGTATCTTTATAGTGAAACACCATTTAGTTGTATCTCTATAGTGAAACACCATTTAGTTGTATCTTTGTAGTGAAACACCATTTAGTTGTATCTTTATAGTGAAACACCATTTAGTTGTATCTTTATAGTGAAACACCATTTAGTTGTATCTTTGTAGTGAAACACCATTTAGTTGTATCTTTATAGTGAAACACCATTTAGTTGTATCTTTATAGTGAAACACCATTTAGTTGTATCTTTGTAGTGAAACCCCATTTAGTTGTATCTTTATAGTGAAACCCCATTTAGTTGTATCTTTATAGTGAAACACCATTTAGTTGTATCTTTATAGTGAAACACCATTTAGTTGTATCTTTGTAGTGAAACACCATTTAGTTGTATCTTTATAGTGAAACACCATCTAGTTGTATCTTTATAGTGAAACACCATTTAGTTGTATCTGTATAGTGAAACACCATTTAGTTGTATCTTTATAGTAAAACACCATTTAGTTGTATCTTTATAGTGAAACACCATTTAGTTGTATCTTTGTAGTGAAACACCATTTATTTGTATCTTTGTAGTGAAACAACAGTCCACGGGTAGACATGTCGCTCCACTATTATTCTGAATCCGAGTAATGCAGTCTTTGCTCTTAATCCTGATATAATTAGTTTGTTTGTTTAACGGCATTTTCAACAATATTTCAGTTACTAATATATCGTGGCGGTCAGTTTTATTGGTGGAAGAAACGGAAGACCCAGAGAAAACCACAGACCTGTCAGTCGTGATCGCAAGTCATTGACAAACATTATCACATAATATTGTGTCGAGTACACCTCTAGAATGTTTTATGGCCAATGAAATGTCTGTTAACCTAATTCCATATAGAACAAACTAGAAGGAAGAAACAAACAAAACCGTTTTCATTATATGAAATAAAATCATTCATATACAGAAATTAGAAAAAAAAAATTGAAAACAACGAGTAGGAATGTTTGTTTAAAATGCACTAGCTCATGGCAGACGAGAATGCTTGGATGGAAACATTTATGACATTAATTAGAATATGTTTATCATACCCTATTTACATCTCATTTATAGCCAATACACGAATTGACGTGAACCTTGCACAACATATGATGTGTGCAATGTAGTTGTGCATTAAGATATTATGTTTTTTTTAACTGTTTTTTATTTTGGAGGTCCAAGGGAGTGATATGAGAAATTAACACCCTGTAATGTATTTAACCCAAGCTTTTATCATGTCCACTGTGTGCAAGGTAGTGTTCTATTACATATTATTTACTGCATTGAGAGTCTGTAGGAGGTGCATCCTATTTATCCACATAACATTATTATAGGGTGATGTCCTGCAATCCACATCTCCTCTACAAGCAACAAATGGATTGTTATCTCTGGCTAGAGGTGGGTCCAAGTTACTACAACTCATGATATAATGCTCGTTATTACTAGGACACTCTGAAGCAATTAAGAGATTTAGAAAGGGCCACAAGTGTGTAGGTGCGATTTAGTTACCAATAATACAAAAATTGAGGAACTACAAGTACATTTTCATGCTCAAAGTGTTCGTGAAATTCGTAATAAATCCTTCATTAATGGTGAGAGTATTTCTCATTAGAGAATTGAGGTCTGGTGGAGCATACTATTTGTCAACATGCGCGAAATTATATTTAGAAATAGGTCAGAACTACTCTTGATAGAAAAGGATATGGTGTTTAACGCCACTTTCAACAATAGTTCAGTTAGATCGTAGTGGTCAGTTTTATTGGTGGAGGAAACCGGAGTACCCAGAGCAAACCACAGACCCGTCGCAAGTCATTGACAAACATGATCACATAATATTGTGTCGAGTACATCTAGCTATCGCCATGAACGGGATTGGAACTCACAACGTTAATGGTGATGGGCACTGATTGCATAGGTAGGTTTATATTCAACTAATTCATCAAGAAAATTTGGAAAACATATTTGAAAAATCCATTCAGAACATATAAACTAAATATAAGCCATTCCAAATGTTCACACACATGTGTACAAAATAATAGTTTGACATTTTCAGAGATTGTAACATATGTGAACTTTATTTATTACAGACACATAATTTGAGAAGTAAAAATTATAAATTTTGGCAAAATATTAGATGGCACCCCTTTGGCCCCTCTTCTACTTCGGATCTATTAGAGTGTGATGAGAGTTTTATATAACCATAAATTGGAAAGAGCTGACATTTGGACTACAGTAAGGACGGGTTATATAATTATAAATAAAAATGTCTTAGCTAGTTCATCAAGGGTGAAATTATTTTCAATTATGAAAGAATATTTTTAATTACTGCGAACCGTTATCTTTTACAATTGAAGGCCATTTTCATTGTTTTAATTACTCGTGCAGTTATATGTTAAACGGCATTTAATTGCTCATAAAGAACATCAGTTTGTTATCTTTCATCCCATTGGTTAATCAGGATATTGAATTTCGAATCTCGAATTTCAGATATTGAGTCGAATTTCGAATCTTTATTTTCGAATGATCCTTCTGGGCTTTCGTACAATTTGTTCTCCGAAAATGATTTTAAATTTTTTTCGAAATTGAGCAAAAGTTTGTCTGTTGACGATCTAACAAAAATAACTCAGAAAATATTTTAATAAAAAAAAATGAAATGAACAAATTTGACGAGACTTTGAAAATGGAATATTCAAAATAATGCAATCGTGTGCAACCTTACCTGGACAAGTGTTTCAAAAGATATCATAGTGCATAACAAAAGCAATGAACCAAAATTGAAATACTTTTTAAAGGAATGGTCAGTCTGGATACAAAAGTGCTCAGCATGAAAAAAAACAAGAATTAATACAAAAAAGATGGAATGATTTCTCTTTTTTTTTCTGACCTATTGATTCACAGAAGAATTTTAAAGCCCAACTGGAATTTCAAAATTCATTGATGTTTTAAAGTCCGTTGGGAGTATTTAATTTCCATGGAATTATTTTGGTTCCCTTGGAAGTTTAATATCTCATTGGACCAAGGTTTTCCTATGGAAATGTGAGAAATCCTTTTGGAAAACAGTGTTTTCTTATATCTTATGGGAAAAGGTTTTTTTTCACAGGAATTTTAATTTTCCTATGCTTTGGAAATTAAATTTAACGAAAAAATATGAAAAAATATCAATTAATGCGTTTGATAATGGGAAACTCCATGAAATTCCGAACATCTTGGCGGCTTTTCATATGACTTGGTTGCTTTCGGAATGGCGGCGCAAGATTTGAAAACATTGAAATTGCACATTTAAAACCAGTTTTTATTGGGGTTCGTGTTACTCGATCTTTTGTTTTATTTCTATGTTTTGTAGATCGTTGTTTGTCCTTATGTCCTTTTTCTTGTGGCCATTGTGTTGTCTGTCCTTCTTCGATTTACGGATTCTGATTACTCCTTTGGTATCTTCAAACCCTTCCTAACAGAAATATGGCATTAAAATGTACAAATAAGTACCGTTTTTTGAGAATCTGAGTTTTTCTCTAAAATGTAAATAGCTAGGTTAGTAAATATCATAATTCTAGAATTGGCAAGTTTTCGATATGAGATAAAAAGAATATAATTATATTCAGAAAAATTCTAAAAACGGCCTACTTTTTAAAATACTTTTACCCAAATACATAATGAAATAAATAAGATATTAAAATACCAGGCTCAAGCTGGCGAGCAATTTCTAGCGAGCATTAAGCTAGCGAGCAATAAGGCAATATGTCTCAAAACCAAAAAAATAAATAAGAGCAACATGTACTTTTCAAAGATTTCTAGCGTCCAATAACAAATATATTACAATGTACTGTAAATGCATAGCCAACACAATAAATCGACATCGGGGCATACAGTAAATATATCTAGAGCCCCCCGCCCACACAATACAAAATAACGAAGACATAAATATTTTTCGGATGGCGAGCTTACCACTTTAAATAAACACAGAATAAAAAATCATTTAATTTAATGTTTTAAACCGGTAGATAATTTGGACAGCGTTTTGTCAAGCAATATAAAGTCATAAGATTCCGGTTCACATGAAGACATCTCATCAATCTAAAAATAGTGTAATTATAGAACATTAGAAAAATATAACAGTAACTTTTATGAAAAAATAAACAAAATCTAAATCCCGCATGTGCGTGTCACATTTATTATCTACATGTATTTATTATTAAATTGTGTATTTAAAGGTGTCAAATCGCCAATTTAATTCACCAATCAGAGCTTAGAACATATACAAAAGTAGTCATTTTTAAAGAAAAAAGTTCCTTTCGCTTTGTTGTATTTTTAAAAAAATAAATAAATGGAAAGGTATAAACAATGGTAGTTGCAGATAAATATGTAAGGATTATTTGGAATCCAAATTTGGTTACATTTAGTTGTATTGGAATCCTTTATGGAGGTCTTCATGAATGACCCATCAATACGGAAATTCCGGGAATGACGTTGTTATTTGTAGAGTAGGGAATATCCCAGAGCATGGTACTTCACTGCATATCAAAATTGATATTTGACACCCTGCTGTTGGCTTGAGGTGCGGAAACCCACCCAGGCATTTAAATCAGTTAAAGACCCGGGCAATATCTTTGATTGAAACCCCAATTGGGCAAGAACTTTGCCGTCCTTGATATATTGTTCATGAGATATTTATAGAGACCCCCCCCCCTTCCACAAAACAAAATTCAAATAACAAAGTTGATATTTGACACCCTGCTGTGGGCTTGAAGTGCAGAAACCCACCCAGGCACTTAAGTCGGTTAAATTCCCGGGAAATACCTTTGATTGAAACCCGAAGTGGGCAAGAACTTTGCCGTCCTTAATATATTTTTCATGGGATATTTATAGAGACCCCCCTCCATAATTTTGTTTTCAAATATCAAAGTTGATATTTGAGACCCTACTGTGGGCTTGAGGTGCAGAAACCCACCCAGGCACTTAAGTCATTTTAAGGCACTGGAAATACCTTTAATTGAAACCCCAAGTGGGCAAGAACTTTGCCGTCCTTAATATATTTTTCATGGGATATTTATAGAGACCCCCCTCCATAATTTTGTTTTCAAATATCAAAGTTGATATTTGAGACCCTACTGTGGGCTTGAGGTGCAGAAACCCACACAGGCACTTCAGTCAGTTAAAGGCCTTGGCTATACCTTTGACTTAAACCCCAAGTGGGAAAGAACTATGCCGTCCTTCGATATTTGTTCATGGGTTATTTATAGGGCCCCCCCCAAATCCAAATACCAAAGGAGTGTATCGGGACAGCTCAAGGAATATTTCGGGGGGAGCAAAGGGGAGCGTGACATTGCGTATGCGTTACTGGAAGTGACATCATAAGACCGAAAGTGGATGTTTCCCCTTGGGGTGTTTTCTTATTTGTTCGAGGTGTTGTGTAGTACTCCAAGGGTGTTTTCTATCACGTCTGCGTTCTCACTGTGGTATTTCTACTAAATAGCCTAAAAGTCAAATAAATCAAATGGTACATTTGATCCCCTAAGTCACCCAGTAGAAGGTCACTCTGCATTTATCCAGGTTTGTGACTGGCTCTATATAGAGGTTGCATTAACATTTTTTTTTTTTTTTTTTTTTTTCATAGCACATGTTTAACAAGTAACAACACAAATCTCTGTACAATATCCGTCTCTTCCACGGTATTTTCTAAGAGCCTGGTGACTTCTGTCATGCTATGTCATGCACATCGATGAATGAGGTAAAATATGCAATGAAATCCGCACACGGCAGATCCTTCTTCTTGTACTCGAACGATATTGTAAGTCCAATGAAGGCAATGTTTGTTCATAAATGGATTCTTGCGGTGGACGTCCGGTTGGATCGTAGTATTCCCCTCGTGAGTTGGCGTCGATGTATATAGCGATCCAGTGTTGTCCCATTGGATGGTCTGGATCCGTATTTCCCACAAGGGCCGAAGGTACGTTTAATAATCTGGGTAATCTGTTTCTGGCATAGACCCCCTTAAACACAGGTCTGGAGTGGGGATGTTTTTTCAATAGAGTGTTAATCTCTAGCGTAGTCATTATGCAATGTAGTCAAACAAGACTTGTCTGTTTCTACCGATTTCGATCACGTTGTCAAATTCTGCATACAGCACGACGTTGATGGTCCCTGCCAGAGCTTCGGCGAAATGAATCTCCACACGTAAATTGCCCTATCCGGAGTCATATCGAATCCAAATAAGGTGTTTCCTTTAGCGTATTCCTCTCTGGATATGGTATTTCATTCGTCTTCATACATCTTTCCCGTACTGGCATAGAGTACCATATAACTGCGAATATAACCTGCGTTGTCAAAGTCGGGTTGTAACGGTTTGGCGGGAATCTGTCGTCCGTCCACGTTCAGTGGCACAAAATTGATCTTGTAGTTTTAAAATCGAAAGGGATTTTCGTAATAGTCCCATTTAAGGTATCACTGTCCACGCAACCAATCACCAGTCTTTTCGGCAACTGTCCCAAAACATGTTGTCCTGGACGTAATTCATGTTGCCACGGGGAACCGTATCTACTTTGACTTCTACACGTCGGATGGGGTATTTAAAGCTGGTCTTTTCCAAAGCTTTGACGTGACACATTCTTACGGCAGGACTTAACTGAACATTTCTCACAAATAGGGCGAGATCCTTGATTATGATCTTATAGTTGTCGCATCGGCCATTAGAGCGAACACGTCTCGACTTCGTCGTAATTTGATTTTCAGATCGGCGTGATTCAGTAAATATTTCTCTTGTCAAAATAAATCCAAGTGTAGTTTTCCCATCATCTGTACAGACTTGCTTGGGCCGTCAATGCTTTCTGGGACGTGAATCCTGTGTTATCGGTTGTTCTTTTATCCTGATGTCCCGGTGTATCTTTGTACCACATGACTCCCGTTAATTGAGATTCTTTGGAAGCTGGGCCATAGCTGAGTAATATTTCTATGTAAGCTCTGTAAGGGTACAAGCTGGTCGGTGGTGAAACCAGATTTTCGTTGAGGCTAACACTGACATCACTAAAGAGGGAATGCATCCATAAGTTGACAGATCCAACGTCCGCTCCGCCATCCAGTGCAGTATAGTCGTCATCCATGATCTGTGCTTCCACAAACGGGTAAGTATTAGCCAAGTCGATGTAGTCGTCCCCCGCCCCACTGACGGCAAATTCGTAAGGTCCTTGATCCGTCAGAGCCGATGTCAATCCTTTCTGCTCCCAATACCCATAAGCCACAATGATCTGTGTAGGTGGAACTTCAAATACATCCAGTTCTGATTTCGTGCATTCGCATGAGTTGGGATGTATAAGTGCCATTCTTATCCAAAATGTCATTCGAAGTGTTCCGTTGCTTGGTCTGCCGACGTCTGGTCTTTTTTCGCTTGGCAGGTCCTTTTAGAACTCGTTGTCCTGGGAGTTCTACCGTGTCCATAGCTTTCTGGAGTAAGCTTTCTCCTGTTGATTTCAATCGTGATTTTGCTGCCTGTTTGATATTTATTCCTTGTACGGCATCTCCGGCAATATTTAATCCCGTTTTTAAAGCCTGGCGTTCTAGGGTCTTTGTTCCCCTTTTCAACAAAGGCATGGCTGCTTTAAAGAGTCCTCCAAAGATACTGCCAAGTCCATGTCCTCTTTGATATCCAGAGGCGGATTTAGAGGGGGCGTGTGCCCCCCCTAAAATTCGCAAAGCATATGTTATACAACGTTAATTAAGCAATTCAACAAACAACTTTTTCATGAATGGTTAACTCGTGACCTGCAAGTCAAAATGAATAATAATGATATTAGGAGTAAATTTGGGATATCATTCAAAAAAGCTCTACCCATTGATAAATGATCAGTATACTGTCCGTCCTGATGAAGCTTTTCGTTTCGCCGTTGGTTCATTCATTGAAAACGTATGATTCGTTCTTGTTTATAGAAAAAACAAAGGCGAATATGTTAACATTAATGCTGCATGAAACGATTCTGATCATCTAATTTAATAGGGTCATTATCAAAATACACGCAATTTTTCCTGTTCCTATTTTGGTGACATCAAATATTTTCGTTCCCAATTTGCTTTAGCCTATTAGTTTTTCCTACATTACAATGACATATTCACATAATATGCAGTCGGGAAAACCACCATGAAAAAAAATATTTCTAGATATGTAGCACCCCCTCATACATTTCAGTCCGTGGTGTTACCAACAAAATTATTCTTTTTAGGAAAATGAAAAATAATTTTTATGTAAAAAGTGGTTACATACATAATATACAGGGAAATCATGCATAGTGTAGGATATTTTCTTTGGAGCACTATTTTTTCACAATATTTGGATATGTAGTTGCGGAGTTCCATGTAAGCTGCATTATGAAACAAACAAGTTTTCACAATTGTATTTTGTTTCACTTTATTTAAAGAAAAGATGACTTATATACATAGTTATCAAAGTCAACTTTATTCAACTATAATATAATTTACTTCAATTATGTCATTTATCCTTTTTATGAAACAATTTACATGAGGTAACACCATTGACAAGAGGTAACACCACAGATTACAAAAGTAACACCAGGAACATCTTCATGAATGCAAACATTTAATTCAAGAAAAAAACACAACTATCAACCTATATTTGTTGTTTTCTGAAATGTTTTCAGTACAATATTCAGTTTTTCAACATATTGGTTTAATGCATGAACAATATCAGTTTTGTCCATGGTGTTATGCAGATATGTCCATAGTGTTATGAAAACATGTCCCTGGTGTTACCAGGTCTAAACAGTATACTCCGATCAACTCCTTAAACTATATCTTATAAGTAAATGACGATGTTTGAACAATTTTTCTGCATAGGTTAAAGAGCAATATTTTGTTCTGAATATTACTGTTTATGGACTAATGTGTTTATTCACAATTGTAATGCTAAATGTCTGTGGTGTTACACAATCTGTATGGTAACACCACAGACAAACAGGTAAGTATTTTCGGGGTAAAAGGAAAATAATATCTCCCTGACTATATTTTATATCTATATCCTGTGAAGAATACCAAATGTAATGTATTGTATATTTTTACATTTTGTTCAATTCTAACAAAATGAACTAATGAGAAGTACACCACAGACATAAAATTTATATACATGTACTATACCAATTGCACGTACCTTTTCGGTCCTATATTAGTTTATGGATCACTTTTGTTTTTGTCGTCTGCACATCTCATGAAACAGGAAATAAGCAAAGGGAGAAACTATTTTTGCTTCAAATATGACAAGAGAGATGACTCTTACCAGTCTGAATAGGAAGGGTAACACCACAGACATGAAAATCTATAACAGCAGGTTTTTGCTAATTTTCTTTTTAAATTTCAATATATATCAAGCAAAAATAATGCTGTGCTATTAGAGTTTTAGGAATAGTTCAAAAATAATATAAATATCGAATAAAATCATTACATCTGAATAGTACAATTGACCAGAAGTAAGTCATTCTGGAAAAATAACACGTAACACCAAGGAAAAACAGGTCTTCGTGTAGCAAGTAGAAATTCGCAATTGGACCAATCTGGATTTAGATGGTAAAACTATAGAGGGCTGATGTGCCTTCATGCAAAACATGTTTTCTCTAATCAGTTTGGTTGATATTTGTCTTTTAATTGCATAATAACAGAAAAGTGCGTGTATTTTGATAATGACCCAGTAACGTTAGCTTATCAGAAATCAACAACAAGTTCATGTATTGACAATTTCCGCTTTTGTTTGTCTATAAACAAGAACGGTCGAATCATACGTTTTCAATGAATGAATCAAACGACGAAAAGAAAAGCTCCATCCGGACGGGCAGTATTAACTAGAACCACCCGAAAGAACAAGCACCGAAAGTACAGACCAATTAGTGAAATGAGGAATGCGTTAAAACTAAATTAATAGTTCTTTGAAGGGTTAAAATATCGTGATCGATCAGTCATGCATGAGTTGAGCAATTCGCATCACGGTTGTTAAAGAAAAGTTTTACTTTAGGTTCTTATAATCTGACAAAAACATACTGTTAACAATTATCCGGCAAAATTAAGACTCAAAGTCAAGTTTTTTTGGTCTGATAAAAATGGTGTGGTTGGTTCAAAATTGTCGTTCAAATAAATGTCTGTAATTCCTCAAACCCCCAGAGCTTCCGGGGGGCTTCGCCCACTTGGCCCCCTACCAGGGTTCTGCCTTGGACCTGCTGGGGACGCGGTCCCCAGACCCCTCGCCCACTCACGCCCCCCTTAACCACGAATCCTGGATCCGCCCCTGTATACTATATCGAAATAATTGCTTTTTAATGTAGGATTTATTTGTATTATCCAACATATATTTAAAATTTAAAGTATCGTAACTGCACACTTGGTCACTTCACTTTATGATCATTATTATATAAAAGTTTTAGTCATCTAGAAATGAAATTTGTTTCTACGTACTGTTGAACCTGAATCCAAATGGGTTAGGTTTAGGGTTATTGTGCTTAACGTCACTTTCAACAATATTTCAGTTATATCGTGGCGGTTAGTTTTATTGGTGGGGAAAACCGGAGTACCCACAGAAACCCACCGATCTGCCGCAAGTCCAAGTGTGTCCAATTTGTTTTCTATATTGTAGACTCTGAACACGACTATTTGTATTATTTTAAGTCTCCGCGAAAATCCTTACTTTAAGTCTACACACATGGGATGATCACTTCGAACGCGGCAGTTCGTGAGTGTGCTTTCTGGTCCGGTGAAAATCAAGAATTTTAAATTTGATTTTTGCTTTTTAGACAACAACCACTCCACAAATTTCATATGGAAAAAGAAATTATTGAATAGTGATGAAGAACCGATCATTAATGGCTGTAACGTTGACTTGCGAGGAATGCTTATGTGAATCTTGAGATATTTGTGTTGTACCGGAGATCAATAGTTTTCGTGCAGCTTAAAAGCCAAAACATTATCTTAGCGTCAAATATTGAACTTAGTGGTTTTAAGCAATTTTTTTATTCAGGGAGTAGACCATTGCTGACGAAAAGACGGGGCGGGGATACAAATATTTAAATAAATACAAATCTGGCATTTTCAACTGCATATTTGAGACTAAATTTTCTCGTTTTTGGTTGGTCCTGTCTTTTTTTTTGTGCTTTGTTTTTGTTGAAGACAATTTAGTTTGTTAAATACTGGTTGTGCTAAAACTTGCTCACTTTAAATTTAGTATTGTGAATTGCCTCTTACTTTGTATGTTTTGCTTTCATTTAGTTTTGTTATTCAATATTAACAACACTTTGGAATAAAGTTATTTCAAATTTTGATCCTGCCTATTTTCTTCTAGTCATAAGTTGTTCTGACTATTTTTCACAGCATTTTAGTCCTGTTTTTTTAAGATTTCATCATAGAGTCTCCATGCATGGTGAAATAACGAATGTGATTTTCCATAAAAGAAGAAATAATACACGTGTGCCTCCATATCCTGTTCTCTAAGTTCGGAGAATAACACATGTGAGCATCCTTGTCCTGAGAAAATAATGCACAAGAGTTTCCATATCCGGAGAGATACATAGGATCTAACACCGGAGAGGTGCAAGATAGTAAAATCTGTGACGAGGCTTTTTTTATCGGATACGATTTAAATCTTACCTGAGGGTGTCTCAGATTTAACGATCTTCACCTTTCACTGTGTTTGACTCTTTTTCTCACCCCTTTCTATCGCGTCAATGCTTGCTTTCTTTGAGAAAATAGAGAGTTCTCTCCCTTGTTGGTAGCTAACGTAAATGATAAAAAATACCTCCCTTTGACGAATGTCAAACGATTTTTTATATAAGTATATATTACGGATTTAGTTTGCTACACAGATTTTCATTGGTTCTTCAACTATGAATGGTAGCATATGTTCGGAAAAAAGACGGGGTACATATTTCAGTCTCCCAAAAACAATAACAACATGGCCGACAAAAATAGATATACATGTATTACGCTTCACTGAATCAATAGCATAATACGGAATAATAAATGTATTTTTACCAAATCAAATGCTGTTTTTATACTCAAAACGGCGACATGAACAACAAAAATATTACAACAGTTAGTTCCGCCACTATGTTCCACAGTTGTACCATAACAAACTTGAACATCAGAATAAACAAGTAAACATGTGTTAAACTTTGGGCGTTGAAAACTTACGAAGTCATGGGGTCACAAGTTTTTGTTTATATGTTAACATTAAAATTATTGAAATTGCTTCACAAACCCGTTTCCTTCATGATACATCTCATACATGAAATATAACATGACGCATATTTTGACGTCATCGTAGAAAGAATGTCAGAAATACGGAAAGGGACATTTAGAAATACGTAAAATTAAAGTAAAGGACACAAAATATTTAGAATTATTTCTAATATGGTTTTACATATGAATTGGGACTATGTACGTGGTAAAAAACAAAAAAGGAAAATAAAAAGAAAGGAACAAAAAGAGGAAAAAAATAAAAAAAAAATCATGATTTTTTTATCCGACTTTAGTTTCTGTATTAAAAAAAATAATGTCTAAATCCGTAATTTATCTGTTGTTCAACTATCAGACAGAGTATATAATGTGACATTCCCGGCTCAGGATATATATTGACTGCTCGTCAGAGAATATATATCATAAGCCGGGAATGTCACAGTATATACCCCGTCTGATAACTGTATAACATATATTGTACGATGTTTCATTTATTTGACGACATATGATTGGATAGAATCATTCCTAAAAATAACGATAGAAAGGAGAGCCATATATGGAAATCTAGAGAATAAGATTAATACGCTTTACCTGGCCAGGAGAAAATTCCATTTATAAAAATAACGCGCAGTAACGAAATGATGCAGACGGAAAATTACAGAAGGTCAGTGGGCGGTGCTTAATTTTGTGTAGTGACCATTACCTCTTTAGCCTTAGCATTCCATTCATAAGAATAACGATGCAGACGATAGATAAACTTGCAGGTATTTGACCAGGCTCTCTCTATATATGTGTGTGTATTTTGATTGAGCATAATTAAACACTACTGCAAGAAAGATGAAGATTTATATTTTCTTCTAAAATAACGTGCAGTTACGAAACGATGGAGACGGAAAATTACAGAAGGTCAGTGGGCGGTGCTTAATTTTGTGTATTGACCATTACGTCTTTAGCCTTAGAACTTCCAAGAAAGTCCGTCAAACATAGTTCGTGGAAAAAACTTGGTTACTGTTTCAAGTTATAAATCAGAAAATCGTACAAAAATATTATAAGCTCCCGTGACCGACTATGGTTATTTAGACAGTAAGTAAATAGTTGAAGGGTGAGCGCTGGAGCGCTCACCCTTCAACGATTCACTGACCGTCTAAATAACGATAGACGGTCACTAAGGAGCTTATAACTTATAATATTATATTTTAGAACTAGATTTCTTTTAATATTAGAAATTCAATATTTTTGTTTTTTTTTCTATTCTATCTTCACCTGCCACGCCCACCAGGAAATATCATAACGTTTGAAATTCCCGCGCGTGAGTTATATTGCCCGGTGATGATTTCCGGTGTCGTAAAATTTTTAGCTACCCATGAAAATTAGCTACCTCCAACTTCCGGTAGCTAATTTTCATACGGCGGAGCATAATAATTAGCTACCTATGAAAATTAGCTACTTGTAGCATAAACTTATAGGATTTGTCTCCCTTATTATGTTTTCCAAAATATAGAAACATTACTCTTTGGAAACGATGAAATTAGTATTAACAAAAATTCTAATATCTTCAATAAAGTTCGAGCATATATTAGACAAACAAACAGATTCTAATCAGTGGTCGGTCATCTGGTCTACATCAACATCAATTTATTTCCTATGTTTCACTATATTGTGTTAAATATTATTAATATTTGTGTATGTGTTATTTTTGTTGACATTATTATATGTGTATTATTTGTAGGGAGAGGACAGTCCATAAGTTGTGATAACTTTTTGTCCAATCCCATTGCTGTTTTATTTGCAATAAAATAATATTAAACTAAACTACCAAAATACAGATTGTGTATTTCCAATGGAGAGACAAAATGAAAAACTGCATGTACATAAACAGGAAAAGAGTTACTGATTGACAAAGAGAGACATATAGATCTCATGGGCGTATCCAGGGGTGTGGGGGCGGGCCTCCCTAAAATTGGAAAACATGATTTTTTTTGGCGTAAAATCCTGAATTTTCACACGAAATACCCCAAAAATTTTCGCGCCTCCCTCCGCTCTGCGCCATTTTTTATAAGTGCGCCCCCCCCCCCCCTTAACTTGAAATCCTGAATCTGTACACAATATAAAATAAAATAAACAATAGCTATTAGTGGTGTTTATAGTTGAAAAACAAAATGCTACCTGAATGGCTGTATAGCATGTGATTAAGTTACAAACTATCTTTTTTCAATTTACCATCGCGATGTATCATTTTTACAGCTATTAAAAATAGATTGGTGGACTATTTATGGTAGAATTTAATATTTATGTGATGTTCAAACTATGCAAATTTTTCTTTAACTTAATTAGATCATATATGATAATTATTAATCACACTTTTATTATTGCTAACCGTGTTACCCTCTTGAAATAAAGAAATTAACTCATTTACTTACTTATTGACACTATCTTCTGAATTCAATAAATAAATAAAATTATGTTCCATATATATTTAATAATGAAAGTTGGGAACTTTATTTATTACAATATTAAAGAACAGGTAGCTATTAGATTAATTTCAATTCGAAACAAACTATTTGCACTCTTGATGACAATTTCTTATTTGGATTTTGTAAAAATAGAACCCTAAATCATAAATTTCCTACAGAATGTGGAAGATGGCAATATATGTGTACAGAACATGGTTTGATCCGATCGGGACTCGAACCCACGATCTACCGCACTCAAGGCGAGCACGCTAACGATTACCGTACCGATGAGAGTCTTTGGTGAGCATTTCTGGTCTGTTTCTCAGCGAATACATATATTGTCCAGGCGCGGATCCAGGATTTCAAGTTAGGGGGGGGGGGGGGGGGGGCGAACTTTAAAAAATTGCGCCGAGCGGTGGGATGCGCAAAACATTTTGGGGTATTTCGTGTGAAAAAAATCACGATTTTACGCCAATAAATCATTTATTTTTCAAATTATTTGGGGGGGGGGGGGGCGCCGGATGCGCCCCCACCCTGGATCCGCCCCTGTTGTCTACATAAATGACAGAAGATAACGTAACAATACAAAATACATTGTTCAACGCACGGTCAACTTTTCGCGCTTTCACAATCCTTCGGCAGAAGACACATAAAAAGCGACTTTTTGAGTACATGTATATAAGCAAATTCATATTTCAAACCAAAGATTATCAACTGGTATTTGTTGCTTATAATGCAAAGCACGCAGAATTAAGGAGAAAGAGCAAAGACTGGTTGCTTCGGAATCAGAGTGAAGCGACATGTAATATCCGCGGACTGTTGTTTCCGTTAGCTATCACTATAAAAAAAACCTAAGCATGTTGGTCTAGAAAAAAGCGGACATCATCATCATCTCATTAACTTGGTCTCGCCATGATATAGCTATAAAATTGCTGAGTTGGCGTTAAACAACAATCGCTCGCTCACTAAAGCTGTTACGTACAGTTTTTATATTTCCCCGACAATGTACGTATATTGTGTTTATTCTGCAATGTTTTATAGTTAAAAAAAACAACTGGCAAATTGTCTAAAAAGCGCAGAAACAGACATCGTTCTACGCGTTTTAGACGTCCGCGCTTATAGTGTAAGTTTCTCGGCGTCGCTCGACATGAATCAGTTACCAGAAAAACTATATCTTGGTCAAAATCTTAAGCAATATGTGATGAAAGAAGCTGTTATATATAAAATCCTTAGGTACAGACAAAACAGATGTCACACCAATGAGGAGCGATGGACAGATCACAGCTGACACAAAGCAAAAATCCAACATCCCCAACAGTGTCAGTTCGTATTCACCGTAGAATCACAAGACAACATCCCCGACTGCACCAAAACCCACATCATAAAAACAGCACTCCCAATATCTCTACCAGGTGTAAAAGAAACTCCTACATAACATCAATACCCATAGATTTTGTGCTCCCAAAACTATTAAATTATTTGGCTTTCCATTCTTTTGATCTTGAGCTAACTGATGAAGGTTATTCCAGAAACGTTCATGTGCACTAAATTTGATATCTACGTTTTTATTACCTCTTTTCAGCAATGTAGCTATCTGAATGTTTTCTTTGAAAACAAGATACACTCATTGTTTAATATAATAGATACAAAATGTATGTAAAATTTCCAGGTAAATTAGTTACCTGTATCTGTTATGAAAATTATGTGTACAGAACTAAGTCAGATTGATAAAAGGTGCATTTATGTTGGTTTTTTTTCTTTCTGCTTGATATTTTTGATTGGTTTGTTTTGTTTTGTATTTGTTTGTTTGTGATAACAGATTAATATCTAATTTTATTTCTGTTTTTTTCTGTTTTGAGGATATAACTTCAGAAGGGCCTACAAATTTATACATCTTGGAATAACAGTAGTACTTTAGGGTGCCTGCATCCTAATTTCTTATGTACATGTATCTCTATTCTTTATCAATAAATGTTTAGAGGTTTGCGCTTGTATTGAATCGGGGCCTTGATGGGAGAGAGGTTTAACGAGCTGCTACACCTCATGTATCTTTCACTGTACTGTTCATCACTTGGATGATGTACTCAGCCTTTAGATAGTAGATTGCCAGACGCTGGTACAAGATAAATTATGAAAATGTCTGTAATGTCATTGAATATAGTTCAAATAAATATTTTGCATCATGCTGGTATGTTTTGTAAGTACAGATACTTGTATCACACATACTTGTCAATTTAATAATTAAATAACAGCCATATATACATGATAATATCTCGCACACAAAGTATCTTAACACAAGTTATTTCTTAAAGATTTTATTGAAAAACTCAGACAGGCATGGTGGAACATTAGCATACATATAATACAATGCAATATATAGACTAGAGGCTCAGGAGGTTGAGAATTTTTTTTAGGAATCAACCAATCAGCAACAAGAATTGCCTGTGGTGGACATGTTTGTTAACGGATCGGGACTAAATTAGCAATCTTTATAGAGGGCCTTCCATAGCTGCTACCTATCAAGTTTCGGTTCATTTGGCCGAGCGGTTTCAGAGGAGAAAATTGTTTATGAATCGACCAATCAGCAAGACGAATTGCCTGTGCTGGCCATGTTTGTTAACAGATCCAAAATTAGCAATCTTTATAGAGGGCCTTCCATAGATGCTACCTACCACGTTTCGGTACATCTGGTCAAGCAGTTTCGGAGTAGAAGATTTGTTGGGAATCTACCAATCAGCAACATGAATTGCCTGTGCTGGCCATGTTTGTTAACGGATCCAAAATGAGCAATATCTATAGAGGGCCTTCCATAGATGCTACCTACCACGTTTCGGTTCATTTGGCCAAGCGGTTTCAGAGTAGAAGATTTTTTAGGAATCGACCAATCAGCAACAAGAATTGCCTGTGCCGACCATGTTTGCTAAGGGATCAGGACTAAATGAGCAATCTTTATAGAGAGCCTGCCATATATGCTTCCTACCAAGCTAGGTTCATTTGGCCAAGCGGTTTCAGAGGAGAAGATTTTTGTAGGAATCGACTAATTACTCTAAAAAGAACATTATAACATACATTTGCACATTTTAATAATCTATATATCAAATAATTTCAAACATCCTGTCAAAATCTATTGTGGATATATAATAAACTAGAAGTTAATATAACCTGTGTCACAGATAAAATGTGTAATTAAGGTCGTATGACACCAAATTATGTAACAATCGCCATTGCTAAATTTCACACAAAAAAATCAAAAATTTTACAAATATCACAACTTGCAATTTGTCAGTTAATTTGTAATATGTATGATTGAAAATATTTTGTTATTCTAGTACCAGCATCATTCGTAAATGTTTCTGAAAATTATAATTTACATTTTGCTTTTTATATAATATCTTTATTGAAATTTATATCTCTTTGTTAAACTTGTTGTATAAGAAATCTTCATGACGTACCTATGTTTTGGTTTATATAAACTATTTCTTTATCTTATGGGAATCATGAGGATATTGTGAGTCTTTCATAGAAGCAGTTTCATATATGAAATCTTGAAAGTTATGTCAGATCATTTATAAATTGTAGAGCTTGTTTTGCTTTACACAAGCAGACAAACTGTTTTCACTGATATTTTGAAAACCAAAAGAAATTGCAATTGAGATATTATTTGTTTGTTGTCTTTGAAGCCATAAATAATATGTAATACTTTTTTGGTAGCTGTGATTGTTTTGATTGCAATTAAATATAGAATAATATCTTTTGATCATGTAGTGAATGCCACTTTATTTTAATATATTTTTGGGGGAGTTTTTAACAATTGAATTTCAGGTGTCTTCTATCTAATCCCACTTTTTAAAACTACCTATTCCCACTTACAAATAACTTGAAATTAATGAATTTTTAAAAAGTGGGATTATGTGGAATGAACGGAATTTCATTATATATTTTTTTTATTCAGATGTCAATAAACTAAATATTTTTCTAGTAAACTTGTTTAATAAATTTCATAAATCAAACATTAAATATCTAAGGAGATATATGTTTCAGCTAATACAAAATAAGTCAAAATGATGAAAAGTAATCTAAATGTAATAAGACAGTAATCGTGATTACAGGGTCAAAATGAATGTAATTGATTACATTACGATTACATGTAATAAAAAAAAATATGTCCGATTACAGATTACATCCGATTACATGATAAAATGCAATCAATTACAACTGATTACGATTACAAATTACGATGACCCCATGTCTGCCAATCAGCATCAAGAACTGCCTGTGGGTCCAGTAAATATCTGTTTCCAGCAATTTACCGTGTCGACACTTGTTTTTGTTTTGACATACGTATACGCTTTTTCAACTTTCCCTTTCCGACATGCTTCTACCTGCGTAGCCCTTTATTTTATATTATTTCTTGAATAATTTACTATCCAAAGTCTCGTATAATTTTTTTCAACTTTATTTCCTTTCAATGATTTTGTCAGTTTTATTTTATTTTTATTTTGTTTTCTTTGAAGTGACCATGGTATTTGTAAATCTTTTCTTATGTAGCATTTGTCACAATTTGTCACAATAGTATATAAGATAAAAACCAATTTTAAAAACAATAAACATTTGATTTTATTTGAGTTGTTATTATTTTTATACAACGTCATTTTCATTCACATTGATGTCGGGTGATCCACGGTATCTTGACGTTTTATCTGGCGAAATAGAGAACAATCTGTATACAATCTGTATATTATATATATAAAGTGTATATTATATATAAAGACACTTTATATAAATAATATACATATTTTATACAGATTTTTCTCTATATCGCCAGATAAAACGTCAAGTTACTGTGGGTGATCACAGGCGTAAGGGGAGCTAAAAATAAACTATCACCAGACATATTGGTGGGGGTGGGGGGGTGGGGGGGGGGGGGGGGGGGGGTTAAGCAGTAAATTACAGTCAGTTATGTGATGTGCTCAATGTTTGAGCTGAATTTCAGATTCTAATTGAATCTGAATCCTTATAGGAATAAAGAGCTCGACAATTCAATTTAGATATCTTTATTTTAATTTTAATTAGAGATCTCTTTAATGTTTTAATGTATTTTGAGTGAACACAGTTTTATGTCCAGATCTCCCTAACTTAGAAAGATCCTTCATTCAATTCTAATAATTTCAATTAAATCTCCCTTCCATTTTATTTACGTTCCTTTGGTCCATGAAAAGAATTAAAAAAAAACCAGAAGTATTACCATTAGTATCCTACTATGAACTAGAGCAGGACTGTCAAATTTTAGAATTTCAGAATTATAATGTTGTCCAATTTCGGAGATGTTTGACTTGTTCTACTACAGTAATCCATGCCCCTATTATCAGAATAAACGTACAAATAAAATCAGATTTTGGAAAATAAAAAGTCATAGATATTGTCAGAGAAATGGAATGAAGGAATGCGAGGTAGCTAATTTTCATGGGCAAGCGACTGATATTTATGCTTATGTTTGAATGGTGCCAGGTAGTTCATTTTCATGGAAAACACTTTGAAACCTGTGTCAGACATTGAGCAGATGTAAGGTAGCTTATTTTTATGGAAAACGTCATGACTCCTATCCCGTGCAATGAAGGAATGGGAGGTAGCTAATTTTCATGGACCATGCAACGAAGGAATGAGAGGTAGCTAATTTTCATGGGCAAACTTCTGATGTTTATGCTTATGTTTGAATGGTGCCAGGTAATTTATTTTCATGGATAACACTTTGAAAGCTGTGTCATACATTGAACAGATGTAGGGTAGTTTATTTTCATGGAAAATGGCATGACTCCTATCCAATGTAACGAAGGAATGCGAGGTAGTTAATTTTCATGGGCAAACTTCTGATGTTTATGCTTATGTTTGAATGGTGCCAGGTAGTTTATTTTTATGGATAACACTTTGACACCTGTGTCATACATTGAATAGATGTAAGGTAGCTTATTTTCATGGAACACTTCATGACTCCTATTCCATGCAATGAAGAAAGGTCAAGTAACTAATTTTCATGGACCATGAAACGAAGGAATGAGACATAGCCAGAAATGATAGGTGATTTGCTTATTTGCATATTCAAAATGGCGGCTCAAAGAGAATTTGGAATTTAACATATAGTTGAACGGGAAACTTTCTGTTACCTTGGGTCGGACAATTTTCCGGGATAGAAAATCAAACTATGCACCGGTTTGAACAATATCTCAAAATATTACAGCTGTACTATGAAAACTCAAGGTTCCCACCCAGTTTCAAATTTTGAAGCGTAAGCACCATTTAAAAGCATTGAGAAAAAGTGAAAAAATGCATCCTGCACGGTTTTCAAGACATTAAAGCACTGTTCTTACAATCCCCATTCTAGTTGCCGGGACAAATTCGGTCAGTTCCGGTAACATTGTTGAGGAATCTTTCTTCGATAAATATTTTCTGAAAAATTAAAGGTTCCCACGATAATTTAAAAGAGAGCTTCACAAGTTTTTTTGAACCTTTCTAGTAGAGATTCAATAGGGGTTCATGCAAAAAAATCTACTATTTCGTAAAACTGCTTCTGCTAGACATAGCATTATTTGAGTAAGCACCGCATTCCATTGTAAAAGTAAATAAACAATTAAAAAAGGCTCCACAAGGGTATTTTTTTATTTCGACAAAACAACAGAAGAAGTAACTATAATACAATTGGTAACAATACTGCCGATATATAAAGTTCAAAAAATTTAACAATATATACACTAAACGATTTCAATGACATACTAATACTAATGTGGGGCAGAAATTGAAAAAAAATGCACATTATATTTTTTATTTACATATTTTTATTTCGTGGAAAAAAAGGGGGGAGGGGCAGTGCATTAAATATAATTCGATCTTTTACACACATCATCGGATTCCTAATAAACATATGATGACAATTAATTTTGATACGATCACAAATAATTATGAAGTTATTTATGTGATCAAAACTGTGATGAAGTATCATTTAAAAAAATTAGATACGAGTTTTCATCAGCCTCTTCCAAATATGGTTCAACGTTTATTTGCTGACGTCATAAATGACGTGATTTGGTTTATGAATATTCATGAGCAAAATCACCCATGATTTCTGGCTATGAGGTAGCTAATTTTCATGAGCAAACTTCTGATGCTTATGCTTATGTTTGAATGGTGCATAGTAGTTTATTTTCATGGATAACACTTTGAAACCTGTGTCATACATTGAACAGATGTAAGGTAGCATATTTTGATGGAACACGTCATGACTCCTATTCCATGCAATGAGGAAAGGTCGAGTAGCTAATTTTCATGGACAAGCTTCAGATGCTTATGCTTATGTTTGAATGGTGCAAGGTAGTTTATTTTCATGGATAACACTTTGAAATCTATGTCATACACTGGACAGATGCAAGGTAGCTTATATTCATGGAAAACTTCATGACTTCTATCCTATGTAATGAAAAAATTATGCTGACTAGTCTTTGCCTTTATTCTTTAACGCCATGTGCCAATATAAATTGCATAGTCTTTGGTTTGAGTCCCGTGGCGTTTAAATTTTTAAATGTTCTCGTCCTGAATTTAACTGAAAAATTGTTCGCTGGACGTTAAACACCAATCGCGAAACTTAGTTGACACTCCCAATTGTCAAGGGGGGGGGGGGGGGTAGAAGCAACTTCTCATTATATTCTACACTGTTCTAGATTTGCTGACATTAGGCAGGAATTGATATTATCCATCTCAAACATCCCTGTAAATATTACCATAACCTTACTCCTTTATGGAACAAATGAATTGACGGTAGAACAGAATACGTTAATTTTCGTTTCTTAAAATCTGATTCAACCCACCATTTCTTTAGAAATGCCTGTACCAAGTCAGGGTCATTACGGTTTTCACAGTTTTCCGGTTGTTGACTGATTTTGTCTGTTTATATAATTATGAGTTTTGACTTTCCCTTTGTAAGATTGTTCGGAGTTCGGTAATTTTGTTATTACCTTTATTCGATACAGAAATACATTATCAAAAGTAAAAGGTTTACACCATGATCATATGGCTTACCATACTTTAGTGACGTACATCTCACCTCAAAGTTAATGATACGTTATCACTTTTCCCTCCTTATTATACATTATTAGTATTTCACATAATTTTATTCTACTCTATCAAATTATTATCTTCCCTGACCAGGGTTCCTGTGTCCACATAGCGCGATACGTTCATGTCACGTTGTGTGGACTCAGTGACCTTGACTCGGGAGGATGTCTTATTATAAATTACAATGTACCAGCAATATTAATATATAAATATATTAATAGTTATAGAAATATTCTATAAAGAGCATGCTATAATAGTCATGATTATGCTATGTATGCTTATTCTAGGAGACAGATTTATAAAAGCAATAATTGCTTGTTTCTGAATCCTGTCTGTATTTACTATGTTTGATGAACTAGATTTCTTTTAATATTAGAAATTCAATATTTTTCGCTAATATTTCTATTCTATCTTCACTTGTCACGCCCACCAGGAAATATAACGTTTGAAATTCCCGCGCGTGAGTTATAATGCCCGGTGATGATTTCCGGTTTAAACCAATCCATTGTAAACAGAGGACAAAGGTAACAAGAACTATCTTTAAAAAAAAGATGTACGACGAAGCACAAATATTATATTCTTCTACGTATTTCACTGAAATAACCTAAACATATTGGTTTTATTGGATTTGATAAGACATGTAAAACTTTGCATCCTACGTAATGTGCAAGGAATCGTTAATAAATAGTAACAGCGTCCATCTTGGCCTGAGGACGGAACTGCCAGACAAATTTTGAAAGGGGAGCACCAAAGGATTATCTTAGCAAAGCTTGAATCCAATTGGCCCAGTAGTTTAAGAGGAAAACAATTAAAATTGCATCCACCTTTTCTGTTTTTAGCAACAGTGGCCATGTTGGTTGGATGTCTGGATTGCCGGACAAAATTTTGAAAGGGGGTCATCAAAGGACTAAGGAAAGTCTAGTTCCAATTGGCCCAGTAGTTTCAGAGATGAAGATTTTTTAAATTTCATCACCTTTTTTCAGAGATGAAGATTTTTTAAATTTCTTCCCCCTTTTTTATTTTTAGTAACAGCGACCATGTTGGTTGGAGGTCGGGACTGCCGGACACAATTTTGGAAGGGAATCACCAACGGACCATTCCATCAAAGTTTGGTCTTAAGTGGCCTAGTGGTTTCAGAGGAGAATATTTTTATAATTGTTTATAGACGGACGACCGACGCAAAGTGATGACAAAGGCTCACATGATCCTTTGGGTCAGGTGAGCTAAAAACAAAAAGGGGGTGCATATTATTTCCTATCCATGGTAAAATCTAAAAAAATTCATGGCTTCAACAATAACTTCTTCATTTTTAAGAGAGAATTGATTTGAAATGAGCGATTTAGAAAGTTTAAAAAAGGATACAAGTGACAAATAGAACCTTACTGCATGAGTTAAGAACATGGAAGATCGCATGTGTTATATCTCTCCTGATATGCAGACTCGCATGCGCTATTTTCTCAGGACAAGAATGCTCACATGTGTTATTTCTCCGAACATAGAGAACCGGATATGGAGGCGCACATGTATTATTTCTCCATTTATGGAAAATCACATGTGTTATTTCACCATTCACGGAGACTCTATGATCAAATTTATTCCAAAATGTAGTTATAATTGAATAACAAAATAAAAGAAAGCAAAACATACAAAGTAAGGGGCAATAAAACTGACCATCACGATATAACTGAAATATTGTTGAAGGTGGCGCTAAAAACCATAATCCATAAACCTAAATTTAGAAAACTAAAAGAGACGTGTTGAAGCATTCCCTGCATTTCAATAATAAAATATCCGCATGCAAAATATTATATTACGTTTTGTGTGTTTTTGTCGTGTGTGTACTTAAAGCAAGGCTTTTAGTGGAGATTTAAAAGAATACTAATAGTCGGGTTCAGAGTCTACAATATAGAAACATTTCAACTTGTGGCAGGTCGGTGGTTTTCTACCGGTACTCTTGATCTTAAGCACAATAACCCGAACCCTAAAAACTAAGGCCATACATATATCATTCCTACATGACTAAGACTACTATATTATAATGATAACATTTATCATTGAGTGAAGTCACCCACCGTGCAGTTACGATACGTTAAATTTAAATATACGTTGTATGTTTGATAATAAAAAATTAATTATACATTAATGTCACCGTTTAAAAAACAATTACATTAATATCGTATAGGCACGATTTTTATTACATTTCATTTTAAAGGTAGACATCTTGCTTCATATCTTAAATTTTATGAATTCAGGTTTTAGCTTAAGCATATTTGTATTTGCTAAATATAACAAATAGGGATGGGACACAAATCTTTCCAACTTATGAAGTCTTCTCCCGAATACAATTATTTACAATATGTATTAGCATGCGCAATGAAATGATATGATATGTATATAATATGCATAGAGATAAATAAACACAGAATGATTATATACAAAAAATTAGGTAGAGACAATATACGAAAGAAAAGAAAGGAGAATAAATACTTTTAGAAATGTGTGTTGGTTCTTTAGATCATTTAGACAATTTGTAAATCTTTTGGAGTCTTTAATATATTTAAAAGCATGTCTAAAAATAGTTGTATTATCTTGATATGCTAGGAAATCACTTCCTTTTGTCAGTAGCTTTACATCAATATTAATGTTAGAAGGTAGCCAATTAAGACTATCAAATAATATTTCCCTATTATCTATATATTTATCACAATCAAAAAAGAAATGGTGAGAAATTTCACATGGTGCGCCACAGTTACAGGAATAATTTGATAAAATTTTATCTTTACATCAATCGTAATTCAAAAAGGATGTATTTCAACGAAGATGTGTTAAAATTATATTCAGTTTTCTAGGACCATAAGAATAGTGTTTCGGAATTGGCATTGAGATTGAACTGCGGATTGCCTTTTTAGCTCACCTGACCCAAAGGGTCATATGAGCTATTGCCATCACTTGGCTTCCGTCGTCGTCGTCCGTCTTCCGTCGTCGTCCGTCGTCCGTCGTCCGTCGTACGTCGTAAACTTTTTCAAAAATCTTCTCCTCTGAAAGTACTAGACCAATGGAAACCAAACTTGGTCTGAATCATCACTAGGGTGTCTAGTTTCAAAATTGTGTCCGGTGATGCCGTGCACCAACCAACATGGCCGTTGTTACTAAAATAGAACATATGGTAAAATTGCAGGTTTTTGGTAATAACTCAAAAACCGTTAATAATATCAAAAATCTGACATGGTGTAAAAATGATCAGCACATCAAGATCTACCTACCCTGCAATTTTGAAGTAAATCTAATTACCCATCTTGGAGTTATTGCCCTTTTTTCATCAAATTTGTAAAATTTTAATACTTTTCGTCTTATATTTCAAAAACTATAAGAGATAAAGGTTAACTTTAAATTGCAAAAATGTGCGGCATATCAAGATCTACCCACCCTGCAATTTTGAAGTAAATCCCATTACCCATTTTGGAGTTATTTCCCTTTTTTCATCAAATTTTCAAAATTATAATACTTTTCGTCCTTTATTTCAAAAACTATAAGAGACAGGTGGTAGGTTAAAACTGCAAACATGTTCAACATGTCAAGATCTACCTACCCTGCAATTTTGAAGTAAATCCCATTACCCATTTTGACCGATTATGCAAATTAGAAAAAAGGGTGAATGAAATTAAAAAAAAAATCTTCTCCTCAGAAACCACTGGGCCAATTGCAACCAAACTTTTGTGGAATGATCCTTGGATGGCCCCCTTCCAAATTTGTGTCCGGTGATCCCGACTTTCAACCAAGATGGCCGCCAAGCTAAAAATAGAAAAAAGGGGGGATGAAATTTAAAAAAAAATCTTCTCCTCTGAAACTACTTAGCCAATCTCAACCAAACTCTGCTGAAATGATCCTTGGGTGGTCCCCTTTCAAAATTGTGTCCGTCAGTGCCGTCCTGTATCCAAAATGGCCACCATTACTAAAAATAGAAATTTCTTCAAATGGCTAAAACTGCTCTATTTTAAGCCAGAAAATGCCAAAATTTGAACTGTATATGCATAATGATGAGCTTTTTAACATATATTACGGGATTTTTTATGAACTTTGAACTTTTGCCTATTTTGACCGATTATGCAAATTAGAAAAAAGGGGAGATGAAATTAAAAAAATCTTCTCCTCTGAAACTAGTGTGCCAATCTCAACCAAACTTTGCTGAAATGATCCTTGGGTGGTCCCCTTTCACAATTGTGTCCGTCAGCGCCGTCCTGTATCCAATATGGCCGCCATTACTCAATCAGATTGGGCACAACCTTGTGTAACCAACGCGGGTTACATGGTGTATACAACCTGATTGAGGTTATTTCTTCATGAACCGAACACAAATTGCGATCAATCCTTTATTAAAGAACGTTGAAGTTCGGGGAACACACCGATGACAATCACCTGATCAATTACTTTACAATCTCAAACTAATTAATAGCCCCTTTTATCTTTTAGATTTCTCATCTAATTACCCTTGATAGTTATAGCTGAAGATCAAAATTGCCGGAATCCGTTAATGGGACTTATTTGCAAATCATTTTTGTAGATATGATGTAAAAATGTTATATTAGATATCCTTACGTATGTATATATATGTCATATATGCATTCTCGATTAATGAACATGTATATAATTTTAAGATATGGAAGATCGCATGAAAAAGCTCTCACTCAATATATTCAAAAAAGAGACAAATACAATGCACGAAAAATAAACTTAGATGCACAAATGCAAATTTCACTCGGAACAATGATTATGGACATACATCATAATATGAAACAGGCGCGGTCATGTATGCTCGCGAATCTGAAAATGATCTGCCGATTTTACGCTCATCCAGTGCATTAAAATAGTGTCGATATTTTTGGGCTGAGATATGTTGGGAACGACTTACTTAGGGTCGAAACTAGTCTCGTTAAGTCAAACTTTCGCTCCTTATGAGATCTCAAAGGGTAACTTCCGGTGTGCAGAAAAACAATTTCTTGTCAGTATGTCAGAATAGATTTGATAAAATTTGAAAAAAAGCAAAATTAGCTAGGTACATATATATTACCATAAAGAGCTCGCTTCGCTCGCATAGGAATACCCTACACGCACCGCTAACAAATTATATGTTGTTTCTAGAATTTCCTTTTTCAAATATGAATATGAATTAAAATAAATATCATAAAACATTTCCTCTTAAGAATCGTTTGTCCAGTGTGTTTTTTTTCAATCTGAATCAGATATTCTAATACAGCATACCAGTCAATCCGCTAACATTTTATCTCGGTTAAAACTCCAGATCATGAAAATTTAATACCGCAAAAAAAAAAAAATCACCAGCAATTTGGAAGGTAATCGCGAAATTAGTTTCCGCGAAGAAAAAGCCCTCCTATACGGTATTTAAAAGATCCGTGCAAGCGATAAGGGGGACATTTAAGAGATGTAATATAAGGACGAGTTGAAGCGAGGAAGGCTTAACAATTGCGTCCTCCCTTGTCATTTTAGTTGGGTAATACATTGATAGTAAACCCAAATTCACAAGGGGTAAATTTAGTGGCCTGTGAGTGGAGTGAGCGGTTCACATGGGCCAGACTACAACATTGTGATTGTCAACAACATGGTATAAGGATTACTTAATACGAACTTCGGCTAGTACCTTTGCTTGCTAGGTTATTGAACAGCCCTGCAATAATGCAATGCGCCCAACAACATTGTTAGAAGGTAACGACGTCGATATACATTAATTTATATCTATAATTTGTGTTTGATGAATGAACTAGTCCTTGTGTAATGGTTATTGGCCCGCCTACAGTGTGGTAGATGGTGAATTCCATCCCTGTCAGATCAACCCACAGACAACAGAACGAATGTTACTAATAGCTGCTACACAGGAGTAAAAGCAAAGACTGGCTGGCTTGGATTAAGGATAATATGTCTGAGTGGAGTGACTTATCTACCCTCCGGTTTCCTCCACCAATAAAACTGACCGTCACGATATATTGTTGAATGTGGCGTTAAACACCATAACATTAACCCCCTATCAAAAAAGCTTAAAACTGTGGAATCGTCATCAATTTGGATTTGAAGAAAAAAATGCAACAATTTTCTACATTTGTATCAAATGTCTTGTTGATACTCAGCATGTCGTTAAGATAACAAGTGTCACTAGTGGAGCAGGAATTAAAAATCCGTATGGAGCATATGAGTGCATCCACGGTTTCAATAGGGATTGTGCGGTTCCATTTGTAGTGTCCTGTGTAGTGTTTCGTAGATCATTGTTTGTCCTTTTTCTTAAGACATATTCGGAGGACAAACTTTATTAAAACACCGTTTCTGATTGATTTAGTCTTCAATATTAGTGATATTATTCTTATTGTCTCATTTCGTTTTCTGCCAGAATTTATGCCCTAGAGCATACCTATGGTCCTTTGGTACCGCAATGTCTGTGTCCACATAAACCTTTGCTTACGGATGACACAATGAGAAGATAGTGTTCGATTAGCTATATTGAATTGGTGTAATGACCATTCAGTTAAACAATGGAAAATTAACAGTTAGTATTAATTTCTTCAAGGAAATTAATGTAGAACTGTAGTATTATTACGTTTCCTCCAAATAATAATAACACGTTTTATGTAGGGTTCTTCTACTTTTATTTACTTAGACACAATTATTTCATATATCATATATATATTAATTATTAGTATTATTTTCGCAAGACAAGGATTATCAGGTCCATATCAGATGAGCGAAAAAATAAAAATTATCGGTAATTTCACAATTTTAACACAGCTTTGTGATTTTGTTGTGTTTTGACCTTTTTCGTTTTAATGAAAGGTTTAGTGACGTCACGTTAGACCGCGCAAGACAAATGACCAACAGCTGATAATTTCTAGTATCACGAGTCGGTGGTCAACTGAACGTTGTTACTAAATTTATCGGGTAGTAAAGATCAAAGGAAACTGTAACAAATTACCGATAAAAGATATTATTAACCAATGACGTTAAATAAAATAGAAATTGACCATTTAATATGACAGCACGCTCTTCAACCTGACATTTATGTCATATGCATATGCCCTGTATACATTTGTATTATAAACTTCGGCTCCTGAAATAAATTATATACAAACTTGACTGAATTTGTGAGATAGACAATAGTTGCATTGAATTAGCAGACGGTCAGCAACAAACATGGCGGTGCCCGAGAGGATGTCGGATCGACATGCCAAATCGGGTGAAGATATGATGGAAGTTCTTGCTCACGATATCATGAGGTATGAAACATTGCCAGAGCAAAGTGACCTATTGACTTTAGCATCAGCACTTGCCGGAAATGCTCCGAATGCTCAGTACTTATGGAGTTGAATGTTGAATGAAAATTTGTGTTGAATTATCTCTCCTCCTTTGAAAAATGAAAGACTAGAAAATAACAGCAGTATTTATTGCAAAAAGCATGTAATGAGGTACAAAGCAAATTTTCCACAAATTTCTGAAAACTTTATTAAATATACAATGAAAGCAAAAATATATAAGTACACTATGAAACTTCGCTACACATGTACAGAAATCTTGTTTTTAGTCGATATCAGCAACCAAATCTCAATACGATTTCATTTTCTGATGAAGGTGTCATTCCAATAAAACCTGTATTAAGTCATCATGCAGTCGTATCAGGTCTTGATAAGCTGCATAGTTATGACCACACGAAAAAATAAGAAAAATACTGTAATGTTAAGTCATAGGTTAATAAAGGTGTCCTAGAATGGGTATTTTCATATAAAGCCTGTATTATGTCCGAGGCAGTCGTATTGGGTCGAGGTCAGCTGCATAGGCCCGAGGCAACGCAGAGGTTCTATACAGCTGATCGAGGCCCAATACTACTGTACGAGGACATAATATGAAAATACCCATTTAATAACACCATAATAATTAAAATAATCAATATCAATACAATTTAAATGAAAAGAAAGATAGCTCTTTCTAATATATTATCCTGATCACAGTAACAAAATGCAATGCAAGGTAACTCAATGTGATTACACAATTTATATTAAAGAAGTGACCTGGGGGTCATGAACTCATCAAAATGTTTAAGAGTGACGAAGCAAGCAAATACAAATATTTCTTTGCAAACATATACATGTACATCTTATTTTCCGGAATATATCGTATGCAATAAATGTGAAAATGTAAATATAATGTCATATTAAAAATAAACAAAACTTATAAGCATCATAATAAGCAGTTAGCATATAAGCTTCTTACACCAATTAATCCAATAAGTTAAATAACTTATTAATTAAATTAATTAATAAAAGCAAAGCAAAACAAAACAAATGCAAAGCAACAGTAAAATAGAATACACTGATTCGTATCTCACATGAGGTGTAAAGGATTATATCTCCATAGGTGGATAGGTGGTGAAATCAATTCAATTTGACCTTGGAAAAGAAATAAGTTCTCCAAATATTAGATTTTCAACTTCTGAATCATAGCTCTAATGTCAATGTTGTACAGAGGTACATCAAAAGCAATATGGTGTCGCATAGAACGATTAAGACAATAGACAAAAGAATTTACCGCCAAAAATAGAAGTGACCAATGAAGATAATGTAAGAGTGCGGTTCAACGAACCATGGATAGAAATGATTAGAGTTAAATATAGTAGAACCAAAAGTATATGTAGTCCATTATTATGTCATGTCCGTCAAACAGGTCTATAGTAAAAATTAATTAATCAAAATAATATCAACATACTTAATTACACTTTGTAATTAATCTGTAATAAAAGAAAGTAATTAAATAATTCCGTTTAGTTAAATTATTACCAATGACAATACTGAAAAAGAATAAAAATACAAAAACATATAAAATGATTAAAATACAGGCTGTCACAGAACAATCCAGAAGGAACATTCAAGATTCGAAATTCAATATCTAAAACTACCAATCAAGATACAGTTGTAAGCGAAGAATGTTTTATGGCCAATGAAATGTCTTTTAACATTATTCCATACAGAACAAACTAGAAGGAAAAAGAAACAAACAGAACAAATTCATTTGTAAACCGAAATATAAGAACAAACGGGAATTAATAATAAATAATTGAAAACAACGAGAATAACTGACATCTCTTGATAAATATGAAGTGTTAACAATATATTGATGACAGATGTGTTGAGGGTGTGGGAATACCTCCCATAAACTACAATTAAATCTTAATTCACATTAATTAGAATAGGTTTATCATACCCATCAATTCACAACTCATTTATAACCAATAAACGAACTGAAGTGAAACCTACACAACATATGATGCGTGCTATATAGTTGTGCATTATGCTTTTTAAATGGTTGTTTATTTTTTAGGTTCAAAGGAGTGATATAAGAAATTAATGCCCTGTAATCGGCATCTACTAATGTACTTAACCGACGCTTTTATCATGTCCACTGTGTGCAAGGTAGTTTTCCATTAAATATTATCGTGAATATTATTTACTGCATTGACACTTTATAGGAGGTGCATCTTATTTATCCACATAGCATTATTATAGGGTTATGTCCTGCAATCAACATCTCTTCTACAAGCAAGAAATGGATTGTTATTCTAGACGGATTCTCTGGCTAGAGGTGGGTCCCAGTTACAACAGCTCATGATATAATTGATCGTCATTTCTTGGACACTCTGAATCAATTAAAAGATTAAGAGATGGCCCCAGGTGTGTAGGTGCGATTTAGGTATCGATAAGACGGCAATTGAGGAACTACAAGTACTTTCTCATACTCTAAGTGGTCATGAAATTCAAAATAATTGCTTCATTTATGGTGAGAGTATTTCCAATCAGAAAATTGAGGCCTGGTGGAGTATATTATTTGTCAACCAGCACGAAATTATATTAAGAAATAGGTCAGAACTACAGTATAATATGTAATCCTGATAGATAGGGTTATGGTGTTTAACGCCACTTTCAAGAATAGTTCAATGAAATCGTGGCGGTTAGTTTTATTTGTGGAGAAAACCGGAATACACAGAGCAAACCACAGACCTGACACAAGTCATTGACAAACATTATCACATAATATTGTGTAGAGTACATCTAGCCATGTTCGGGATTGGAACCCACAACGTTAACGGTGATAGGCACTGATTACAGAGGTAGTTTCATATCCAACTAATATCCGATCACGACCACGACGGCCACTAGTTTATCTTGAGATATCTTATTATACTCGTAGATATTATACTACATTCCTGCCTAGTTTATTAGAATGTTAGGTTATTTACAAAGAAAAAGAATAGATAGGAGACACAATTATAGCGGGGGGGGGGGAACTGTATTTGCCCCCCACCCCTTTTGTGGCTGAAAATTGGAACAAAAACATAATTTTTACCATGGAAGCAAAACATATTCAGTAAAAATATGCAAAAATAAGAGTATGCTTCGAAGGCAAGAATTACTTTTTTCCTGCTTGTTAGTTTTGAAAGCTTTCTGTTCATTTCTTGAAGCCTCTTTCAACCCACTTCTAGGATTGTCCCGCACACCTTCCAGTTCATTCCTATGCCACTGTATGACTCCATTATTTACTACCATGAAAAATCTCGACTAACCATGAGAAGCTCCCATTAAATATATGTTATTACCAATAATAACGGCCCGTATACGGCAAGTTAGTAGAATAACACAAGAAGAAAAGGATAATGGTTAAGTTCAAGTGTATATGACAAAAGTGGATCACTGTACAATATGAATAAAAATAATGAACAAGAGGCATTGTGCATTATATGCTATAATGTTTCTACAAAATATATATAATTTTTACTTATATATTTCTTAGCATTGAAAAACAGCTGGATATATTATTAATAATGTATCTGATAATAGAATAGGCACTAAAAGACGAGAAACTTGTTCAAAAAGCTAACCGTTTATTTTATTTGAAAAAAATTGAGAAATGTATCCACACTGTCAATGAGCATTTCTCTTTCACTGAATGTCGAGCAAACGTCAGTGAAGTGATCCCTAATTGTCCATACTTCTTAACCTTTTTCGTGAATTGAAGAAAACCTTAGAGAAATCTTATTTAAAGGAACACTTTGAGCATACGGGCCCTCATCGTATAGTATGTGGACACCGTATGTTATTCATGTTTACCTTTATACCGAAATAAACCCATCTAGAGATAAATTTACCCCCAACTTTTGGTTCTGGAATTTTCATCTTCTCTAGACGTGTATTTCTGAAATACCAATCCCAAAAATGTAGCATAAGCTAAAAACTTTTTTTCGATTTTTTTAACAACAGAATAAAAAGGAAGTTTGCTTTTTTTTCGCTATAATGTCGAAGTAATTCCATAAACTAAGAATTCAGCAGGAAATATTTTTAATTTCATCCAAAGAGAAAAACACATTAATAATACTTTTGCACAGAAATAATATGTCGATGAGGAATTTAGGATTTGAAAAACAGGATTCCAAACAAATATTTGAAAATAACTGCTATAGAATACATCGGTTTCTGCTTTTGTTGATAAACATATGGTTAAAATCGGACATCATTTAACTTCAGAATAATATTTTTAAAACAATATAGTTTTATATCAAATATATAGGGGAAATTGGAACTGTGGGCATACCATTTGACCACTTTCTATAAGACAGCAGGGTATTAAATCGTGGATAAGCCCTTAATCAAAATTATTTGGATGTTTAACTCTATAAACACATGTAAATGTCTTAGTTCCAATAGTATACATTGTTTTAGAAATAAGACGAATTTCGTAACTATGCTATTGCATATGTAATATATTGCAGATAAACGTGACTGAATTTTCATTTTGAAACAAAAATAACTATTCCTCGTTTTCCTTTTTCTCCAATGATTTTTTCTTCAATCGGATTCTTTTAAGTTCAGGGTTGGTTAAGTTTGATTACTTACAAATGCTTCCTACATCAGTTTGGAGAAAATTGTATGTTTCTATAAAGATTACTTTTCTTAAAAAACACATTTCAATTCAATGAATCTGTATGTGCATTTGGGTCTAAAACGTTTGAATGATTTACACTCTTGATAACATTCCAAATATATATATATATATAGCTGATATTGCTCTCATATTTTAATTAAAATAAGTGCTAGATAAACATATTGTGTTTTAAATTGTTTTAATTTCTTTGTGCTTACATCTTTCTTTTTTTATGAGGATACACCAAGATTCAACTACAAGCATAGTAAACTATTATTTGATCTACATGTAGTACTACAATAATAATATATCTAAGAAAAAACTACCCAGTTAAGACATGTGCTATATGAAGGTGCTAGTTATTAAATAAAATCTATACATGTATTTAACATTTTATTTCTTTAAATGAAAATTTTCTAGACATAGTCTTAGATAAGATCAATCTTATATGTTTAAAAACATTTATAGTATAACAACCCATTTCCAAATCTCGTATAATTAAACCAGACTAGTTATGTAAAAGTAGAAACAGTGAAAACATTCTATGATATATAGTGCTATGTCATCAAAGTGTGTCGTTAAGTTTTATAGTATGATGATAACAATGATGGAATACAATTCTGTTTTTAAATTCCATGAGGTGTCAGATGATTATGAAAATATTTAGAATAACAGATGAATTAACTCATTGCATTTATTAAGAAAATATACATTTTGTATTTCAAATTATAAAATTAAAGGTGAAATGCACACGTTTTGAGTCATTGATTCTATTGCCTTACTCGATAAAGTTACATAACTAATGCCGAAAAACAAAATTTACTGCGCCCAGTGTGTCACCGTTTACTTCTTAACACAGGTAAATTTGTGGTTTATTGTCGAAGCTTAACATGAGTATCTCCTCTTGGTAAGCCACATCTGTGACGTGATTCGGTTCTGATCAGTCTGCTGCGCCTATATAGCCTCTCGATATGCTATCGATACAGTGTCAATTAGATCTTTTTGACAAGATTATCAAGCCAATTCTTTTATACGGCAGTGAAATATCGGGTTTCTGAAATAATGAGAGCATTGAAAGAGTTCATCTTAAGTTTTGCAAGATCCTTTTAAAGTTACAATTGTCTAGTTTTATGATATACGGAGAATAGGACGTTACCCTATGTATATTGATATCAAAGTCTGAATTATGTCATCTTTGGTAATATTGTTAACTGGTAAACAGTCCCAGTTATCGTTTTTAATATACAAGTGTATGCAACATTTAAGCATACGCAGCAATATAAATGTTGCGATATGAGACATCAAGATATATATATATATATAACCGCTCACTTTCTTGGCTTGGTACAAAGGGTGAATTCTGCATTTCCCACCCAAACTCTAACTTAGAAACATAATGCGCTACATCTAATGACCACCTTCACCAAGTTGAATATAATCTCACGTTATGTATTTACTTACAACAAAGCATAGATTGAAAGTAAATATAAAAGACTAGTCTACGCACTCGCTTTGTAATTTATTCAACAATACATGTCGATCTCTTAACTGTAAACAATCCTAAATCTCTTACGCTTACAACACACATTTATTTTAAGGAATTTACGTTGAATAAAGCAAACATTACAAGCGGCTCTTGCAAATTTTGGACTTAGACATACCCCTTTATGAATGTAACATTTCCACGCGTTTACGACTGAAGAGACATTTTTTCTTTTCCTATTATCAATTTCCCTTTTTTGGGGTGATGGTGACGTTCCCTTGACTCCATTCTCACTTAGTTCATTTTCCACGTATTTGAAATAATATGTCTGACTTAAATGACCTCAATCTCGTAATAACTAAGAAAAACAAATTTACACCAAAGAAACCGCTTTCATAAATTATTGAAAACTTTAAATACAATTATACATGCAAATATCTAATACAAAAGGGTATTTGCCCTCCATGTTGTTTATGGCGACGTAATAAACAAAACTAGATATGTCAAATCTGACGCAACTTAACTTTTAAAACCCTTGAAAAATCTTATTCGTAAAGGCTATGACTTACAATTATAGCTCACTATTTGATACAGGTTCATATTTATAAAAATAATATAGACAATCTGCTAGTACAACTAGTAGGTCCACCTTGCATTATAGTACTATTCCTTTCAATAGTTTCATGACCTGTTTGTTCTTTTCTCCCACAAAGACCATAAATTTCTCTGGATGTTCATGATCAATAATTGATAATAAATGTGTTAGAAGTATCAGCTATGCCTTTAATGAACTTTAACTAACCGAATCTATCTTCCTAGATGGTCGCCAGTCAACTACGAGCATTCATTGACCCTGCTATTGTAATGTACAGGTTTATGTTGTCAATGATGTTTGTAATAGTATGTGATCTTTTTGAGTGGAAGCGATATGTGCAGGTTTGTTTATAGTTTTGTTATATATTTATTGTCGTTGGAGATCCCCTTATCAAGAGGGGAGGGTTGGGATCCCATTAACCGGTTTAGTCCCGCCACACTTTTGTGTCAGTCCAAAACCAGGATCTAGATTTACAAAGTCATATGTTGTGGTATTTTTTGTATTCAGTGAGTTCGGTTAAGATGAGAGGTGATTGTTCATTTTGTTGATATTGGTGGAATTGATGACATCATTGTTAAACTTTCTTTCCACCATAGATATGTGAACATGGAAAACCATATACAATATAAATAAGTAGGTGTCAGGACATGTTGTTATTTTAAATGACATGGCGCCTCAAACACAACCATTCTGACTTCTTATGTCGTTGATCTGATATATTTCTGTTCATATATGTTATTAAAATGAAAAACAAAAAAAATAAAAAACAACATTGTGGCGGAACTGTTTCAAAATTCTTTAAAAAGAAAAGGAGAAAGAGACAAAATGACCGCGCGCATTCCTGGCTTGATACAGAGTCTTCAATAAAAAGTGGCAGGATTATGCTAGTTTTATGTGCCCAAATTAATCTATTTTACAAATGCAACTTACAGCTATAATACCATTTCAGAAAAAAAGATATACGTAATGAAGCCATTGTGTGTTACTGTCGTGTTGCTTTCCTGTATCAATGTTTCTTACACTTGTCCCAGTGCTTGTATGTGTTCGGTAACACAGTGAATTCCTATGATAAGAATCTGGAAGAAATTCCATCTGGAATACCTGCGACAACACAGAAATTGTAGGTATTCTGTTGTGTAGAAAACGAAGTGTCTGACGATTTTATATTAGAACTATTCAAGTTATCCAGAATAAATAATGTTGAGATCTGCTGTCAACAAAACAATGTTTCGAAACATCTAAAGAAACGAATTATCGGATTTCAATATAACGATATTCGAATGACTTTACATATAAATACAGAGAACCTGTTGCTGCTTATTAACCAGCGTTTTTACACTTTTGCGTTTATACATGTAAGATATAGCGTCATTCAATAGTTTCACAACCACTAAATATTTCACGCTTAGATTTGAAGAAACATAAGGACTCAAAATAAAAACAAGCGTAGTACAAAAACTATTGAGCAAACATTTGAACAATTCGAACTCCAATAAAATTCTGGAGTAAAACCAGGTCGAATAGCTTCTCCCGTCCCATTGATAATGTTTTTTCTAAAGAAGTTCTAATAAGAAAACCCAACTACGAATTCAGAGATATCATGATCATATTGGATAAAAAAATGTTTGCAAATAGTTGATTGGAAATTCATCCACTAACGCATGATGTCGACATTGAATTCCGGAAAAGATGGCTTAAGTAAAGGTTTTTCGTAACCCAGATTTAGTATTTTGCCGTTGGATATCCAGTTATCAAGAGGGGAGGGTTGGAATCTCGCTTGTAATTTTCTGATTAAAGAAATCGAATACATAAACAGTCTCTGAAATATCAATTGAAATTAAAAAAAAAAAATCAAACAGGAAATTTGATACTCAAGAAAGGAAAATTTACAATAAAAAAATGGAAGTAAAAACATTATCTGAAATCTGCGAAAGTATCTGTCATCCATTTTCATAATTTGAAGATATCAAAGAGGTATTGAGAAACCATACATCCATAAACCGAAGACAATGGAATGGCTAAGAGAAAAAGGGGAAAAGACAAACAATTTTCTACAAAACACCACACAGAAATCAAATATTGAGCAGCAAAAAATATTAATCTTAAGCACACTGAAATATATTAGAGGTACGTGACCATCAAACGTAGGATTGCTTAGTGACAAAGCATCATATGCATGCAATGGAATAAATGTTTTCGGTTTTCATCTTTGACATATTTCCTATTGTACATACTCTATTGTAAATACCTCTTGTCAGTTGATCGTTAATCACGTGTTAGATGCCAAAGAGGTAATAGGAAACCACAAATGCATAAATCGAAGGACAGACAATATAATGACCAGGCGAAAAAAAGGAAAAAGACAAAAACAAATTTGGTCTTTGAAAGTTCGGTCTTTTGAGATTGCAAGGGCAAGCCGAGAAGTAGTAGTGCATTTTTGTTTGTTCCAAAGTGATTTCCTATTGTGCCTAGTCTATTGTAAGTTAATGTTAGCAGTTGATCGTTAATTACATGTTAAGTGTGACATCCTTTTCTGGACAGAGCTCAGCTGCTGGCGCAAAGGCTAGTCATAGAAGGCTACGTAGGTCCTAGGTTTACGACATCGCTACACACATTCTACAGTCGTAATCACAAGATTGCTTGATCTTGCGAAATATTCAAATCTCAAATGACAATGGATCTTTTATTTTTGCGTAGATGTGTTCTTTCCTCTATCACTGCCAAGACTTGTTACTGGATTTGAATCTATATATGACTAACACAGCGAGTGCCTTATAAGAATCAAGAACTGTTTACCCTTCGCGAGCATCTGAGTTCACCGCCGGATCTTTCTGTTCATCTTTTGACTTTTTATGTTGTCCTAATATGTGTCTTTACGTTCCGTGTTGTGATGTTGTGATGTCCGTTACGATTTCGTATGAAGACGATGTTTGGTTCGTCTTTACCTCCAGTTATTTGTAGGTGGTCATGTCTTACTTAGGTTATTTATGTTTGTTTGCGTACAGTGGTGGCCAACGTATGTTGTATTGTGGATTTGCTTTGTTTTTCCTCGTCGTATGTACCCTACGTTGCCAGTTTCTCTGGATTGTCCATTATTGATTTCCCCTTCGGTATTATCTAACGCTTGTTTCAGCTTGCTGACATTACAAATCATATTAAATAGAAATATTGCAAACGGTTCCCAACTTTGCATGCCTTAGACTAAAAAAAAATTCGTTTTATCGTTTCCAGTTCGGCCCCATGATATTCGCTATTTTTTTTAAACAGTTGATAATAGTCCAATATGAAAACTACACAGAAAACTAAAGACAGGACAAAGCGAACTCCACAAAATACGAGAGGGCTTTACGATTGGTGAGCAGTTCATGCTTTACTAGTGGTACCCGTCGTGTAACGTTACTCTGTAAATCTGCTGATAAGTCAAATATGAGGAAAGAACGACATTGCCATTATCGACAAGTAGTGGTGCACACTTTGGTTGTTCCAGTTGTATTTCCTATTGTGCATAGTCTGTTGTAACATTGTCTCAACAAACACGACAAATATGGTGTCGATTGAAAATTCCATTATTTTGTAATGCCATGTTCAATGTAGTTGTTGCGTGAATTTATGCTTAGCAAAATAATTTCTCTCCACAAAACATAAATACATTTATCTGCTTCTAGCATTATGTTCATGCAAAACCATCCGATGTAAATGTTGTTTAAAATTATTCATTTTAGCATAGAAATAAGCAACTTAGTTTTTTCCCCCAGGAATTTAGGGAACAACCGAATTAAAGATATCAGTCCACAGGCCGTTCAAGTTCTATCGGCATTATAATTTTTGTAAGTGGTTTGAATTTCTACAGTAGATATACGCTAAAATTCTATAAAAGCTGCAACAATAAATTTGGCAGCAATTCCCTCTAGAATACCTGAGAAAATAGAGATATTGTAAGTATCTACATATATAATCGATCGAACCTTGTTGTTTAGAAGACGAAGGGTCTGGTGATTATATATTGGAAATATTCGAATTATCCGGAATAAATAATATTGAAAACTGATATCAACAAAATAAATTTTCGAAATATCGAAAGAAACGAACGATCGCAGTTCAAGATAACCAGATTCGATTGTACATACAGAAAATACGATGCTACATAATAACCAGATATTTGAAAATTTGAACCGGATATGCATTTGTACATTCAAGATTTAATCTCTTTCAATTGACACTCCAATAAATGCAAAAAGCAAAATATTTGTCTCTTATATTTGCAGAAATATGACCACAAAATGTTTCCAATATTTTTTTTCCAAAATATTTGCACTCGTCAATAGGCTAGAATATGTACCAACAACTATGCCTGTGCTTTTTAAGAGACGTAAAATTCCAATGGACACTAGATGTGATCCCATTTTGGCCGACTTATTCCTACTGTTACTTGAGGCGGACTTCAGTGGCTAGCCAATAGCAAACAGAAGAAATTAGCTATTTTTTCACATTCTGTTTACTTTCGAAGCCGGAAGCGATTACAACTTGCTTATGGAATTGGGAATTTAATTTCTACAAGACAAAAACTAAAGAAATATAAATAGATACATGAAAGTGAAAACACGAAAAGCAAAATGAAATTATGTAGCTTTCTCGCTTTGTGAATAAAAAACAACGAAAAAGTGCAAACGCGAAATTTGTATGAGGCGGACATCAGTGGCTCTTTTCTTCTTCAAATTAAGTTTAACTTGCAAGCCGGATGCGATTACTACGTGTTTTGGGGTTTGCACATTTAATCTATGCAAAACTAAAGCGCAAACAATAAAAGTGGAAACATGAAAACGAAAACACGAAAGGCAAAATGAAATTATGTAGCTTTCTCGCTTTGTGAATATAAAACAGCGAAAAGGTGCAAACGCGAAAACTGGAAATGGTCGCATAAAGCTTCCATAGAGAAATCGTTTCCAGTATTTAAGAACAACCATGGAATTTGAAATTTGCCCACCAAACTAGTAGAAATGAAATAACTTGGAGATATTTCAGACAAATATCACATAACGTAACTTATCATAAAATAAACAATGCTAATTGAGAAGGGATATTAGGGTAAAGGCATTATACACACAGAAAAATAAAACAAAACTACAAACACAAGTGTCATGCAAAAACTACAGATCAAAGCAAAACCAGATGACCTATGTCGGTTAGCTTCTCCTGTCGCATTAATAATGCTTTTAGAGAAGTCCTAATAAGAAAAGCTTACTACAAATACAGAGATCTCATGACCATATTTCAGAAAAAGATACATGCAAGCAGTAGATAGCACATGCATCCGATAAGACATGATGTCAACGATGAAATTCCTTACAAGATGACTGGTAACCCGAATTGAGTACCTTGCTTGTATCCACCTGTAACAAAAAGCTCACTTACAAGAACAGACTCTGGAATATCAATTGGAATTTCAAAAAACATATGAAAATGGAAATCACAACATTATCTGAAATTTGCGAAAGTATATATCGTTCATTTTCAAAGTTTGAAGATATCAAAGAGGTAATGAGAAACCATATATCCATAAATCGACGACAATGGAATGGTCAAAAAGAAAAGGGAAAAAGATAAACAATTTCTACAAAATACCACAAAAAAGCAAATTTTGAGCAGCAAAAAACATTAATCTTAAGCACACTGAAATATATTAGAGGTATGTGGGCATCAAAACTAGGATTGCTAAGTGACAAAACATTATATGTATGCTATGGGATACATGTTTTCGGTTCTGATCTTTCACATAAGATTTAAGATTTACCACTAGGTGCTCCAGTTCGGATAGCATATCCCGTCCCATTAATAATGCTCTTAGAGAAGTCCTAATAAGAAAACCGAACTAACAATTCAGAGACCTCGGGATCATATTGGAAAACAATGTCTGCAAACAGTTGATTGCATATGCATTCACAGATGGTGTCGACCATATAATTATTGATAATATGGCTTAAGTAATGGTTTCTCGTAACCATGATTAAGTACTTTGTATGTATCCTACAGTTTAAAACACACATACAAAAATATGCTTTTGAAAATCAATTGGCATTACAAAACAAACAAGCAAAAAAAAAAAAAAAAAAAAACATCACACACAGACTTTTTAAATGCCAAGTAGAGGTGTATAGTTTGCTCGTTCCAGTTGAATATTTTTATTTTTTCAGGCTTTTGGTCGACCGTCAAATTACCAATATCAGTTCACAGGCCTTTGAAGGTCTATCGGCCTTAGTAACTTTGTAAGTGGTTTAAATTTCAATAAAATATACTAGCTTATAGGCATATAAAACCTCCAATGACAAATTTGGCAGCAATTCCCCCTGAAATACCCGAGCCATTACAGAAATTGTCAGACGAAGGATTTGTTGATTTTATATTGTAAATATTCGAGATATCCGGAATAAGTAATGTTGGGAACTGATGTCAACAAATCTAATTTTCGAAATATCTAAAAGGAACGAATTAGCGGAGTTAAAACAATATTCGGCCGACTGTACATGCAAATACAGAAAATACGATATTACATACTAACCAGAGTTTTTTTAAATGGATGTGCATTTGTACATTTAAGATTTAATGTCTTTCAAATCACATTTCAACAGTTGCAATAAATATTTGTCTCTTATATTTTAAGAAACAGGACCACATAGGTAAGCCTATGTTATTTTACCCCAAATTATTTGTACTCCTCAGTATACTGGAATATTTATAGACAACATATTTATTGTGCTTGGTGGTCGTGTTTTCAATAGAGACTTATTATTCTAATAGACACATGAAGTGATGCCATCGTGGCCGAATTATTCATATATTTGTATGAGGCGGACATCAGTGGCTAGCCAGGAGGAAAGAGAGTACATTAGCTCTTTTCTTCGTCAAATTAAGTTTAACTTGCAAGCCGAATGCGATTACTACGAGTTTTGGGGTTTGCACATTTAATCTATGAAAAACTAAAGCGCAAACAATAAAAGTGGAAACATGAAAACGAAAGCACGAAATCAGCAAAATGAAATTATTTAACGTTCTTAAGCTGCGAAAATGCGAAACCCATCGCTTCGTGTTAGGTTACTTTTATTATAAATATGCTGATAAGTCATAGATGAGGAAAGAACAAAGATTGCTATAAAAAACAAGTGGTAGAGCATAGTTTGTTTGTTCCTGTTGTATGTAGTCTGTTGTAACATCCTGTCACCAAACACGACGAATACGATTAAAAAGTCCATCATTTTTATGATGTCATCTTCAGTGTAATTGTTTCGGAAATTTATATGAGTTTGGCTTAACAAAGTAATTTAAGCTTTGTCTGCACTAAATATAAATAACTTAATCTTATATTTTATACCACTGTTATTATGGAAAAAATTGATGTGTACTTGTCAAAATCCTGGAATATGTATTCACAACAGATTTGTTGTGATTGGTGGTCGACTTATTCATATATTTCTTTGAGAGGGACTTCAGTGGCTAGAAACGAGGAAAGAAACCAAATTAGCTATATTTTTCAAGTTCATTTTACTTTGAAACCCGGATGCGATTGCTACGTGTTTTTTTGTTACTTAATAAACAATAAAGGATACAGAAGATGGATAATCCAAAGAAACTGGTAGCATGGGGTATACAAGACGACGAAAAACAAAGCAACAATACAACGCCATATGTGTTGGACACCACTATGCGAAATTAAACATAAATAACGGAAATACAAACAATTGGTGGTATAGACGATGCGAACATATTTTATGCGAAAATCGTAGCGGACATCACAACACTGAATTTAAACCAGGTGAGTCTGTTATTTATAATATTACTACACTTGGATTCCGAATATCGTAAGGAAATCACGAGTTACCGAACATCGCAGTAATTCACGAAAAATAATGCTGCTACATAACTATTGACCATTTTAATAGATAACTATTATTTGTAAATATCAATGAACAGATTATTTAACGCCAATATTAACCTATCATCCCGCTCTTTGATTTATTTGCTCCACAAGACTTAAATCATTGGTATTTCCTATCCTTTGACTATGAGCGTACCTGATCATTTCGGAAAGCGGTTCGTTCCTCATGATATCATCCTCCCAGTAATCAGTATTTCGGCACTGACATGTTTTAATATATATATGCTTGAAATTTCCAGTTCCTAAACAATGAGATTAATTAAAACCAAGGTCTATATCCATCAGACATCAGTCACCTTAGCTGATTTTGGCAATCATGTTTAGGCCCTTTGGCTTACTTACTTTTCACTTATTCGGCATTCCAATCTTTTGATTATGAATGTACCGATGGAGGTCTTTCCAGAAACACGTCGTGCCGACTAAATTAGACGTCTACGTTTTTATTATTATCACTGGGTTGATACCTCTGCTGGGAGATTATTATCATCATCGCCCAGTAGATTTTACCGCGACGATAGGCGAAGTTCCACTTGATAAATAACTATTTAAATACAACTGGCGAACGGTGTTTTGATATATGACTGACATCAATAGGAAGCATTCCGGATCACCTAAGATTAAGCAATAATGCTCAACAATTCCACCAATATCAACAAAACTAACAACCAACTCGCATCTCAACCAGTAACGATTGAATAAACACATACCGCGACATATGTTGGAAATCCAGATCCAGAGCCTGTCGTGAGATAGGCATGAGAATAGGGCGGGGCTAAACCAGTTAATGAGATCCCAACCCGCCTCATCTTGATAACTGGATCTACACTAACAATACAAATATAAGCAGACATAGATTTGTATCAACTCAAAAAGACCACTTACTATGAGAAAAAAATAATGACAACATGAACGCGGACACTTACAGTAGCAGGGTCACTGAATGCTCGTAGTTAACTGCCTACTAGCTTAGAAGTTAACATACATTCTAATATGACATCCTTCAAACACTTGGAATCGGAACCCGTGGTAAAAAGAGTATTTATCTATGACCGATTATGTCATAGATAGACTTGGTATGTGCTTAAAAATCGGTTGTTCCATTGCACTCCCTTGTAAAAGATGCCCAATGATGCAATACAGAAAATATAGAAACATGCGTGTATTGGAAATCGGCTAAGGGGATATAGAAAACAGACACGGAATATAAATACGCATCCCCTGTGAAGATCCCGAATAACACATACTATTCTTGCATATTATTGGGTCTAAATCATAGAAATTAATATTCAGCGAAATGTTGCTGACGATATTGGCACATAAACATGACGTCATATGAAGACTTCCAGTTTGGAACGCAAAGATCAAGCGTATTTTGGTTTCGTGTACGCCTCATTGCCAAAGTGGATTTTGCAGTATTGTCCCTTTCTTTTGAATTAATGATTATCAATGACAACATGTAGAAACTTCAAAACATATTTATCATCGGCATTGAAAAACCTTTTCGGTTGTCATTTCAAACATCTTTGGAAAAATAGAAATATTACTGTAACATTTTAGTAGGGTAAATTAACCTAAAACATTGGATGACCTAGTACCTGCCACATCTATAGTTATCTTTAAAATATGACCTCTGATTACACCTTTTCTTACATTTATTTTTTCTAAAAGACAAAATATTGGTATAATACTTATTTTTAGGAAAAGTGTTCTTCCAAGCACAATATAAATGAAGAGTTGATAAAGTTACCTTCTGTGATAGACAAAGTCACTATATTTCATGAAAAGTGTCATTCGTTGTATATAAAGGAATTGCTTAAACTCTTACTTTCTGGCCTAGATATAGTGATTATATCGTTTCTTATATCACCGAATGTTTAACAAGACGAACCCGACGTTGTCCATTAGAGGAGCAAGACATCTTTACCCTTCCTCAGCACCAGAGATCATCCACGATTTTTTTTTCGGGTTCGTGTTGCTCAATCTTTATTAGTTTGTGTAAAGTTTTGTGGATCACGGTTTGTTTCATTTTTTTATTATAGTATTATCCGTCCTTTTTCAATTGATGGTTTCTGATTACCCTTCATAAATATCGTCAACTCTCATTTGCTGAATGAAGCTGTTTTGGCTTTAACCAATTCAGCGGATATAAAAAACGCCAGACATTGAAGTACTTTGTTTGTTTGTTTTACACTATTTGTTAGTTCACATGATTTACAGTGTTATACGGTCTATTGATTTCACTTTGCGTCCGTCCATCGTCTTTGGCTGTCGTTTCCATTTCACATATTTATAATCTTTCGTGAAGCCATTTAGAAAATTCTAATCATTGTAGTAATGATGTATGAAAGGCTTTCTACAAAAGGACTTCATTTTGTTTATATAGTGTAAAGCATTGCTGGCATAGGAAATTCCTGTTTCTGATTGGCCGCCTTTAACCAATCTTCTCTCTGAAACTAACAGGTCAATAGGAAACAAAACCGCATGAATGGTGTATGGAAAGTCCTTTATACAAATACCCACATTACGATCCGATCCAACGAGAGACAATCCAATTTTCTGATTAGTCAATTACAGAAAAAAGATAATGTTCTCTTAAAATAAAACGACAAGTCCAGATGATTTTAGCTTAGTATTAATGACTATGTGTGGGGCGGGGGCCCACTACAACGATTATATATGTAATTGTGTGTCTGTGGCGAAGTGCAATTCTTGTCTCAGAATCGTCCAAGAATGCACAAAGCAGATGACTAACCAGATGGGCGATTCAGACTCAGGTCGACCTGTATATATAATTTGTATATTTAAAAAATGTATTGTGATTTATTCAATATTATATATATTCTTGTTTTTCATTTGTAGCATATTTATAGCATTAACAGATTTTAAAAGATGTATTAAACAACATTATTAAGAAAAAACTGGTAGAACGTGCTCAAGTGGGTCACGGGTCACTGTAATCGGGTGGCTGTAGCGAAAAACAGATAAGGTGTTGAAAAAACTGTTGATACTCATCAAATATTGATAAATGCAATACAATGTTATGTTTGACTTCAAGAAATATGATAGACAAAACCATGTGTGAAATTTTATGACGAAATATCTCCGATTTCTATGTAAATTTACGAGTTGAAGTGGGGAAACACCCACAGGTAATTTTAGCGATGCATTTTGATCTTGGACAAGAATAATGAGCTTGGATAACTGATTTAAAACACACTGACTCCGCATGGTAAAAAGATGCATGTAAAATAAATCTATGTTATATTTATTCATTTGTTTGATTCTGGAATATTGTTGATCATTGATTTAAACAAGAAAAAAGGATATAAAGGGGGGTGAATTTTACAGTTAAATAAATGTTATGTTTTGACAGTTTAAAGAGAAAAATAAAAATTGGTTGCGACTAAAGCTTAAATCAGCGTTAAAAATTGAACATATATCAGTGGTTTTGTAAATGAGATTTATTTTAAATAGAAAATCTGAATTTATTATTTATTAATTTATTATTAATGATACAAATTTAAATCCCTTGGGAGGGTGAGGGGGCTATGATGACAATTTGAAATAAAAACACAGGACCGGACTTTAAGCAAAAATAATAATCCAGGATTAGTTTTTTATTAAAAAAATCCAGGAGCCCTGTGTCCATGATTTTTTTTTTTTTTTTTTAAAGTTTATAGTATGAAATATTGACATCCACACTTGCCTTTTGAACAGCACATTTCTGTGTCCACACTACTATATAATTAAGATAAAAGTTTCTGAAGATTATAATTTACATTTTCCTTTTTATATAATATCTTTATTGAAATTTATATCTCTTTTTAAACTTGTATAAGAAATCTTCATGACGTACCTATGTTTTGGTTTATATAAAATATTTCTTTATCTTATGGGAATCATGAGGACATTGTGAGTCTTTCATAGAAGCAGTTCAATATATGAAATCTTGAAAGTCATGTCAGATCATTTATTAATTGTAGTGCTTGCTTTGCTTTACACAAGCAGACAAACTGTTTTCACTGAAATTTTGAAACCCAAAAGAAATTGCAATTGAGATATTATTTGTTTGTTGTTGTCTTTGAAGCCATAAATAATATTTAATACTTTTTGGTAGCTGTGATTGATTTGATTGCAATTAAACATAGAATAATATCGATCATGTAGTGAATGCCACTTTATTTTAATATATTTTTGGGGACTTTTTAACAATTGAATTTCAGGTGTCTTCTATCTAATACCACTTTTTTAAAACTACCTATTCCCACTTACAAATAACTTGAAATTTTTGATTTTTTAATGAATTTTAAAAAAATTGGGATTAGGTGGAATGAGCGGAATTTCATTATATATTTCTTTATTCAGATGTTAATAAACTAAATATTTTTCTAGTAAACTTGCTTATTAAATTTCAGGAAGAAAATTCGCTTACATAAATCAAACATTAAATATCTAAGGAGATATATGTTTCAGCTAATACAAAATAAGTCAAAATGATGAAAAGTAATCTAAATGTAATCAGAAAGTAATCGTGATTACAGGGTCAAAATGAATGTAATAGATTACATTACGATTACAGATTACATCCAATTACATGATAAAATGCAGTCAATTACAACTGATTAACATTACAAATTACGATGACCCCATGTCTGCCAATCAGCATCAAGAACTACCTGTGGCGGCCATGTTTGTTAAGGGATCGGGACTAAATGAGCAATCTGTATAGAGGGCCTTCCATAGATGCTTCCTACCAAGTTAGGTTTATTTGGTCAAGCGGTTTCAGAGTCGAAGAATTGCTTAGGAATCGACCAATCAGCATCACGAACTGCGGCCATGTTTGCTACGAATTGAGCCGAACTGAACAATATTTATAGAGGACATTCCATATATGCTTCCTACAAAGTTTCAATTCATATGACCAAGCTGTTTCAGAGATTTTTAGAAATTGACCAAACAGAGACAATAACAGCCTATGGCTACTCGGTTTCAGAGGTGAATATTTTTTAGAAATCAACCAATCAGCAATAAGAATTGCCTATGGTGGCCATGTTTGTTAATGGATCAGGACGAAATGAACAATCTTTATAGAAAACCTTACATAGATGCTTCCTACTAAGCTTCAGTTCATTGGGCTAAGACGTTTCAGAGCAAAAGATTAAAATGTGAAAAGTTTACAGACGGACGACGGATCAAATGATGGCAATAGCTCACGTTCCCTTTGACAACGTCTATTCAAAAGCTTTGATGAATACCAGGGTCATAACACAAATTCTAACATGACGTCCTTCTTTCGCTTTGTAGACAAACGGGCGATTTATCGATGATATAATCTCGTTCACACGTCCGCCGGTGAATGTGAGTGACTTTTCCATTTGCAGCATAAATGGTGTGTGACACTTTCCACAAAGGTATAAATAAATTACCGTTTTCCAAGCAAAGTATACAACCGTATTTGTAATTCTAGACATATCTAAATAAATCATGGAAGCATGAATGTGTTTTGAGCTTTAGCATGGGTTGGTGGATATTAGTAAATTGTATCTCTCGCTTCTGGGCAAACTTCTGTTGTTTATGCTTTTGTTTGAATGGTGCAAGGTACACTGTAGTTTATTTTCACGGATAACACTTTGAAACCTGTGCCATACATTGAACATATGTAAGGTAGCTTATTTTTATAGAAAAAGTCATGACTCCTATCCAATGCAACGAAGGAATGCGAGGTAGCTAATATTCATGGGCATGCTTCTAATGCTTATGCTTATGTTTGAATGGTACAAGGTAGTTTATTTTCATGGATAGCATTTTGAAACCTGTGTCATGCATTCAACAGATGTAAGGTATCTTATTTTCATGGAACACTTCATTATTCCTATTCCATGAAATGAAGAATGGTCAGGTAGCTAATTTTCAATGACCATGCAATGAATGAATGCGAGGTAGCTAATTTTCATGGACAAGCTTCTGATGCTTATGCTTATGCTTGAATGGTGCAAGGTAGTTTATTTTCATGGATAACACTTTGAAACCTGTGTTATACATTGAACAGATGGAAGGTAGCTTATTTTTTTGAAAAACGTCATGACTCCTATCCCATGCAACGAAGGAATGTCAGGTAGCTAATTTTCATGAGCATGCTTCCTATGCTTATGGTTGCTTGAATGGTGCAAAGCATTTTATTTTCATGAATAACACTTTGAAACCTGTGTCATACTTTCAACAAATGTAAGGTAGTTTATGTTCATGAAAAACGTCATGACTCTTATTCCATGCAACGAAGGAATGCGAGGTAGCTAATTTGCATGGACATGCTTTTGATGTTTATGCTTATGTTTGAATGGTGCAACTTAGTTATTTTCATGGATAACACTTTGAAACCTGTGTCATACATTGAACAGATGAAATGTAGATTATTTTCATGACAAACGTCATGACTCCTATCCCATGCAATGAAAGAATGTGATGTAGCTATTTTTCATGGGCAAACTTCTGGTGTTTATGCTTATGTTTGAATGGTGCAAGGTAGTTTATTTTCATGGATAACACTTTGAAACCTGTGTCATGCATTGAACATATCTAAGGTAGGTTATTTTCATGGAACACTTCATGACTCCTATTCCATGAAAGGAAGGAAGGTCAGGTAGCTAATTTTCATGGACAAGCTTCCTATGCTTATGGTTGTTTGAATGGTGCAAAACATTTTATTTTCATGGATAACACTTTGAAACCTGTGTCATACATTGAACATATCTAAGGTAGGTTATTTTCATGGAACACTTCATGAATCCTATTCCATGAAATGAAGGAAGGTCAGGTAGCTAATTTTCATGGATCATGCAATGACGGAAAGCGAGGTATCTTATTTTCATGGGCAAGCTTCTAATGCTTATGCTTATGTTTGAATGGTGCAAGGTAGTTTATTTTCATGGATAACACTTTGAAACCTGTGTCATACATTGAGCAGATGTGATGTAGCTTATTTTCATGGAAAACGTCATGACTCCTATCCCATGCAACCAAGGAATTCGAGGTAGGTTATTTTCATGGGAAAGCTTCTGATGTTTATGCTTATGCTTGAATGAGGTGCAAGGGAGTTTATTTTCATGGATAACACTTTGATACCTGTGTCATACATTGAACAGATGTAAGGTAGATTATTTTTTATGGAAAACGTCATGACTCCTATCCAATGCAACGAAGGAATATCAGGTAGCTAATTTTCATGGGCAAGCTTCTGATGCTTATGCTTATATTTGAATGGTGCAAAGTATTTTATTTTAATGGATAACACTTTGAAACCTGTGTCATACATTGAATAGATGTAAGGTAGCATATGTTTATGGAAAACTTCATGACACCTATTCCATGCAATGAAGAAAGGTCGAGTAGCTAATTTCCATGGACAAGCTTCATATGCTTATGCTTATGTTTGAATGGTGAAAGGTAGTTTATTTTCGTGGATAACACTTTGAAACCTGTGTCATACATTGAACATATCTAAGGTAGGTTAATTTCATGGAACACTTCATGACTCCTATTCCATGAAATGAAGGAAGGTCAGGTAGCTAATTTTCATGGATCATGCACTGAAGGAAAGCGAGGTATCTAATTTTCATGGGCAAGCTTCTGATGCTTATGCTTATGTTTAAATGGTGCAAGGTCATTTATTTTCATGGATAACACTTTGAAACCTGTGTCATATATTGAGCAGATGCAAGGTAGCATATTTTTATGGAAAACTTCATGACTTCTATTCCATGCAATGAAGAAAGGTCGAGTAGCTAATTTCCATGGGCAAGCTTCAGATGCTTATGGTTATGCTTGAATGGTGCAATGTAGTTTATTTTCATGGATAACACTTTGAAACCTATGTCATACACTTGACAGATGCAACGTAGCTTATATTCATGGAAAACTGCACGACTTCTATCCCATGCAATGAAGGAATTATTCTGACTACGAGTCAACTAGTCGTTGCCTTTATTCTTTTACGACATGTGCCAATATAAATGTTATAGTCTTTGGCGTGATCAGATCGTTGATCGAAACCACGATCTACCGCACATGATGCGAGTACTCTTAACTATTTCACCACAGGAGGGTTATTTCTTGTTATAACTAAGTGTCTTATCTCTTTGGAATAGATATACACATTTTTGTAAATATGCAAAGCAGAAAATGCATTATGCACAGATGAATAATATATAGATGGGCTATAATTATAGGACTTCGTTCAATTGTTATATTTATTATCTATATCTGTAACGCTGCTTTGAGATATTTACTTGATATTTGGTATGTGGGTGTATAATGATAAGTTACAGATCAAGCTTACGTTTCGTTCCGGTCCAATGATGTTTGGCCGAGTTATGGCCCTTGGAAGGGAGACACAATCATGCACAGTGCTACTGGAAATGTTGAACGAAGCTACTTTTAAGGAAATTAACTTTTGATTTATGTTCTTCTCATTTCTGTGACATTAAATATGCTAATGTTTATATTCGAAGGATGTATATTCATTGAAATGCATGAGGATGCTTCAGGTTTTTTTTCAATCTATTTCCAAGTCCGATTTGTTTTTTTATATATAATCATCACTGGGTTTAAATTATGATCTATATATAGAACTGTTACATGTAGACATATGTGAGTTGAGGTCTGAGAAATAATAATTACAGCGTTTACTTGCTTCATTTTTGACTCTCAATATATGTTTGTGCTATATTTTCATTCCCTAGCTATCATATGCTGGACCTTCTTGAGACATCTTTCCTCTTTCAAAGACTACACAAATATGAGTTACTGTACTTTGTGTGGAATTAGATCAAAGCACAGTGATATTTCAAAAGTGTGGGGGGTGAGGGGTATATAAAAATGAGACAAATCTTAAAATTACAGTAAGCCCAGCATATTATTTTGATGATACACTATTGTGTCTAGAGTGACAATTTAATGTGCCAATTCAAATACTGTATTCACACTTGCTTTTGAAATACACTTGTCCAACATTCCTTTGTTGACATGCTGCGGCCGTATCATGCTGCGCGGGGAATATTCATTGTTTTACAAGGGAAAGAATATTGATGTAATATGATCTGCTTACTTATAGCAAATATTTGTGTTATTTGTAGATCACCACAAGCACATATACACTATAGTGTGAGTGGGTGATTGTTGTTAACCGCCCAATGCACAGTTTGTCCCAGCAATATCATGGCGAGAACAAGCTACCTTCGATGTGATGATGATGATGCCGCTTTGTAGTAGAACAACCCATTTAGTTGTATCTTTATAGTGAAACACCATTTAGTGTATCTTTGTATTGAAACAACAGTCCACGGGTAGACATGTCGCTCCACTCGGACACATTATACTGAATCCGAGTCATGCAGTCTTTGCTATTAATCCTTATATAATTAGTTTGCTTGCTTAACGCCACTTTCAACAATATTTCAGTTACTAGTATATCGTGGTGGTCAGTTTTATTGGTGGAGGAAACCGGAAGACCCAGAGAAAACCACATACCTGTCAGTCGCGATCGCATGTCATTGATAAACATTATCACATAATATTGTGTCGAGTACACCTCTAGAATATTGTATTGCCAATGAATGTCTTTTAGCATAATTCCATATAGAACAATCTAGAAGGAGAAAGAAACAAACAAAATCGTTTTCATTATATGAAATACAATCATTCATATACAGAAATAAAAGGGAAAAAAATGAAAACAACGATTGGGAATGTTTGTTTAAAATGCACTAGCTCATGGCAGCCGAGAATGCTTGGATGGGAACATTTATGACATTACTTAGAATATGTTTATTATACCCTATTCACATCGCATTTATAGCCAATAAGCGATTTGACGTGAACCTTGCACAACATATGATGTGTGCAATGTAGCTGTGAATTAAGAAATTATGTTTTTTGAATTGTTTTTTTTTATTTTGGGGGTCCAAAGGAGTGATATGAGAAATTAACGCCCTGTAATGTATTTAGCCCAGCTTTTGTCATGTCCACTGTGTGCAAGGTAGTGTTCTATTAAATATTATTTACTGCATTGAGAGTCTAGGAGGAGCATCCTATTTATCCACATAACATTATTATAGGGTGATGTCCTGCAATCCACATCTCCTCTACAAGCAACACATGAATTGTTATCTCTGGCTAGAGGTGGGTTCAAGTTACTACAACTCATGATATAATTGCTCGTTATTACTAGGACACTCTGAAGCAATTAAGAGACTAAGAAAGGGCCACAAGTGTGTAGGTGCGATTTAGTTACCGATAATACAAAAATTGAGGAAATACAAGTACATTTTCATGCTCAAAGTGTTCGTGAAATTCGTAATAAATGCTTCATTAATGGTGAGAGTATTTCGAATTAGAGAATTGAAGCCTGGTGGAGTATACTATTTGTCAACCTGCACGAATTTATATTTAGAAATAGGTCAGAACTACTCTTGATAGAAAAGGCTATGGTTTTTAACGCCACTTTCAACAATAGTTCAGTTAGACCGTAGCGGTCAGTTTTATTGGTGGAGGAAACCGGAGTACCCAGAGCAAACCACAGACCCGTCGCAAGTCATTGACAAACATGATCACATAATATTGTGTCGAGTACATCTAGCTATAGCCATGAACGGGATTGGAACTCACAACGTTAATGGTGATGGGCACTGATTGGATAGGTAGGTTTATATTCAACTAATTCATCATGAACATTCGTAAAAAATGTTTTAAAAATCCATTCAGAAAATATAAACTAAATATAAGCCATTCCAAATGTTCACACAAATGTGTACAAAATAATAGTTTGACATTTTCAGAGATTGTGACATATGGGAACTTTATTAATAACTGACACTTAATATGAGAAGTAAAACTTATAAATTTTGGCAAAATAGTAGATGGCACCCCTTTGGCCCCTCTTCTACTTCGGATCTATCAGAGTGTGATGAGAGTTTTATATAACTATAAATTGGAAAGAGTTGACATTTGGACTACAGTAAGGAAGGGTTATATAATTATAAATAAAAATGTCTTAGCTAATTCATCAAGAGTGAAATTATTTTCAATTATAAAAGAATAGTTTTAATGACTGCGAACCATTATCTTTTACACTTGAAGGTCATTTACATTGTTTTAATTACTCGTGCAGTTATATGTTAAACGGCATTTAATTGCTCATAAAGAACATCAGTTTGTTATTTTTAATCCCATTGGTTCATCAGGATATTGTATTTCGAATTTCGAATTTCAGATATTGAGTCTCGAATTTCGAATCTTTATTTTCGAATGATCCTTCTGCGCTTTCGTACAATTTGCTTTCCGAAAATGAATTTAATTGTTTTTCGAAATTGAGCAAAAGTTTGTCTGTTGACAATGCAAGTCGATCTAACAAAAATAACTCAGAAAACATTTTAATAAAAATGAAATGAACAAATTTGACGAGACTTTGAAAATCGAATATTCAAAATAATGCAATCGTGTGCAACCTTACCTGGACAGTGTTTCAGAAGATATCATAGTGCATAACAAAAGCAATGAACCAACATTGAAATACTTTTTAAAGGAATGGTCAGTCTGGATACAAAAGTGCTCAGCATGAAAAAAAACTGGAATTAATACAAAAAAGGTGGAATGATTTCTCTTTTTTTTTTCAGACCTATCGATTCGCAGAAGAATTTTAAAGCCCAACTGGAATTTCAAAATTCATTGATGTTTTAAAGTCCGTTGGAGTATTTAATTTCCATGGAATTATTTTAGTTCCCTTGGAAGTTTAATATCTCATTGGATCAAGGTTCTCCTATGGAAATGTGATAAATCCTTTTGGAAAACAGTGTTTTCTTATGTCCCATGGGACACGTTTTTTTTCACAGGAATTTTAATTTTCCTATGTTTTAGAAATTAAATTTAAGGAAAAAATATGAAAAAATATCAGTTAATGCGTTTGATTATGGGAAGCTCCATGAAATTCCGAACATCTTGATATTACACATGATTTGGCAGCTTTCAGAATGGCGGCGCAAGATTTGCAAACATTGGAATTACACATTTAAAACCGGTTTTTATTGGGGTTCTTGTAACTCGATCTTTAGTTTTATTTCTATGTTTTGCACATTTGTGTTTGTCCTTTTGCCCTTTTTCTTGTGGCCATTGTCTTGTCTGTCCTTCTTCGATTTACGAATTCTGATTACTCCTTTTTGAGTTTTTTCTCTAAAATTTAAATAGCTAGGTTAGTAAATATCATAATTCAAGAATTGGCAAGTTTTCGATATGAGATTAAACAAATATCATTATATTCAGACAAATTTCAAAAAACGGTTTACTTTTTAAAATACTTTTACCCAAATTCATAATGAAATAAATAAGATATTAGAATTACATAATAATATTTGTGGACGGTAATTTATTTAGAAATTATGATGTGTAGCAAGATGCTTTCATCAACCACAATTAATATGAATATCGTGCACCATATGTACTGATCTATACTATATCAAAATAATTCCTTTTTAAGCGGTGACGTTCTTAGTGTAGGATCTATTTTTATTATCCAAAATATATTTAAGATTTAATGAATCGTAACTGCACACTTGGTCACTTCACTATGATAAATGTTATCATTATTATATAATAGTCTTAGTCATCTAGAAATGAAATTTGTGTCTACGTACTGTTGAACCTGAATCCAAATGAGTTAGGTTTAGGATTATTGTGTCTAACGCCACTTTCAACAATATTTCAGTTATATCGTGGCGGTCAGTTTGATTGGTGGGGGAAACCGGAATACCCACAGAAACCCACCGATCTGCCGCATGTCCAATTGTTTCCCATTTTGTTTCTATATTGTAGACTCTGAACACGACTATTTGTATTATTTTCAGTCTCCGCGAAAATCTTTACTCTAAGCCTACAGACATGGGATGATCACTTCGAACGCGGAAGTTCCGAGTGTGCGTTCTGGTCCGGTCAAAATCAAGGATTATAAAATTGGTTTTTGCTTTTTAGACAACAACCACTCCACACATTTCATATGGAAAAAGAAATTATTGAATAGTGATGAAGAACCGATCATTAATGGCTGTAGCGTTGACTTGCGAGGAATGCTTATGTGAATCTTGAGATATTTATGTTGTACCGGGGATCAATAGTTTTCGTGCAGCTTAAAAGCCAAAATATTATCTTAATGTCAAATATTGAACTTAGTGGTTCTAAGCAATTTTTTTATTGAGGGAGTAGACCATTGCTGACGAAAAGACGGGGTGGGGATAAAAAATATTAAAATAAATACAAATATTGCATTTTCAACTGCATATTTGAGACTCACTTTTTTCTCGCTTTTGGTTGGTCCTGTCTTTTTTTTGTGTTTTGTTTTTGTTGAGGACAATTTAGTTTGTTAAATACCGGTTGTGCTAAAACTTGTTGACTTTAAATTTAGTATTGTTAATTGCGTCTTATTTTGTATGCTTTGCTTTCATTTATTTTTGTTATTAAATTTTAACAACACTTTGGAATAAAGTTAATTCAAATTTTGATCCTGCCTATTTTCTTTTAGTCATAAGTTGTTTTGAATATTTTCACAATATTTTAGTCCTGCTTTTTTAATATTTCATCATAGAGTCTCCATGGGTTTTCAATCAAAGGTATTTCCCGGGCCTTTAACTGACTTAAGTGCTTGTGTGGATTTTTGCACCTCAAGCCCACAGCAGGATGTCAAATATCAACTTTGATATTTGATTTTTTTTTATGGAGGGGGGTCTCTATAAATATTCCATGAAAAATATATTAAGGACGGCAAAGTTCTTGACCACTTAGGGTTTATGTCAAATGTATTGCCCGGACTTTAACTGACTTAAGTGCCTGGGTGGGTTTCTGCACCTCAAGCCCGCAGCAGGGTGTCAAATATCACCTTTGATATTTGATTTTTTTATGGAGGGGAGGTCTCTATTAATATCCCATGCAAAATATATTAACGACGGGAAAGTTCTTGACCACTTGGGGTTTCAATCAAAGGTATTTAGAGGGCCTTTAACTGACTTAAGTGCCTGTGTGAATTTCTGCACCTCAAGCCCACAACAAGGGTGTCAAATATCAACATTGATATTTGATTTTTTTTTATGGAGGGGGGTCTCTATTAATATCACATTCAAAATATATTAAGGACGGCAAAGTTCTTGACCACTTGGGCTTTAAGTCAACAGCATTTCCCGGGAATTTAACCGACTTAAGTACCTGGTTGGGTTTAACAGCACTTTGGAATAAAGTTAATTTAACTTTTGATCCTGCCTATTTTCTTTTAGTCATAAGTTGTTTTGAATATTTTCACAACATTTTAGTCCTGCTTTTTTTAGATTTCATCATAGAGTCTCCATGAATGGTGAAATAACTAATGTGATTTTCCATAAAAGGAGAAATAATACACGTGTGCCTCCATATCCTGTTCTCTAAGTTCGGAGATTAACACATGTGAGCATCCTTGTCCTGAGAAAATAATGCATAAGAGTTCCATTTCCGGAGAGATATAGAGGGTCTAACACCGGGACAGGTGCAAGATAGTAAAACCTGTGACATCCGAGGGTAAGAATTAAATCGTATCCGACGAGGCATTGTTTAGTGGGATACGATTTAAATCTTACCTGAAGGTGTCTCAGATTTAACAATCTTTACCTTTCACTGTGTTTGACTCTTTTACTCACCCTTTTCTATCGCGTCAATGCTTGCTTTCTTTGAGAAAATAGAGAGTTCTCGCCCTTGTTAGTAGCTAACGTAAATGATAAAAATTACCTCCCTTTGACGAATGTCAAATAATTTTTTATATAAGTATATATTACGGATTTAGTTTGCTACACAGATTTTCATTGGTTCTTCAACTAGGAATGGTAGCATATGTTCGGAAAAAAGACGGGGTATATATTTCAGTCTTCCAAAAACAATAACAACATGGCCGACAAAAAAAGATATAATTACGCTTCACTGAATCAATAGCATAATACGGAATAATAAATATATTTTTACCAAATCAAATGCTGTTTTTATACTCAAAACGGCGACATGAAAACAACCCCAATTACAACAGTTAGTTCCGCCACTATGTTCCACGGCTGTACCATAACAAACTTGAACATCACAATAAACAAGTCAAAATGTGTTAAACTTTGGGCGTTGAAAACTTACAAGGTCATGGGGTCACACGTTTTTGTTTATATGTTAACATTAAAATTATTGAAATTGCTTCACAAACCCGTTTCCGTCATGATACATCTCATACATGAAATATAACATGACGCATATTTTGACGTCATCGTAGAAAGAATGTCTGAAATACGGAAAGGGACATTTAGAAATACGTAAAATTAAAGTAAAAGACACAAAATATTTAGAATTATTTCTAATATGGTTTTACATATGAATTGGGACTATGTACGTGGTAAAAAACAAAAAAGGAAAATAAAAAGAAAGGAACAAAAAGGGGAAAAAATTAAAAAAAATCATGATTTTTTTATCCGACTTTAGTTTCTGTATTAAAAAAAATAATGTCTAAATCCGTAATTTATCTGTTATTCAACTATCAGACAGAGTATATAATGTAACATTCCCGGCTCAGGATATATATTGACTGCTCGTCAGAGAATATATATCATAAGCCGGGAATGTCACGGGGTGTCTGATAGCTGTATAACATATATTGTACGATGTTGCATTTATTTGACGACCTATGATTGGATAAAATCATTCCTAAAAATAACGATAGAAAGGAGAGCCATATATGGAAATCTAGGGAATAAGATTAATGCGCTTTACCTGGCCAGGAGAAAATTCCACTTATAAAAATAACGCGCAGTAACGAAATGATGCAGAGGGAAAATTACAGAAGGTCAGTGGGTGGTGCTTAATTTTGTGTAGTGACCATTACGTCTTTAGCCTTAGCATTCCATTCATAAGAATAACGATGCAGACGATAGATAAACTTGCAGGTATTTGACCAGGCTCTCTATATATATATGTGTGTGTATTTGATTGAGCATAATTAAACACTACTGCAAGAAAGATGAAGATTTATATTTTCTTCTAAAATAACGTGCAGTTACGAAACGATGGAGACGGAAAATTACTGGTGGTCAGTGGGCGGTGCTTAATTTTGTGTATTGACCATTACGTCTTTAGCCTTAGAACTTCCATGAAAGTCCGTCAAACATAGTTCGTGGAAAAAACTTGGTTACTGTTTCAAGTTATAAATCAGCAATATCGTACACAAATGTTATAAGCTCCCGTGACCGACTATGGTTATTTAGACGGTAAGTAAATAGTTAAAGGGTTCGCGCTGGAGCGCTCACCCTTCAACGATTTACTGACCGTCTAAATAACGATAGACGGTCACTAAGGAGCTTATAACTTATAATATTATATTTTAGAACTAGATTTCTTTTAATATTAGAAATTCAATATTTCTCGTTTTTTTTTCTATTATATCTTCACTTGCCACGCCCACCATGAAATATTATAACGTTTGAAATTCTCGCGCGTGAGTTATATTGCCCGGTGATGATTTCCGGTTTAAACCAATCTATTGTAAACTGACGATAAAGGTAAAAATGCCCGCAACCTATTTTTAATTTTAACAACAGTACATGTACTGTTAATGTTTATTATCAGAACTGTTAGATTACTTGAAATTTATTGCTGTTTGTCTCATTTAGTATGTCAAATTACACTTGTTAATATTTTTCTTTAGTTTTGATTAATTATTTTACTATTAAAATATAATATAACAAATATTCGATGTGACAGATGTAAATATACAAGAACATTTTCACTCGGTACCTTGAATTGCACGGATGTGTTATATTACCCTTCGCCGTTGGCGTCGGGCAATATTACACATCCATGCAATTGGGGGTACCTCGGAGAATATATCAATTTAAACAATATTTATTTAGAAAATAATCAGAATATACAGTACATCAAACATAGTAAATACAGACAGGATTCAGAAACAAACAATCATTGCTTTTATAAATCTGTCTCCTAAAATAAGCATGCATAGCATAATCATGACTATTATAGCATGTTCTTTATAAAATATATCTATAACTATTAGTATATTTATATACTAATATAGCTGGTACATTGTAATTTATAATAAGACATCCTCCCGAGTCAAGGTCACTGAGTCCACACATCGCGACATGAACGTATCGCGCTATGTGGACACAGGAAACCTGGCCAGGGAAGATAATAATTTGATAGAGTAGAATAACATTGTGTGAAATAGTAATAATGTATACTAAGGAGGGAAAAGTGATAACTTATCATTAATTTTGAGGCGAGATGTACGTCACTAAAGTATGGTAAGCCATATGATCATGGTGTAAACCTTTTACTTTTGATAATGTATTTCTGTATCGAAACGAAAATTAACGTATTCTGTTCGTCCGTCAATTCATTTGTTCCAAAAAGGAATAAAGTTATGGTAATATTTACAGGGATGTTTGAGATGGATAATATCAATTCCTGTCTACTGGCAGCAAATCTAGAAAAGTGTAGAATATAATGTGAGAAGTTGCTCCCCCCCCCCCCCCATAGACAATTAGGAGAGTCAACTAAATTTCGTAAGAAAAGGTGTTCGTTTAGGGAGCTGCTGTTCATTCGAAGACGCGCATGTAATATTTGTCCAATTCGTGAGCCTATGTAGTAGTAAGTAGGAACTTTGGCCTTTTGATTTTTGAGTTTTTTTTTTAAATATAGATAGAGATTCGGTTTTTCGAAGAGTGAGTGACAGATTGTTCCAAAGTTTTATAGTTGACGGCAAGAAATAGTCTGCGAATTGATTTTTCGAGTATTAATTTCCAACGTGTTGTTAACTTGTCTAGTGTTGTGGTTATGTCTACTACCTACGGAATTCGGTATCAAATCTAATAAATATTGGGGAGTTCTATTATTTTTATTTTGTGAAATACAATTATAGTTTATGGTTTTGTCTTCTATCTGATGATAATTTTTCCCACTTAGTTTCTTCATATAATCTATTAAGTCCGGTTAATTTATTCCCTCCCTTTACTATTCTTGCAACGTCAAGCTGAACGTTTTCTAATTTATTTATTAAACTTTGATTTTGAGAATCCCAAATAACGTCAGCATATTCCAAGATCAGACGAACAAATGACATGTAGATTTTTTCAAGACTAAAACGATGAAGAGTCATTCGCACTTTCCTTAGCATATTTAATAGAGTATATGATGTTTTTAATTATGTAATCAACATGATCGTGCCAAAATAATTTTTTTTGAAAAGATTACGCTTAAATGTTTGTGATTATCTACTTTTTGGAGGTCTGCATTATTCATTTACAGGGGTGGGGGGTTGGCTTGTTATTTTTCTTAGATAAAATCAGCTTCAGTTTTTTGTGGGTTATATTTTACGAGCCATTTTTCAGATCAAATATGAATTTTGTCTAAGTCGCCATTTAATGTCTCCGCAGTTTCTATATGTTCATCTACAACAAGATATAAACTAGTATCATCTGCGAAGAGTTTTATTTGAGCGTCAATATCTTGAACAATATCATTAATAAAAATTTTGAATAGAAGAAGGGCTAGTATGGACCCTTGAGGAACCCCAGCGTTGATCGATAACCAGTCAGAATTTGAACAATTTATAACCACTCTCTGGGACCTCCCACTTAAATAATTTTCGAACCAATTTAATAAATTTCCTGAAATGCCAGATTGTTTTAATTTGAAAAGTAATCCTTTGTGCCATACTCTGTCAAACGCCTTACTGATATCACAAAAAAAACAACCCTTATTTCCTTCCCACTATCTAAAGCTTTTCCAAACCCCTTAGAAATATTAACTAGTTGATTAACAGCTGAGTCACCTTTTGTATTGCCAGACTGGTTACGCGTCAGTATATCATTTTTTCCCTTTGTAAGATTGCTCGGAGTTCGGTAATTTTGTTGTTACCGTTATTTCGTAATAAATGATTATATACATGCTTATATACACATCGCTCCATACATTTAGAAATGACACTAAATAAGGAAATAGGTCTGTAGTTTTTCACTTCGTTAGGTTTATTATTTTTAAAAACAGGGGAGACATTAGCTCTTTTCCATTGGCTTGGAAAAATAGCCTGTTGCAAGGACATGTTAAATAATTTGCATAGGGGATTTTTAAGTATAGAAGATGCTTCCTTTAATAATCTAGGATTTATTAAATCGGGGCCTGACGCTTTAGAGGGATTAATAATGTTTAAAACATCTTCAACTTCTTCTTCATTAAGGAAAATATATTCAAGATTTTCTATTAGACTTTGTATTTCATTGAGGGGAGTTCCATTACAATCATCAATATTTGACTGTGCAGCAAAGAAAATATTAAATTCATTTGCTCTTTCTATATCATCGAAAATTAGATTGTCATTTTTTACTAGAAGGGGTATTTCATGATCACGTGATTTGATTCCGGTAAGCTGTTTTACAGTTTTCCACCAATTTGAACCAGACGAGTTTTCATTAATTAACTTTTTTAATTAAATTATTTTTATGTTCTTCTTTCGACTTTCTCATTAAATTAGTAACATCATTTCTTATTCGTCTGAACTTATTCCAGTCTGAGGGACTATTGGAACGCCTAGCTTTTCTATGTATTCTATTTGTCTTTCTAATTAATTTTCTAATGTTACTAGTTAACTATTGTGGTTGATTTTTTCGAACAGTGATAATTTTACTGGGAATACATAATTCCGCAGCATCTAAAATAGCGTTTGTTATATTTGTCGTAAGATCATTAACATTATCAGAAGAAATAAGAGAATCCCAGTCAACATCCGATAAGTACTGTTTAGATTTATCATAATCCCCACGATCGTATAGCCATATCTTACGCTAAGAAGTTTCTTGAGAAATTTTAGGAATATTTAAAAAAACCAATAATAAGACAATGAGAGCGTGTGAGATCTTGTAGGGGTGAACCAACTCCGCAATATGTAACAATAGTTCACATTATTAGTCATGAACAAATCTATAAGCGACGAGGAGTGTTCAGTGAAGTGTGTAGGGGTGTCTATTAACTGATTTAAACTAAATTGTGCCAATAAAGATTTAATTTAGGAATTTGAACTGTTCAATTGGTTTTCATTAAAATCCCCCGTAGCCATAATATAATCTACACTGTTATCATTTAGGGCCATATCAAAAGTATTTTCTAGTTTGAGCCAAATGTCTTGATTACTGTTCGGAGGGATATAAAAGTTCCAAATAATATCTTTTTACCTTGAAGTTTCAATTGTAGCCATACCGCTTCCAGATTATCCATCTCTAGACCAAAACGACGAGTCACATTTATATTATCCCTTATGTAAACAACAACCCTTCCCCCCATTTTATGTGGACCCCAGTCACTCCTAAAAGATGTATGAAAATTTAATAATTTTATCGAAATATTATTGTATATTGTCCACAATCACATGGAATATTTGCATAGTATTATACTTCACTCTCTGTTTTCCTATATAAAAACATGACAGTAGTTTTGTTATTGCATCCTAAAATCAACTGCATGACTATTCACCCGGTTGTGCCGGTCAAAAAATGTATGACTATTCCCCCTGTGGTAATTTCAGCAACCATATTTCCCGACTTTTCTAATTCATTCATCTCATTGGTTTAAATTAAATGACGTCATGCAAGTCCTATGACTTTTTTATTGCACAAGCTAAATTACCGGGACGGCAGACGACAAGATAAAAAAAATAATGATAAATTTGTTTATTATTGTGTCACATATTGATTGCACATATAACATTACACATTATACACTTATTGACTGGGTATGAGGGAATAGCAAGTGTGTTGTCCCCGAGACACTAACTATTGACCGAGGCGAAGCCGAGGTCAATAGTCAGGGTCGTGGGGACAACATACTTGCAATTCCCGAATACACAGTCTATGAGTATTTTATTATACCGAAAAACATTAGACTCATAGTTGAATGATCACCTCAAAATGATAAAGACCAATAAACTCACGCATCTTTTGCCAGTATTTTGCATTATAAATCTGAATATTGTCTCATGGACATTTTTATACTATTTCCCCAGTCATTCATAAGAGTTTGATTCTTTTGGGAAAGTAGATTTCAACATAAATTTACATGGCGACTACAAGACTTATGAAAATTTTGAATTTTTTTGAAATTTTGAAAAATTTTGAATTTTTATTTTTAATTTTAGAATTTTGAAATTTTTTGGGAAATTTTGAAATTCTATGAAATTTATGAAAACTAAAATTTCAGAGTTTTCGTTAATAGACGATGAAGTCCGAGTGTTCCGAATAAACGAAACTTTTATCCAATCCGGTCGCGGAACTAAAAATCCGCGAAAACGATTCTCATTGCCGGTCCATAGTCTTAAAAACTATGGACCGCTCAATAGTCAAACAACTGAAAAAGGAAAAATTAAGGGTAATAACAAAATTAGCAATTTTTATATATGAAATTTTATAGTGATGTTAATATATTGAGGTACAATAAATCAAAATATACAATATAAAACAATCAATACCCAACCATAGAATTGACTTACGAGACACATTTATATACACAAACATACATTTAGCTATATCAGAAATTTTTTTTGAATAAATTATGTTTTTTAACTTTTTAGTAGAAAACAAAAAAAAAAAAAAAAAAAAACCTTTACGTAAAATAAAATCGATTAAAAATTAAAAAAGAAAAGAAAAAAAAGTAAATTAAGTAAAAGCATAAAAACATTTCTATATATTCCATATTTATCAACAGTATCATTTTTCCTTTAATTAACTTCAAGTTGAAACAGTAAACATGTGATTAAAGGGAATAGAAAAATGGCCAAATTCATTCTGAAAGTTAATTTCTATGCTAAAAACAATTTACGTCTCGTGTTAAAATCAAAAACACATTTACATGAAAATGGCTGTATTTCATCACAATTCATTATTTGAAATAATTTTTGATCCTGATTTAAACAGCTAAAACCTTCAATAAACTGAACATTGTTAAACTAAAATTAATCTCAGATCATCATAGAGAGGACAGTCTAAAATAAAATGGTTTTCAGTTTCAGCACAGTTTTTATTACATACAACACAAAGTCTATTTTTCCACCGGTACTGGCGCTTGGCGTACCTTCCGGTGTCTATGGCAAGCGGTAGTGACCCGGCGCGGAACAGAACCATACCACGTCGATACGATATGAACTAGTCTTGAAACGTATGTTTCGGTACATCGGATTTGCTTAAATTGTCTATGAGTTCGTAATTTGCTCCCATTTTGGTTTCCTCGATCGGTAAAAAATTCATCATACCATTCTTCCTGGACACGCACATCAATCTTTTCTTTAACGGTTTTCATTATAAATTTGGTACTAAAAGTTAAATCATTCACTTCGCTTTGGATATTCAAAATTTCGACAGTTTTATTTACTTCGTGGTTCAACATTTTCACCCCCGTGAAGCGCATCGCCAAATGTTAGAAACAGTTCTGGTTTCGTCCATCCGAAATAACCTACATAAAAGCCTGACGCAAGAAATTCGTTGTTTACTGACACATGAACACCAACCCATATCGCCTCGTGTTGAAATGTTCGAAGTGTTTTTTCCAACAGATATCTGAATTGAATTACAAATATATGGCTCTGAAACCCCTCAGTCAAATGAACTGAAACTTGGTAGGAAGCATCTATGGAAGGTCCTCTATAAAGACTGCTTATTTCGTCCCAATCCACGAACAAACATGGCCGCCACAGACAATTCTTGTTTCTGATTGGCAGATTTTTAAAAATCTTCTTCTCTGAAACCGCTTGGCCAACTGAACCGAAACTTGGTGGGAAGCATCTATGGATGGTCCTCTGTAAACATTGCTCATTTCGTTCCGATCCGTTAGCAAACATGGCGGCCACATGCGACTCTTCTTTCTGATTGGCAGATTTTTAAAATTCTTCTCCTCTGAAACCGCATGGCCAAATGAACCGAAACTTAGTAGGAAGCATCTATGGAAGGTTCTCTATGGGAATTGCTCATTCCGTCCCGATCCGTTAACAAACATGGCCGCCACAGGCGATTCTTGTTTCTGATTGGCTAATTTTTTATATTCTTCTTCACTGAAACCGTTTGGCCAATGAACCCAAACTTAGTAGGAAGCATCTATGGAAAGTCCTCTGTTGCGATTGCTCATTTCGTCCCGATCCGTTAACAAACGTGGCCGCCACAGGCAATTCTTGTTTCTGATTGGTTGATTTCTAAAAAACTTCTCCTGTGAAACCGCTTTGCCAAATGAACCGAAACTTGGTAGGAAGCAGCTATGGAAGGTTCTCTATAAAGATTGCTCATTTCGTCCCGATCCATAAAGCCACAGGCAATTCTTGTTTCTGATTTCTAAAAATCTTCTCCTCTGAAACTGCTTGGCCAAATGATCCGAAACTTAGTAGGAAGCATCTATGGAAGGTCCTCTATGGGAATTGCACATTCCGTCCCGGTCCGTTAGGAATCATGGCCGCCACAGGCGATTCTTGTTTTTGATTGGCTGATCTTTTTATATTCTTCTCTACTGAAACCGTTTGGCCAATGAAACCAAACTTAGTAGGAAACATCTATGGAAAGTCTTCTGTTGCGATTGCTCATTTTGTCCCGATCCGTCAACAAACATGGCCGCCACAGACAATTCTTGTTTCTGATTGGTTGATTTCTAAGAAATCTTCTCTGAAACCGCTTTGCCAAATGAACCGAAACTTGGTAGGATGCATCTATGGGAGATCTTTTTATATTCTTCTCTACTGAAACGTTTGGCCAATGAAGTCAAACTTAGTAGGAAACATCTATGGAAAGTCTTCTGTTGCGATTGCTCATTTCGTCCCCATCCATTAACAAATATGGCTACTACAGGTATTCTTGTTTCTAATTGGTCGATTTCTAAAAATCTTCTCCTCTGAAACTGCTTCGCCAAATGAACCGAAACCTGGTAGGAAGCGTCTATGGAAGGTTCTCTATAAAGATTGCTCATCTTGTCCCGATCCACTAACAAACATAGTCGCAACAGACAATTCTTGTTTCTGATTGGTCAATTTCTAAAAATCTTCTACTCTGAAACAGCTTGGCAAAATGGACCGAAATCTTGGGTAGAAGGATCCGTTATCCGATATTGGGAAGTGGCTTAAAACATTTTTTGATTCAGCTATTTAGATTCATCCGATGTGGCCGATTGTGTTGCATTTGATATTTTGTCGGACAAACGGAATGAAATAAATACGATATTAAAATTACATACTAATATTTGTCAAGGGTAATATATTTAGAAACTATGATGCGTAGAAAGATTTGTTCATCAACCACAATTAATATGCATATCGTGCATATATTATATTCAAATAATTGCTTTTTAAACGGTGACATTTTTAATGTATGATTTTTTTTCTTAATATCAAATATATATTTTAAAAGTTAACGTATCGTAACTGCACACTTGATCACTTCACTTTATGATAAATATTACCATTATTATATAATAGTCTTTGTCATATAGAAATGAAATATGATTCCACGTACTGTTTAACCTGACTGACTAGGATTATTGTGTTTAACGCCACTTTCAACAATATTTCAATTATATCGTGGCTGTTATTTTTATAGGTGGTACCGGAGTACCAACAGAAACCCTCCGACCTGCCACAAGTGGAACTGTTTCCATTTTTTTCTATATTGTAGACACTGAACACGACTAGTAAAATTCTTTTAAGTCTCCGCTAAATTCCTTACTTTAAGCCTACACACATGAAAAAAAAAACCCACACATTGTAATATAACAAGATATGATTATAATCTAACGATTATGAAGTCTCCCAAACCGGCCACTGACACTATCTACCCACATATCAAATTTGATGATATCGGACAATGTTGAATTTTTACCCCCCATTTTTATGCCGTGTTTTGACAGCCAATTTGAAAATTGCAGACATCTTGAAATTTTGAAAACGCAGAATTGCTCCTCTAATGGTGACCTATCACTATGTCAAATTTTATGTCTCTATCATTATGCAGTTAGAAGTTATCAACATTAATGTACGAAATTTCAAGTTTCCCATTGGATTCTATAGTAACCCCCATCCCCTTTGAACCCCCAAAAATATAGCTTTGACCCCCTTTGCCACAAATCTGAATATTTTAGGATCAACTAGATACATATATCTATAAATCCACCAAGTTTCATGAAATTCTGTCCTGTAGTTCCTGAGATCTGCCGTGGACAAGTTCATGGTGCACGGAAAGAAAGGAGAATAACAAGAATAATAAGAATAAGAATAATAATAATAATAATAAGAAACGCAGCAAAAACAATAAGTCTCCAAACGTTGTTTGGGAGACTTAATAATTTTCATGCGGATATTGTATTAATGAAATGCAGGTAATATTTCAAAAAGTGTCTTTTATTAGGTGGAATATTGTCTGCTTTCGAAGATTAGTATTAGTTTGTATAAGATTGATCACTTAGAACGCGGAAGTTCACGAGTTAGATTTCTGGTCCTGTCAAAATCAAGAAATATGAAAAGTGGTATTTGATTTTAGACAACCACTCCACAAATTTCATATGGAAAAAGAAAATACAGAATAGTGATGAAAAGCCGATCATGTATGATGCAGCGTTAACTTGCGAGGAAAGATTATGTGAATTTGTGTTGTACTGGTAATCACATGTGCAGCTTAAAAGACAACATATTATTTTCAGGTCAAATATTGCACTTAGTGGTTTCAAGCAATTTTTTTCATTGAGGAAGTAAACCATTGCTGTATATGAACTGCGTAGTTATTGTCAAGCACAAGTGGATGCCCACTGACTCCATGGTACCATGCTTGAAAACTTGTTTCCACGTACACCTTGTCTCGGGTAGTTAAATGAAACTCAGCACCTGAATAGAGTTTCATCATACTCAATAGCTTATGTACATTCTTTTCTTAATATTATTTTAATACCCCAGTGCCGATAAGTCGGGATGGCGATAAAAATGAAAAGAAACGCAAGATATGTGTGCTTGTTTATGTTAGATATATGATCTACTTTTAATACAGTTTCATATTTTAATGTATAGTCAGATCCTATGATACCGAGGGTTCTTTTAAAAATGTCAAAACCATTGTCAGCTAAAACGTTTAACTCAAACACTGATGGGTTGAATTTGCTGAAGTTAATTTGAAATATACAATACAACCTAGCAACCTTTCTGGATACAGAGATACACTACGGTTGTCACTTGCTCGAAATCATTGTAATATGCATTGTCTTTGTATGGTATGAAAAAGCCTTGCATACCATAGTATGACTTATAATCATGGGTTAGATTTCTGTAAAATTAATAATCAGAAATATCTAAATAATTCGACGTAGTATAAAAGACCATGATGCACTTGGATAAACAGGTTTATGTTAACTGTGAATTTTAAAATCATAAGTTTCATATTATTCATTTGTCCCTTTGTATTTGGATATTTATCAACAACGGCTGATGGTTTATAGTAAAAAAAAGTTTATAATGGGCGGGGCTTAAAAGGTAATTGGTATATTAGACGAATAAATCAAAGCTGTATTCGTATATTATATTTGAACAGCAATTGTAATGATTGCTGGAAAAGACACGGTATAGGTGCCCGATCTTTCTGTCATTTCAACAAGGTAAGTTTCCAAATGTAAATTTTATATATCTAGATGAAGCAAAACATCTTACAGTTTTGTATGCAAAGAAAAGCTTTTAATATTGAAAAAAAAAACGAGAGTCTAATAATAATAATAATAATAATAATAATAATAATAATATATTTCAACCAATACCGATACCAACCTGAAGTACTACGGGGATAGGTAGAACAAAAATACCAAAACTCTGTCAGCTAAAAATTTGAGCTTAAAGGGGCATTATCTGCCAAAATCGTAAATTTTTATTACCCATAAAAACTATCAGATATGATTGATGCCTTAATAAAACGTGTTTCTGTAACTTATAAATGTTATGAAATGTACGCGCACCGGGGAAAAACGGTGCAACTGCTCGTGTTTTGAGATCGACCAAGAAATGGACGCCATCTTATTAATTATCGGCATTGTTTACGGAGTTTGCCGAATCGTCATTAAATCAGTACAACAATGCACTTATTTCTTATTTTCTGTGAATCTGCTTTTAGTCCGTGTTCATTACGGACAAAGAACCATGGAAGTTTGCAGTTAATAAGCGACAAAATACAAATTATTCGTTTTTACCTGTCATTAGTAAGGTCAGTTGCATAAGGAGAAAGCGAGGTCAAATTATTTGCTTGCAAGAAAATAATAAATCGATGGTAATTTTCGTTCTCAAAAGGCGAAAAGTGGTACGATAAGCTGTTCAATGTGCAATATTTACCTTTATGTCATCATTTTAAAGCTATTTACCAATTTCCAAAACATATAATTTTTTTGGTCGAAATCGTAGCTAATGCTCCTTTAATATTTTAAAAGACAAAGACTTACCTACTCTGCAAATTTAGAACAACAAATCATAAATTACCAATTGAATGCAGACGCTGGTGTAATATACCAAGAGAAGACATAATTTGTACATTATGCTAAAAAATTGAAATTGGCGATGAATTCGATTATATATTTTCATATGATAATTTTTATAACCAAAGAAAACTGTACCCTAAAGGAAAGCTTAGAAACAGATCTAATACTTTGAAATTCAATGAAATTATTACATCTAAAAATAAATACGACCTTCAAACATTATGTACATTTGTTGTCATCATAAATAAAGGTGTGTGCCCTCCCAGTTATACTGAACTGCTACCAACCTGTACATATATTGTGTAAATAGTATATTTTGTATTTTATATCTCTATGTCATTTTGGTTTATGAGAAATAAAGATATATACATAACCGCTCACTTTCTTGGCTTGGTACAAATAGTGAATTTTGCATTTCCAAACCAAAGCAGTAACTTAGAAACATAATGCACTACGTCTATTGACCACCTTCACCAAGTTGACTATACTCTCACGTTTAGTATTTACTTACAACAAAACATAGATTGAAAGTAAAAATAAAAGACCCGTCGATGCACTCGCTTTTTAATTCAATCAACAATAACTGTCGATATCTTAACTGTAAGCAATCCTAATTCTCCTACGTTTGCAACACACATTTATTTTAAGGAATTTACGTTGAATAAGGCAAACATTACAAGCGACTCTTGCAAGTTTTTTGGATTTAGACATACCACTTTATCAATGTAACTTTTCCATGCGTTTACGACAGAAGATATTTTTTTCTTTTCCTATCGTAAATTTTTTCGCTTACATTTTTTATTTAGTTCATTTTCCACGTATTTGTAATAATATGTGTGACTTAAATGACCGTAATCTCGTAATAACAGCAAAAACGTTTACACCAAGTATACCGCTTATATGAATTATTGAAAACTTTCACAAAATTGTATAACTGCCACAGATCTTGTACATAAATACAATTCTACATGTACATATCTGATAAAAAAGTATTTACCCTCCATGTTTTTTATGGCGACGTAATAAACAAAACTAGATATGTCAAATCTGACACAACTTAACTTTTAAAACCCTTGAAAAATCTTATTCGTAAAGGGTATGACTCACTTATAGCTCACTATTTGATAAAGATTCATTTTTCTAAAAAATATAGACAATTTTTATCTCACGAAGACCATCTCTGGATGTACATGATCAATAATTGATATTGAAATATGCTAGAAGTATCAGCTATGCTTTTAATGATCTTTAACTAACCGAATCTACCTTCCTAGCTAGTCGCCAGTCAACTACGAGCATTCATTGACCCTGCAATTGTAATGTACAGGTTTATATTGTCAATCATGTTTGTAATAGTATGTGATCTTTGTGAGTAGAAGCAATATGTGCAGGTTTGTTTATAGTTTTGCTATAAATTTATTGTCGTTGTAGATCCCCTTATCAAGAGGTGAGGGTTGGGATCCCATTAACCGGTTTAATCCCGCCACACTTTTGTGTCGGTCCAAAACCAGAACCCCGAAGTCATATGTTGTGGTCTTTTGTGTATTCAGTGAGTTCGGTTAAGATGAGAAGTGATAGTTCATTTTGTTGATATTGGTGGAATTGGTGACCATCATTGAGGGCCCGGATGGTTCAATGAGCTAGGTAGTTGGATTACCTAACAACTCATACAAGCCTATCATCAATACGACGTTGGTTTTCGCCGGCTTTGTAAATTACAAAAAGGGTGCACTCGACTCGCAGCCGCAAGTGATAAAGTTTACCAGTTGCTTGCCCATGGTCGGTGTTCTCTTCGGGTACTCCGGCTTCTTCCACCACTAAAACTGGTCACCATGATATATAGCTGAAATATTGCTGAAAGTGTCGCTAAGCACCAACAATCAAATCAAATCAAATCAATCATGACCATCATTGTTATACTTTCTTTCCATCATATATATATGAACATGGACAACCATATACAATATGAATAAGTAGATGTCAGGACATGTTGTTATTTAAAGTAATATTACACCAGTTTTGGGTGAAGAAATTTGTTCCCTGAAAATTCAATATGGAATACGGCGGTACCTTTACTAAGCTATTCATGCATGTTTCAAGTCGAAATATGTTCCCAACAACTAGAACCAATTTTTCGTTTGCAATTATTCTTATGTGGTACACACGGAATATATATATATATATATGTTTTCATCAACTGAACATTGCGCATGAGCGATAATCTCCCCGAAAGAGTTCAAATCTTGTGTCACGCGCATTTCATTTGCATTACTGTACTGGAACACAGAATTATCTGCTGTCAAATATTTTTCGATTTGCTCTGAAATCTGCTTTTGATTGGATTTTTAATGTTATGCAGTTGATTTTAGTTAAAATTAAAGGGCATATTAAGTGAAAATATTTAAATGTATGCTTTATTGGCGAATAGAGGCCACAGCTTATACAATGTGGACTGCCGGCCAAAAGGCGTAAGTGGCGAGTCCAGAAACATTATCATTAGCCTTATCCATGATTAATCATGAATATCATTATTAAGATTGTCAACAAACATGATTGTTCATATGGTTATCAACATTATCATAAATCATGAATTGCATTATCATTATAAGCGTTATCATTAATCATGGTTATTAATCACGATTATCATTGAACATTATCATAATTATTATTATCCTGACTGGCCCTGGAGACAGAAGCTCAGTACTTGACGGATATTATAGTCCATAGCGTGAACATGGTGCAGAACTGTTGGTGTTGTGTCGCTGTTTCGCCGACACAAGCTCGGTACTTGACGGATTTTAAAGTCCATTAATGTGAACATGTTGCAGAACTATTCATGTTGTATCGCTGTTTCGCCGCTTTGTGACCCCGGGTTAAGAGTTGAAGTGAACGCAACCAAATCCATTACACAAACGAAGTGCTGAAATACTTTTGTGGTTTCTGATAGTAACTCGATAGCATAGTCCCTTGTGGATATACATATTAAATTTGATAACACAGTCTCGTTTGTGAACCACGTTCCAATACACTAAAGAATTGAAGCTTAAAATGAACTGGTAACAAAGTCAAATGTAGATATTCCTGTGTGAACACCACACTGTTCATTACTGTACTGTGCTTTCAAACTGTAGAGGTAAATATTTCACCAACGCTATTGACATTAAATGTAACATGACATATCGTGATTTTCCCACGATGAGCCGTGACAAGCAATAGTGTATTCTTTTCGACGTTTTCTGAAACATATAGCAAAACGACAGCAGTAACTTGTACAAAATAATGTGGAGGATGGATGGGTTTTCGTTTCTATAAAATTAAGTATCAAATTATAATTGTACTTCGCTGAAATATTTCTTCGTCTGCAACCCTTCCAAATCTTTGAGAAAAAGGAGGTTATGACGTCACATTGGTATGATTGACCCTTAATGGACACGTGATACCGATTTCCATAAATCAATGATTTTCTGAAAATCAGTCATTAATTTTAGAATAAAGACCTCAAAAGCGAGATAACTCGCATTTGATATTATAAAATATTAACACCACTAATTTAATTTAATATAAATGGATAAATTGACTTAAATTAGATTTCTGTTTGACAAATAGAATAAGAGAATGAAAGAATATATGTTTTATTGGCGAATAGAGGCCACGGTTAATACAAAGTGGACTACCGGCCAAAAGGCGTAAGTGACGAGTCCAGAAACATTATCATTAGCCTTATTCATGATTAATCATGAAAATCATTATTAAGATTGTCAACAAACATGATTGTTCATATGGTTATCAACATTATCATAAATCATGAATTGCATTATCATTATAAGTTTGATCATTAATCATGGTTATTAATCACGATTGTCATTGAACATTATCATACTTATAATTATCCTGACTGGCCCTGGGGACAGAAGCTCAGTACTTGACGGATTTTATAGTCCATAGCCTGAACATGGTGCAGAACTGTTGATGTTGTGTCGCTGTTTCGCCAAATGGCCACATATAAAATTGCACATTTTATATCCGGCCACCGCCACCTCATGGTGGAAGTGACACAACATCCAGCCGTGGCCTGTTCGCACTTGTAATTACAACAATATACACACAAACATCAAATTATCTTCGCAAGCAGCCAAAACGATAATACACATTTTAAAGAAAAAATTATTTACATTTGGATGCTAAACGCCCGTTTCTCAATAATGTCAGCTTATACGAATTATTAAAAATCAGAAGTTCATATTTACATTCACAATAGTACCATTGCAAAGTCAAGTGTTTATCATATGGAATGCTTAAATGAAATCAAACAGGTATGCCTGCATACGGAACAAAAATAGTTCGTTTCCTATGTCAGAAAGGTGAACACCGTCCTCACAAAACATCATAGTCTCGTTCCAGGCTAATCCCTTATATAACCCCCACCAGCCTGTATGCAAATCCAAGCAGCATAGTTGTTGATTCGTGCCGCTGCTCTATTCAAAGCTCTACTGTTCTGACTATATCTCCAAGAAATCCTAGGCAGTATTTGGGAACATATCAATTTTGCTGTTGGTAGAAGAGCCATCAGCTGACCTAACTAGTCCTTAATCTGACATCTGAGTTCACGCAACTTTACGGCTCCATTGCTGTTACCCCCACAATGTACTACCAAGAAATCAGGTGGTTGATTAAAACGTAACAGATACTTAACTCTAGGAATTAGTTCCTCTTCAATACATTCCTCCTTTACCTTGCCACCACAGGCTACAATCTCTCCGTCTCAGGTCAATATTAGAGCCTTCAAACGTGCCTCGGGCGTAAACGAAATCACGTTTAATGATGGACGAACCTACAAACCACGCCGATTTCATTATCGGCCATTCCGTATCACCTATTAACCAAAATACAAATTGTTCGTTTTTAAAATAAAACTTTGTGATAATATACATTTAAATAAAAAAAAAACAGATTTAATATATCAACTTTCTCAACAAGTAATTATGAGCGTATGTATGACTCGAATGCGTTTGACTTCCAACGCCCCAATTTCATGATTTCCTCATTACTAATGTTTTGAGCTGCGGCCAACGACTCAGCTCCTATTCTGAAGGAATGCGATTTGTAACCAGAGGCATCAATCCCCAAGACCTTCAATGCTTTGATTAGAACAGAGACCAACTGATCGTGACATTGGCTTTCCGTTAAAATGACAAAACAAAGGACCGCTTATAGACGGCCTTTCTGCGTTATACTTATTAAAAAACTCCAACGGACATATTGTTGTGCGTGTCTCATTTATATATATATATAAACACCTTTTCCTCTCTGATCATTTTTTGAATGATTAATTCGAACCTTTATTGAGTGTAAATCGCCTACTATTACGACTGTCACATCTTTTAAGACAATAATTTGGTGTGCCTGACCAGGCTTTGTGTAAGCTATCTCTCCAACTCGGAGAAAACCATGAAATGCGAAAGTAAATGATGTTGCGAACAACAGAGCTTCATATGAGGAAAAACAAATTGATGACAATTTATCGATTATTTTAGTCAAGAGCTCAAGCGTGATAGGAATTCTATAATCCTTTGAGCTTTTCGTTCGCTTCATACCTTCTAGCATTTTACTCACTATAAAATTATGTGAAAGGTCTTGAGAAACAGACGTTGACTGTAAAATTTTACAACGAAAACCAATAGCTGCCACATAACATCTAGCAGTACTGTGTGCTTTCCCCTTTAGTGATAAATAAGCTACAAATAGTACAATATGGGATGGAGGGGGTGGCCATATTAAATCTAAGTTATACTCTACGCGAAAAGCTTGAAAACTATCTAAGCCAACTGTGTAAGTGTCTTTTGTATTTGACGCCATAGATGCATCGACTAGACGACCAATTTCACATCCAATATCAACTGCAGAAGTTCCTGTGGTACTGGGGTCATCTCTAGATCTACTTCCCTCAGAAGACTCCCGAATCGTTGCCACTGTTTGCTTGATATAACATCAGCAATGCAATTGATTTGGCTTTCAATGTGTATAGCTTTGAATGGCATATTATATATCATTGTATACAAGACTAAAGGCCGAATCAACCCCATTACCCGCCTTGATTTTGAGGACTTTTTATTCAAAATATATACTAATGCCTTATTGTCCTTATGAAGCAAAATCTGTTTATTGGACAGGTCCTGCTTGAACAGAACAATGGATAAAACAATGGGAACTAACTCCAAAAACGTAATGTCTGCCATAATGTCAGGTTTATGCCAATGATCAAACCACTGATAATAAGTCCAGTGGCCTGCAAAAAATACCCCTCAACCTAAATCCGGGTTTCCAGCGCTATTTGTAAATAAATTTATTTGAGAATTTGAAAGCCAGATATTCTGCCCGAAAGAACATGTGCGTTGAAATTTTCTAGAAACGAAAGCCAAATTTTAATATCCGCTTTTATACCTGAAGATAACCTAATATAATGAGAAGGCCTATTTATACCACACATTGCATCGCAAAACCTTCGATTAAACGCCCTTACTGATGGGATAGCTTTGGAGCAGAAATTTAGAGAGCCGACTAGAGATTGTAAATCCCAGAGAGTTATTTTTGTTCTGCCAAGTGCAGATTCCAATTTTTCTTTTACCTCCGACAATTTGCATTGTGGTATTCGAATTACCATTTCCAATGTTTCTATTTCCAATCCGAGAAATGTCAAAATAAACGAAGGACCAATTGTTTTATCTTCTGCAAGTGGAACCCCCCAATCTTCACAGATTATCCTATGACGATCCATTAACTGCAAGCATTCCCCTGTCCCGGCTTTTCCGGCTAATAAAAAGTCGTCAAGATAGTGTTCTACTGATCTTTTTCCCGATTTAAACTTAATTGCCCATTCAAGGAATGTTGAACAAATTTTAAACAGAGCGCATGACGCGGAGCAACCCATGGGTAAGCATTTGTCAAAATAAAATTGATTTTTTAAAGTGGAAACCAAATAATTCGAATTCGTTTGGATGTATAATTAACAATCTAAAGGCTGAGAGTATATCCATACGCGCTAACTCAGCGCCCCTACCGATCTCACTTATCGTGGATAAAACCTTATCGAAAGATGTATACTGTACAGTTGCTAATTCAGGATCAAAATAGCTATTAACGCTATTTCCTAACGGAAAACTCAAATGTTGAATCATGCGCCAACCAGAAGGCTTCTTGGCAACGAGACCTATCGATGATAAGCGCAGATTACGAAAAGACCCGCTTCGATTTCTTTCGAAATTTTAACTTTTAATTCGGCCTCGTGTTGTTCCGTTGAAATTATATTTTTACAATTAAACGTTATTCATTGGCCTGTGTAATTAACTCTAAATCCACTTGTAAATCCATCAAGTAAAACAAATGCATCATCACGATTAGGATATATCTTCAAATAATGTCTCAAGTTATCCACCGTAATGGGAGTTCTTCCAAGCTCTATCAACTGGGACTTTTCCTGTTCTCGATGTCGCGGACTTTCCTTGACGAAAACGAAATCCGTTATGGTTTGTAAGATTTCTTTCTTTCCGAAAGTCACCGCGTCCGCTATTGGTGTGTGTGTCTAAATATTTAACAATTCCCCTTTCTGCCTGAGTATCTTGACCCGATTTATTTAATGTACAATATAACGCAGCATGTGACCCCGCGCATCTTAGCCACTTATGCAGATAACGGCATGTAGGTCGACCACACCTGCCCTTGTTGTTATAAGTAAAACATTTACCTAAAGATATGCTATCAGTTGCAGGAGTCTGACCCTGCGTCATTAACAGAAGCCACAACTCCATATCATTTGCTCCCCAAGCCAAATAACTGAATTGTTGATCATAACTTATTATTAACCAACTTAAACCAAAACACCTGTTTGCCCCTAGCTTAACATTTGACATATATTATAACAGACCCTGGGTGCTACTGGGGTGGGCAGCCGTGTAAATGCTTGTATAGATTACAAATGCATGTATCCATGTACCTATATCAGTAATTTTCTTTCCAGACTTTTGTTTTAAATTCAGATTGTCATTGTTATCTATAACTATAGTTCTAGACTGGTCATTGTGTGAATTTGATAATAGAAATTCTAACTCGAGGTATTCACCATTTATAATTTTGTCTCTTCATTGCTGAGATACATTTGTTCCCAAGTCATCACTAAAACTTGGTGCAATATTTGACCTCTCATTAGTTGATAAATTTGTGTTTGTATGATTTATACCTTAAAGCATTGGCTGCTGAATATTATCTGGAGTTGAAACAACATGTGGTGACCTGTTCATAGCCTCTATGGCTTGGGTTATCTGTTCATGTAGTTCAGGCATTATCCGCTCCATCACTGTAGTAGCCATGCGATCCATATCATGGGTTAGGACTGCTGGTCCTGGCTGGTAATCATGTCTGCTCTGACGCAGGGTAGTTTCAGCAGAGGATTCTTTGTGGGCTGATTTCCTTCTGTTGATCGCTGCAAAGGGGTTTTTCGACTTCCTGGCAGTTCGACCCTTGTTTAACGTACAACACTCTGTAAAACTATAGTTTCATTCCTTTAAAATTAGGAGAGAAAACATTCAGATGACGATTAAACACATCTGAGATTAGCTAATAATTAGTTTAAAATTCTTATCAAAATGTACAAGCGTGTAAAAACCTTGTGATTATTTAAAAAAGGTATATAAAATAGAATATATACACTATGAATCGATTTTGGTGTCTTGAACGATTAAAAAAATCAAAAATCCTCGACCACGTGCTTCTAGCACCATGTGCTTATATCAAGAATAAGTCCAAAACCTCTGGTAAAATCCTGACAAGACATAAAATGGCTAAACTATTTGACAAATCTTAAAAAAATCGACAAATTATTTTCGTTTCTATAAAATTAAGTATCAAATTATAATTATGCTTCGCTGAAATATTTCTTCGTCTGCAACCCTTCCAAATCTTTGAGAAAAAGGGGTTTATGACGTCACATTCGTATGATTGGCCCTTAATGGACACGTGATACCGATTTCCACAAATCAATGATTTTCTGAAAATCAGTCATTAATTTTAGAATAAAGACCTCAAAAGCGAGATAACTCGCATTTGATATTATGAAATATTAACACCACTAATTTAATTTAATTTATCCCATAAATGGATAAATTGACTTAATCCAAAAATTCCACGATATTTACCTTTCATATTACATTAAATGACATGGCGCCTGAAACACAACCATCATGGTTTCTTATATCGTTGATATGATAGATTTTTGTTCATATATGTTATTAAAATGAAAAGCAAAAAAAAATACCACTGTGGCGGAACTGTTTCACAATTCTAAAACAAAAGGAGAAAGAGGCAAAATGACTGCGCGTATTCCAGGCTTGATACAAGGGATTGAATACAAAGTTGCGGGACTAAGCTAGTTTTATGTGCCCAAATTAATATATTTTATAAATTCAACTTAGTGTTATTATACTTTTTCAGAAAAAAGGATATACGTAATGAAGCCAGTGTGTGTTGTTGTCGTGTTGCTTTCCTGTATCAAGGTTTCCTACACTTGTCCCAGTGTTTGTAGATGTTCCGGCAACAAAGTGTATTGCAGAAATAAAAATTTGGCAGAAATTCCATCTGGAATACCTGCCAGAACACAGGAATTGTAAGTATTCTGTTGTGTAGAAGACGATTTTATATTAGAAATATTCAAGTTATCCACAATAAATAATGTTGAGATCTGCTGTCAACAAAACAATGTTTGGAAACATCTAAAGAAACGAATTATCGGATTTCAATATAACTATATTCAAAAGCCTTTACATGCAAACACAGAGAATTCGATACTGCTTATTAACACTTTGAAACGGATTTGCATTTATACATGTAAGATATAGCGTCATTCAATAGTTGCACAACCACTAAATATTTCACTCTTATATTTGAAGAAACATAAGGACTCAAAATAAAAACAAGCGTATTGCAAAATTTATTGAGCAAAAATTTGAACAATTCGAACTCCAATAAAATTCGGGAGTAAACCCAAGTCGATTAGCGTCTCCCGTCCCTATAATAATGTTTTTATTAAAGAAGTTCTAATAAAAAAAACCAACTACGAATTCAGAGATCTCATGATCATATTGGAGAAAAACATATTTGCAAATTCATTCACTAACGCATGATATTGACCATAGAATTCCTGAAAAAATGGCTTAAGTAAAGGTTTTTCATAATCCGGATTGAGTACTTTCCCGTTGTATATCCAGTTATCAAGAGGGGAGGGTTGGAATTTCGCTTGTACTTTACTGATTAAAGAAATCGCTTACATAAACAATCTCTGGAATATCAATTGGAATTTAAAAATGAAACAGGAAATTTGATATTCAAGAAAGGAAAATTTACCATATGAAAATGGAGGTCAAAACATTATCTGAAATTTGCGAAAGTATTTGTCGTTCATTTTCATAGTTTGAAGATATCAAAGAAGTATTGAGAAATCATACATCCATAAATCGAAGACAATGGAATGGCTAAAAGGAAAAGCGGAAAAGACAAACAATTTTCTACAAAACACCACACAGAAATTAAATATTGAGCAGCAAAAACATTAATCTTAAGCTCACTGAAATATATTAGAGGTACGTGACTATCAACATTGGGATTGCTTAGTGACAAAACATCTTCTATGTGTCAGAGAAATTAAAGCTATGGGATAAATGTGTTCGGTTCTCATCTTTGACATATTTCCTGTTGTACATACTCTATTGTAAATACCTCTTGTCAGTTGATCGTTGATCACGTGTTAGGTGCCAAAGAGGTAATAGGAAACCACAAATCCATAAGTTGAAGGACAGACAATGTAATGGTCTTTGAAAATTCGGCTTTTGAGACTGCAAGAGTAAGTCGAGAAGTAGTAGTGCAATTATTTTTGTCCCAAAGTGATTTGCTATTGTAAATTAATGTTAGTGACAAAACATTATATGTATGCTATGGGATACATGTTTTCGGTTCTCATCTTTCACATAAGATTTAAGATTTACCACTAGGTGCTCCACGTCGGATAGCATATTCCGTCCCATTAATAATGCCTTTAGAGAATTCCTAATAAGAAAACCGAACTAAGATTTCAGAGACCTTAGGATCATATTGGAAACAAATTTCTGCGAACAGTTGATTGCATATGCATCCACACATAGTGTCAACCATAACATTCTTGATAATATGGCTTAAGTAAAGGTTTCTCGTAACCCTGATTAACTACTTTATATGTATCCTACTGTGTAAAACACACTTACAAAACATGTTTTTTAAAATCAATTGGCATTACAAACAAAAACAACCAAAAAAATAGCACACACACAGATGTTTTAAACGCCAAGTAGAAGTGTATAATTTGTTCGTTGCAGTTGTATTTCATATTGTGCATGGTCTGTTGTAACATCATCTCACAAAGCACAACGAATATGGTGTCTATTAAAAAGTCCATCATTTTTATAATGTTATCTTCAGTGCAATTGGTCTAAGAATTTGTGCAAGCTAAGTTTTCTTTCCACTAAATATAAATACATTTATCTTCTTGTAGCATTATTTTCAAACAAAACCATCCGATGTAAATGTTGTTTAAAATTATTTGTTTTAGCATAGAAATAATGAACTGAAGAGCATTATATTTTTCTAGGTCGTTGAATGAGAATCAAATTACAAATATCAGTCCTCAAGTCTTTGAAGGTCTATAAAGACTTAGCATTGTAATAGACACTTGATGTGATGCCATTTTGCCCGAATTATTCATATATTTGTATGAGACGAACTTCAGTGACTAACCAGGAGGAAAGAAAGTACATTAGCACTTTTCGTCTTTAAATTAAGTTTCTCTTGGATGCTGGATGCGATTACTACGTGTTTTATGGTTTGCACATTTAATCCATGCAAAACTAAAGCACAACAAATAAAAGTGAAAACATGAAAACGAAAGCACGAAACAGCAAAATGAAATTATTTAACGTTGTTTAGCTGCGAAAATGCAAAAAAACATCGTTTCGTGTTAGGTTACTTGTATTATAAATATGCTGATAAGTCATAGATGAGGAAAGAACAAAGATTGTTATAAACAACAAGTAGTAGTGCATAGTTTGTTTGTTAACGTTGTGTGTAATCTGTTGTAACATCATGTCACCAAACATGACGAATACGATTAAAAAGTCCATCATTTTCATGATGTCATCTTCAGTGTAATTGTTTCAGAAATTTATATGATTTTGGCTTAGCAAAGTCATTTAAGCTTTCTCTCCACTAAATATAAATAACTTAATCTGATTGTAACATTATTTTCAAGCAAAACCATCCGATGTAGATGTTGTTTTAAATTATTCATTTTAGCATAGAAATAAGCAACTGAATAGCTTTAACAATTCTATCATTTTTTTAATATCATCTTCAGTGTAATCGGTGCGTGAATTTGTGTGATTTTTGTAGAACAACATAATTTAAGGTTTCTTTCCATCAAATATGAATAGCTTAATCTTCTTCTAACATTATTTTCCAACAAAGCCATCCGATGTAAATGTTGATTAAGATTATTTATTTTAGCATATACATAATTAACTGAATATTTTTTTATTTTTCCAGGTCTTTGGACAGCAACCAAATTACCAATATCAGTTATCAGGCCTTTGAAGGTCTATCGGATTTAACAAAATTGTAAGTGGTTTACATTTCTACAATATATACCAGCTTAAAGGCTTATAAAACCTCAAATGACAATTTGGCAGCAATTCCCTCTGGAATACCCGAGACATTCCAACGATTGTAAAACGAAAGATGGGTTGATTTTATATTGGAAATATTCGAGTTATCTGGAATAAGTAATTTTGGGAACTGATGTCAACAAATCTAATTTTCGAAATATCAAAAGAAACGAATTAGCGGAGTAAACAAAATACGATATTACATACTAAACCAGAGTTTTTTTTAAATGGATGTGCATTTCTACATATAACATTTAACGTTTTTCAAATCATATTTCAACAGTTGCACAGCAACTAAATATTTGTCTCTTATATTTTAAGAAACATGACCACATAAGTAAGCCTATGCTATTTTACCCCAAATTATTTGTGCTCGTTGAAAGTTGATTGCATATGCATCCACACATGGTGTCCACCATAGAAATCTTGATAATATAGCTTATGTAAAGGTTTCTAGTAACCCTGATTAAGTACTTTGTATGTATCCTACTGTTTAAAACACATTTACAAAAACTTGGTTTTGAAAATCAATTGGCATTACAAAAAAAAAAAAAAAAAAAAAATAGCACACACAGATATGGTGTCTATTAAAAAGTCCATCATTTTTATAATGTTATCTTCAGTGCAATTGGTCTAAGGATTTATGTAAGGTAAGTTTTCTCTCCACTAGATATAAATACATTGATAGTCTTGTAGTATTATTTTCAAACAAAACCATCCGATGTAAATGTTGCTTAAAATTGTTTGTTTTAGCATAGAAATAATGAACTGAATAGTTTTATATTTTCCTAGGTCGTTGAGTAGGAACCAAATTACAAATATCATTCCTCAAGTCTTTGAAGGTCTATCGGCGTTAGAATTTTTGTAAGTGGTTTGAATTTCTACAATATATACTTGATTAAAAGCTATAAAAACTCCAATAATAAATTTGGCAGCAATTCCCTCTAGGATACCTGAGACAACAGAGATATTGTAAGTATTTACATATATAATCGGTCGAACCTTGTTGTTTAGAAGACGAAGGGTTTGGTGATTTTATATTGCAAATATTCGATTTATCCGGAATAACAAATGTTCCGCACTGCTATCAACAAATCAAATTTTCGAAATATCTAAAGAAACTAATTATCGAAGAAATTCGACCGACTGTACATGCAAATACAGAAAATACGATATTACATACTAATCAGTTTTTTTAAAAGGATATGCATTTGTACATTTAAGATTTAACGTCTTTCAAATCACATTTCAACAGTTGCACAGCAACTAAATATTTGTCTCCTATATTTTAAGAAACATGACCACATAAGTAAGCCTACGTTATTTTACCCCAAAATATTTGTCCTCGTCAGTATGCTAGAATATTTATCGACAACATATGTATTGTGCTTGGTGGTCGTGGTTTCAATAAAGACTTAGCATTGTAATAGACACTTGATGTGATGCCATTTTGTCCGAATTTTTTATATATTTGTATGAGGCGGACTTCAGTGGCTAGCCAGGAGGAAAGAAAGTACATTAGCTCTTTTCTTCTTTAAATTAAGTTTCTCTTGGAAGCTGGATGCCATTACTACGTGTTTTATGGTTTGCACATTTAATACATGCAACACTAAAGCACAACAAATAAAAGTGAAAACATGAAAACGAAAGCACGAAACAGCAAATGAAATTATTTAACGTTGTTTAGCTGCGAAAATGCAAAAAACATCGTTTCGTGTTAGGTTACTTGTATTATAAATATGCTGATAAGTCATAGATGAGGAAAGAACAAAGATTGTTATCAACAACAAGAAGTAGTGCATAGTTTGTTTGTACCTGTTGTGTGTAGTCTGTTGTAACATCATGTCACCAAACATGACGAATACGATTAAAAAGTCCATCATTTTCATGATGTCATCGTCAGTGTAATTGTTTCAGAAATTTATATGATTTTGGCTTAGCAAAGTAATTTAAGCTTTCTCTCCACTAAATATAAATAACTTAATCTGATTGTAACATTATTTTCAAGCAAAACCATCCGATGTAGATGTTGTTTTAAATTATTTATTTTAGCATAGAAATAAGCAACTGAATAGCTTTAAAAATTCTATCATTTTTTTAATATCATCTTCAGTGTAATCGTTGCGTGAATTTGTGTGATTTTTGTAGAACAAAATAATTTAAGGTTTCTTTCCATCAAATATGAATAGCTTAATCTTCTTCTAACATTATTTTCCAACAAAGCCATCCGATGTAAATGTTGTTTAAGATTATTTATTTTAGCATATACATAATTAACTGAATATTTTTTATTTTTCCAGGTCTTTGGACAGCAACCAAATTACCAATATCAGTTATCAGGCCTTTGAAGGTCTATCGGCTTTAACAACATTGTAAGTGGTTTACATTTCTACAATATATACCAGCTTAAAGGCTTATAAAACCTCAAATGACAATTTGGCAGCAATTCCCTCTGGAATACCCGAGACATTCCAACGATTGTAAAACGAAAGATGGGTTGATTTTATATTGGAAATATTCGAGTTATCTGGAATAAGTAATGTTCGGAACTGATGTCAACAAATCTAATTTTCGAAATATCAAAAGAAACGAATTAGCGGAGTAAAAAAAATACGATATTACATACTAAACCAGAGGTTTTTTTAAATGGATGTGCATTTCTACATATAAAAATTAACGTTTTTCAAATCATATTTCAACAGTTGCACAGCAAATAAATATTTGTCTCTTATATTTTAAGAAACGTGACCACATATGTAAGCCTATGTTATTTTCCCCCAAAGTATTTGTGCTCGTTGAAAGTTGATTGCATATGCATCCACACATGGTGTCCACCATATAATTCTTGATAATATGGCTTAAGTAAAGGTTTCTCGTAACCCTAATTAAGTACTTTGTATGTATCCTACTGTTTAAAACACAATTACAAAAACATTCTTTTGAAAATTAATTGGCATTACAAAGAAAAAACAACAAAGAAAAAAAAAATAGCACACACAGATATGATGTCTATTAAAAAGTCCATCATTTTTATAATGTTATCTTCAGTGCAATTGGTCTAAGAATGTATGTAGGCTAACTTGTCTCTCCACTAAATATAAATATATTGATCTTCTTATTTTAGCATATACATTATTAACTGAATATTTTTATTTTTCCAGGAAGTTGTACAGCAACCAAATTACCTATATCAGTCCGAAAACCTTTGAAGGTCTATTGGCTTTAACATCATTGTAAGTGGTTTACATTTCTACAATATATACCAGCTTAAAGGCTTATAAAACCTCAAATGACAATTTGGCAGCAATTCCCTCTGGAATACCCGAGACATTCCAACGATTGTAAAACGAAAGATGTGTTGATTTTATATTGGAAATATTCGAGTTATCCGGAATAAGTAATTTTGGGAACTGATGTCAACAAATCTAATTTTCGAAATATCTAAAGAAACGAATTAGCGGAGTAAAAAAAATACGATATTACATATTAAACCAGAGTTTTTTTTAAATGGATGTGCATTTCTACATATAAAATTTAACGTTTTTCAAATCATATTTCAACAGTTGCACAGCAACTAAATATTTGTCTCTTATATTTTTAGAAACGTGACCACATAAGTAAGCCTATAGTATTTTCCCCCAAAGTATTTGTGCTCGTTAAAAGTTGATTGCATATGCATCCACACATGGTGTCCACTATAGAAATCTTGATAATATAGCTTAAGTAAAGGTTTCTAGTAACCCTGATTAAGTACTTTGTATGTATCCTACTGTTTAAAACACATTTACAAAAACTTGGTTTTGAAAATCAATTGGCATTACAAAAAAAGGAACAAACAAAAAATAGCACACACAGATATGGTGTCTATTAAAAAGTCCATCATTTTTATAATGTTATCTTCAGTGCAATTGGTCTAAGGATTTATGTAAGGTAAGTTTTCTCTCCACTAGATATAAATACATTGATAGTCTTGTAGTATTATTTTCAAACAAAACCATCCGATGTAAATGTTGCTTAAAATTGTTTGTTTTAGCATAGAAATAATGAACTGAATAGTTTTATATTTTCCTAGGTCGTTGAGTAGGAACCAAATTACAAATATCATTCCTCAAGTCTTTGAAGGTCTATCGGCGTTAGAATTTTTGTAAGTGGTTTGAATTTCTACAATATATACTTGATTAAAAGCTATAAAAACTCCAATAATAAATTTGGCAGCAATTCCCTCTAGGATACCTGAGACAACAGAGATATTGTAAGTATTTACATATATAATCGGTCGAACCTTGTTGTTTAGAAGACGAAGGGTTTGGTGATTTTATATTGCAAATATTCGATTTATCCGGAATAACAAATGTTCCGCACTGCTATCAACAAATCAAATTTTCGAAATATCTAAAGAAACTAATTATCGAAGAAATTCGACCGACTGTACATGCAAATACAGAAAATACGATATTACATACTAATCAGTTTTTTTAAAAGGATATGCATTTGTACATTTAAGATTTAACGTCTTTCAAATCACATTTCAACAGTTGCACAGCAACTAAATATTTGTCTCCTATATTTTAAGAAACATGACCACATAAGTAAGCCTACGTTATTTTACCCCAAAATATTTGTCCTCGTCAGTATGCTAGAATATTTATCGACAACATATGTATTGTGCTTGGTGGTCGTGGTTTCAATAAAGACTTAGCATTGTAATAGACACTTGATGTGATGCCATTTTGTCCGAATTTTTTATATATTTGTATGAGGCGGACTTCAGTGGCTAGCCAGGAGGAAAGAAAGTACATTAGCTCTTTTCTTCTTTAAATTAAGTTTCTCTTGGAAGCTGGATGCCATTACTACGTGTTTTATGGTTTGCACATTTAATACATGCAACACTAAAGCACAACAAATAAAAGTGAAAACATGAAAACGAAAGCACGAAACAGCAAATGAAATTATTTAACGTTGTTTAGCTGCGAAAATGCAAAAAACATCGTTTCGTGTTAGGTTACTTGTATTATAAATATGCTGATAAGTCATAGATGAGGAAAGAACAAAGATTGTTATCAACAACAAGAAGTAGTGCATAGTTTGTTTGTACCTGTTGTGTGTAGTCTGTTGTAACATCATGTCACCAAACATGACGAATACGATTAAAAAGTCCATCATTTTCATGATGTCATCGTCAGTGTAATTGTTTCAGAAATTTATATGATTTTGGCTTAGCAAAGTAATTTAAGCTTTCTCTCCACTAAATATAAATAACTTAATCTGATTGTAACATTATTTTCAAGCAAAACCATCCGATGTAGATGTTGTTTTAAATTATTTATTTTAGCATAGAAATAAGCAACTGAATAGCTTTAAAAATTCTATCATTTTTTTAATATCATCTTCAGTGTAATCGTTGCGTGAATTTGTGTGATTTTTGTAGAACAAAATAATTTAAGGTTTCTTTCCATCAAATATGAATAGCTTAATCTTCTTCTAACATTATTTTCCAACAAAGCCATCCGATGTAAATGTTGTTTAAGATTATTTATTTTAGCATATACATAATTAACTGAATATTTTTTATTTTTCCAGGTCTTTGGACAGCAACCAAATTACCAATATCAGTTATCAGGCCTTTGAAGGTCTATCGGCTTTAACAACATTGTAAGTGGTTTACATTTCTACAATATATACCAGCTTAAAGGCTTATAAAACCTCAAATGACAATTTGGCAGCAATTCCCTCTGGAATACCCGAGACATTCCAACGATTGTAAAACGAAAGATGGGTTGATTTTATATTGGAAATATTCGAGTTATCTGGAATAAGTAATGTTCGGAACTGATGTCAACAAATCTAATTTTCGAAATATCAAAAGAAACGAATTAGCGGAGTAAAAAAAATACGATATTACATACTAAACCAGAGGTTTTTTTAAATGGATGTGCATTTCTACATATAAAAATTAACGTTTTTCAAATCATATTTCAACAGTTGCACAGCAAATAAATATTTGTCTCTTATATTTTAAGAAACGTGACCACATATGTAAGCCTATGTTATTTTCCCCCAAAGTATTTGTGCTCGTTGAAAGTTGATTGCATATGCATCCACACATGGTGTCCACCATATAATTCTTGATAATATGGCTTAAGTAAAGGTTTCTCGTAACCCTAATTAAGTACTTTGTATGTATCCTACTGTTTAAAACACAATTACAAAAACATTCTTTTGAAAATTAATTGGCATTACAAAGAAAAAACAACAAAGAAAAAAAAAATAGCACACACAGATATGATGTCTATTAAAAAGTCCATCATTTTTATAATGTTATCTTCAGTGCAATTGGTCTAAGAATGTATGTAGGCTAACTTGTCTCTCCACTAAATATAAATACATTGATCTTCTTATTTTAGCATATACATTATTAACTGAATATTTTTATTTTTCCAGGAAGTTGTACAGCAACCAAATTACCTATATCAGTCCGAAAACCTTTGAAGGTCTATTGGCTTTAACATCATTGTAAGTGGTTTACATTTCTACAATATATACCAGCTTAAAGGCTTATAAAACCTCAAATGACAATTTGGCAGCAATTCCCTCTGGAATACCCGAGACATTCCAACGATTGTAAAACGAAAGATGTGTTGATTTTATATTGGAAATATTCGAGTTATCCGGAATAAGTAATTTTGGGAACTGATGTCAACAAATCTAATTTTCGAAATATCTAAAGAAACGAATTAGCGGAGTAAAAAAAATACGATATTACATATTAAACCAGAGTTTTTTTTAAATGGATGTGCATTTCTACATATAAAATTTAACGTTTTTCAAATCATATTTCAACAGTTGCACAGCAACTAAATATTTGTCTCTTATATTTTTAGAAACGTGACCACATAAGTAAGCCTATGGTATTTTCCCCCAAAGTATTTGTGCTCGTTAAAAGTTGATTGCATATGCATCCACACATGGTGTCCACTATAGAAATCTTGATAATATAGCTTAAGTAAAGGTTTCTAGTAACCCTGATTAAGTACTTTGTATGTATCCTACTGTTTAAAACACATTTACAAAAACTTGGTTTTGAAAATCAATTGGCATTACAAAAAAAGGAACAAACAAAAAATAGCACACACAGATATGGTGTCTATTAAAAAGTCCATCATTTTTATAATGTTATCTTCAGTGCAATTGGTCTAAGGATTTATGTAAGGTAAGTTTTCTCTCCACTAGATATAAATACATTGATAGTCTTGTAGTATTATTTTCAAACAAAACCATCCGATGTAAATGTTGCTTAAAATTGTTTGTTTTAGCATAGAAATAATGAACTGAATAGTTTTATATTTTCCTATGTCGTTGAGTAGGAACCAAAATACAAATATCAGTCCTCAAGTCATTGAAGGTCTATCGGCGTTAGCATATTTGTAAGTGGTTTGAATTTCTACAATATATACTTGATTAAAAGCTATAAAAACTCCAATAATAAATTTGGCAGCAATTCCCTCTAGGATACCTGAGACAACAGAGATATTGTAAGTATTTACATATATAATCGGTCGAACCTTGTTGTTTAGAAGACGAAGGGCTTGGTGATTTTATATTGCAAATATTCGATTTATCCGGAATAACAAATGTTCCGCACTGCTATCAACAAATCAAATTTTCGAAATATCTAAAGAAACTAATTATCGAAGAAATTCGACCGACTGTACATGCAAATACAGAAAATACGATATTACATACTAATCAGTTTTTTTTAAAAGGATATGCATTTGTACATTTAAGATTTAACGTCTTTCAAATCACATTTCAACAGTTGCACAGCAACTAAATATTTGTCTCCTATATTTTAAGAAACATGACCACATAAGTAAGCCTACGTTATTTTACCCCAAAGTATTTGTCCTCGTCAGTATGCTAGAATATTTATCGACAACATATGTATTGTGCTTGGTGGTCGTGGTTTCAATAACGACTTAGCATTGTAATAGACACTTGATGTGATGCCATTTTGTCCGAATTTTTTATATATTTGTATGAGGCGGACTTCAGTGGCTAGCCAGGAGGAAAGAAAGTACATTAGCTCTTTTCTTCTTTAAATTAAGTTTCTCTTGGAAGCTGGATGCCATTACTACGTGTTTTATGGTTTGCACATTTAATCCATGCAACACTAAAGCACAACAAATAAAAGTGAAAACATGAAAACGAAAGCACGAAACAGCAACATGAAATTTTTAACGTTGTTTAGCTGCGAAAATGCAAAAAACATCGTTTCGTGTTAGGTTACTTGTATTATAAATATGCTGATAAGTCATAGATGAGGAAAGAACAAAGATTGTTATCAACAACAAGAAGTAGTGCATAGTTTGTTTGTTCCTGTTGTGTGTAGTCTGTTGTAACATCATGTCACCAAACATGACGAATACGATTAAAAAGTCCATCATTTTCATGATGTCATCGTCAGTGTAATTGTTTCAGAAATTTATATGATTTTGGCTTAGCAAAGTAATTTAAGCTTTCTCTCCACTAAATATAAATAACTTAATCTGATTGTAACATTATTTTCAAGCAAAACCATCCGATGTAGATGTTGTTTTAAATTATTTATTTTAGCATAGAAATAAGCAACTGAATAGCTTTAAAAATTCTATCATTTTTTTAATATCATCTTCAGTGTAATCGTTGCGTGAATTTGTGTGATTTTTGTAGAACAAAATAATTTAAGGTTTCTTTCCATCAAATATGAATAGCTTAATCTTCTTCTAACATTATTTTCCAACAAAGCCATCCGATGTAAATGTTGTTTAAGATTATTTATTTTAGCATATACATAATTAACTGAATATTTTTTATTTTTCCAGGTATTTGTACAGCAACCAAATTATCAATATCAGTCCGCAAACCTTTGAAGGTCTATTGGCATTAAGATCTTTGTAAGTGGTTTAAATTTCTACAATATATACCAGCTTAAAGGCTTATAAAACCTCAAATGACAATTTGGCAGCAATTACCTCTGGAATACCCGAGACATTCCAACGATTGTAAAACGAAAGATGTGTTGATTTTATATTGGAAATATTCGAGTTATCCGGAATAGGTAATTTTGGGAACTGATGTCAACAAATCTAATTTTCGAAATATCTAAAGAAACGAATTAGCGGAGTAAAAAAAATACGATATTACATACTAAACCGAAGGTTTTTTTAAATGGATGTGCATTTCTACATATAAAATTTAACGTTTTTCAAATCATATTTCAACAGTTGCACAGCAAATAAATATTTGTCTCTTATATTTTAAGAAACATGACCACATAAGTAAGCCTATGCTATTTTACCCCAAAATATTTGTGCTCGTTGAAAGTTGATTGCATATGCATCCACACATGGTGTCCACCATAGAAATCTTGATAATATAGCTTAAGTAAAGGTTTCTAGTTACCCCGATTAAGTACTTTGTATGTATCCTACTGTTTAAAACACAATTACAAAAACATTCTTTTGAAAATTAATTGGCATTACAAAGAAAAAACAACAAAGAAAAAAAAATAGCACACACAGATAGGATGTCTATTAAAAAGTCCATCATTTTTATAATGTTATCTTCAGTGCAATTGGTCTAAGGATTTATGTAAGGTAAGTTTTCTCTTCACTAGATATAAATACATTGATAGTCTTGTAGTATTATTTTCATACAAAACCATCCGATGTAAATGTTGCTTAAAATTGTTTGTTTTAGCATAGAAATAATGAACTGAATAGTTTTATATTTTCCTAGGTCGTTGAGTAGGAACCAAATTACAAATATCAGTCCTCAAGTCTTTGAAGGTCTATCGGCGTTAGAATATTTGTAAGTGGTTTGAATTTCTACAATATATACTTGATTAAAAGCTATAAAAACTCCAATAATAAATTTGGCAGCAATTCCCTCTAGGATACCTGAGACAACAGAGATATTGTAAGTATTTACATATATAATCGGTCGAACCTTGTTGTTTAGAAGACGAAGGGTTTGGTGATTTTATATTGCAAATATTCGATTTATCCGGAATAACAAATGTTCCGCACTGCTATCAACAAATCAAATTTTCGAAATATCTAAAGAAACTAATTATCGAAGGAATTCGACCGACTGTACATGCAAATACAGAAAATACGATATTACATACTAATCAGTTTTTTTAAAAGGATATGCATTTGTACATTTAAGATTTAACGTCTTTCAAATCACATTTCAACAGTTGCACAGCAACTAAATATTTGTCTCCTATATTTTAAGAAACATGACCACATAAGTAAGCCTACGTTATTTTACCCCAAAGTATTTGTCCTCGTCAGTATGCTAGAATATTTATCGACAACATATGTATTGTGCTTGGTGGTCGTGGTTTCAATAAAGACTTAGCATTGTAATAGACACTTGATGTGATGCCATTTTGTCCGAATTTTTTATATATTTGTATGAGGCGGACTTCAGTGGCTAGCCAGGAGGAAAGAAAGTACATTGGCTCTTTTCTTCTTTAAATTAAGTTTCTCTTGGAAGCTGGATGCCATTACTACGTGTTTTATGGTTTGCACATTTAATCCATGCAACACTAAAGCACAACAAATAAAAGTGAAAACATGAAAACGAAAGCACGAAACAGCAACATGAAATTATTTAACGTTGTTTAGCTGCGAAAATGCAAAAAACATCGTTTCGTGTTAGGTTACTTGTATTATAAATATGCTGATAAGTCATAGATGAGGAAAGAACAAAGATTGTTATCAACAACAAGAAGTAGTGCATAGTTTGTTTGTACCTGTTGTGTGTAGTCTGTTGTAACATCATGTCACCAAACATGACGAATACGATTAAAAAGTCCATCATTTTCATGATGTCATCTTCAGTGTAATTGTTTCAGAAATTTATATGCTTTGGCTAAGCTAAGTCATTTAAGCTTTCTCTCCACTAAATATAAATAACTTAATCTGATTGTAACATTATTTTCAAGCAAAACCATCCGATGTAGATGTTGTTTTAAATTATTTATTTTAGCATAGAAATAAGCAACTGAATAGCTTTAAAAATTCTATCATTTTTTTAATATCATCTTCAGTGTAATCGTTGCGTGAATTTGTGTGATTTTTGTAGAACAAAATAATTTAAGGTTTCTTTCCATCAAATATGAATAGCTTAATCTTCTTCTAACATTATTTTCCAACAAAGCCATCCGATGTAAATGTTGTTTAAGATTATTTATTTTAGCATATACATAATTAACTGAATATTTTTTATTTTTCCAGGTCTTTGGACAGCAACCAAATTACCAATATCAGTTATCAGGCCTTTGAAGGTCTATCGGCTTTAACAACATTGTAAGTGGTTTACATTTCTACAATATATACCAGCTTAAAGGCTTATAAAACCTCAAATGACAATTTGGCAGCAATTCCCTCTGGAATACCCGAGACATTCCAACGATTGTAAAACGAAAGATGGGTTGATTTTATATTGGAAATATTCGAGTTATCTGGAATAAGTAATGTTCGGAACTGATGTCAACAAATCTAATTTTCGAAATATCAAAAGAAACGAATTAGCGGAGTAAAAAAAATACGATATTACATACTAAACCAGAGTTTTTTTTAAATGGATGTGCATTTCTACATATAAAATTTAACGTTTTTCAAATCATATTTCAACAGTTGCACAGCAACTAAATATTTGTCTCTTATATTTTTAGAAACGTGACCACATAAGTAAGCCTATGGTATTTTCCCCCAAAGTATTTGTGCTCGTTGAAAGTTGATTGCATATGCATCCACACATGGTGTCCACCATATAATTCTTGATAATATGGCTTAAGTAAAGGTTTCTCGTAACCCTAATTAAGTACTTTGTATGTATCCTACTGTTTAAGACACAATTACAAAAACATTCTTTTGAAAATTAATTGGCATTACAAAGAAAAAACAACAAAGAAAAAAAAAATAGCACACACAGATAGGATGTCTATTAAAAAGTCCATCATTTTTATAATGTTATCTTCAGTGCAATTGGTCTAAGAATATATGTAGGCTAACTTGTCTCTCCACTAAATATAAATACATTGATCTTCTTATTTTAGCATATACATTATTAACTGAATATTTTTATTTTTCCAGGAAGTTGTACAGCAACCAAATTACCTATATCAGTCCGAAAACCTTTGAAGGTCTATTGGCTTTAACATCATTGTAAGTGGTTTACATTTCTACAATATATACCAGCTTAAAGGCTTATAAAACCTCAAATGACAATTTGGCAGCAATTCCCTCTGGAATACCCGAGACATTCCAACGATTGTAAAACGAAAGATGGGTTGATTTTATATTGGAAATATTCGAGTTATCTGGAATAAGTAATGTTCGGAACTGATGTCAACAAATCTAATTTTCGAAATATCAAAAGAAACGAATTAGCGGAGTAAAAAAAATACGATATTACATACTAAACCAGAGTTTTTTTTAAATGGATGTGCATTTCTACATATAAAATTTAACGTTTTTCAAATCATATTTCAACAGTTGCACAGCAACTAAATATTTGTCTCTTATATTTTTAGAAACGTGACCACATAAGTAAGCCTATGGTATTTTCCCCCAAAGTATTTGTGCTCGTTGAAAGTTGATTGCATATGCATCCACACATGGTGTCCACCATATAATTCTTGATAATATGGCTTAAGTAAAGGTTTCTCGTAACCCTAATTAAGTACTTTGTATGTATCCTACTGTTTAAGACACAATTACAAAAACATTCTTTTGAAAATTAATTGGCATTACAAAGAAAAAACAACAAAGAAAAAAAAAATAGCACACACAGATAGGATGTCTATTAAAAAGTCCATCATTTTTATAATGTTATCTTCAGTGCAATTGGTCTAAGAATATATGTAGGCTAACTTGTCTCTCCACTAAATATAAATACATTGATCTTCTTATTTTAGCATATACATTATTAACTGAATATTTTTATTTTTCCAGGAAGTTGTACAGCAACCAAATTACCTATATCAGTCCGAAAACCTTTGAAGGTCTATTGGCTTTAACATCATTGTAAGTGGTTTACATTTCTACAATATATACCAGCTTAAAGGCTTATAAAACCTCAAATGACAATTTGGCAGCAATTCCCTCTGGAATACCCGAGACATTCCAACGATTGTAAAACGAAAGATGTGTTGATTTTATATTGGAAATATTCGAGTTATCCGGAATAAGTAATTTTGGGAACTGATGTCAACAAATCTAATTTTCGTAATATCTAAAGAAACGAATTAGCGGAGTAAAAAAAATACGATATTACATACTAAACCAGAGTTTTTTTTAAATGGATGTGCATTTCTACATATAAAATTTAACGTTTTTCAAATCATATTTCAACAGTTGCACAGCAACTAAATATTTGTCTCTTATATTTTTAGAAACGTGACCACATAAGTAAGCCTATGGTATTTTCCCCCAAAGTATTTGTGCTCGTTAAAAGTTGATTGCATATGCATCCACACATGGTGTCCACCATAGAAATCTTGATAATATGGCTTAAGTAAAGGTTTCTAGTTACCCCGATTAAGTACTTTGTATGTATCCTACTGTTTAAAACACAACTACAAAAACATTCTTTTGAAAATTAATTGGCATTACAAAGAAAAAACAACAAAGAAAAAAAAAATAGCACACACAGATAGGATGTCTATTAAAAAGTCCATCATTTTTATAATGTTATCTTCAGTGCAATTGGTCTAAGGATTTATGTAAGGTAAGTTTTCTCTCCACTAGATATAAATACATTGATAGTCTTGTAGTATTATTTTCAAACAAAACCATCCGATGTAAATGTTGCTTAAAATTGTTTGTTTTAGCATAGAAATAATGAACTGAATAGTTTTATATTTTCCTAGGTCGTTGAGTAGGAACCAAATTACAAATATCAGTCCTCAAGTCTTTGAAGGTCTATCGGCGTTAGAATATTTGTAAGTGGTTTGAATTTCTACAATATATACTTGATTAAAAGCTATAAAAACTCCAATAATAAATTTGGCAGCAATTCCCTCTAGGATACCTGAGACAACAGAGATATTGTAAGTATTTACATATATAATCGGTCGAACCTTGTTGTTTAGAAGACGAAGGGTTTGGTGATTTTATATTGCAAATATTCGATTTATTCGGAATAACAAATGTTCCGCACTGCTATCAACAAATCAAATTTTCGAAATATCTAAAGAAACTAATTATCGAAGAAATTCGACCGACTGTACATGCAAATACAGAAAATACGATATTACATACTAATCAGTTTTTTTAAAAGGATATGCATTTGTACATTTAAGATTTAACGTCTTTCAAATCACATTTCAACAGTTGCACAGCAACTAAATATTTGTCTCCTATATTTTAAGAAACATGACCACATAAGTAAGCCTACGTTATTTTACCCCAAAGTATTTGTCCTCGTCAGTATGCTAGAATATTTATCGACAACATATGTATTGTGCTTGGTGGTCGTGGTTTCAATAAAGACTTAGCATTGTAATAGACACTTGATGTGATGCCATTTTGTCCGAATTTTTTATATATTTGTATGAGGCGGACTTCAGTGGCTAGCCAGGAGGAAAGAAAGTACATTAGCTCTTTTCTTCTTTAAATTAAGTTTCTCTTGGAAGCTGGATGCCATTACTACGTGTTTTATGGTTTGCACATTTAATCCATGCAACACTAAAGCACAACAAATAAAAGTGAAAACATGAAAACGAAAGCACGAAACAGCAACATGAAATTATTTAACGTTGTTTAGCTGCGAAAATGCAAAAAACATCGTTTCGTGTTAGGTTACTTGTATTATAAATATGCTGATAAGTCATAGATGAGGAAAGAACAAAGATTGTTATCAACAACAAGAAGTAGTGCATAGTTTGTTTGTTCCTGTTGTGTGTAGTCTGTTGTAACATCATGTCACCAAACATGACGAATACGATTAAAAAGTCCATCATTTTCATGATGTCATCTTCAGTGTAATTGTTTCAGAAATTTATATGTTTTGGCTAAGCTAAGTCATTTAAGCTTTCTCTCCACTAAATATAAATAACTTAATCTGATTGTAACATTATTTTCAAGCAAAACCATCCGATGTAGATGTTGTTTTAAATTATTTATTTTAGCATAGAAATAAGCAACTGAATAGCTTTAAAAATTCTATCATTTTTTTAATATCATCTTCAGTGTAATCGTTGCGTGAATTTGTGTGATTTTTGTAGAACAAAATAATTTAAGGTTTCTTTCCATCAAATATGAATAGCTTAATCTTCTTCTAACATTATTTTCCAACAAAGCCATCCGATGTAAATGTTGTTTAAGATTATTTATTTTAGCATATACATAATTAACTGAATATTTTTTATTTTTCCAGGTCTTTGGACAGCAACCAAATTACCAATATCAGTTATCAGGCCTTTGAAGGTCTATCGGCTTTAACAACATTGTAAGTGGTTTACATTTCTACAATATATACCAGCTTAAAGGCTTATTAAACCTCAAATGACAATTTGGCAGCAATTCCCTCTGGAATACCCGAGACATTCCAACGATTGTAAAACGAAAGATGGGTTGATTTTATATTGGAAATATTCGAGTTATCTGGAATAAGTAATGTTCGGAACTGATGTCAACAAATCTAATTTTCGAAATATCAAAAGAAACGAATTAGCGGAGTAAAAAAAATACGATATTACATACTAAACCAGAGGTTTTTTTAAATGGATGTGCATTTCTACATATAAAAATTAACGTTTTTCAAATCATATTTCAACAGTTGCACAGCAACTAAATATTTGTCTCTTATATTTTAAGAAACGTGACCACATATGTAAGCCTATGTTATTCTCCCCCAAAGTATTTGTGCTCGTTGAAAGTTGATTGCATATGCATCCACACATGGTGTCCACCATATAATTCTTGATAATATGGCTTAAGTAAAGGTTTCTCGTAACCCTAATTAAGTACTTTGTATGTATCCTACTGTTTAAGACACAATTACAAAAACATTCTTTTGAAAATTAATTGGCATTACAAAGAAAAAACAACAAAGAAAAAAAAAATAGCACACACAGATAGGATGTCTATTAAAAAGTCCATCATTTTTATAATGTTATCTTCAGTGCAATTGGTCTAAGAATATATGTAGGCTAACTTGTCTCTCCACTAAATATAAATACATTGATCTTCTTATTTTAGCATATACATTATTAACTGAATATTTTTATTTTTCCAGGAAGTTGTACAGCAACCAAATTACCTATATCAGTCCGAAAACCTTTGAAGGTCTATTGGCTTTAACATCATTGTAAGTGGTTTACATTTCTACAATATATACCAGCTTAAAGGCTTATAAAACCTCAAATGACAATTTGGCAGCAATTCCCTCTGGAATACCCGAGACATTCCAACGATTGTAAAACGAAAGATGTGTTGATTTTATATTGGAAATATTCGAGTTATCCGGAATAAGTAATTTTGGGAACTGATGTCAACAAATCTAATTTTCGAAATATCTAAAGAAACGAATTAGCGGAGTAAAAAAAATACGATATTACATACTAAACCAGAGTTTTTTTTAAATGGATGTGCATTTCTACATATAAAATTTAACGTTTTTCAAATCATATTTCAACAGTTGCACAGCAACTAAATATTTGTCTCTTATATTTTTAGAAACGTGACCACATAAGTAAGCCTATGGTATTTTCCCCCAAAGTATTTGTGCTCGTTAAAAGTTGATTGCATATGCATCCACACATGGTGTCCACTATAGAAATCTTGATAATATAGCTTAAGTAAAGGTTTCTAGTAACCCTGATTAAGTACTTTGTATGTATCCTACTGTTTAAAACACATTTACAAAAACATGGTTTTGAAAATCAATTGGCATTACAAAAAAAAAAACAAACAAAAAATAGCACACACAGATATGGTGTCTATTAAAAAGTCCATCATTTTTATAATGTTATCTTCAGTGCAATTGGTCTAAGGATTTATGTAAGGTAAGTTTTCTCTCCACTAGATATAAATACATTGATAGTCTTGTAGTATTATTTTCAAACAAAACCATCCGATGTAAATGTTGCTTAAAATTGTTTGGTTTAGCATAGAAATAATGAACTGAATAGTTTTATATTTTCCTATGTCGTTGAGCAGGAACCAAATTACAAATATCAGTCCTCAAGTCTTTGAAGGTCTATCGGCGTTAGAATATTTGTAAGTGGTTTGAATTTCTACAATATATACTTGATTAAAAGCTATAAAAACTCCAATAATAAATTTGGCAGCAATTCCCTCTAGGATACCTGAGACAACAGAGATATTGTAAGTATTTACATATATAATCGGTCGAACCTTGTTGTTTAGAAGACGAAGGGTTTGGTGATTTTATATTGCAAATATTCGATTTATCCGGAATAACAAATGTTCCGCACTGCTATCAACAAATCAAATTTTCGAAATATCTAAAGAAACTAATTATCGAAGAAATTCGTCCGACTGTACATGCAAATACAGAAAATACGATATTACATACCAATCAGTTTTTTTAAAAGGATATGCATTTGTACATTTAAGATTTAACGTCTTTCAAATCACATTTCAACAGTTGCACAGCAACTAAATATTTGTCTCCTATATTTTAAGAAACATGACCACATAAGTAAGCCTACGTTATTTTACCCCAAAGTATTTGTCCTCGTCAGTATGCTAGAATATTTATCGACAACATATGTATTGTGCTTGGTGGTCGTGGTTTCAATAAAGACTTAGCATTGTAATAGACACTTGATGTGATGCCATTTTGTCCGAATTTTTTATATATTTGTATGAGGCGGACTTCAGTGGCTAGCCAGGAGGAAAGAAAGTACATTAGCTGTTTTCTTCTTTAAATTAAGTTTCTCTTGGAAGCTGGATGCCATTACTACGTGTTTTATGGTTTGCACATTTAATCCATGCAACACTAAAGCACAACAAATAAAAGTGAAAACATGAAAACGAAAGCACGAAACAGCAAAATGAAATTTTTAACGTTGTTTAGCTGCGAAAATGCAAAAAACATCGTTTCGTGTTAGGTTACTTGTATTATAAATATGCTGATAAGTCATAGATGAGGAAAGAACAAAGATTGCTATCAACAACAAGAAGTAGTGCATAGTTTGTTTGTTCCTGTTGTGTGTAGTCTGTTGTAACATCATGTCACCAAACATGACGAATACGATTAAAAAGTCCATCATTTTCATGATGTCATCTTCAGTGTAATTGTTTCAGAAATTTATATGATTTTGGCTTAGCAAAGTAATTTAAGCTTTCTCTCCACTAAATATAAATAACTTAATCTGATTGTAACATTATTTTCAAGCAAAACCATCCGATGTAGATGTTGTTTTAAATTATTTATTTTAGCATAGAAATAAGCAACTGAATAGCTTTAAAAATTCTATCATTTTTTTAATATCATCTTCAGTGTAATCGTTGCGTGAATTTGTGTGATTTTTGTAGAACAAAATAATTTAAGGTTTCTTTCCATCAAATATGAATAGCTTAATCTTCTTCTAACATTATTTTCCAACAAAGCCATCCGATGTAAATGTTGTTTAAGATTATTTATTTTAGCATATACATAATTAACTGAATATTTTTTATTTTTCCAGGTCTTTGGACAGCAACCAAATTACCAATATCAGTTATCAGGCCTTTGAAGGTCTATCGGCTTTAACAACATTGTAAGTGGTTTACATTTCTACAATATATACCAGCTTAAAGGCTTATAAAACCTCAAATGACAATTTGGCAGCAATTCCCTCTGGAATACCCGAGACATTCCAACGATTGTAAAACGAAAGATGGGTTGATTTTATATTGGAAATATTCGAGTTATCTGGAATAAGTAATGTTCGGAACTGATGTCAACAAATCTAATTTTCGAAATATCAAAAGAAACGAATTAGCGGAGTAAAAAAAATACGATATTACATACTAAACCAGAGTTTTTTTAAATGGATGTGCATTTCTACATATAAAAATTAACGTTTTTCAAATCATATTTCAACAGTTGCACAGCAAATAAATATTTGTCTCTTATATTTTAAGAAACGTGACCACATAAGTAAGCCTATGGTATTTTACCCCAAAGTATTTGTGCTCGTTGAAAGTTGATTGCATATGCATCCACACATGGTGTCCACTATAGAAATCTTGATAATATAGCTTATGTAAAGGTTTCTCGTAACCCTGATTAAGTACTTTGTATGTATCCTACTGTTTAAAACACATTTACAAAAACTTGGTTTTGAAAATCAATTGGCATTACAAAAAAAAAAAAAAAAAAAAAAATAGCACACACAGATATGGTGTCTATTAAAAAGTCCATCATTTTTATAATGTTATCTTCAGTGCAATTGGTCTAAGGATTTATGTACGGTAAGTTTTCTCTCCACTAGATATAAATACATTGATAGTCTTGTAGTATTATTTTCAAACAAAACCATCCGATGTAAATGTTGCTTAAAATTGTTTGTTTTAGAATAGAAATAATGAACTGAATAGTTTTATATTTTCCTATGTCGTTGAGTAGGAACCAAAATACAAATATCAGTCCTCAAGTCATTGAAGGTCTATCGGCGTTAGAATATTTGTAAGTGGTTTGAATTTCTACAATATATACTTGATTAAAAGCTATAAAAACTCCAATAATAAATTTGGCAGCAATTCCCTCTAGGATACCTGAGACAACAGAGATATTGTAAGTATTTACATATATAATCGGTCGAACCTTGTTGTTTAGAAGACGAAGGGTTTGGTGATTTTATATTGCAAATATTCGATTTATCCGGAATAACAAATGTTCCGCACTGCTATCAACAAATCAAATTTTCGAAATATCTAAAGAAACTAATTATCGAAGAAATTCGACCGACTGTACATGCAAATACAGAAAATACGATATTACATATTAATCAGTTTTTTTTAAAAGGATATGCATTTGTACATTTAAGATTTAACGTCTTTCAAATCACATTTCAACAGTTGCACAGCAACTAAATATTTGTCTCCTATATTTTAAGAAACATGACCACATAAGTAAGCCTACGTTATTTTACCCCAACATATTTGTCCTCGTCAGTATGCTAGAATATTTATCGACAACATATGTATTGTGCTTGGTGGTCGTGGTTTCAATAAAGACTTAGCATTGTAATAGACACTTGATGTGATGCCATTTTGTCCGAATTTTTTATATATTTGTATGAGGCGGACTTCAGTGGCTAGCCAGGAGGAAAGAAAGTACATTGGCTCTTTTCTTCTTTAAATTAAGTTTCTCTTGGAAGCTGGATGCCATTACTACGTGTTTTATGGTTTGCACATTTAATCCATGCAACACTAAAGCACAACAAATAAAAGTGAAAACATGAAAACGAAAGCACGAAACAGCAACATGAAATTATTTAACGTTGTTTAGCTGCGAAAATGCAAAAAACATCGTTTCGTGTTAGGTTACTTGTATTATAAATATGCTGATAAGTCATAGATGAGGAAAGAACAAAGATTGTTATCAACAACAAGAGGTAGTGCATAGTTTGTTTGTACCTGTTGTGTGTAGTCTGTTGTAACATCATGTCACCAAACATGACGAATACGATTAAAAAGTCCATCATTTTCATGATGTCATCTTCAGTGTAATTGTTTCAGAAATTTATATGTTTTGGCTAAGCTAAGTCATTTAAGCTTTCTCTCCACTAAATATAAATAACTTAATCTGATTGTAACATTATTTTCAAGCAAAACCATCCGATGTAGATGTTGTTTTAAATTATTTATTTTAGCATAGAAATAAGCAACTGAATAGCTTTAAAAATTCTATCATTTTTTTAATATCATCTTCAGTGTAATCGTTGCGTGAATTTGTGTGATTTTTGTAGAACAAAATAATTTAAGGTTTCTTTCCATCAAATATGAATAGCTTAATCTTCTTCTAACATTATTTTCCAACAAAGCCATCCGATGTAAATGTTGTTTAAGATTATTTATTTTAGCATATACATAATTAACTGAATATTTTTTATTTTTCCAGGTCTTTGGACAGCAACCAAATTACCAATATCAGTTATCAGGCCTTTGAAGGTCTATCGGCTTTAACAACATTGTAAGTGGTTTACATTTCTACAATATATACCAGCTTAAAGGCTTATAAAACCTCAAATGACAATTTGGCAGCAATTCCCTCTGGAATACCCGAGACATTCCAACGATTGTAAAACGGAAGATGGGTTGATTTTATATTGGAAATATTCGAGTTATCTGGAATAAGTAATGTTCGGAACTGATGTCAACAAATCTAATTTTCGAAATATCAAAAGAAACGAATTAGCGGAGTAAAAAAAATACGATATTACATACTAAACCAGAGTTTTTTTTAAATGGATGTGCATTTCTACATATAAAATTTAACGTTTTTCAAATCATATTTCAACAGTTGCACAGCAACTAAATATTTGTCTCTTATATTTTTAGAAACGTGACCACATAAGTAAGCCTATGGTATTTTCCCCCAAAGTATTTGTGCTCGTTGAAAGTTGATTGCATATGCATCCACACATGGTGTCCACCATATAATTCTTGATAATATGGCTTAAGTAAAGGTTTCTCGTAACCCTAATTAAGTACTTTGTATGTATCCTACTGTTTAAGACACAATTACAAAAACATTCTTTTGAAAATTAATAGGCATTACAAAGAAAAAACAACAAAGAAAAAAAAAATAGCACACACAGATAGGATGTCTATTAAAAAGTCCATCATTTTTATAATGTTATCTTCAGTGCAATTGGTCTAAGAATATATGTAGGCTAACTTGTCTCTCCACTAAATATAAATACATTGATCTTCTTATTTTAGCATATACATTATTAACTGAATATTTTTATTTTTCCAGGAAGTTGTACAGCAACCAAATTACCTATATCAGTCCGAAAACCTTTGAAGGTCTATTGGCTTTAACATCATTGTAAGTGGTTTACATTTCTACAATATATACCAGCTTAAAGGCTTATAAAACCTCAAATGACAATTTGGCAGCAATTACCTCTGGAATACCCGAGACATTCCAACGATTGTAAAACGAAAGATGTGTTGATTTTATATTGGAAATATTCGAGTTATCCGGAATAAGTAATTTTGGGAACTGATGTCAACAAATCTAATTTTCGTAATATCTAAAGAAACGAATTAGCGGAGTAAAAAAAATACGATATTACATACTAAACCAGAGTTTTTTTTAAATGGATGTGCATTTCTACATATAAAATTTAACGTTTTTAAAATCATATTTCAACAGTTGCACAGCAACTAAATATTTGTCTCTTATATTTTTAGAAACGTGACCACATAAGTAAGCCTATGGTATTTTCCCCCAAAGTATTTGTGCTCGTTAAAAGTTGATTGCATATGCATCAACACATGGTGTCCACCATAGAAATCTTGATAATATAGCTTAAGTAAAGGTTTCTAGTTACCCCGATTAAGTACTTTGTATGTATCCTACTGTTTAAAACACAATTACAAAAACATTCTTTTGAAAATTAATTGGCATTACAAAGAAAAAACAACAAAGAAAAAAAAAATAGCACACACAGATAGGATGTCTATTAAAAAGTCCATCATTTTTATAATGTTATCTTCAGTGCAATTGGTCTAAGGATTTATGTAAGGTAAGTTTTCTCTCCACTAGATATAAATACATTGATAGTCTTGTAGTATTATTTTCAAACAAAACCATCCGATGTAAATGTTGCTTAAAATTGTTTGTTTTAGCATAGAAATAATGAACTGAATAGTTTTATATTTTCCTAGGTCGTTGAGTAGTAACCAAATTACAAATATCAGTCCTCAAGTCTTTGAAGGTCTATCGGCGTTAGAATATTTGTAAGTGGTTTGAATTTCTACAATATATACTTGATTAAAAGCTATAAAAACTCCAATAATAAATTTGGCAGCAATTCCCTCTAGGATACCTGAGACAACAGAGATATTGTAAGTATTTACATATATAATCGGTCGAACCTTGTTGTTTAGAAGACGAAGGGTTTGGTGATTTTATATTGCAAATATTCGATTTATCCGGAATAACAAATGTTCCGCACTGCTATCAACAAATCAAATTTTCGAAATATCTAAAGAAACTAATTATCGAAGAAATTCGACCGACTGTACATGCAAATACAGAAAATACGATATTACATACTAATCAGTTTTTTTAAAAGGATATGCATTTGTACATTTAAGATTTAACGTCTTTCAAATCACATTTCAACAGTTGCACAGCAACTAAATATTTGTCTCCTATATTTTAAGAAACATGACCACATAAGTAAGCCTACGTTATTTTACCCCAAAGTATTTGTCCTCGTCAGTATGCTAGAATATTTATCGACAACATATGTATTGTGCTTGGTGGTCGTGGTTTCAATAAAGACTTAGCATTGTAATAGACACTTGATGTGATGCCATTTTGTCCGAATTTTTTATATATTTGTATGAGGCGGACTTCAGTGGCTAGCCAGGAGGAAAGAAAGTACATTAGCTCTTTTCTTCTTTAAATTAAGTTTCTCTTGGAAGCTGGATGCCATTACTACGTGTTTTATGGTTTGCACATTTAATCCATGCAACACTAAAGCACAACAAATAAAAGTGAAAACATGAAAACGAAAGCACGAAACAGCAACATGAAATTTTTAACGTTGTTTAGCTGCGAAAATGCAAAAAACATCGTTTCGTGTTAGGTTACTTGTATTATAAATATGCTGATAAGTCATAGATGAGGAAAGAACAAAGATTGCTATCAACAACAAGAAGTAGTGCATAGTTTGTTTGTTCCTGTTGTGTGTAGTCTGTTGTAACATCATGTCACCAAACATGACGAATACGATTAAAAAGTCCATCATTTTCATGATGTCATCTTCAGTGTAATTGTTTCAGAAATTTATATGATTTTGGCTTAGCAAAGTAATTTAAGCTTTCTCTCCACTAAATATAAATAACTTAATCTGATTGTAACATTATTTTCAAGCAAAACCATCCGATGTAGATGTTGTTTTAAATTATTTATTTTAGCATAGAAATAAGCAACTGAATAGCTTTAAAAATTCTATCATTTTTTTAATATCATCTTCAGTGTAATCGTTGCGTGAATTTGTGTGATTTTTGTAGAACAAAATAATTTAAGGTTTCTTTCCATCAAATATGAATAGCTTAATCTTCTTCTAACATTATTTTCCAACAAAGCCATCCGATGTAAATGTTGTTTAAGATTATTTATTTTAGCATATACATAATTAACTGAATATTTTTTATTTTTCCAGGTATTTGTACAGCAACCAAATTATCAATATCAGTCCGCAAACATTTGAAGGTCTTTTGGCATTAAGATCTTTGTAAGTGGTTTAAATTTCTACAATATATACCAGCTTAAAGGCTTATAAAACCTCAAATGACAATTTGGCAGCAATTACCTCTGGAATACCCGAGACATTCCAACGATTGTAAAACGAAAGATGTGTTGATTTTATATTGGAAATATTCGAGTTATCCGGAATAGGTAATTTTGGGAACTGATGTCAACAAATCTAATTTTCGAAATATCTAAAGAAACGAATTAGCGGAGTAAAAAAAATACGATATTACATACTAAACCGGAGGTTTTTTTAAATGGATGTGCATTTCTACATATAAAATTTAACGTTTTTCAAATCATATTTCAACAGTTGCACAGCAAATAAATATTTGTCTCTTATATTTTAAGAAACGTGACCACATATGTAAGCCTATGCTATTTTACCCCAAAATATTTGTGCTCGTTGAAAGTTGATTGCATATGCATCCACACATGGTGTCCACCATAGAAATCTTGATAATATAGCTTAAGTAAAGGTTTCTAGTTACCCCGATTAAGTACTTTGTATGTATCCTACTGTTTAAAACACAATTACAAAAACATTCTTTTGAAAATTAATTGGCATTACAAAGAAAAAACAACAAAGAAAAAAAAAATAGCACACACAGATATGATGTCTATTAAAAAGTCCATCATTTTTATAATGTTATCTTCAGTGCAATTGGTCTAAGGATTTATGTAAGGTAAGTTTTCTCTCCACTAGATATAAATACATTGATAGTCTTGTAGTATTATTTTCAAACAAAACCATCCGATGTAAATGTTGCTTAAAATTGTTTGTTTTAGCATAGAAATAATGAACTGAATAGTTTTATATTTTCCTAGGTCGTTGAGTAGGAACCAAATTACAAATATCAGTCCTCAAGTCTTTGAAGGTCTATCGGCGTTAGAATATTTGTAAGTGGTTTGAATTTCTACAATATATACTTGATTAAAAGCTATAAAAACTCCAATAATAAATTTGGCAGCAATTCCCTCTAGGATACCTGAGACAACAGAGATATTGTAAGTATTTACATATATAATCGGTCGAACCTTGTTGTTTAGAAGACGAAGGGTTTGGTGATTTTATATTGCAAATATTCGATTTATTCGGAATAACAAATGTTCCGCACTGCTATCAACAAATCAAATTTTCGAAATATCTAAAGAAACTAATTATCGAAGAAATTCGACCGACTGTACATGCAAATACAGAAAATACGATATTACATACTAATCAGTTTTTTTAAAAGGATATGCATTTGTACATTTAAGATTTAACGTCTTTCAAATCACATTTCAACAGTTGCACAGCAACTAAATATTTGTCTCCTATATTTTAAGAAACATGACCACATAAGTAAGCCTACGTTATTTTACCCCAAAGTATTTGTCCTCGTCAGTATGCTAGAATATTTATCGACAACATATGTATTGTGCTTGGTGGTCGTGGTTTCAATAAAGACTTAGCATTGTAATAGACACTTGATGTGATGCCATTTTGTACGAATTTTTTATATATTTGTATGAGGCGGACTTCAGTGGCTAGCCAGGAGGAAAGAAAGTACATTAGCTCTTTTCTTCTTTAAATTAAGTTTCTCTTGGAAGCTGGATGCCATTACTACGTGTTTTATGGTTTGCACATTTAATCCATGCAACACTAAAGCACAACAAATAAAAGTGAAAACATGAAAACGAAAGCACGAAACAGCAACATGAAATTATTTAACGTTGTTTAGCTGCGAAAATGCAAAAAACATCGTTTCGTGTTAGGTTACTTGTATTATAAATATGCTGATAAGTCATAGATGAGGAAAGAACAAAGATTGCTATCAACAACAAGAAGTAGTGCATAGTTTGTTTGTACCTGTTGTGTGTAGTCTGTTGTAACATCATGTCACCAAACATGACGAATACGATTAAAAAGTCCATCATTTTCATGATGTCATCTTCAGTGTAATTGTTTCAGAAATTTATATGTTTTGGCTAAGCTAAGTCATTTAAGCTTTCTCTCCACTAAATATAAATAACTTAATCTGATTGTAACATTATTTTCAAGCAAAACCATCCGATGTAGATGTTGTTTTAAATTATTTATTTTAGCATAGAAATAAGCAACTGAATAGCTTTAAAAATTCTATCATTTTTTTAATATCATCTTCAGTGTAATCGTTGCGTGAATTTGTGTGATTTTTGTAGAACAAAATAATTTAAGGTTTCTTTCCATCAAATATGAATAGCTTAATCTTCTTCTAACATTATTTTCCAACAAAGCCATCCGATGTAAATGTTGTTTAAGATTATTTATTTTAGCATATACATAATTAACTGAATATTTTTTATTTTTCCAGGTCTTTGGACAGCAACCAAATTACCAATATCAGTTATCAGGCCTTTGAAGGTCTATCGGCTTTAACAACATTGTAAGTGGTTTACATTTCTACAATATATACCAGCTTAAAGGCTTATAAAACCTCAAATGACAATTTGGCAGCAATTCCCTCTGGAATACCCGAGACATTCCAACGATTGTAAAACGAAAGATGGGTTGATTTTATATTGGAAATATTCGAGTTATCTGGAATAAGTAATGTTCGGAACTGATGTCAACAAATCTAATTTTCGAAATATCAAAAGAAACGAATTAGCGGAGTAAAAAAAATACGATATTACATACTAAACCAGAGGTTTTTTTAAATGGATGTGCATTTCTACATATAAAAATTAACGTTTTTCAAATCATATTTCAACAGTTGCACAGCAACTAAATATTTGTCTCTTATATTTTAAGAAACGTGACCACATATGTAAGCCTATGTTGTTTTCCCCCAAAGTATTTGTGCTCGTTGAAAGTTGATTGCATATGCATCCACACATGGTGTCCACCATATAATTCTTGATAATATGGCTTAAGTAAAGGTTTCTCGTAACCCTAATTAAGTACTTTGTATGTATCCTACTGTTTAAAACACAATTACAAAAACATTCTTTTGAAAATTAATTGGCATTACAAAGAAAAAACAACAAAGAAAAAAAAAATAGCACACACAGATAGGATGTTTATTAAAAAGTCCATCATTTTTATAATGTTATCTTCAGTGCAATTGGTCTAAGAATATATGTAGGCTAACTTGTCTCTCCACTAAATATAAATACATTGATCTTCTTATTTTAGCATATACATTATTAACTGAATATTTTTATTTTTCCAGGAAGTTGTACAGCAACCAAATTACCTATATCAGTCCGAAAACTTTTGAAGGTCAATTGGCTTTAACATCATTGTAAGTGGTTTACATTTCTACAATATATACCAGCTTAAAGGCTTATAAAACCTCAAATGACAATTTGGCAGCAATTCCCTCTGGAATACCCGAGACATTCCAACGATTGTAAAACGAAAGATGTGTTGATTTTATATTGGAAATATTCGAGTTATCCGGAATAGGTAATTTTGGGAACTGATGTCAACAAATCTAATTTTCGAAATATCTAAAGAAACGAATTAGCGGAGTAAACAAAATACGATATTACATACTAAACCAGAGTTTTTTTTAAATGGATGTGCATTTCTACATATAAAATTTATCGTTTTTCAAATCATATTTCAACAGTTGCACAGCAACTAAATATTTGTCTCTTATATTTTTAGAAACGTGACCACATAAGTAAGCCTATGGTATTTTCCCCCAAAGTATTTGTGCTCGTTAAAAGTTGATTGCATATGCATCCACACATGGTGTCCACTATAGAAATCTTGATAATATAGCTTAAGTAAAGGTTTCTAGTAACCCTGATTAAGTACTTTGTATGTATCCTACTGTTTAAAACACATTTACAAAAACTTGGTTTTGAAAATCAATTGGCATTACAAAAAAAAAAACAAACAAAAAATAGCACACACAGATATGGTGTCTATTAAAAATCCATCATTTTTATAATGTTATCTTCAGTGCAATTGGTCTAAGGATTTATGTAAGGTAAGTTTTCTCTCCACTAGATATAAATACATTGATAGTCTTGTAGTATTATTTTCAAACAAAACCATCCGATGTAAATGTTGCTTAAAATTGTTTGGTTTAGCATAGAAATAATGAACTGAATAGTTTTATATTTTCCTATGTCGTTGAGTAGGAACCAAATTACAAATATCAGTCCTCAAGTCTTTGAAGGTCTATCGGCGTTAGAATATTTGTAAGTGGTTTGAATTTCTACAATATATACTTGATTAAAAGCTATAAAAACTCCAATAATAAATTTGGCAGCAATTCCCTCTAGGATACCTGAGACAACAGAGATATTGTAAGTATTTACATATATAATCGGTCGAACCTTGTTGTTTAGAAGACGAAGGGTTTGGTGATTTTATATTGCAAATATTCGATGTATCCGGAATAACAAATGTTCCGCACTGCTATCAACAAATCAAATTTTCGAAATATCTAAAGAAACTAATTATCGAAGAAATTCGTCCGACTGTACATGCAAATACAGAAAATACGATATTACATACCAATCAGTTTTTTTTAAAAGGATATGCATTTGTACATTTAAGATTTAACGTCTTTCAAATCACATTTCAACAGTTGCACAGCAACTAAATATTTGTCTCCTATATTTTAAGAAACATGACCACATAAGTAAGCCTACGTTATTTTACCCCAAAGTATTTGTCCTCGTCAGTATGCTAGAATATTTATCGACAACATATGTATTGTGCTTTGTGGTCGTGGTTTCAATAAAGACTTAGCATTGTAATAGACACTTGATGTGATGCCATTTTGTCCGAATTTTTTATATATTTGTATGAGGCGGACTTCAGTGGCTAGCCAGGAGGAAAGAAAGTACATTAGCTCTTTTCTTCTTTAAATTAAGTTTCTCTTGGAAGCTGGATGCCATTACTACGTGTTTTATGGTTTGCACATTTAATCCATGCAACACTAAAGCACAACAAATAAAAGTGAAAACATGAAAACGAAAGCACGAAACAGCAAAATGAAATTTTTAACGTTGTTTAGCTGCAAAAATGCAAAAAACATCGTTTCGTGTTAGGTTACTTGTATTATAAATATGCTGATAAGTCATAGATGAGGAAAGAACAAAGATTGCTATCAACAACAAGAAGTAGTGCATAGTTTGTTTGTTCCTGTTGTGTGTAGTCTGTTGTAACATCATGTCACCAAACATGACGAATACGATTAAAAAGTCCATCATTTTCATGATGTCATCTTCAGTGTAATTGTTTCAGAAATTTATATGATTTTGGCTTAGCAAAGTAATTTAAGCTTTCTCTCCACTAAATATAAATAACTTAATCTGATTGTAACATTATTTTCAAGCAAACCATCCGATGTAGAATTGTTTTAAATTATTTATTTTAGCATAGAAATAAGCAACTGAATAGCTTTAAAAATTCTATCATTTTTTTAATATCATCTTCAGTGTAATCGTTGCGTGAATTTGTGTGATTTTTGTAGAACAAAATAATTTAAGGTTTCTTTCCATCAAATATGAATAGCTTAATCTTCTTCTAACATTATTTTCCAACAAAGCCATCCGATGTAAATGTTGTTTAAGATTATCTATTTTAGCATATACATAATTAACTGAATATTTTTTATTTTTCCAGGTCTTTGTACAGGAACCAAATTACATATATCAGTCCGCAAACCTTTGAAGGTCTATTGGCATTAAGCTATTTGTAAGTGGTTTAAATTTCTACAATATATACCAGCTTAAAGGTTTATAAAACCTCAAATGACAATTTGGCAGCAATTCCCTCTGGAATACCCGAGACATTCCAACGATTGTAAAACGAAAGATGGGTTGATTTTATATTGGAAATATTCGAGTTATCTGGAATAAGTAATGTTCGGAACTGATGTCAACAAATCTAATTTTCGAAATATCAAAAGAAACGAATTAGCGGAGTAAAAAAAATACGATATTACATACTAAACCAGAGTTTTTTTTAAATGGATGTGCATTTCTACATATACAAATTAACGTTTTTCAAATCATATTTCAACAGTTGCACAGCAAATAAATATTTGTCTCTTATATTTTAAGAAACGTGACCACATAAGCAAGCCTATGGTATTTTACCCCAAAGTATTTGTGCTCGTTGAAAGTTGATTGCATATGCATCCACACATGGTGTCCACTATAGAAATCTTGATAATATAGCTTATGTAAAGGTTTCTAGTAACCCTGATTAAGTACTTTGTATGTATCCTACTGTTTAAAACACATTTACAAAAACTTGGTTTTGAAAATCAATTGGCATTACAAAAAAAAAAAACAAAAAAAAAATAGCACACACAGATATGGTGTCTATTAAAAAGTCCATCATTTTTATAATGTTATCTTCAGTGCAATTGGTCTAAGGATTTATGTAAGGTAAGTTTTCTCTCCACTAGATATAAATACATTGATAGTCTTGTAGTATTATTTTCAAACAAAACCATCCGATGTAAATGTTGCTTAAAATTGTTTGTTTTAGCATAGAAATAATGAACTGAATAGTTTTATATTTTCCTATGTCGTTGAGTAGGAACCAAAATACAAATATCAGTCCTCAAGTCATTGAAGGTCTATTGGCGTTAGAATATTTGTAAGTGGTTTGAATTTCTACAATATATACTTGATTAAAAGCTATAAAAACTCCCAATAATAAATTTGGCAGCAATTCCTTCTAGAATACCTGAGACAACAGAGATATTGTAAGTATTTACATATATAATCGGTCGAACCTTGTTGTTTAGAAGACGAAGGGTTTGGTGATTATATATTGCAAATATTCGATTTATCCGGAATAACAAATGTTCCGCACTGCTATCAACAAATCAAATTTTCGAAATATCTAAAGAAACTAATAATCGAAGAAATTCGACCGACTGTACATGCAAATACAGAAAATACGATATTACATATTAATCAGTTTTTTTTAAAAGGATATGCATTTGTACATTTAAGATTTAACGTCTTTCAAATCACATTTCAACAGTTGCACAGCAACTAAATATTTGTCTCCTATATTTTAAGAAACATGACCACATAAGTAAGCCTACGTTATTTTACCCCAAAATATTTGTCCTCGTCAGTATGCTAGAATATTTATCGACAACATATGTATTGTGCTTGGTGGTCGTGGTTTCAATAACGACTTAGCATTGTAATAGACACTTGATGTGATGCCATTTTGTCCGAATTTTTTATATATTTGTATGAGGCGGACTTCAGTGGCTAGCCAGGAGGAAAGAAAGTACATTAGCTCTTTTCTTCTTTAAATTAAGTTTCTCTTGGAAGCTGGATGCCATTACTACGTGTTTTATGGTTTGCACATTTAATCCATGCAACACTAAAGCACAACAAATAAAAGTGAAAACATGAAAACGAAAGCACGAAACAGCAACATGAAATTTTTAACGTTGTTTAGCTGCGAAAATGCAAAAAACATCGCTTCGTGTTAGGTTACTTGTATTATAAATATGCTGATAAGTCATAGATGAGGAAAGAACAAAGATTGTTATCAACAACAAGAAGTAGTGCATAGTTTGTTTGTTCCTGTTGTGTGTAGTCTGTTGTAACATCATGTCACCAAACATGACGAATACGATTAAAAAGTCCATCATTTTCATGATGTCATCTTCAGTGTAATTGTTTCAGAAATTTATATGATTTTGGCTTTGCAAAGTAATTTAAGCTTTCTCTCCACTAAATATAAATAACTTAATCTGATTGTAACATTATTTTCAAGCAAAACCATCCGATGTAGATGTTGTTTTAAATTATTTATTTTAGCATAGAAATAAGCAACTGAATAGCTTTAAAAATTCTATCATTTTTTTAATATCATCTTCAGTGTAATCGTTGCGTGAATTTGTGTGATTTTTGTAGAACAAAATAATTTAAGGTTTCTTTCCATCAAATATGAATAGCTTAATCTTCTTCTAACATTATTTTCCAACAAAGCCATCCGATGTAAATGTTGTTTAAGATTATTTATTTTAGCATATACATAATTAACTGAATATTTTTTATTTTTCCAGGTCTTTGGACAGCAACCAAATTACCAATATCAGTTATCAGGCCTTTGAAGGTCTATCGGCTTTAACAACATTGTAAGTGGTTTACATTTCTACAATATATACCAGCTTAAAGGCTTATAAAACCTCAAATGACAATTTGGCAGCAATTCCCTCTGGAATACCCGAGACATTCCAACGATTGTAAAACGAAAGATGGGTTGATTTTATATTGGAAATATTCGAGTTATCTGGAATAAGTAATGTTCGGAACTGATGTCAACAAATCTAATTTTCGAAATATCAAAAGAAACGAATTAGCGGAGTAAAAAAAATACGATATTACATACTAAACCAGAGGTTTTTTTAAATGGATGTGCATTTCTACATATAAAAATTAACGTTTTTCAAATCATATTTCAACAGTTGCACAGCAACTAAATATTTGTCTCTTATATTTTAAGAAACGTGACCACATATGTAAGCCTATGTTGTTTTCCCCCAAAGTATTTGTGCTCGTTGAAAGTTGATTGCATATGCATCCACACATGGTGTCCACCATATAATTCTTGATAATATGGCTTAAGTAAAGGTTTCTCGTAACCCTAATTAAGTACTTTGTATGTATCCTACTGTTTAAAACACAATTACAAAAACATTCTTTTGAAAATTAATTGGCATTACAAAGAAAAAACAACAAAGAAAAAAAAAATAGCACACACAGATAGGATGTTTATTAAAAAGTCCATCATTTTTATAATGTTATCTTCAGTGCAATTGGTCTAAGAATATATGTAGGCTAACTTGTCTCTCCACTAAATATAAATACATTGATCTTCTTATTTTAGCATATACATTATTAACTGAATATTTTTATTTTTCCAGGAAGTTGTACAGCAACCAAATTACCTATATCAGTCCGAAAACTTTTGAAGGTCTATTGGCTTTAACATCATTGTAAGTGGTTTACATTTCTACAATATATACCAGCTTAAAGGCTTATAAAACCTCAAATGACAATTTGGCAGCAATTCCCTCTGGAATACCCGAGACATTCCAACGATTGTAAAACGAAAGATGTGTTGATTTTATATTGGAAATATTCGAGTTATCCGGAATAGGTAATTTTGGGAACTGATGTCAACAAATCTAATTTTCGAAATATCTAAAGAAACGAATTAGCGGAGTAAACAAAATACGATATTACATACTAAACCAAAGTTTTTTTTAAATGGATGTGCATTTCTACATATAAAATTTAACGTTTTTCAAATCATATTTCAACAGTTGCACAGCAAATAAATATTTGTCTCTTATATTTTAAGAAACGTGACCACATAAGTAAGCCTATGGTATTTTCCCCCAAAGTATTTGTGCTCGTTAAAAGTTGATTGCATATGCATCCACACATGGTGTCCACTATAGAAATCTTGATAATATAGCTTAAGTAAAGGTTTCTAGTAACCCTGATTAAGTACTTTGTATGTATCCTACTGTTTAAAACACATTTACAAAAACTTGGTTTTGAAAATCAATTGGCATTACAAAAAAAAAAAAAAAAAAAAAATAGCACACACAGATATGGTGTCTATTAAAAATCCATCATTTTTATAATGTTATCTTCAGTGCAATTGGTCTAAGGATTTATGTAAGGTAAGTTTTCTCTCCACTAGATATAAATACATTGATAGTCTTGTAGTATTATTTTCAAACAAAACCATCCGATGTAAATGTTGCTTAAAATTGTTTGGTTTAGCATAGAAATAATGAACTGAATAGTTTTATATTTTCCTATGTCGTTGAGTAGGAACCAAATTACAAATATCAGTCCTCAAGTCTTTGAAGGTCTATCGGCGTTAGAATATTTGTAAGTGGTTTGAAATTCTACAATATATACTTGATTAAAAGCTATAAAAACTCCAATAATAAATTTGGCAGCAATTCCCTCTAGGATACCTGAGACAACAGAGATATTGTAAGTATTTACATATATAATCGGTCGAACCTTGTTGTTTAGAAGACGAAGGGTTTGGTGATTTTATATTGCAAATATTCGATTTATCCGGAATAACAAATGTTCCGCACTGCTATCAACAAATCAAATTTTCGAAATATCTAAAGAAACTAATTATCGAAGAAATTCGTCCGACTGTACATGCAAATACAGAAAATACGATATTACATACCAATCAGTTTTTTTAAAAGGATATGCATTTGTACATTTAAGATTTAACGTCTTTCAAATCACATTTCAACAGTTGCACAGCAACTAAATATTTGTCTCCTATATTTTAAGAAACATGACCACATAAGTAAGCCTACGTTATTTTACCCCAAAGTATTTGTCCTCGTCAGTATGCTAGAATATTTATCGACAACATATGTATTGTGCTTTGTGGTCGTGGTTTCAATAAAGACTTAGCATTGTAATAGACACTTGATGTGATGCCATTTTGTCCGAATTTTTTATGTATTTGTATGAGGCGGACTTCAGTGGCTAGCCAGGAGGAAAGAAAGTACATTAGCTCTTTTCTTCTTTAAATTAAGTTTCTCTTGGAAGCTGGATGCCATTACTACGTGTTTTATGGTTTGCACATTTAATCCATGCAACACTAAAGCACAACAAATAAAAGTGAAAACATGAAAACGAAAGCACGAAACAGCAAAATGAAATTTTTAACGTTGTTTAGCTGCAAAAATGCAAAAAACATCGTTTCGTGTTAGGTTACTTGTATTATAAATATGCTGATAAGTCATAGATGAGGAAAGAACAAAGATTGCTATCAACAACAAGAAGTAGTGCATAGTTTGTTTGTTCCTGTTTTGTGTAGTCTGTTGTAACATCATGTCACCAAACATGACGAATACGATTAAAAAGTCCATCATTTTCATGATGTCATCTTCAGTGTAATTGTTTCAGAAATTTATATGATTTTGGCTTAGCAAAGTAATTTAAGCTTTCTCTCCACTAAATATAAATAACTTAATCTGATTGTAACATTATTTTCAAGCAAACCATCCGATGTAGAATTGTTTTAAATTATTTATTTTAGCATAGAAATAAGCAACTGAATAGCTTTAAAAATTCTATCATTTTTTTAATATCATCTTCAGTGTAATCGTTGCGTGAATTTGTGTGATTTTTGTAGAACAAAATAATTTAAGGTTTCTTTCCATCAAATATGAATAGCTTAATCTTCTTCTAACATTATCTTCCAACAAAGCCATCCGATGTAAATGTTGTTTAAGATTATCTATTTTAGCATATACATAATTAACTGAATATTTTTTATTTTTCCAGGTCTTTGTACAGGAACCAAATTACATATATCAGTCCGCAAACCTTTGAAGGTCTATTGGCATTAAGCTATTTGTAAGTGGTTTAAATTTCTACAATATATACCAGCTTAAAGGTTTATAAAACCTCAAATGACAATTTGGCAGCAATTCCCTCTGGAATACCCGAGACATTCCAACGATTGTAAAACGAAAGATGGGTTGATTTTATATTGGAAATATTCGAGTTATCTGGAATAAGTAATGTTCGGAACTGATGTCAACAAATCTAATTTTCGAAATATCAAAAGAAACGAATTAGCGGAGTAAAAAAAATACGATATTACATACTAAACCAGAGTTTTTTTTAAATGGATGTGCATTTCTACATATACAAATTAACGTTTTTCAAATCATATTTCAACAGTTGCACAGCAAATAAATATTTGTCTCTTATATTTTAAGAAACGTGACCACATAAGCAAGCCTATGGTATTTTACCCCAAAGTATTTGTGCTCGTTGAAAGTTGATTGCATATGCATCCACACATGGTGTCCACTATAGAAATCTTGATAATATAGCTTAAGTAAAGGTTTCTAGTAACCCTGATTAAGTACTTTGTATGTATCCTACTGTTTAAAACACATTTACAAAAACTTGGTTTTGAAAATCAATTGGCATTACAAAAAAAAAAAAAAAAAAAAAAATAGCACACACAGATATGGTGTCTATTAAAAAGTCCATCATTTTTATAATGTTATCTTCAGTGCAATTGGTCTAAGGATTTATGTAAGGTAAGTTTTCTCTCCACTAGATATAAATACATTGATAGTCTTGTAGTATTATTTTCAAACAAAACCATCCGATGTAAATGTTGCTTAAAATTGTTTGTTTTAGCATAGAAATAATGAACTGAATAGTTTTATATTTTCCTATGTCGTTGAGTAGGAACCAAAATACAAATATCAGTCCTCAAGTCATTGAAGGTCTATTGGCGTTAGAATATTTGTAAGTGGTTTGAATTTCTACAATATATACTTGATTAAAAGCTATAAAAACTCCCAATAATAAATTTGGCAGCAATTCCCTCTAGAATACCTGAGACAACAGAGATATTGTAAGTATTTACATATATAATCGGTCGAACCTTGTTGTTTAGAAGACGAAGGGTTTGGTGATTTTATATTGCAAATATTCGATTTATCCGGAATAACAAATGTTCCGCACTGCTATCAACAAATCAAATTTTCGAAATATCTAAAGAAACTAATTATCGAAGAAATTCGACCGACTGTACATGCAAATACAGAAAATACGATATTACATATTAATCAGTTTTTTTTAAAAGGATATGCATTTGTACATTTAAGATTTAACGTCTTTCAAATCACATTTCAACAGTTGCACAGCAACTAAATATTTGTCTCCTATATTTTAAGAAACATGACCACATAAGTAAGCCTACGTTATTTTACCCCAACATATTTGTCCTCGTCAGTATGCTAGAATATTTATCGACAACATATGTATTGTGCTTGGTGGTCGTGGTTTCAATAACGACTTAGCATTGTAATAGACACTTGATGTGATGCCATTTTGTCCGAATTTTTTATATATTTGTATGAGGCGGACTTCAGTGGCTAGCCAGGAGGAAAGAAAGTACATTAGCTCTTTTCTTCTTTAAATTAAGTTTCTCTTGGAAGCTGGATGCCATTACTACGTGTTTTATGGATTGCACATTTAATCCATGCAACACTAAAGCACAACAAATAAAAGTGAAAACATGAAAACGAAAGCACGAAACAGCAACATGAAATTTTTAACGTTGTTTAGCTGCCAAAATGCAAAAAACATCGTTTCGTGTTAGGTTACTTGTATTATAAATATGCTGATAAGTCATAGATGAGGAAAGAACAAAGATTGTTATCAACAACAAGAAGTAGTGCATAGTTTGTTTGTTCCTGTTGTGTGTAGTCTGTTGTAACATCATGTCACCAAACATGACGAATACGATTAAAAAGTCCATCATTTTCATGATGTCATCTTCAGTGTAATTGTTTCAGAAATTTATATGATTTTGGCTTTGCAAAGTAATTTAAGCTTTCTCTCCACTAAATATAAATAACTTAATCTGATTGTAACATTATTTTCAAGCAAAACCATCCGATGTAGATGTTGTTTTAAATTATTTATTTTAGCATAGAAATAAGCAACTGAATAGCTTTAAAAATTCTATCATTTTTTTAATATCATCTTCAGTGTAATCGTTGCGTGAATTTGTGTGATTTTTGTAGAACAAAATAATTTAAGGTTTCTTTCCATCAAATATGAATAGCTTAATCTTCTTCTAACATTATTTTCCAACAAAGCCATCCGATGTAAATGTTGTTTAAGATTATTTATTTTAGCATATACATAATTAACTGAATATTTTTTATTTTTCCAGGTCTTTGCACAGCAACCAAATTACATATATCAGTCCGCAAACCTTTGAAGGTCTATTGGCATTAAGAACTTTGTAAGTGGTTTAAATTTCTACAATATATACCAGCTTAAAGGCTTATAAAACCTCAAATGACAATTTGGCAGCAATTCCCTCTGGAATACCCGAGACATTCCAACGATTGTAAAACGAAAGATGGGTTGATTTTATATTGGAAATATTCGAGTTATCTGGAATAAGTAATGTTCGGAACTGATGTCAACAAATCTAATTTTCGAAATATCAAAAGAAACGAATTAGCGGAGTAAAAAAAATACGATATTACATACTAAACCAGAGTTTTTTTTAAATGGATGTGCATTTCTACATATAAAAATTAACGTTTTTCAAATCATATTTCAACAGTTGCACAGCAAATAAATATTTGTCTCTTATATTTTAAGAAACATGACCACATAAGTAAGCCTATGGTATTTTACCCCAAAGTATTTGTGCTCGTTGAAAGTTGATTGCATATGCATCCACACATGGTGTCCACTATAGAAATCTTGATAATATAGCTTAAGTAAAGGTTTCTAGTTACCCCGATTAAGTACTTTGTATGTATCCTACTGTTTAAAACACATTTACAAAAACTTGGTTTTGAAAATCAATTGGCATTACAAAAAAAAAAAAAAAAAAAATAGCACACACAGATATGGTGTCTATTAAAAAGTCCATCATTTTTAAAATGTTATCTTCAGTGCAATTGGTCTAAGGATTTATGTATGATAAGTTTTCTCTCCACTAGATATAAATACATTGATAGTCTTGTAGTATTATTTTCAAACAAAACCATCCGATGTAAATGTTGCTTACAATTGTTTGTTTTAGCATAGAAATAATGAACTGAATAGTTTTATATTTTCCTAGGTCGTTGAGTAGGAACCAAATTACAAATATCAGTCCTGAAGTCTTTGAAGGTCTATCGGCGTTAGAATATTTGTAAGTGGTTTGAATTTCTACAATATATACTTGATTAAAAGCTATGAAAACTCCAATAATAAATTTGGCAGCAATTCCCTCTAGAATACCTTAGACAACAGAGATATTGTAAGTATTTACATATATAATCGGTCGAACCTTGTTGTTTAGAAGACGAAGTGTTTGGTGATTATATATTGCAAATATTCGAGTCATGTTCCGCACAGCTATCAACAAACAAAATTTCGAAATATTCTAAACAACGAATTATTGGAGTTCAAAATAACGATATTCGGCCGTTTGCACATACAAATACAGAAATACGATACTACATACAAACCAGAGTTTTGATACTTTGAAACAGATATGCATTTATACATTTAAGATTTAGCATAATTCAAATGATCTTTGAAGAGTTGCACAACCACTAAATATTTGCGATTATTACTTGTATTGGGGATTTGCGCATTTAATTATTGCAAAACGAGAACGCGCAAAATAAAAGCTGCAACATGAAAGCGAAAGAGCGAAAATGTAAAATGAAATGATATAGCGTTTTCGCTTGTGAAAACTAAACATCAGTAAGCCACAATCGCAAAAAGGAGAAATGGTCGCATGCAACTTCCATAGAGCAATCGCGTCTTGTACAATTATTTAAGAACACTATTAACATTTGTCTTTGCTTTCTGAGTTCCATGTTGTCATGTTTGCTACCATTTCCGGAAACAAACGCTGTTCGGCTGGTCCTATACTGCATACAAACCAGAGTTTTGACACTTTAAAAAGGATATGCATTGATACATTTTTTTATTTGAAGCATGATCTTAAACCAATGTTATTGTTGAAAAAAAAATATATGTGTACTTGTCAAAATGCTGGAATATGTATCCACATCAGATTTGTTGTGCTTGGTGGTCGACTTATTCCTATATTTCTTTGAGAGGGACTTGAGTGGCTAGACACGAGGAAAGAAACCAAATTAGCTATATTTTTTTCAAATTCATTTTACTTTGAACACCGGATGCGATTATTACGTGTTTTTGGTACTTAATAAACAATAAAGAATACAGAAGATGGATAATCCAAAGAAACTGGTAGCATAGGATACACAAGACACAACAGAAACACAACACAATATGCGTTGGACACCACTATGCGAAAATGAACACAACAGATTTAAAATAAAACATGAGCCCTCCTACAAACACGTGGAGGTAGAGACGAAACGAACATTATTTTATGCGAAAATCGTAACGGATATCATAACACTGAATTCAGAGCGCAAAGACACGCAAAATTGGTGTTCGCTCTACTAATCAGGCAGTAATAGCAAAGACCGAATGACTAGAAATAATGATAATGTGTCCGAGTGGAGCAACATGTCTATCCGCGAACTGTTGTTGCAATTATCTAGCACTATTAAATACATCTAATATAAACATGTTGCCGTGGCTGAAAGCAGACATCATCTCATCGAAATTCAACTTGTTCTCGCCACGGTAGACGAGTCTTAAATGAATATATATGTGTTAGACCAAAGAATACGTAGATATGAAATGTAGTTCCCAATATAACGTTTCTGGAATAACCTTCATCAGATAGGCTAAAAGCAAAAATGCTGGAATGCCAAATAATTTAGAAACCTTTGGGATCAAGAAAACAGGATAGGAAGATTGGCTAAGGTAACATATACCCGAGGGAGTTGAACTTACATTTTGATTATGTTTACATGATTCAGTTATTGTACATTTTGGTAAATATATATTTAATAACCACGTCAGTATCGAAGCAATGACTACCTGACGGATTAAACCCTCGGCGATTACTTGTTTACCAGAAGAGATATCGATAGTAACTGAAAACGTAAATATCAAATTTAGTGTGTCCGACGTGTTTCTGGAATAACTTTCTTCAGTTACTCTGAAAGCGGAAAGATTTTAAGGCCAAATAATTTGAAATGTTTTCCCCAAGACATGATCTTGAATTTGATCGTATTTGATGTCGTGATTCCAAGAATACCCGGTTAGACTTTGCCTTTTGAATTTGCTATTGAACTATGTGATAGCTTATGTTCTCCTGATTCCAGAAATATATGACTGCCACATCTCCAGTTTGTAAGTAATACTACATTCGGACCGGAACAACAACTCATTTGATGGATCTTTTTCTCCTGATTCTGATAATATATGGTTGTATTGGATTTTCTTAACTTCCGGTTTAAAAAAAATCCATTGTTATCATTTTCTTATGTTAAAGTGACAGTGATATCATAATAATAAATTATAGATGAATTTCTTAAATGTTGTCACTTATTTTGCCAAACGAACCAACGTAGAATATCGTCGTCAGATAAGATTTTAGAGTAAATTATACAAATAGTACATGACAACCACAGAAATAAACAAATAGAAAGAAAACTACGATACAGACAACACGTATCTTTCCAAAACGACGTCTTTCAGTGCTATTGATATCATAGATATTTTGCAAATGTTGAATATTGATTTATCTAATATGATCAAGAAGAGTTTGAAGATACCAAATGGGTTATCAGATTCTGTAAATCGGAAAAGGAGAGACAACACAATAGCCCAAAAGAAAAAAAAACAAGAGGACAAACAATGATCTACAAGACATTACACATAAAGCTAAAGATCGAATAACGCGAACCCCATTTAAAATCGGGAGTGATCTCAAGTGCTCCTGAAGGGTGAACTCTTGGATGAGAGTTGGACATTAATATTGACAGGAATTAATCATTTACATCATATTTGTTCTCCTTTATTACAGGGATTTAAAAAATAACCCGTTCGACTGTTCTTCTTGTGATCTTGAAGCATTGAAAGTGTTCCTGAATAATCAAACACACCTTGGAAATGTTAACGCAAAATGCAATGGTACAAACACCTATGTTGTCAACCATGATTTTGAAAATTGCACAGGTAAATATTGTGAAAGAAGTAGATTCAAACATAATTGAACTGTCGAGAAATTTACAGAAATGACAGACTGACGAGAATATGAATAGATTTAAATTTAAACCTCAATAAATGAAGAAGTACGATACTTTATTCGCACAAACAATAGCTCATCCATGAATATGTAATATGCATACCACATAGAAGTGTGGCTATTGTAGATCTATAAATGCTTGTATATACATGTATTATATATTTGTCTTTCAAATAGTTTGGCTTTTCTCGTACCTGGTGAAGGACGTGAATTTTAGTGCAGAAATGCGTGATGCATACTAAATTTGCTTTCTATGTTTTTATTTTTGACCAATATACATTTGACTTTCAAATAATTTGGCGTCGAGCGTACTTTATGAATGTTATTCTAGAAACGTGTCGTCCGCACTAAATTACATATCTACCCTTTTGAAACAGTCCATCCAACAAGTGAACCAACTTCAAGCTGTCTAATTTTCTCAGTGTGTATCTGATGGGAGCACTGTGGTTGGTTTTTGTCCGTATTGGTAACTTTTCAACGCATGTCGATATTTGTACGATTACTTCTCCCGTTGTGGTGTCTTGTTGATAACCGCGCATCCATCTGCAAAATGAAGTTTCATAACCAAATAGAACCCAAACGACAATGATGCCCAGATGTAGAGCTTACCTATGGAAGTAATGAGTACCTCTCAAATGCTTACAAGTGGCAGTTTTCCATTCATTGTATGATATGAGTTATGCTCATTGTTGAAGATCCTTCTGTGATTGTGGAATGAAGAGGAGTAATTAAAACACTGTTCCTTTCCTAGATTTTGTGTAATGTTGGATAATCTCTCATGTTCATTTACATCTATATCATTGCTTGCTAAACGTTGTTCCTTTACTTTAGTGTATGTCTTCGTGTAATGTTGGATGGTCTCTCATGTTCATTTACATACTTTCTTACTAATTAGAGTATGAACAATTGAGACCATGTTTGCACACTAGATTAATTATCTACGTTTTATTAATTCAACCTACATTATCTCCCCTCTATTACAATTTTCTTTAAAATAAAAAAAAATCGCTGAATCTTTAAGCTATTTTAAATACAATATTCTGAAAGTTTTTCTAATCATTTTGGAAAAAAAGTAATTAATTATGACAATTGTCACCAATATCATGACATGCACGTGTCATAGAGCATTACGCTCTCTCGAGGACTTCTACAACCAATATATTGTAGCTACAGCATGATGTACACTATACTTCTGTATAAGATTACATCATGCATTCCTTGGGGTTACATATATTTTGAACATAATAATTTCCTTTTTCATAAATATATTACCTATTGAAATAGATTTACAATTCTTCACAGTAGTTGTATATGGTAAGTTTGGTTAACGTTTGTCTTGATTGCAGGTGGCATGGTAACTACAGATGCCATGATGACTACAGATGACATGACGACTACAGATGAATTGACAACTACAGATGCCATGACAACTACAGATGACATGACGACATTGGTTGACAACAGTGCCAATACTAGGGGTTCCTCTGAGGGTAATTATGAATATTGATTATGTATGTCCTACAGCACTTTCAGCATTATTTCAGTTATATCTTTGCGGTCATGTTTATTGTTGGAGAAAACTAGAGTTCTCTGAGAAATCAACTATTTGTATTTGATTTGTCACATGCACACGGAGTACCTCCTGCCTCACAACACAGAAACTAGATCTGCATTGCTATTCCTCGCGCTCTCTCGCTTTGCATCTGTTTAAAGAGTAAATGCGTTTACTTCATATATTTTTTTCAATTCTCGTCCGTTGTGTTGCAAAAATATGAACTACAGCAATTTGTCAGAAACATATATCCGCATTCATATTGAAATAATGAATTACGGAGGAAGATTAAAAACAAAACTCTACGACAAACGTGATGCCGTCACATTTCTAATAGTCAACTTCCCCTTCACCAGTAGCAGTATTCCAGCATCAGCAGCGTATGAAGTTTACGTCATACGTTATTCTAGAGATTGGTACAGTGATTTTCTGGACCAAGCTCAGCTATTGACGCAAACGGTATTCAAACAAAGCTACGTTGCGTTAGTTTGAAGTCATCGCTACAAAACTTCTACTGTCGTCATTACATCTTATTGACTACTATCACAAATGACAATGTATCTTAATTTTTACGTAGGTGTATTTTCCGTTATCACTGCCAATACTTTTATCAGACTTGACTGTATACATGAGTAACAGGGCGAATGTCCTATAAGAAAGCAGGAACTATGTATTCTTCCATAAATGGCCGTTTTCGGGTTGAGACGACCGAGTTAAGACGAGTGCACGTACACTCGTCTTTACTCGTTGTGACATCCAATCAGAACGCCTCTAACAAGAAAAAAATCGTTTAAATATATATCTTAAGCCGAGAATGTCATCATTATATACCCTCTCTGATAGCTGAATAACAGATATATTACGGATTTAACCATTGGTTGTTTTTTTCAAATACAGACTCCAACCGTATTAAATATATTTGTGTCTTTTATTTTCATTTTTTCGTATTTCTAGATGTCCTTTTCCGTACCTTTGACGTCATTCTTCAATGACGTCAAAATATTTGTCACGTCATATTTCATGTATGGGGTTTCTCATGAAGGAAAATACTATACTTTCAACAAAATATTAGTGAGAAAAGCTCAAATATCAGTAGAAAGCTACTTAAATTATCAATCGGTGTCACAAAAGTCAATTTTATGTGATGTGTATTTCATAGCGCTCAATTTTATGATATTGATCTGATAATTTATGCGGCAAATTAGTTACTGATCAATGGTGGGGGTCTCTAGGAGTTTGCGATAGTGAAAGTTGTTGGTTTACGGAAGATATAGATACTTACATGCGTTGTTGGGAAAGCCCGGGTGATCTTCCACTCGTGATAGAAATTTTTGTTTCTTTTCGCTCGTTTCGCTGCGCACCACTCGTGAAAAGAAATAAAATATCTATCACTGATGGAAGATCACCCGTCTTTCCCAAATACGTATGTAAGAACCTATTATTCTTCACCACCGGTTTTTGGTGGGGTCCGTGTTGCTCATATTTATAGTTTGCTTAGTTGTTTTATTATGTGTCTTTACATACTTAGTTCCGTGTTGTAATATCCACCATGATTTCCACACGAAAGCTATGTTCCGTTCGTCCCCAATTTTTTGTGGGAGGGCTCATATCATATATATTCTATTTGTATTTGTTGCGCATAGTGGCCTTCAACATGCACCTGAATCTACCCCGGTATATTTGGTGGGGTCCGTGTTGCTCATCCTTTTAGTTTTTTATGTTGTCCTATTATGTGTCTTTACGTCATTAGTTGCGTGTTGTGATGTCTGTTACAATTGCCGCATTAAAAAAATGTTCGGTTCGTCTTAACCTCCAGTCGTCAGTAGGAGTGCTCATGTCTTGTCGTGTTTTTGTGTATGTTTGCGTATATATTGATGTCCAATATTTTGCTGTTGCTCTTCTTTTTAGTTTTCTGTAAATCAGGTCGTCCCTGTTGCGTGAACTAACCGCATCAAAACTCATAGTGATACTCAACAGACTCGCTCTGACACAAATCATTGTACCAGCAACCAATATATGTAATGGGTATTTATCAGACAATGTGACGTTAAGCACATTATGACGTGACCGACAAAAACAATAACGTCCGAGTTGAAGGTCTCCACATACATTATCACTAATATTGCAGCTCGTTCTACGGTGCTCGCTACGATACTAGTGATGATGTCTGCCTCGATCTTCAAAACGGATGTGCGTCTCTCTGTAAGGTTTTGGCTTTTTTAACCATAGCATATGCATAGTATTTTATTTCGAGTATTAGGTTAATTTATACTTACGTTATATATGCTTTCGAAATAGAAAACAACGGGTTTCGATCACAATCAATATAATTATTTAGTCATTTGCTTATACGGCTTTTGGTTATGAGTGAGTAAGTAATTGTTGTTTAACGCCAACTCAGCAATTATTCAGCTATATCATGGTGAGAGTAAATTAATTTCAATGCGATGATGATGAAGTCCGCTTTGTATTAGACCAACACTTTTAGTTGGATTTTTATAGTGCTATCTCACTGAAACAACACTCCGCAGATAGACATTTCGCCCCATTCGGACACAATATCCTGATTCCGAGCTAACCAAGTCTTTGCTCTTTCTCTTTAATGTTGTGTGCTTAGCGGACACGCAAAATATCAACTATATGAATGTTATTCTAGAAACGTGTCGTCGCACTAAATTAGATATCTACCCTTCTGAAACAGTCCATCCAGCAAGTGAACCAACTTCAAGCTGTCTAATTTTCTCAGTATGTATCTGATGGGAGCACTGTGGTTGCTTTTGTCCGTATTGGTAACTTTTCAACGCATGTCGATATTTGTACAATTACTTCTCCCGTTGGGGTGTCTTGTTGATAACCGCACATCCATCTGCAAAATGAAGTTTCATAACCAAATAGAACCCAAACGACAATGATGCCCAGATGTAGAGCTTACCTATGGAAGTAATGAGTACCTCTCAAATGCTTACAAATGGCAGTTTTCCATTCATTGTATGATATGAGTTATGCTCATTGTTGAAGATCCTTCTGTGATTGTGGAATGAAGAGGAGTAATTAAAACACTGTTCCTTTCCTAGATTTTGTGTAATGTTGGATAATCTCTCATGTTCATTTACATCCATATCATTGCTTGCTAAACGTTGTTCCTTTAATTTAGTTTATGTCTTCGTGTAATGTTGGATGGTCTCTCATATTCATTTATATACTTTCTTACTAATTAGAGTATGAACAATTGCGACCATGTTTGCACACTAGATTAATTATCTACGTTTTAATTAATTCAATCTGCATTATCTCCCCTCTATTACAATTTTCTTTAAAATAAAAAAAAATCGCTGAATGTTTAAGCTATTTTAAATACAATATTCTGAAAGTTTTTCTAATCATTTTGGAAAAAAAGTAATTAATTATGACAATTGTCACCAATATCATGACATGCACGTGTCATAGAGCATTACGCTCTTTTACCGTTTTTACCCGAAATCGAGGACTTCTACAACCAATATATCGTAGCTACAACATGACGTACACTGTACTTCTGTATAAGATTACATCATGCATTCCTTGGGGTCACATATATTTTGAACATAATAATTTCCTTTTTCATAAATATATTACCTATTGAAATAGATTTACAATTCTTCACAGTCGTTATATATGGTAAGTTTGGTTAATGTTTGTTTTGATTACAGGTGGGTTGACCACACTGGTTAGCAATACGGGTCCTACAGATGCCATGACAACTACAGGTTCTTTTCAAGGTAATTATGATTATTGATTATGCATTTTCTACAGCACTTTCAGCAATATTTCAGTTATATCTTTGCGGCCATGTTTATTGTTGGAGAAAACTAGAGTTCTCTGAGAAATCAACTATTTGTATTTGATTTGTCACATGCACACGGGGTACCTCCTGCCTCACAACACAGAAACTAGATCTGTATTGCTATCCCTCGGGCGCTCTAGCTTTGCATCTGTTTAAAGAATAAATGCGTTTACTTCATATATTTTTTTCAATTCTCGTCCGTTTTGTTGCAAAAATATGAACTACAGCAATTTGTCAGAAACATATGTCCGCATTCATATTGAAATAATGAATTACGGAGGAAGATTAAAAACAAAACTCTACGACAAACGTGATGCCGTCACATTTCTAATAGTCAACTTCCACTTCATCAGTAGCAGTATTCAAGCATCACCAGTCTATGAAGTTTACGTCATACGTTATTCTAGAGATTGGTACAGTGATTTTCTGGACCAAGCTCAGCTACTGACGCAAACGGTATTCAAGCAAAGCTACGTTGCGTTAGTTTGAAGTCATCGCTACAAAACTTCTACTGTCGTCATTACAATCTAATTGACTGTTATCACAAATGACAATGGATCTTACTCTTTACGTAGGTGTTTTTTCCTTTATCACTGCCAATACTTTTATCAGATTTGACTGTATACATGAGTAACAGGACGAGTGTCCTATATGAAAGCAGGAACTACGTATTCTACATGAACATCCGTGTTGCTCATATTTATAGTTTTCGTAGTTGTTTTATTATGTGTCTTTACATACTTAGTTCCGTGTTGTAATATCCACCATGATTTCCACACGAAAACTATGTTCCGTTCGTCCCCAAATGTTTGGAGGAGTGCTCATGTCATATATATTCTATTTGTATTTGTTGCGTATAGTGGACTTCAACATGCATTGTCTGTATGAGTAACATGGAGGGTGTCTTATAAGAGGCAGGAACTACTTACCTTTCGCGAGCACCTGAATCTACCCCGGTATGTTTGGTGGGGTCCGTGTTGCTCATCCTTTTAGTTTTTTATGTTGTCCTATTATGTGTCTTTACGTCATTAGTTGCGTGTTGTGATGTCTGTTACAATTGCCGCATTAAACAGATGTTCGGTTCGTCTTTACCTCCAGTCGTCAGTAGGAGTGCTCATGTCTTGTCGTGTTTTTGTGTATATTTGCGTATATATTGATGTCCAGTATTTTGCTGTTGCTCTTCTTTTTAGTTTTCTGTAAATCAGGTCGTCCCTGTTGCGTGAACAAACCGCATCAAAACTCATAGTGATACGCAACAGACTCGCTCTGACACACATTATTGTACCAGCAACCAATGTATGTAATGGGTAGTTATCAGACAATGTGACGTTAAGCACATTATGACGTGACCGACAAAAACAATAACGTCCGAGTTGAAGGTCTCCACATACATTATCACTAATATTGCAGCTCGTTCTACGGTGCTCGCTACGATACTAGTGATGATGTCTGCCTCGATCTTCAAAACGGATGTGCGTCTATCTGTAAGGTTTTGGCTTTTTTAACCATAGCATATGCATAGTATTTTATTTCGAGTATTAGGTTAATTTATACTTACGTTATATATGCTTTCGAAATAGAAAACAACGGGTTTCGATCACAATCAATATAATTATTTAGTCATTTGCTTATACGGCTTTTGGTTATGAGTGAGTAAGTAATTGTTGTTTAACGCCAACTCAGCAATTATTCAGCTATATCATGGTGAGAGTAAATTAATTTCAATGCGATGATGATGAAGTCCGCTTTGTATTAGACCAACACTTTTAGTTGGATTTTTATAGTGCTATCTCACTGAAACAACACTCCGCAGATAGACATTTCGCCCCATTCGGACACAATATCCTGATTCCGAGCTAACCAAGTCTTTGCTCTTTCTCTTTAATGTTGTGTGCTTAGCGGACACGCAAAATATCAACTTTATGAATGTTATTCTAGAAACGTGTCGTCGCACTAAATTAGATATCTACCCTTCTGAAACAGTCCATCCAGCAAGTGAACCAACTTCAAGCTGTCTAATTTTCTCAGTATGTATCTGATGGGAGCACTGTGGTTGCTTTTGTCCGTATTGGTAACTTTTCAACGCATGTCGATATTTGTACAATTACTTCTCCCGTTGGGGTGTCTTGTTGATAACCGCACATCCATCTGCAAAATGAAGTTTCATAACCAAATAGAACCCAAACGACAATGATGCCCAGATGTAGAGCTTACCTATGGAAGTAATGAGTACCTCTCAAATGCTTACAAGTGGCAGTTTTCCATTCATTGTATGATATGAGTTATGCTCATTGTTGAAGATCCTTCTGTGATTGTGGAATGAAGAGGAGTAATTAAAACACTGTTCCTTTCCTAGATTTTGTGTAATGTTGGATAATCTCTCATGTTCATTTACATCCATATCATTGCTTGCTAAACGTTGTTCCTTTAATTTAGTTTATGTCTTCGTGTAATGTTGGATGGTCTCTCATATTCATTTACATACTTTCTTACTAATTAGAGTATGAACAATTGCGACCATGTTTGCACACTAGATTAATTATCTACGTTTTAATTAATTCAATCTGCATTATCTCCCCTCTATTACAATTTTCTTTAAAATAAAAATAAATCGCTGAATGTTTAAGCTATTTTAAATACAATATTCTGAAATTTTTTCTAATCATTTTGGAAAAAAAGTAATTAATTATGACAATTGTCACCAATATCATGACATGCACGTGTCATAGAGCATTACGCTCTTTTACCGTTTTTACCCGAAATCGAGGACTTCTACAACCAATATATCGTAGCTACAACATGACGTACACTGTACTTCTGTATAAGATTACATCATGCATTCCTTGGGGTCACATATATTTTGAACATAATAATTTCCTTTTTCATAAATATATTACCTATTGAAATAGATTTACAATTCTTCACAGTCGTTATATATGGTAAGTTTGGTTAATGTTTGTTTTGATTGCAGGTGGGTTGACGACACTGGTTAGCAATACGGGTCCTACAGATGCCATGACAACTACAGGTTCTTTTCAAGGTAATTATGATTATTGATTATGCATTTTCTACAGCACTTTCAGCAATATTTCAGTTATATCTTTGCGGCCATGTTTATTGTTGGAGAAAACTAGAGTTCTCTGAGAAATCAACTATTTGTATTTGATTTGTCACATGCACACGGGGTACCTCCTGCCTCACAACACAGAAACTAGATCTGTATTGCTATCCCTCGGACTCTCTAGCTTTGCATCTGTTTAAAGAATAAATGCGTTTACTTCATATATTTTTTTCAATTCTCGTCCGTTTTGTTGCAAAAATATGAACTACAGCAATTTGTCAGAAACATATGTCCGCATTCATATTGAAATAATGAATTACGGAGGAAGATTAAAAACAAAACTCTACGACAAACGTGATGCCGTCACATTTCTAATAGTCAACTTCCACTTCATCAGTAGCAGTATTCAAGCATCACCAGTCTATGAAGTTTACGTCATACGTTATTCTAGAGATTGGTACAGTGATTTTCTGGACCAAGCTCAGCTACTGACGCAAACGGTATTCAAGCAAAGCTACGTTGCGTTAGTTTGAAGTCATCGCTACAAAACTTCTACTGTCGTCATTACAATCTAATTGACTGTTATCACAAATGACAATGGATCTTACTCTTTACGTAGGTGTTTTTTCCTTTATCACTGCCAATACTTTTATCAGATTTGACTGTATACATGAGTAACAGGGCGAGTGTCCTATATGAAAGCAGGAACTACGTATTCTTCATGAACATCCGTGTTGCTCATATTTATAGTTTTCGTAGTTCTTTTATTATGTGTCTTTACATACTTAGTTCCGTGTTGTAATATCCACCATGATTTCCACACGAAAACTATGTTCCGTTCGTCCCCAAATGTTTGGAGGAGTGCTCATGTCATATATATTCTATTTGTATTTGTTGCGTATAGTGGACTTCAACATGCATTGTCTGTATGAGTAACATGGAGGGTGTCTTATAAGAGGCAGGAACTACTTACCTTTCGCGAGCACCTGAATCTACCCCGGTATGTTTGGTGGGGTCCGTGTTGCTCATCCTTTTAGTTTTTTATGTTGTCCTATTATGTGTCGTTACGTCATTATTTGCGTGTTGTGATGTCTGTTACAATTGCCGCATTAAACAGATGTTCGGTTCGTCTTTACCTCCAGTCGTCAGTAGGAGTGCTCATGTCTTGTCGTGTTTTTGTGTATATTTGCGTATATATTGATATCCAGTATTTTGCTGTTGCTCTTCTTTTTAGTTTTCTGTAAATCAGGTCGTCCCTGTTGCGTGAACAAACCGCATCAAAACTCATAGTGATACGCAACAGACTCGCTCTGACACACATTATTGTACCAGCAACCAATGTATGTAATGGGTAGTTATCAGACAATGTGACGTTAAGCACATTATGACGTGACCGACAAAAACAATAACGTCTGAATTGAAGGTCTCCACATACATTATCACTAATATTGCAGCTCGTTCTACGGTGCTCGCTACGATACTAGTGATGATGTCTGCCTCGATCTTCAAAACGGATGTGCGTCTATCTGTAAGGTTTTGGCTTTTTTAACCATAGCATATGCATAGTATTTTATTTCGAGTATTAGGTTAATTTATACTTACGTTATATATGCTTTCGAAATAGAAAACAACGGGTTTCGATCACAATCAATATAATTATTTAGTCATTTGCTTATACGGCTTTTGGTTATGAGTGAGTAAGTAATTGTTGTTTAACGCCAACTCAGCAATTATTCAGCTATATCATGGTGAGAGTAAATTAATTTCAATGCGATGATGATGAAGTCCGCTTTGTATTAGACCAACACTTTTAGTTGGATTTTTATAGTGCTATCTCACTGAAACAACACTCCGCAGATAAACATTTCGCCCCATTCGGACACAATATCCTGATTCCGAGCTAACCAAGTCTTTGCTCTTTCTCTTTAATGTTGTGTGCTTAGCGGACACGCAAAATATCAACTTTATGAATGTTATTCTAGAAACGTGTCGTCGCACTAAATTAGATATCTACCCTTCTGAAACAGTCCATCCAGCAAGTGAACCAACTTCAAGCTGTCTAATTTTCTCAGTATGTATCTGATGGGAGCACTGTGGTTGCTTTTGTCCGTATTGGTAACTTTTCAACGCATGTCGATATTTGTACAATTACTTCTCCCGTTGGGGTGTCTTGTTGATAACCGCACATCCATCTGCAAAATGAAGTTTCATTACCAAATAGAACCCAAACGACAATGATGCCCAGATGTAGAGCTTACCTATGGAAGTAATGAGTACCTCTCAAATGCTTACAAGTGGCAGTTTTCCATTCATTGTATGATATGAGTTATGCTCATTGTTGAAGATCCTTCTGTGATTGTGGAATGACGAGGAGTAATTAAAACACTGTTCCTTTCCTAGATTTTGTGTAATGTTGGATAATCTCTCATGTTCATTTACATCCATATCATTGCTTGCTAAACGTTGTTCCTTTAATTTAGTTTATGTCTTCGTGTAATGTTGGATGGTCTCTCATATTCATTTACATACGTTCTTACTAATTAGTGTATGAACAATTGCGACCATGTTTGCACACTAGATTAATTATCTACGTTTTAATTAATTCAATCTGCATTATCTCCCCTCTATTACAATTTTCTTTAAAATAAAAAAAAATCGCTGAATGTTTAAGCTATTTTAAATACAATATTCTGAAAGTTTTTCTAATCATTTTGGAAAAAAGTAATTAATTATGACAATTGTCACCAATATCATGACATGCACGTGTCATAGAGCATTACGCACTTTTACCGTTTTTACCCGAAATCGAGGACTTCTACAACCAATATAGCGTAGCTACAATATGACGTACACTGTACTTCTGTATAAGATTACATCATGCATTCCTTGGGGTCACATATATTTTGAACATAATAATTTCCTTTTTCATAAATATATTACCTATTGAAATAGATTTACAATTCTTCACAGTCGTTATATATGGTAAGTTTGGTTAATGTTTGTTTTGATTGCAGGTGGGTTGACGACACTGGTTAGCAATACGGGTCCTACAGATGCCATGACAACTACAGGTTCTTCTCAAGGTAATTATGATTATTGATTATGCATTTTCTACAGCACTTTCAGCAATATTTCAGTTATATCTTTGCGGCCATGTTTATTGTTGGAGAAAACTAGAGTTCTCTGAGAAATCAACTATTTGTATTTGATTTGTCACATGCACACGGGGTACCTACTGCCTCACAACACAGAAACTAGATCTGTATTGCTATCCCTCGGACTCTCTAGCTTTGCATCTGTTTAAAGAATAAATGCGTTTACTTCATATATTTTTTTCAATTCTCGTCCGTTTTGTTGCAAAAATATGAACTACAGCAATTTGTCAGAAACATATGTCCGCATTCATATTGAAATAATGAATTACGGAGGAAGATTAAAAACAAAACTCTACGACAAACGTGATGCCGTCACATTTCTAATAGTCAACTTCCACTTCATCTGTAGCAGTATTCAAGCATCACCAGTCTATGAAGTTTACGTCATACGTTATTCTAGAGATTGGTACAGTGATTTTCTGGACCAAGCTCAGCTACTGACGCAAACGGTATTCAAGCAAAGCTACGTTGCATTAGTTTGAAGTCATCGCTACAAAACTTCTACTGTCGTCATTACAATCTAATTGACTGTTATCACAAATGACAATGGATCTTACTATTTACGTAGGTGTTTTTTCCTTTATCACTGCCAATACTTTTATCAGATTTGACTGTATACATGAGTAACAGGGCGAGTGTCCTATATGAAAGCAGGAACTACGTATTCTTCATGAACATCCGTGTTTCTCATATTTATAGTTTTCGTAGTTGTTTTATTATGTGTCTTTACATACTTAGTTCCGTGTTGTAATATCCACCATGATTTCCACACGAAAACTATGTTCCGTTCGTCCCCAAATGTTTGGAGGAGTGCTCATGTCATATATATTCTATTTGTATTTGTTGCGTATAGTGGACTTCAACATGCATTGTCTTTATGAGTAACATGGAGGGTGTCTTATAAGAGGCAGGAACTAGTTACCTTTCGCGAGCACCTGAATCTACCCCGGTATGTTTGGTGGGGTCCGTGTTGCTCATCCTTTTAGTTTTTTATGTTGTCCTATTATGTGTCTTTACGTCATTAGTTGCGTGTTGTGATGTCTGTTACAATTGCCGCATTAAACAGATGTTCGGTTCGTCTTTACCTCCAGTCGTCAGTAGGAGTGCTCATGTCTTGTCGTGTTTTTGTGTATATTTGCGTATATATTGATGTCCAGTATTTTGCTGTTGCTCTTCTTTTTTGTTTTCTGTAAATCAGGTCGTCCCTGTTGCGTGAACAAACCGCATCAAAACTCATAGTGATACGCAACAGACTCGCTCTGACACACATTATTGTACCAGCAACCAATGTATGTAATGGGTATTTATCAGACAATGTGACGTTAAGCACATTATGACGTGACCGACAAAAACAATAACGTCCGAGTTGAAGGTCTCCACATACATTATCATTAATATTGCAGCTCGTTCTACGGTGCTCGCTACGATACTAGTGATGATGTCTGCCTCGATCTTCAAAACGGATGTGCGTCTATCTGTAAGGTTTTGGCTTTTTTAACCATAGCATATGCATAGTATTTAATTTCGAGTATTAGGTTAATTTATACTTACGTTGTATATGCTTTCGAAATAGAAAACAACGGGTTTCGATCACAATCAATATAATTATTTAGTCATTTGCTTATACGGCTTTTGCTTATGAGTGAGTAAGTAATTGTTGTTTAACGCCAACTCAGCAATTATTCAGCTATATCATGGTGAGAGTAAATTAATTTCAATGCGATGATGATGAAGTCCGCTTTGTATTAGACCAACACTTTTAGTTGGATTTTTATAGTGCTATCTCACTGAAACAACACTCCACAGATAGACATTTCGCCCCATTCGGACACAATATCCTGATTCCGAGCTAACCAAGTCGTTGGTCTTTCTCTTTAATGTTGTGTGCTTAGCGGACACGCAAAAATACCAATTTTATATATTTTGGCTTGACCCGACAGGGACTCGAACCTATGATCTACCGTACTTGAGGCGAGCATGCTAACCATTACACCATAGATGCGGTTCCATTGGTTATGATGTATTTTGTAGATTCGTCATCGATCACCACAGATAATTTGATATTAATCGTAGCAGGTAGTGTTGGTGCTTTAGCTGTTGTTATCGCGATAAGTGTATGAGTAGCCTATGCTTACTCTGTTAAGGAAAGGTGAGTCTGCTACTTATAGTATAACTACTCTTGGATTCTGAATAAGTAAAGTAAATAACGAGTTAACGAACATCGCAGTTATTCACGAAAAATATTGCCTGTTACATGATTATTGACCATTTTAATAGAAAACTATTAATTATAAATATCAGTGAACAGATCATTTAACACCAATATTAACGTATCATCCTTCTCTATATTATCAATGGGTCAATACCTCTACCTGTGGACTATTAGCTCTCGATTATATCATCCTCCCAGTAGTCAATACTTCGGCACTGACATTTTTTTATGTGCATGTACAAATATATTTATGCTTGAAATTTCCAGTTCCTAAGTAATGTGGTTGATTAAAATCAAGGTGTATCTCCATGAGGTATCAGTCACCTTAGGTGATTTGGGCTATGATGTTCATGCCATTTTGCTTACCTGACCCCAACGACCGGTATTCGGCATTCCAATCTTTTGATTATGAATGTACCCGATGCAGGTCATTCCAGAAGCCCGTCATGCCGACTAAATTAGACGTCTCCATTTTCATTGTTATCACTGGGTTGATATCTCTGCTGGTAGATTAATATCATTATCCGCCCAGTAGACCTGACCGCGATGATAGGCGAATTTCCACTCTATTAACAACTATTTAAGCACAACAGGCGAACGGTGTTTTGTTATACGACTGACTCCAATAGAGAAGAACTCCGGACCACCTAAGATTAAACAATAATGCTCAACAATTCCACCAACATCAACAAAGCTAACAACCAACTCGCATCTCAACCAGTAACGATTGAATAGACACAGACCGCGACATATTGTGTTGGAAATCCAGATCCTGCCTTGGGATAAGCATGGGAATATGGCAGGGTTAAACCAGCTAATGGGATCCAAACCAGCCTCATCTTTATAACTGGATCTACACTAACAATACAAATAAAAGCAGACAATACAAAAACTATGCAGATTTGTATCAACTCAAATAGACCACTTACTATGAAAAAAAATGAATGACAACATGAACTCGGACACTTACAGTAGCAGGGTAACTGAATGCTCGTAGTTAACTGCCTACTAGCTTAGCAGTTAAAATATATTCTAATATGATATCCTTCAAACGCTTTGAGTCCGAACCCGTGGTAAAAATAGTATTTATCTATGACCGATTATGTCATAGATAGACGTGGTCTGTGCTTAAAAATCGGCTGTTCCATGACACTCCCTTGTAAAAGATGCCCAATGATGCAATACAGAAAATATAAAAACATGTGTGTATTGGAAATCGACTAAGGGGATATAGAAAACACACAAGGAATATAAATACGCATCCCCTGTGAAGATCCCGAATAACACATACTATTCTTGCATATTACTGGGTCTAAGTCATAGAAATTAAAATTCCGCGAAATGTTGCTGACGACTTTGGCACATAAACATGACGTCATATGAAGACTTCCAGTTTGGAACGCAAAGATCAAGCGTATTTTGGTTTCGTGTACGCCTCATTGCCAAAGTGGAATTTGCAGTATTTTCCCTTTCTTTTGAATTAATGATCATGAATGACAACATGTAGTAGCATCAAAACATATTTTTACCATCGGCATTGAAACACCTTTTCGGTTGTCATTTCAAGCATCTTTGGAAAAATAGAAATATTACTGTAACATTTCAGTAGGGTGAATTAACGGAACAACCAAAAACACTGGATGACCTAGACTACTTCGATTTGAAATTTTACCTTAATTGTCCTATTAGAATCGAAATAATGATCAGTACCTGCCACATCTGTAGTTATCTTTAAAATTTGACTTCTGATTACACCTTTTCTTACATTTATTTTTTCTAAAAGACAAAATATTGGTATAATACTTTTTTTTAGGAAAAGTTGTGTTCCAAGCACAATATAAATGGAGAGTTGATAAAGTTACCTTCTGTGATAGACAAAGTCACTATATTTCATGAAAAGTGTCATTCGTTGTATATAAAGGAATTGTTTAAGCTCTTACTTGCTGGCCTATGTATAGTGATTATATCGTTAGACGACTTGGTGTTTCTTATATCACAGAATGTTTAACAAGACCAACCCGACGTTTTCCATTAGAGGTGCAAGACATCTTTACCCTTCCTGAGTACCAGAGATCATCCACGATTTTTTTATATCGGGTTCGTGTTGCTCAATGTTTATTATTTTGTGTAAAGTTTTGTGGATCACGGTTAGTCTCATTTTTTAATCATAGTATTATTCGTCCTTCTTCAATTGATGGTTTCTGATTACCCTTCATAAGTATCCTCAACCCTCATTTGCTGAATGAAGCTGTTTTTCTTTTGACCATTTCAGCGGATATCAGAAACGCCAGACATTGAAGTACTTTGTTTGTTAGTTTTACACTATTTGTTAGTTCACATGATATACAGTGTTATACGGTCTATTGATATCACTTTGCGTCCGTCCATCGTCTTTTGTCTGTCGTTACCATTGCACATATTTATATTCTTTCGTGAAACCATTTAGAAAATTCAAAGTAATCATTGAACCGTAATGAGAGCGGGAGGTTTGGCGCTTTAAAATCTGATTCAACCCACCATTTCTTTAGAAATACCTGTACCAAGTCAGGGTCATTACGGTTTTCACAGTTTTCCGGTTGTTGACTGATTTTGTCTGTTTATATAATTATGAGTTTTGACTTTCCCTTTGTAAGATTGTTCGGAGTTCGGTAATTTTGTTATTACCCTTATGTAGTAATGATGTATGGAAGACTTTCTACAAAAGTGCATCAGTTTTGATATAGTGTAAAGCATTGCTGGCATAGGAAATTCCTGTTTCTGATTGGCCGACTTTAACCAATATTCTCTCTGAAACTACCAGGCCAATAGGAAACAAACCGATCGCTCAAACGAGATACAATCCAATTTTCTGATTAGTCAATTACAGAAAATAAAAAGTTCTCTTAAAATAAAACAACAAGTCCAGATTATTTTTAGCTTAGTATAAACGATTATGTATGGGGGTCCACTACAACGATTAGCTATGTAATTTTGTATCTGTGACAACCAATGGCGATGTGCAATTCTTTTCTCAGAATCGTCCAAGAATGCACACAACACATGACTAACTAGATGGGCGATTCAGGCTCTGATCTACCTGTAGTGTAAATTTATAAGAAATGTATTGTGATTTATTCAATGATATATATATTCTTGTTTTATATTTTATTAACATATTCATTTTATTAACAGATTTTAAAATATTTATTTATTTAGCAAAACATTATTTAACCGTGTAAATCTCCATTTCTTTTTCAACTTTTGACTTTTTTTCACAAGAAAGTTCAAACACTTTAAAAGAATGTTGCACGAAAGGCTTTATTTAAATAGTTATAAATATCAAGAAATAGCACACATATATTTACAGGACAACCTCTTTGGTGTAGTGGATATCGTATTCACTTCGAATGCGGGCTACCATAGGTTCGATATATAGATGGTTTATAATTATAAGGCTTCGTTCAATTGTTTTATTTATTATCCATAACTGTAACGCTGGTTTCAAATATTACATTTATTGTAATATTTTTTTTTATCTATAATTGTTACGCTGGTTTCAAATATTATATTTATTGTGATATATTTTATCTATAACTGTAACGCTAGTTTCAATTATTATTATTTATTTTCCCCTTACCTTTTTTTTTATTATATCTATATTACACCTGTGAACAATTTACCTCTGGGTGCCAGGAAACCTCAAAGGTTTACAAATATTTGCAATGAACAATATAATTAAATAAATAAATACTGGTACAGTTGTAGTAAGAATACAATACCATAAGCAAATAAATCATATTTTATCTCTCATATTTAATTTATAAACATACATTTTTACACAGTAAACAATGAAAGGAATTATTAATACAACTAAATTCATAATGTATCCAATAATAGCTGTAATTTCCTAATATTATATAATTTTCGAACTTCTGGGTTCTTAATCATCATTTGTATATTACTTCTGAGTTCATTTTTGAGATTTGTGATAACTATTGCTTCCCTGTAAGTTCTTTTATTATATTTTATATAATTTCTTGTTTTCCAAATTACCCATTTTAATATACAATTTACTAAATTCATTAGAGGTAGATCTTCAGTTATTTCTCCTTCATACACCCCAATGATTAAGTTTTCCTCAACAAGTACTATATTTTTTTCAAAAATGCTATTAAAAATGTCTTTTAATTCATCTAAGACATGTATAATTTTATGACACATGTAAAACAAATGCATAAGGAACTCCATTTCAATTTTACAAAAATGACATTGACCATTTGATTTTCCCATTTTTTGTAATCTATATTCTGAATAGACAATGTTATGCAAACATTTCCATTGGAACTGGATAATGCTTTGTTTATATTTAATCTTGTTCAGTATATACCAAATTGATATCCAGTTAATTTTTTTTTCATAAATTGTATCACCTTTGAATTGACATTTTGGCGTAATTGGTTTACATATTTCTTTCTGGATATTCTTCAGTTTCAGCTCTTTTGGAACAATGATTTTATTATTATGATTTCTAATATTCAAATTACTGTCTATTTTTAAACCTAATGATTTTTTTTATGGAATGGATGCAATATCTAAGCCTTTAATATCGGAGCATTTACAAAGAAAATAATCAACTCCAAATTTGCTATCGTATTTCTGTAACCAGTGCTTACCTATCGCATTCCATGAGTCCATCTCACTGTTGATTATTTTGTATATAAATTTTATCTGTTTACTTTTGACAAAATTGTCTATGTTAATCATTCCCATCCCCCCTTCATTAATATTTAAGCAACATACGTTTCTTTCTATTTGGTTTGGTTTATTGTCCCAAAGAAATTTCCAAATCAAATCATTCACCTCTTTTTTATATTTCTCTGGTATCCCCCTCATTTCAGTTTCAAATCCCATTTGAGTTAACAGAAATTTTTTAACGATTAAAAGTTTTCCCTTAATGGTTAAATTTCTGGTTTTCCAAACCTGAGTGCAGCTTTTCATTTTATTTATAATTTGTTTCCACATGTCATCAGTGTCTATATTGTACCCGTGAAAACACCTAACGTCTTTATATTATTATATTTATTGTAATATCTTTTATCAATACATGTAGCGCTTGTTTCATTTATTATATATTTTTTTTAAATAAATTATTTATAACTTTAACGCTTGTTTCAATTATTATATTTATTTTAATATTTGTTATTTATAACTTTAACGCTTGTTCCAATTATTACATTTAATTTTATTTTATTTTATCCATAACTTTAACCTTTGTTTCAATTATTATATTTATTTTAATATATTTTGTATCAATAACTGCAACGCTTGTTTCAATTATTATATCTATTCTAATATTTTTTATCTATAACCTTATCGTTTTTTTCAATCATATATTTTTTGTGCTATTTGTTATCTATAACTATAACGCTGGTTTCAATTATTATATTCATTGTAATATTTGTTTTATCTATAACTGTAACGTTTGTTTCAATTATTATATTTTTTGTATTATTTTTTTTATCAATAACTGTAACGCTTCTTTCAATTATTAAATTTATTGTAATATTTTTAAGAAGACATACATGACGGTTTCCACTAAGGGAGCAGGAACTCTTAACCCTTCTGGAGCACCATAGATCTCCCATATCTTTCAGTGGGTTCATGTTCCTCCATTTTTTGTGTAGTGTTTTGTGGATCATTGCTTGTCGTTTTGTTCTTTTTTTTCATCATTTTTTTGAAAGAGTTATAAATATCAAGAAATAGCACACATATATTTACAAGACAACCTCTTTGGTGTAGTGGATATCGCATTCACTTCGCATGAGTGCTACTATAGGTTTGTTCACTGTCGGATCAAATCACTGACTAGAGGTTTGGTTTTTCCTGCGATCTATCTATCGAACGGCTTATGTGCACACAGGTGTGAACGTTGATACTTCCCAGCAATTAAACAAGATTTTCGCTACAGCTATGCTATTCTACTGTTGCAATTTCAGTTGAGGTCTGAGAAATAATAATCACAGCCCTTACTTGCTTCAGTTTTTGACTGTCAATATCCTTTTGTGCTACATTTTCATTCCCTAGCTATATATATATATATATATATATATTAGTTGTACCTTTGAGAAAATTGGTAGATGCATCTCTCTTCTTATGAGTAATTACAATTTATGTCGTATTCGATCAAAGCACAATAATATTTAAAAAAAAGGGGGGGGGGTACATATCAAAATTCCCAGGTATGCAAAACTACATTAGTCAAGGTAGACAGAAATAGATATTTGACATTGGATATAAGTAAGTTAGGCACTGATGAATATAAAACAACACATCAGATCAGACAGGTGTAAAACTATTTAATACATTTGGTCAGGGTAACCTCAGATGTGTCACACAATATTGTTTTTTAATTAATCGCCATTAACTTCTCCCATAAGTCTCCCCACTTCTCTCTACAAAATATAGCATAAACAATGGACGTATATACAAATAACTATAATAATTATACATCATAAGCAATGGAGCCACATCGATGGTTTAATGGTTAGCGTGTGGTAGATCATTGGTTCGAGCCTCTGTCGGGTCAAACCAAAGACTGTTGTTTCAGTGAGCTAGCACTATAAAAAGTCAACTCAGCGTGTTGGTCTAGTATAAAGCGGCCCCAATAACATCTCAATGAGACTTAACCTGTTCTCGCCATGATATATCTGAAAAATTGCTGAATTGGCTTTAAGCAACAATCACTCACTGACTCACTCATTCAATGAATCGCCATTAACTACTCCCATAAGTCTCCACATTTCTATCTGTTTTCTTCCGCTTCTCCTTGTGAACTATATGACAGAGAAGTGAATTCTTCCTCTCACTTAAAAGTAGTGAGAGTCCTGAAATGTTTATCTGACGCTATGTGCCAATGTCATGAAAAGTATTTCTCAGCATTTTAGATTTGTTTCTCTCACTTTTTAGACCCTTAGTACTGTTGCTTTATAACAATGAGTTGGATGAGGTTCAATACATGATTTCATGTAAAAGCATTTCCTGTACATCTATCACTTCGAAAGTTGTACGATCGCCACCATGTCTTGGTTGAACGTTATGGAATATCTGTGTCACAAATGACCAAGGATATCTTCCATTTATCGTAAACACTTCCCGATCTTTCATGACTTATCACGGGTTTGTAACTAGATTACCACGACGAGTGCCACTAGTGGAGCAGGAGCTGCCTGCCCTTCCGGCGCACCTCAGTTCACTCCCAGATTTAGTGGGGTTCGTGTTACTCGATCTTTAGTTTTATGTGTATGTTTTGTAGACCGTTTTTTTGGCTGATAACCCCTTCGGTATCTTCAAATACTTCTTAATAAAGATCGATTTGTAAATACTGTAAAACCTATCTAAACTAAACCTTGACATAAAGTCCAACTATATAGAATCACTGTTAATTTAACCTGTTTAAGCTGATCACATGCCTATTAGAGCACAAACATGAATCCAAATGAGGTTCAGCTTAGCCAGGTTTCAGTAAACACTGTGTAAAAGACACCAATGGTATTACCTCCCTTGTTGTTCTATGGTACTTTAAAAAGTGTATAAATTATTATTTTGTATGGTACGCAAAATCAGTAACAATTTTGTTTAAGCTAAAAGATGTATCGCTTTGCTATATTTGATTGCAATTTGCAATAATATATATATATATATATATTGTGTTTGATTAACTAGTCCTGGTATAATGGTTAGTGTGCTCGCCTTAAGTCATACACATTTGTAATTTATAAGAAACCATTCAATAGCCATTCATGTACAGTTTGTGTTCTATCATACCTGTAGTTTCTACGCAGAAGTGTGTACTCGTTTCCCCATTCGTTCATAGGTTAAAATAAATAAAAATGTCATTTCAATCGTCTAAGGGAACTGAATTAGCTTGAAATTGATTTATCCCAGTCATCTGCTGATATACCATTGCGAATTTTCCAACCATTCGTGAAAATATCATTCATTGCGGACTCGATTAGTCGTGTTTTATTTTGTTAATTAGTAAAATGGATATCGATACACCCTCCTAAACCGAACTATATCTACAGAGGTTTTTGGTTGCAGTAAGCCATCAAGGCCAGGAAATAGAAGCAACAAGTCGATGCTGAAATATCAGAAAATATTGGATATTTGCACGATGAAATCCATGGAGCATATCAATGCATGAAATCGCAGGTTAAGAAGTAAAAGTCTTACTCTCAGTATAATAGGCGCTCAGAAGGGAATAACATTTAATTTAATGCTAACAACAAACATCTAGAAGATTTAACACACACATTTTGGGCTTCGTACAATTTCAAAAACATACTATTCCCGTGATCTTATCATTGCTACTACTGATATACTTAAAAATCGTTATAAATTTTTTCTTAAATACTAGTAGCTGATTAGTCCAATGGTGGTTGGGACACCACTCGTCAGTACGAAGCAAACCCGATAACTAGTGATTGGGACAATGAATCCTAGATCATCAGATCCTAAGAAGAGTTTGAAGATACCAAAGGGGTAATCAGAATCCGCAAATCGAAGAAGAATAGACAACACAATGTTAATCTAGTTACAAACCCGGTGATAAGTCATGAATGAGGAAAGAATCGGGAAGTGTTTACGACAAGTGAAACACATCCGTGGTCAATTGTGACACAGATATTCCATAACGGTCAACCAAGTCATGGTGGAGACCATAAAACATTCGAAGTGATGACTTCAATTTAACCAAGAGGAACCATTGGTTCAGTCGCTTCCTTGTTAGTAGCAATTCTGAAGAAATAATCTAAGAATAAGGATACTCCAAAGCAACAGAGGGGCTGTCGTGGTTGTGATTATATGGTAGTTGGATTTACAACTACCGATGCAATCAGTGCCTATCACCACTTACATTGTGAGTTCGAACCCCTCTAATCGATACAACAGTATGTGATAAAGTTTGTCTGCCACTTGCGACAGGTCGGTGGTTTTCTCCGGTTTCCTCCGCCAATTAAACTGACCGTCACGATGACATATTATTGAAAGTTGCGTTATACACCACAAATCTAAACCAACCAAGACAACAGCAACACAATCCTGTGTCTGTTCCTTGTTTTAATCCACCACCGCCTTTTCGTGGTGGACAACAACCTTGGTACTCCAGTTCCCCAGTGCCTACGCTGGAAAAACGCAAAGGAGACCATGCTTCATTTGTGGGTCATTAAATCATTGTCAAATGTAGAGTAAACAGATCATATTAAATTTTGAATAGATATCGGTGCTTACGATTTTATCATCGACAATATTAGAGATTTCTATAAAATATCACTTCCTCACAAATGTAGGGGACGTCGTGGTCGTGATCGATACATTATTATGTGATAATGTTTGTCCTGCAACAGGTCGGTGGTTTTTTCCGGTTTCCTCCACCAATAAAACTGACCGCCACGATATAACTGAAATATTGTTGAAAGTGGCGTTAAACACCAATAAACCAATCATCAAAAATATAATTATTAATAAAACTAAGGTTATCCTCCCTCATGCATTGGTGACCATAGCTGATTTTGGCTATCCTGTGTAGGCTTTTTAGTTTCCTTGCGCCCAATGACTTATGCATGACTTGGCTTTCAAATATGTTGGATTTGAGTGTACCGGGTGAAGGTTATTCCAGAAAAAGCGTCGTGTGCACTAAATGGGGTATCTACATTTTACTACATATTTTATTATATTGCATTTATCTTGAACAATGATAAAATTGTGTACATACAGCTATACAAGATATATTACATATAACACAACGAAAAGAATGTTTCTTCTTTATCGTAGAGTTTTGAAAAGACAAATTAAGTTCTTGGTAATAAAAGCGTAGATATCCAATTTAGTTGCCATGTCGCGGTTCATCTGGACTATTGCCTATTCCATGACTACGCATCTAGGCATTGAGATTAACAGCCCATTATTATTAAGTATTGAACATGTTTTATTTTGGAAAGAATTTATTTGAGATGTGAATGTAAAGCATTTTACCATTGACCACAGTCGAATCGTGTCCGGGTATTGTATCTAATGATGCCGGTAACATGTTTTGGTGGTATCATTGATGATGTACTCGTTAGCGTGCTGGCCTCGAGTGTGGTAGGAAGAAAAGTTTGAAGATACCAAAGTGGTAATCAGAAGCGATAAATGGAAGAAGGACAAACGATACAATGACCCATAGAACAAATCTAAAAGGACAAACAATGATCTACAAAACACTACACAGAGCAAAACGAATCCCTCTAAAAAGCATAGGTGGACACAGGTGATACCGAAGGGTATGCAGTATATGGTTTGATATAGGACATGGTCATACGTCATAAGCTAAAACTTTATCTAATGTCTTTACTTTTCCATCTGTCGCCATCTTTGTTGTTTATATTGAAAAAAATCCGTTGTCTTTCCCTTGAAAGTCTTTCCAAGATCACTATATTGTCAATAAAATTGGTCCAAGAACCCACTATATTATTTCATTACACATTGACATGTACTAGAACAACAAAAAGACAAACAATGATCTACAACACATTACACAGCAAACTAGAAATCGAGCAAAGCGAACCCCTCTAAATAATAGGTGGACTCAGGTGATACCGAAGGGCATACAGTATATGGTTTGATATAGAACATGGTCATCAGTACTAGTCATGAAATAGATTGGCTTGTATCGGATCACAATTTCAAACTTCAAGTCTATTATTCTAGAGATTGGAATATGTATTCGACAGGTGTTGGAAAAAACAAAATGATAGACAAGAAGAGTTTGAAGATACCAAAGGGGTCATCAGAATTCGTATATCACAGACGAACATACAGCACAATCGCCAAAAGAAACAATACAAAAGGACAAACAACGATCTACAAAACATACACATAAAACTATAGATCGAGTAACACGAACCCCACTAAAAACTGGGGATAAACTCAGGTGCTCGGGAAGGGTAGGCAGTTCCAGCTTTAGAAACATTACCAGCCTGTTAGAATAATTATATGAATCAATTATGATGGTAAAATATAATATAAAAATCGACATCGGAATTGCTCCTTAACTTCGTTGTTTCAATCAAATCTCCATTATACAACGGCCGTTGGTTTTATTGGTTGATAAAACAGGGGTACCAGACAAAAACCACGTGTCGTCGTATGCATCAAACAAACTCTATCACATAAATCAACATTAGTGAAACCGACGGATCAATCAAGGATGGACAATCCAGAGACACAGACAATGTTGGGCACAAGACACAGAACAAATGCAAAGAACCAAAAAACAACAACAGTATGAAGAAATACAGAGAGTAGATACACAGAACTCACAACAAACACATATGTGAACTCAGGTGCTCGAGAAGGGTAAGCAGTTCCTGCTTCTTGCTAGACACCCGCCATGTTGCTCATGGACAAGCGTCTGATGATTATGCTTATGTTTGAATGATGCAAGGTAGTTTATTTTCATTGATAACACTTCGCAAACCTTTTTTTGGAATATATATATATATATATATATATAAACATCTGACAAAGTAGCCAACGTATAAATCTACGAGATGTCGGATCGGAAACAAGTGTTAACGATACTGTGCAAACAAACAAAATGATAAATAAACGTCTAAAATGTTAGCACAACGATATCAAAAAAATATGTTAAAATGTAACAAAAATAACTATAAGTCTACAAAAAGACTATAATTATAATGAAATCGACGGATATTTCGCTTGACCGACAAGCTTCATCAGCGTCTGTAATCCGATTTGAAAAATTGTCACGTGAGCATCAGTTATCGTGACGTAAATTACTAAAAATCATAATCTTGAACTTTATACTTTATATTATTCAAGTATATTGCACACTAATTTATAATATGAACAGAATGAGAAAATGTAATGATGAAGTTTACCAACTAGCTAAGGTCCAGGCACTGGATCAAAAGTTAAAAAACAAAAGATTTAGGCCTTTTTGTTTATGCCTTCCGGGTGTAATGTTTGTAACTCGCGGATCCAAAAACTCTCTTTTTTCTGTCTTTGATTTTCTTTCCAACTTGGATTGTGGTCAATGATATAAATTTTGGATCTGCCAAAGTCTTCCAATGAGTGCCCCGGCGACACAAAGTGTTGACTCACGGGCAAGAGCGTCTTTTTCGTAAGGTCACTTCTGTGTCCATTCATTCTTTTGTTGAATGGTTGGACACTTTCTCCTACGTATTGCGACCCGCAGACGTGACAGTCAAGGAGGTAAACCACATTAGGTGTTTTGCAATTGACATTGCAAAATATCTTATACTCCTTTCCTGTCGTCTTGCTATGGAACACTTGTGTGTGTTGCAATTGGAGACAGCCCTTGCAACGCTTGTCACCACATGGTTTACACTGGCCGACCGTCGATGAAGGTCTAGATACCGCAGCTCTGACCAGTGTATCCTTAATGCTTTTAGGTCGCCGGAACGCTACAACGGGTGGTTCAGGGAACAACTTGGCCAGCGTTTCACTTTTTTGAATTTCTTTCCAATGATGACGGACAATGCCTGCAATTTTGGCTAAAGAAGGATGGTAAGTGAGAACAAGGGGAACCCGTTTGTTGATCTTTTTTTCTTTGTATTCCAGAAGGTCATTTCTGTTAATTTCACTGGCTTTTGAAAACCCACTCTCTATAACTTTGTCATTATATCCCCGTTTCTTCAAATGATGGCGTAAATCTCCTAGTCTTTGCTTGGTGGTTTCAACAGTGGAGCATATTCGTTTTACCCTAATGGCTTGGCTGAATGGGATACTCTTAAAACAGTGCTTAGGATGGCAACTACTGGGTGAAAGGTATTGATGTTTGTCTGTGGGCTTAGAGTATAAATCAGTTGTCATGTTGCCCTCCTTGACCGTGGTGGTAGTATCAAGGAAGGACATTTTGGTTTTCGACACTTCGTGTGTGAATTTTATAGACGGATGGATACTGTTGGCATGTTCCAAAAATTCATCAAGCTCTTCATCGACGGTCGGCCAGTGTAAACCATGTGGTGACAAGCGTTGCAAGTGCTGTCTCCAATTGCAACACACACAAGTGTTCCATAGCAAGACGACAGGAAAGGAGTAAAAGATATTTTGCAATGTCAATTGCAAAACACCTAATGTGGTTTACCTCCTTGACTGTCACGTCTGCGGGTCGCAATACGTAGGAGAAAGTGTCCAACCATTCAACAAAAGAATGAATGGACACAGAAGTGACCTTACGAAAAAGACGCTCTTGCCCGTGAGTCAACACTTTGTGTCGCCGGGGCACTCATTGGAAGACTTTGGCAGATCCAAAATTTATATCATTGACCACAATCCAAGTTGGAAAGAAAATCAAAGACAGAAAAAAGAGAGTTTTTGGATCCGCGAGTTACAAACATTACACCCGAAGGCATAAACAAAAAGGCCTAAATCTTTTGTTTTTTAACTTTTGATCCAGTGCCTGGACCTTAGCTAGTTGGTAAACTTCATCATTACATTTTCTCATTCTGTTCATATTTATAAATTAGTGTGCAATATACTTGAATAATATAAAGTATAAAGTTCAAGATTATGATTTTTAGTAATTTACGTCACGATAACTGATGCTCACGTGACAATTTTTCAAATCGGATTACAGACGCTGATGAAGCTTGTCGGTCAGGCGAAATATCCGTCGATTTCATTATAATTATAGTCTTTTTGTAGACTTATAGTTATTTTTGTTACATTTTAACATATTTTTTTGATATCGTTGTGCTAACATTTTAGACGTTTATATATATATATATATATATTTATATACATTTTGTATATGCAAAACAGAAAATTGCATTATCTACAGATAAAAATATGGTAATTGATATATACATAGAAACTTGTTCATGTCATATAAATTATGTGTTGTTAGTAATGTGTAAGAAGGGGCTTCATTTGTAATATAACTTGTACCCAATAAACTCAAAATATTTTCCTTGTAATGTGACAGTACGTCAAGTTGAAAATTTTAACTTTCTTATAATAAATAAGGCTAATAACATAATTACCGAACTCCGAACAATCTTACAAAGGGAAAGTCAAAAATCATGAGTATATAAACAGGCAAAATCAGTCAACAACCGGAAAACTGTGAAAATCGTAATGACCCTGACTTGGTACATGCATTTCTAAAGAAATGGTGGGTTGAATCAGATTCTATAGCGCCAATCCTCCCCCTTTCATTACGGCTCAAAGTTAAGTGGTTTAGAATAATAATTATTAAGCAAAAAGACCCCTATATCAACACGAGGTCAAGGGATGATGGGCGGGATGATATTGAAAATGTCATATATTAATCATTTTATCATATACTTCAGATTGTTTTTAATGTCATCTTCTTGACGACAATTGTTGCCCTCTCAACTCTATTCGCCAATAGTACACGCATCCTTACTGGTCATCTCCACTGATTATTGTTAACACGATTAGTAGGGATGTAAGCAATTTACGCTTGGGTTTAATTTTTTTTTCTCAAGAATTGTGATGAGCAGAATTGTCTTCCCGTGAAAAATGATTAGTAAAACGTATTTTTCGTGAACCATGATGAGAACCCTATCTCTCATTCATCTGATGGAGATTCATGCGCCAGCAGTAATGGACGGGTAAATTTTGTGGGCTTCTTCCGTCGGGAGTCCTAGTGGTGCAAATGAATAATTTAGAATGAATCAGTCTTCAAAGAGTATAAATATGGTTTAGGTGTGCTCGAGTCAACTTTTCGTGTACATACTTTGTTAAAATAACTTTTATTTATCCTCTTGTGGACACTACTATGGGCATAATTGAATAAAAAAAATGGCGACCAGCAAAATAAAAAATGTAAACATAGGTGAAACTTCCGATTCAACTAAACGCAAGAACCCATGTAGTCCTGATGACCTCCCTGGTCATCAAAAACAAGTGTCCCGTCAGACTAAACCTAGAAAATTAAGCTATTCAGCCGACGATTTAGATAAATCTGGTATTGACGACATCAAGGTTGAGCAAATTCTTGATAAAAAGCCCGGAATCACCTTTAACATCCAAGAACTTGTTTGTAGTGTTTTAAAAGATGATTCTTTTATTAACAAACTTGTTCCAAAGATATGCGAATCCGTTTGTCAAAAACTTGAGGAAAAGTATGTTAATCTTGTGAATGACGTTGTCAAACCATTACAAGAATCTGTCATTAAACAAGCAGAACTTATAAAACAACAAAGCACTACAATTGACAAACATGTAGTAAAACTAACTCAACACGAACACACCGTAAACAAGCAAGACGAACATATAAAAACACTACAACAAACAGTTACTGATCTTAAAGGAAATATTACCGATCTCCAAAACAACTTATCTGACCTAGACATAAGATTAGAAGACCAGGAGCAATACTCCCGCCGCACTAGCCTTCGGTTTCATAATATTCCGTGTGGAGACATAAGAAACTTGTATAAAATGAATACAGATAAAATTATATTAGATATCTGTAATGATGTATTGAAAGTATCAATTACAATAAATGAAATCGGGAGAACACACCCAATAGGCAAAGTCCGTGTTGGTAAAATCCAAGTAATTGCTAGATTTTCTACTTACCGTCAAAGAAACTTAGTGTTCAGTGCTAAACGTAACTTAAAAAACCACAAAGATAATGTATTTATTACAGAAAATCTTACTCCAAGAAGACAGAAAATCATGGACGAACTCAATTATCTTCGTGTTAAACGCAGAATCCAGGCCTGTTGGTCGCATGATGGTCGAATTTTCGCTATCGGTGTGAATAGTAGATCCACCGATTTAATCACATGTATTGATGACATTTATTTCATGCTTGATAAATATCCAGAAAATCCGTCCTCCGCCGACACTGAGTTGCCTGAACCTGTTGTAGATCCGTCGGTTCAACCAAACACTGAAGGAGACGAAATGTAAAATCCACATGGTTTTGTTTACGTTCCATATTATGACATCTTGTACATATATTTTGATATCGTAGAAATATAATAATATCACAATACTTATTGACTATTTGTTTTTAACGTGTGGTTACTAAACATTAATCCTTTTGTTATGGTAAACTAAAATAGTCAACACGTGTCCTATTCTGAAAATAGCTCACACAATTCATAAAGCGTGAATTAAGTGAATATAGTATACACACGTCTATAAAGGTCAATGTTTGGGTGTACTCGACTTATTAATTTGAATTTATTTGCAGAAATAAAAATGATATTATTTTATTTGTTATTATTAAGGTTAGTTATTTAAAATCAACTTTTTTAACGAAATGATTTAGTAACAACACGTTGTGGGTTCTATATGTTTAGGTATTTTATAAATATATTATTTGTGATATTTTTTATTGGTTCAACAAATTTATATTTAGGACTCCCAGATGGGAAATATATCATGCCGATATGTGCAAAGGGAAGTGCTTTGTATATAGAATCATATGTTTTGCTTTTTGTTTATTGTACTAATGTTTTTTTATTTTTGTGTTTCATACTTATGATTTTTTCTATGATCACTTTCATTGATGTACATGCCTTTTGTTTGTGTTTAACCTATCGCTATAATTTTTATTTGATTTTTTTGTTTGATAATGGGTAATGACATTGTCGCTTACAGAATTGCGATAGGTTCATTTTATCTCAGAACTAGATCTGTCGTTGTCAAAAACATATTGGTTTCCTTAAAATTGTCATCCTACGTCCTATTAGTTTTACTTTTAGTCATACATCGACTGTCTCTAATAAATTGTCAAAGTTTCATCAATAACTACTTATTTGGATGCTTTTATCAAAACATATCATTTACCTTGTTACTTTTACAACTTTTGCTTTTGGGCAATGATGTAGCTGAAAATCCTGGACCAGAAACTAAGGTAGGTGAAGTCGGTGTTTTTCATTGGAATTCTAGAAGTATTAGGCATAAATTTGATCATTTACAAACCATAAGTAATGATTCATCAATAATTTGTGTTACTGAAAGTCATTTAGATGAAAATATTCTGACAACGGATATTAAACTACCAGGATATCATGAGCCATTTAGGAACGACAGAAACTGCTTTGGTGGGAGAGTCTTGGTTTACACTGCAGATTACTTGCACGTATTAAGACGCAATGATTTAGAATTTAATGGGGGAGAGTTAATTTGGTTAGAAGTAATCTTCCCTAGATTTAAAGTTCTTGTATGTGCTGTTTATAGATCCCCTGGTGCAGTACATAACTTCTGGGAAAACTTTCACATTTCAATTGAAAGGGCATTCGAGTCATCTCCTCGTATTATTATAACTGGTGATTTAAATGTAAATTTATTGATAGAAAATGACCATCGCTTAAACCAAATTATAAATATTTTTAATCTCACAAATTGTATTCGTGAACCTACAAGATTAGGTGCCTTATTGGACCCTATACTCTTCTCGGATGAACTAGAAACTACGTTTTCTGATGTTATACAAGTAGATAGAATTAAAAGTGACCATGATGCCACAATTGCCTTTTTCCCAATCCCCTATGACCTTCAGACTAATTATAAAAGAGATGTATGGCTGTATAAACATGGAAATTATGATGGTCTTAATTCTGAAATAGACCAATTTGACTGGAATAGCCATTTATCATCACTAAATGACATTGATGAAATGAGTTCTAAATGTTCTAATAAATATATTGAACTTGCAAAAAAATACATTCCTGTCAAAACTGTAACTATCAGGCCTAATGATAAACCTTGGTTTAATTCATCAATACGAAAATCCATGCGTCTCCGGGACCGTCTCCATAAACAACTTAAGCGTAAGTATTCAGTTTCTCTTCTGGGTAAATATCGGGCACAAAGAAATAAAGTGAACAATATGGTTAAGTATGCTAGAGAACAGTTCTTCATAAATGTAAATGATATGTTAGACAACGAAGGGAAGTCAAACCCTAAGTCATATTGGAGTCTTGTTAAAAAATTAATGGGTAAATCAACCTCGTCACCTATGCTACCTTTGCAGAACGAGGTTACTGGTGAGTTTGTTGTAAATGACGAAGATAAAGCTAATCTTCTAAACACGTTCTTTTGTTCAATCTCTGAAATTATTGATTCTGATCTACCTACACCAGTTTTTGATAATCGTACAGGACGTAAGCTTGATGTGTTCAATATAACAATTGATGAAATCAAGGATGTTCTTCTGAATTCAAAATTAGGAAAAGCAGTTGGTAATGACAAAATTAGTCATAATATGTTAAAACATACAGCATCTACTGTCTGTAAGCCCCTTGAGATTATTTTTAACTGTTCTCTACAAACTGGTAGATTCCCACATATGTGGAAATCTGCTATAATTATTGCTTTGTTTAAAAAGGGTATCAAATCCGATCCTACAAATTATAGACCAATTTCCTTGTTTAGTTGTGTTGGTAAAGTGTTTGAACGTGTGATTTTTGAATATATTTATAATTTTCTGATAGACAATTCCTTAATTTATAAATATCAGTCAGGTTTTATGCATAAACATTCCACAGTGCATAAATTAATAGAAATTTACCATAATATTTGTTTGGCTTTGGAAAATCATGAAATAATTTGTTCAGTGTTTTGTGACATATCCAAGGCATTTGACCGTGTCTGGCATAAAGGCCTTATTAAGAAAATCGAAGGTTACGGAATTACTGGAAACCTTTTACGTTGGCTCGAGAACTATATAAGTAATAGGTGTCAGAGAGTTATCATACGGAATTGTCTGTCTGAAAAGGGGAATTTAAAAGGTGGTGTTCCTCAAGGGTCTGTCTTAGGCCCCTTGTTATTTCTGTTGTATATTAATGATATTGCAGACAATACTCAAAGCCTCTCAAGGCTGTTTGCTGATGATACATCATTATTATATTCTTCTAATAATATAAATGAAATTGAAGTTATAGTTAATTCAGACTTATCTAAAATTTATAACTGGTCAAAAGAATGGCTAGTTGACTTTAACCCAAAGAAAACAGAATGTATTATATTTTCTACTAACCAAGCAGCCAATAAGCCTTGTATTGTCTTCAATAATGAGAATGTAAAATTTGTAGAAAACCACAAACATTTAGGTGTCACCTTTTCCCACAATTGTAAATGGCATTGTCATATTGAAAATATACTAAAAAGCACGTCTAGTCAACTATCAATGTTTCGAAAATTAAAATTTTCTTTAAGCAGACACAACCTGGAAGCAATTTATTTTACATATATTTTGCCCCTTTTAGAATATGCTTGTGAATTATGGGATGGGTGTACTCAGCAAGAATATAATAAAATTGAACAAATTCAGCATGCAGCTGCCAGAATTATAACTGGATTGCCCAAATTTTCTAGTTTGGAATCGTTTTATTTCGAAACTGGATGGGAACCACTTCACTCTCGTCGAAGAAGAAGAAAATTAAATATGTTTTACAAAATTCGAAATAACAATGCACCTTCGTATTTATGCGACTGTTTATTACCCTTTGAGCGAAACGAAAATGCTTACAATTTGCGTAATCAAACAGATTATAGTAACCCATTTACTAGGTTACAATTGTATCGCAACTCATTTTTTCCTTCTTCGATCAAACTTTGGAACAATTTGACACCAGAGATAAGAAGTGCCCCGACAGTTAGTAGTTTTAAAAAGTCACTAATAAATGATGTTAATTTATTGAAACCATCTAGATACTATTCATATGGTTGTAGAGTGTTAAATGTCCTACACACTAGACTAAGACATAGATCTAGTAACTTGAATGCCGACCTTTTTAGGGTAAATTTAATTAATGACCCAGGTTGTGTCTGTGGATGGGTAATAGAGGATGCGATTCACTTTTTTCTAGAGTGTTGTTTATATGTTGAAGCTCGTGAACAGTTGACAAATAATCTGCAATTTCTTGACAGTTTACTTATTGAAACTTTACTATTTGGCGATGATAGCTTATCTGAGGAACAAAATGCACAAATATTCAAATCAGTGCAGTTGTACATCAAACAAACGAAACGTTTTACCCCACAGTGATCACACTTCATATATTGAATTTAACTATTTTCTTTTGTGAACATTTTCTCCATTGTTGATATGACAATTCTGTACTGTTATAACTCAATATATTATATAATTTCAAAAATCTTTTTATTCTTTTTTTCTCAATGTTGTTATAAAATGTAATTGTTATATTTATACATTATTACTTGCTGGTGCATGGAATATATAATTGTATGTAAATATGTGGAGAGGACCTTTGTAATTTGGAATAACTTGTGTCCGATCCAAATGTTATATAGTTAACAATAAAATACGTTTAATCTAATCTATTCTTCTGTATGAGTCAGCTATACATTTTTGTTCGTTTTCATTTTTTTACTCTTATTTGAATTTATTTATATTTTATCTCGAAATAACTGATTGTCATCCAGCTTTTGTTCCATGTAGATGAATAGGAGATTGCTATATCAATTTCTGGGATAAATTTATCTAATTAAAATTAGATATCCTCGCCTACATCCTTCCCCTTTTTCTTAAAAAATACTAATTATCAAACGAGCGTACTTCTATTAATCTATCAAAACTTGGTAAAAGAGGAATAACTGGAATAGTATTTTTCATGTGTCGTCGGGTCAATTCTCAGGTGAATAATAAAACCAAGACGTTGTAAGTTCGAGCATTTATTACAGTTGGAAATACTTCCAAATAAAAGACCCTGTAATAACAATATTAAATCAATAAATAACGGGTCAAGAAAAATAACTCTGATAGTTTATGTATGCTAGCAGTGGAATATTTAAAATAAATTAAATTACAATGATGACAGGTTTTCTATTCCATTATATTAACAACATATTCATTCTATATAGCTGCTCATGGTTCTCATGGACATTCTCTAATATGAAAGAAAAGTGTTATTACATGTGAAAAATAGCTTCACATGAACCAAACAAAATAATAGCAAAAATAAGTTTAAGCCAAGCAAGCATAAACATAAGCTAAACACTATCATAAGGAAAATAATAAGTAGCAAAATTAGCATTAATAAGCAAAACTATAAAAACAACTATCTTTACCTCACACTGGGATGGAAAGGTCTTGGAATCAAAATACAGGATATATCTCAAAGGATCACTGTTGTTCATCAGTGTGTATTATATCATGGCAACCGGAATATAAAATTATGTTCATAACTATTGTGCTCAAAACATGCACAATTACACAAAAACACAGATTACACATAACATTGTTAATAACTCATCTTTTAATATTTTAAAGGTAAAAGTGATCATATTAAATTCATATTTAATGATCATATTAAATTCATATTTAATAGTTTTAAACATTATCCCATTTAACCTTTTACATTTCAATAGCAATTAATATGTTTTATAAATCAGTCAATCAATCAATCAACTCAATCTCACTGAGAAAATTACTTTATAGACAATTAGTAAGATTAGTAAGTATAAATACCTTAAATTATTATTAGTGGTGACAACAGTGGATTTGTACATATTTTATTCAGTATGATTATTATTTTTATTCAAGAATTGAATGCATTTTGTTGTAGTTTTATTGGCGTGTAAAAGCGTGGACCGAAGCACTTTTTGTGCTAGCGCTTCATACAAACAATGTGCCTAGGTCCACGCTTTTACACGCCTTTAAAGCTACAAAAAAATGCATTCAATTCTTTTAATTACATTTAAATCACACCAAAATTTAATATAGTTGAAATTTTCGTTGTGAATTTTATTTGTGTTAGATTATTTACTGTTGGAAATTACTACGCCATTGAATGTTTACATCTGACGTCGTCATGGAGTCACGTGCACGTTCGGGTTTTAGTTTTATTGGGATGTAAAACATCTCTTTTATAATCATGTGACCACTTCATAGCAATTCATATTGTAGCATTTCAATGAAACACGGAAGTAATGTAGTTATTAACAATTTATTTCTTCTTATTAAAGGATTATTAGCTGATCATGATGTCATACATTTGTATTTAATCCTTAATATATTTCTATTTCTGTTTCAGTAATATATGCTTATTTTCATCAGTATTTAGAGTTTATATATTTATTCATTTAGTGATTATGTTAAATGAATACTCCATATTATTTTGTCCTTTTCATTTCTTATTGGTCAGTTTGGTCAGTTGAACTGTAGGCGGGAAACTTTCTTTCATTTTGTTGTTATAGATTTCATTATTGTTTATTTTCTCCATCGATACTCTCATGCGAAAACAAATATAGTCTTTTCTATATTAAGATAAAACAAGAATGAATAGAGTGAGTGACTCGCTACAACTTCGATCACCAAGATATCACAGGGAGATTTTAACGAAGGTGGTTATAAATCTAAATTTCTAGAAACTAACAATTTAATGTATATATCGTCTTTGGATTTGTCCGTTACCCACCTACCATGAGCTCGGAGAAGCCCGTCGGATACATTATTCGGAGCCGCAACAGAAACACCACCATTCCGTGAACTATGCAGACAAAACTGGGATTTATTATAACCCAAGACACCCAATGTATCCAAAACGATTTCCCGAGCTCTGGTATAGGATACAGGTTTAAATCTATTACATGATTTGCACGATTTAATACTTTTACAAAACTGAACAGCAGTGCATAAATATTCACTAGATTTAAAATTTAAAACTAGCTGATTTTATGTAACGTAATAAAAAAGAAACTGGACAGTGTATTTCCTGTTTTTGCTATAACCACTTTATTACCCCTTCGATAAATATCAGTTTTACTTTTCTGAATATTTTACTTTTCTGAATATTTATTTCAAGATGAGTATCAAAAATTTCAAGATCTTTCATTAAAATGTTCGACAATTCGCTGTAACGACAAAATCCAGAAAAACCTAATCAACACAAAGTGCATGTACGTAAATCGGATAAAGTCGAGTCCTTTTTTCCAATACGATCAATAATGTTCTTCAACATATCCACAGTTATAGGAAGTTTTTTTTTTTGACAGGTTTGGCCAGTAATCGCTTACTGTCTTCTAAACACAATTTCACTATTTTTTTCATCACACAGATTTGTTCTCAAAGAAACTATGTGAAAACGGCTGATGCTACAAAATACAGCATCCAAAACTGAAAAAGACACACGCTGAAAAACTAACGAACTTATGTATAAACATAAAGAAATCTGTGTCGCTGGAAGTGAAGAAAACGAATGCAATTCACACCACTTTCGAAATTTGTTAAAATAATTATCATATTTCTTGTTGGTACTGTCGGCCTTACCGGCATGCACTAAATCTGGTATTTGTTTGGCAGCTGGTCCTAAAATATCATGATTATAGAAAGGTTGTTAGTCCTTCCAAGATCCATAACTGTATAAATTCTGTAAATAGACAATTTTAAAATGAATATGTTTCGTTTATACAAACCATAATTCCCAAAATACCCATTTTGAAGGATCATTTACCAAAGTGATCTTTCCTTAAAATCAATTAATTTGTAAAAACACTTTACATCTATTTGCAACTTAATTTCTACAATCAACATTTTATAAAATGTACATACACTCATATCGTATTTAAAAAAATATATCATTCACCAAAATGGTGTCTATTCTGTAAGATCATTCATCAAAATGATGTTTAAATGTAAAATCATTCACTAAAATGATGTGTATTCTGTAAAATTATTCACCAAAATGATGTATATTATGTAAAATCATTCACCAAAATGATTTATTAAATACTTGTAGATCACTCACCAAAGTGATTTACACTATTATATTTCTACAATCGATTTTCAGAACCAAAACATTGCTTATTAAAGGTGATCTAGCAAACACACTTTATTTATGTGAACCTGCTTTGAAAAAAATCCTTGTATTGACATATTCAATCTTGTCTTTAACGAACCATTCGAATTCACCGCTATTTTTTTACAATGCATGGCCAAAATAAAGCCGATTTCCACATAGGAACAACTATGGTTCCATAACACCTGGTTTATGACATTAGGTATATAAGGAATAGGTGGCACTAGCCAATTATTATCGTTAGACCAGTCGTAAGCAAATGCATCGACTCTTTATGTACCCCGAGTCCAAAACTGTGAATTAAGCTTAGCATGTACGTTCTGAAGTTCACGTTTCATGCTACCAACGTTAACTATTCGGACAACATTTTGATTGTCAGAATAAAGTTTGACAAATCTACCGCTTAAATGTGAATGTAAGGCTAATAGAACAAATTCTGCCTCCTTGAGTTCTCTAAAAGTTGAACTTTGGTTTTTTTTTCATTTGCATCCAACATTACATGAACAACTTCGTTTTTTTGCTTTGTAATAGCACACCTGAGGCAGCGTAGTTACTAGCATCTGTAAGCAATATACGTTCGGCAGATTTGTGTATTGGGGATATTAATCTGAAAGGTAAAGTGTCACAGTTACTGAACCAGAACTTCAATTCATCAATAGATTCTGATCAAGGACAACATAACCGTCCCAGCAAGTTCTATCTATAATTGGCAGGTGTAAATTTCGGGTCATAATCTGGCACACATTACCAAGTACAAAAGACATAGAAATAATTTGACCAATAATAGACGCTAATTTTCTCGCAATTACTCTGTCAGGATTTTTTAAAACATAATTTAGTTTTTCTTTAAAATGGGCCATTTTACGATCAGGAATTTCAACGCTACCTATTTTCAGATCCCAAACAAATCCTAACCATTCCAATTTATAACTTGGTTCCCAAACGCTTTTTTCCTCGTTCTCTGCAAAACGTACAAATGTTAATCTTGTCTAATAGAATTAGATATTTTATAAAAAAAAAATCAGTATTTAAACAACACCAACCGTCGTCTAAATATACAATTATGGGATAACTCAGTGATCTCCAATATTTTACAATTTCTCTCACGAGTTTTGTGAATAGAAAAGGGGCAGAACTCAAACCAAACGGTAAGACTGTGAAAACATAATACTTAATTTCACCATTTACAGACCATGAAAATCCTAAATACTGTTGAAATGCCTTGTGAATTTCAACATGGTGGTACCAGATTTTAATCGAATTTAATCATCAAATTCCCCCTTTTTGCTTATTGTAAAGCTTCCTTGGAACCTTCAAATTTAATCTTCTGTTTCTCAATACATGTATTTACATGTCTTAAATCTAAAATTAAACGTTCTTTGGCATTACTATTGATTGATATTGTGAGGGGATTTATACAATAGGGTCTACTCGATTCCCCAATAACGCAACCAGAAAGTATCAATTGATTTATAGCTGTAGTAACAAATTAAAAAAATTTTCGAACCGACGTATTATTTGATAAGAAAACAGATGAAGGATTTTCAATAAATGGTATTCTGTAACCTTCTTTAATTACGTTTAGAATAAACGAATTTGCTTCTATAGTATTTTTCCAGAAAGCTAAATTTTCTTTTAATTTACCCTTAACAGACACGACACCCCTTGTGAGTTCATACTTCTGACTTTGACTACAATAAGAATCTAATTCATACTCAACTTTATCTGTTCCATAGGTTTATTGTGTAGATTGGGAAACATCAACGCCTGGGGCTGTAATTGTGGCACTTGGTGGTTTCCTTGGAATGAATTGTCGTCGGTTTTTGTATGGGCATTGTCTGGCAAAATGTCCCGGTAGGTGACACTCAAAGCAGGATCCAGGTTGAAATGCCGACTGTTGTGGGCCAGTTTTTGACATTGTTTGTTGATATTGGCGACGAAAAAGGCTTCCACGGCCTTGATTAGCAAAGTTTGGTTGGACACTTCTATCATAAGGTTTAGGACGTCTCCTGTTTGCTATGTTGATAGTGGCTCGAGGTTTAACTGCATCATCATTGTCATCAACAAGAGGATGAATGGTGTACTCCTTAACGACATCCCATCCATGACGGTCAGCAATCTTTATGATTTTGTTTCTTTGACCAATTTGTGATATTTCAGATTTTATAACATCCTCAACAGAATCGTGATTCCTTGACTGCAAACACTCCAAAATTTCAGACAACTTGGAAGATCGTTCACTATTGAATTTGAACTGAACTTTATTACCCTCTCCTTTAAACGTGAGATCGTCACTGTTAGTAGTGGTTGGCTTTGAGATCTTTGATATTCTAGAATCTAGATATTGCATACAATTATCACTTTGTCTTTTTACTGCAATTTCAATTGACGAATTTAAAAGACTTATCTGATCTGCATTTGTAATTTCCTCTCCACGTCTTCCAGATGTGCGTTCCATTGATGCACGATATAATGCAGGTGCAGGTCCGGGTTCCTCTTCGAGTATATCACTATCCGGCATATCCAATATACAGGTAAGTAAACGTGACGTGTTGTAGCAAGACTCGATAAAGTATTTATTTACTGGTTATTTGTATACCCAAACTCATCTGGCGTGAACATGAAGTTCACGAGAATCATGTGGCGGCAAACATATACTTGTAATTGACTATATATACATATCTATATGCAATTACCGTAAATAATATAATAATGAACAGAAATACATTTACTTGCTGGACATGTCTGACTGATAGTGTGGTAGACGGAGAACGATATTTTTTACTTTAATGTACCCACCGAACATATACCTAAATTATATATCATTGGAAAGAAGAATTCATACTCTATCCAGATAGTCGGGTCGTAAAAACGGGAACTGGTTGCATTTCCTTAAAAAGAGAGATAATCGTTCTACCCAAAATGTTAAGAACATATATAAGTTATAACTTTTGGGTTGCTCCCCTTGAATTCAGCTCCCACAAAGGGATGAAATTATCGTTTTTGCAAAATTGTGTATGCTTTTGATGACATAGTCAGTTTCCTTCACATTTTTAATGTCGCCAATAGGGACCTGACTTTGACTTTTGTATGGAAACGTCTTGACCTGAATGTGCTTTAATTAGTTGATGATAAGATTGATACTATTTTTTACAACTAAATTTAACTTCTATTTCACAAATCAAAAATTCTCTGGCGTATAGAAAAAGGGGGTGTGCGTCCTTCACTAGTACATAAACATCATTGTTCTTGTTCCTGTCACTGATATGACTGTGTGGTATTCTTAATCAATGTTTTTGCTCCGCGTTCGTTACAACGAATGCTGTATAACCTAAAGAGGTCCTAAAACACCAAAATAAGCATATAAGTCATAGCAACACATTTATATTAGTCAGTATAAATAGGACTATCCTGGTTCAAATCAAATGACAGAACAACATCGCTATCTAACTACAAAATGACTATTGTGGATTTGTCACGACATTACATGGCAGATAATTCTGTCCACAACAACAATTCCTTGTAAAAATCTACTAAATTTCAGACATCATGACCATCGTCTTACAATAAGGTAACATTCTTTGTTATGGCATTTTTACACGTGTCGCTACCATAACAGGGACAAAGATCTGTGCATGACAGATTCTGTTCAAAACAAACACAGCTACTGAAACAAATTGATTTGCCTTTGCAACTGCACATGACAACCTGTAGGAAGTCTGATGACATTTGTCCCAGGAAGAGGACAGGTACCAGACCACTCTTGTCTTCCCATCCGAACATTAAAGGAGACCTAACAGGGGGTGCGCTTTTTGTGAGGATTTCCAGATATAGGTCTGCAAAGATGCTCTTAGTACATGCTGATGGAATGTCGCTTCGCATGGTGGTAATTTGGCGAGGCTTCCTTCTTTTTTTGCTGCAAGTCGAACTCTGAATTTATTGAGATTAGAGTAATTTGGCTTTTTTGGATAGTCTCCAACTGAGATTTTCAGCTTCTCAATATCACGTCTTAAGATACCTACAGCAGAGTGTAAAATTTGTTCATAAGAAATACCTTCAACGTTAACTTCAAAATCATTTTCCAACTCGGAGGCTTTCAATTTGAACTTGTATTTACCTGCCGCGCCAATAGAATCGCCTGAAGAAAGCTTGTCACTGACGACAAGATTTGACATTCCTTGGCCCCGTATAACTATAGAACCAGCATAATGTTTAACTAGCCTGTCTTGTATCTTGGCAGATGAGTAGGTATCTGTGTTTGCGGGTAGATATGCTTTGTATTTTTCAAGTAATTGTGTCATCCGAAAAACCTTTTTGTGAACGACTAAATCATCGTTGATTTCATGAATTAAATTCTGGAAGGCGATTTCGTTACTAGAAAGTTCAGAATCCTGTTTCTGTTCGTTTTTCGGGGAACTCTTTAACAGATATTTAGTCATGCACCCGTTGTGATAAACTCCTTTCAGAACAAAATCGTCACAATTCAACACGCGAACCAGTCTATCATCATTTTGACACAATGCGCACTCCATCAACTTGTTCACACGCTCACCGGGTGCAATTTTATGTACTTTAAAATCTTTCTTGAATGTTTTAGTTTGACAAATGAAACAAATATCCCACTGAATGGACTCGTACTAGGAGCGTGTTACACTTGTTTGCGACATAATTGAAACTTGTTCAGTACTTGTAAAAATTTATCTGATCTGTTTTGAAAAAACTGCAGTTTTGTTTACTTGTATATTTTCTATAGCAATTACGGTGGTAAACAACTTCAATTTTACGTGATATAAAATTGTCCATTATGGACATTTCCTGCAAAATACGAGAATACACCTCATCTCTTCTAATTTCCATCGATCTTACAAAACTATCTGTGCCTACATCTCGCTTACAAATCACAGGTTCTGCATTGGAACATTGACATATAATGCAATGCTCCCAGTTCAACGTTTCTTTTCTCCTTTTTTGGACTAGAAGGGGAAAGTTTCAAAGGACTACCGAACGATGCCATCATACAGAATATGCACGTGTCTGTCCGGTTAAATTCTGGTACTACAATAACCTAATTACTATCGACAAACAAACGACAAAAACAACGCCAAATGAAGTCTAAAATCCTCAGTACACAGTGTGCGAAAGGCCGAACACTTAACAATGAAATAAATCAGAAACTAAGCCATTTCATTCAAAGAAGGCAACGTGCTATTTAATGACTCGAAGATCAGTCGAACTATATTTATAGTATCGGAAACGGCGTATCAAATTTCTGCGTAACTGTAAGTATCTATGACATGAAATTTGGCATGAATTTTTGACCTAATGTAACGTTACTCTATCAATACTAAAAATGTACGGAAAACACAAAATAAATTTGCTAAAAGATAAAACTTGTCTTATTTTCCACCAAAATAAGGGGTATTTTGAGAGGCTAGTTATATTAAATCAGACGAGAATTAACTGTTCTTTTTTCATCTATTGATACAATTAAATGTCTGTTTAATTGTGTAATATATCTTTTTTATCGATAAACGATCACGTGTTATAGATATGAAATTTTATTTTCACCTGGTCAACTATGTATCAGTTGGGTACCTTCGGAAAACCAAAATGTTCAAGAAAAGTTGTCTTACGATTTTTTTACGACCCACTTAATTTGAAAATATAGACATTTTTCTATCGAATGAGCATAGTTTTATCCATATGTTATTTCGGTACATTAAACTCCGAATTCATGCATCTTTTCAGTCATCATCTACGCTACTATGACTGAATTTCTTGTCTGATAGTTTGGATTGTCATTATTCGTATCTGAAGGTCAGTTTCTTTACATTTCTGTATTAACCATTTTAACAGTCAAGATTTATCTAATATTTATAGAATGCAAGAGTTTTGAATGAAACTTATAAAATACATAACATGTTTGAGAAATAAACATATATCAAATGGATGTAAACTAACTATACATTAGGCATGGGAAAGTTTACAGGTAAAACCAGTTAATTCAATAATTAAAACATAAAAGTATTATTTTTTTAATTAATTGCAATGTTTAAGTTTAAGAGATATTGGATACATAAAATAGTAATTGTTACTTTTAATGATGTATTAAATTGAATGTAGAAAACCTTTATCTTGTCATGAAACACATGACTTATAATTTTAATTTTGTTACACCGGTTTTCAACTGAGTTTACCCGAGTTGTATTGATTATATCCTAATTATACAAAAAACCTTTACACCTCATGTGAGGTAATATATTGTGTTGTTTTTTATTATTTGACTAATTGTATTTTTGTTCATTGCTTTAAATATGTTTATGCTTACTTTATTTGCATTGCTTATTTATATCATGTTATTTTGAAGATGACATGTAAATATCAAGTTTTGCATATAGATGTGCAAATAGTCAGTAACTGACAAACTTATAAATAATGTACACCTTGTATAATTTATCAACATAAGTATTTCATAATTGAAGGAAATACAAGACAATTATATTGTTTGTGTCAAATTGGTTATATTTTTATTTACACAGCACAAACACTTTTGACATATTCAATTTGAGTTATCTTTCTTTGTGCATTTTTGTTTACGTTATTTTTAACTTATGTAAAAAGGATAATGCCCAATACCAACTGTTAAGCGAGACTTCAAGAGAAGATATATATTTATATTAATTGGTAATATAACGATTTCTGCGTTCATAATATCATTATAATAAAATTAACTCAGTAACATAGGCATACTAAAGCAATTCCCACGGAGAAAATGAGTTCCGCCACTAAATATGTAAAAGAATTGGTGTAAATTTCGTTGTGATTAAACTTCCTAACAATTTTTCTGCTCTATTAAACAATATGCATCTGTATTTGGTTTAAAACTACCCAGATACACAGTCGGTCACCACACAAGTATTGAGTAATCCAAACACCTACATACCAATGGCCGCATGTTTTACTTGTCAGTTTGTTATTTCTGACAAATTAATGCTTTCTACCTCCAAGGAGTACACACAAATATGGTATTCGGGATATGGCTGAAAGCTATAATAATAACATTACCTTAACCTAGTGATCCCCCTTATTTTACTTCACTATGCCCATATGCTGCAAGTTGCTGACAAAATTTATTACATAAACTTGCATTGTGTACACCTTGTTACCATTTGGAATCGAACCACCAACTTATGTGCTGATTACGTAGGGGGTTAACGTTTATGGCGTGTAGCACCACTTTCAACAATATTGCATGAGTTAATATATCATAAGGGTAATAACAAAATTACCGAACTCCCAACAATCTTACAAAGGGAAAGTCAAAACTCATAAGTATATAATTGGACAAAATCAGTCAAAAATCGGAAAAATGTGAAAACCGTAATGACCCTGACTTGGTATTGCCATTTCTAAAGAAATGGTGGGTTGAATCAGATTTTGAAGGGCCAAATCTCCCGCTTTCATTACGGCTCAAAGGTTCAGGCTGTCACTATAACAGTATGTGTAACAATACTGGAACAAAATAGGTAAAATAGTTGTCAAAGCAGTACCAAATTCAGTGAAGTAAATGTCAAAAACAATTTTACGTCATACATTGATAAAAAATATTTTGACATTTTTGTTGACCTCTTTATCTTTATACATTTTCACTCTATGTAAATGCATCGTTTATTATCGTATCTACAGAGACGGAATATATTTCGACAATATCTTGGTATCGGAATATAAACTTTCTAAGAGATCGAATAAGGCGAATATTTTCATTGCCCTGGTCCAGTAGCCTGTTTCTCAGATGAAGATGACGTTTCAGGAAATCAGAATAATTGCTACTGGCCCTGGCATAGCGAATAAATTGCGAGATGCAAACACCATATGCAGGAGAAGCTGGTATATTGCTGCACATGTTTGGAAAATTTATGATTTTAGAATTGAAGTCGTCCCGTTTATCATAAATTTTAGTACTGAGTTGACAACTGTCGTCAAATTCGAGGTATATGTCCAAAAATGATGCGGACGAAGCTGTAACTGTGGTGTCTCTTTAACTTCCAGCTCTGGAGGATATATAAATGGAAGAAATTCTGCCAATCTAGAATTATTGATAGATAAAACGTCATCAATATACCTGTATGTGAAATTAAAGGCTCTAGCCTCATGAATCGTCTTATCTTTTACAAGCTTTTGAAGAAACTCTGACTCATAAGAGTATAAAAATAAATCGGCTAGAAGAGGGGCACAATTCGTACCCATTGGTATGCCGACGACCTGCTGAAACAGTGTCACTGCAAAGGAGACACATATGTTATCGATGAGGAACTCCAGCATACTGATCAATTGTTCTTCGGAGTAGTATGTTTTACCTTTCTGAATTTTGTTTGAAAAATATGTGGAATTGTAACCCAACACACCAAATTTTGAGCCATAATTTCTATGACTGAAAGCATTGGGAATAGTTTCTTTTAAGCGGGTTTTTAATTTGTCATGCGGTAGGGTGGTAAATAGAGTTGAAAAATCAAAAGTTTTGATGGAGGATACCGGAGAGAAATATCTTGATTTAAGGTTATCGAAAAGATCTTAAGAGTTTTTCAAAATCCACATGTGATTTATGCCACTACGCGAGTAAACAGTTTCACAATATTTCTGTTGTCCCTCTTTTACTGCAGACAGAATCTTTGTCAGGTGATTAGACAATTCTTTCTTCGAACAAGTTGATGATCCCGCTATGTACCTTTCTTTGCATAGTCAGTTTTTGGGGAAACCAGAGTACCTGGAGAAAACCACCGTCCAGACAAAATGTTGTATTAAATACATGTATGCCATACCATGAGCGGAAATGGAATGTTCGAACTCACGTTAGTACGATAGGCACTGATTGCATAGGTAGTTGTAAATCCAAATACCATACGATCACGACCACAACGACCCCGGATTGCATATATAAGTACATGTAAGTTTAGCTATATGTACATTGTATATCACATGATTGCGGTCATTGCGCCCTCTTACATGTATGTATAAGAAATATATTGAAACCAAAACACCTGAATGTGAATTTGAATTTGAATTTTGGTGTTAACGCCACTTTCAGCAATATTTCAGCTATATCATGGCGACCGGTTTTAGTGGTGGAGGAAGCCGAAGTACCCGGGAGGAACCACGGATCCTGGGCAAGCAACTGGTAAACTTTATCACTTGTGGCTGCGAGTCAAATGCACCTTTTTTGTAATTTACAAAGCTGGGCGCGAACCCACGTCGTATTGGTGATAGACTAGGATGATTTGCTAGATCCAACGACCTAGCCCATTGAGCCACCCGGAACCCTCCAAAACACCTGATATTTGTATTTATTTTAATAAATAATCTAAAAGTACAAACGTTTGGTATTGGATTTGTTTACTTATGGATCATTATATATATGAGTACCGTAAATTAAAAGTTGACAACCAACACTATGTTGTCTCTCAAATCTGTGCCAATCCATATACTAGGTTCACCCTTGCTTTTAAGATACACTTGTTCAACTTTCCCTTGTTGACATGCTGTAGTCGTATCATGCTGTGCTGGGCACAGCCCTTGTCATGCAAAGAGAAGAATGGTGTAATATGATTTGCTTACTTATAACGAATATGTGTTTTATTTGTAGATCACCACTAGAGCATTTACACTATAGTGAGTTAGTGATTGTTGTTTCCTACCAAATGAACAGTTTTTTCCCCAGCTATATCATGGCGAGAACAAGCTACATTTGATGAGATGAAGATGATGGCCACTTTGTACTAGAAGAACACACTTAGTTGTACCTTTATAGTGCTAGCTCACTGAAACAACAGTCAACGGGTAGACATGTCGTTCAACTCAGACACATTATACTGATTCTCAGCCATGTAGTCCTTACTCCTAATCCTTAGTGCTTCATTCTTAATGGAGAGGAAGCAAATACCAACATCATAGTCTTTGGTTTTAACCCGATGGGACTCGAATCTACAATCTACCTCACTCCAGGTGTCCTTTAGCTTAGAGTGAGGAATAGTCGTGTAAAGGGTAGAGAAGTCAAATGTGATAATGCTATTGCAGGAGGAGTGGGACCAATATTTTATGTACTCTAACAGATCTTTAGAGTTCTTCAGAATCCACTTTTGATTCACACCACCCATCGGATAGCTTGTGCAACTCTGAAGCCCAGATATGACCGCTGATAGAATACATGTTAATAACTTGGAAAGAGGTTTCGTGGAGAATTTGGCAGACCCAGCAATATAGCGCTGTTTGAAAGGACGCTCGTGTAATGTAGGAATCCAGTAGAGTGATGGTAGATCCAGTTCTTCATCTTTGGTTGAAATTCCAAAGCAACATAAGATAGACCTATGATTGTCCAGTATTTCCTCTTTCAGAAGTGTTGTCGGAGTATATGTAGGGTTGCCAAGTGAATTGTCAATAGTTAATTACTTTATCAAGTAGTCTACGTAATGTGATTTACACACACATTTTTTATTCAAACCAAATCACATCTGTTCAAATGGAAAATATCAACTGACAGTTTATGTAATGTTTGCAAAGTAGAAGAAGGTCATAATAACTTTTTTATGTCATGTAAATATTTAGACATGCTTTGTAATAGCGTTTTCAAATAACGCATAGCAGGTTATCTTCACGGTGTTTTTATTTTCGCCTATTTTCGCGGTCAAACGTAAATCGCCAAAATAAATTCCGCGAAATATTTATACAAAATTTGTACTTCCGATTTGGTGGTCGATGATCGTTAATCAATATTGTAGAAACGTGCCCAACGGCATTGTATGTTTAATATGAATTAATAAATGTCACAAATGTCATGAAAAAATATGATTGCATTAATTGTCAAAAGTCTCCCGAGAATAGACAACTTTGTAATACATGTGATACAGTTTATGTAGATATTTCGTAACTCTATGTGATTTTGAGTTGTCTGATCTTGATTTGCAATTTGTAAATAAAATCGTTGTTTGTGTACTTGTTTCTATCAATTTAACGACTTATTTGTGGTAAGAAATAATAAAATGAACCATAATTTCTTGTTCTTTTTTACTCATAGTGCAATCCGTCAAAATAAAATATACTGTTTTGTTCAAACTGCGAAAATAAAAACAGCGACAATTTGTACCATACCTTTGCCCCCCAAAATCGCGAAATTTTAGACCCGCGAAAGTAACCCGTTATACGGTAGCACTATTTTGCTGGGTCTGCCAATTGCTCCACGAAACCTCTTTCTAAATTATTAACATGTATTCTATCGGCGGTCAAAACTGGGTTTCAGAAGTACTGTGACACTAGTTACTCGAGGGGTGGTGTGAATCAGATGTGGATTCTGAAAAACTCTAAAGATCTGTTAGACTACATACAATCTAGGTCCCTTTCCACCTGCAATAACATTACAACATTTGACTTCTCTGCCCTCTACACAACTATTCTTCACTCTACGCTGAAGCACAGATTAAGGGAGTTGGTCCAACTGTGTTCCCTAAAGACCCTTCACTGAATAGACAATATAAGGAAAATAATAGAGATGCAGGTGGCCTGCTGACCGAAGCTACAATAAACAGACACAGCCAAATGCTTGGTATAGGGAAGGTTCTGGAAACAGCATACCAGGAACAGATTGTCAGTTCGCGAGTGGTTAAAAGGCACCATACCAGGCATGAAATGGATACAGACTTAAAACAGTTTGTGAAAACTATGAAGCCATTGAGGTTGTTAGAGCACAAGGACTTTGAGAACTTGAAACAGACAAAAGGAGTCACACATCCTAAAATATTTAAGGAACGTATTATGCGCCACACAGCCAAGATGGCAAATTTGAGAGAACTGGTCTTAAACAAATAAAATATTGAACAACCAATAAAGTGTATATAAATACTTACAATAAGTATTTACAAGTTTTGACTGTTTTGCAGATGTTTTCGTCTTTTCCATTTCGATAATTCAATTGAAATTTGTGAACATTTCTATATTATTGCTTTTAAGGAAATAAATACAGTTGGAAAGAGTTAAACCTATCATATTGCAACATGCCATCTTCTTGAAAGTCACTTTTCAATATTCTTGCAATAATGAGACTACCGGCAGATTTTGTGTTCATTTCTAGCTCATCAGGCCATGTGAGTTTTCGTCATGGCTAAGCATCCGTCTTTCGTCCGTTAGCTTTTCACGTTTTAATCTTCTCCTTTGAAAACACTGGGCCAATTTGGACCAAACTTGGCAGGGATGGTCCTTGGGTGGTCCCCTTTCAGAATTATTTCGGGGAGCTCCACCCCCCCCCCAGGGGAGGGGCTACAACGGGGCCCAAAGGAGAAAAATCAATTAAATATTTAAAAATCTTTTTTCAGAACTAGTGATGACAGTGCAATGATATTTGGTGTAGAACACTGATAGATTATGAGGATTCAAAATTGCATCAATAAAGGCTCATGTTCAGCTATTTCATGACCAGGTGAACGATACAGGCTCAGTTGAGCCTGTAGTTAACTGAGCCTGTACTTTGTAGGGTTTTAAGACCACAATTTTGTTGTGTGTGACCGTATTAGGGTATGTGTCTGTTGTCACTGTTATCTTCCATCTGTAAACACAATGGTGAAATAACATTTGTTCCAGATGACTGATTGCCATGAAATTTAAAAATAATGATTCTCGATACGAAATAAAGCCTGGTTTTGAAAATGGAGAGTCTATCTCATCCATTTTGGAAAAAATTGACCAAAGAGGGCCATAAATGGTATTTTCCTACTTTTGGGTGTCCTGGGCCATTAATTTGTTGTCTGATTTTGATTCATTATTTTTTTTTTCTCTTTATATTCCTCATAAAGTGGCCCGGGTGGCTCAATAAGTTAGGTCGTTGGATCTAACAACTCATACAAGCCTATCACCAATACGGCGTGGTTTCGCGCCCGGCTTTGTAAATTAAAAAAATGGTGCACTCTACTCGCAGCCGCAAGTGATAAAGTTTACCAGTTGCTTGCCCATGGTCGGTAGTTCTCTCCGGCTTCCTCCACCACAATAACTGGTGGCCATGATATAGTTGAAATATTGTTCAAATTTGCGTTAAGCACCAACAATCAAATCAAATCAAAATGTCTACATGTAATATGTGTAAGGTGAAGAAAAATGATATTGCAATGTTATCCTTGTGTCAACTGAACAATTCTTTATTGCATTTATGTACAAGGAAGAAATTACTGTTAAATACAGTACATTGTTTACTTCATTCTTTCCAGTATCTCTTTACAATTTTCTTTGACACTGGTTCAGAGCATTTGCAGTTCTGTATACAAGAGATACAACATTTACAGAAAGAACATTCACATGCAGTGTCACAATGGTCTGAACATTTCTTTTTATTTTCTAACATTTTTATGTCAGACGAATCCATACCCTCCAATAAAAAGTGTTTTAAAGAATTAATACGCTGGCAATGTTCCTTTTCAAGAGTTACTGCAGACCTTAAGTATTCACGGTCATTGCATTTGCAGTGGTATTTCCGTTCTTTGCGACACTTGTCACATGGCATTGAAACACTTCTTGCATAGCTATAACAGATGACAATACCAGATCGTCCATCTCTGCCACATCTACCAATCTCTTGCCACATTTGTAGTAGAGAAGGTGGTAATCCCCAGATTATTACTATAGATATGTCTGGAATATTCACGCCCATTCCACATGCAACAGTTGCTATTAAAACTCTTATTGTACTGTCTTCACTTGACAACGTACTCATGATCCGGAGTTTGGTGTCTTCATCAGTATGAGCATGATATATTTCAACCATACGGTTTTCAATGGTCATTTCATCTATGTATGCATCTTTTTTAAGTTCACTATGAAACCAAATATACAGCGCTTCACACATTGTTATGGAATTGACATAAATAATAATTTTAGGACACTTGTCTCGTCTTTCCTTTACCGCTTCCATTATCCAGGCTAGTTCCTCCTCATATCTTTCGCTTGATTTAAAAAAATTCAAGAAAATGTTTGGCCTGAAAAATAAGATTTTTAAAGTATAAATAGGGAATACTTGTACATGTGTACAGCATTATTGATTAATATAGTAAGCTAATCTTAACCAAAATTACTGACCTATGTATGTTATCCTACTGATTTTTAACTCTTCAGTATACAATATACCAGCATTTGCACATTATACATACCAAACTTACAAATGTAACAAGGGTTGAATAAAATTTTGCAGGTGCATTTCCAGATTGTTTGCAACATGTGGCAATTGTTGTCCATATATCAGACCCGTTTACCCCTATTGACTAGCAGTAGTAGTTTCAGACTTATCTAAGTGTAGTTTTAAATTTTTAAGAGTAGTTTTCCTAATTGTGACCTGAATAATATTTTGTTGATGGATAAATGAGCATATAGTATGCAAAACAGCTTCTTATGTCATATGTTTGCTGCTATCTTATGTGACCTTTATGCTCCAAGATGGTACCCGAAATCTCAGAAACCAACATAACTATTGTGTCCGCTGATTTATCCACTTGACTTGATTATTTTGTCGGGGGGGGGGGCATTTAGGACTTGCTGTATGGTGTGGGGTTTCCCACTGTGTTGAAGATCGTGTGGCAACTTCTAGATGTCTATTCTTGGTCATTTCAGTTCGGAGATGGAATGTTGTCTCCTTGACATTTATTCCATATTCGTTCTTTTTCATATGTACATGTAGTTACATGTACTAGTGTATATTGCAGTTCAAACATGAAATGTACAAATGTGTTTTACTGTACTAAGGCAACATGGTCTGTTAATCAATTTGTTATGAGGGGCCCGGTTGGCTCAATGAGTTAGGTCGTTGGATCTAACAACTCACACAAGCCTATCACCAATACGGCGTGGGTTCGCGCCCGGCTTTGTAAATTACAAAACAGGGTGCACTCGACTGGCAGCCGCAAGTGATAAAGTTTACCAGTTGCTTGCCCATGGTCGGTGGTTCTCTCCGGCTTCCTCCACCACTACGACTGGTCACCATGATATAGCTGAAATATTGTTGTAAGTGGGTTAAAACACCAAAAATATAATCAAATTGTTATGTTACCTGTTGGGAACCACTGCTACCACACTTGTTTCAGTTGGTTGCAACCCAAGTACTCTATCAATATATTTTCTTATACTGGAAGTGATTGTTGCAGATAATGCAAGTACTGGGGAGTCCAGTATGCTTTGCAGGATTCCAACTTTCTGGTAGTCTGGTCTAAAGTCAAGTCCCCTGAAGAAAAATAAAAGAAATTAAATTGCAGAAAAATTCTGAATAGTTAAAAGATGTACACAAATATTTTCAAAATAAAAGAAACTAGAACTGTGAGTGACCTCACTGAGTGATACCCCTCCCCCCCCCCCCCCGCTTGCAATACTATGATGTTCAAACTTTGGAATACAGGTATATTAGCAAGTTACCTATGAAAAATGAACGGATATGGAGTTATGTCAAGGAGACAACATCCCATCTCCAAAATAAACTAACAAAGAACATACATCTAGGGGTCGCCACAAGTACACGACCCCCTTTTCGTGAAAGCATAAGTTGAATTATCTCCCTTCTAAATTTTAGACAGCATCGGTATTCCTTCATGCACATCTGCAGGTTGTGTAACGTTTCAATAAAATTCAACAAGCAGTTTAGTAGGAGTTGCGTTTACAAGGTACATGCCCCCCTTTTTGTGAAAGTATAAGTTGAATTACCTCCCCTTTTAAATTTTGGACAGCAACCATATTCCTGCATGCACATCTGCAGGTAGTGTACAACAAATGTGTAAAGTTTCATAAACATCCAATAAGCACGGACGGACAGGGTGATTCCTATATACCCCCCCCCCCCCAACTTTGTTTGCGGGGGTATAATTAAATTGCAGAAACATTCTGAATAGTTAAAAGATGTACATAAATATTTTCATGAAACTAAATTGTAACCAAAATAAAAAGGTATGTTTGAGTTGACATCATGCTATAGCTGCCTTTTAATTGATCATGTACAATGTTGATCACTTTTATTGAGAGAAAAAACTGATGTATACTATATCGTAAAGTTACATGGAAAGAAAGAGATTGGTACGTACCACTCAGAAATGCAATAAGCTTCATCATATGCATCTACACAAATCTGTTCCTTGAAAGTTTGCCAAGCATCTCTCCAGTATTTCTTTAATACTGCCTCTGGTGGTGCAAACAGAACTGTACACAACCCATTTCGAACAGCTGAAATGAATAAAAATATATATTCAGTTTAAGTGTGTAACAAAAATGTGTTCCAGGGTCATGTGAGCTATTGCCATCACTTGGCGTCCGTCCATCGTCCGTTCGTAAACATTTCAATCTTCTTCTAGAGAACCACTTAAGCAAATGGGACAAAAAGGCACAGGATTGAGAATGTTCATTTGCATGGTCTAATCAAGAGTTGTTACTTTCGTTACGATCGGTTATCCAACATGGCTGCCAGGGGCCATAAAAGCCTCTGATTGACTGAAATTTGTTATGATCTTCTCCGATACTACATGGAGGATGGAATTGAAAACTGTCATGAATGATCATTGCAAACTGCTAACCAAGTGTTGTTACTTTTTGGACCGATTGAAAGTCCAAGATGGCCACCAGTGCGGGACACAAACATGTATTCAAATATTGTGCTGAAATTGACAAGGAAGAGAGAGGAAGTCAGCAAGTATACACACGACACCAATAAAGACAAAAGCAATATTGTTATATATAAATGACACATAAAAGACAAATTATAAAACATCAACAGCCCAGACTACCTGGCTGGAAAAAACAGGCACCCATAGATGGATGGTGGGGTTGAACCGATTAACTGGATCGCAATCCTCCCCCTTTACAACAAAGTTGTACTCGGCTATTATTATGGGTTCGAGTGGGTGGGCGCCAACTATTCAAGTTTCCGGATGATAACTTGCACATCTTAAATTGGATTGGATTGGAATGAAACTTGGCTATATGGTTACATAAAAGGTAAGGAAGCATCCTAATGTTTTTGGAGTCATTGTGGTCAAGGTCACAGCAGCTAAAAATAGATTGAAAATGAGCTGAAATTTTGGTTTCCGAATGATTACTCGTTCATCTTAAATTTTATTTTAATGAAACTGGCCTATGTGGTTACATATCAGGTAAGAAAGAACCCTGTTGTTTTCGGAGTCATTGTCTCGAAGGTCAAGGTCACAGCAGCTAAAAATAGATTGAAAATTTGCTGAAATTTTCAAATCGATAGTTTTCCAGACTTTTCTCTGCCATTGATACATATATTGTGCTGATTTTTGGTGTGAAGGTGCATGCTGATGTGATACAGAACTAGTTATGAGTTTTGTTCCTGTTGACCGTTTTTTGAATACTGTCTGCTGTATGGTAAAATTTTAGATATTGTCTGATTTCATTCAAATTTGGTACATACATGTACGAACTCAGCCACATAAGTTTCATTGCCATAGCAACGATGTGTGAATGAATACTGGCTGCTGATTGGTCAAAATTTAGATAGTGGCCAATTTAATTCCAATATGGTATGTACATATATTAGGGTACTGCAAACTCAACTGTATAAATTTCATTGTCATAGCAGCCATGCGTGACCAAAGACTGACTGGTAATTGGTCAAATTTAGATGGTGGCCTATTTTATTCAATACATGTGTTAAGGGACTGCGACTTCAATTAACCGCATTGGTTTCAAAAGGTCAGAAAGGAGGGAATTTAAAATATAAATCTGCCTGAAATATTCATTAATCATAATTTTTTTTTGTTCTGGAGTTATGCTTTTTAATAACATTCAAAATAGCAACTCGGCTTGTGCATCTCTGATGCCATCCTGATTTTTTGTTAATTATTTTTTATGATATGTCTGCAGAAAATAAATGTGAAAAACAAATATTGCACCATCAAAGTCATGTTATAGGACTACATATGTCCCAATGGAATCTGGAGTGCCACAAGTATCAATCTTACATCCTAGTATATTTATTTATATATTGTGATCATGATATACCAGTCGGCCTTTAGGAACGTCACCATACTCTATTTGCAAATGATATCATTGCATACATGTACGGGTAGTTGTACTAGGCTATAAAATCCACAAACATGCATGATCTCGACAATCTTGCAATATGGGAAAGAAATGTCAGATATCATTGCAAACAATATTTTTCACAAAAAAGCTAGTGTCAAGGCATGTCAACCAAGTAGGCAAAAGACATTTAGAGCAATCTACCCATCATGTATACATGCAATTCATCTTAATTACCAAGCATAAACACATATATATTAATAGCAGAATCATACAAACAAAACAAAAAAGATTTTTCCCTTTCTTTTCTTTCTTTGTTAATAGGTATGATATAATATGTATATTAATACCAGAATCATACAAAAAAATTGTTTTTTTTTCCTTTTTTTCCTTGTTAATAGGTATGATATAATTTGGAATAGCCAAATTATGGCTTTATATTTAAGCTAATATTATTTATAATATTCATGATGATGAATTGGCATAGCATGATGGATAGACTGAACTTACATTTAACACACAATATATACAACATGTAAACTGAAATTATGAAATCAAATTCACTAATTAAATGAGGTCCACCATATCAATATGAATAATTAACTCTTTTTCAGTATATATAGTTATGATTAAATAAAGGGAATTTGGGAGAGATGGAGGAAGACGAGACAAATGAGTAAATAAGGGGGGAAATATCTAAACAAAATAGTGATTGTGATTGACATAGGTAAGTACAAATTGGGTGAAGGGGGGAGGGTGAAGGGAGACCTGAATAATTGAAAGATTTACAGCTATTAATTAAACTGAAAAATTTAAAGATTTGGAGCTATATATGGGAAGACTTTTCAATGTTATATATTAACCAAATACAAAGAAAAGGAAAATTTATTGAATCATGTGAATCGTCTACTACCAGTAATGAAATGGTGAACAGCATCGAATATCTCAGTATTCTCCTCTACAGTAAGGATTGGAGAGCCTTTCAATAATATATCCAAATTTAACAATTAATTAACTGACACGGTACGTATGATCTACAATGCAAAACAAAATCTTACCTGGTCCAAAATGAGAGGAGGGAGAACGTAACACAGGCTATTTCCGAAGCCCGTTGGTAACACTGCCACTGTATCTTTTCTCTCCAACACATTCTGTATGATTTCCTTCTGCTTTGCTTTTATATTTAGATGGAACTATTTGTCCTGCAGAATACGCTTCAATGTATCGTCTTCCGTGTGATTTTAATGTTGTTTACTGTTTACGTATGCAAATAATGCTCAAATAATTTGGCGCGATGAATTAAGAAGCTCCCATCATGCAATGCGTTACTATTATCATTCAGTTGGTATCGCGAGATCACGTTTGTAGATTCGAAAATGGAAGTCAAATGGCGGAATAATAGGATCTAAGGCAAAATCGTGCTGTAATGGAGTGTAACACCACTTTCTGAGGGTAAGATGGTTATGAATGAATAGAAAAATGATTGGTGAAGCGATTTATATAAGGGTTTCTGATAGAAAATAAAATTCGATAGCCACGAAACGTGGAAATGTGCCGACCAAGAGTTGGAGAGGCAAATCAGCTGTTTTCCGTATGCATAACCCTCAGACGTCCCACGGCTACAGCAAATCCGTAAAAGCCGATAGACGGCAGAGGAATCTCGGTAATGAAAGAATTTGCTTCAATAATTTCTTCTGAAAATTTTCTAAAAGTGTCAAGTGATTGGCATGTGGTAAAATCAGTTATAATCCATAAAGGAGTACAGGTGATATATATTTTTTAAATAAATGCACCAGTGTATCCACATCTAGTCCACTATGGCCATGGAAACCTCCTCCAAATAAACTGTATGCACTTCGTCTCGCCTTTTACATATTTTCTTCCACATTAGCGATGGTATTTCCCTTCAACTATGTAGTTCTAATAATTCCTAGATGGGTGGCACTTTCGACTGCTGGCATTTTTTGTGGACCCATTGTGAATGTTGTGCTGTTCTCCCAGTTGTTTTGTTTTTGTGAAATGTTCAAGACAACACTTTTTGTCGGCTGTAATTCATATCCTTCCATATATGCATAGTCATATGCCATGTTTATTAATGCTTGCGCTTGATCTGGATTTTCACTGACAAGTGCGATGTCATCTGCACATGCTGTGTTATTTATATTTATGTTTCCAATTCTGTGTCACATCCCAGATGTTTCCAGTAGGTTCAAAAGTTGGTTAATGTATAGTTTATATAGGTCGGTGCTCAGTATACCTCCTTGACGGTCATCTTGGTGAACTTCGAATGGCTCTGATATTTGACCGTCCCATTTTACTGAACTTTCAGCTTTAACATGCAGTTCTTTAATCAAGGTCCAGTGTTTGTCTTCAATACCAGCTAGAAAAGCTCTTCTAAGCATATGACTGTGTATTACTGTGTCGAAAGCAGCTTTTGCATCCAGGTGTATAAGATGGAGTGAAATGTTGTTGTCGTTCGCTTCTCTATAGCACTCCTATATTGGTAGAGCTGAGTTCATCGGTGAGGAGCCTGCTATAAAACCCCTCTGACTCCTATTTTGAGATTTTAATACATGTTTTTGAGCTCGAAAATTTGATTACTGTTTCCACTAATTTGCTTATAACTGGTAATACTGTAATTCCTCTATAGTTACTGGCTTGCTGTCTTACTCCCAAATGTCACGTGACCTCAAAGCGAGAATACCACGATGGCAAGATGGCGGAAAGAAGTAGGCGGGATCAGTTAATATCGAGATATTTATTATTATAATGAGCTATAAATTAATAATAACGAGTAAGTAAATATGAAAAGCGATAGATAATATATAACGAAACAAATTATCCACATGACTCCGCTCTCACAAAGCGCTTTGTTGTGAAAATTACTGTTGAAAGGTGCGACAAAATCAAGGTCGCAGTTTCGCAAATTTTTGATAGGGTGAAATCGTAGACCTATGGTCCGTAAATATCAGAAAACTGGCCAAGAACCATAAGGGCTACGATTCCGCAGCTAGTGGCAGTGGTGCTAAACTCGATAGGCCCTAATAATAGTCATGACTATGCACGTTCTACTGATTACATAATTATCCAGTCTGCATCTACTCGCTTAATAAATCCATGAAGATAACTAAGGTACGTAGCATTTGCTTTTATCATTTACTTAAAAATAAATGTTGACATTCATTTATCCAAGGATTTATATCCTTGATTTATCCAGTTGCACTGTTCTATTCTCGTTGAGATTAGGATTCCGAAGACATTTGATGTCTGTATCTTCATCCCAGGGTGTCAAGTGATCCTATATTCCTATATTTTCAAGATTTTGCTATATTTCCTATATTTGTCTAAAATTTCCTATATTTTATTTTTATCCCAAAATCCTATATTTTTCCAAGTAATCATCACCATTGAAGGATTTTCGCGGTTTAGCTTATAAATACCGAATATGAGTCATATTCGCGAATATGGATTCAAGTTCACGAATATGAATAATATTTTTAAAATGGCTGGAGAAATTTAGTAATTTTAACTTTAAAACAATAAAGTACAACATAATGAACAGAAATACAAAAAAAATGAAGATTTTTGACCTATGAATGTCGTAGTTATGAGGGAAATAATACCGCGTTATATAGCAAACAAATAGAAAGTCATATTCGTGTCTACTGTTAAGGATACGAATATGAATATATTTTCAAATTGGTTTGGTGGAATTTAATAATTTCATGTTTCAAATTATAAAGGTGACTTAATTAGACATGAATACAAGAAATAAATAAGAAATATGATCAAAGCACGAAGAAGTAATGATGGAAACAGTGCTGTGTATAATGCGAACGTTAAAATACAGAGCCATATTCGTGTCTAGTGTAGGATAAGAAATGTATAATTCCAACGTACATAGATTCAATTTTAATTACTTTTCAAAATAAGATAATTATGTTCTGAATACTTTTGAAGAGATATGTGCGCATTTTACTTTCCAAATTTTACATTTTATCAAACTAGGATGAACAATAAGAAATAGTGTATTCTACTTTTGAAATTCGCAGATCTACATCAAACCTTTTTCTAACATGACAAAAGTGCGATCATGCATCAGAGTGTGAAGAAGAAGAAGAATATATATACAAATGTATATACGTCTGAAAATTAAACCAAACAGTGTTAGAATTAGATTTTAGAGCTGTTCTTCCCTCGACAGGATTTGAACCCACACCATTGATACACCGCAGCACCATTCGCTTAGCCTTACGTCCAGCGCCCTAGACCACTCGACCACATCCACTCCCTAATATCCTTAGTAACTTTGAGATCCAGTGGGACAGATATATTGTATGGATGTCACTTGCTTCTAGACGTTTGTATAATATACAAATGTATATATATACATGTACATGTATATTTTAGTTATAATTATGTTCAAGAAATTCATTTCAACAGGTATATCTCAGTTTTTACGAATCTCAATATCTCACACGAAAGATGTATATAAGTGAGGTGAGTCTATTATACATAATTATATTTCAATTAATTAACGTTTTATATTTTAACGCCTTTCTCCAGACACAATTATGACTTCCTGTGTTCATTTTTTACTTACAAAAAAGGAGAAAAGTATTTTTTCAACAACTATCGTCAAAGACATTCATATTCGTATCCCTATCCCTCGATGACCATGCTTATCAGAAGGCACGAATATGACTTTGCATAATATGTTCAATATACAGCGATAAACTATTTCCCTCATAACTTCATCATACTTTGATCAATCTTCTTATTTTTTGGTTATCATATCAAATTTATAGTGCTTTATTGTTTAAAAGTAAACATTACTAAATTTCTCCAGCCATTTTAAAAGTATTATTAATATTCGTGAACTTTAATTCATGTTCGCGAATATGATCATATTCGGTATTAAGTCGGATCCAGATTGTCGCACAATGTAGATGTTTTCCAAAACTATGAGAGAAAAAAGTTGAATCTTTAATTTTGAGTGGAAATTTCATATAAACATGACAAATAGAGGCTATACAAGATAATAATGCTGATACTTCTATAGTTTTTAGCTGATCTTGTACATTCATGACTTTTATTGTTGTATTTTCTTAGATTTTCCCATCATAATATAGTTTATTCAAAACTCTCCTCTTTATAATAACCTTATTGACATATGATTTGCACAGTAAGGTTCCCTGTTTTACACCAATCTCACTTGTCCATGGGTAACAAGTGAAAAAAAAGTCCGCTTAAACATCCTTTATATTTATTTGTTTGTACATTTCATCATAATATACACAATTAGAAGATACAATTATTACCATGGATTAGCTTTGTCTTGTTAAATAATTTATAATTAAGTCTCCCAAACGTTGTTTGGAGACTTATTGTTTTTGCTCCGTTTCTTCTTCTTATTATTATTATTATTATTATTCTCCTTTCTTTGCGACATGAACGTGTCCACGGCAGATCTCAGGAACTACTGGACAGAATTTCATGACACTTGGTGGAGTTATAGATATATGTTTCTAGTTGGTCCAGAAGTGTTCAGCTTTGTGGTAAAGGGAGCTCAAGTTATATTTTGAGGGGTACAAACGGGTGGGGTTTACTTTAGAATCATATGGGAAAGTTGAAATTTCGGACATTAATGTTGATAACTTATAAATGGATAATGATAGAGACATAAAATTTGACATATTGATAGGTCACCATTAGAGGAGCAAGTATGCGTCTTCACAATTTTCAAAATTTCGGTCACTTTCAAAATGGCCGCCAAAACACGGAAAAAACCGGGAACGTTTGGGAGACTTTCCGTAACATCATCCTGTTACTGTCATATCTTGTTATATATTATTCTGAATAAGTTCTATTTTTTTTTATCAATTTCATTAAGTGCTGTCAGAATTGAATTTGTTGGTTTATATTAAAAGTTGCCAATATTCGATGTTTTATACTAATAAAATGTTCTGAACAAGAAGCCAGTTTTAAAAAATATGCTATAATGTAGTAATTAGTGAAAAGAATTTGAATGTCTGATGGTGAAATCACCATTAACACGACCTAGTTATAAGTCGACTGCTTTTTCGAAGTTTGTCGAATACTGATAACTGCTATGAATAACCAGGAAGCATGTTGCATGTAAATTCGCTAGAATTAATATAATTTAAGAAATATATATATATGAAATTGGATCCGGGGATAGTCAGTTAATATTATATTATGGTTTTAGTAAGAATGACACTTAAAATCGAAAATACGTGATGAAATCAATAAAAAAGAAACCCAAACTCTGCAAAGGGGCTCGATAAAGAGAAAATTGAAAACAAATTGTATTGCATATTATTGACAACACTTGAGTTAACTTGATTATATATTTTTTCAGAAAAAACCAGACCTGAAGCTCATTATTTTAGTCTAATTTATTGACGATTGATTTTCGAAAGTGATGAATATTTCCCGTACCCAATTCGTAACTTGAATTTTCAAAAAATCGTAGAAAAATGTTTGTATAAATCCATTCTTCTTCTTCATTTGCTGATTAAAACTAATTAGTCACTACAATGGCAATTTCATTACATTTTACAAGCTAATCAACGGATTATAGAATTTTTGTTTTGATTGCGTAATCTTTGATCTCACCTGGCTTGATTTACCTGGTTAAAGATAATGATCCCGACAAAGAATTCAATGAACGATAATGATTTTTTTTAATTCTTCTTCTGCACTTGCTGATTAATATTAATTAGTCACTACAATGACAATTTTATTACGTTACAAGCCAATCAACGGATTATAGAATATTTGTTTTGATTGCGTAATCTTTGATCTCACCTGGCTTGATTTACCTGGTAATGATCCCGACAAAGAATTCAATCAACGATAATGATTTTTTTTTTATAGTTATGACATGTACTTAAAATGCCACAGTATGTATTTAAAGTGGACATATTTGTATAATCGTCATTCATTGCAAGATTCGTCACATTGTCCGCCATAGCGAGCTATTTTTGTCACGTTTCATTTATGAAAATGTCGATATCATGTTTATTGAAATCTATGGTATCCATTAAGTATTTTGAAAGTGATTTTCTCGGAAAGTTATAAACTTTGGTAAAAGAAACTTAAAAATAAAAATGGCGCGATCAACAGGAGTTCGCAATCCAGATTTTTATCGATCTGCATCCGGGTAACAATTCCGTTCTATTTATAGAACCATTTACAAACAGACACGTGTCTGCAATTAAAAAAAATAACTACATTATTGTTATTCCAATTGTTGTAATTTGAAGAAATAATAATTTATTTTACAAATTGCTTCAGTTTTTCACGTTTGTTCTATATTTTCATTACCTACAAAGAATCTATATAGAAGTTGGACCATTGGGCAAATTGGCAGAGAAATAATTTTTTTTGCTGAAGACTATACAAATATGAGTTATTACAATTGTTGTGGTATTAGACCAAAGCACATTAACATTTCAAAAAGGGTGTGGGAGGGGGTTATTATAATTTGTGTGGTATTAGACCAAAGCATAGTAATATTTCAAAAGGTGGAGGGGTATTACAATTTGTGTGGTATTAGATCAAATTCGTGGCCCAATAGTATGAAAAACCTATTAAAACATTGGGTGTATATTTTGGTAACAATAAAGAAGAGTGTGAAAAATTAAACTGGGAAAATAAAATAGATAAAATGAATACCTTATTCTTCTCTTGGGGAAAACGAAATTTAGCTATTCTTGGGAAAATTATGATTATTAAAGCGTTAGTCATACCTATATTTACTTTTGTTGCTAGTGCATGTGTCGTGCCAGACAAATATAGAAAAGAAATTGAAAGTAAATGTTTCAAATTCATATGGGATGGTAAACCAGACAAAATTAAAAGAAACACTATGATAGGTAATTTTGAAATGGGGGGTTTAAATATGATAGACATAGGAAGTTACTTTGCATCACTGAGAGCATCATGGGTAAGTAGATTTGTTAGTGGAGAAATGGACAATTGGAAATTGATACCATATAAATACTTTAGACAATTTGGTAAGAATTGGTTGATATTTTCAATGAATATCGAATACAAAAAAAATAAAGATTATTTAAGATATATTCCTGATTTTTATAAAGAAATATTGCAAACCTGGATAAAAATGGGTGGGTGTCAAACAAAAACGCTATCACATTTTGCAGAGATTAGAAAACAGCTTATATGGGGAAATAAATTTATAATGTTTAAAAATAAAAGTTTATGTTTGATAATTGGATAAATAGTGATTTAATTTATATCAATGATATTTTAAATGAAAACGGGGAAATAAGTCAGAATTTAATTTTAGATAAATTAAAATACAAGAAAAATTGGATATCTGAATTTATCTGCCTAAAAAAAGCGATACCTAGTGAATGGTATCATACATTACAGGCTCAAAACTCTATTAAAAGTGTTGTAAATTTTCAAAAAGATAAGTTTATAGTAAATGGAAAATGTATAGACCCGTCACAACTGTCCAACAAATATTTTTATAATGAATATATTAATGTAAAATTTTTGAAACCAATAGGTATAAATACATGGTTAAGGTACTTGTCTATAAATGAAAAACCAAACATGAGTCAGCTTTACTCTTTCATTTGTCATTATTTAGAAGAAAATAAGCTAAAAATATTCAGATGGAAATTATTGCAATATATAATTCCTACAAAGAAACTATTCATGAAATGGAGAATTGCTATTAATAGCCAATGTAATTTCTGTGGTCAAGATGAAGACTATCTACATTACTTTGTGTCTTGTCCCTATCTGAAAGAATTTTGGGTGGAAATACAACAAATATTGAAAAAATCTAATATAGAAAATTCTGTCACATTAAAACATATTGTTTTTGGGTATAAGATATTTGATAAAGATTATTTTGATTTCAACTATTTTTTAACAATTTTAGGATTTTCTATATACAAAGTATATTATGTATCTGAACAAAAGACCAAACAAGTAAACATATATTCTTTATTTGTGAGAGAATATATTACGAGAATAAGCCAGGTGCAAAAACTCCAAAATAGTAAACTGTTAGCAAAAATAAGGGAAAATATTGAAATGTAAATATGTATGCATTGTATATATGTTTATGCATATGTATGCATGCATATGTATGTGTGTATATGCATAGATGTATGTGTGTAGATGTAGGTGCGTATGCATAGGTATATTTAATTAAAGTCTGATACTCATCAGTTATATTATATTATTTGATATATATAAGAAAATATTAATATGAAATACTTCATAAATAGCTTGGGCTTTTGAAGTAAGAATGTAACAAGCATTTTGAATAAAAATATATTGTTGTTAAAAAAAAAAAAAATCGTGGCCCAATGCTATGTTTTATCAGTTGGTTGCTAAATTGTAGAGTATGTTCCCATCCTAGGAGGTTTTTCATAGCTTTTAAATCTCCATTACTAACCAATAAGGCAAAGTAACTGATTATAAGATTAAGCTCATTATATTCTTGTTTATTCATAATTTAAAAAAGCAATCTGATCCGCAAAAGTGACTAATGGTCTCAAAATCCTGGCTAAATCCCTGTATCACCTAGCGTTTTCTCTTAAGAAAAACAATATATAAAAAACTATGATGCAATTTTACTGTCAAAATACGATTCGGCCGAAAAAAGGTACTAAATTATGATTACGTGGTGAAAAATGCAGTAGGTCGGTATAGCATCTTTTCATAATTTTTACACAAGTCTTCCTGAATCCTCCTTTTTGTGTCGTTTTCGTATAGAATCCGTCAATGTTTTCGTTCTTCCATGATTCGATTTGTGTCATGTACTTTCTTCATCAACAGACAATTTCGCACATGCGCAATCGCTTTCCCGAATGAGTTCACTGTCAGGTCGTATGAATATTGCGGGGGTAAACATTGGATTCTTTACTGGATTCAAGAAAATAAAACAGCGACGTATTTCCTTCGTTCTAGGCTATTTACGTATGATACTATATAAAATTTCAACTGCAATTAGTATAAGACATCGAATATTGGCAACTTTTAATATAAGAAATAAATCAATTCTGACAGCCTGTATGCCTTTAATATGAGAAGCTTGTAATGTGTATTGTAAATATTAAGAAAAATAAAAAATTCAACTGTTGAAAATTGTTTGATCTCTAATTCGGGATTGGTTATATTTCACCTTATTACATATTTTCCATATTTCCCACTTTGAGAAAAATATTATTATATTAAGAATGACGTCCAAATCCTAATCCCCCATATAGTCCTAACATAATATTTGATTCCGTGATTTCTATATTAACTGTTAATTCATAACTGTTAAATATTTCTTCTATTTCTATAATGATTTTTTTCACAGAAGGACATTTAAAAAATAGACGCTGCATCGTTTCATCGTTGTATCTTATTTGACAGAGGGGGATTAAATTCACATGATTGCATATTTATTTCAGTATTGTAGTCTTTTGTGATACATGTCCATTTTTACTTTGGTTTGCTACTCGGTACCAGTTCCTCGGTTTAGGATAATACATCTTGAATATAATGTTTAATGGTCTATAACATAAAAAATACCAAGCTAACTCTCAGGTTTCTACATGTATCCGTTGAAAGAGTCATTGCTACAGAGCATTAGTTGCAACAATAAACTTTGTAAAGTTGCATAATGAATATAGGTACTTTTTTCTTCACAAAAATATTATTTAAACTTTTGAAGACATTATATCAACATTTGTCCTTTACAGGAGTTATCATGTTCTTGTAATGTTCAGTCCTTTGAAAAAGACAAATGTTGATTTTTTTTCACTGTCTGATTTTTATTTATTTTGTTAAAAGAGTAGTAGGAGACTAGAGTTTAATAAACAGTTTTTTTTCATTTGTCAGTAAAAAGGAGGTGAGACGTGGCTACTGGGGAGGGGGAGACCATGTATTTTTTGCTAAATATACCTTAAATTTATCCTATGTTTATCCTATATTTTCATCCAAAGAAATCCTTTATTCCTATATAATTTTGTTCAAAAGTGGCTTGACACCCTGCCATCCTAATTTCTTCGCAATCCTAATCTCAACGAGATTACCACTGTTCGTCATTACAAATACTGAAACTGAAAGGTAATGGATCATTCACTAAGTCAGTTAGTGCCGTACACTATTTTTTACACAATGCCAGTCCTTGCCTTACCTATTAGCCCGACATCAAATTTACTAGATCAAAAGAAAAAACAGAAATCTTGCACCCTCATATTTTTTAACCTCGGGCCATTCTGCAACTTCATGTGCTTGAATAGCGTCAATTCCGAAATTTTATAATCCAGAAACAAATTGTCCTCTTTTCATTTGAGACTGACAGTAGACTACGAGCAAACCATCAATTTAGCATATATTATATATGGTACTTCATGATAAAAATGAAGAATTTCACACTTTAAAGTATCTGGAACAACTAATTGGAGACAGTTGTTTATTCTCGATACAGCATTCCATTAAATAATTACAACCCATCATATTGTTGCAAATCCATAGTGTCTTTAGTGAGGGCCTGTGTGGCTCAATCAGCTAGATAGTTGGATTACCTAACAACTCATGCAAGCCTATCACCAATACGGCGTGGGTTCGTGCCAGGAATGTGTACATTACAAAAAGGGTACACTCGACTCGCAGCCGCAAGTGATAAAGTTTCCCAGTTCCTTGTCCATGGTCGGTGGTTCTCTTCGGGTACTCCGGCTTCTGCCACCACTAATACTGGTCGCCATGATATAGCTGATAGTGGTGTTAAGCACCAAAATTCAATAGAAAAATCATCCAATCCATAGTGTTTTATCTGATATACAGATATATGAATTTCAAATTTTTGTCATTTAGTTAAGGCACACATGACAGCCAGTAGTTCTTTCCTTGTCACACACTTTTTTCATGTTGATTGAGCGCATTGCTCATAATGTAGCTATAGGCTATTAATATTTCTTTCCTCTCCTGTACATGAGACAAAACTGCACCTACAGCCTTATAGGATGTATCACTGTCAACAATGATCTGACAACCTGATCTAGGATATAAAAGGATAAGGGGAGATAGATATCAATGCATTTTTTAACCAAATGAAACTAAGCCTGTTCACATTCTATTTCATCATTCCACTGAAATCTTGAGCCTTTCTCACACAATTTATGCAATTGTCTGGCTATGGTTACAATGTTTTTCACACATTTCCTGTAATATGAAAAGAGATCAGGAAATTCCCTCATTTTCTTAAAGGTGTTTTTGTTCTTGGCCAGTCTTTCACAGCTTTTACTGTATTAGGGTCTGTATTTATTCCTTCTTCCGAGACCTCATGCCCCAAAAACTTAACACGTTTGTAAAGAAATGCATTTAGAAGGTATGAGCTTGAACCCAGGCGATAATAATCTATCAAATATATCATGTTCCATTCTAAGCAAACTTTCTTGATAACTGGCCCCAGGAACAATAACATCATCCATGTACAACAGGCATTTTTCTCATTGAAGGCCCCCTAAAATATTTTGCATTAACTGTTAAAAAATATTTGGTGAGGAACAAAATCCACAAGGCATTGACACAAATTGATAAAGGCCAAGACCAGTGGAAAAGACGGTCTTTTCTCTGTTCATAGGGTCTACTCCATCCTGTAAAGATCCACTATTGACATCCATAGTTCAGCCCTCTACATTAACATTTTTCCTAACTTGTCCCTCTGGACTTGTAACCAGCTAAATAAAGTACTTGTCCGAATCATTTATTAGTCGTCCAAAAAATATATTAATACATTTTTTATTGATGTGTCTAATCATCAAGTTTGGTTCTCGAATAGCAGGCCCATCTAAATGGTAATCGTATAATAATGGATTGAATCTAGGATGCTTTGGACATCCTTGTTAACCATCTATTGAATGCAGATTGTGTATCAAAATCAGTAACTGCATGGTTCTCCTTCAATGAATATAAACATCTGATAACGAATACTGTCACAGCGTTTCTCCTAAAAGCAGACACGGTTTCAGCGAAGAACATGTTACGAAGTCTGTGCCTGTTGAAACACTGTTTTGTTCAAATAGTAATACTGTGACTTATTTATCATCACGATGTCCAGAGTCGCAAATTAAAGCTGGTTCTTGACATGACCATCATGAGAATTTGTCAAAATGAAATGTCTCGTAAAGGCAAACTTTTTCTGCTGAAATGCTGATTTCTGTCTTAAAGGCATGGAATAATATACATGTTCAATTATTGCCTCACAAAAAATTACACATTGAAAAATATTGTGGGCCTTTTTGTTTTTCACCCCTACAAACCCAATGGTCATCCCTTTACTGAATTAAAGAGAATATGTTGCACTTGTTAATAAATAAAACTTATTAATGTATGGCAAAATGATTTCCCCTATGTAAATGAATGTACAATTGTGATGTCATTGTCCCTTAAAAGAAAATAGATATGAAATGTTCATGGTGATGCCATACGATAGAAAGGGTTATCGCATGACTATTGATAAATATTGTCCCTTGTAGAATACCAATTGTACTCGCAAGCTTAGGTAATATGGTATTCTACTCTGGTTAACATTTACCAATATTCATGCAATTATTGCCTATATTAAAATATTACATATTACATGTTTTCCATTTTTTGAAATCTATTATGATTTCCATGTACTAGTATTATGACCAAAAGTTTTCAATGAAAAAAAATGAAGGCCCCTGTTTACAGATAAATGTCTGACCTGAAAAGCAAAACATGGACTAGAAACAACGAATAATAAACCTGATTAAAGGGGGGATTACTTTACTGGACCACAATACTACTAATACCACAAGTTAACAGAAACACAATGAAATCCAAAACCGCATCGGTGGCATAATGGTTAGCCTGGTCGTCTCGAGTGCGGTAGATCGTGGGTTCGAGGCCCGTTCGGGTCAAACCAAAGACTATGAAATTGGTATTTGTTGCTTCTCCACTAATCACGCAGCATTGGTTGGAGTGGAGCGACATGTCTACCCGTGGACTGTTGTTTCAGTGAAGCTGAGTGAGCTACCACTATAAAAATCCAACTAAGCATGTTGGTCTAGTACAAAGCCAACTTCATCATCATATCATTGAAAATTAACTTGTTCTCGCCATGATATAGCTGACAAATTGCTGAATTGGCGTTACACAACAATCACTCACTCACTCAAGATGAAATCCAACACAGTTGGGTGACTATATATATGTGTAGCAATACAAGCGTTTAAAATACCGTATTCTGATATTTTTTTAAATGACCCGTTATAAAATTTTCCAATTTGGTGAAAAATTCCCAATTATGGATACAAGGGACACATTTGAAAACAGCTGGAATCATCTCTGATCTAGCAGTCAGGGTGAATTTGTAAAGATTGTGGTGCCTCCTTGGTATTTGTCAAAACATTTGGCATTTTTACCCTCTGCCAAATTTTATTTGGTTCTCTCAGGGTTTTTTCTGTCTGTCTGATGAAGTCACATATACATAATAAGTCAACATATATGGCAGGCATTTGAACCATTGGAACACCTGTCCCTGTTGCATTCTCATAAAACAATCATACGTCAAGGTTCAAATGTATATTCGGTGTAATTAAACAAATATATCACGGCCGGGCATGTATTTGCCGCTCTGGCTATGGAAATGTGACCATCTCACAACAATACCCCGCCTGACCGCGATATATCTGTTCAAAATTCAGTGTGATCATGAGGGATTAATACTTATTCGTGGAGATTAGGATGACCACCAGAGATTAAGTGTGATGTGCCAAAATTAATACTTGGTGTGCCAAGATTTTTATCGTTAATCTTTATATTTATCTTATGTTATCTGTCTTATATAACAGTGTGGGAAACGTTTTTTCTCTTATCTCGCCATTTTGGCTAGTTGCGTCAATATTGTGCTCGCCAAATTAGAATTGCACTTGCCAAGTTTGGCCAGTTGGTAGATATCTCTACTCGCCAATGATCTAATGGACATATTTTACATGAGAAATAATAACAAAGATTTATAACATCTTTATCTATAATGCTGCAAAATCCGACCCTGACTCTAACCATTTTTTACCATATATAAAGTCCACCCAAACCCAATTTTATTTGATATCATCAAGTTTTACTCTACTGAATGGTGGAGAAAAGGGGAAGGGTTAAAGGTGGGAAAATGGGAGGGCTAAGGATGGGGAAAAGGTGGAAAGGTTATTGGTTGGAAAAGGGGGAAGGGCTAAGGGTGGGAAAAGGGAAATGGCTAGAGGTGGGAAATGTGGTGAAGGGTTAATGGTGGGGGAAAGGGGGAAATACTAGGAGTGGGAAAAGGGAGAAGGGCTAGGGGTCGGAAAAGCGGGGCAGGGTTAAGGGTGAGTAAAAAGGGAATGACTAGGGATGAGGAAAAGAGGAATGGTTAAGGGTGGAAAAAAGGTGGAGGGTTATGGTTGGGAAAAGTGGGATGGCTAAGAGTGGGAAAAGGTGGGATGGTTAAGGGTTGGAAAAAGGTGAAAAGGTTATGGGGGAAAAGGGGAAGGGTTAATGCTTGGGGAGAAAGGGAGAAGGGTTAAGGGTGGAGGAAGGGAGAAGTGTTAAGGGTGGGGAAAAGTGGAACGGTTATGGTTGGGAAAAGGGGGAAGAATTACGGTGCGGGAATAGGAAGGGTTATGGGTAGGAAAAGGGGCAGGGTTAAGGGTGGAAAAGGTAGGTAGGGTTAAGGGTGGGAAAAGTGGGAAGGTTTAAGGGAGGGGGAAAGGGGAAGGGATAAAGGTGGATAATTGGGAGGGTTACGGATTGGGAAAAGGTGGAAGGGTTATAGGAGGGAAAAGGCGGAAGTGTTAAGGATGGGAAAAGAGGGAAGGGTTAAGGGTGGGAAAAGGGAGAATGGCTAGAGGTGGGGGAAAGGAGGAAAGACTAGGGGTGGGAAAAGGGGAAAGAGCTAGGGGTCGGAAAAGCGGAGCAGGGTTAAGGGTGGGAAAAGGTAAGGGATAAGGATAGGAAAAGGGGAATGACTAGGGATGGGGAAAAGAGGGATGGCTAAGGGTTGGGAAAAGGTGGAAAGGTTATAGGTGGGAAAAGGGGGAAGAGTTAAGGGTGGGGGAACTGGGAGGGTTAATGATGATGAAAACTTGGAGAAGTTATAGGTGGGAAAAGGGGTAAGGGCTAAGGATGGAAAAAGGGGAAGGGTTAAGCAGGGGGAATGGCAAGAGGTAGGAAAAGTGGGGAAGGGTTAATGGTGGGGAAAAGCGGAAAGGGCTAGGGGTCGGGAAAGCGGGGTAGGGTTAAGGGTGAGGAAAGGGGGAAGAGATAATGGTGGGAAAAGGGGAATGACTAGGGATGAGGAAAAGAGGGATGGTTAGGGGTGGGGAAAAGGTGGAGGGTTAATGGTGGGAAAAGGGGGCAGGGTTAATGGAGGGGGAGGAAAGGGAGAAATATTAAGGGTAGGGATAAGTGGAAGGGTTTTGGGTGGGAAAAGGGAGAAGGGTTAAGGGTGGTAAACATGGTGAAGGGTTAGCAAGGATGTGGAATTGCCATGCTCGACTCGTACATAGAACCTGTCGCACAAGTAAATTTTCCTGGTTAGCTTGTCAGGTGACAAATGAAAATAGCAAGGCATAATAATTTCTTTTTAAAGTATTCTGGAAAGACAATCCCTTAAATATTATTACAGTAGAGTTTGTTAATAGCGAAGTCCAGGGGACTCTCGATCTTAGTTCGTTATAGGCATCGTTCGTTCGTTGTAAGAGAAACAATATAGAATTACCTCCCCTTTTGAAAATCGTAAAGTAGAACTTCGGTGGCTCGAACTCGAAGGGACTGTCAAAATCTGCTCTAGCTATCGGTAGTTCGAGCCACCGAGGTCCCGTAATTTTAGAGAGAAAACAATATGGTTCTGACCCGGGCAGTTTCATTACGCTATGATAACTGATGCACAGTAAAGTGAGCCTTTATCGTAAAACAATATTTAATCCTTTAGACAGTCCTCAAAGACTACGGCTTCTGAATACCTCTTTGGTATCTTCAAACGTTCCTTAGAAAAAAATGTTCAACTGTGTTCGCGATCTACTTTATAAACAGGAAATATGAGGTCGGGTATTTACACTTGGATCGATATCGGTATAATGCTGATAAATCGGAATTATATTTTTAATGGCCAATTTTAAGATTGTAGCCATTTTCCTTTTTTTTTTATTTGAATTTGAAAAATAATTGTTTGTTTTTGGTATTATATACACATAAAAATTCAGGTTAATCGAAATTTCAGAACGAGTACATTCAAGTTAATCGAAATTTCAGAACGAGTACATTTCTTTTTTCTTTTATATTTAGATGAACCTTGATACCACGCAGTTTGCTGTTTAATTAAAGAGTCTATCATCAAAGAAAAATAAACAATAACGAATGAATTAATCTCACACATGACTTTGTCTTTAATTTCTTTAGCTTGTGCATCCATTCATTAAAATTTAGATTACGTTTTATTAATTTTCAATGCAATAAATTACCGCGTGTGTTATTAATTGACAACTTGCTAATCACATCATTAATGCGCATTTTATTGTTTGAATATTTTAAAGAAAAGTCTTGATTGACATCATTTACAACATCAAAGGTGGGATTATTGACTTTTCAATTATCGATAACGGAAGTGTCAAGTGCACTTGACCATTCTAATATGTGATTGTCCGTGCGTAACGGAAGACAGGTAAACGATTTGTTTGTTCACCAATTTTCTTTGTTATATCATGTCAATTTTGAGTAATAAAAACGTTGTTTGGGTTTAAAATTCTCTTCGCTATTAACCTGATTTCGTTATAATAAATTTGTAATAGGCCTTCACAAATACATTGTTTAAATAGCGATGGGACCGGAGATTTATCTTTACTTCGTTATAAGCCTGATTTCGCTACAAGCCTGTTCGCTATAAACGAACTCTACTGTATATTGTAAATATTGCTGGTTTTTGTTTTCGTGTCAGTTGTGCTCCGAAAGCAACTAAAAATAACCATAATTATACAAGTTCTAAGTTGAGTAATACGACTCTCTTGCAATAATAATTGTATTTACTAACGGGTAAAACACAATAAAGGGCAATGCTGTGTTGCAGCAGAGCTGAAAATTCAAGTACTGTTATTCTTAAAAGCAACATGTTTTCTATGATCTATAATGTCTGAAGTTGGTATGATGCTAAGATTACTCAGAATTACTTGCTAGTTCTCATTTTAATTAACAGTTATTCACAAGATTATAATTACACCCTTAAATATAGTTACGAACCCTACATGGTGTTTGTAGTGTCCGTAACCATATTTTCTGTTCTGCAGTTTTTATTCTGTCTACAATTGTTCATATTTTGACTGATTATAACTACTTCAAACATGAAAATATCAATCTTTTGACAGTGTTTTCTAGAAGATTTGTTTACTGGTTACGGACCCTACAGATTTCTGATAGAGACATTTTTTGGACTTTAAAATACAAATAAACAACATTTTAATCCAATATCCTACTGGAATGGATATTTTATTAACTTGTTATATTTAATGAGTGGGAAACATAATTTTTTTGCATGAAATTAGGTGTTTATTATGTTTAAGCTTCACATAACGATTGGGCGAAATTATTGTCTGAAACTATATAACGAAACATACCTTTTGGATAAAGCCTGATAATTTCTCCAATTGATGTCCGATTTTCATGAATTTGGTATCAAATTAATCCTGATTAATTTTTCTAAAAATTTATATTAAAATAATTTTGTTGTTTTCCTATTTTGAAAAGTAAATTTTGGTGTAAAAATAAACAAATTTCAAGTGCAACAGCATAACGCCTTATTTGTGAAAATTTTTCGGTACCCTCTTCCCTGTTACTCAAAAACTATGAGAGATATCTCCTTCAAATTTTGTATGCAACCTCTGTGTTTCACCATCCAAAGCATGATATTAAAGTGATACCTTTAAATTCAATGGAAGTATGTTAATATAGCACTATATGAGTATGAGCCCTATATTGTGTTTCAGCCGTAAGCGAAAACCGGGACCGCACAGCGTTTCTTTTTATTGGAGTTCCTAAAGCGATGTTCTTTTGCCAGTTGTAAATAAATACGAACCATACACATAGGACCTTGCAGATCGGGTTGCAGTTGTGACAATGGACTAATATTTAATAATAATTAAGAATAATACTCTAAGGCTCTGGCGGCAAATAATCGCCAGAGAAGGTTAATAAACGCAAAGCTTGAGCGGAAAAAGACACAGAATATGAGGAAAAAGTGTCAACGGACTTTTCAATCCAAGTGGTTAGCCCATTTCTGCCAGTTACAACTGAATGCTATAGTGTCTCATATCGCCATAGTTGGAGGAAATATGCTGATATTACCGATCAGAAATCGTGAATGTTTATTGACAATTCATGAATAGAGCCTAAGATGCTTGGTGCTCTCACTACTAGTCATCTGCAAAGCGAGCTGCTTGCATTGCCTCAAGAAGGACACGAATAAAATTAAACACATGACTGGTTTCAGTTTTAATGGACAAATCCATTGTCAAAGTTAATCTTTAGTTTGATGTTTCTGTTTTGTAGATCATTGTTTGTCCTTTTGTACTTTTTCTTTTGGCCATTGTGTTGTCTCTTCTTCGATATACGGATTCTTATTACCCCTTTGGTATCTTCAAACTCTTCTTAATCAAAATGAAATTAATAGATATGAGAGTCTTTTCAACACAACTTATGGTGTATCTCAAAATATCCTACCATTCACTGACTACACATATAAATGAGCTTCGTTTGGGCAGTGATCATGTATGCATGGGTACTTGCGTTAACTTTATTAAAACAATATCTGAAGTTTTACACAATCATACAACAGACCATAAAGCAAGTTCAATGTATTTCAATTGTGTACTGACACTCATGAACCAGCAACTGTGTTTGCAAATATCAAATGTTTAAAAAGAACAGGACAAGTAGGGTTTTGTCCGGACAAGTACCTTTTTTTCAGATAACTTCTCCGGGGACAAGCACACCCCTGGTTAAGGGTTGGGTAAAGGGTGAAGAGGTCATGCTATAATAATTATTTTTATTAATTAACTACTATATTATTGTACTTGATATGATGAAAACTGCTATAATAATATAGATAGAACAACACGGCCAATACGGGACAAAGTCGGCCATATACGGATTATTTTCTCGTATTGGCCGACTTTGATCCGGCGAATATCGGTGTTCAGGAATCTCTGTAGATTTTACATACACATCGAAGATAAAACAGAGACGCCCTGTGACGTCACTAACTGTCGTCTGATAAGACAAAATGTCAAGAAAACGACAGAAAATAAACAATACTGAGGAAATGATGGATGCTCTTGTAGAAGATTACTTCCGATAGGACCAGCTAGCACAAATGGAAACAGAAGCTATCCGTCACACCATTACCGGATCGGATAATGAAGTTCTCGAGAATAGGGAACTTGACGAGGTGATTAGGGAGCTTATCTCTAACGTAGAAATAGATGAAAAACAGGATCAGTGACCAGACCAAACTGATAACCAAGAAGTGGTACAAAGATTCAGAATTTATTCTGATGCAGAAACAGATGCATTCCTGAAAGAAATCAAAAACAAGAACACGGGTCAGAAAACCAAAAGTGATATGAAAATAGTTACGGATTTCTTCAGACCCGGCTACAATTCCTTCCTCTGAATTAGACAGTTTACTAGCCAGATTCTTTTTGGGCGTAAGAAAGAGGGATTTTAGTGAATATGAACCGGATACCTTGTGTAGCATACATAACAGTATTGACAGATACTTCAGAGGTGAAAAACTGATTATCAAGTAACCAAAAAATTATAATTTACAAAAAAAATAATGCATAGTTTATTCATGTCATCAGTCTCATCAATCATTCAGTGATTTATTGACCCCATTCCATACCTCTAATTGATTCAAATGATATTTTAATTTCTTCTCATCCAGCATCCACCTTTTGCTTAGGTAGTCCTGCTGAGTCCTTTCTGATGCAGCTGGGCCTATTCTTATATTTATTTACTGGTACAATTAAAAAAAATGTGTCAGACATTAGGTCAGCCACTAATTTTGACTGCTGGATCCTTGCAATTCTGCCTCTAATAATATAGTAGTTAATTAATAAATATATCATTATGTGATGATTTCCGTATTGGCCTTGTTATTAGTCCTCGGGCAGCTGTATTGGCCTTCGGCTTCTCCTCAGGCAAATACAGCTACCCACGGACTAATAACTAGGCCAATACGGAAATCATCACGTAATTATATCATAATATTTGAAAACATTAACTTGGAAAAGTCAACAAACAGTCAAGGGTTAGAGTCATGGTATTTAACGCCATTTTCAACAATATTTTAGCTATATCGTGGCGGACACATTTATTGATGGGGGAAACCGGAGAAGACCATCGACCTGCCGCAGGTCACTGACAAACTTGATCACATAATGTTGTATGAAGCATAGCTCGCCTGAGCGGGATTCGAACTCACGTTAGTGGAAATAGGCACTTATTGGACAGGTAATTGTAAATCCCACTACCATACGATCACGACCACGGCGACCCCCAACAAATAGTCAACATTAACTTTCTCCTCTCATTTTTCATTACATGTAAAAATAGAAAAGAGCTACATGCGTTTCACATATGCAAAACATGCGCTATGCACATGTGTGTGACCTTGCATGGAAAACATACGCAAATAATACGTTCTGTTTCATACATGTTTTAAGACATGCGTCGTTTTACAAGCCTTTTCAAAACGCATGTCTTACACTGAGTACCAAACTTTGGTATCATGTTAGCCATATGTTTAAAAACTTTTCCGCATAAAAACGATGTTTGGTTTGTCTTTACTTCCAGTTGTTTGCAGGAGGGCTTGTGTCGTATTTACGTTTATTTGTGTTTGTTTGCGCATTGCGGTTTCCAATACATATTGTGTTGTGTTTTTGTTTTGTTTGTCTTCCTCTCGTGTTCCCTGTGCTGCCCGTTTCTCTGGATTGTCTATTTCTGATTGCCCCGTAGGTATTCTCTAACGTTTATTTACACTTAAATTTAATTGAGGTTAATGCAACCCAGTCCACAAAATATTTGTTGCTGTTGATTTGAGTGGAACACATTTGAGCTTACAGGGCCGTCGTGGCCGTGATCGTATGGTAATTAGATTTACAACTACCTATGCAATCAGTTGAGAGTTCGAGGTGTAGTGATACAACATTATGTGATAAAGTTTTTTTTAGTAACTTGCGACAGGTAGGTCGTTTTCTCTGGGTACTCCGGTTTCCTCCACCAATAAAACAAACTGACCGCCGCTATATAAATGGAATATTGTTTAAAGTAACCCATATGAACTTACCTTGATTTTGATGAAAAAATCTCCATCCTGTTTCACTGATTACACTGAAAACAGCAGACATTCTAGATGTATGCATAGCACAATTACCCGTGGCCGCGTGGAAATAAATAGATCCGCATGTCTCTTCATCCATACATTCAGTAACACAGCCGGCTATGGACGTTGATTTTGACGATCGTAGTGACTGATGATTGGATATTGTATCTTGAAAAGCAACATCCTGGTACATTCTTAAAGATCGTGTATTCCCAAAAATTATTTCTGCATTACAGGAAATAATCAACAGTATTGCTATTGTAGATAACATATCTAATATCTTCAATTAAAAGGAAAAACTAAATTTCTCTTGCTTGTAAATAAGCAAATTTACAATTATTGCGAAAGAAAATGTTACTTTTAAAATAAACAATGAAAATATTTCTCCCGTTTGTACATAAGCAAGCGTACCATTATATAGATGGAACCAATTTAAGATGCTTTAAAATAACTCGCATTTCGTTTTAGAGATTAAAGTCGGCCGTAATTGATATTATGCAATTATTACTCTTCATGTAAGAAACTTTCATTATAATTGACATGATATTATCGAAACATAATTTTACAAAGAATAAATAGCGATGTTGCACTATGCACTCGCTTAGTACTATTGTTGGAGTAATTACTATGCTGATGGGCGGAGCTTTGAACAATGTTACGTCAATTAAATAGGCGTTTAACAGGATCACCTGAGCACTTTTAACAGTGTACAATTTACAATGTATTATACGTTTTTCTTTAACGTTGATGCTGTCGTTTGTCAAAACAATGGCCATTTCCAGGTTTGGGAATCAAATATTTGACAGTTCATTGTTATTGTTGAAATTAAATATTTCTTGAATTTAAATAAATAGTATTTGCCAATCGCTATATAATCAATACATTTCAGACAAATTTCATTTTTTTATATCACCAAAGACATTCAGAGTAATAATAACAATAATATTGTGTTGTCCATGTTATATGCCGAAATATGTCCCAAGGCTGGAAAGCATAATGACTCCCCTTCGGGTCGTGAATTATGTCTTCTAACCTTGGGAAATATTTCGGCATATAACATGGACAACACAATATTATTGTATAATAACTGCACTTGAACGAGATCAATATGAGGTTTAATGGAGCAGCAAACTCCGGAGAATTTTCGAACATGCTTCATCCGCTGGATGTGGAGAGTAGTGTGCAGACCGGAGATGGAAACTGTCCGGAGTTCGATGGAGGAGAATACAACAACAATATTGAACGAGGCGAAGCCGAGTTCAATATTGTTGTACTCCGCTCCATAAATACAGAATGTTAGGCATTTCCGACTCACCTGATATACCCTGTGATAAAGTCAGTCCCAAAACCAAATGTCTAATATTCTGTTTATCGGTAATTTATAATTAACTTCAAAAAAATAATAAAATGAATTCTTTTAAACGATATTTTGATGGGATTATTTTTTTGCGGATGGATCTGGTTTTGTAAATGTGATTCGGTTTTGGCGCGCGATGTTTTTTTCAAAAACTAGTTAACGAGGCAGCAAGATGTGCTTTTTACTATTTAACATGTGTTATACATTATGATGGTTTTGTTGGATTGAAGTGTGTTTTGGAAATTATAATGTTCGAATATGATACCGGTAATTAATTTTTGTCATAAAAACTTGTGCTAAAACCGCATCGAATACGCTTCACTGAAATATTCTGAATGTAGGTCAAATCAATTAACATCCATAACAATCCCACTCCGAAGCCATTTAAGATTCTATGTTATTAATTTTTAAAGTTAATCATAGACACCGACACAAAGTCTTTATTTTTACTAAGAATGACAGATATGCATGTATAAATATATATATATATATATATATATATTTATTTCCTGTGACTGTATAGTGAATTCTTCATTATCCTATACAATATATTAAAAATTGCTGAGTTAGATTGCTGTCAAATTATAATATTAAGTATATGTGTACCATCTACACACGCTTATAAACATGTCTTACGTCTATCCCTAGATTTGCCTTACGAGAAAAGGTAACACTACGATCATTGAAGCTTCTTTTAAATAGGGAGTGGATGTGGTCGAGTGGTCTAGGGCGCTGAACGTAAGGCTAAGCGAATGGTGCTGCAGTGTATCATTGGAGTGAGTTCAAATCCCGTCGAGGGAAGAACAAAAATTTAACAGCTCTAAAATCTAATTCTAACACTGTTTGGTTTAATTTTCAGACGTATTTTGGGTTTTTTGGGGGTGGGGTGGGCAGAGGCATTGAATGAGATTTAACGTTACAATACAATTATGTGTAGGAAATTGATAGTCAGCTTTGAATAATTTCTTCTCGTATGCTAAATATTTTGTTTACGATAGTAATGAAAATGACATTGACCTTTTCCCGTATTATTGATTTTGATGACGCAACCAATCTTTTCTTAAAACAAGTATATTCATGCGCGGTAGTTGACACATGGCTAATATGGACTGACATAATAATTTTGATATCACGACCAGTATGTTGAGATAAGCTTTATCAATCGACACAATTCAAAGGAAAACTACACAAATTACCGATAAATACCCATTACATACATAGTGTGGTGACACAAGACTTTGTATCAGGTCGAGCATGTTGTGTGAACCAGTATCACTACGAGTCGCGACAGCAACGAGTTGTGATGCGGTTAGTTCACGCAACATGCAAGACCTGATATAAAATTTTGTACCAACACACTTTGCATGTAATAAGTTTATCTAACATTTCAATAAAAACAAATTTTAAGCAAATAACAAGAATTTAATTAAAATGTGTACAATACTCTCAGGGAGACTACATTTTGGGCATGACGTCACATTATTTTTTCCGTTCATTCACCAATGTCAGGTTACTGTGTTTTGTCTCACATTCCTATGATATGATGTCATGTCAAAGTAGTTGGGCAGAGAACGTCTCGTGCAACGTTGCGCCATTCTTTTATCACCACATCTTGAATCAGACACCTTGTATCAGACAGGCGAATTTCGTTAATTTCAAGGGAAAACGTACATGTTTGATAAAATCTCATATTGATCAAGTTGAAGTATAATAATTGTTTTATCACATAAATTTCTTGAAAATTTATGAAATTTTATAAAATTTTAGAAATCTTTTGAAATTTTGAAAAATTTAGAAAATTTAGAAATTTTTTCACATTTTTGAAATTTTTAATTTCTTGAAATTTTTTTGAAAATTTTGAAATTTTATGAAATTTTTGAAATTTAATCTTTTTTTTTAATTTTAAAAGTTTTTGGAAAATTTTGAAATTTTGAAATTTTTCAAAATTTAGACCCTTTTTTGTATATTGTATGGGTGTTACTAAATGAGAGGGTGACACAGACACTTGTTTCATTCAAAAAATATATGCACCCTCCTCTTCCTTACTTCAAGGTAAACATCTGCCCTTTACCCATTCCCCACTTCGCCTCAATATTTTTCGCTTATTTGTGATCCTTTCGCTGACCCAATTATATCGTTACACTCCCGAGATATTTCTCTTTTCGACTGCAACATTTAAATATACCTACCGGGGCCCCCTCAGACGAATTGGACAAGACTATTCAGCGAAAGTGGCTAGGTGAAAATTTAAGTCATCGAAACGGATACAACCACTTCCGGTTTGCGCTGGATTTTTCATATGCATTCGGAATTCTCTAGACCGGCCATGTGTAACAATGCCATCATGATAATCTCCTCTCAAATGTAAAGTAAGCCTTTCAAATACAGATAATTGTTCCAATGCAGATTATAAAAATATGTTCAACTCAAAATTGCTGACATTTGATTTTTAAAACACCTTTTTTTTAGTTTCTAAATCAATTTAAAACGGACCGAAAGTGACTGTATCCGTTTCATTGACTGAAAAATAGAAAATGCGATTTTCCCTGAATATTCTTGTCCAATTCGTCTGAGGGGGGGGGCCCGGTATTTATATTTAAATGTGGCAGTCGATAAGAGAAATATTTCGGGAGTGTAACGATATAATTGGGTCAGCGAAAGGATCACAAATAAGCGAAAAATATTGAGGCAAAGTGGGGAAGGGGTAAAGTACAGATATTTACCTTGAAGTAAGGAAGAGGAGGGGGCATATATATTTTTTTGCATGAAACAAGTGCCTGTGGAGGGTGAGAGTAATTTCATTCATATACACTTGGCCATAAGCTAAGGACCACCAATTTTTCACTGTAGCTAAAATATTTTTCTCAAATGTGTGAAAAAACCTGCAGTTGTGAACAACAAAACGTTTTATAGATGAACACAATATAACCCAGACCACCAAAACAGATCAGGTATTTTTTCAAAAATAGGTAACCGGAAGTACTATTGCTCGCTGAAGTGAGTATGTAAAATTGAACATAAAAACAAGTGAACAAAGTTTCAGTTTGGCTTCTGCTAAAAAAAACTTGCATAACCAAAACACGTTTAATCTGGTTGTAAAATGACAACTAATCAATTTTCAACATTTATAACTGATAATACAGTCAATAACGAGTATAAGCGCCTCGCTTCCTGTACAGTTCCTGAACACGTCTCCTCATTCCGTGAATCAAGCGTCTCAGTCTGTGTTGAGGGTACTGTTGCCATTCCTGAACCAAAGCAGTCCTTAATTCTTGAATGTTTTGACACTTTGGGGTACGTGCGTTGACTTTTTGTCCTAGATAGTCCCATACATGTTCTATCGGATTCATATCAGGTGACATGGCTGGCCAAGGCAGTAGCTCTATTGCCTCTTGTTGCAGATAGTCTTGCGCTATGCGGGCCCTATGTGGTCTAGCATTGTCATCCATTAGAATTGGTCGACTTGCTAATGGATGGCAATCAAAGTGAGGCACAACTAATGGGCGCAGGATCTCATCACGATACTTTTGTCCTGTTAAAGTCCCATCAAGAACATACAAGTCAATCTTACATGTTAGAGAAAAGCATCCCGAAACAGTAACACCCCCTCCACCAAACGCAGTTGTGCCCACAATATTTTCCTGTTGAAATGCCGTGTTTCTCTGTCTCCATACGCGAACGTGGCCATCAACTGGATTCAACAAAAAGCGACTTTCATCCGACCAGTGCACTCTCTGCCACGACCTGACATTCCATCCCATATGTTCACGTGCCCATTGAAGCCTGGCTGTTTTGTGACGTTGTGTCAGTAGCGGACGTTTTATTAGTCTCCTAGCATGAAACCTTGCATTGTTGAGACGTCTGTTGACGGTCCGTCTGCTAATGCGCCCGTTGACAATTCATCAGCTTCGCAGCGTGTTTGCAGTGTTGAATGGCTGTTGTCTAGCGAACCTTGTAAGGAGCCTATCTTCTCTTGGGGTCGTTTTCATAGACCTTCCTGTCCTTTGCCGTTCTTTTACACCCCCGGTTTGGTTCACGCGCTGCATCAATCGAACAATGACCGAATGGCTTACATTGAATTGTTCAGCAGCCTGTCTGTAAGACATACCACCCCTTATCATCTCAACCGATTGCCATCTCTCTGCATCTGATAGTTTTCGACGTGCCATGCTGAAATAAAGTTTAGAAAGTTTAAAGTTTTACCTATACTGCACGTGCAAATACTGATTAGAATTCCCCGCCAAACTTGAGTTTTGTAAAGGTACACCTGAACTTATAAAAACCTGTTTCGTCATTCTTTAATTAATCGATGGATACAAAATTACAGGAACCATGAAAGAACATATGTTTATCTATCATATGTATATATTTTAAAAAGAAAAAAGAGCAATGTAAAAAATATTTTCCATTTCAAATTTGGTGGTCCCTAACTTATGACCAAGTGTATATATAGTATGATTAATTGTAGATTTTGAATATCAAAATAAGACTACGAGTGACCGAAGTACGCATAAGGATTAAACGAGTAGTCGGAGCTTGTTCCGCCCGCGAGTTTAATCGTTAATGCGTATTCGGTCACGAGTGGTCTTATTTTGATATTCAAAATGTATAATTTAGCTATACTGTTTATTATATAGACTTTCAAAATTTCTGATATATTATTTTTGTTATTTGTATATTTCATTCCACGCGTGTGAATCTACGAGCAATGATACTAAGGGGTTCAGCTGGAATGGTCTGCCATCTTGAAAATGTGAAATTCGACATGTCATATTTACAGCAATGCACAAAAATTATTAAAATGCTTACTTTGAAAACTTATTTTAGTTAAATTTGATCAAAATTGAAGCCTACACGAAGCCAAATAACGTATAATCTTTACGTTTCAAACTGGAAGTCTTCATATGACGTCAATGACGTCATGTTGGCTGTGTGCCAAAGTCGTCAATGACATTTCGTGGAATTTGTTCAGACTACAATCGTATGTGTATTCACTGTAGCACAACAAGGGACGTAACCACTACACTTATAGCTATGTAAAAGTAGTTCCGGCGGGTAAAACTCATATTTTCACATGTGAAAATACCGGAATTTATTTCACGGATAAATCCCCATAATTCACACCTATCTATATAATAAATATAGTATAACTAATCGTAGATTTTGAATACCAAACTAAGACCACGAGTGACGCAGTAGGCATAGGGATTAAACGAGTGTGCGGAACCTTGTTCCGTCCACGAGAATAATCGTTAATGCGTATTCGGTCACGAGTGGTCTTATTTTGATATTCAAAATGTATGATTTAGCAATACTGTTTATTATATAGATTTTCAAAATTTCTGATATATTAGTTTTGTTATTTGTATATTTCATTCCACGCGTGTGAATCTACGAGCAGTGATACTAAGGGTTTCAGCTGGAAGGGTCTGCCATCTTGAAAATGTGAAATTGAAATTTTACATGTCATATTTATAACAATACACAAAAATAATTAAAATGCTTACCTTGAAACCTTATTATAGTTAAATTTGATCAAAATTGAAGCGTACACGAAGCTAAATAACGTATGATCTTTACGTTTCAAACTGGAAGTCTTCATATGACGTCAATGACGTCATGTTGGTTATATGCCAAAGTCGTCAATGACATTTCGCGGAATATTTTCAGTTTACAATCGTATGTGTATTCACTGTAACATAACAAGGCATGTAACCACCACACTTATTGCTATCTAAAAGTAGTTCCGGCGGGAAAAAACTGATATTTTCACATGTGAAAATACCGGAATTTATTTCACGGATAAATCCCCATAATTCACACCTATCTATATAATAAGATTTTTTATTGCACAGAAATTGCTTTTTGCTAATCAATATGTTAGAAAATGGAATGTCACGTGTATTGCTTCTAGTCAATAGAAAAACAGTAAAATAGAGCCTTATGTAATAATACACGTTGGCTTCGGGCAATAGAACACTTGAGCTGTTCCCAGTACATTGGGGAAAATATTCTCGTCTATTGCCTTGCTATACATTAAATAACTGTTTTATTACCTAATAGTAGTTTTGGGATGCACATTTTTGTACTTTTAAAGTTTTGGGATAGAGAGATAAGAATAAAGTAATTAAATTGTATTTTTTAAAACAGTTAACAATAACAAATTATGAGTTTTCATATCAATTATATCCATTAATGGTAATGAATATGGAGTTCATTAACATTTTGAAAATACATATTGTTTGGCGCAGGGAAGTTTGTTTTATCTGCTAAAACGGTCGACGTTTTGTGTTCCACATGTCTAGTTGTATTAACAACAGTACGAGTTGGTTCACTTTGCACAATCGGCACATCTGAAGAAGCATTACAAACAGCTTCAAATAATAAATGTTCCTGAGATGATGTCAGTTCAAGGAAATCCATATTTTCAAATTCGATATCAGTGTTATCACTGCTGTGCTTCACGACCGGCTCTGAAATATATAAAAATACATAAAAATAAACTAAATACAACAACTAAAACTATTTTTGGTAATTTCAAGTGAATATGCAAACCTTTTGTGACATTTTTTCAGGTTTCACATAAAAAGTTCTAATCTTGCGTCTAACGTTAACATTTAATTTCTATACTCTATAAACAATCATAAACAAATGTACATGTGCAACAATTCTGTCAATGATCTCTGTTGTCTTTCTGTTTTTGTTTGTTTGTTTGTTTGTTTTTGATGTATTCAGGGCAATTCTTTTAAAACTTATACAGGTATGTACCTTACATAAGTATTTATCTTTAGAAACATACATGTTTCACTAATATATACATTGAAACATTTATTCATTCAGATATAGTTTCAACTTAGGAAGGCTGCTTACGTGTAATCTTTTAATTTTTTAGTAAATGTTCAATCATTGAAATATATAATTAACAATAAAAATGCACGAATGATGTACTTTATACATTATCTAAACGTCTGAAAGGTACTAACTTTGGAATCAGTCCATATTATCCGCCAGAAGTGCTGGAGAAAAGGAAAAAAATAATACCCGTTATGTTAAAAGAGCGACAGGAGAATAAAAAGGCTTACATTGTTGGTGATAAGCTGTTCGTAAATGGAACGTTATGTAAAGAATATGGATCAGCGGAGAGTGATATTAATGAAAATGGAAGTGTAACAAGTGTTCTTAAAGTATGTTCTTTGAATATTTCAAAACGAATAATTAGAAAATTAGCAGATGGGGAATTTATTAAATCTGTGTGTGAAAATGATATTATATGTTTCAATGAATGTTGGGTAAAATGTCCAAAGGAATTCGAAATGAATGGTTATGAAACAAAATATGTGTCAAGAATAAAATGTAACGGCGGTGGTGTTATTGTGTTTTATAAAAAAAAATGATTGAAACCATCTTTTGTAATTATGAAATGTTGTGTTGATTGTATGATCGATGATAAGAATTTATATACCGGTATGTGTGCTATTTACATTCCACCAGACAAAAACGTATTTTATAGAAAATATGAATGTGACATTTTCGATGTATTGCAGGAAGAAATAGAACTAAACTCTGTAGAGGGCAATGTTGCCGTCTTTGGTGACTTGAATGGGCATGTAGGAAAAGAACCTGACTTTTTGAGACATGATAATTTGAATAGACAATTAAATGATAATATTGCAAATTTTATAGAATATGTTCCTGACGATATATTTTTTGATAGATTAACTGAGGATTTAAAACATCCTAGTGCTTTTGGAAATCGTATACTCCAACTTTGTAGATCTTCACGTCTCAGAATTTGTAACGGACGATTCGGTGAATCCAGTGGTAAATTTACATTTCAAAATAAAAACAGATGTTCTGTTATTGATTATATGTTATCGTTCTGTGAATCATTTTCTATAGTACAAAATTTTACTGTTGTAAAATTTACAACTTTTTCATGTCATGCTCCTTTGTTTGTAGATATTAAGTTAAAGGGATTATCAATTCCAAGTGAATGTACATGTAAAAAGATTAAATGTTAAAACGATAAGGTGGAATGAAGAGTTCATAGATGACGTCAAAAGTGATTTAATGGTAAATGCGCATAAATTTGAAGAATTATTTCAAAATATCACGGAAGATGGCGAGTCTATTGATGGAAATGTGGATAAAATGAATGAACTGTTAACTGACATTTTAGAAAACTATACGAAAGTTGAATTAGATCGTACGATACAGTGCGAGTATTGCATTGGTCAGAAAAGGGCATCCAACGCAAGCGCTAAACGGGACAAACCATGGTTTACAGAAGAGTGTAAAATACTATGCAATAGCTATAAGCGTGCACTATCAATTGTTAATGATATCCATTCTGACGAAAATAGAATGAAACTAAACTTAGAAAAACAAAAGTACAAACGTTTGGAAAATAAATTGAAAAGACTGTATAAGAACAAGCAAGGAAATATGTTTAATTCGATGAGAACTTCGAACCCAAAACGTTTACGGGAAATTCAGAAAACGGAAAAAAAAGGTAAAAAATAAAATCTCAATGAACCAGTTTGTAGATCATCTTAAATTTGATTTCAAATGATAACGTTGATAATGGACCAGACAAAACAGATACTATGGAATGTGTGTTTGAAGAATTAGACAAACCCTCTACCGAAAATGAAATAGAAACTTGTATTAAAGGCTTGAATCGAAATAAGTCGCCTGGTGTGGACAATATTTTAAATGAATATATTTTAGAAGGAAAGACAATCCTAATACCAATATTGTGTAAACTGTTTAACGTAATATTATGCACTGGTCGCTCCCCGGAATTATGGGTGAAAAGTGTTATTGTACCGTTATTCAAGAAGGGACCAGGTGATGACCCTGGAAACTACAGAGGTATATCGTTAGTCTCACATATCGGAAAGCTATTCACATCAACGATTAATACAAGACTTATGAAATGGAGCGAAGATGACAGTGTCCTGACTGATGTGCAGTTTGGATTTAGACCGGGTTATGACACTCATGACGCAATCTTTGCTCTTCATTCCATAATTTCAAAATCATTAAGGCAGAGTAAAATATTATATAGTTGCTTTATTGATTATGTTAAGGCTTATGACAGTGTGTCTCACTTTAAGCTATGGTTAAAATTAGCCAAATGTGGTGTAGCTGGAAAGCTTTTAAATCTAATTAAATCTATGTACTCCAAATTAAAATCGAGTATAAAGCATGATGGTAATTTTTCAGATTTTGTTAGCTGTAATATTGGATTCATGCAGGGGGAATCATTATCACCATTTGTATATGCCATGTATGTCAATGATATTGAAATAGAATTAATTAAACAAGGATGTCAATCATACGAATTAAAAATGCTCAATCTGTACTTACTAATGTATGCTGATGATACTGTTTTGTTCAGTGAAAATGTTCATGAACTTCAAAATATGATTAATGATGTAAATGTATGTTCAAATGAATACAATCTGCATGTAAATTTGTTGAAAACAAAGGTTGTCATTTTTAGAAATCGAGGTAATATTAAATCAGAAGAAAAATGGTATCTTAATGGGGAATCCATTAACATATGTAATGAATTGATGTATCTAATACTCAGAAAATGTTGTCAAATCAAGGGAAAAAAACTGTATTTAGTTTATTTAGTAAAATTCAGGATGATTATTTTAATACAGAGACTTTGCTATCACTTTTTGACACATATGTAAAAAGTATTGTAAATTATGGATGTGAAGTGTGGGGCTTCCATAAAGGTGTGGATATTGAGACATTGCATTTATCTTTTCTGAAAAGAGTAAGAGTACTTCAAATTATATGGTCCATTTTGAACTTGAGAGATTCCCATTGTATATAAACAGGTACTGTAGAATGTTAACATATTGGTTTAAAATTTAAAAAACAGAACATTGTATAATTAACAATTGTTATGAAGATGTGCTTGAGTCTAGTGCTTTTAAGACAAATGATAAACTAAACTGGGGATGTAAAATACGAGATATATTGTGTAAATATGGTTTTAATCATGTATGGCTGTCACAAAATGTTGTTAATGAAGATATATTTATGTTAGAATTTAAGCATACATTTTTAAATGAGGCAATTTATTTTTTTGAAGAATCGCCTAAATGTCACTTCGATAATTTGATCACCATAACCTGCAATTTTATTTAAATCGACCAGTTAATTATATGTTTAAGCCACTTATTAGTAGATATCGCTTACATGCACATAGTTTAAATATTGAAACTGGTAGATACTATAATATAGATAGACATGCTAGAATTTGTAACATGTGTAACAATAATGATATAGAAGATGAGTATCACTCTATTTTAGAGTGTAGTAAATATGTGGAAATTCGTAGAAAATATATAAAACCCTATTATTGTATCAATGTATCTGCTTTGAAACTAGCACAGTTATTATCTGTTCAAAATATTTAAGAACTTAACAATCTTGGAAAGTATTTATATCTGGCTGAAAAAAATCGTAATTCCTAAATTTATATCATGCTCCGCTATAATTATATAATAATGTATTGTGTATAATGTATCATGTATTGTTTGTAATTTGCATTTATATACCCATAAGCTGTACTTCTTTTGATTCGCTATGCAAGGGCCAGTAGCAATTATTCTGATTTCCTGAAACGTAATCTTCATCTGAAAAACAAGATACTGGACCAGGGCTATAAAAAGATTCGCCTTATTCGATCTCTTAAAAAGTTTATATTCCGATACCAAGATCTTGTCGAAATATATTCCGTCTCTGCAGAAACGATTATAAGCGATGCATTTTCATATAGTGAAAATGTATAAAGATAAAGAAGTCAAGAAAAATGTCAAAATATGTTTTTATCATTGTGTGACGTAAAAGTGTTTTTGACATTTACTTCACTGAATATGGTACTGCTTTGACAACTATTTTACCTATTTTGTTCCTGTATTTAAATACTGTTATAGTGACAGCCGGAACCTTTGAACCGTAATGAGAGCGGGAGGTTTGGCGCTTTAAAATCTGATTCAACCCACCATTTCTTTAGAAATGCCTGTACCAAGTCAGGGTCATTACGGTTTTCACAGTTTTCCGGTTGTTGACTGATTTTGTCTGTTTATATAATTATGAGTTTTGACTTTCCCTTTGTTCGGAGTTCGGTAATTTTGTTATTACCCTTAATTAGAATAAAGTATTATTATTCTACCTATCTAAATGTTTTTATTAGTACCTGAAATATTCTCAAAATGACTGTCATCATCAGTACATGAAGTATCACGTCTGACAGGGTTAATTAGTTTGTCAACTGATGGTCCCATCTCACATCTGTTTTTGTTGGCAGAGGCATGTCCTGCAAAACAAAAGGAATAAGTTATTTTTCCAGTGATTTATACATTTACATTTTGGTATGTTTTACAGGTTATCTATATATATAATACAATGAGTGACATAAAACTAAAAACAAATGAGAAACACGGACCCCTAAAAATACTTCTGTTTTCAAACAAACACTACATGATGAGATTCAATTATATAAACAATCGAAACATGCATGGGTGTTACATTAAAATACTGTGTTCAATATTTATTCTAAAATGTATGTACATTGCTAATGAATTCATTGTAATATTTATATTGATAAGCCCTATAATTTTAAGTTTATTGCATTCCTATTATTGTGTCACTTAAGACTTTGGGGATCTTCCTCATTTTTGGTGTCATCAGTCCTACTATAGCTTCTGATACTTGATTCAGTCTTATGACCGGAAATAGACATTATGTGCCTTTCCTCAAACCTTTACTGTCAAGCAAAGTTATGGTGGTAGCTCGCAGGCTGTGATTTGTATATAGCTTGCTAAGGTTCAACTGTTTAGACAAGTTTTTCATTTTAACCCCTAAAGTGTGTTTTCCAAGAGGATGCTTATCAAACCAGATATCAACATTTTTATTTTCCAATTGGCTTTGGACGCTGCCAAGAATAATCACAATCAGGAAGTAGCACAGACAAGTATTTCACAAATGATTTAACTGGGCACAGTGGATTTGAAGGCATCACATACAGGCGTCCACCTTGACGTTCGTTGTCATCTTTGCTGTCACCACTGTGGTTTTTTGTTGAATGATCTCGTAGTGCTATATATTTGTTGTCACCGCTTCCATGTAAGCTAAAATCAGTTTTCGTCAATTCTCGCAAGTTCTCCCGGCCTCTGTTACAGTAGAACAACATGACATCTACAAATACTTTGCTTTGTAGGTCAGTGGGTATATCTAGATTGAATGATTTATAGATAATGGCAATGTCGTCAACTTCAATAGGGGGTTTGTGGACACTGGCCCCCTTCCCTTCCCCTTTAATCTTCACCAACTTAGCTTGAAATACTAGATTGGCTTGTTTGAAAGCGTCATTGTTCACTACATCAATATTTTTAATCTTCAAAAAGTGCTTCTGAATTCCATACCGTATAGATATCATAGACTTCTTGGAATATAGGTCCCCCTTTTGACTTCGCACTGCGGCATAGAATGATTTCAACTGGCTACACATATCAGCGTCATACATTTGCTCAAGATCGTGGAAGAGAATATTCCTGTTTGCACAAAACGCAGTCAAATTATTTACGGCCGATTTAATGCAGGTTTGTGTCGTCAACACTAAGAAACCTTTCACTTTCAGCCATGTTTGTTGCTGTCGTCTGTCAGTGAATAACTGAATCATTCGAACGTTTTATTACATTTGGAATGTAGACGCATTGATAAAGATTTGGTCGAGTTAGTGAATATTCATGAGACGTAATTGACCAAGCATAAAGCGGGTCAAAAGGTCGCGGGCAATGGAACGCTACCGCTACAGCGGGCAATAGATTAAAAGTGAAATATGGTTAAAACTAAAATAGTCCTAATAGAAAGGTAATTAATATACTATTAGGTAATAACAATATTTAGCTAACATTAAGTATGTATTCTATAGAAATACATCTATTTTGCTAATAGATACAACCTATGTGATACAAAACGTTGTATCACATACAGATGTGATACAAGATGTACTTTAGTCGGAACTACTTTCGTGACGTCATAGGTTAGGAATGCGAGAAAACTCCAATGACGTTTTTGTAAACATTGCAGAATCTCTGTGAGGAAAATCTCAACGTACTCGTATTTTGCTATTGTTTGAATGACGTGACGTAACAATACTTGTGACGTAAACTATAATCCCTCTTTGCTTACTTTTCTTCAAATAATAAATTCAATGAAACTTACATGATTTTTGCTATGTTTTATCAGTCAGTCGGAAAAGCCGTATCACTACTCGACGCTTCGCTTCTCGTAGTGTTACGGATTTTCTAACTGACTCGACATGATACAAACAGTTGTACATACACAATGTGTATATAATGTGTATTCATCGGTAATTTGTTACAGTTTCCTTTGATCTTTAATACCCGATAAATTTAATAGCAACGTTCAGTTGACCACCGACTCGTGATACTAAAAATTATCAACTGTTGGTCATTTGTCAGCGCGGTCTAACGTGACGTCATTAAACATTTCATTAAAAAAAGGTCAAAGCACAGCAAAAAAATCACAAAGCTGAGATAAAATTGTGAAATTACCGTTAAAAAAATTATTAGTCTTAAAAAAAAAAGATCAAAACACAAAAAACAAAATTCACAAAGCTGTGTTAAAATTGAGAAATTATCGAGCTCATTTGATATGGACCTGATAATCCTTGTCTTGCGAAAAAAATACTAATAATTAATATATATATATAAATTAATGGATCAGAATAATATACACGAATTGATGATAAAGATCAATTGAAAATCACCGTACAATTATTGCGAAACAAATGTTACTTTTTTACGTTTTAGATATTAAAGTTGGCCGTAGTTGATATATACTGAATATTACATGTCAAAATCTGTATCACATGCCGTATCAACCCGAGAACCCTATTTCATCCCGAGGGCCACCGGCCCGAGGGGTGATATAGGTCGAGGGTAGATACGGCATGTAATACAGATTTTGACATGTAATGTTCATTATATCATATATTTCAACCATGCCTTTGATAATACATGTATTTAGATATTCACTATATTTCTATCTGAATAGAGTTACTTCCTCTTTCAAATTTATCTTTTTTTAAATTTCTTTCATATGTATTCAAATTGTTATATTTGTAAGTTTTGGTCCAATTCTAATATTTATATATATCCATAGCAATTCTAAAATTCTGAAAAATCTATTTTAAATTTTAATTTTTATGGTTAATTTGAATTTTTTGTAACCAAATCTTACCTACTGTAACACTTTTAAAATTTAAAGAGGTATATATATTGTTGAGCACTCATTGTAGTTGTGTTGTAAGAAAGGAGAGAAGGTTAGCACTCCCCTATTTTAGGTGTACTACCACTAAACATGGGTACCAGTCGAAAAGAACGTAAGTAGTACGTAAGCACAAAATGGATTCCTATTAGATACTGCAAAATACTGAATTTCAGCAGAAACCTACAGATTTTAGGATAAATTTAAACCCATATTTGATGTCCTTGTGGTTTTAAATAAAACAAATATTGCATTGGAAAGGAACTACCTGTTAAATAGAAAGTGAAAGTAGGATTTTTGAGGGTAGACATCTTCGGACTGTCTGTTTGTTCTATATGCTATTAAATGTATGTTGACTTTCGGAGGTAAGCTTCCAATCAGGAACCCCTTCCATGAGAAATGAGTGTCACTTAGATTAAACTAAAGGTGAATCCTGTATGAAATCTCAAAAAGATTTTATTTAACATAGAAGGCTATGGAGAATTATTTAGTGGTATTACTCCTTTGACGGGAATTTGCAAGTGCACCATTGATCTTTTTAAATGTAATTTCGAATTTTGTTCTGATAATTTATGTCATAATGAGTGAAAATGAATGGATTGAGAAGTAAAAACAGTGCTTATCGCAAAATTGTATTGTTCAGGGCCAGTTTGACTTGGTTGTGCTCATTGGGGGGGAAGGGGGAGATAGTATTCTTCCTTGACAGTCAGATTTCTTTGGGAAACTTTAAAAAAAACCACTGTACAGTCACAGGTTTAGCTATATGATATTCAATAGAGTGTTTGACTTATCAAAGGACATTCATGTGTCTCATATTTGCCATCAGAGAAGGTGCATTAACCCTGCACACTTGTCATATGAACCAAACCATGTCAACCAAGACCGACAAGTTTGTCGTGGTATTGTGCCAGTACAGTGTAAAACGCACCAACCGTTTCTAGATTGTTTGCTATAAAAAGGTACACACACACACACACATACAACAATAACATTCCACTATACAAATATTTGAATATTTACATTTAGTTTAGGACAATTATATGCAATTGGACCAGCTATGCACATTGTACATGTTTACATCGTGGTCTTGGGATAACTACCATGATCATTTATCACAACCCTACTTTCAACACTTAATTGTTGATATTGGGGATCAGCTATTCCTTTGAAATAGTGAATGGGTTGATAATAATTTCTTAGTGCATGTAGCTCATACTTTCTTTTACGAGACTTTGCCCTTTGGAATTTTGATGATGGCAACTTCTTGACATGTTTCATCATTAATTCAGTTTTATGTGTCTGTTTCAGCTGCAGACTAACTGTAGAACCAGTAGTTACCCCAGCACCTAGATTCTGAGTGACAAGTAGGGCAGAATTGGCAAATCCATGATTTCGCATATGGGCTGAAATGTGTGCACGACCAACAAAGTTTCGTGCATGGGTTACATTCTTGAGATTACATTGACGGTGTGAACGATTTACTGCTTCACTTTTTTGGGTCGAGGTAAGAAAACGAACCATGTCCAAGCTTTGTGGGCCGAGAATTATTTTTATGCACTTTTCAATTTTATCTACATCATCATATGTCTCACCACGAGCAATATAACTCTGTTGCCAGCGGCTATGGGGAAGACCTGCACAAATAAAGGAATTAACTTTACAAGAATAACCACAGTAACCTTTGTAACACATTAATATTGTTTCTATAATACACGGCATTTGCTCTTTTATTTTGTACAATTCACCATTATGTACCTGCAAACTTTGATTTAGTTCAGCTACACACCTTGCTTTGATATCAAGGGCAAAGCGATTCATTTTATTCAGCTTATTGATGCCAGAAAATAGAGACGTACTGAATGTGCATTTCAGAATCGCTCTTTTCAAGCTTCCTGCCAAGTGTCTCACATCCCTTAGTGACGTCACATTGGGGCCGTGTATTTCTGTTATACCTCGGAAAGCTTTACTGTCACCATCAGTTGTTATATGAGATATTTTCAAATAATCACTGACTTCGTCAGCACATTGTTTGATATAGGCTGTCTCATTGCCTATAACAGCATCTTCAGCAATATTGGCTGTACATAGTCCATCATGATTTGGACAAATAATATTAAAACCTTTACCCCTGAGTCTGGAAGCTACATTACAAAGTTTATTTCCTGTAAACAAAGAGAGAATTTTTTTATCTTTAGTATTATTTTCTATCATACTATATGTAACCTGGGTGACGGCTTGAAAAGGGGTAGTTCCGGCACTGAAAAGGGGGTTATTATAGCAGGCGTCGGATTCTACCCGTACTAAATTGCAATTTGTTAAACCGCACGACCTATTATTTCTGACAAGTTCAGCACGAATGTCTTTCATGCTCTCTTTGTTTATATCTTCAATCCTATTTGACACTTGGTTTGAGGTCTTTTGCATACTGGATTTGCAAGGGGGGATAATATTCGAAACCATTAGGATTTCTCTAAAGTTTTTATTTGAAATATGCGTATACATTAAGCCTACTTCAACTGCAACATTCATTATTGCAGCTTTTCTACCCTGTCTATGTGTGTCAATTTCATCATATAATGTATGATACTCACTAACAAAATCACAATCTGTGCATGCTAGTCTCTCACGCCAACCTAAACCCCATGTTTTGCTAGCTGCACAGTCAAATTGTAGGTCACCTAGGCATTCATTATTATGTAATCTATGTTTTTTTTATTTCAGATACATACATAGACTCAACTTTAGCACCCATATACACCTTATTTGTATGATGATTTGGATGTTCAACCTCAGAAGGAAGGTAATAGTCTACAACTTCAGGAATCTTTGACTTGGGCCGAAGCATTTTTCCAGCCACATGCGAACCATCAACATTGTGAATTGACAGAACACCATTCAAATGTTCATGAACATACGAGTTATAAACATTATGCTCTAACCTTTTACACTTTTTAATTTCCAAATTATTGTCAAATTCAAGTTCTTTCCCCTTATTCCATGGCTTATTTCCTTTTTGAAAGCCATTAGTTTTTGAAATTTTACTGCGTTTTCTACCCATTTCTTACCTTCAGAACGAATCAGTTACACCATTACATACACCCAATTGTAGGGAAATTTAAACTCTTTAATAATTAACCTTTATATATCAAACAATTATCATGTTTTATCAATTAACGCCTTTTATTGGATCCCCCACCCAAATCCAACAGAAACTTGAGAACTTGATAACTGCTGCGTTAAAGTCCCTCTGGAAGATAAAGATCAAATGTATTTCAGGTGGCATATGTATAAATAATCTAATTAATAAATTTGCTTCATAATTAAGTAAATAAAAACTTTCCAAATGTAAAAACTTCCCTGAAATAAGAATCAAAACTTCATTTTGTAACCCTTTTTAAAAAAAAAATTATTTCATCATTTAATTTTGAAAATTCAAAATTGTATTCACTTAAAAAAAGTCTAGACTTATTTTCCAATATCTAGTCAATATTTGAGCACTAAAAAAGCTAAAACTTTTAACGCGTTTGGTAGCAAAATCTCAACATTTCTGTTTGCGATTAAAGCTCAATTTTTTCACAAATTTTACATAAAATACAAATATGAAAAATACGCTGTCGATTAGATATGCCTTCTGCGCATGTGGCTAGGGTGTTCTGTGCTATTTAGAGCCCTCTATTGTTTTCAAAGCGAAAGTAGCACGCCATGTTAGAATTTTAAATATTACAGTACAATATTAGCTTCATTAAGAAAGAGATGTACTTCGGAAAAACGATCAATATAACGTGGCCTTCGAAGAAGACACCCATACGATATATGGTAAGCGATATAGGGTAAACGATATAGGCTTGGGACAATCATTGATAATGCATATACAAAACACCTGTATTTTAATCTAAATATATGATATAAATATATATATATATATATATATATAAATTAATGGATCAGAATAATATAAACGCATTAATGATAAAGATCAATTGAAAATCCCCGTAAAATTATTGCGAAAAAAAAAACTTTTAAAATAAACAATGAGCATATTTCTCCCGTTTGTACATAAGCAAACTTACCATTATGGAGAATTTTTTTTACATTTAAAATTAACAATTAATTTATGCATTATTCTTAAGTAAATATTTACATTTCATAGTTTATAAGCTCGCTTCGTTAAGCGAGCTATTTATGACTGAAACATGGTAAAATTAAATCAATAAAGGAATAATGACGAATACCATTTACTTTGACTAAAACAGAAATCCTTATCATCCATACACTATGCCTATGAAAAAGTTTCACCACATCCGGGTTATCCATACCACTATGGCTATGAAAAAGCTTCAACACATCCGGGACATTCCGGGTAACTGCTTTTCGCGACACCCTCTAGACCGTATGAAAGATACGGTGTACGAAAGGTATCGAATACCGGAATCGCTGTTGCCTATATTGTTTCCTTGTGAAATAAACATAAAATTTAATTCAACATTCTTCTTCTTTGACGAAAATATACAAATTATTTGTTTGAAATGAATATTTAAAGAATTTTGTCTGTAAATTGAAACCGATAATTATCGAATCCTACACGGAAAGTAACGAGTCGCTAAAAAATAACACGATTGCGCAACCCGATCGTCTGCTCTGGATTATTGCGAAAGCAAACGCAAGCTTATATTTATATTCGCATCAGGTATTGATAAAATACACAATTGCTCAAAATGTCTCAAAGAAAAACACTTTCAAAAGTTCCGTTGAACCCCCAATTTACAACAAATGGTCCAAAGTCCAATCGGAATAAAATCCAGGTGTTAAGCGGCCTTCCTGTTTGGATTATTTCATGGCGTCTCATTGACATTGGCGATACCAATTCATTTTTAACCTTTTCGAAGTTCTATTCAACTATATAATTTTATTCTACATTTACACATGGATCCTGGTGGTAAAATCTACACTATTGATGAGTTTAGATGTTGGAAAGTCGAGAATCTTGACGATCAGAGGCCTGACGAAAACAAGAACGAAGGGGGACGGTACCGGGTCGTTTCGCCCCAGAAAGTGAGTCGATTCGCCCCACTTAATCGCTATTATATAATAATAGATGAAGTCTTTTTCGACAATTTGTTGGTAATTATTTATTTATTAGTTGTATACAAGAAATAATAATAACAACTGATATGTGTCGTATGTCAACACCTAATTTGAAGCCATGCAGAACAAACAATACATATAAATTTATTACTGTATTGTTCAAAGAAATTTTACAAATTTAAGCAGGTGTCAAACAATTTACTATATAATGATTTTATTGTCAATATATATATATAATTGGATTGGGAACAAGTTTTTACAACTTACTAGTTACTCTCCATACAAATACAGTAATAGCATAAACAAATCAAATGACAGCAAATGTGCAGGCTATATCAATAATTAGTAAATTAAGCAAAATCATGTCAAACTAAGCATACATATTAAATATTGTTTTAATATTTAACAGAAAAAAAGGAGGGGGGTGGTAAAACTAATAAATTGTGTTGAGATAATATCATGGTTGGGGATAATTAACACAGGCACTTGTTTCATTAAAAAAATATATGCCCCTGCCTCTTCCTTACTTCAAGGTAAACATCTGCACTTTACCCCTTCCCCTCACTATTTTTCGCTTATTTGTGATCCTTTCGCTGACCCAATTATATCGTTACAATCCCGAGATATTTCTCTTTTCGACTGCCACATTTAAATATAAATACCGGGCCCCCTTCAGACGAATTGAACCAGAATATTCAGCGAAAGTCGCATTTTCTATTTTTCAGTCACTGAAACGGATACAGTCACTTCCGGTCCGTTCTAAATTGATTTAGAAACTAAAAAAAAAAGTGTTTTAAAAATCAAATGTCAGTAATTTGGAGTTGAACATATTTTTATAATCTGCATTGGAACAATTATCTGTATTTTAAAGGCTTACTTTACATTTGAGAGATGATCATGATGGCATTGTTACACATGGCCGGTCTAGATAATTCCGAATGCATATGAAAAATCCAGCACAAACCAGAAGTGGTTGTATCCGTTTCAATGTCTTAAATTTTCACCAAGCCACTTTCGCTGAATACTCTTGTCCAATTCGTCTGAGGGGGTCCCGGTAGGTATATTTAAATGTGGCAGTCGAAAAGAGAAATATCTCGGGAGTGTAACGATATAATTGGGTCAGCGAAAGGATCACAAATATGCGAAAAATATTGAGGCGAAGTGGGGAACGGGTAAAGGGCAGATGTTTACCTTGAAGTAAGGAAGAGGAGGGGGCATATATTTTTTGAATGAAACAAGTGTCTGTGATAATTAATTATTAAATCTACAAGTTTGTCGAATAAATTTTTGCACTGATTTGAACAATAAAATATTCAATTCTTCACTAATTTCATTACATCCAAAGAGTATATATTCTATAGAGATGGGAACAATGTTATTAAAATAGTTAAACAGAGAAGTTCTATCGTGTTGATAAAGTGGACATTCAAGAAAAAAATGAATAGCATCCTCAAATAAATGACCACATACACAAATTTACTCTATAAATCGGCATTAAGGCCACTACATCTATGTCTTAGCTTAGTATGTATTATGTTAATTTTCCTATCGCCAATATTGTCAAATGAAGCCACCGGAATTTGGACAGCCTGAATTGTCAAACAATGAAAGTGAAGCCATACATAATATTAAACACGTCAAGAAAGCATGTTAATTATGAGGAAGACAAAAATAAAGTACCCATGAACAAGCCTTACAACATCCAAAATACCAATATTTGCAATGCTATTTTCCGTATTTCATTTTTTAAAGCACTATTACAATGGTATTTTCCATATTTCATTTTTTAAAGCACTCTTAATAAATGAAGGCGAAACGACCCGGGGCAAACGGGAATAGGGGAAAAACGACTCACGGGGCGAAAACTACCCGGATTCAGGGAGAGCTGACGCCAACGGCATTCAGGCTTGTGTTGTCGGCAGGTAAGTTAAACTTGCCTTTGGTGCCATCACAAGATTATGTTTTACAAGATAACAAGAGGTGCTACGACAAAATTTTGAGTGACTGGAATTTCAGACTCCGTTCATTGGGCTTCAAATGTATTCTGGTAGGCTTGATGAACATGATTGATGGTATGCAATTTTGGACACCAATTGTTTTTTACAGACATAAAACAGTTCTGGTTAGCCCATGGTTATGTTGCATTGACAAATGACATGCTGAAAGCCTATAAGGTTGCCCAGGTCTGAATATTTTTAAGTGGGTGGTTGCAGGAGGCATATTTCCTAAAGACGAAGTCGAACAACAACAACTTATGTATTTTAAGAACAAAGTGTTCATCATCACAGACACTGGATGACGACCCCCACAATGTATAGATATTGCACCAAAGAAGATGATGGTTTAACAGAAGGAGCTTATTGTTCTTGCACTGCAGGGTATGAAATTTATGCATGGTTTTTTTTATTCTCTATATCGTGTCTATGTAGTGTCAATTCAGGACCATTAGATAATAACACTTAACAGAAGGGATTGCAACCAATCTTGGCTGAAATGTTCCTAACAAATTCATGACAAAATGTTGTAGTTACTATGGTGTCAATGAATCAGTACATTTCAATAATGTTTGAGAGATGTCAGTTCAAATCTCTCTGGAAGCTAATGATCTGCATACATATTAGGTTTGTCAACTACTAACAATTACAATACATGTATATACAATGTAGCTTCTATAGTACAAGGTAGTACGTTTCAATAATGTTGAAAAGATGTCAGTTCAAATCTTACTGGAAGCTAATCTATCATAGTATGGGTTTATTTTAATATATGCCTGATCATGTTGACTGCATTAACTAACTTGGACACAAGTCCCTAGCTTAATGAAAGTTTTGAAGAACTACTCCTTTTTCAATGCGACCGCAAAAATGTTGTGTAATAGTTAGCATGCTCACTTGGAATGTGGTAGATCCATGGGTTCTAGCCCCTGTCTAGTCAAACCAAAGATTATAATATTGGTAAGAATGCAGCATTAAGGAGTAATAACAAAAACTGGTCGAGTCAGAATAATGTTTCAGAGTGGAACGACATATCTGTTGTTTCAATGAACTACATTTTGTAGCACTCTAAAAATCCAACTAAGGGTGTTGGTCTTTTCATTTTTTGTATCTAAATGTGTTTCCTGTTGCTCATGCTTAAATAGTTTACACATCACATGTTATAGTTTATGTTTCTTGTTTAAAAATTATATGAATAGAATGTTTTTGTCCCCCATATGAGTGTTGTTTTTCATGTAACATTATTGAATATTTTGGGCTTTGTTCATTTACCTGAGAAAGTCTTAGACAAATATTTTTAAATTAAAGGAGTTTTGAACCTTATTACATGTAGTATGGGGGTTTTTTGGGAGGGGGGGTGGAACTTTTGTCAGATTTTATAACTTCTCAATTCAATAACTAAAGGATAGAGAAATTTGCATAGTGTCCTCCATTATTAACTTTTTGATGTTAAAAGCAATATAATTTTCATTCAATCATTAACTTAAGACTTAATCAGGGTGAGGGGAATGTTTTATTACCCATTCTTCAATGTTCCAGTTCATAGTTTTGTTATTTTACAACATTGTTATTATACATGTAGCTGACCTTTTAATAATGTTTTGTTTTTGCAATAAATATTTTCTTGTTATTATATTTGTTTAATTTTTGTGCTCTATAATTTACAAAAGTTATCCAGTTGAATCTTTTACAAAGTACATGTGCATGTACATATTTTGCCCAACCAAGACTGACTTGTTCCTGAATTTAACACTTTTTCCATACTAATCCTTATATGTTATTATTGGTCTCCTGACATTGGCATAAACAAGAAAGGATGGAATGCCTCATGAACAGAAACCACACCATAATAATGTGCTTAACATACATGTAAGAATGGAACATGACTGTTAATGTATAGCCCTGTATCAGGGCATACTATTTAACCCCTGTCTGTCCCTCCCTATAGTTTTGAGCTAGAGTTTTTGTAATATTTTGCAGTGTGTTTAATGTACAAATACTAAAGGTGTGCATTCTTACAGAATTTTGACTTCTAAAAAATCACAAAATGATATATAGTTGAACTAAGTCATTTTTAAGTTAGTACATCTAAAGTGTCTTACACACACAGACTTTATACATTCTCTAACAAAAGGGTCACACCAGTTTTAAGTTGGGCCCTTTAAAAAGTTTTATTTGATGCTCCATAATATGATAATTTACAAATTGCATGTTTAATGTGATATAAATATGATAAACTATAAAACCATGCAGAAGTCTAACATAATGCCAACTTTAAAGCATTAACATTACAAAGCTGGTTTTTGTACGAATACCTGCCAGTCGCTTAGGGGGAAAAAAGACTTCTTTGATTTCCCTTTTTTATAAGGACCCCCCTTTTATAGGATAGTCGGACAACAAAATATACAAGATTTAGATTAATTTTCTTCAAGTTAATCGATAAGTACCCTCTAGGATGATATATTTTTATTTATTCTTGCAGGTCTAGGATGTTTTGTAAACAGTACTATTTGCGAGGTTGTGTCACAATATCCTTGGAAGTTGGAACTACTACATGTATTCTACTATGGCTGAATATTCACACGATCTCTCATTATTTTCAAGATCTACGGGATACATTACATGTAGTCATAAATTATTTTCCTAACCAACAAATTCACGAAAACTTCCTTACGACAGGGACGATATGTGCATAACTGCCACGATGAATAAACTGCGTCATCATGTTTACAAATGCAATGACGTCTTGTTTATGTTTTTTTACTCCGATTGACCTTTGAACCATAATGGCGGCAGTAACGTGAAATTGCAATCGTAACTACTCGGCCATTCTCGCTACCCTGCAAATAACCTCGTACGTACATAGTAGAAATTCTTCTTAAATTGTTTGCCGGAAGTTAAGTTAAGTTAAGCCGCACAAAAATATAGTTCACGAAAATCCAATATGGAAGACATACTAAGTAAAATCTAATCATGCAAAACTAATTAAAACTTTAATTGAAATATAGAAAATTGCTTAAAATATAACTTTATCAAACTTTCATGTAACTGACATGTGAAAAGTAGTGTGATTTATATGCCTAATGCATACAAGGTTATTTGCAGGGTAGCGAGAATGGCCGAGTAGTTACGATTGCGTGAAATTGGTAACCGATAATTATCGAATCCTACATGGAAAGTAACGAGTCGCTAAAAATAACACGATTGCGCAATCCGATCGTCTGCTCTGGATTATTCCTAGAGCAAACTCAAGCTTATATTTATATTCTCTTAATTGCATCAGGTATTGATAAAATACACAATTGCCCAAAATGTCTCAAAGAAAAACACTCAAAACCTTATGCATATGTCAGAAACCCAGTATGGATAGAAACTGCTCTTTGATTGTTTTTTTTTGTATATATGTCATACAGTGATACATAGAAAGTTGCAAAATGTTGTGTACATGAAAAAAAAGGAGGGATGGGCAATCAGAGGCACCATAGGGTCCTGTCCACAAGTACCTGTGATCTTGAAGAGTGTCTCAGACCCTATCTTATGTGCAACATTTACAAAAAGATTCGCCTTATTCGATCTCTTAAAAAGTTTATATTCCGATACCAAGATCTTGTCAAAATATATTCCGTCTCTGCAGAAAAGATTATAAACGATGGATGTATAAAGATAAGGTGTCAACAAAAATGTCAAAATATTTTTTTATCAATGTGTGACGTAAAAGTGTCTTTGACATTTACTTCACCGAGTTTGGTGCTGCTTTTACAGCTGTTTTACCTGTTTTGTTCAAGTATTGTTATAAATACTGTTATAGTGACAGCCGGAAACTTTGAGCCGTAATGAAAGCGGGAGGTTTGGCACTTTAAAATCTGATTCAACCCACCATTTCTTTAGAAATGCCTGTACCAAGTCAGGGTCATTACGGTTTTCACAGTTTTCCGATTGTTGACTGATTTTGTCTGTTTATATACTTATGAGTTTTGACTTTCCCTTTGTAAGATTGTTCGGAGTTCGGTAATTTTGTTATTACCCTTACCCTAGATGCTATGTGCAACATTTACATACTCTATTATGTCTACTGGTGGTCACTAGTAAACCAAATTTCTATTTTCAGGCAAAGTTGGTAAATAATTATATGTACATAAGCATAAAGTTTTGTATATGTTTGCTCATCCAAGACCAAGGATATCTAATTAGTGATTAGCTTCGCGAGCTTTCCAGGCAGTGCCTGTTTCATATTATAGATGGAACCAATATAAAATGCTTAAAATAACTCGCATTTCGTTTTAGATATTAAAGTCGGCCGTAATTGATATCAAAATTAATGGATCAGATTAATATAAACGCATTGACGATAAAATCAATTGAAAATAACCATGAAGCTTTAAAACATTAAATAGATCAATGGTGTACTTTGCTATTGAAATTAAAAAGTAGTTTCCGGTCAATATGATGTGATGGCGGCATACAAATGTGCTTACTTTAAAGGCATACAGGCTGTCAAAAATGAAGTTTTTTGTCTATATTAAAAGTTGGCAATATTCGATGTTTTATACTAATAAAATATTCTGAACAAGAAGCCAGGTTTAAAAAATATGCTATAATATCGTAATTAGTGAAAAGAATTGTCTGTTGGTAAAATCGCCATTAACACGACCTAATTATAAGTCGGCTGCTTTTCCGAAGTTTGCCGAATACTGATAACTGCTATGAATAACCAGGAAGCATGTTGCATGTAAATTCGTTAGAATTAATATAATCTAAGAAATATATCTATGAAATTGGATCCCGGGGTAATCAGTTAATATTATATAATGGTATTTAGTAAGAATGACACTTAAAATCGGAAATACGTGATGAAATCAATAAAGACAAATCCAAACTCTGCAAAGGGTCCCGACAACACTTGAGTTGACTTGATTATATTTTTTTAGAAAAAAACAGACATGAAGTTCATTATTTTAGTCTTTAATTTAAAAGAGATATCACCTAGCGTTTTCTCCTGAAAAAAAGACTATATAAAAAACTACGATGCAATTCTACTGTCCAAATACGATTCGGCCGAAACAAGATAATAAATTATGCTTACGTGTTGAAAAATGGAGTAGGTCGGTATAACATCTTTTTTTAATTTATACACAAAGCTTGCTGAATCCTCCTTTTTGTGTCGTTTTCGTATAGAATCCGTCAATGTGTTTGTTCTTCCACGATTCGATATGTGCCATGTGCTTTCTTCATCAACAAACAATTTCGCAGATGCGCTAACGCTTTCCCGAATGAGTTCACTGTCAGGTCGTATGAATATTGCGCGGGTATGGATTCTTTACTGGATTCAAGAAAATAAAAAAGCGGCGTATTTCCTTCGTTCTAAGCTATTTACGTATGATATTATAAAAAATTCAACTGCAATTAGTATAAAACATCGAATATTGGAAACTTTTAATATTAAAACAAAAATCAATTCTGACAGCCTGTATTCCTTTAAGAATTCACTGTTCAGTCCATTGTTACCAGATGTATGTGTGAACTACTCACCTCGTCAACTTCGATTTAAGGATTATGATGACCCTTTTTGGTATCTTCAAACTCTTCTTCAAACACTCAAATGGAACAAAAGACTGAACAATAACACCAACAAATTCAAAAGTCAAAAAGCTCCGTTCTATAACAATAACACTACAGAGTACATAGAAAATGAACTCTTTCAACCAAGATGAGTTTGAAGATACCAAAGGGGTAATCAGTCAACACAATGACAAACAAAAGAACAAAAGGACAAACAACGATCAACAAACATTACATATAAACCTAATGATTGAGTTATACGAACCCCACTCAAACCTGGGGGCGAACTCATGTGCCCCGGAAGGGTTATCAATTCCTGTTCCACTAGTGACACCCGTCGTTGATCTAGATACAAACCCGGTGATAAGTCATTAATCAGGAAATGACAGTGTTTACGACAAGTGGAACATATCCATGGTCATTGTTGATAGAAATATTCCATAACGGTTAACCAAGTCATGGTGGCGACCGGAAAACTTTCTAGGTTATGACTTTAGCTTAACAAAGAGGAACTCTTGGTTCAGTAGCTTCCTTGTTAACAGTAGCCCTCTATCAAGGAAATTCTGATAGAAGCCATAAGCTCTGGAATATCGGATCAACTGAGAAATATATACTCAATACATGCATGTGCAAATATCATCCAAGTCAACAATAGACCACTTGTATTAAATTCTTCAACTGATGTTGCTCATTTTCCCATTGTGAACTCTTCATTTATATCTATGTGATAGCAACATTCCATCAGCACTTGAATATGGAGTTTATATCTCTCAATTGAAACGATATTCCAAACCGTGTGGTTCACATTAGGATTTCCTTAATATAGGATTGCTGCTAGCAAGAAGCTACAGAACCAAGATATTCTAAATATATATTGTTAATAGAGAGGTCGTCATGGTGCTGATCGCATGGTAGTTGGGATTTATAACTACATATGTAATCAGTGCCTATCAGCACTAAGTGAGTTCGAATCCAGCACATGCAAGGTGTACTCGATACAACATTATGTGATAAAGATTGTCAGTGACTTGCGGTAGGTCAGTAGTTTTCTCCGGGTACTCCGGATTCCTCATGACACTGATCACCACGATATAGCTGAAATATTGTTGAAAGTGGCGCTAAACACCATAACCCATCCAACCCACCACCCGTCCAGTATTCAGTGCTGTGGCAAGGAAATACGATATGTTTGTTTGAAGTTCACAGTTCCTAAATAATTGTAAATTATCAAAACTTAGGGCAACCTCCCTCAGGCATACTTAGACATATTTATCCTTAGCAGATCTTGTTTGTATTGGTTTATTTGCTCCGAAATACATTTACATTATTTGTCTTTCCAATCTTCTGACTATGAGCGTAGCTGCTGACTGTTATTTCAGAAACGCGTAATGTGCACTAGATTGGATATCTACACATTAGCTACTACTGGGTCGATACCTACCTCTGTTGATGAACTTTTAGTTACCGAGAGAATTATTCGCCTAGTAGTTAACCCCATCGGTGGTGTGATGGTTAGCGTGCTCGCCTTGAGCGCGTTAGATCGTGGCTTCGAGTCCCGATCGGGTCAAATTAAATTGGTATTTATTAAATTGGTATTTGTTACTTCTCCCTAAGTAAGCAGCATTAAAGAGAAAGACCAAAGACTAGTTGGCTCGGCATCCGGATAATGTGTCCGAGTGGGGCGACATGTCTATCCGCAGACTGTTGTTACAGTAAGTTAGCACTGGTACAAAGCGGACCTCACCATCATCTCATTGATAATTAACTTGTTCTCTTCATGATATATCTGTAAAATTGGTGAGTTGTCGTTAAACAATATTCCCTCACTCACTCCACCTAGTAGTCAATGCTTCAGTACATGTTTTATTAGTCATATATGTTTGAAATTTACAGTTTCTAAGTAATGAACTATTAAGACTAGGGCCAGCCTTCCTCGGTCGTGGCCGATGTTGTCTATCTTGTTTTGGGTCTTTGGTTTGCTTTATTCGTAGTATGTTTAAGTCCTTTGGTTTTCCTGTCTATTGCATATGAGCATACCTGATACAGGTTATTCCAGAAATGTGTCGTGTGCACCTCTGTTGATGGGCTATTAGTCACCGTGTGTATCATTCGCCTAGTAGTCGATGCTTGTTTGTTACTAAAATAATTGTAATTGATCAAAAATGGGCCCAATCTATCTCCGGCATAGATAACCTTATATGTTTTGGCTCTCATATTTAGGCCCTTTGGTTTACTTGCTGCCAAAGATTTCTAGATTGCTTGGTTTTCCAATCTTTAGACTATGCGCGCATCTGATAAAGGTTATTCTAGTAACACGCCGTGCGCACTAAATTAGATACATACGTCTTTTTTCTTTAACTACTCATCTTTTTTTCAATTCAAATATCTCCCTTATACAAAAATTCTACAGAATATATTTAATTAAATTCGTCTATTTCCAACCAAATGAAAGCATCCCATATAGTGGAATACAGTCAATAAATGTGGAATACAGTCAATAAATGTGATAGTATGATTTTGCGTTTTTACTTTTGTAATTCTCGTATGATCTATATATGCATGTTGTGCAGGGTTAGGGTTATGGTGCTTAAGGCCATTTTCAACAACTTTTATATTTTCGAGGAAGGTCTCAAACATATAATTATCATTATACATGTTGAATTATCTATCATTTAATTTACAGTCACCTTTTTGTTGTAATGACATTTTTGCAGAAAGTGTGTAAATTTAATTTTTCTGTTGTATTTTAACATTCCTTTCAGCTTCTTCCCAACTGCTTTTTCGCATTGTACATGAATTTTGTCTTTTCAACATTTAGTAGAAAATTTTGTTCAGAAATAACTTTGAGTTACTTCCCTTTTAACAGTCTAGTATAGCCCGTGGCTTATGAAAAGTTTAGTTTTTATCTAAAAAAAGAGAATAAATAAAAAGATATAATTGATTATCAATAATATAATTTCGTTCAGAGGACTTAGTTGAAAGAATCGATGATTTAAGCATTAAAAACGTACATATTAAAGTTAGCGAGCATGATGTGTTCCTCTAGTACGGTCATAGTCTAAAAATTGGAACGCCACACAATTGTAAAGTCTTTGGGAGTAATGTATGATATAGATTAGCAGATACTGAGTATTGCTCACTGGACAGACATTGTTGTTTGCTGTGCCTTATATTTTTTTCTCTATATAAATGTATAAGAATAAAAAATTTAATTTGTACTGTTTTTTTTTTAAATCTCAAAATCCTTGAATCAGCGATCTGTTGACCGTCAACAGTTTTCGGTCTGTTGGACCGGGTCCAATCTGTTGACCGCTTGCCCTACTTTTATTGGTTACTTAAAATAGCTGCACGCGTATGTCACGTGATTCCCTGTTGTCTGTGTAACGTTTACTAAAAACAAAAATTTCATAATTTTAATGGTTAATAAACTTGTGATGTAGACAAGAAAAAGAACACTAAAACAGACTTATTAATGAATTATATACTATAGCAAAAAAGACTGCTAATGGAATGGCAGAAATGCAGGATACAAATTCAAAAATAATTTATAAGCTGGTCGTGATAAACCAGTAAAACTAAAAACAGGAAAAGAAATTAAAATACAAAGCTTTACATATGATAAGGTATAACAAATCAGTTATAGACCGTTCCTCGAACAACAGCTGTTTTGTTTGACCCGATGACTGAACTGTTGGCCAGCCGTTTTGTTTGACCTCTGACTGAACTGTTGCCCTCAACCCTCGGCTTCGGCCAACAGTTCAGTCATCGGGTCAAACAAAACAGCTGTTGTCCTCGGACCCAGTCAATAACTGTATACTGTTTGTGTCGAAGAAATTGTCAAGATATGCTTGAAGAAGATAGTTTTTAAAAAAATATATTGATGTAAAGTCACCGTGCAGTAATCAGGTTATACATATTACTCACATTGTCTCTGTTAAACATTTAAAATGAATCTTTAAGAATACGAGATCTCTAAAGAGGAAAGAAAAAAAACTAAAAAAAAAAAAAAACGGAAAGAAAAAACAAACACACATGCAAAGCAAAACAAATAACGAAACAAAGCAAAAAAACCCCGGTAACAATAGCACGAAAGCTCCAACAGAGTAATATACAGAATGTAAAGTTATGCCAACACTCAAAATGGGGATCTATCAAGTACGATACACATGCTATCTGTATCTTATTTGTTTTTCTTGATAGAAAGTGCAGAGTAGATGTGGCTAGAGAGAAAAAACTCGTGTTGAATATTATCTGTCAATAAAGAGAATGTGCCCACATTTTAATTGTTTTTTTTTACATTAGACTTATTCTGTTTTCCATACGTTGAGGAGGTGTTATTGCGAAATGTTAATAACAAACCCCATTGATGGGTTATGCATGTGACGGTTCAAAAGCTAGAACTAAAATACGTTGAATATTTTCTGTCAAACAATATATTTTGCACTTGACAGAACGCATTTTCAATCCCCCAGTCGTGTAGTTCCCTTTGATTTAACACTTTCCCACGCATGTAATATGGAGATGAATGTGTTCTTTCTTTTAATGTCTGTGACGTAATGTGTTCTTTCTTTTAACGTCTGTGACGTTATGTACCTCTAATTCTGCGCTTTTCAATTACGCTGCAAAGAAAGTTAAGCATTGGACTAGTGTCCGGTTTTTATTGGGGAGCACTAGGAGCACGATACAACATCGCAAGATGGAACACTAGATTAGTTCGTCTATTTTTTCATCAAGAACGGACTTTGCAAGTATTATTTATTATTACAATTCTTCTATAGCGCTTAATCTAAAACAATATTACTCTAAGCGCTTTACAGTGCATAAAATACAATATACATGTACAATAAAACATATATCAAGAATTGACACAATGAGATAACAATTTCTAATTGAAAAACTAGTCCAAATCAAAAAGTATATATACAACATATAGAGTTCTAAAATACGTAGGAATTAAAAAAAAATAATAATAAAATAAAAGTATTGCTATTCCGTGCTTTAAAAAGATAGGAATATATCATTGTATTTGGTTTTCACTTGTACGAACATTGTTCTTTTTGCGGATCCTTAAAAATGTTCTCGCTAAATTATTAGATTCGTTCATTTTTTTTAAATTATGCAGCAGCTGTCAATGATACCCAGTCCACGTAATTTATCATAGAAATATATAAATCAAATCAAAGATACGGTATATTCGTTCATTTCTAAAAAAAAATACAATCGATCTCTCTCTTACTTCAAAAAGATTGAAGGTGAACAAAAACCTGAAGTACCGTACCTACCGCGGCTTTCAGAATAACGTTATTAGAAAATATAGTTGATTCTTCAACTTAAATAAATATGACAATCGGAAAAGATTTCCATAGTCAGATATGAATATTTCATTTGGGACGGACCATTTAGCTTGCTTTTTCAAGTATATAAAACAACTAACACTGAAGGTGGTTTGGTTTTTAGATTTATACTGTTAAGCGTCACTTTCAACAATAATTCAGTCATATCGTGGCGTTCAGCTGTTTTATTGGTGGAGGAAAGCAGAGTACCCGGAGAAAACCATCGAACTGTCGCAAGTCACTGCCAAACTTTATCAGATAATGCTGGATCGAGTACATCTCGCCATGAATGGGGTTCGAACTCACAACTTTTGTAGCGATAGGCAGTGATTGCACATGTAGTTGGATACGCCGGCTCCAACACTTCAGGTGAAAAAAAATAATCTGAATATTTTATGTGAGTCTATCTATATTTTTGAGCGGAAGCAAATAGCTGAGTTTACCTTACAAATTCTTTATTTATTGTATATAATAAACGAACAATTGTTTTCACGACTCACTGACATTTTTTATATCTATTTATACTTTAAAATAAAAAAACTTTTATTTGCATAATTTTTTCAGTTTGTTTTATTTTTGCTTTAGATCCTTAAAAGGTGTAGATATTTTTTAATCAGTTTTAGTGTTTGGTTTTCCATTCTGTGTCCACACCAAATTGATGTTTAGTTCTTTATTTTGGTTCGGTTTGGTTTATGATGTGTAACGCCACTTTCAACAATATTTCAGTTATCTCGTGCCGCTCAGTTTTATTGATGGAGTAAATCGGAGTACCTGAAAAAAACAATCGACCATGTTGAAAGTCACTGACAAAAATGTTGTATCGAGTACACCTCGCCATGAACGGGGCTCGAACTAACAACTTTAGTCTTAATTCCTTCGATATGCATCGTAGGTCTTTGTCCATTATTGAAGACTGTAAGACGATCTCTGTATTCAATCGTGAATTCTTTTTTTTGCTTTTGTGGATCGTTGAATCATGGACATTTCTTTCACATCCCAGTATTCACATCTTTTTGTATCAACTATATTATTTTGTTTTATCTTGTTACTGGGAAATTCACATATTTGTTTGCCTTATCAACTTGATCAAAGACCAGTCGTCTTAGGGTTGACAATGTGACATATAGACAAAGAGTAAGGAAGAGTTAACATGTAAATCTGACAGGTCATATTGGGCCTTGTTGGCATTTAAAGGGATTCTTAAGTTATTGGACCTTGTTGGCATTTAAAGGGATTCTTAAGTTATTGGACCTTGCTGGCATTTAAAGGGATTCTTAAGTTATTGGGCCTTGTTGGCATTTAAAGGCATTCTTAAGTTATTGGGCCTTGTTGGCATTTAAAGGCATTCTTAAGTTATTGGGCCTTGTTGGCATTTAAAGGCATTCTTAAGTTATTGGGCCTTGTTGGCATTTAAAGGGATTATTAAGTTATTGGGCCTTGCTGGCATTTAAAGGCATTCTTAAGTTATTGGGCCTTGTTGGCATTTAAAGGGATTCTTAAGTTATTGGGCCTTGCTGGAATTTAAAGGCATTCTTAAGTTATTGGGCCTTGTTGGCATTTAAAGGCATTCTTAAGTTATTGGGCCTTGTTGGCATTTAAAGGGATTCTTAAGTTATTGGCCTCGCTGGTACTCAAAGGGATTCTTACGTTATTGGGCCTTGTTGGCATTTAAAGGCATTATTAAGTTATTGGGCCTTGCTGGCATTTAAAGGGATTCTTAAGTTATTGGGCCTTGTTGGCATTTAAAAGGATTCTTAAGTTATTGGGCCTTGTTGGCATTTAAAGGCATTCTTAAGTTATTGGGCCTTGCTGGCATTTAAAGGGATTCTTAAGTTATTGGCCTCGCTGGTACTCAAAGGGATTCTTAAGTTATTGGGCCTTGTTGGCATTTAAAAGGATTCTTAAGTTATTGGCCTCGCTGGTACTCAAAGGGATTCTTAAGTTATTGGGCCTTGTTGGCATTTAAAAGGATTCTTAAGTTATTGGCCTCGCTGGTACTCAAAGGGATTCTTAAGTTATTGGGCCTGTTGGCATTTAAAAGGATTCTTAAGTTATTGGCCTCGCTGGTACTCAAAGGGATTCTTAAGTTATTGGGCCTTCTTGGCATTTAAAAGGATTCTTAAGTTATTGGGCCTTGTTGGCATTTAAAGGGATTCTTAAGTTATTGGCCTCGCTGGTACTCAAAGGGATTATTAAGTTATTGGGCCTTGCTGGCATTTAAAGGGATTCTTAAGTTATTGGGCCTTGCTGGCATTTAAAGGGATTCTTAAGTTATTGGGCCTTGCTGGCATTTAAAGGGATTCTTAAGTTATTGGGCCTTGCTGGCATTTAAAAGGATTCTTAAGTTATTGGGCCTTGTTGGCATTTAAAGGGATTCTTAAGTTATTGGGCCTTGCTGGCATTTAAAGGGATTCTTAAGTTATTGGCCTCGCTGGCATTTAAAAGGATTCTTAAGTTATTGGCCTCGCTGGTACTCAAAGGGATTCTTAAGTTATTGGCCTCGCTGGTACTCAAAGGAATTCTTAAGTTATTGACCTCGTTGATATTCAAAGGGATTCTTAAGTTATTGACCTCGCTGGTATTCAAAGGGATTCTTAAGTTATTGGCCTCGTTGGTATTCAAAGGGATTCTTAAGTTATTGGCCTCGCTGGTACTCAAAGGAATTCTTAAGTTATTGGCCTCGTTGATATTCAAAGGGATTCTTAAGTTATTGACCTCGCTGGTATTCAAAGGGATTCTTAAGTTATTGGCCTCGTTGATATTCAAAGGGATTCTTAAGTTATTGACCTCGTTGGTATTCAAAGGGATTCTTAAGTTATTGGCCTCGCTGGTACTCAAAGGAATTCTTAAGTTATTGGCCTCGTTGATATTCAAAGGGATTCTTAAGTTATTGCCCTCGCTGGTACTCAAAGGAATTCTTAAGTTATTGGCCTCGTTGATATTCAAAGGGATTCTTAAGTTATTGACCTCGCTGGTATTCAAAGGGATTCTTAAGTTATTGGCCTCGTTGGTATTCAAAGGGATTCTTAAGTTATTGACCTCGCTGGTACTCAAAGGAATTCTTAAGTTATTGGTCTCGTTGATATTCAAAGGGATTCTTAAGTTATTGACCTCGCTGGTACTCAAAGGGGTTCTTACGTTATTCACCTCGCTGGTATTCAAAGGAATTCTTAAGTTATTAACTTAATAGTACAAGTCAACATAGTGAGTGGATGGACTAAGGCAGAACATTTACTTTTTTTTTGTTCTCACGTGTATCCCTGGAATGATATTGTATGAATTATTAGAGTATAACTTTCAAATACATGTAGTGAAATTACCTTTCTTATTACTCCTCAACAATACTGACAAGAACTTCATGCTTAGTTTTAGATCGAACTAATTAAATTGGTCACTATATATGTTTTAGAAATTCAATCAATTGATAAATAAACGCGAGAGAAACCCGAAAGCAGCAATCAATACTGGACCATCCAGAGAAACTGACAACATGGAGCACACAAGACACAGGGCACAGACAAATAAAAACACCAAGTGCTCCAGAATATTTTACTTCCCTTTAGCAATAAAGCTGGAGATTACAAAGTGCAAATACTCTACATGTGATATCTCAATCTGTTAAAACCCTCTCGCATTTAATGCAGTTGAGGGGAGGGTTGATCTCTCGATTTAACTCCGCCATATTTTTGTGCATGTACCTGGATTTCCAACGTCATATGGTATTTGTTGTGCTCAGTGAGTTGATGTGAAAGGTGGTTGTTGTTTTTTTTTTTATATCGGTGGAATTGTTGACCATCACACTTTAAACTTTCTTTTCATAAATCTAAATTATTTGGTTTTTTTCAGCCTTTTGATGAATCTTATTGCAGAAACGTGTCGTGCGCACTAAATTTGATATCTACGTTTTAATTAAAGAAAGAAAATCCCTACCTGTAATCACCCACCTGTAAATTTTGTAAACACAATTTACCTATTTTGTTTTTTCAATTAAATTATTTACAAAAAATGTAGCTATATACTATTAACATCTTTAGTGTATTTTTAAACAACACAATAATATTTTAGTGAAAGGCTTGTTACATATATAGTGAGAGGCAAAGTCCTTCACAAAATTTTAATATATATTATATGTTATTCAGCTATCAGACAGGGTATATAATGTGACATTCCCGGCTTAGTTACTATCTTAGAATACATGCTGACATTCATGGTTATATATTCAATGGAATGGAGCGACGTGTTCAACAATATTTAGCTGTATCATTGCGATCAGTTAACTGTTAATTGCGTTATTTCTACAGTAGAAAGTAAGACGAACTACCAGACAGATTAGATGGAACACTTTGTAATATTCCCTCAAGCTGTGCTATGCAAAATAATAATGGTCTTGGGTTGAGATTTTCAAGTTAGTCGATTCCCTAAAATATATTACAGAGGAACGTTTGCGCGACCAATTCATTCGCCGATATAAAAACTCCTCTTTTGAACAATGTTGGGGTTTTTTAAATTATAATTCTTCTTTTAGAAATATATATTATCAGAACAAAATATAATTTGCACGTTCAATCTGAGAACTTCATATTCACCCCCCACCCCCTTTTTTTTTTAGAGACCGGGACATTGCATAGGGACAACAGAAAATTAAATTGACATGTAGAGACCATTGCAGTTGAATTACATTATCCATAGTTTGTGAATGAGAATAACGTGAGTAACATGGTGTGAGTAACATAGGAACAGGAACCCTCTACCCTCTCCGGAGTACCTTTGTTCATCCCCGGATATTAATGGGATCCATGTTATTCATGCATAGCTTTATTATTTTGTAGTCACATATTTAGCTTTCTATATTGAATAACGATTTTGTTTATGACGTCCTAGAATTTTCTGTCTTTCTTCCAGTGTACTTTCAGATTTAAATATATCCTAAATTATTGCACCACCATATCTATGTTGTTTGTGCAACATCACATGTTTTCGTTTGTTTGAATGCTATAATAAAATATTGAAAGCTGTGCAGCAATACACGGGGCTTAAAACTAAATACGAAGCTGGGCAACTATACATGAAGTTTAAAGCTAACTACGAAGCTTTGCAACTACACACGAGGTCAAAATTAAATACAAATCAGGGCAACAATACACGAGGTCAATACTAAATACGAAGCTGGACAACGGTACACGAGCTCCAAACTAAACACAAAGCTGATCAACTATAGATTAGGTCAAAACTAAATACGAAGCTCGGCAACTATACCCGAGGTTAAAACTAAATACGAAGCTGGGCAACTATATACGAGAATAAAACTAGATACGAAAGATGGCAACTATATAAAGGTCAAAACTAAATACGGAGCTGGGCAACTAGACACGAGGTCAAAATCAAATACGAATCAGGGCAACTATGTACGAGGTCAAGACTAAATACGAAGCTGGGCAACGGTACACGAGCTCCAAACTAAACACGACGCTGATCAACTATAGATTAGGTCAAAACTAAATACGAAGCTCGGCAACTATACCCGAGGTTAAAACTAAATACAAAGCTGGGCAATTATATACCAGACTAAAACTAGATACCAAAGATGGCAACTATACACAAGGTCAAAACTAAATACGGAGCTGGGCAACTAGACACGAGGTCAAAATTAAATACGAATCAGGGCAACTATGTACGAGGTCAAGACTAAATACGAAGCTGGGAAACGGTACACGATGTCCAAACTAAACACGAAGCTGATCAACTATACACGAGATCAAGACTAAATACGAAGCTGATCAACTATATATAAGGTCAAAACTAAATACGAAGCTGGGCAACTATACACGAGGCTAAAACTAGATACAAAACATGGCAACTATACACGACGTCAAAATTAAATACCATTCAGTGAAACTATAAACGAGGTCAAAATTTAATACAAAGCTGGACAACTATACACGAGGTCAAAATTGAATACGAAGCTGAACAGCATCCACGAGGTGAAAACTAAATACGAAGCTGGACAACTATACACGAGGTCAAAACTAAATACGAAGCTGGACAGCTATAAACGAGGTCAAAACTAAATACGAAGCTGGACAGCTATACACGAGATCAAATCTAAATACGAAGCTGGACAACTATAAACCAGGTCAAAACTAAATACGAAGCTTGACAACTATATACGAGGTCAAACTAAATGCACAGCTGGACAACTATACACGAGATCAAAACTATATACGAAGCTTGACAACTATACACGAGGTCAAAACTAAATACGAAGCTGGAAAACTATAAACGAGGTCAAAACTAAATACGAAGCTGGACAATTATACACGAGGTCAAAACTAAATACGAAGCTGGACAACTATATACGAGGTCAAAACTAAATACGAAGCTGGACAGCTATACACGAGATCAAAACTAAATACGAAGCTAGACAGCTATATACGAGGTCAAAACTAAACACGAACCTGGGTAACTAAATATTCAGTCGAAACAAAACACGAATCTGGGCAACTATGCACGATAACAAAACTAAATACGAAGCTAGGCAATTATAAATGAAGTCACAATTAAATACGAAGCTGGGTAACTATACACGAAGTCAAAACTAAATACAAAGCTGGGCAACTATACACGAAGTCACAACTAAATACAAAGCTGGGCAACTATACACGAAGTCACAACTAAATACAAAGCTGGTCAACTATACACGAAGTCACAACTAAATACGAAGCTGGGCAACTATACACGAAATCACAACTAAATACGAAGCTGGGCAACTATACACGAAGTCACAACTAAAATAGAAGCTAGGCAACTATACACGAAGTCACAACTAAATACTAAGCTGGACAACTATACACGAAGTCACAACTAAATACTAAGCTAGGCAACTATACACGAAGTCACAGCTAAAATCGAAGCTAGGCAACTATACACGAAGTCACAACTAAATACTAAGCTAGGCAACTATACACGAAGTCACAACTAAAATCGAAGCTAGGCAACTATACACGAAGTCACAACTAAATACGAAGCTAGGCAACTATACACGAAGTCACAACTAAATACAAAGCTGGGCAACTATACACGAAGTCACAATTAAATACGAAGCTAGGCAACTATACACGAAGTCACAATTAAATACAAAGCTGGGCAACTATACACGAAATCACAACTAAATATTAAGCTGGGCAACCATACACGAAGTCACAACTAAATACGAAGCTAGGCAACTATACACGAAGTCACAATTAAATACGAAGCTGGGCAACTATGCACGAAATCACAACTAAATACAAAGCTGGGCAACTATACACGAAGTCACAACTAAATACGAAGCTAGGCAACTATACACGAAGTCACAACTAAAATCGAAGCTAGGCAACTACACACGAAGTCACAACTAAATACTAAGCTGGCCAACTATACACGACGTCACAACTAAATACTAAGCTAGGCAACTATACACGAAGTCACAACTAAAATCGAAGCTAGGCAATTATATACGAAGTCACAACTAAATACGAAGCTGGGCAACTATACACGAAATCACAACTAAAAACCAAGCTAGGCAACTATACACGAAGTCACAACTAAATACGAAGCTAGGCAACTATACACGAAGTCACAACTAAATACCAAGCTAGGCAACTTTATACGAAGATACAACTAAGAACGAAGCTAGGCAACTATACACGAAGTCACAACTAAATACTAAGCTAGGCAACTATACACGAAGTCACAACTAAATACGAAGCTGGGCAACTATACACGAAATCACAACAAAATACAAAGCTAGGCAACTATACACGAAGTCACAACTAAAAATCAAGCTAGGCAATTATACACGAAGTCACAACTAAATACGAAGCTAGGCAACTATACACGAAGTCACAACTAAATACCAAGCTAGGCAACTTTATACGAAGATGCAACTAAGAACGAAGCTAGGCAACTATACACGAAGTCACAACTAAATACTAAGCTGGGCAACTATACACGAAGCCACAACTAAATACTAAGCTAGGCAACAATACACGAAGTCACAACTAAATACGAAGCTAGGCAACTATACACGAAGTCACAACTAAAATCGAAGCTAGGCAACTATACACGAAGTCACAACTAAATACTAAGATAGGCAACTATACACGAAGTCACAACTAAATACTAAGCTAGGCAACTATACACGAAGTCCTAACTAAAATCGAAGCTAGGCAACTATACACGAAGTCACAACTAAATACTAAGCTGGCCAACAATACACGACGTCACAACTAAATACTAAACTAGGCAACTATACACGAAGTCACAACTAAAATCGAAGCTAGGCAATTATACACGAAGTCACAACTAAATACCAAGCTGGGCAACTAAACACGAAGTCACAATTAAATACTAAGCTGGGCAACTATACACGAAGTCACAACTAAAAACCAAGCTAGGCAACTATACACGAAGTCACAACTAAATACGAAGCTATGCAACTATACACGAAGTCACAACTAAATACGAAGCTAGGCAACTATATACGAAGTTACAACTAAGAACGAAGCTAGGCAACTATACACGAAGTCACAACTAAATACTAAGCTGGGCAACAATACACGAAGCCACAACTAAATACGAAGCTGGGCAACTATACACGAAGTCACAACTAAATACGAAGTTGGGCAACTATACACGAAGTCACAACTAAATACAAAGCTGGGCAACTATACACGAAGTCACAACTAAATACAAACCTGGGCAACTATACACGAAGTCACAATTAAATACGAAGCTAGGCAACTATGCACGAAGTCAAAATTAAATACAAAGCTGGGCAACTATACACGAAATCACAACTAAATATTAAGCTGGGCAACTATATACGAAGTCACAACTAAATACGAAGCTAGGCAACTATACACGAAGTCACAATTAAATACGAAGCTGGGCAACTATACACGAAATCACAACTAAAATCGAAGCTAGGCAACAATACACAAAGTCACAACTAAATACTAAGCTGGCCAACTATACACGACGTCACAACTAAATACTAAGCTAGGCAACTATACACGAAGTCCTAACTAAAATCGAAGCTAGGCAACTATACACGAAGTCAAAACTAAATACTAAGCTGGCCAACAATACATGACTTCACAACTAAATACTAAGCTAGGCAACTATACACGAAGTCACAACTAAAATCGAAGCTAGGCAATTATACACGAAGTCACTACTAAATACGAAGCTAGGCAACTATATACGAAGTCACAACTAAATACGAAGCTGGCCATCTATACACGAAGTCACAACTAAACACTAAGCTGGGCAACTATACACGAAGCCACAACTAAATACGAAGCTGGGCAACAATACACGAAGTCACAACTAAATACGAAGCTGGGCAACTATACACGAAGTCACAACTAAATACAAAGCTGGGCAACTATACACGAAGTCACAACTAAAATCGAAGCTAGACAACTATACACGAAGTCACAATTAAATACAAAGCTGGGCAACTATACACGAAGTCACAACTAAATACAAACCTGGGCAACTATACACGAAGTCACAATTAAATATGAAGCTAGGCAACTATACACGAAGTCACAATTAAATACAAAGCTGGGCAACTAAACACGAAATCACAACTAAATATTAAGCTGGGCAACTATACACGAAGTCACAACTAAATATGAAGCTAGGCAACTATACACGAAGTCACAATTAAATACGAAGCTGGGCAACTATACACGAAGTCACAACTAAAATCGATGCTAGGCAACTATACACAAAGTCACAATTAAATACAAAGCTGGGCAACTATACACGAAGTCACAACTAAATACGAAGCTGGCCAACTATACACGACGTCACAACTAAATACTAAGCTAGGCAACTATACACGAAGTCCTAACTAAAATCGAAGCTAGGCAACTATACACGAAGTCACAACTAAATACTAAGCTGGCCAACAATACACGACGTCACAACTAAATACTAAGCTAGGCAACTATACACGAAGTCACAACTAAAATCGAAGCTAGGCAATTATACACGAAGTCAAAACTAAATACCAAGCTGGGCAACTATACACGAAGTCACAATTAAATACTAAGCTGGGCAACTATACACGAAGTCACAACTAAATACGAAGCTGGGCAACTATACACGAAATCACAACAAAATACAAAGCTGTGCAACTATACACGAAGTCACAACTAAAAACCAAGCTAGGCAACTATACAGGAAGTCACAACTAAATACGAAGCTAGGCAACTATACACGAAGTCACAACTAAATACGAAGCTAGGCAACTATATACGAAGATACAACTAAGAACGAAGCTAGGCAACTATACACGAAGTCACAACTAAATACTAAGCTGGGCAACTATACACGAAGCCACAACTAAATACGAAGCTGGGCAACTATACACGAAGTCACAACTAAATACGAAGCTAGGCAACTATACACGAAGTCACAACTAAATACAAAGCTGGGCAACTATACACGAAGTTACAATTAAATACAAAGCTGGGCAACTATACACGAAGTCACAACTAAATACAAACCTGGGCAACTATAAACGAAGTCACAATTAAATACGAAGCTTGGCAACTATACACGAAGTCACAATTAAATACAAAGCTGGGCAACTATACACGAAATCACAACTAAATATTAAGCTGGGCAACTATACACGAAGTCACACCTAAATACGAAGCTAGGCAACTATACACGAAGTCACAATTAAATACGAAGCTGGGCAACTATACACGAAATCACAACTAAAATCGAAGCTAGGCAACTATACACGAAGTCACAACTAAATACTAAGCTGGCCAACTATACACGACGTCACAACTAAATACTAAGCTAGGCAACTATACACGAAGTCACAACTAAAATCGAAGCTAGGCAATTATACACGAAGTCACAACTAAATACCAAGCTGGGCAACTATACATGAAGTCACAACTAAATACGAAGCTGGGCAACTATACACGAAATCACAACAAAATACAAAGCTGGGCAACTATATACGAAGTCACAACTAAAAACCAAGCTAGGCAACTATACACGAAGTCACAACTAAATACTAAGCTGGGCAACTATACACGAAGCCACAACTAAATACGAAGCTGGGCAACTATACACGAAGTCACAACTAAATACAAAGCTGGGCAACTATACACGAAGTCACAACTAAATACAAAGCTGGGCAACTATACACGAAGTCACAACTAAAATCGAAGCTAAGCAACTATACACGAAGTTACAATTAAATACAAAGCTGGGCAACTATACACGAAGTCACAACTAAATACAAACCTGGGCAACTATACACGAAGTCACAATTAAATACGAAGCTAGGCAACTATACACGAAGTCACAATTAAATACAAAGCTGGGCAACTATACACGAAATCACAACTAAATATTAAGCTGGGCAACTATACACGAAGTCCTAACTAAAATCGAAGCTAGTCAACTATACACGAAGTCACAACTAAATACTAAGCTGGCCAACTATACACGACGTCACAACTAAATACGAAGCTAGGCAACTATACACGAAGTCACAATTAAATACGAAGCTGGGCAACTATACACGAAATCACAACTAAAATCGAAGCTAGGCAACTATACACGAAGTCACAACTAAATACTAAGCTGGCCAACTATACACGACGTCACAACTAAATACTAAGCTAGGCAACTATACACGAAGTCCTAACTAAAATCGAAGCTAGTCAACTATACACGAAGTCACAACTAAATACTAAGGTGGCCAACTATACACGACGTCACAACTAAATACTAAGCTAGGCAACTATACACGAAGTCACAACTAAAATCGAAGCTAGGCAATTATACACGAAGTCACAACTAAATACCAAGCTGGGCAACAATACACGAAGTCACAACTAAATACTAAGCTGGGCAACTATACACGAAGTCACAACTAAATACGAAGCTGGGCAACAATACACGAAATCACAACAAAATACAAAGCTGGGCAACTATATACGAAGTCACAACTAAAAACCAAGCTAGGCAACTATACACGAAGTCACAACTAAATACGAAGCTAGGCAACTATACACGAAGTCACAACTAAATACGAAGCTAGGCAACAATATACGAAGTCACAACTAAGAACGAAGCTAGGCAACTATACACGAAGTCACAACTAAATACTAAGCTGGGCAACTATACACGAAGTCACAACTAAATACTAAGCTAGGCAACTATACACGAAGTCACAACTAAATAGGAAGCTAGGCAACTATACACGAAGTCACAACTAAAATCGAAGCTAGGCAACTATACACGAAGTCACAACTAAATACTAAGATAGGCAACTATACACGAAGTCACAACTAAATACGAAGCTAGGCAACTATACACGAAGTCATAACTAAATACGAAGCTGGCCAGCTATACACGAAGTCACAACTAAATACTAAGCTGGGCAACTATACACGAAGCCACAACTAAATACGAAGCTGGGCAACTATACACGAAGTCACAACTAAATACGAAGCTGGCCACCTATGCACGAAGTCACAACTAAATACTAAGCTGGGCAACTATACACGAAGCCACAACTAAATACGAAGCTGGGCAACTATACACGAAGTCAAAATTAAATACTAAGCTGGGCAACTATACACGAAGCCACAACTAAATACTAAACTAGGCACCTATACACGAAGTCACAACTAAATGCGAAACTAGGCAACTATACACGAAGTCACAACTAAAATCGAAGCTACGCAACTATACACGAAGTCACAACTAAATACTAAGCTGGGCAACTATACACGAAGTCATAACTAAATACGAAGCTGGGCAACTATACACGACGTCACAACTAACTACAAACCTGGGCAACTATACACGAAGTCACAATTAAATACGAAGCTAGGCAACAATACACGAAGTCCCAATTGAATACAAAGTTGGGCAACTATACACGAAATCACAACTAAATACTAAGCTGGGCAACTATACACGAAGTCACAACTAAATACGAAGCAAGGCAACAATACACGAAGTCACAATTACATACGAAGCTGGGCAACTATACACGAAGTCACAACTAAATACGAAGCTGGGCAACAATACACGAAGTCACAACTAAAATCGAAACTAGGCAATTATACACGAAGTCACAACTAAATACAAAGCTGGGCAATTATACACGAAGTCACAACTAAATACTAAGCTAGGCAACTATACACGAAGTCACAACTAACATCGAAGCTAGGCAACTATACACGAAGTCACAACTAAATACGAAGCTGGGCAACTATGCACGAAATCCCAACTAAATACAAAGCTGGGCAACTATACACGAAGTCACAACTAAATACGAAGCTGGGCAACTATACACGAAATCACAACTAAATACAAAGCTGGGCAACTATACACGAAGTCACAACTAAAAACGAAGCTAGGCAACTATACACGAAGTCACAACTAAATACGAAGCTAGGCAACTATACACGAAGTCACAACTAAATACCAAGCTAGGCAACTATATACGAAGTCACAACTAAGAACGAAGCTAGGCAACTATACACGAAGTCACAACTAAATACGAAGCTGGGCAACTATACACGAAGCCACAACTAAATACTAAGCTAGGCAACTATACACGAAGTCACAACTAAATACGAAGCTAGGCAACTATACACGAAGTCACAACTAAAATCGAAGCTAGGCCACAATAGACGAAGTCACAACTAAACACTAAGATAGGCAACTTTACACGAAGTCACAACTAAATACGAAGCTAGGCAACTATACACGAAGTCACAACTAAATACGAAGCTGGGAAACAATACACGCAGTCACAACTAAATATGAAGCTGGGAAACAATACACGCAGTCACAACTAAATACGAAGCTGGACAACTATACACGAAGTCACAACTAAATACGAAGCTGGGAAACAATACACGCAGTCACAACTAAATACGAAGCTGGGAAACAATACACGCAGTCACAACTAAATATGAAGCTGGACAACTATACACGAAGTCACAACTAAATACTAAGCTGGACAACTATACACGAAGTCACAACTAAATACTAAGCTGGACAACTATACACGAAGTCACAACTAAATACCAAGCTGGACAACTATACACGAAGTCAAATCTACATACAAAGCTAGATATATATTAACACGTGTTTACATCCTGCTTTCAAGAGAGAAATGATCGTCGTCATCTTATCAGTGTATATCAAGTACACGTTTTATTTTTCCTATTTTCTCCCCGGAATTTATTGTTTCCATTACAAAATAACCCCGGTGAGCAATATGTGCACTAATACTCTTGACTACAATTTAACATATTACAACATCAATTAGTGGGGTGTTGTATCGTTATGTGGCAACAAACACATCTTTTAAATGTTAAGCCCTATTTTTTTAGCGAGATTAAAAATAACTTTAATCGTACAATTTCACCTTTATATTCACCATTCAAATATTTTAAATTCAAGCAGAAAGTATTCCGTCTTCTTGTGAACAATAAATAAATAGGCAGGTAACGACAAAGGTGTGTTTTTCTTTTTGTTTACCGTACATTGCATAGGTATGTATTTGCTTTTGTTTACCGTGCTACCTGAAATGACGTATTATTGTTTATGATTCATATTTATATTTAAATTTGATGTTGGTAAATGTAGTATGTGTCTCGTTTCTTATAAATATATACATTATCACGATTAATAAATATGTAGAAAAGGAACGTCAAACATGTCGCGGTCCAGTACACACATGCATCATAATACCTGTGTTCAATTTGGAAACTTTTATCTCCATTTTGTTTTACTTTGCAAAACATATCATATGTTGTAAGGATGGCTCAATGAGTTAGGTCGTTGGATCTAACAACTCATATCAGCCTATCACCAATACGGCGTGGGTTCGCGCCCAGCTTTGTAAATTACAAAAAAGGGTGCACTCGACTCGCAGCCGCTAGTGATAAAGTTTACCAGTTGTTTGCCAAGGTCGGTGGTTCTCTCCGGCTTCCTCCACCACTAAAACTGGTCGCCATGATATAGCTGAAATATTACTGAAAGTGGCGTTAAACACCAAAATTCAAATTCAAATTCAAATTCATATGTTGTACCTCACAGTATAGTTTGTCAAACCCGAACATATTAATTTTTCATACCGGACAATGATGATATTATATATTCATCACTTACAAACGTAATACTTATTTTTACCAATGTGGGTTTTCTCCCCGAGTACTTGTGGTCAAGCAAGTTTTGTTGCATTTATTCGCCTTTAAGTTATATTTAAAGGTTTATTTATGTGTTTTTCTTTGCAGGCGTGTGTAGCTGTACTATGGATGTCAATCATTTTACCCCCTGAAGTTTTGACAAAGATATTCTCCTATCTGCCCCAACGTGATCTACTGACAACCATTAAAACTGTTTGTCATTACTGGAACGAGGTTGCCTTTTCGAGTTCTCTGTGGAAAACAATTGATGTAATTTGTAGTACTGACGATGAGTTAGATATATATTTACAAAATATTGCTCATTATAAGGATTTTGTACAAAATTTGTTGATTAAGAGCGCTCATCAGATGAAGTTTTTTGATAGTAGGAAAAATCGGAATCTTTCAAATCTAAGAAACCTTGAAATAACGAATCATCAGCTTGAAGATTTTAAATTTTATAAAAGTATATCGGATTTAACTCCAGGAGTATTAGCCATTGAATTCAGCATATCCAAATCAGCTGATACATTTGGCTGTTTATCGGTTTTGAGAGACTTTGCCATCCCTATACGCAAAAAGCGGATACAATTGCGTTAAGCAAAATAATTTGTGAATTTATTTCAAAACAGTGCAGTCTTCAAAGCTTGAGGATAGATTGTTCAGTATTAGAAAGTGAAACAATTATCAGGTTATTAAGGAATCTAAAAGATTTGACTTTGACATGCTTAAATCCAAATCTAGACTATAGTATTGGTTATCGCTCCCGCTGCATATTACCAGATTTACCCGAGTTATCAAAACTGACAGAGTTACATTTATTTTACACCACCATTAACGATGAAGATCTCCAAAACATTGCGACAAAGGCACCCACCTGAAGACACTGATTCTAATAGATTGTGCAAATTTAAGTGATATTGGTATTGGATATATTGCTGATAGTTGCCATTGTTTAGGACGCTTGGTAGTTTATTACTTGCGCAGAAAACCCGGTGTTCCTCTTTTCCCTAGCACACTGGAATCCCTTGGTAAAGCCTGTCAGAAGTTGAAGTATTTAGATATGGGAAACGGTAGCCGATTGGACGACACTGGTGTAATTGCCTTAGTACAGAACTGCCATGACTTGGAATATTTAGAACTGTGTAGTAAGCATATTGCATCACCAAGTTTACATGCAATATCACATTTCTGTAGCAACCTTTTAGGTCTAACGATAGATGGTGATAATTTCAATGCTGCGTCAATAGAGTCTCTTCTCACTAAAAATAGATTTATTAAATATGCTTCTATTGGAACCTGTCGCGACATAAACGCAATAGATTTATGTAAATCAACTGAAGCTAAGTCGGGGATTTTGGAGACACATTCCCATGTCAGTAAGCTTGAAATACGTGCAAGCATGTTAACTGGTTATTCTGCCATTGAACAAATTGTTACATTTTGCCCGGATGTACGTGAGCTGACATTGCCTACAATAAGTACACCGGTTCGTGACGATGTTATTGAATTTGTATTTCATAAATGTCGATTTTTAGAAACGCTAACAATAGACCTGGAAGCAATCAATAGAATAGATTTGAAAACAAACCTAAAATAAGATCAATAATGTGCTTTGTTATTATTGTTTTAACTTGTATATTTTTTGTTAACTTGTGAATATTATTGTATATATATATATATTAAAAGATCAGATATATATATATATATATTCCACAACAATGATTCTTGTGTTGTGTTTAAATAAATTATAAACATTAATATTTTAAGTTTTTTTCTTCAGATACATAATAAGATTTATACATAGATAATCCTACAATTGTCAAGAAATAATTAACATCAAGATAACCTTTAACAGAAATTGTATATCCTAGTACAATGCTATAAATATGTCAATCTTAATCTTTTGCAGTAACTGAATCCATTTAAAACAATACATTTACAAGAAATTAAACGGCTTTAGTAAATGGCATTTTAGACATGTATGGCTAGAATGGTTTCTTTTAAACATAATCTTGATCTATCTCTGAATTTGTAATGTAGACCAATATGATAACCACTCTTTAGGCTTAACAAAATAAAATTGTACAAGACAAGTTTTAGAGTGAGTGAGTATTGCTAAGGGCCAAATGAGCAAATTGTCAGCTATATCATTGCGAGAACAAGTTACATTTTAATGAAATGATGATGATGATGATGATGATGTCCGCTTTGTACTAGCCGATACGCTTAGCTTAGTATTTTTTTTAATAGTGCTAGATCATTGAAACAACAGTCTACAGGTAAACAAGACGCTCCCTTCGGGCATATTATTCTGATTCCTAGACAACCAAGTCTTATTCTTTAGCAAACTCAACAAATGCCAAATTTATAGTATTTGATTTGATTCCATCAGCACTCAAAAGCAGGATCTACCACTCTCGAGGAAAGCACACTTACATTTACACCACCGAGGATGTTTTCACCAGTACCAGATGTGAAGTTTTTGCCATCAATAGACTCAAGGCTAACATTACTTAGTATTTACGTTATGTGTGGGGTTTTTTACGCATAGTGGTGTCCAACACATTTTGTATTGCGTATTTGTTTTTGTTGTCTTCGTCCTGTATACATGGAAAACAGTGAATCAAGGTTTCCATAGTAGCTATGCTGAGGTCTTTAATTCGACAGTTTTACGGACACAAGATTAACCGTTACGCAATGTAATCTTTAATGACTTATTACTAGATTCTTAAAATGATTTGATTTTGATTTTTGATGTTTTAACGCCACTTTCAGCAATATTTCAGGTATATCATGGCGACCAGTTTTAGTGATGGAAGAAGCCGGAATACCAGGAGAGAACCACCGACCATGGGCAAGCAACTGGTGACCTTTATCACTTGCGGCTGCGAGTCGAGTGCACCTTTTTCTGTCATTTACAAAGCCGGGCGCGAACCCAGGCCGTATTGATGATAGACTTGTATGAGTTGTTAGGTAATCCAACGGTAATGCAATTATAATGTAACGCGTATTTTCATTGGCTATCGAGAACTGTCAAATCTGCAATTGACATGCCTGAAGGAATGCTATATTCCTACGCCGAATGCGCTTGTTTGTAAACAATATGGCTGACCCAGATATTTCCGACTATGAATTTGACCCTGACGACCTATTTAGGAGATGTATTGTATTTGAAAATTTCACGGCATCAACTGGATATTTGATGGTCGCAAATCGAGTTTACTGTCCATTCTAATGCAATGCTGAACATAAAAATGTATTATTGCATATCCCTGGGTCTAAAAAACACAAAAATTAAAATTCCCGGGAAATATTGTTGAACGACTTTGGCACATAAACAACGTGACGTCATATGAAGACTTCCAGTTTAAAATGTAAAGATCAGACGTTATTTGGCTTCGTGTACGCTTCAATTTAGATAGATTTTAACTAAAATAAGTTTTCAAGGTAGGCATTTTAATTATTTTTGTGTATTGTTGTACATATGACATGTAGGAGTTCACATTTTCAAGATGGCGGATCCTTAAACAACTACATTACTATTTTTTTAGCGGAAGCAATTTGAAAAGTGCATATATTTCGTCATTTATTTGTATGTTTTCAAACTAGTGTGTACACGTTGGGAGAATTTCATAAAAATAGGAATAACAGTACTGTATTTGAAGAGTTGTCACCAGTAAAACTGCATTTGCGATCATCAAATCCACAATTGACACCTCCAACTCTTCAAATACAGTACTATTATTCCTTAAATTGACGTTAATCAACAATCAATAAATCATATCATATCCACCTGTGACCGTAAATCGGTCAGTTAAGACATTTCCTTATTATACTCATTCAAATTGGTATTTATATCAAAGACAAATGCCATGTTTACTTGGGCACTTAAGACAAATAAAATGCCAAAAACATCGTTTAATTCGATGAAGAAATGTCGGCTCACTGACCTTTTCTGTTTGCATAAGTTTTGTAATTGAGCACAAGTCACGCTACCTAAAATCGGTCAACCATAAAATAGTCATATGGAACACCAATAGGCCAAGGAGATTGTATTTTACCTTTGCTTTTTCCATAATTCCCCATTTTTTCATTAAATTGTGTTTGCCGTCATTTGTTTTCAGCAGAGCATTTATCTGTTTTCATGTATCAGACTTTGTATTAAATCATATTTATTCAGCACAATTTCCCGCTAAAAATTGTCTAAGGAATTACCGAATTTCAAAACGATAAACGATTTTTTTCTTATCTGTTTAAATCTCATTGTTGTTTTGATCAAAGTGAAAGTAAATCGATTATCTATTTCTGGACGCAGTTTGCAGGATAAATGACGTTATCGACATCTGAACTCACGTGACAGTGCATTCCAAAATGGTGACCGATTTCAGATGTTGATCGATATTAACGGACGAGAGGATATGAAGGTTTGCAAATCAAAAATAGTCGTTTTGCCCGATGTCTTGTATATTATCATATTAAAATCAGAAAACAATCATTTGTGATGATATTGAAATCAAAACAAAGTACACAAGGTAAGGGTTATGGTCCTTAAAGCGACTTTTAACAATATTTCAGCTATATTGGGGCGGTTAGTTTTATTGATGGAGGAAACCGGAGTACCCAGAGAAAATCACCGATCTGCCGCAAGTCATTGGCAAACTTTATCACATACTGTTGTATCAAACACACCTCGCTATGAGCGGGGTTCGAATTCACAATGTTAGTGGTGATAGGCACTGATAGAACAAGTAGTTGTAAATCCACCTACCATGCGATCACGATGTTAATTGAAACATGTTCACAGCATTTTGGTGCAAGAAAATAAAAGTGCATGAACTTCATATGAACTAAAATCGGTTAATGTAGCTTAATTATACCAAAGGGAGATGAATTTTAGTTTCAATAATAATTGAATTCTAGATTTTTGACCGTGGTCTTCGATTTAAAAGCCATCATTACAAGGTTTCTTATAGCACACACCCAGCATTACAATTACTTAGTAATTAAGCTTGGGCTACAATCCTTTTGTAAATTTATTATTACTATCCTGTTTTTGATTCCCTGAAGAACATCTTTTAAAGATAATACATTCTAGCAACTACAATTTAACTTTAACCATTAATTAACTACAGAGATCTATATGATTGCATTTACATTGTTGTTTGGTATATCACAAGCACCTGTGTTACATCGAGTTTAAAGTAGTTTAAACCAGTGATAGCAATGAGAATCTCGATTTACCGTGTTTCTATGTACTTATCTTCATATGTTGCTCCTAATTCTAACATCATCTCCTTCTTTCACTTTGTTAACAAACGAGCGGGTTATCCTTTCGGTATAATCTCATTAGCACATGCGCCAGTGAATGTGACTGACTTTTCCATTGGCAGCATAAATTGTTTGCGATATTTTCCGCAAACGTCAAAATAAATTACCGTCTTTCAATCAAAGTATACTACCGTATTTGTACTCTTAGACATATCAGAATCGAAATAAATCATGGAAGTCAGAATGTGTTTTGAGTTTTAACATGGATTGGTAGATATTAGTAAATTTTATCCCTCGCGTCTGGCTCGGGATATGCAAAAGTAAAAGCAGAAAGGAAACATATAAGATAAGGTTTTGCTGTAAATATCTTTTAAGAGTGATTCGGTTTGCTTTCACAAGACTATACATTTCTAATGACTTCAATTATAGACATAAACAAGTGCGGGAAAATCTGAAGTTAATATTTTTATTTTTGTCCATATGAACAATTAGAAAAGTTTGAAGATACAAAGAGACAACCAATAGTCCACAAAGACAACAATAGTCCACAAAGACAACCAATAGTCCACAAAGATAACCAATAGTCCACAAAGACAGCCAATAGTCCACAAAGACAACCAATAGTCCACAAAGACAACCAATAGTCCACAAAGACAACCAATAGTCCAAAAAGACAACCAATAGTCCACAAAGACAGCCAATAGTCCACAAAGATAACCAATAGTCCCCACAAAGACAACCAATAGTCCACAAAGACAGCCAATAGTCCACAAAGACAACCAATAGTCCACAAAGACAACCAATAGTCCACAAAGATAACCAATAATCCAAAAAGACAACTAATAGTCCACAAAGACAACCAATAGTCCACAAAGACAACCAATAGTCCACAAAGTTTTGCACAGAAAAATAAAGATTGAGCTACACGAATTACACTAATACCGGATGTGAACTCCGGTACTAGTGGTAACCGACGAGTTATTCATGCTAAAATACGGTGATAAGGCATGAACGAGGAAAAGACGGGATTTGACAATGTAGAATAGAACTTATCCACATAGACATGTTGGCGATCGTACAACTAGGAACCCTAGTTTCAAAAGCTTCGTTGTTGAAATCTACCCATTCTTTTAACAAAAATGTTGATATCAAATTTAGTACACACGACACGTTTCAGAGATGACCTTCATCAGATACGCTCACTATCGAAATAATGGAAAGCCTAATAATTAAAAGTTTTGGGAGCAATAAACCAAAGGATCTAAACAGGCAAACCAAAATCTGCTTAGGTCATAGGCCTGAGGGAGGAGAACCTAATATATTATTTAGTAATCTTCATTAGAACGCCAATCAAAAATCATCTTCAAAACCAGCACGCTATTAAAACCTATTGAAATTTAAACACTTTGTCACACATTTTGGAATTAGATAAAGAAACAATAGGTGTGAATTTATTTCGGTAGTAATTACAATGTATTCTTCAAAATGTAATGGAAACAAGTTTGAAAATACAGAAATATGTTTTTATTATAATGAAAGTATTTTATATAACACAAACACATATTTATTATTTGGCATTCCAACCTTTTGACTATGAGCGTACCTGATGAGGGCTATTCCAGTAACGTACCTGATGAGGGCTATTCCAGTAACGTACCTGATGAGGGCTATTCCAGTAACGTACCTGATGAGGGCTATTCCAGTAACGTACCTGATGAGGGCTATTCCAGTAACGTACCTGATGAGGGCTATTCCAGTAACGTACCTGATGAGGGCTATTCCGGAAGCGTATCGTGCGCACTAAATTAGATATCTACCTTTTCATTACAATCTTTTGATCGATGCCTCTGCTGGCTGAATATTACTCCCGAGGATATCATCCTTTCAGTCGTCCATGATGCGGCACTGACATGCTTTATTAAATGCATTCATGCTGGAAAAAAGTTTTCGTAATATTATTTATTAAAACTAAGGTAAACCCCATCATGCATATATATCCTCAGCTGATTTGACACGACGGGTGCCACTAGTGAAGCAGTAACTGCTTACCTGTCTGGAGCACATTATTTCACTCCCAATTTTTAGTGGGGTTCGTGTTGCTCGATCTTTAGTTTTCTGTGTAGTGTTTTGTAGATCGTTGATTGGCCTTTTCGCTATAGACTTGTCTGTCCTTACGGATTCTGATTACCCCTTCGGCATCTTCAAGCTATTCTTGCCTATCCTGTTTAGGCCATTTTATTTCTTTGCTCTCAGAACCATATAAATTACTTGGCTTTCCATTTTTTACTATTGCTGAAGGTTATTCCTGAAACACCCCTTGTTAATATTGAAGAGTACTCATGGATGTAATCTGTGACGTTGTCGAGCATGTATTTGAATGAGCTGTATGAATTAACTTATTCTGATGTTGATCCATGTCAAAAGTGAAAATTTTGTTAAAAATAGATAAAAAAAAACTGAAATTCTTCAGACAATAGGCTTTACCTCATTTACCTAATGTCTTGCTTGCAGCTTCTTTCTTGGTAAACAAACTTGCTGTTTTTTTTGTTCTGATAAGAAGTTGACATTGTTTAATATGAATTTATAAGAATATTGTTTTCTACAAACCATTGACTGTTATGGTTAATTGTTTCCAATGTATTAATGTCAGTTCTTAAATTGTATTTATCTTACTACATCATCTTCATTTAATTACATCTAATCTTGGTGCTTTGGTTTGGTCTATGATGTTTAGCGCCACTTTCAACAATACTTCAGTTTCATCGTGGCGGTCAGTTGTATTGGTGGAGGAAACCGGAGTACCCGGAGAAAACCACCGACCTACCGCAAGTCACTGATAAATTTATCACAAATGTTTTATCGAGTACACCTTGCCTGAGCTGGGTTCGAAACCACAACGCTAGTGGTGATAGGCACTGATTGCATAGGTAGTTCTAAATCCAACTACCATACGATCACGACCACGACAGCCCCTCTTGAAATAAAAAATAGAAATAAAAGGATATATCATATGTACCCGCTTGTCATTCATTTTGTCTTATCACATTTAATTAAGAATTGAATGCATTCTTTTGAAGTTTCATTGGGGTATGAAAGCATTGACCGAAGTACATTTTCAATGAAGCACGGTAGCGCTTCATGTTGAAAATGTAGTTCGATCAACGCTTTCATACCCGAATGAAACTTCAAAAGAATGCCTTCAGTTCTTATTATTATATTTAAATCACACCAAAATTTAATATAGTTGAATTTTTCGTTGTCAATTTTATTTGTGTTAGATTATTTGCTGTTGGAAATTACTACGCCATTGATTGTTTACATCTGACGTCGTCATGGAGACACGTGCAAGTTCGGATTTGAGTTTCATTGGGATGTGAAATATCTCTTTTTTAATCATGTGACCACTTCATATCCAATCATATTGTAACATTTCAATGAAAAACGGAAGTAATGTAATTATTACTGTGTGACAAACGGGAAAACATTATATGTATATACATCCATATCGCATATTTAGTAAGGCAAGCCAAGATGACGAACGCTATATCTATATATAAAACATGTTGATGAGCTATTAAATAAATCGTTCATATACTGTTTTTCTTGCTCAAATATTAGACGTTTTATAAAAATACAACAGACTACTGTCTATAATTAAATTACCATGGTTACACCAAACATCACTGAGACCTAGACTAAGCAATGATTGTCTCTGTTGATATGACCATTTGCTTTCTTATCTTCACACTGGTTCTACAGCTGTTTTTATTATAACAGTATATAATTATGCACTTATTTGTAGACAATATTTTGAACCAATATTGTACAATTATTGACTTCTATGATCAATCCAAGATTGTTATATCGAACATCATTGAGACCTAGACTAAACATTTATTGTCTCAGCTCATTTTCCCACTTATTTTCATAGTGATTTTGCAGCTGCTCATTTTAATAGTATATAATTATGCACATATTAATAGACAATATTTTGAACGAATATTGAAGAATTATTAACTTCTAATAAGGTCAATATAAGGATTTATCAACCCAAGAAACCATTTTCACCGAGTTTCGCCAATGTAACACAAAACAGTGTTTACAGTTTTTAATTCATGTAATTATTATTAAAACTAAGCTCTCCTCTCTCAGGCATAGGTGACAGTAGTCTATTTTGGCCATCCTGTTTAAGCCCTTTGGTTTTCTTGCTCTCCTCCCTCAGACACAGGTGACAGTAGCCTATTGTGACCATCCTATTTAGGCCCTTTGGTTTTCTTGCTCTCCTCCCTCAGACACAGGTGACATTAGCCTATTTTGACCATCCTATTTAGGCCCTTTGGTTTTCTTGCTCTCCTCCCTCAGACATAGGTGACAGTAATCTATTTTGACCATCCTATTTAGGCCCTTTGGTTTTCTTGCTCTCCTCCCTCAGACACAGGTGACAGTAGTCTATTTTGACCATCCTATTTAGGCCCTTTGGTTTTCTTGCTCTCCTCCCTCAGACATAGGTGACAGTAGTCTATTTTGACCATCCTATTTAGGCCCTTTGGTTTTCTTGCTCTCCTCCCTCAGACATAGGTGACAGTAGCCTAGTTTGGCCATCCTGTCTTGCTCCCCTCCCTCAGACATAGGTGACAGTAGACTATGTTGGCCATCCTGTTTGGACCTTTTGGTTTTCTTGCTCTCCTCCTTCAGTCATAGGTGACAGTAGCCTATTTTGGCTATCCTGTTTAGGCCCTTTGGTTTTCTTGCTCTCCTCCCTCAGACATAGGTGACAGTAGTCTATTTTGACCATCCTATTTAGGCCCTTTGGTTTTCTTGCTCTCCTCCCTCAGACACAGGTGACATTAGCCTATTTTGACCATCCTATTTAGGCCCTTTGGTTTTCTTGCTCTCCTCCCTCAGACATAGGTGACAGTAGTCTATTTTGACCATCCTATTTAGGCCCTTTGGTTTTCTTGCTCTCCTCCCTCAGACATAGGTGACAGTAGCCTATTTTGGCCATCCTGTTTAGGCCCTTTGGTTTTCTTGCTCCCCTCCCTCAGACATAGGTGACAGTAGACTATGTTGGCCATCCTGTTTGGACCTTTTGTTTTTCTTGCTCTCCTCCTTCAGTCATAGGTGACAGTAGCCTATTTTGGCTATCCTGTTTAGGCCCTTTGGTTTTCTTGCTCTCCTCCTTCAGACATAGGTGACAGTAGCCTATTTTGGCCATCTTGTTTAGGCCCTTTGGTTTTCTTGCTCCCCTCCCTCAGACATAGGTGACAGTAGTCTATTTTGACCATCCTATTTAGGCCCTTTGGTTTTCTTGCTCTCCTCCCTCAGACATAGGTGACAGTAGCTTATTATGGCCATCCTGTTTGGACTTTTTGGTTTTCTTGCTCTCCTCCCTCAGACATAGGTGACAGTAGTCTATTTTGACCATCCTATTTAGGCCCTTTGGTTTTCTTCCTCTCCTCCCTCAGACACAGGTGACAGTAGCCTATGTTGGCTATCCTGCTTAGGCCCTTTGGTTTTCTTGCTCTCCTCCCTCAGACATAGGTGACAGTAGTCTATTTTGACCATCCTATTTAGGCCCTTTGGTTTTCTTGCTCTCCTCCCTCAGACATAGGTGACAGTAGTCTATTTTGACCATCCTATTTAGGCCCTTTGGTTTTCTTCCTATCCTCCCTCAGACACAGGTGACAGTAGTCTATTTTGGTCATCCTGTTTAGGCCCTTTGGTTTTCTTGCTCTCCTCCCTCAGACACAGGTGACAGTAGTCTATTTTGACCATCCTATTTAGGCCCTTTGGTTTTCTTCCTCTCCTCCCTCAGACACAGGTGACAGTAGTCTATGTTGGCCATCCTATTTAGGCCCTTTGGTTTTCTTGCTCTTCTCCTTCAGACATAGGTGACAGTAGCCTATTTTGACCATCCTATTTAGGCCCTTTGGTTTTCTTCCTCTCCTCCCTCAGACACAGGTGACAGTAGCCTATTTTGGCTATCCTGTTTAGGCCCTTTGGTTTTCTTGCTCTCCTCCCTCAGACATAGGTGACAGTAGTCTATTTTGACCATCCTATTTAGGCCCTTTGGTTTTCTTGCTCTCCTCCCTCAGACATAGGTGACAGTAGTCTATTTTGACCATCCTATTTAGGCCCTTTGGTTTTCTTGCTCTCCTCCTTCAGACATAGGTGACAGTAGTCTATTTTGGCCATCCTATTTAGGCCCTTTGGTTTTCTTGCTCTCCTCCCTCAGACATAGGTGACAGTAGTCTATTTTGACCATCCTATTTAGGCCCTTTGGTTTTCTTGCTCTCCTCCCTCAGACATAGGTGACAGTAGTCTATTTTGACCATCCTATTTAGGCCCTTTGGTTTTCTTCCTCTCCTCCCTCAGACACAGGTGACAGTAGTCTATTTTGGTCATCCTGTTTAGGCCCTTTGGTTTTCTTGCTCTCCTCCCTCAGACACAGGTGACAGTAGTCTATTTTGACCATCCTATTTAGGCCCTTTGGTTTTCTTCCTCTCCTCCCTCAGACACAGGTGACAGTAGTCTATTTTGACCATCCTATTTAGGCCCTTTGGTTTTCTTCCTCTCCTCCCTCAGACACAGGTGACAGTAGTCTATGTTGGCCATCCTATTTAGGCCCTTTGGTTTTCTTCCTCTCCTCCCTCAGACACAGGTGACAGTAGTATATGTTGGCCATCCTATTTAGGCCCTTTGGTTTTCTTGCTCTCCTCCCTCAGACATAGGTGACAGTAGTCTATTTTGACCATCCTATTTAGGCCCTTTGGTTTTCTTGCTCTCCTCCCTCAGACATAGGTGAGAGTAGTCTATTTTGACCATCCTATTTAGGCCCTTTGGTTTTCTTCCTCTCCTCCCTCAGACACAGGTGACAGTAGTCTATTTTGGTCATCCTGTTTAGGCCCTTTGGTTTTCTTGCTCTCCTCCCTCAGACACAGGTGACATTAGCCTATTTTGACCATCCTATTTAGGCCCTTTGGTTTTCTTGCTCTCCTCCCTCAGACATAGGTGACAGTAGTCTATTTTGACCATCCTATTTAGGCCCTTTGGTTTTCTTCCTCTCCTCCCTCAGACACAGGTGACAGTAGTCTATTTTAGTCATCCTGCTTAGGCCCTTAGGTTTTCTTGCTCTCCTCCCTCAGACACAGGTGACAGTAGTCTATTTTGACCATCCTATTTAGGCCCTTTGGTTTTCTTCCTCTCCTCCCTCAGACACAGGTGACAGTAGTCTATTTTGACCATCCTATTTAGGCTCTTTGGTTTTCTTCCTCTCCTCCCTCAGACACAGGTGACAGTAGTCTATTTTGACCATCCTATTTAGGCCCTTTGGTTTTCTTCCTCTCCTCCCTCAGACATAGGTGACAGTAGTCTATGTTGGCCATCCTATTTAGGCCCTTTGGTTTTCTTCCTCTCCTCCCTCAGACACAGGTGACAGTAGTCTATGTTGGCCATCCTATTTAGGCCCTTTGGTTTTCTTGCTCTCCTCCCTCGGACATAGGTGACAGTAGTCTATTTTGACCATCCTATTTAGGCCCTTTGGTTTTCTTGCTCTCCTCCCTCAGACATAGGTGACAGGAGTCAATTTTGACCATCCTATTTAGGCCCTTTGGTTTTCTTGCTCTCCTCCCTCAGACATAGGTGACAGTAGTCTATTTTGGTCATCCTGTTTAGGCCCTTTGGTTTTCTTGCTCTCCTTCCTCAGACATAGGTGACAGTAGCTTATTATGGCCATCCTGTTTGGACCTTTTGGTTTTCTTGCTCTCCTCCCTCAGTCATAGGTGACAGTAGCCTATTTTGACCATCCTGTTTGGCCCTTTAGGTTTTCTTGCTCTCCTCCCTCAGACATAGGTGACAGTAGTCTATTTTGACCATCCTATTTAGGCCCTTTGGTTTTCATGCTCTCCTCCTTCAGACACAGGTGAGAGTAGCCTATTTTGGCCATCCTGTTTGGACCTTTTGGTTTTCTTGCTCTCCTCCCTCAGACATAGGTGACAGTAGACTATGTTGACCATCCTGTTTAGATCCTTTGGTGTTCTTGCTCTCCTCCCTCAGACATAGGTGACAGTAGTCTATTTTGACCATCCTATTTAGGCCCTTTGGTTTTCTTCCTCTCCTCCCTCAGACACAGGTGACAGTAGCCTATTTTGGCTATCCTATTTAGGCCCTTTGGTTTTCTTGCTCTCCTCCCTCAGACATAGGTGACAGTAGCCTATTTTGGCCATCCTGTTTAGGCCCATTGGGTTTCTTGCTCCCCTCCCTCAGACATAGGTGACAGTAGACTATGTTGGCCATCCTGTTTGGACCTTTTGGTTTTCTTGCTCTCCTCCCTCAGTCATAGGTGACAGTAGCCTATTTTGGCTATCTTGTTTAGATCCTTTGGTTTTCTTGCTCTCCCCCCTCATATATAGGTGACGGTAGCCTATTTTGGTCATCCTGTTTAGGCCCTTTGGTTTTCTTGCTCTCCTCCCTCAGACACAGGTGACAGTAGCTTTTTATGGCCATCCTGTTTGGACCTTTTGGTGTTCTTGCTCTCCTCCTTCAGTCATAGGTGACAGTAGCCTATTTTGGCTATCTTGTTTAGATCCTTTGGTTTTCTTGCTCTCCTCCCTCAGACATAGGTGACAGTAGTCTATTTTGACCATCCTATTTAGGCCCTTTGGTTTTCTTGCTCTCCTCCCTCAGACATAGGTGACAGTAGCCTATTTTGACCATCCTATTTAGGCCCTTTGGTTTTCTTGCTCTCCTCCCTCAGACATAGGTGACAGTAGCCTATTTTGGCCATCCTGTTTAGGCCCTTTGGTTTTCTTGCTCCCCTCCCTCAGACATAGGTGACAGTAGACTATGTTGGCCATCCTGTTTGGACCTTTTGGTTTTCTTGCTCTCCTCCCTCAGACATAGGTGACAGTAGCCTATTTTGGTCATCCTGTTTAGGCCCTTTGGTTTTCTTGCTCTCCTCCCTCAGACATAGGTGACAGTAGCTTATTATGGCCATCCTGTTTAGGCCCTTTGTTTTTCATGCTCTCCCCCTCATATATAGGTGACGGTAGCCTATTTTGGCCATCCTGTTTAGGCCCTTTGGTTATCTTGCTCCCCTCCCTCAGACATAGGTGACAGTAGACTATGTTGGCCATCCTGTTTGGACCTTTTGGTTTTTTTGCTCTCCTCCTTCAGTCATAGGTGACTGTAGCCTATTTTGCCTATCCTGTTTAGGCCCTTTGGTTTTCTTGCTCTCCTCCCTCAGACATAGGTGACAGTAGTCTATTTTGACCATCCTATTTAGGCCCGTTGTTTTTCATGCTCTCCTCCCTCAGACATAGGTGGCAGTAGCCTAGTTTGGCCATGCTGTTTAGGCCCTTTGGTTTTATTGCTCTCCTCCCTCAGACATAGGTGACAGTAGCTTATTATGGCCATCCTATTTAGGCCCTTTTTTTACATGCGCTCCTCCCTCCGACATAGGTGACAGTAGCCTATTTTGACCATGCTGTTTTGGCCCTTTGGTTTTCTTACTCTCCTCCCTCCGACATAGGTGACAGTAGCTTATTTTGGCTATCCTTTTTAGGCCCTTTGGTTTTCTTGCTCCCACGCACTTTCAAGGTATTGGACTTTCAAATATTTTGGTATTGAGCGTACCTGATGATAGTTATTCCAGAAACACGTCGTGCACACTAAATAAGGTTAATAACAAAATTACCGAACTCCGAACAATCTTACAAAGGGAAAGTAAAAATTCATAATTATATAAACAGACAAAATCAGTCAACAACCGGAAAACTGTGAAAACCGTAATGACACTGACTTGGTACAGGCATTTCTAAAGAAATGGTGGGTTGAATCAGATTGTATAGCGCCAAACCTCCCGCTCTCATTACGGTTCAATGGTTCCGGCTGTCACATTAACAGTATTTAAATACAGGAACAAAATAGATAAAATAGTTGTCAAAGCAGTACCATATTCGGTGACGTAAATGTCAAAAATATTTTTACGTCACACATTGATAAACAAAATTATCCTTGACATGTGATATCTACGTTTTTAGTAACAAGCTTTCCGTTAAACCAAAAAGGTGGTTTTTTGATTGTTTAAGAATATATGAATATACAATGTATTTCATTTTACTCTACATTTTAATGAAAGGTTTTACAATTAGGAATAGAAAAAAAAATTAACAAAAAAGAAAAAAATATATATGTTGGTACTTTCATTAAGCAACACAGTGTATATATGATATTTGCTTGACTCAAGATAGCAAATTAAACTTTAACCTGCATGCCATCTTTATACCTGACGCAGCACCCGATAAGTGGGGCTTGCCTTACCCAATTTGTAGTTTTTTACATAGTGTTTTTGTTGTGCTTTGTTCACATATTTTTGTTCTTTTCCTTTACGCCAGTGTATTATATGTCCTTTTTCTATTTACGATACCTTCCATTAATTTTCTTGTGGATAAACACAACAGTATAGTAAAAATGAAAAGTTCACAGATACCAAAAGGGGTAATCAGAAGCCTTAATTAGAAAAAACAACATACAATGCAATAGCCAACAGAAATGTATTCAAAAGCCGTATTTCGAAGAAGGACAAACAATGCAATGGCCAACAGCAAAAGTACCCCCCCCCCCCCCACACACACACCAAAAAAATACCCAAAACAAAACAAAACAAATAAAGTCCAAAAAAAACAAGCCCCAAAGAAAACCCCACAAAGATGGTTGAGTAATTACTACAAAGAAAACTAAAGACTGCATATGATAATTTTTTGTTATGTCAGTTCATTGTCTCATATTAAATAAGATGGTTCTATTTTTGGTATGCTTCACACCGTTGTTATCGTATATTTAAATGGAATTTTGACAAGTCTAGATCAAACATTAACTCGTGTCAATTCTAATTGTAATCAAACTTTTAAATACAACTAGAACTTTTATGATATTTATGCGACATTTATTGCTTTGCTATTATTAGAATTGATATTATCTACAATGAATAAGGACAAGATTCGTATAGCAGATGTATACAATTATGACAAGTATAACATTAACTGTTGTCATCTCTAATGGTAATCAAACTTTAATATGAAAGGCAAATATCGTGGAATTTTTTGATTAAATATTTTTACTTAATATGTCACTTAATTTTAACTAAAATCAACTGCATAATATTAAAAATCCGCTCAAGAGCAGATTTTAAGAGCAAATCGCAAAATATTTGATAGCAGATAATTCTGTTTTCCAGTACAGTAATGTAAATGATATGCGCGTGACACAAGATTTGAACTCTTTCGGGGAGATTATCTCTCATGCGCAATGTTCAGTTGATGAAAAAAAAAAATTCCATAAGAATAATTGCATAATAAAATTGGTTTACACGATATGAAACAGACATATTCCTCAATAATCATTGTCAGGAATGTGTGTGTGCTTACCTCAGCATCCATGATTGTTTATCTTTTCTTCACGAGGTCATGATCGGTAATCATCGGAGCAAACTTTTCTTCACGAGGTTATGATCGATAATCATCGGAACAAAACAACCGAAAGTTAATCAGTCTCCACAATAATGGCGAGGACGATAAACATGCACACGGATTTGCAGATTTCTAGTTGTTGGGAACATATTTCGACTTGAAACATGCATGAATAGCTTAGTAAACGTATTCCAAATTGCATTTTCATGGAAAAATTGTCTTCACCCAAAGCTGGTGTAATATTACTTTAAATACAACTAGAACGTTTATGATATTTATACGACGTCTATTGTTTTGCTATTATTATAATTTATATTAGCTACCATGAATAAGGACAAGATTCGTTCGTGTATACAATGTGATTAATTGTGATTTTCTATAAATATCGTAAGAATATTCGGAATATGATATCTTTAATGTCGAGTTAACTTTGATATATATTCAAGGTAAGTAGTCATGTAAACTCAAAAGTACATCGAATTTAATATTTGTGATGAATATTTCTTTTTATTTCTATTTGCACAAATACAAAAACGTAACAAATTGAAAAACTAAAAATACTACACCGTCAAAACAGTTTCAAATGGCAACAGAACGATAGCAGAAATAGACAACATCGATACCTCTGAACACACATACAATACCAATCACTTTCATGATTTGGAAAAGGCATTTTTATAACAATGGCGGGGTTAAGCTAGTTTTACAACACAAACTTCTTCTCATAATGAAATGACGCGGTTATGTTAGTTTCTGCTCATATGAGTAAAATACCACCAACCCTCGCATATAACTGAGTGAGCAGTGTCGTTATAAGAACGTTAATTCCTAATCCTGAAATTTATGCATAATATTTTCATTCTTCGTGGCAAATAAATTAGCATATGCATATTATTAGTTCTTTAAAAGAGAACATATGGCATACATCTTCTAAGAAAGTGTGGTTTGGATGCCGAATTATTGGGTTTAATCCCACCACATTGTTGTATCTGTTCCAGTGATTTTCTAAGATTGCTATCGACTTCTGTCGTTGTTATTTCTAGGAAGATGAGTAGTTATTGTACATTGTACTGTGAATTCATTTATTTGGTCGAATTCTAATTCTCATAGTTTTCGTTGGTTTAGTCAAACAATGAAACATAGTACACAACGAAAGGAACGTGTGAATTATCACAAAACACGAATTCAAATGTTAACGAAGACATACCATATCATTCTTGAGATAAAAGGATTGTCCACAGATATGTCAAGATGTTCAAAATTGTGTTGTGATAAAGCTTATTAATTTCGTCAACAATCACTTGGATTGATCTATCATGGATAATTGATGAAAAACCAATTATTGATTGAAAATCTCTACTTGTCCTAAAGATCTAGGTTAAAACCTTCAAATTTGATATACAAGTAGACTACAACAGATACAGACAAGCAGATGAAATATAAACGTTGATGTCAAATTTAGTGCGTTCGAGGCGTCTCTGGAATAACCTACATCAGGTACGCTCAATACCGAAATACTTGAAAGCCAAATAACGTAAAACTATTCGAGAGCAATAAAATCAAAAGGTCCTAAATAGGATAACAAAAATCAGCTAAGGTCACATATGCATGATTGAGCAGAACCTTAGTTTTGATGATAATTACATTATTTAGGAATTGTCAATTTGAGTAAGAATTATATCTTATAAACCATATCAGAACCGAGATATTGAAAACTTGGAAGAGACTTGGATCCATCGACTCTTATTTCTTCTACTCTTTGCTGGTTGACGTCATATCAACATGGTTTATATGGTTACGCTTATTTGATTGGTATTCAATTGTTGTAATTGATTGTAGAAGTTGTCATAACAACAACTAGTATCCATTTTAGGACGCATTAAATTAACAGATACAGTCAAATTTGTACATGCAGTTACCTCTATTAAGCGTTCACCTGTATTTAACGATCACATTCTCTTGTCCTGTCATAGAACATGTCATGGCTAGACGAAGTCACAGTTTGTATAAGTCATTTCTATTCTAACCCGCTACACGTTATTGAAGAGCCGGAACCAAGCCAGGAAGCTGTGCGGTCATGTATACGTGTGCTAGGAGTATCGATTTTGCCTCTGCTCTACGTTTTGCGATTTGATTATGGAATTGATGCGACTGTATGATATTTTCACTATGCAAAAGGAGCTTTACAGTCTAATCGATCTACCCGCACAAAAATCATATACTAGTAATATCTTGGAGCAAACGAGTGACAGTTCGAGTAAGTAATGAAATAGGGAATAACTATTGTTTATCCAAGTACTTCATTCTGCTAGCTCAATAAAGCAATGCTTCGCGGGTAGACATTTCGCTTCACTCAGGCATATATTATCATAACTCCGAGCCAAAGCAAATTCCTCGAATAACAGACATGTATTTACCAGTATATAAAACTACGTTCATTAAGCCATAATGTCGTAATATGTATATGGCTTTATAATATCGTAAAATGTATATGGCTTTACAAAGAGATATTTGACATTCCTAGTATGGTATTCATTTACCAATAACATGATTTGTTTTTTTAAACTTTGACATCTCAGATTGAAATGCAAGCTTTAAAAACTGGTTAAATGTATCAAAATATGTCATTTATGTTTATAAAGTTATATACTATCCACGATTTTTACTATGGCTTCTTAAAGGTGGAACTAAATACCATAGATTGATTGTTGGTGGTTATCGTCAACAAGCATTATTTCAGATATAATTGTGGCTGGGAAAATGTTAGCAAACAATTAAAGTTGTTGCTAGCAAATACGTAACACTTGGAAGGTAAGCATTATGATGAGTTGGGTGGGTACGAAAATTTTAGTCAATGTGCCTTCTCTTTTCCGATAGAAATATTCGTTAGCATACAGTGAACGTTATACTCTCTAAGCACATTTTCCACCATCATGTTTTCCGTATTATAACATGGACGCCACCCAATCAAAAAGAAAACACATATCCACCACATGGGGAAACACTATGTTGCTCTATGAGTTAAGCCATGGAAGCCGTCACAAATACCCAGGCATGTCCATAGGACCAAATTTATGCTTGTATTATCTTTAAGTCAACACTTTGTCAAAGAAAAAAAGATATATAATGTTTTACAAATTAACCCCCTTGACCAGTAGCAAATAAATATTCAGGTATGTTAATGTACTTGAATAAAATCAACTGGTTCTTTTCTCGCTTATCTTTATATAAAATATCTATGTAAATGATTTGTCCATTTCAGCTTTTTATCGATGTAGGGTTGATATTTGCTTTCATGGAGTAACCGAGTTGTTTTTTAGAAATCTATACACTGTGCCAAATAAACCAATTTTCCAAATATGGTAATTATATTTAATTTCTTTACTGTTTGGATTGAATTTCCATTACTATAACTCCGTCACGAAGGTAAATTGTAGATAAATAAGCGATAGAGAAAACCGAAGGGACAATCACCAATGGACAACCCAGAGACATTGGCAGCATTAGGTACACAAGACACAGGAGGAAGACAAACAAACACAAAGCAAAACCACAAGACAGACAACTAAAAGGATGAGCAATACGGACTCCATCAAACATTGAGGTTGAACACGTGTGCTCGTGAAGGGTCAGAAGTTCATGCCTCTAATGTTTTGATTGGACAATTGGAATATATGAATTCCTCCTTGAATTTCTCTACGGATATTTAGCATTAACTGGTAGCCATCTTTGTTTCAAAGGGACCCGGAGTTGTTATCTTGCTTTGTTAATTTCACCTCTACATTTGTAACAACACCTTTATGGTTAAGCTTAGGAATATATGCGGTGTATTAGAGAATTAAATACAGGTATGCTAAAGTTGTCCAAAGTTGTTTTCCAGTGTTTCCTCTTCATTATACGTACCATTTGACATTATTCAGACTTACGAGGACATCAACCTGATTGCTACCATGCTACACTTCCGTACAATGGCCACACAATCTTCTATGACACGAGAATAAAACACGTAGATAAAAATTAATTCAAATGAAGGATGTGTTATTGTTGGATTCACTTTAGTTTGACGCAATGTGGTGAGAATTTTTCAACCGAAATGAAAATCGGCGATACAGAGTAAAGTTATGTCATAGAAACTTGCAATCTGCAGTAGGGAGAAATTGTTAGTTGTATAAAACTCAAGGTTTTTATTAAAGTATATAAACATATTTTCAAAACATACTTCAAATTACCATAAACAATATGGAAAAACAACCTTTGTTCATATATTTTTGAAATTTTGTATGGCTTAGCAAGGAGATGTTTGACCTTTCCTGGTGTGATATTTATTTAAGAACATTATGTTTTATCCATCAAATCTCTGAGAATGACATGAAAATAGTAAAATAGTTTAATATACCCATGAAGCCTATACAATGTCTAGCTTGATCTATGGCAACTTGTCATTCATACAAAGAAGTATAGTGTGGTTTTCGTAAATTATTTATTGGGGTTCGTGTTACTCGATCTTTAATTTTATGTCTATGTTTTGTAGATCATTGTTGGTCCTTTTTTTGTACATTGTGCTGTCTGTCCTTCGTGGACTTACCGATTCTGATTATCCCGTTGGTATCTTAAAACTCGTCTTAATTACAGAAATATGTTTGTATCATATAATCTACCGGGTATATCACAATGGCTAGTTAAAACAGTAAGACAAATATTGATTAGTTAATATATTGTAGACATAGGTGTTCAAAATGTGACGCTATGCTCTGTTTTAATAAATACCGGAAGTACATTCAACCGGAAATTCGGCAATTATCGTAAACAGGTTCAAATGTAAATTCCAAACGTGCAAATACACAGCTATTATTTTGTATCTGGTTGTCGTAATTTGTATTTAGAAAAAAATAATTTTAATGCTATTTGAGCAGAATGTCAGGTATATTGATAAAGAGAGCACAATGAAAAACATGGCATTAAGATGTGACAGGTAAATGGATATTTTATTGCCACAAGTAAGCGAATAAATAGTGAATAGAGTCGGAAAATTCACAATAGAAACGGCTATGTTCTGTGATAGAAACTTGCAATCTGTCGTGGGGAGAAAATGTTATTTGTATGAAACTCAAGGTTTCAATTAAAGTATACACATACCTCAAATTACCATAAACAACATAGAAAAAACAGTCTTTGCTCATATATTTTTGAAATTTTGCATGGCTTAACAAAGAGATGTTTGACCGTTTCTTGTGTAGTATTTAATTAAGAACAGTATGTGTTATCCATCAAATCTCTGAGAATGACACGGGAGTAGTAAGTTTAATATACACATGAAACCTATAACATTTCTAGCTTGGTGTATGGCAACTGGTCATTCATACAAAGTAGTATAGTGTGGTTTTTGTAAATTACAGCAATACGTTTTTATCGCAATGGCTAGGTAAAACATTAAGAAAAAGATTGATTATTTGATATATTGTAGACATATGTATTCAAAATGTGACGTCATGCTTTGTTTTAATTTATATCGGAAGTTATTGGGAATTCGGTAATTGTCGAAAAGGTTAGGAAACCAGTTACCGCTTCTATCAACCATTTCTCGTTTTCTAATAAGTGCAAGTTGCATACGATGGATGTCACTAATGGAACAGGAACTGCTTATCCTTCCGGAGTACCTGAGCTCACCCCCGGTTTTCAGGGGGGTTCGTGTTACTCGATCTTTAGTTTTATATGTATGTGTTGTTGATCGTTGTTTGTCCTTTTGTCCTTTTTCTTTTGGCCATTGTGTTGTCTGTTCTTCTTCGATATACGGATTCTGATTGTCCCTTTGGTATCTTCAAACACTTCTTCTCCAAGCAAGAACCACTAATTTACGCCCCGTATTTAGACAACCAGACAACCAACGGACACCTTTGGTTGATGTGGTCTATCCACATGGGAGAGACTGGATTATTTAGTTAATAATGTGTGAGTTACCAAGACATCATTGTTTTCAAAAAAGCTTACATATGACAGTCAGAGAAACAATATCACAGTTGTTTAATATAAAGAAAATTTACGTAAAATAAACAACATATATTTTCGTATTTATATTGATTTATTTTTAACATATTCAATGCCACGTATCCTTTGTGACTCAGTATACGTAAACATGATTATGTTGTCTATTTTTGTGTGTTGTTTGTCCAGCTTAATTGTGGAAATAGATTTAATCTGAAGTTTTTAGTCAAGTCTATTTTTTTTAAACGTCAATATTTTATAGCAATAATTTAATTAATAGAATGAAGGTAAAACAAACATTTCATCGCCATTTATTATACAATATTGATTCAAAATATCTAATCACTGTAATATGTAATAAAATCTTCAACAAACTCAATAATATGCAAATGATTATTATTTGTAATTAACTATTATTATATTTATGGTTCATGATATAAAATTTATCTCATTTGTGTATTCCAGAATAATAAGTTTGGCTTCAGAAAAAAATCATTAAGAGACAAAAAATTGCTTTATGGATTGGCTAGATTGAAGTCATCGTTACGAACATTATACAGTTGTCATAACGATTTCGTTGTCCGTGACGAAATATCCATATCTCAAATGACAATGACTCTTTTCCTTTCTACGTAGATTTTATCTTTCCCCTATCACCGATAAGACTTTTATCTGGCTTGACTGTATGCATGATTAACACGACGAGTGTCTTATAATGAGCAAGAACTACTGACCTATCGCCAGCACCTGGTTTCACCTCTAGTTTTGTGGGGTCCGTATTGCTCAACATTTTAGTTTCCTATGTTGTGTTGTGGTTTGTTTTTTCGTTTTGTTTGTCTTCGTCCTGTGTCTTGTAGGCCCAATGATTGCCCTTTTGGTTTTCGCGAAGGTTTATTTAATCAAGGGATAAAATGTCAATGCCATGAAGCTCCCTTAATCATCAAACGAAACATCACAAGAACCCATGACAACCAAACAACATCTTGAATTCTGCTCAATGTTATTCAATGGATGTTCGAAATGAGGAATTAAATAAATCATATACAAATATTTGATTTGTATTTGGGTTGGGGGCCAATCAAACTTTTAACCACGCCACTTTTTATTAAAGTGACTGTACAAAGCCAGGACAGTGAGCAGTCATGTATTTGTGTGTTAGGGATGCCCAATTCTACGATTTTTATATTTGATTTTTGGAATTATTTCCACAGTATGGTATTGCCTGTACCAAGTCAGGGTCATTACGGTTTTCACAGTTTTTCCGTTGTTGACTGATTTTGTCTGTTTATATACTTATGAGTTTTGACTTTCCCTTTGTAAGATTGTTCGGAGTTCGGTAATTTTGTTATTACCCTTATTGGTTGTTTGTCATTTTACTGTATTCAGCCTTAGCTTGAGTTGGTTAATTTTAGCACGCATAATGTACATAGCAATATCGGTACTGAGTCTAATTAGCTAACACAACATTATGTCAGAGTTTAACATCTCTCCAACAAATTATCCACTATCGGGAATACACGATTGAGCACGCTCCGATACTCTCCATTCACCAGCCGTAGATCAATTCATGTCAAAGCCGTTGTTTCGTGACTGCTCCGTATTTTAAATTAGTAGTTCCATAACAATATAACATCACTCAAATGTTCCTATTTGATATTGAACAGATAATGAAATAAAGAAGTGGATATCAAATTTAGTGCGCACAACGTGTTTCTGAAATAACCATCACCAGGTACGTTCACAGTCGAAAGGATGGAAAGCCACATACTTTTAAAAGTTTTGGGAGCAGATAAAACAAAGGGTCTAAACAGGATCGCCATATTCGGCTAAGGTCTCAAGGTCACCTATGCTCGAGGGAGGAAAACCTTAGTCTTAATAATAATTACATTATTTAGGAACTGTAAATTTCAATAAATATATCTATTAAACTATATACTAAGTCAGTGCTGAAGCACTGACTATTGCGCGGATGATACCCTCGCGGAGCAATAGTCCAACAGCAGAGGCAAAAGTTAGATAACGTCGATAGCACAAGTGTAAATATGAGTTGATTGGCTGTAATATAGTTATTCGGAAATAATCAAAATGTTTTAATATGACTAATGAATAATTCATGACTACCATAATTTCTCCCAGTTGACACGCGAGAGATAGTTGGCGAGTATCGGATGGTGATGAGCCACGAATTACAGACAAAGTAATAGCCTTTAACTTCCAATAGTGTCCGCACAAAAACGATGTTCGGTTCGTCTTTACCTCCAGTTGTTTGAAGGGTGGCTCATGTCTTATTTACGTTATTTACGTACAGTGGTGTCCAACACATGTTGTGTTGTGTCTTTGTTTTGTTTTTCTTCGTCTTGTGTACTCTGTGTTGTCAGTTTCTCCGAATTGTCCATTCTTGATTGCCCCTTCGGTTTTCTCTGACGTTTATATTCAACAAAGACGTTCTTTTATCATTAGTGTATTAGATATGTATTTCTCAATTTGAAAACATTTATTAAATAAATTTTAATATTACTATCAAGATCTTTATATTTTAAACAAATTAAATTAAATATCATTCCTCATTTTTATTTTTATATGAAAATTGGTCAAATAACTACAATAGACTTATTCCAACACTTCTATTTTCAATATTCGAGAATAAGTGTTTCCATTCTTAGACATACAGACATACAGAGTATGTCGATATCCAATACATTGTACAAGCATAGAACTGACAATCAGACCATTTGCATGTAAAACTATTTTATTCATAACGAACATAACAACGTAAATATAATTATAAGTTTCATGTGCACAAAGCATCTCTAGATAACCTTAGTAATTACAAAGACTCTAAACAGGACAACCAAACTCGGTTACTATTACCAGAATAAGTCTTAATACAGTATATGATTGAAGAAATGGACACCAACATGCTAACAAGATTTATCATTGAACACATATACCTGTTGGAGAAACCTTATAAGATAGCAATACGATATGAACAATCTAATTTAGATTAGATGTTTGTTGTATTTCTTTTTTCTTTTAATTTCTTTGGTGATACACTAAGAACAGTTTGAAGATACCAAAGGGGTAATCAGAAGTAGTAAATCTAAGATACCAAAGATGTAATCAGAAGTAGTAAATCTAAGATACCAAAGGTGTAATCAGAAGTAGTAAATCTAAGATACCAAAGGTGTAATCAGAAGCCGTAAATCTAAGATACCAAAGGGGTAATCAGAAGCCGTAAATCTAAGATACCAAAGGGGTAATTAGAAGCAGTAAATCTAAGATACCAAAGGGGTAATCAGAAGCAGTAAAAAATCTACGATACCAAAGGGTTAATCAGAAGCACTAAATCTACGATACCAAAGGGGTAATCAGAAGACGTAAATCTAAGATACCAAAGGAGTAATCAGAAGCCGTAAATATAAGATACCAAAGGGGTAATCAGAAGCAGTAAAAAATCTACGATACCAAAGGGGTAAACAGAAGCAGTAAATCTAAGATATCAAAGGGGTAATCAGAAGCAGTAAATCTAAGATACCAAAGGGGTAATCAGAAGCAGTAAATCAAAGATACCAAAGGGGTAATCAGAAGCCGTAATCTAAGATATCAAAGGGGTAATCAGAAGCAGTAAATCTAAGATACCAAAGGGGTAATCAGAAGCCGTAAATCTAAAATATCAAAGGGGTAATCAGAAGCCGTAAATCTAAGATACTAAAGGGGTAATCAGAAGCAGTAAATCTAAGATACCAAAGGGGTAATCAGAAGCAGTAAATCTAAGATACCAAAGCGGTAATCAGAAGCCGTAAATCAAAGATACCAAAGTGGTAGTCAGAAGTAGTAAATCTAAGATACCAAAGGGGTAATCAGAAGCAGTAAATCAAAGATACCAAAGGGGTAATCAGAAGCAGTAAGTCTAACATACCAAAGGGTTAATCAGAAGCAGTAAATCTAAGATACCAAAGGAGTAATCAGAAGCAGTAAATCTAAGATACCAAAGGGGTAATCAGAAGTAGTAAACCTAACATACCAAAGCGGTAATCAGAAGCAGTAAATCTAAGATACCAAAGGGGTAATCAGAAGCCGTAAATATAAGTTACTAAAGGGGTTATCAGAAGCAGTAAAACTAAGATACCAAAGGAGTAATTAGAAGCCGTAAATCTAAGAAACCAAAGGGGTAATCAGAAGCAGTAAATCAAAGATACCAAGGGGGTAATCAGAAGCAGTAAATCAGACACCACATGGGTAATCAGAAGCCGTAAATATAAGATACTAAAGGGGTAATCAGAAGCAGTAAATCTAAGATACCAAAGGGGTAATCAGAAGTAGTAAATCTAAGATACCAAAGGGGTAATCAGAAGCAGTAAATCTAAGATACCAAAGGGGTAATCAGAAGACGTAAATCTAAGATACCAAAGGGGTAATCAGAAGCAGTAAATCTAAGATACGAAAGTGGTAATCAGAAGCAGTAAATCTAAGATATCAAAGGGGTAATCAAAAGCCGTAAATCTAAAATACTAAAGGGATAATCAGAAGTAGTAAATCTAAGATACCAAAGGGGTAATCAGAAGCGGTAAATCTAAGATACCAAAGGGGTAATCAGAAGCAGTAAATCAAAAACACCAAAGGGGTAATCAGAAACCGTAAATCTAAGATACCAAAAGGGTAATCAGAAGTAGTAAATCTAAGATACCAAACCGGTAATCAGAAGCAGTAAATCTAAGATAATAAAGGGGTAATCAGAAGTATTAAATCTAAGATACCAAAGCGGTAATCAGAAGCAGTAAATCTAAGATACCAAAGGGATAATCAGAAGCAGTAAATCAAAGATACCAAAGGGGTAATCAGAAGCAGTAAGTCTAAGATACCAAAGGGTTATTCAGAAGCAGTAAATCTAAGATACCAAAGGAGTAATCAGAAGACGTAAATCTAAGATACCAAAGGGGTAATCAGAAGCAGTAAATCTAAGATATCAAAGGGGTAATCAGAAGCCGTAAATCTAAGATACCAAAGGGGTAATCAGAAGCAGTAAATCTAAGATACCAAAGGGATACTCAGAAGCCGTAAATCTAAGATACCAAAGGGTAATCAGAAGCAGTAAATCTAAGATACCAAAGGGGTAATCAGAAGTAGTAAACCTAAGATACCAAAGTGGTAATCAGAAGCAGTAAATCTAAGATACCAAAGGGGTAATCAGAAGCCGTAAATATAAGATACTAAAGGGGTAATCAGAAGCAGTAAAACTAAGATACCAAAGGAGTAATTAGAAGCCGTAAATCTAAGATACCAAAGGGGTAATCAGAAGCAGTAAATAAAAGATACCAAGGGGGTAATCAGAAGCAGTAAATCAGACATCACATGGGTAATCAGAAGCCGTAAATATAAGATACTAAAGGGGTAATCAGAAGCAGTAAATCTAAGATACCAAAGGGGTAATCAGAAGTAGTAAATCTAAGATACCAAAGCGGTAATCAGAAGCAGTAAATCTATGATACCAAAGGGGTAATCAGAAGACGTAAATCTAAGATACCAAAGGGGTAATCAGAAGCAGTAAATCTAAGATACGAAAGTGGTAATCAGAAGCAGTAAATCTAAGATATCAAAGGGGTAATCAGAAGTAGTAAACCTAAGATACCAAAGTGGTAATCAGAAGCAGTAAATCTAAGATACCAAAGGAGTAATCAGAAGCCGTAAATATAAGATACTAAAGGGGTAATCAGAAGCAGTAAAACTAACATACCAAAGGAGTAATTAGAAGCCGTAAATCTAAGATACCAAAGGGGTAATCAGAAGCAGTAAATCAAAGATACCAAGGGGGTAATCAGAAGCAGTAAATCAGACATCACATGGGTAATCAGAAGCCGTAAATATAAGATACTAAAGGGGTAATCAGAAGCAGTAAATCTAAGATACCAAAGGGGTAATCAGAAGTAGTAAATCTAAGATACCAAAGCGGTAATCAGAAGCAGTAAATCTATGATACCAAAGGGGTAATCAGAAGACATAAATCTAAGATACCAAAGGGGTAATCAGAAGCAGTAAATCTAAGATACGAAAGTGGTAATCAGAAGCAGTAAATCTAAGATATCAAAGGGGTAATCAAAAGCCGTAAATCTAAAATGCTAAAGGGGTAATCAGAAGTAGTAAATCTAATATACCAAAGGGGTAATCAGAAGCAGTAAATCTAAGATACCAAAGGGGTAATCAGAAGCAGTAAATCAAAGACACCAAAGGGGTAATCAGAAACCGTAAATCTAAGATACCAAAAGGGTAATCAGAAGTAGTAAATCTAAGATACAAAACCGGTAATCAGAAGCAGTAAATCTAAGATAATAAAGGGGTAATCAGAAATAGTAAATCTAAGATACCAAAGCGGTAAGCAGAAGCAGTAAATCTAAGATACCAAAGGGGTAATCAGAAGCAGTAAAAAATCTACGATACCAAAGGGTTAATCAGAAGCACTAAATCTACGATACCAAAGGGGTAATCAGAAGACGTAAATCTAAGATACCAAAGGAGTAATCAGAAGCCGTAAATATAAGATACCAAAGGGGTAATCAGAAGCAGTAAAAAATCTACGATACCAAAGGGGTAAACAGAAGCAGTAAATCTAAGATATCAAAGGGGTAATCAGAAGCAGTAAATCTAAGATACCAAAGGGGTAATCAGAAGCAGTAAATCAAAGATACCAAAGGGGTAATCAGAAGCCGTAATCTAAGATATCAAAGGGGTAATCAGAAGCAGTAAATCTAAGATACCAAAGGGGTAATTAGAAGCAGTAAATCAAAGATACCAAAGGGGTAATCAGAAGCAGTAAGTCTAAGATACCAAAGGGTTAATCAGAAGCAGTAAATCTAAGATACCAAAGGAGTAATCAGAAGACGTAAATCTAAGATACCAAAGAGGTAATCAGAAGCAGTAAATCTAAGATATCAAAGGGGTAATCAGAAGACGTAAATCTAAGATACCAAAGGAGTAATCAGAAGACGTAAATCTAAGATATCAAAGGGGTAATCAGAAGCAGTAAATCTAAGATATCAAAGGGGTAATCAGAAGACGTAAATATAAGATACCAAAGGGGTAATCAGAAGCAGTAAATCTAAGATACCAAAGGGGTAATCAGAAGCCGTAAATATAAGATACTAAAGGGGTAATCAGAAGCAGTAAAACTAAGATACCAAAGGAGTAATTAGAAGCCGTAAATCTAAGATACCAAAGGGGTAATCAGAAGCAGTAAATCAAAGATACCAAGGGGGTAATCAGAAGCAGTAAATCAGACATCACATGGGTAATCAGAAGCCGTAAATATAAGATACTAAAGGGGTAATCAGAAGCAGTAAATCTAAGATACCAAAGGGGTAATCAGAAGTAGTAAATCTAAGATACCAAAGCGGTAATCAGAAGCAGTAAATCTATGATACCAAAGGGGTAATCAGAAGACATAAATCTAAGATACCAAAGGGGTAATCAGAAGCAGTAAATCTAAGATACGAAAGTGGTAATCAGAAGCAGTAAATCTAAGATATCAAAGGGGTAATCAAAAGCCGTAAATCTAAAATGCTAAAGGGGTAATCAGAAGTAGTAAATCTAAGATACCAAAGGGGTAATCAGAAGCAGTAAATCTAAGATACCAAAGGGGTAATCAGAAGCAGTAAATCAAAGACACCAAAGGGGTAATCAGAAACCGTAAATCTAAGATACCAAAAGGGTAATCAGAAGTAGTAAATCTAAGATACAAAACCGGTAATCAGAAGCAGTAAATCTAAGATAATAAAGGGGTAATCAGAAATAGTAAATCTAAGATACCAAAGCGGTAAGCAGAAGCAGTAAATCTAAGATACCAAAGGGGTAATCAGAAGCAGTAAATCTAAGATACCAAAGGGGTAATTAGAAACAGTAAATCTAAGATACCAAAGGGGTAATCAGAAGCAGTAAAAAATCTACGATACCAAAGGGTTAATCAGAAGCACTAAATCTACGATACCAAAGGGGTAATCAGAAGACGTAAATCTAAGATACCAAAGGAGTAATCAGAAGCCGTAAATATAAGATACCAAAGGGGTAATCAGAAGCAGTAAAAAATCTACGATACCAAAGGGGTAAACAGAAGCAGTAAATCTAAGATATCAAAGGGGTAATCAGAAGCAGTAAATCTAAGATACCAAAGCGGTAAGCAGAAGCAGTAAATCTAAGATACCAAAGGGGTAATCAGAAGCAGTAAATCTAAGATACCAAAGGGGTAATTAGAAACAGTAAATCTAAGATACCAAAGGGGTAATCAGAAGCAGTAAAAAATCTACGATACCAAAGGGTTAATCAGAAGCACTAAATCTACGATACCAAAGGGGTAATCAGAAGACGTAAATCTAAGATACCAAAGGAGTAATCAGAAGCCGTAAATATAAGATACCAAAGGGGTAATCAGAAGCAGTAAAAAATCTACGATACCAAAGGGGTAAACAGAAGCAGTAAATCTAAGATATCAAAGGGGTAATCAGAAGCAGTAAATCTAAGATACCAAAGGGGTAATCAGAAGCAGTAAATCAAAGATACCAAAGGGGTAATCAGAAGCCGTAATCTAAGATATCAAAGGGGTAATCAGAAGCAGTAAATCTAAGATACCAAAGGGGTAATTAGAAGCAGTAAATCAAAGATACCAAAGGGGTAATCAGAAGCCGTAATCTAAGATACCAAAGGGGTAATCAGAAGCAGTAAATCTAAGATACCAAAGGGGTAATCAGAAGCAGTAAATCTAAGATACCAAAGGGGTAATTAGAAACAGTAAATCTAAGATACCAAAGGGGTAATCAGAAGCAGTAAATCAAAGAAAGACAGACAAGACAATGACCAAAACAAAAAGTACAAAGAGACAAACAATGATGTACAAAACACACGAACCTCACCACCAAAAATGGGGGTGAACTCGTGTGTTCCGGAAGGGTAAGCTGTTCCTGTTGCACATTTGGCACCTGTCGTGTTACTCTCTTTACCAACCAGGAAATGCGTCTTGAATGAGGAAAGGTGTGCGCTATAAGACCACTGAAGAGTGTTTCGAGTACTGGAACAACCATGCAGAATGTGTAATGTTTGATTAGGAACCGTTTATGTCCTTTGTGATTTAGTTGTATGACGTAGATTGTTGAAACCCTATAATCATTGTCCTATTGTGACTATTTTTATATTATATTGTTTCATGGTGTCTAGATTAGTCGTTTGTCTGGCATTATGGGACATTATTGTTTAATCTAGAGTGTCTATCACAATGCAATTAATGTATAATTCAATACATTGTTGACTTCCGTCTAGAACCACTTTAAAGTCGGTCATCTAATGTACAAAAACTGTACTCGACGAAACTAGAAATAAACTAGATAATTATTTAACCAGGTTAATAAGCTTAGTTTTGTGAAACTGAAACCGAATTGGAACGAATAGCTTAAACATTTATTGCGTTAAATATATCAATGGCAACAAATGTCAAATGTCGATTCAAAAGCTTATGTTATTGTGTTTGTATGTCTTGATATAGTGAATGAGTTAAAACATTCTGTTATATGACTTCCGATAATGTCTTTTCTGATTGGCTGACGTCCCTAGTAACGTTCTTTGATAAAACGTTATATTCAACGCGCAAAAAGTCACGAGAGTTGAACATAGCATTCCAACGCTCCTCCAGACACCTTAAAATAGAAATGGTGTTTCCCAATTATCTTAAAAGTAGTAGCCAATCATCATCGTGTTATGTTTTGTCATCGACTAATGAGATGCGTTCTTACTAATTACCTTCGGTACACAATTAAATTAATAATGGGTATCGAAAGCAAAATTACTTTGAAACATATAGTACTTGGATACAAGATAGATGATAAAGACTATCTTGGATTAATTTTTTTGATAATAGTTGTAGGGTTTTCCATCTACAAATCGTACTATATATCTGAACAGAAAACAAATTATATTGATGTTAATAGAATATTTGCCAATGAATATATTAAAAGAATAAATGAAAATAAAACACTTCAAGAGTGAACATTTTTAATGAAAGTAAAAAATTATATAATAAATGCAAAATAAATAAATGTTTCCAAAAGGTATTGAATAGAAATTGTATTTAGGTTGTATATATATTTCATGTAATTCTGATCATAGCCCTGGATAATCAGAACAAGATGTAACAGGGAAACACCAAAAGCAGCTTGGACTTTTGGTGTGTTAATTGTAGCAAGCATTTGAATAAAAGATATTACGTTGTTAAAACAATTTAATAATAATGGGAGACGTTGGGCAGATAGGGGTTCAAATTTGATTTAATGTCATATAATAAAACAGTTAATGACTTTCAATTTCGGTGAATACAAGGATTGAACAACCCATGGAACATGATATTCACCTCGTATGCCTCGGTGAGTATCATATTCCATGGGTTGATCAATCCTTGTATTCACCTCATCGAAAGTCATCAATTGTATAGTATTCAATATACCAATGGCACCAAATGTTAAATGTCGAATCAAAAGCTTAAGCAATTTTGTGTGTGTGTCTTGAAATAATCTTGAAATAAAGTGTTTTCTTATTCGTCTTATCTAATTCAACATACTACATACAATGATAGACATAATTTGGCTGATATAATTTTGTATAAATATTGTTTAATAAAGAAATAGCCATACAAACTTGATTTTCATGTTGCGCAAGCCTATTTATGTAGTACAGCTTCCGTTGATTCAAAAGCTTATGTAATTGTGTTCGTATGTCATGAAATAATCTTGAAATACAGCTTAACTCATTTGTTCTCGTCCTATTCGACATATTACATACAATAATAGACATAATTTGTCTGATGTAATCTTGAAGAAATGTTGGTTAATAAAGAAATAGCCATACAAACTTGATCGTCATGTTGTGCAAGCCTATATATGTAGTACAGCTTCCGTTGATTCAAAAGCTTATGTAATTGTGTCTTGAAATAGTCTTGAAATACAGCTTAACTCATTTGTTCCCGTCCTATTCGACATATTACATACAATAATAGACATACTTTGGCTGATGTAATCTTGACGAAATGTTGGTTAGTAAGAAATAGCCATACAAACTTGATCATATTCTGTAAACCTATAGCTTTAGTGCAACAGTTCATTTTTTAAATAGTAACTATATAATATGGGGTTTATGTTCACAATTTTAGTTATCGCAAGAGTACAATGCGGAGGTTATGCCCTTTTTTTGTATCGGTAATAATAGCTTTAATAAAACAATTGTTTTATGTATATGTAATGATAATGAACTAAGTATGTGTGATGGGTGTGAAAAGAATATTATTTATGTGATTAGTGTAAATGAATGAACGCAAAACATTTATTCCTTTACAAACAAAAACAAATTACAGAAAACAGATAGTTGGGGGGGGGGGGGAATGTTAAACGTAACTGTAAATGGTTCTTTCTTGAGTAGCAACATTGCAGTTTTCATTGTTTTCGGAGGGTTTGTATTCCAATTAATACGCTATTCTAGAGTTTGTTCCTCTTTTGGTGAATTTTTTTAGCATGGTTCTACTCAATCGGATGCAGATATGAAGTCTGCATTTCTTTATATTGGAGATCCGTCGTGGTCGTGATCGTATGGTAGTTGGATTTACAACTACATATGCAATCCGTGCCTATCACCATTTACGTTGTGAGTTCGAATTCCGCTCATGTATTCAATACAAAATTATGTGATAAACTTTGTCAGTTCAAATCTGGCTCAGACTCTGTACTCGATACAACATTATGTGAAATATTGTTGAAAGTGGCGCTAAACACCACAACCCTAACCGTAAAATAAGAACATCAAGACGAGGGCAATTAATAGAACGCGAGAAGATAACCCTTCCGGATTACCTGTTCTCACATAAGATCATAGTTTTGCTAAACCATTATGTTTGTGTTGTTCTTGTTGTTTTTCTCGATATCGTCCCCTTTTACCTGAAATCCCTCCAGATCTGCGTACTCTTCGTTTGTTTCGTTAAAGAGTAAAACACATATTTAGAACGATCTCGAAATAAAAATTCTTCTGGGCGTACTCGATACAACATTTTATGAAAACGTTTGTCAGTGATCTTCAGTAGATTGGGGGTTTTCTCCTGTTTCGTTTCTCCCTCAATAAAACACACTTTTAAACTACAATAAATAAAACTAAATATGTGAAAGTTATTAAATTAAACCACAGTTTGACTGCATGATTTCTTTTATCGGTTTTAATTTACTATACTCTGCATACCTGTCTTCGGTAGCATCTTAAAGAGATTATGTAAGCGAGTTTACACGTGAAATGTTACTTTCAATTTTGCTTTAAACTTTCATTTGCCCTTATTTCACACACTGATTTGATGGTCTAAATACCGATCCAACTCCTTTGTTTCATTGAGACATCACATGTGCTTGATGACTTGTCTACACTATTACATTTGTGTTGGAAATAGCTGGGCACGTGTTTAGACTATCAAATTTGTGTTTGAAACAGCTGGATAGGTTCAACGGTTTTTTTTTATAGTCGGCTTTGAAGATAGAGTTTGAAGTGAGTTTGAAGACAAATATTGATCGTGTAAACGCACATTAACGAACATAAATAGGCCAGATGTTAGTTCAAATAAACATTTACAACATGTATTTAGCATAATATGATCAATATTAATAAAAATTTAAATCAATATTAGCTGTTGTCCACCATTTTTGATGTTTTGTCTTTTAATGGATCACATACAATGTAATTGCAATTAACTGATATTTGTTTATGATTTTAGCAAATGCTTAGATGTCCATTAATAATCCATTGATAATAGTAATTGCATTATTTAATGGTATAATAAAACCGTAGATATTAAATATAGTGCGCACAACGCGCTTCTGGAATAACCGTCATCAGGTACGCTAAACATTGAAAGATTGGAAAGCCAAATGATTATATCTTTATTTCTGGTAACCTTTGTTGATACATTAGTATACAGATAACAAATTAAATACAAACATAATACACAATAAGATACAATGCAATACATAATAAGAAAACAGCTATATACAATATCTACAAAATGAGAGAAAGATTTACATTTTTCAGCCATGAGGGCAGATATTTTCATTAATATATCTTATAAAGGTGCAAAGTTTTTATATTTTTTATCTTTTTGTCTGATTCATCAAGATACCAAATTTCAGGATATTACAAATTTTAAAGTATTTTTTATCTATATAAGTCTTTCTTTTTTTACTGAAATAGTCACATTTTAATAGATAATGATTAAAAGTTTTGGAAGCAATAAAACCAAAGGGCCTAAATAGGATTGCCAAAATCTGCCAAAGTCACCTATGCCTGAGGGAGGAGAACCTCAGTTTGAATACAAATTACATATAATACAATTTACCATGATATGCATGGAACTGCAATGAAGTGTAGTGTAGTGTTTCATTAATATCTGCAATAGACATTTATTAAATCACAAATTATATATTTTAAGATGTAGTTTGTCAAATTGATTTTTGTCATCATATTGATCAACGTTATTTTTAGATAATATGTAAATTTATTAATAAAATTAAGGTAGCAAAAACATACCATAATAATTCACATTGATTTTAAAACGTTCAAGAATATAATAATAAATCAAAATAAAGAAAAATTGTATTGCTATAAAAATGCAGTAAAAACATAAAAATTAAATTGATTGCGGTGGCTCAGTTCTGTCTTCAATTAACCCTGCAGCACAAACAAAATATTATTAGAAAAATAATATTATCCGTTCCCACAATACGTATGATACGTGATTAAGATATAGAGCAATGTATAGCATCATTACAATGTGTAAAATCGTTGCTAAGAAAACAGCGATTATTGAATTGCCTTAAAACACCGGAGAACGTTTTTTTCTCAATTAAGCCCTGCAACACAAAAAATATTATTAGAAAAAATATATATTACCACAATACGCATGATACGTGATATATATAGGGCAGTGCATAGCCTGATCATCATTGCATTGTGTAAAGTGATTGTTAAGAAAAGAGCGATTATTGAATTGCCTTAGAACACTGGAGGACGTGTTTTGTATCTCTCAATTAACTATTGATGTTTTCGAAATGATGTAATGAATTGTCTGCCTAATTGACTATCCAATTAAAAATACTTAAAGCGAGAGAAGAAAACAACAGCTATTGAATTGCTTTAAAACTCTGGAGTACGTTTTTTTCTCTCTCTCAATTAACTATTGATGTTTTTGAAATGATGTAATGCATTTGTCTGTGTAATTGACTGTCCAGGAAAAAATGCTAAAAGCAAGAGAGGAAAACAACAATATAACATAAGGATGATACACATTACAGTATTTGTCACAGGAATATATACTTTTAGTATGACTTTTATAGAGCAGAATTGCTAGTATGGAATAACAATAGTGTTGTTTTAGTGAAATGCATTTTCTATTCAATGACACTTCCAGTCTACTACAATCAGGTAAGCTGTATTTTATATGCATATCAATTCAACAAACAGTCAAACATGCCCATGTGGTAGCCTCTATTAAGCAGGCACCTGTATTAAGAAGTCACCTTTTTCTTGTCCTGTCATAGAAGATTTCATATGAATTGAACATCTTTTAAGAGGTCACCTGTCTTATAAGGCCACATTTTTGTCCCAAAGGTGACCTCCTAACACAGGTTTGACTGTATTTATATCGTGGTCATTTTTGTGTTAAATGGTTGAAGGCGAGAGATGGTTGTTCGTTTTGTAAATCAATATTGGTAGAATTGTTGACCATTGCTTAAGCTTTCTTTTCATAATATTTAACCTTTTCTTCAACAAACACTGATGATGTATTATTTGATATTTTGCTATTATAATTATATGGTATGACGTGAGAATAATTACTAAGCATTGGGTGTATAATCCGTCCAGTAGTCAGTGATTGAACTGCATGTTCCAAGCCAGGACATGTGATAGCTCTGCATGTTCCAAGCCATGACATGTGATAGCTTTGCATGTTCCAAGCGAGGACATGTGATAGCTCTGCATGTTCCAAGCCAGGACATGTGATAGCTATGCATGTTCCAAGAAAGGACATGTGATAGCTCTGCATGTTCCAAGCCAGGACATGTGATAGTTCTGCATGTTCCAAGAAAGGACATGTGATAGCTCTGCATGTTCCAAGCCAGGACATGTGATAGACATGTGATAGCTATGGATTTTGCATCTGTTTCAACGATTTTTCTAATTAACTTTGAAAATGTTCTGACAGTGTGGTATTTTTTGGGGGGATTTCATTTTATAGCTACTGTTGAAATTTACAGTTCCTAAATATTATTCAAACTAAGGTTCCGTTCCCTCAGGGATGAACAACTTTCACCGATTTTGACAATCCTTTATAGATCATTGGGTTTCCTTGCTAATAAACACATAACATATTTGGTTTTCCGATCTATTAATTTTGAGTGTACCCGATGAAGCTTATTACGGAAATTAAGAAAAACTTAACTTTATATCTGACACAAAGCTTCCTTCCTTATTCCCAAGTAATCATGTAATATTTGCTTGCCACTGTCAACCATCGCTATAGCATTATGAAGACATCAAATCAATTTACATTTCGTAATTACTACCGCTGCTTAAGGTAATTGGTTTTTATTGTCACTTGTACCAGCAAATGTTCAGCAACAGCATGGCTACCAAGGGGAGTCCGAACACAAATAACGAACTGACCGGTTGAAAACCTGAACCTGTCGGAAGGTATCCGGACACCTTAACATTTATTGTGTGTGACGGGGTGCAATACATTTTAAAACATGTATAACAAATGTGCTTCATACAAGTACATATATTTATATATTTTTAAACAAAGATTTAAATCAATGATTTTATATCCTCCAACGATTATTTGTGTATTTTGTGGAAATCGTGGACCAAAGTGTTTTTACAGTGTCATACACCTGTCAGGTTAATGAGCACTTATGTATATTTCGAAAAGCCACTTTGCAGCTGCTATGAAAGATTATATATTTTCATATCTACACAACTCACTAAGATTTTCAAAAGCAGTCAAAAGTCGTCGGTCCGGTTGTCCTATTAATTCCTAATTGATGCATAATTTTATATATTGTTGAACATGTCCTCGTCTTAAATATGCATTGCTTATTTGTTGTTAGTCGTCAATCAATCAATCAATCAATCAATCAATCAATCTACAGTTGGGATGCGAGAAGACGGGATTTTGGTCTACTCGACACATGACTATGTAATATTAGTACTTTCTTCTCCGATACGTACGATATGCCAGAAGGTGGACAAAAAGAGAAGTAGACCAAGATCCTGAGTTAGAGTCCATGTCAGACTGGGTTAGAACAATTCACAAACTTAAAAATTGTGTTTATAGTCGACCTAAGTCTGTATTCAAAGACTAAGAAGCTGTTAAGTGTCTTTCTTCTCTTCATGACAAATATGTTATCGTTCCTGCAGACAAGGCTTCCAACAATATCGTGTTTGTATGTAAATCATATTACTTCGAATGCCTAATCAAGGAATTAGGCATAAATAGCAACACCTCTATTATACCACATACAAAACAACTTCGTTCGACAAAGACGAAATCCTAGCTAACCACAGATCCTTCATGACCTCTTTAAATATTCCCTCTGGTAAAGAGTCTGAAAATTTACCCTATTTATATTGGATACCTAAACTCAATAAGACACCATACAAAGAAAGGTATATAGCGGGATCATCAACTTGTTCGACGAAAGAATTGTCTATTCACCTGACAAAGATTCTGTCTGCAGTAAAAGAGGGACAACATAAATATTGTGAAACTGTTTACTCGCGTAGTGGCATAAAACTCTAAAGATCTTTTGGATAACCTTAAATCAAGATCTTTCTCTCAGGTATCCTCCATCAAAACTTTTGATTTTTCAACTCTATATACCACCCTTCCGCACGACAAATTAAAAACCCGCTTAAAAGAAACAATTCACAACGCTTTCAGTCATAGAAACTATGGCTCAAAATTTGTTGTGTTAGGCAACAATTCCACATATTTTTCAAACAAAATTCAAAAAGGTAAAACATGCTACTCCGAGGAACAAGTGATTAGTATGCTGGAATTCCTCATCGATAACATATTTGTCTCCTTTGGAGGGACACTGTTTCAGCAGTTCGTCGGCATACCAATGGATACGATTTGTTCCCCTCTTCTAGCCGATTTATCTTTATACTCATATGAGTCGGAGTTTCTTCAAAAGCTTGTAAAAGATAAGAAGATTCATGAGGCTAGAGCCTTTAATTTCACATACAGGTATATTGATGACGTTTTATCTATCAATAATTCTAGATTTGTAGAATTTCTTCCATTGATATATCCTCCAGAGCTTGGAAGTTAAAGAGACCACAGATACAGCTTCGTCCGCATCATTTTTGGACATATACATATAATTTGACGACAGTGGTCAACTCAGTACTAAAATGTATGATAAACGGGACGACTTCAATTTTAAAATCATAAATTTTCCAAATATATGCAGCAGTATACCAGCCTCTCCTACATATGTTGCTTACATCTCGCAATTGATTCGCTATGCAAGGGCCAGTAGCAATTATTCTGATTTCCTGAAACGTCATTTTTATCTGCGAAACAGGCTACTGGACCAGGGCTATTAAAATATTCACCTTATTCGATCTCTTAAAAAGTTTATATTCCGATACCAAGATCTTGTCGAAATATATTCTGTCTCTCCAGAGACGATAATAAACGATGGATTTTCACATAGTGAAAATGTAAAAAGATAAGGAAGTCAACAAAAATGTCAATTTTTTTTTATCAATGTGTGACGTGAGAGTGTTTTTGACATTTACTTCACTGAATTTGGTACTACTTTGACAACTATTTTACCTATTTTGATCCAGTATTGTTATAATAAATACTGTTATAGTGACCGCCGGAACCTTTGAGCCGTAATGAAAGTGGGAGGTTTGGCGCTTTAAAATCTGATTCAACCCACCATTTCTTTAGAAATTACGGTTTTGACAGTTTTCCGGTTGTTGACTATATTTTGTCTGTTTATATACTTACGAGTTTTGACGTTCCCTTTGTAAGATTGTTCGGAGTTCGGTAATTTTGTTGCGTATTACCCTTATTGATGAGGAATCCCAAGTATTCGAAGCCACAAATAATTTGCCGAGAGTGCTCTAGCAATCTCGCTCATTTTTGCAGCGGAAACGGTTATATGCAGTGTTCTTTTTTTTATTGTTTATTGCAGTTGAAGATCCAATAATCAAGAGGGAGACGGGTAGGGTATCATTTGCTGATTTGATCCCGCCATATTGTTGGTCCTGTCCTAAATCAGGATCTGAATTTATTACGTCATATATCGTTGTCGGTTTTGTGTTTAATGATTTGAGTGGAAATGTATTTTATTGATATTAGTAGAATTATTTACATTCACTGATTAACCTTTCCTTTCATAGGAAGCTATTTCCAATTAAATACTGTGTCTAAAGGTTAAGTTATCAAGCCTTTATATATGTCACCCACTTCCTCTTCATATTTTACAAATAGTCCATATTCGAGTTTCCCGCTTTTCGTTTTTTATCTAGAATATATGCTAATTCTATCCCCTCCACGTGACGATGAACATCAACAAACAATGTCAGAAAGATTATTTGACCATTTGCATGTCCTAGATCTTAATTTCATTCTGATGTAGAGAGAAATAATCATTAACGTGTACAGAAGGGAATGTAACTATTGAATGACCTATAAACACATTGCTTAACTAGCAATGTGGTATACGTCTGTGTCTGGTGAAAACGTTTTTACGGTTTATTAACAATTCTAAATCAAAATGCTACAAACAAATACCTGAACTAGAATATGGTCCATTTCATTCTGTTTGGCATTTGGTTGTATCCTCTTGCATTTTATTGAACAAGATAATTCCTTCATATTCAAGAGGTGTGTGTCTATGAATATAGATTCTCCTTCAGTTGCCCGTCGATTACGATATTTCTCCACTCAAGAGAGTTAAATTTAAAATTTGAACCACAAGCCGTTAGGCGAGTGGTTAAAATTTTAAATTTGACTCTCGGGAGTGGAGAAATATCGTAACCCACATGGGCAACTGAAGGAGAATTTGTTGCTCCAATTATGTAACACGAACTTTTTTCAAAATCATTTGGCGGACCTCTACACAATTATGTTGCTAGGACGCGGGTAAGGCACGAGACACTTTAACCCTCTAGAGGAATACAGATTTTTCCACCACTGGTTCAGCGGGGTTAAATTGCTGTAATAATGGGAGAAATGTAGCTTAACCGCGCCACCTGTTATTAATGTGTCGGTATCAAGCCGGGAAAGTGACATGCTTTAGTGTGTCGGAATCTGCCTCTTCCTGTGATTTTTCCATTGAATTTTGGAACTGCTCCGATAGTGTGATGTTGTTTGTTTTTTATATTATTTTTAACAACATATATTGATTAAGTCAAAACAGTGGATTTGAAATTGAAATGAATGGTATTCCTGATAAATTAAAATTGTTCTTATTAAATTGGGACATTATATGGAACATGAAAGTCAATCAGATTATAAGAAACATATGTTGCTTAGATATAGAGAGAAATACGGCGCGAGTATGATTAATTTAACTACAGATTCATATATTGACAGTAGAAGAATGCAATTTCATTATCTATTATAAATGAACCAAACAATTGAAGTTAGAATCATGTTGGTAAATATTGGTTGAGTAGATTTGATTTGAAATATAATGGAACTTTTCTTTGTAAATTCTCAAATATTTCGTCTTTAAATTTAAACCGGTATTCATTATGTTATCAACATTCGGTCCAAGCATGGACAAAATCTTTCACAATATATTCAACAGGTTGAAAGCAGGACAGATATCGTACATGTTATGTTTTGTTTGGATTTGTAACATAACATCCTAAAACAAACCATTAATATTTCTCCATTCTTAAGAAAGAGTAATATTAAAAATCGTTCAAAATATATGTGAATGAAAACTAAAAACAATTCATTGACTGTGATTGGTTTATTTTATCGTTAAGCTTGTTGAGAGGAAAAATTGCATCACAATAAAGAATAGTATTCCAAAAGACTGCCAGAATAATTCCTCAATAAATAGAAAGGTTGATAAAAATAACTAATCTAAAAGCAGACATCAAATAAAATTGCTGCATCATTTAACATTTATTATTAGAGATAAAATCATTATTACAAAATATGTTACTTTTAAAATCATTCAAGAAATATTAAGTAAAAAATAATAATACCAAAATGCCAAGATAAAATCATTCAAGAAATATTAAATTGAAAAATAATGATACCAAAATGTCAAGATAAATGAAATGATGGTTATGATGAAAAACTTAATCTGGATTAAGCTTAAAAGATTAATCCTTAGAAGTAGAATTAAAAAATCCCAAGGGAAAAGTATCCATACAATAATACAGTATTTGCTTCATATCAACAATCAAAAATGAATTATGCAAAACATTAGAACTATCAACATCAATGAATGAAAGAGGGAAACATTCCCGCCACGATATTACTGAAGTATTGTTGAAAGTTTCGTGAAACATCATAAGCCTAGCCTCCAGAAAAAAAATTGATGCCTGGGTTCAATTTGGGAGACATTAATGAATTTCTATTAAATAGATTTATTTTTTATATCTTAGTGTTCTTTTTGGAAAACATGAAACAAAGGTAATAAACGTCACAAATGGACAATCCAGAGAAACTGGCAACACAGGGCACACAAGACGAAGAAAAACAAAGCAAAAACACAGTACGATATGTGTTGGACACCACTATTCGCAAACAAATATATATAACGTAAATAAATCATGATCACTTCTACAAACAACTGGAGGTTAAGACGAATCGATCAACGTTTCTATGACATCGTACTTCGCAAATTCTTATAAATCAAAATATGCTTTGTACTATATTGAAACAGGCCATAGAGTCTGAACTCAAGATATTTGCTCAGGGACATTTATAATGATACGGTAGATAAAACCAAAATGTTGACAATTTTCACTTTAATTAGCTAGTTATCCGAGTATATATACATGGTGAAGTTAATAACAAAAAAGCCTTATGGATTGACTCACTGGTTGGTCTTAAATCAAACTGTATTTTTCACATGACAAAAGGTGGGAATTGAATCAATCTCTTACTAGCCATGGGTAAGTGTTCAATTGTAAATCGAGGAACTTTTATTTTGTTGCTTCCCTGAACGTCTAATATGATTTGTTAAGAGGCGAATACAAAGTAAAGTATTATGTTGTTTAAAAAAATCAATTCACGTGTTGTGATGTCCGCTGCGATTTCCGCGTAAAAACGATGTTCGGTTCGGTTCGTCTATATCACTATTATGCATTGTGGGAGATTCATGTATCTTTAATATAAATTGTATATATTTACGTATCCAACACGATTTCTATATCAAATGATGTTTGTGCAGTAATTACACGACATATGCTATCAGTGGAGCTGAAACTTGTTACCCTTTCGGAACATCTGAATTCACCACAGGCTTTAATGGAGTTCCTGCTGCTCAATCTTTTAGTTGTTAGCATAGTATTTTGTCGACCGTTTTTTTTTTCATTTTAACCATTGTATTTTCTGTCCTTCATAGATCACATTTTCCTCAGAACATTGCTGTCTGACATTCTTGTTTTTGAACATTTTCAGTCCTGCATTGTAACATCATACATGTAGTGCTTATTTTGTTTTCTCTAAATTTATGGTTTGCATGTAAATTGAGTTCGAACGTTATTGCAAAAGTAGAAATTCACAACCTAATAGCCCGTAATTAAGCAGTAACAATCAGCATCTGGTGTACCATCTGCACTGATGAGGTAAAAATCCGCAATTAGTGTATTACCCGCTACTAATTAACACATAGATGTCAAATTTAGTTTTCACGAGGCATTTCTGGAATCACCTTTATCATGTACGCTCAAAATCCCAAGTAATCTTTATCAACATCTGGTGTGAGGCCCGTTACTGAAGCAGCACAAATCCACATTGTGAGTATTATCTATCCATATCTATCATGTTTTTTCTTAAAACATTTGGAGTGATTGTCGTTAAACATGAAGTGAGCAATGTTTCAACACTGCAGTGGGTTAAAATTTTCACCTGATCAGATATATCACGACGGTTGCCACTAGTGGAATAGCAACTGCCTACACACTGTGTAGTGCTTTGTTTGTAGTTCACTGTTTGTATTTTTGTACTTTTTGCTTTAACCATTGCATTGTTTATCTTTCGATTCACGGTTTCCGATTACCCTTTCAATATTCAAGCTTTTCTAATTGATCATTGTGCATACTTAATATCTCTCTTTATCCTGCAATCAGTACATTTGCTGTACAAATATGCTATACGAATAATTTTTTGCTTTATTCGTACTAGACGAATAAACTTTTCGTACTATACGAATACACTTTTCGTATTATACGAATAAACTTTTCAGCCTACGAATAAACTTTCCTGGTACCCTGTAGCTATTTACAGCGGAGGGCGCAGACAAGTATGAAACTGGTACTAATGTAACGCGGACCATGAAGAAGACACCCTTGACAACATCTATGAAAGGCGAGGATTGACGCTTGTTTCTGTCCTTTTTGTTTAAATCTGACAAGTTTTCCGACTTTTTTGACATTGCAGGATAAACACAAAATACGTACATTGTCGTTAAATATAAAATTCATTTGTACTCGCTGCGAAACAGGCCTGAAAAGCTCGCCGAAGGCTTGCTATTCTGCCTGTTTCTAAAGCTCGTACAAATAAATTTTATACTTACCGACAATGTACGTATATTGTATATTTATGCAAATCATAAATAGATGCAACACCGATAAGACAAAAATTGTTATTCCCGTGATACCTATAATCAGTGGATATGTTATACGTTTTTACAATAAGCTGTTGCAAGATATAACTTAATCCAGTGTTTTAAGAAAGAAAAAAAGAAAAACAAACAAACAAACAAGCAAAAAAAAAGGTAAAGCAAAAAAGACAAAAAACAAAATAACAAAAAAGCAAAAAACAAAACAAAACAGAACAAATAAAAATACAAACGGAATTGGAAAATGTTTCAACCTAAATTATTTATAAATGATACTATCATCCAAACAAATAATAAAAATTTAACACATATAGCATCCTGGAATCGATACCTATATGAAAGGACAAATGCGGTCAATGTACAGTTGATCAAATACAAATATATAAGGCTGATAGTAGGAAGGAAGATCATTGACTCATATACATACTAAATGAAGATGAAGTGCCTTTATTTGAAAAAAATAAATTTTTAATATTAATATGTCTCTTGTATGATGGATATATATTTAAATGACACCTCAAGTTTCCTTAATACTGGTAAGCTATATATTATTATTATATCTACATGTATCTAACGAGTACTCTAGGTAACACCATAAAGAGGAATGAGAAATGGGACTTCCCCACCCCTTGAAAAAACGTGATCGTGTACCCTTTTGTAAGATATGTCGACATATATAAAATTTTACCCCGAGTTTTCTTAATACTGGTAAGCGTTTATATAATTATCATATTTATCTACGGTGTACTCTAGTCAATCTAATGAGGAATATGACCTCCCCTTTTAAAAAAACCAAAACAAAAACAAAAACAAGCAAAAACAAATAGAGATCGGGTATGATATGCCAACATATATTTAATTTAACACCAAGTTATCTTAATACTGGAAAGCATTTATATAATTATTTTATGTATCTACTGTGCACTCTGGTTAATTTAAAGAGGAATGAGGAATATACCCCCCCCCCCCCCCCCACCCCCCAAAAGAGATCGGGTGCCCTTGTGTAAGATATGTCGGTATATATCTAATTTCACGTCAAGTTCTCTTAATACTGGAAAGCGTTTATATTATTATTATATTTATTTATTGTGTACTCTAGTTAATCTAAAGAGGTATAAGGAATATGACCTTTCTCCCTTCAAAAACAAAACATGTGATCGGGTATCCTTTTGCAAGATGTCTCGGTATATATCTAATTTCACCTCAAGTGCTCTTTTTACTGGAAAGCGTTTATATTATTATATTCATTTATACTGTGTACTCCAGGTAATCTAAAGAGGAATGAGAATTGTGCCCCCACACCCCATCCTTAATAAAAATAGAGATCGGGTAAGATATGTTGACATATATTTAATTTCACCCCATGTTCTCTTAATATACTGGCAAGTTTTATATAATTATTATATTTATCTACTGTGTACTCTAGTCATTCTAATGGGGAGTGAGGAATATGACCCCCCTTTCAAAAAATGTGATGGGGTACCCTTTTGTAAGATATGTCGGTATATGTTCTCTTAATACTGGAAAGCGTTTATATTATTATATTTATTTATTTATTGTGTGATCTAGTTAATCTAAAGAGGAAATAGAATTTGACAAAAATGAGATCGGGTACCCTTTTTTAAGGTGTGTCGACTTGAACATTAGTGGGTCACAAAAGGCGTTTTCCTATAAAATCCGTTTGGTGGATTCGCTACCCGACACATTTATCTTTTCTGATAGAATCGGCATGCTTTAAACTCTCTATTCGTTACATATGTCTTTATCTTAGAATAATTGATGACAAATCTGTATCCGGAACACGTATTTTTTTTATTTAATAGTTTGATATTATATAAATAACATATAGTTGAGAGGGTGATATATCAGATTGTTACCCTGAGAAAAACATTGTCAACTGTGACGAAGCCGAGGTTGACAATGTCTGTTTCGAAGGGTTACAATCTAATCTATCACCCTCTCAACTATATGTTATTTAATTTATTATACTGAATGTTTTCACTTTCTCGTTTGCAATGATGTTTTTTTCATTTTAATGGGGTTTTTTTTCATTTTAATGTTTCCATGGATTCATAATCATCAAATTGAGGCTCTAAATGAGAGGGTGACAGTAAAAGACAATGTTACCCTCTGAGCCATGTGTCAAAGCAGAATGTTACCCTCGTCTTATCCAATAAAATTACAGCTTACATATATGAAGTATAATAAAATGTGTTAGCGATATCAATGTTTCCTCTGATTTTCCTATTGGAATTTGGAACCGTTCCGATAGTGTGGTATGCTTTGGAACCGTTCCGACAAGTGTGGTATGTGTTGGAACCGTTCCAACAGTGTGGTATGTTTTGGAACCGTTCCGACAGTGTGGTATGCTTTGGAACTGTTCCGACAGTGCGGTATGTTTTGGAACTGTTCCGACAGTGTGGTATGTTTTGGAACTGTTCCGACAGTGCTGTATGCTTTGGAACGGTTCCGACAGTGTGGTATGTTTTGGAACTGTTCAGACAGTGTGGTACATTTTGGAACCGTTCCGACAGTGTGGTATGTTTTGGAACCGTTCCGACAGTGTGGTATGTTTTGGAACTGTTCCGAGAGTGTGGTATGTTTTGAAAACATTTCGACAGTGTGGTATGTTTTGGAACTGTTCCGACAGTGTGGTATGTTTTGGAACTGTTCCGACAGTGTGGTATGTTTTGCTTTTCATTTTATTTCATCCGCACATGTTTTTCTCCCTAGAATCAGTTTGATCAATTCCCTATGCACAAAATGTTTGATTTGTATAGAATGCGATAGATGAATTCTCTAGCAAAACACGAGAGAATGTCGCTTAAGATATTAAGCTTTCCACTTAATCAAAGTAATGATAGTATTTCAAAATTTCACAGTATTGTATTATAATGTAGTCAATGAAATCATATAATGTCACCATCATGCTATGCAGAAACATGAAAACAAACGACCCCAGATGAAATAAAGTTCTTTCTTGCTGACATGATTTATATTAGACAAAAGTTCTACACGTTTCTTCATTTTTCTGCCCCAAATACAACTACTGACTTTAATTGTTTCGCTGTGATATTTTTATTATGTTGCTCAATATTATAACTTTCATTATATAGTTTAAAGAATGTTAAAACATAATTTTTAGCGAGAGCTTCATAATTGATAAACGGGTTCCCACTTTCTACCCAGTCTCTTGTTTCCATCCTTTTTCACGCTTAAGACAGGTCGCATATGACGTAGTAGACATTGGTGCACCGCTTGGCTCATACTTTTAATGTTCTGTGTTGTGGTTTGATTCGCTTGCCATCGCTTTGTAAAATGTGGTCATTGCTGTTTGTTTTCCATGGATTTTCCGTTCTTGGTTGGGCCTTCAGGTTGTCTATACCGTTTACTGTTAAAACTCGTTTGTTATAAAAAGATATAGCTTATGTAATATTGCATGTCATTTGTAATCCATATCATGCTTTGGGGTGCATCCACCTTCATTTATTTGATCAATCAGGGAATCTTTATTGTAGCAAATTTTATTGGTTATATGATATGTAATTGTTTTTCTTGAAGGTTGCAATTCAACAGAAAATAAGAAAATTGCATGACCTAAATAAAACAGGAATTTATTGATAATTTAATTGAAATTCATTCCCTTATATTCTGATGATAGCTGTATTGTGACGTAAGGACAATAATAACATAATGACTCCATTTTCATTAAGCAAATTATGTTGTGGGCGATATGATTCGACGTCTTGAACAGATTAACAAAGTGAATCCACTATTGTTATGGAAATTATGGTATAGATCCTAAGATAAGACTTGCATGGAAATTTCCTTTATGTTCTTGGTCAAATCGTATTGTTGACTTATTGAATAGACTAACAAAGTGAATCCATTATGTTATGGATGTTATGACAAGACCCACGTGGTAACTTCCGTAACGTTCTTCATCAACTCATTTTGTTGACGTGTTGACAATACAAAAGTGGTGACCTTTTAATATTGGCATGTCAATTATATTGTTGGTGTATTGACAAAACTTATATGGTGTCCCCTTAGATGCTCTTATGCAAATTATAATGTAGACGCATTACAAAGACAAATGTTGCTTTGGGTAATCTGGAATTTCTGGATAGAGGATCACCGGTGAAGAACAAACTGCTTAATTTCGGAAATTTCTTCGATTGTCACCATGAATGACTACGCAATGTATGTCTCATAGATGAATGAGGATCTGTTTAAACGGTCGTATTCTCTTTCCGTACATTTTTACCTTGTTTACGAGACAAACCGAATATTATAATAACTGATCTTTGACCATCTTCTAATGGAACACGGCGGGTGATATCTGTGGGGCACGAATTGTTTACTATATCCGAGCGCCAACAGCTTTTGATGGAGTCCGTGTTGATCGTATTTAGTTGTTAACGATAATTAATATTTGTCTTTGTCTCTTTTTTATATTTTGTCATGTATGAACCAGAATTCTAGCTTTTGTATCTACAATTGTATTATTATGAAAATAATAGCGAGTGATTGTTGCTTAGCGCCAACTCAGCAATTTTTCAGCTATATCATGGCGAGAAAAAGTTAATTTTCAATGAAATGATGATGAGATCCGCTTTGTTCTAGACCAATACGCTTAGCTGGATTTTTATATTCCTAGCTCACTGAAGCAACAGTCCGAGGATAGACATGTCCCCCACTCGAACACATTTTCTTGATTCCGAGCCAACCAGTTTTTGTTCTTTCTCCTTAATGATGTGCACTTGGCGGAGAAGCAGCTGATATCAATTTTATAGTCTTTGGTTTGACCCGATAGGGGCTCGAATCCACGAGCTACCACACTGGAGTCGAGCACGCTAACCATTACACAACCGATGCGGTTTGCAAATTATATTGTCGATGATAGGACAAAACAAAACTTACATGCCAACTTCCATAATGTTCATATGCAAATTATGTTGTTGGCATAATGTTGGTTTACATTGTGATTGCTATGGTACTTTCATTTTCAGTTACTATATATAACTCTAGAGTATATTTTTTACTATATGTTTAGGCAATATGTGTTATTTAAACTGCGATTATCAACACACCTCAACTAACAACGATCTGTCCATTCTCATGTTTGAAATGTCGTACATCGCATGTGCAAACTCATTATCATATGATGAACACAGTTAGCATTATAACAGAAATATGTGACTTATGCCAGATTATATATAGCGAGAGTTTGATAAAAAAATCAAAATCAGAATACAAACTGTATCATGTAAGAACTAATTAGCGTGATAAAGGTGATAAAGGTGTGTTGATGAGATATGATCTCCAGACAACATTATTGTTTTCAAGTTAGGCGATATTAAATCGATGTTTGACATTCAAACGCGGCAAATATATAATTCGTCCCAATTCTATTTTTGCATATTTATTAGAATAAGTATGTTCTATCATATCGAATGCTCCTCTTGTTCTATATGTCAATCCTTGGATATAATTTTCCGTTCGGGCTAATTGTACGCATGTAAATCACGCATTCTGAGAAAAGAAATATTAACATTAGAAAACGCCATTGCTACCGAAAACCCTTAATTTAATACCATTTTTAAATTGATCTATTAAGGTTTTAAGTGTCTGCTGTTTTGGTTTATAGTAGTAGTTAATATCGTAACTAGTGTTGATGTTGTGGAAGCAAACATAATCTTTTATTTTATGACTGTTGTTTCTATGGAAAATAGTATTGAAATTGTTCATCCTAATATAAGTATGTAAGATAAGATTGGTGTTTCTATGGAAACTAGTGCTACGTTTGGTAGATAATATAAGTATATCCGGTACGATTGCTGCTGTGTCTATTATTACCCCTTTGGTATCTTCATCTTATTAGTTTTTATGCTGTCCTATTATGTGTCTTTACGTTCTTAGTTCCGTGTTGTGATGTCCGCGCTACGATTTCGCATAAAAACGATGTTCGGTTCGTCGTTACCTCCAGTTGTTTGTAGAAGGGCTCATGACTTATTTACGTTATTTGTTTTTGCTTGCGCATAGTGGTCTCCAGCACATATTGCATTGTGTTTTTATGTTGTTTGTTTTCGTATTGTGTACGCTATGCTGCCAGTTTCTTTGGATTGTCCATTTTTTATTGCGCCTTCGGTATTCTTTAACATTTATTCAATCTTTTCTTAATAGTGCTTTGATTGTGCCTGCTAATATTATTACACACGGAAAAATGGCTATATAGTGTTTCACATATATGTTGTATTGATTCAGACCCATATAAAAGTCCCACGTTATAAACATACATTCATTTCAAATACATTTGTATTGATGTCGTAATTCTTAAAAGCAAAACATATAAATACTTCAGAAATATATCAGTCTTTAATATATATGGGGCAGTCGCCATTGTGTTGTCTGTCCTTCGAATTACTGCTTCTGATTACCCCTTTGGTATCTTCAAACTCTTCTTGACAAATGGAATTGTATCATTGTGTCTTATGTAATGACGAATAAGATGACGAAGGCAATACATTCTGTGCTTAGTAGAGAATTATCTTATTCTTTAGCACAGATATTAACTACAACAAAAATAATATTTAGGGGATTTGATGGTGATGCTGTATAAATGTTTAAGACCGCTTTGGGAGGTGGAGGGTGGGGGGTGGCTGGTTGTGTCTATTATTACCCCTTTTTGGTATCTTCAACTTTTCTTTCTAGTGTTTAGATTGTGGATACTAATATTATGACGCACGGAAAGATGGCTAAATTGTGTTTCACATATTCCTTATATTGATTCAGACACATAAAAAAGTTCCACGCTATAAACATATTTCAAATACATTTTATTGAATTTTTCGTATTTCGTTTTTTTGTACTAGCATCTTTGCTTCCGTGTCGAAATTTGTTGAAGTCATACATTATATGGTAAACATGGAATGCTCGTTAGAATCTTGAATTTGATAAATAACGATTTTAAAATTTTCAATTTAGCATGGCGTATAATGAAGAACGTTAATTAGTATAAGGATATAATAAAGGGTTCTAGACAAATGGAATCATAACATTTTGTCTGACGTAATGACAAACAAGATGACGAAGGCAATACATCACGTGATTACTAGAGGATTGTCTTATTCTTTAGCAAATGTTAACTACAAAAAGAAATATATTTGGGGGTTTGATGGCAATGTTGTAAATATGTTTAAGACCCCTTTGGTATCTTTAAATATTTCATATATATATATATAATATTAGTTCTATTAAAAAGAGCAGATGGTCTCATCTACAGAAGACCATCATAAGTCATAATAGAGTAAAATAGTCAATGTTGTATAAACCCTGTTGTAAAATGCTGCAAGACATTTATGAGCTGAGATCAAATCGTGTGCATAACAGTTAATAGCATTGAATGTTCTATGTACTGATCAATATGCTAATTTCACACTCATTTTAGTATATCAGTTATTATTCTTATTATTGAAGAAGCTACTGTGACTGTGATATGCTAAGCAACGATAAAGACGATGTTCATTTACTTTAAAAGGATATTAAAGCTCATTTGGGTAATTTTTTGTATCTCATGAAAACTTGCAATTGGTTCAATAAATGATATTTATGAAACATTAACCCGGTTTTTATCAATGAAACTTTGTACAATAAGGGTAATAACAAAATTACCGAACTCCGAACAATCTTACAAAGAGAAAGTCAAAACTCATAAGTATATAAACAGACAAAATCAGTCAACAACCGGAAAACTGTGAAAACGTAATGACCCTGACTTGGTGCAGGCATTTCTAAAGAAATGGTAGGTTGAATCAGATTTTATAGCGCCAAAACTCCCGCTTTCATTACGGCTCAAAGTTTCCGGCTGTCACTATAACAGTATTTATAGCAATACAGATGACATAATTCGTTGATAATTCTGTCATATCTTGCGGTTTTTCCAATAATTGAATTTTTGCTTCCTGGACAAAAATTCATTTCGACCCTTTTAAATGATATTTTAACGATATTAGAGATTATATGGGCGTGCAAAGTATTTTTGGATTGTTTTTACAATTAAATTGAAAAGAAACAATCTTCGTCACGAGTTGAAAAAATATATGTTAAAACGAGCTTTAATGTCCCTTTAATCTATATCTAAGTGTAATGTTGGATAATCTCTCTCTTATGTTCACCTATATCTATATCATTCCTTACTGATAACAGTTAACTAATCTTAACATCTCTTTTATCAATTTCGAAAATAAAGCTCTATTAACTGCTCTATTAATTTCGCTCCAAATTCCAGGCAATATAATAAGATACCATATGTTGATTTTTGAAAGTGACGAGCGATAATATGGCCGTTTAATATGAATGATTTCTGATATAAATGAACTTTGATTAATGAAGGCTGACAGAAAACTGTTCTGATATGAGCGGTGACAAATAAATGAGCTGTGACGGATGAACGATGACCGACAGCTGTTGTAATACGAACGATGATGAACAATTGTTGTAATATGAGCGGTAGCAGAAAAATAATTGTGGCGAACGATGACAGATGACTGTTTGAAGAATATGAAATGTAACTGAATGAAATGAACTGTGACAGATGAAATATGACATAAATACGTGATGGGAACTAAATTAGATATCTACTTATCTATAGCTATTGCTAACAGAAATCGGTTTTATATTGAAACACTGATGGAAAGCGAATAACCTAAATCAATACAAAAATAATGAGATATAAAGTTAGACAAAGTCACGATGCAATAACAATATTAAGATGAAGTCACGCAATAATCTGCAACAATGAAGACATATATGACATATAACTTTTACTGAATTATTGAATATATGCATTGATTGTTCGTGCTAAATTACCATCAACGATAGCGTGTAAAAATTATACAACTATCAGATATATATTGCGGATAAATGCATCTACCATTAATTGATTTCATTATTGAATTTTGTTGGATAACTTGGTTTGATCTGATTGATCGTTGAGTAAATATGATATCACATGATAATAAAATAGTTCCCTGACTCGAATATATATTGGTTTTCAAATGAAAATATCACAGGAGTCCCACTTCAATGGACACACACAAACATTTTGAAAAACAGTTATTTATGAATATTTATATATTAGTCTGAATAATCATATAAATTAAATACAAGTAAATGTTATATGTTAAAATCACCTAATTAGAGTTGGTAATACATCTCATGTTTATGAATGAGAGGGGCTTAACCTGACCTAATTCATAAACACGAGGATGATTACCTTTTCATCCTAAATTACTTAGTGAGTGCTTGCATTTTAACTCGCAAGTGGAAAACATTTGAAAGACCTCATCATATATGTTGAATTGGAAGTGTGTACCCATTAAGCTGAATTGACCCTGCCACGTTTTAATGGAGTGCCTATGCAAAACCGTGATAGTAAGCGTCAATCATATATGTGTTAGGGGTATCGAATTTGTCTCTGTTTCTACATATTTTCCATTGGATTATTAGAACTGTTTCGACATCGTGGTATTCATTGCTTTTTTTCAAATTAGTAGCATGTCTCTGAACAAAATGCATAAGTTTTAATGAAAGGTGAGCGCATTTTTAACTGTCGTCTGCGCAACCGTAGCTCTTAACTGTCTAATGTTTTAAATGTTGACCGTCAAAATATTAATAATAATAATAATAAGAAGAAGAAGAAGAAGAAGAAGAAGAAGAAGAAGAAGAAGAAGAAGAAGAAGAAGAAGAAGAAGAAGACTTTGATCTAACTTCCTTGCTGTCATACAAACCTTTTATTAATAAACGTTAGAGTAAACCGAAGGGGCAATCAAGAATGAACAATCCAGAGAAACTGTAAATAAACGTTATAGAATACCAAAGAGGCAATCAAGAATGAACAATCCAGAGAAACTGTAAATAAACGTTAGAGAATACCGAAGGGGCAATCATGAATGAACAATCCACAGAAACTGTAAATAAACGTTAGAGAATACCGAAGAGGCAATCAAGAATGAACAATCCAGAGAAACTGTAAATAAACGTTAGAGAATACCGAAGAGGCAATCAAGAATGAACAATCCAGAGAAACTGTAAATAAACGTTAGAGAATACCGAAGGGGTAATCAAGAATGAACAATCCAGAGAAACTGTAAATAAACGTTAGAGAATACCAAAGGGACAATCAAGGATGAACAATCCAGAGAAACTGTAAATACACGTTAGAGAATACCGAAGAGGCCATCAAGAATGAACAATCCAGAGAAACTGTAAATAAACGTTAGAGAATACCGAAGAGGCAATCAAGAATGAACAATCCACAGAAACTGTAAATAAACGTTAGAGAATACCGATGAGGCCATCAAGAATGAACAATCCAGAGAAACTGTAAATAAACGTTAGAGAATACCGAAGGGGTAATCAAGAATGAACAATCCAGAGAAACTGTAAATAAACGTTAGAGAATACCAAAGGGACAATCAAGGATGAACAATCCAGAGAAACTGTAAATACACGTTAGAGAATACCGAAGAGGCCATCAAGAATGAACAATCCACAGAAACTGTAAATAAACGTTACAGAATACCGAAGAGGCAATCAAGAATGAACAATCCACAGAAACTGTAAATAAACGTTACAGAATACCGAAGAGGCCATCAAGAATGAACAATCCAGAGAAACTGTAAATAAACGTTAGAGAATACCGAAGGGGTAATCAAGAATGAACAATCCAGAGAAACTGTAAATAAACGTTAGAAAATACCAAAGGGACAATCAAGGATGAACAATCCAGAGAAACTGTAATTATACGTTAGAGAATACCGAAGGGGTAATCAAGAATGAACAATCCAGAGAAACTGTAAATAAACGTTAGAGAATACCGAAGGGGTAATCAAGAATGAACAATCCACAGAAACTGTAAATAAACGTTAGAGAATACCGAAGGGGTAATCAAGAATGAACAATCCAAAGAAACTGTAAATAAACGTTAGAGAATACCGAAGGGGTAATCAAGGATGAACATACCAGAGAAACTGTAAATAAACGATAGAGAATACCGAAAGGACAATCAAGAATGAACAATCCAGAGAAACTGTAAGTAAACGTTAGAGAATACCGAAGAGGCAATCAAGAATGAACAATCCAGAGAAACTGTAAATAAACGTTAGAGAATACCGAAGGAGTAATCAAGGATGAACAATCCAGAGAAACTGCCAACTTATCGTAATAAATGATGGAATCAATAGTAAAACTAAGTCAAAAATTCCTTTACAACATTAGTCTGACACATCCGCGATAAATCTTATGTTTGGATACAAGACAAAATACGACCTCATTAATAAATATATTATAGAATAAGCTCCAATAAATACTTACATGTAAATAAGAAAACAGGGAGGCAATTAGAAGTAGTAATTATAGGTATTTTGGTTAGGTTTATGTTTCAGTTATCTCCTAGCAGTCAGTTTTATTGGTCGACGAAACCGGGACCACAGACCTGTCGCAAGTCACTGACAAACTTTAGTACACAATGTTGGATCAGGTACACCTTACCATGAACAGGATTGGAACTCAAAACTTTAGTGGTGATAGACACTGATTGCACAGGTAGTTGTAAATTCAATCGTAATTATATCAAGGACAGACAATGCAATGACCAAAAAGAAAAAGGACAAAAACGACAAACAATGATTTACAAAATAGTACACAGAAAACTAAAGATTGAGTAACACGAATCCCACGAAAACAAACCGTGGTCCAGAAGAGTTAGCTGTTTCTGCTCCACCAATGATCCCGGTCGTGCTTCCCTTGTCAAAAACAATTGGGTATAATGTAAAGCGATTCACGATTAACTTTGCTGAAAATAGCGATACCAATAACATTATCTTTCAACTGGACAGTAACGGCAGCTCGAAATAAAATTCAGGTTGGACGAGTCAGGATTACATTTTAGGTCAATATGACGCTATCGATATTGAAAAGAAATGGCGTTTGATGTTTGACCGTGAAGGGCATTACCAACCTCTTATGATTACTGTCTATACAGTGTACAATGTTTATCGTACATATTACTTGTTCAGATATCATCTTATCTTATATAAACGTTTGAGAAACCGAAGGGGGAATCCAGAATGGACAATCTATTGAAACTGGCTACATATGGTACACAAGACGAAGAAAAACAAAACAAAAACAAAACAAAATAAGACATGTGGCATCCTTCAAACAACTGGAGGTAAATTAGAACGCCATTTTGAGCACTTCCTTATCTAAAATCTTTCTACATATGTTGAAATTGATCTGTGTTCTATTATTAGTAACATGATTTGTAAACGCTACGACTATAAAATCAACTAATCTATCTTGGCATTTTAATATGATTTAACATGTACATAATTCAATTAAAAGTAAATAAAGATGTCACCTTGTTATCACCGGATGCTGTCTTAATATGCTTTTATAAAATGATCCATGGTTACCAAGATTACATTAAAATAATTGTTTTATTACGTACAAAACAGCAAATAATACGCCATCCTTTTAATAGAGTAGACGACATTCCCTCAACCTGTGGTTTATTTTAATGTTGTGCTAATTATTGGATATTTCTATGAGAATAACACGAGAACAGATGTACATGCATATCGTTTTCATCACGCGCGTAGAACAGCCAAACATTGTGTTTTGTGCTTGTCCCTACGTCATATGTCGTCATCATTTTTGTGTTCAATGAGTTAATGTTAAAGGTAGTTGTTTATTTTGTTGATATTAGTGGAATTGTTGACCATTACTGTTAAAAAGAACACCCATCATTTATTTGATCTAACGCAGAGTAAAACCAAACATTACTTATATCTCGGATAGAGAACAGGCATAATATGTTTTTTCTCGTACAAAGAACAGCCTTACATTGCTTTGGTCTAGCGCATAGAAAATATATGCATTCTTTATATCTCAGACAAAGGACAGACATAATATGTTTCTTCTCGTACAAAGAACAGCCTTACATTGATTTGATCTAAGGCAGAGAAAAGCCAAACATTCTTTATATAGAAGACAAAGGACAGACATAATATGTTTCTTCTCGTACAAAGAACAGCCATACATCCTTTGTGCGTTTTCTTTTGGCCATTGTGTTGTATATCTTTTGGCCATTGTATTGTATATCTTTTGGCCATTGTATTGTATATCTTTTTCGATTTATAGCTAATGGTTACCCCTTTGGTATCGTCAAGCTGTTCACATAGCTCGCATACATAGTATGAACTTGCATGAGGAATCATTTATGATGATAAGATTTGAGGCTTTTAGTTTCTATTTTAAATATTGTGGATAAGAATATGTAAGCATATAGTACATCGTGATTAGTAAGCAATTTCATTACTTATCACTATAATGTTCCACTCAAAATGGTCACTGATTGAATAAGATGAAACAAAAAACCCATTACAGAAAATCTTAAAAGTTGGTCAACACAGGAGCTGAACCGAAGTGCTTACGAATGGTTTGCAGTTCCTGTTTCTCTTAAAAAACACACCGAGTTACTCAATGTCAAGTCCGGTACATTTTAAATTGTTTCGATGATAGAGGGAAGAAGAAAAAGGAAATCGTAAAAGGGAAATGATTTGTTGTACATTTACACTCATGTTTATTCATTTAAAGTTGTAATTACTAATTAAATTTAGATATGAATCAATCTTTCTTAAAAAACGTTGGTAAACATCCAATTAAATCGATGGATTGCTACGTAACCCGCCTTTGCACGTAATAAATTGGGTGTCCACCAATACATCAATTGAAGGTTTGACACGGCCGTCAATTAAAGTCAAACGAAGTCTTAATAATCAAAATGGTGATGTTTATTACTTTCTTGAAGAGTCCTTGGACTTATATTCAACCCCCTAAGTTATAAGGAAAATGATGATATATAATGCTTAGTTCGTCATTGAAAACATTTGTCTGCTTCAGTGATTATTTCCTTAGGGAATTTCGTGAAGATACCTTGGAATTAACTTAAAACCTCCTAATGTATAAGGAAAATGGTGATATATAATACTTAGTTCGTCACTGAAAGCTTTTATCTGTTACAATTAGTGCTCCCTATGAGATTCATTGGAGAGACCTTGGAAATAACTTTAACCCCATAAGTTATCAGGAAAACGATGATATAAAATGCTTAGTTCATCACTGAAAGTCTTTGTCTATTACAATTGTTACTCGCTGTGGGATTTCGTGCATCATACATTTATGTTTTACGATTGTAATCTGATATGAAAAGAAAGTTTAAACAGTGATGGTCAACACCTCCACCAATATCAACAAAGCGAGCAATCATCTCTCACCCCAAATCATTGAACAAAAATACCACGACATGCAACCTTGGAAATCCAGTTGATGGGACCCCAAATCCAATGTGTTAGGATATCTTCCTTCATTTATACACTATTTTATTGCGTGACATCTTGTATTTCTGTAGCATTAAATAAAACGAAAAGCAAAAAATACCAGAAAGGTCATAAATAACAATAATGGTGATGTATTTTCACTTCCGTGAAGAGGCCTTGTAATTATCTTAAACCCCCTAAGGTATAAGGAAAATGATGATATATAATACTTAGTTCGTCACTGAAAGCTTTTGTCTGCTACAATTATTACTCACTATGAGATTCATTGGAGAGGCCTTGGGATTAACTTTACCCTCCTAAGGTATAAGGAAAATGATGATATATAATACTTAGTTCGTCACTGAAAGCTTTTATCTGCTACAATTATTGCTCCCTATGGTATTTCTTGAAGAGACCTTGAAATTAACTTAAACTCCCCTAAGTTAAAAGAAAAAATGATGATATATAATACTTATATAATATTGACCGTCAGATGTTTAATAAATATTGACCGTCAAATGTTTTGTAAATATTGATAGTCAGTTGATTTAGTAATAGTGAACGTCATATGTTTTATAAGTAATTGGTAATTCACAAAGCTTTCAGTCATAGAAACAATGGCTCAAAATGTGTTGTGTTAGGCTACAATTCCACATATTTTTCAAACAAAATTCAAAAAGGTAAAACATGCTACTCCGAGGAACAAGTGATCAGTATGCTGGAGTTCCTCATCGATAACATATTTGTCTCCTTTGGAGGGACACTGTTTCAGCAGGTTGTCGGCATATCAATGGGTACGAATTGTGCCCCTCTTCTAACTGATTTATTTGTATACTCATATGAGACGGAGTTTCTTCAAAAGCTTGTAAAAGATAAGAATATTCATGAGGTTAGAGCCTTTAATTTCACATACAGGTATATTGATGACGTTTTATCTATCAATAATTCTAGATTTGCAGAATTTCTTCCATTGATATATCCTCCAGAGCTGGAAGTTAAAGAGACCATAGACACAGCTTCGTCGGCATCATTTTTGGACATATACCTCGAATTTGACGACAGTGGTCAACTCAGTACTAAAATTTATGATAAACGGGACGACTTCAATTTTAAAATAATTAATTTTCCAAATTTGTGCTGCAATATACCAGCTTCTCCTGCATATGGTGTTTACATCTCGCAATTGATTCGCTATGCAAGGGCCAGTAGCAATTATTCTGATTTCCTGAGACGTCATCTTTATCTGAGAAACAGGCTACTGGACCAGGGCTATGAAAAGATTCGCCTTATTCGATCTCTTGAAAAGTTTATATTCTGATACCAAGTTCTTGTCGAAATATATTCCGTCTCTGCAGAGACGATAATAAGCGATGGATTTTCATATAGTGAAAATGTATAAAGATAAGGAAGTCAACAAAACTGTCAAAAATATGTTTTTATCAATGTGTGACGTAAAAGTGTTTTTGACATTTACTTTCGTAGTTAAAATACTTCAGGTGACTCGGGGTTGTTGATGGAGATGATTCACGATAGATATTCCACCCTCCTCATTGAATTTGGTACTGCTTTGACAACTATTTTATCTATTTTGTTGCTATAAATACTGTTATAGTGAGAGCCGGAACCTTTGAGCCGTGATGAAAGCGGGAGGTTTGGCGCTTTAAATTCTGATTAAACGCACCATTTCTTTAGAAATGCCTGTACCAAGTCAGGGTCATTACGGTTTTCACAGTTTTTCGGTTGTTGACTGATTTTGTCTGTTTATATACTTATGAGTTTTGACTTTCCCTTTGTAAGATTGTTCGGAGTTCGGTAATTTTGTTATTACCCTTATTTTCTGATTTGATGTAAATAAAGTTTGTAAAACCATATTATTTGTGGAATATATATCAAACTTCCTGCGATGAAATCAAATAACGCACTTGTATAAGCATAAAAGACATAGCATTACCATTAAAAAGGGGGAGTTATGGTGTTTAACGTCATTTTCAACAATATTTCAGTTATATCGTGGCGGTAAGTTTTACTGGTGGAGGAAACTAGAGTACCCGGAGAAAACCACCGATCTGTCGCAAGTCACTGACAAACTTTATCACATAATGTTATATCGAGTAGTAATCCAACTACCATGCGATCACGACCATGACTGCCTCCACTACCATTAAAGGAACATCATTTTTTGTCTATTTTAATCGTAACCGTTTCTAATTTTGCCATGCATTATCTGTAATATCAGGAAATCATCGGCAATCGTAATTACCCAAAACATTATAGCTTATTTTCTCGCCAATTAATTATAAATAGGTTAATGAAAAGGAAATCAAAATGTAACTTATTGATCCACAAATTTAGACAAATAACAAAGGGAACAAGGCATACATTTATTTGACCTTACTGCTTCATGATTATATGCTTTATAAATATGAACAATCAGATGTTTTATTGAAATAACAACGTAGATATCAAAGTTACTGCGCACGACACGTTTCTGAAATAACCTTCAGAAGGTACGATTTTCGAGGTGTAGGTCAAGGTATGAATCAGAACTTTCTTTATATAAATATATATATAAATATATATATTAAACCATGTCAGTGCCGAAACACTGACTACTGGGTGGATGATACCCTCGGGGTGGCATCGATCCAGTGACAGTAATAAAAGCGTAGATATCGAATATACTGCGAACGACGCGTTTCTGGAATAACAATCATTAGCTGCGCTCAATATCAAAGTATTGGAAAGCCAAATAATTTAAAAGTATTTGGGAGCAATAAACCAAAGAGTCGGAACAGGATAACCAAAATCTGCTTAGGTCATATATGCCTGAGGGGGAGGACCTTAGTTTTGATATTGAAAACGATACATTATTTAAAACTGTAATATACGTGTGACAGGGCCTTTAATCTTAAAAACGATTGATTGTAATAAGAATAACACTAAGACACAATACAACCTTAACACGGATATTTCTATTTTGATCGATTGTAACTGTTTCATTATTTGGCTAAACATTAACTGAGATATCTGGAAATCATATTACAACGGCCATATTATCGCTCGTCATTGTCACGATCATATATATGCTTTTATGTTCCGTCGTAGTTGTAATTTAACATACCACCCACACAACGTTGATTGAATTAGAACATTATATAGAAGTTTAAATGATGTCTAAGTGGTAATATGTGGTTTTTTTGTGTGAAGGCAAATCGCTTTAAGTTCTTAATAAGGATGTCGGTAGCACAACAAATATGTACAAACATCAATAGTTTAACTTTCACTAAAAAATCCAGATTAATTCTTTTTTAGCATGCTTGTTTTACAAATATCTGGTTGAACAGCTACAGGAACAGATTTGTTTTTCTTTTTTGCATTTTTCAGGTCGATTTAATGTTTTTACATACAACTTGGCGACACAAAACTTTTTCGTTGTCTGTTAATAAACAAAACCATTTATTGGTGATGCCCATTCAGTCATTGTTTTACCGAATGCATAGTATTTAAATGGTATATGAATATTTTGTGTGCAAGGTTTTTGCGTTTGGTAGTCCAAACCTGTGCTGTTTTTGATTTTATTCCAATAAACGTTAGAAAATACCGAAGGGACAACCAAGAATGGAGAATCCAGAGAATACTGAAGGGACAACCAAGAATGGAGAATCCAGAGAATTTATGGACAACCAAGAATGGACAATCCAGAGAAGTTGACACAAGACGTTATAGAATACTGAAGGGACAACCAAGAATGGACAATCCAGAGAATTTGACACAGGACGTTATAGAATACTGAAAGGACAACCAAGAATGGACAATCCAGAGAATTTGACACAGTACGTTAGAGAATACTGAAGGGACACCAAGAATGGACAATCCAGAGAATTTGACACAGGACGTTAGAGAATACTGAAGGGACAACCAAGAATGAACAATCCAGAAAATTTGACTCAGGACGTTAGAGAATACCGAAGGGACAACCAAGAATGGACAATCCAGAGAATTTGACACCGCACGTTAGAGAATACTGAAGGGACAACCAAGAATGGACAATCCAGAGAATTTGACACACGACGTTAGAGAATACCGAAGGGACAACCAAGAATGGACAATCCAGCGCATTTGACACAGGGCGTTAGAGAATACTGAAGGGACAACCAAGAATGGACAATCCAGAGAATTTGACACAGTACGTTAGAGAATACTGAAGGGACAACCAAGAATGGACAATCCAGAGAATTTGACACCGCACGTTAGAGAATACTGAAGGGACAACCAAGAATGGACAATCCAGAGAATTTGACACAGGACGCTAGAGAATACTGAAGGGACAACCAAGAATGGACAATCCAGAGAATTTGACCCCGCACGTTAGAGAATACTGAAGGGACAACCAAGAATGGAGAATCCAGAGAATTTATGGACAACCAAGAATGGACAATCCAGAGAAGTTGACACAAGACGTTATAGAATGCTGAAGGGACAACCAAGAATGGACAATCCAGAGAATTTGACACAGGACGTTATAGAATACTGAAAGGACAACCAAGAATGGACAATCCAGAGAATTTGACACAGTACGTTAGAGAATACTGAAGAGACACCAAGAATGGACAATCCAGAGAATTTGACACAGGACGTTAGAGAATACTGAAGGGACAACCAAGAATGGACAATCCAGAAAATTTGACTCAGGACATTAGAGAATACCGAAGGGACAACCAAGAATGGACAATCCAGAGAATTTGACACCGCACGTTAGAGAATACTGAAGGGACAACCAAGAATGGACAATCCAGAGAATTTGACACAGTACGTTAGAGAATACTGAAGGGACAACCAAGAATGGACAATCCAGAGAATTTGACACCGCACGTTAGAGAATACTGAAGGGACAACCAAGAATGGACAATCCAGAGAATTTGACACAGGACGTTAGAGAATACTGAAGGGACAACCAAGAATGGACAATCCAGAGAATTTGATCCCGCACGTTAGAGAATACTGAAGGGACAACCAAGAATGGACAATCCAGAGAATTTGACACAGGACGTTAGAGAATACCGAAGGGACAACCAAGAATGGACAATCCAGAGAATTTGACACAGGACGTTAGAGAATACTGAAGGGACAACCAAGAATGGACAATCCAGAGAATTTGACACCGCACGTTAGAGAATACTGAAGGGACAACCAAGAATGGACAATCCAGAGAGTTTGACACAGGACGTTAGAGAATACCGAAGGGACAACCAAGAATGGACAATCCAGAGAATTTGACACAGGACGTTAGAGAATACTGAAGGGACAACCAAGAATGGACAATCCAGAGAATTTGACACCGCACGTTAGAGAATACTGAAGGGACAACCAAGAATGGACAATCCAGAGAATTTGACACAGGACGTTAGAGAATACCGAAAGGACAACCAAGAATTGACAATCCAGAGAGTTTGACACAGGACGTTAGAGAATACCGAAGGGACAACCAAGAATGGACAATCCAGAGAATTTGAGACAGGACGTTAGAGAATACTGAAGGGACAACCAAGAATGGACAATCCAGAGAATTTGACACAGGACGTTAGAGAATACTGAAGGGACAACCAAGAATGGACAATCCAGAGAGTTTGACACAGGACGTTAGAGAATACCGAAGGGACAACCAAGAATGGACAATCCAGAGAATTTGACACAGGACGTTAGAGAATACTGAAGGGACAACCAAGAATGGACAATCCAGAGAATTTGACACCGCACGTTAGAGAATACTGAAGGGACAACCAAGAATGGACAATCCAGAGAATTTGACACAGAACGTTAGAGAATACTGAAGGGACAACCAAGAATGGACAATCCAGAGAATTTGACACAGGACGTTAGAGAATACCGAAGGGACAACCAAGAATGGACAATCCAGAGAATTTGACACAGGACGTTATAGAATACTGAAGGGACAACCAAGAATGGACAATCCAGAGAATTTGACACAGTACGTTAGAGAATACTGAAGGGACAACCAAGAATGGACAATCCAGAGAATTTGACACAGGACGTTAGAGAATACTGAAGGGACAACCAAGAATGGACAATCCAGAGAATTTGACACAGTACGTTAGAGAATACTGAAGGGACAACCAAGAATGGACAATCCAGAGAATTTGACACAGTACGTTAGAGAATACTGAAGGGACAACCAAGAATGGACAATCCAGAGAATTTGACACAGTACGTTAGAGAATACTGAAGGGACAACCAAGAATGGACAATCCAGAGAATTTGACACAGTACGTTAGAGAATACTGAAGGGACAACCAAGAATGGACAATCCAGAGAATTTGACACAGGACGTTAGAGAATACTGAAGGGACAACCAAGAATGGACAATCCAGAGAATTTGACACAGGACGCTAGAGAATACTGAAGGGACAACCAAGAATGGACAATCCAGAGAATTTGACACAGGACGTTATAGAATACTGAAGGGACAACCAAGAATGGACAATCCAGAGAATTTGACACAGTACGTTAGAGAATACTGAAGGGACAACCAAGAATGGACAATCCAGAGAATTTGACACAGTACGTTAGAGAATACTGAAGGGACAACCAAGAATGGACAATCCAGAGAATTTGACACAGTACGTTAGAGAATACTGAAGGGACAACCAAGAATGGACAATCCAGAGAATTTGACACAGTACGTTAGAGAATACTGAAGGGACAACCAAGAATGGACAATCCAGAGAATTTGACACAGTACGTTAGAGAATACTGAAGGGACAACCAAGAATGGACAATCCAGAGAATTTGACACAGTACGTTAGAGAATACTGAAGGGACAACCAAGAATGGACAATCCAGAGAATTTGACACAGTACGTTAGAGAATACTGAAGGGACAACCAAGAATGGACAATCCAGAGAATTTGACACTGGAGGTTAGAGAATACTGAAGGGACAACCAAGAATGAACAATCCAGAGAATTTGACACAGTACGTTAGAGAATACTGAAGGGACAACCAAGAATGGACAATCCAGAGAATTTGACACAGTACGTTAGAGAATACTGAAGGGACAACCAAGAATGGACAATCCAGAGAATTTGACACAGTACGTTAGAGAATACTGAAGGGACAACCAAAAATGGACAATCCAGAGAATTTGACACTGGAGGTTAGAGAATACTGAAGGGAAAACCAAGAATGGACAATCCAGAGAATTTGACACAGTACGTTAGAGAATACTGAAGGGACAACCAAGAATGGACAATCCAGAGAATTTGACACTGGAGGTTAGAGAATACTGAATGGACAATCCAGAGAATTTGACACAGTACGTTAGAGAATACTGAAGGGACAACCAAGAATGGACAATCCAGAGAATTTGACACAGTACGTTAGAGAATACTGAAGGGACAACCAAGAATGGACAATCCAGAGAATTTGACACAGTACGTTAGAGAATACTGAAGGGACAACCAAGAATGGACAATCCAGAGAATTTGACACAGTACGTTAGAGAATACTGAAGGGACAACCAAGAATGGACAATCCAGAGAATTTGACACAGTACGTTAGAGAATACTGAATGGACAACCAAGAATGGACAATCCAGAGAATTTGACACAGTACGTTAGAGAATACTGAAGGGACAACCAAGAATGGACAATCCAGAGAATTTGACACAGTACGTTAGAGAATACTGAAGGGACAACCAAGAATGGACAATCCAGAGAATTTGACACTGGAGGTTAGAGAATACTGAAGGGACAACCAAGAATGAACAATCCAGAGAATTTGACACAGTACGTTAGAGAATACTGAAGGGACAACCAAGAATGGACAATCCAGAGAATTTGACACAGTACGTTAGAGAATACTGAAGGGACAACCAAGAATGGACAATCCAGAGAATTTGACACAGTACGTTAGAGAATACTGAAGGGACAACCAAGAATGGACAATCTAGAAAATTTGACTCAGGACGTTAGAGAATACCGAAGGGACAACCAAAAATGGACAATCCAGAAAATTTGACACTGGAGGTTAGAGAATACCGAAGGGACAACCAAGAATGGACAATCCATCTTACAATGATTCTTTATTCTTTGGTTTTGGAAATAAAATATATGCTTAAAGTAATAAATTTTTGAATGAAGCCATTTTATTACAAGTTGTCATGTAGTAGGCGGTGTATTTGTGTCTTTTGTTTCTATTGAGATTGGTGTTTACCTGACCGTAATCACACAGTCACTGAATTTACATCTTGCAATGGCATCTATGCATATCATCTCTAAAGTTGTGTGTGCTTGAACACAATAATTGCGAACACGTACACGAAACGAACTTCTATGAAACAAGTTTCTTGTGTTTGTGGAAGATCGATGGCTTTTGCTACGATATAACTAATGTAAGGTGAATATGATCATTAGCCTCCATAACATCATTAAGTCTATTATGCCATTATCAAAGGAGCTATTATCTCTTTAGAGTGATGCTCTCAATTTATCTTTACATTTTAAAAAGCACACGAGACTATGGTGTAGGCAGGAAAGTACAGCTAATCGCTTAATGTCTATATTATGTATTATTTTTGTACTATCTGCTGTCTTTTTACCGCCAATGGAAAAGTGTAGCGAGTTGGGAAGGAATGATAAGAACATAGCCCTTTATTAGCGCTGCAATTCGTCTACCCTTTTTCTAAATCTACAAAGAGGATCTTTCATGTGTAAGGAGTGTAGCATTCCCCAGGCGTGATACCCACTATGATTTTCCGTATCAAGAGGGCATCTCACTTTCAGTCACGTGGTGGACGTGACGGGAGGCTGTATGTATTGAGCTTTGCGAACTGTCACCAGTACCCAGTGTAATATTTCACTTATGTAATTATGTTGCTTAGTGCAATTATTGAGCATAACATTAAAATTATTTACGACTTGTTTCTATCGATATTATGCAGATGTTACTGTAATATCGTGTACGCAATGTTATCATTTACAAAAAAAAATGTCAAATATCGTGACAATAGCTCTGTCGTTTAATACACAAAATGCAGATATAGCAGCCATGCTATCACCCAATTAAATCAGGATACGCAAAAACAACACACGTTCAAATAGAATATCAATAAAGGAACAAAAACTAAAAATGATCGAACTGTCATAAATACTTGATAATCATCATTGATTTTGACAGCATGTTATGCTGAAGGACGGTTTTAAGTTCCTAATCTAATACACAAAAGAAATATCGAAGATCCAAAATAGTCAAAAAAAATTCAAAAGGATGATTTCTGGAGATCAACGTCAGTTTAAATAAACTATGTTGCAGCCGTCACTTCGAAAGTGGTACGGTCGCCACCATGAATTAATCAACCGTTACGGAATATCTGTGTTACAAATGACCACAGATATGTCCCACTTGTAATCCCAATCGTAAAGATATGCTTCAGTAATGGCGCAGGAACTGCCTACCATTTTTAGTAGGGTTCGTGTTGTTCAAACTCTAGTTTCCTCTGCATTGATTTGCAAATAGTTGTTTGCTCTTTGTCCTTGTTTTCTTTTTGACCAATGTATTGTCCTTCTTCGATTTACCACTTGTGACTACCTCGTCGGTATCTTCAAATTTGTTCTTCAAATAAAATCAGAAGAGGAAAATCTAAAGATCAATAAAACAATAATCTTACTTGAAGACTTCAGTTTAGATATTGTAATGTCAGAAACCCTAAAAGAAAGGTCAAATAAGGAAGCACTATGCAATAGTAATGGCAAAAATAATACTCTTTCTTGAAGACGTCAGTGCCGATAAGGAAACCTTAAATAACAATGAGAGTTGGCCTTACTGGGGGACATTATCATACTTAATATAAGGTTAAATAAGGTTATATCAGGAACTACTAAGTAATGATAATGGGAGAAAGTAATACCCTTTCTGGAAGACGCCAGGAAACCTTAAATAATAACGAGAGGTAACCTTACATCAATACGTCAGCTAAGACAACGTGAGACAGAGAAAGCCTACGTAAGAGATAGGCTTACCATAACCAATTAGTCAAAGTAATATCATATAAGGAAGTGTGTCAGATAACATCAGACGAGGGAGATCTGTATACAAATATACGGTGTACTCGATACAACATTAAGATAATATCAGATGAAGAAATCCTAAATAAGAAATAATCTTACCACAACCCATTAGTTAAAATGATTTCATATAAGGAAGTGTGTCAGATAACATCAGACGACGGAGGCCTTAAATAATAATGGGAGGTAACGTTACCTGAATACGTCAGTTAAAATAATGTGAGATAAAGAAAACCTAAATAAGAGATAAGCTTACCACAATCCATTAGTTAAAATAATATCATATAAGGAGGTGTGTCAGATAACATCAGACAAGAGAGGTCTGTGTACAAATATACGATATATGTATGATATATAATCACAATTAGTCATAGTGAAACCACTGTCGTGGGTTCGAGCTCGGAATACTCGGAATACTCTAAATAGACGGAAGTGCTAGCATGAAGCTGAAGACGGCAGATAGCGTCAGACGAGGGAGGCCTGTAGACTAATATACAACAGATACATGCTATATAATCAAAATTAATTATAGTGCCACCACTGGCGTAGCTTCGGGCTCGGCTACCCACCTTCATGTTTACAGGCACCAACCAAACGTTGATCTATAGCTTAGTGCACACGACGTAATAGTCAACCATTAGAGGTATCAACTCAGTGATAGTAATAACAACGTGTATATCTAGTTTAGTGCACACGACGTAATAGTCAACCATTAGAGGTATCAACTCAGTGATAGTAATAACAACGTATAGATCTAATTTACTGCGCACGATACGTTTCTGGAATGATCTTCATCAGATATGCTCAGAGTCGACAAATGTAGTGTGCCTTAAGGCAGTTTTGGAATGGTGCAGAACCGTTCTGTCCTCACAATGCCTTTATCCAAGTTATGGAATTATAAAATTAGTTCATATTAAAAGTACTTCTATTAAAGCTAAAGTTCTCTTCCCTCTTACATAGGTTACCTTTGACCTAAGTCGATGTTGGCTATCTTGGTTAGGATCCAATCGTAGCTACTCGGCCATTCTCGCTACACTGCAAATAACCTCGTACGTACATAGTAGAAATTCTTCTTAAATTGTTTGCCGGAAGTTAAGTTAAGTTAAGCCGCACAAAAAAATAGTCCACGAACATCCAATATGGAAGACATACTAAGTAAAATCTAATTATGCGAAATTAATTAAAACTGTAATTGAAATATAGAAAATTGTTTAAAATATAACTTTATCAAACTTTCATGAAACTGACATGTGAAAAGTAATGCGATTTATACGCCTAATGCATGCGAGGTTATTTGCAGGGTAGCGAGAATGGCCGAGTAGTTACGATTGGGTTAGGATCTTTGATTTTCTTGCTCGGTTTCAAATATTTTGGCTTGTAGCGTAGACAATGAAGGATGTATTTGACACGCGTCGTGTGCGCTATGTTTTATATCTATGTTTTTATTACTATTATTACTATAGTAGTAAAATAGTAGTATTAGAATCAATATAAACATCTTGAACATTAATAAAAAGTTACCTCAGGTCTACGTGTTAGATGCAGTAAACTTGATAGATATGTTTGTATTACTATAACTGGGTCGAAACTTCTTCTGGTGGAGGGCCCGGGTAGCTCAATGAGTAATTGTAGGGCCAGGTGGCTCAATTAGATAGGTCGTTGGATCTAACAGCTCGCACAAGCCTATCAACAATACGGCGTGGGTTCGCGTCCAGCTTTGTAAATTACAAAAAAAGGTGCACTTGACTCGTAGCCGCAAGTTTACCAGTTGCTTGCCCAGGATCGGTGGTTTTCTCCGGGTATTCCGGCTTCCTCCACCACTAACACCGGTCGCCATGATATAGCTGATATATTGCTGAAAGTGGCGTTAAACACCAAAAATTCAAATTCAAATTCAAATTCTTCTGGTGGACTACATGTCCTCGACGGTATCATCCGTACAGTAGTCAGTGTTTCGGGACTGATATGGCTTACAAATCACGTGTCAGCAAATTAAAATCCTGACCTGCGGGCGTATATGATACAAATGTACCATGTCAATCAAAATGTTTACACAGCAATTATAAAAGGCGATCGATTAAAATTATACCAAAAATGTTTTGCATTATTTGTATCAACACTTCATTAAACAATACAAAAATACCGGAAGTTATTACCGCAAAATGTTTTCATAAATGTCACAACAATGAACAATTTATTCCAAGAGTTTACACGTTTATCAATCACAAAATGACACACAGGTACATTTATTTTAGATTCACAAGACAGGCATTACAATTACGTCATGTAACAATGTTGAATTACCTACATGGCTACAAACGTTTGTGTTGTCCAAAATTTGCTTACCGCCAAACGGAAAACAAATGGTCATTTTTCGTCGAACATTTAAATTCGTGGTTTGCTGGCACCCACGAAAACCACGAAAATTGGTACACCACGAATGCAAATGAATTCACAGTAAATTATATCATCTTAGAAAATAAGATAGAACATATGGAACCTCTGACTGCTGAACTATCTGGATTTTTGGATGGCAATACTTTGAATATAGCATTGTTGATGTGATAGGTTGATAATTATTCTTCAATCGTGCAAATCCTGCTCCAATCAGTATGATACATGTAAGATATCTTCCTTAAACATACAGATTAAATGTGAAAAGGAACTGTTATTGAATTGTTTTTTTCGCGTGAATTATCAATATATATATATAATCGTAAGGTGAATGTAAGGATAGACATAATACATGTGAGTATCATCTAAGCACACTTAGGCATGTCTATTCTTAGCTTCGCCTTATACGAGACAAGGTAACGTTTCGATTATCGAAGTTATTTTATATATAACAGAAGTGGCCGAGTGGTCTAAGGCGCGGGACCTAATGCTAAGCGATTGGTGCTTTAATGCATCAAAGGTGTGAGTTCGAATCCAGTCGAGGAGGAACAAACAAATTGGCAGCCCAGTTGGATATATATATCCTGCTGTCTTAAAGCCCCCCCCCCCCCCCAAAAAAAAATAATACCACATCATAGGAAGGAACATATCCAAAATCTAATTGGGGTTATGGTGTTATAACGTCACTTTCAACAATTTTTCAGTTATTATATCGTGGCGGTCAGTTTTATTGGCGGAGGATACAGAAGCACCCGTGAAACTCACCAACCTGCCGCAAGTCACAGATAAACTTTATCACATAATGTTGTATCGAGTACACCTCGCCATGATCGGGAATCAAACTCACAACGTTAGTGGTGATAGGTACTGATTGCATATATAGTAATAAATCCAACTGCCATACGATCACGGCCACGACGGCCCCTAACTCATTTAGATCTCTGTTGTTGTTAATCAATGGTTAGAGTTAACCTTGTAAATGTTAGTACTCGTTAATGGAAATGTTCATTCCTATAACTAGTCTAAACTGCAGCTGGTGTAAGCTCGACGTAGCGATAGGTGCTTGTGATATACCAAACAACAATGTAATCAGATCATATACATCTCTGTAGTAAATTAATGGGTAGAGCTTTGCTAGAATATGACACCTTTAAAAGATGTCCTTCAGGTAATCAAAAAACAGGATATTAATAATAACATTACAAAAGGATTGTAACCCGAGCGTAATTACTAATAATAATGTAGATCTGGATGTTTGTTATAAGAAATCTTGTAATGATGGCCTTGAAATGGAAGTCCGGTCAAAAATCTAGAATACAATATGCCCATCTTATTGTTATTGGAACTAACGTTCATCTCTATCTGGCACAATTAAGCTACATGTTAGCATGTATAACAAGAGTTTGAAGGTATCAAAGGGGCATTCACAAATGGACAATCCAAAGAAGAGTTTGAAGATACCAAAGGGGCATTCAAAAATGGACAATCCAGATAAGAGTTTGAAGATACCAAAGGGGCATTCAAAAATGGACAATCCAGATAAGAGTTTGAAGATACCAAAGGGGCATTAAAAAATGGACAATCCAGAGAAGAGTTTGAAGATACCAAAGGGGAATTCAAAAATGGACAATCCAGAGAAGAGTTTGAAGATACCAAAGGGGCATTCAAAAATGGACAATCCAGAGAAGAGTTTGAAGATACCAAAGGGGCATTCAAAAATGGACAATCCAGAGAAGAGTTTGAAGATACCAAAGGTGCATTCAAAAATGGACAATCCAGAGAAGAGTTTGAAGATACCAAAGGTGCATTCAAAAATGGACAATCCAGAGAAGAGTTTGAAGATACCAAAGGGGCATTCAAAAATGGACAATCCAGATAAGAGTTTGAAGATACCAAAGGAGCATTCAAAAATGGACAATCCAGATAAGAGTTTGAAGATACCAAAGGGGCATTCAAAAATGGACAATCCAAAGAAGAGTTTGAAGATACCAAAGGGGAATTCAAAAATGGACAATCCAGAGAAGAGTTTGAAGATACCAAAGGGGCATTCAAAAATGGACAATCCAGAGAAGAGTTTGAAGATACCAAAGGGGCATTCAAAAATGGACAATCCAGATATAAACTGTCAACATAGGGTACATAAGATTATAGGCAAGCAAACGCAAAACGTAAATAAGACATGAGTCACCTTACAAACAACTGGAGCTAAGAAACCTTCTAATGATGGCTTTGAAATGGAAGTCCGGTCAAAAATCTAGAATTCAATATGGGCGTATGTGAATAATATAGATCTAATTGTTATTGAAACTAAGGTTAATCTCTCTCAGTCATAATTAAGGAACATTAACCTACTTTGGTTGATATGTTATTTATGCACTTGTATTTTCTTTCATCAAAAGGGGTTTTTTTTATTGCTTAAATCATGTTGTATTTCCTTTGTTTCGACTCTTAGCCTAGTTATCCAGGAGTACCTGTAGAAACCACCGACCTGTCGTAAGTTACTGACAAACTATCACATAATGTTGTATCGAGTACACCTCGCCAGGAACGTGACTCGAACTCAAAGCTTTTATTACAATTATTGCATCCAACTACCCTACCATATAACATATACTTGGTACGATGCGTTTCTGGACAAACATGTACAATTATGTAACTAACAATGCAAATTATCACAAATTATCATAATAAAACTGTATTGTAAAACCACCACAAGATCGATTTACCATGTTTTGTTCCTGAATTGGTATCTAATTTTCAACAAGACAAATATTTTTAAAAAATTGTGTAATTTGAGGGGGAAAAAAGAAAATTGATGGAAATGTTATTACGTAATTATGAAATTTTGATTAAGCTCATTCTGTTGGATATTTTAATTTCTTTTTGTCTTCAGTTTTATTTAATGCTTGTGATTATTCAAATTCAATTCAAAGCTTTATTTTGAGTCGATATAAACCATACATATAACACAAGCTCTAATGAGCTTTTAAAATCGATTATACAATTAAAATGCAAATACAAGATTCTAATAACAAGATGTTACATTATAATGGATGAGAATAAAGCGTGCTCAAAGTCAATTGAAATCTTCAAATCTAATCACAATTTTTTTTACTGTTTTGGATGAGAATATAGTCTGCGTTGTTGAGTCAGTTGAGAGTTTCAAATCAGGTATATAACACTGTCAATAGGTGCTCTCCCTCAGGTGTGTAAAACCCAGAGTTTGTATCTTCGACGTCACTGGTACAAAACAATCACTATTCATCTCTAAATATCTACAGGGCGTAGCCGGAATCACATTTAAAATGAAATTACTTTACAAAAAATATGTATTAAAGTATGCTACTGAAATGTTAGGACATTTCAAGAAAAACTATTTTATTTATTACCATCTGTTTTGTTTTTGCTACTTGACAGCTTAATCGCTAAAAAGATATACAGTTGGTGCATTTTCTCCTTATTACTAGTAATTATCGTAATATCGTAAAACCTGAAAAATACATTTACACCAGGAATACTATTCCATCAAATATTGAAACCGTTCTGTTATTACTATATACTAATTATCTATACCTCTAACTTGATTTCCGCTACTAGGATCTTATATATAAATGTAGTTCTACATACAGAGATCCCATTAGAAAATAAATTAATGTTAGAATCACATGTCATTTTATACGTGTTTTGATAAGTTTAAAAAGTTGAGTACATTTTCGTATGTACTCAATCTGAAAATAGAGTCGCGTGCCGTGGTCATCAGGTGATTTCCTTTGGGGTTATCTAAATTTATTTTCCTTACATGTACTTTAACACATCTTTAGAATGTTTTAGAATCAACATGCGATTCATATCCTATGCACTGGAGTAGTAATTCACATATCCGGTTTTTACCGCTGATCAGGTACGCACGATATACAAATGTAGTTTGAAAACAAACAGTATTACCATTTGAACTGTTGATAAGTGTTGACATTTATGCCATTCCTTTTATTTATGTTTTGTTTTTATATAAAGTTTGTTCGTATCGCCCTCTTTAACCTCGTGTGTACTCTTCTTAGATGTTCTCAACAGATTAATGGACGGAATTTTGTTTTGGCCTTTGTGGAATAGCGTGCAAAAGACAGTTCGTGATATGTCGCTATCGGACTAGGGTTTTCTGGTAATTAGTTGTCATATTTCTTACGTCTACAGCATACTTTCTGTGTTTGTTTTTCTAGTTTTTGAGATTTGTTTGTTAATGTATTAAAGTACAACATAACAACTTAAAAACAAAATGTGAAGTTTACCTTTACAAATACAGTTCATTGAGACATCTTGTAAAATATTGCACTCATATTATACGGATATATAACTTCGGAACTATTTTGTTAAATCTATTTCACGTTATTACTAACCAATATCCATCTCTAATATGGAGAGTTTTAATTGTCGGAAAATACATAATTTATTTATAAGAGATTTAGTTTTCAGACCTGTTTCGCAGCCGAATGAAATAATTTTATAATTTTTCCGACAATGTATGTATTGGGTTTAATGTCAAATTGTCAAATACGACAAAAACAACTGACAAAATTTATTGAAAAAAGGAGGTGCAACTTCATTCAAATCGTTTCTAGTGTGTTTTCTGTCACGCCCACGCTATACTGTTGCGGTTTCTTGACGTTCCCTACATCTAAATCTATGTATTCTGTTCATTGTTTTCATGTTCAAGGCTATACAAATCACATACTGAGGTCATAATTAAGATTACGCTATTTACAGAATATGAAAATTTGACATGTTTTAGTTATACTACTGAGGAAAGTAAATTGATTCCCTCTCGATCTGATTCAATATCATAGATTGTGCTTACAATCTGTCAGTTCAATATCATGTTGGACTTTCAATAAAAAGCTTAAAAAAACATAAGAACATCCAAATAATGCGTTTATGTAGCTTTGAAATATACTTTAAATGATTTACTTTCTAATATACAGAAACGTCTTGGAATTCATCACATTCGTGCAATCTTATTTTCACTATCTGCATACTACCTCAAAGATCTTATGGATGTTGGACTTGACAAAGGAGGCGTAGATCCTTTTTCTCCTAAGTACAGATTGTCTAGTATTATATGTGACGTGGCATCTTTTCGTCTTTTCAAACCAGTTTGATCTGAACCTCTTCATGATAACAACAGAAAATTCCTCCATGTTCCGTTTGTTAACAAAGGAATCGATGCTATTAACATCAGCAACATTCTTAATAGAAAAGAGGTCGTAAAAGAAATTCCATCATATTTCAAAAATCAATCTGTTCCCATTGTTTCCTATAGCTACACTAACAGCATTGGCCGTCAAATTTTCAACTACAAAGAAGCATTGCAAGATATTAACATAGAAGAGTACATCAAGAACCCTCTGACTTGTGACTGCTCCCACTCTCCTTTTCAATACAACCCATCTGGACATGTAATCACTGGATATCTGAATATCATTCAACATGAGAGTCTCCGAAAGGTGATTTATCATGGTCTTAAATTCAGGGAACCTCAACACATCAATTGGACATATAATTTCAAGATAATTATGGATGCTGTTGAAGATTATGCCAGAAGGTGGATAAAGAGAGAAGTAGTAGACCAAGATCCTGAGTTAGAGTCCTTGTCAGATTGGGTTAGAACAATCAGGTCTCTAGTACAAGGTCGGATTCACAAACTCAAAAATTGTGTTAATAGTCGACCTAAGTCTGTATTTAAAGACCAAGAAGCTGTTAAGCGTATTTCCTGTCTTCGTGACAAATATGTTATCGTTCCTGTGGACAAGGCTTCCAACAACATTGTGTTTGTATGTAAATCATATTACTGCGAATGCCTAATCAATGAATTAGGCATAGATCACAACACCTCTGGTAATACCACATACAAACCAACTTCGTTCGACAAAGATTAAATCCTAGCTAACCACAGATCCTTCATGACCTCTTTAAGCATTCCCTCTGGTAAAGAGTCTGAGGATTTACCATATTTGTATTGGATACCTAAGCTCCATAAGACACCATACAAAGAAAGGTACATAGCGGATCATCAACTTGTTCGACGAAATAATTGTCTATTCATCTGACAAAGATTCTGTCTGCAGTAAAAGAGGAACAACAGAAATTTTGTGAAACTGTTTACTCGTGTAGTGGAATAAATCACATGTGGATTTTGAAAAACTCCAAAGATTTTTTGGATAACCTTCAATCAAGATCTTTCTCTCATGTATCCTCCATCAAAACCTTTGATTTTTCAACTCTGTATACCACCCTACCGCATAGCAAATTAACAACCCGCTTAAAGGAAACCATTCACAAAGCTTTCAGTCATAGAAACTATGGCTCAAAATTTGTTGTATTAGGCTGCAATTCCACATATTTTTCAAGCAAAATTCAAAGAGGTAAAACATGCTACTCCGAGGAACAAGTGATCAGCATGCTGGAGTTCCTCATCGATAACATATTTGTCTCCTTTGGAGAGGCACTGTTTTATACTCATATGAGTCGGAGTTTCTTCAAAATCTTGTAAAAGATAAGAAGATTCATGAAGCTAGAGCCTTTTAATTTCACATACAGTATATTGATGACGTTTTATCTATCAGTAATCCTAGATTTGCAGAATTTCTTCCGTTGATATATCCTCCAGAGCTGGAAATAAAAGAGACCACAGATACAGCTTCGTCCGCACCATTTTTGGACCTATGCCTCGAATTTGACGACAGTGGTCAACTCAGTACTAAAATGTATGATAAACGGGATGACTTCAATATTAAAATCATAAATTTTCCAAATATGTGCAGCAATATACCAGCTTATCCTGCATATGGTGTATACATCTCGCAATTGATTCGCTATGTAGGGGCCAGTAGCAATTATTCTGATTTCTTGAAACGTCATCTTTATCTGAGAAACAGGCTACTGGATCAGGGCTATAAAAAGATTCGCCTTATTCGATCTCTTAAAAGGTTTATATTCTGATACCAAGATCTTGTCGATAATAAACGATGGATTTTCATAAAGTAAATATGAAAAATGTATGGAGATAAGGATTAAGTAATCGTGGTTTAGACATGACGTCATTCAACATCTGATTTGAAATCAAATTGTGTAAGAAGATGACCGTTTAGTTAAACCGTTCTGCAGCGACGATAATAAACGATATATTTTCATAAAGTACTGCGTTGACTACTATTATACCTAATTTGTCCCAGTATTGTTAAAAATGCTATCATAGTGACAACCGGAACCTTTTAACCGTAATGGAAGCGGGAGGTTTGGTGCCGTAAAATCTGATTCAACCCACAATTTCTTTGGAAATGCCTGTACCAAGTCAGGCCCATTGCGGTTTTCCCAGTTTTCCGTTTGTTGACTGATTTTGTCTGTTTGCTGACTTATGAGTTTTGCTTTTCCCTTTGGAAGATTGCTCGGTGTTCGGTAATTTTGTTATTACCCTTATATACAAAATTATTCCCAAGGAACCATATATTCAGGGTTTTAACCCACGAGCCAGAATATTTTTTCACACGAAACAAATTATTCTTTATGGACACGAAATATGGGTAGTTTTTATTTTTTATTCTTACCAAAATCACTTGTTGAGAACTACAGGATAAGATTATTTATGTGAGTCAATACAGCTTTTTCTGTTAGATTTCGCGAAAGAAATTAGAATAAAAATAACAAGAACAAAAAATAAAAAACAAAAACAAAAACAAGCAAACAAACAAATTGCTGTCTAATCATAATTTAAGCTAACCTGGAGTAATGGCACAAAGTGGAGTATAACATAAAGAGTATGTGACGGAGGTGTTGACTGCAGTTTGTCCAATAATGTTATAACTCTGTAATGTTTATTTGATCAACATCAGAATGTGGCGAACATGTTTGCATCTCATCACCGGATTTGTGAATAGATTAACGCGACGGGTGCCACTGGTAGAGCAGGAACTACCTACCCTTCGGGAAACCTGAGTTCATCCCCGGTTTTTAGTGGGGTTCGTGGTACTCGATCTTTAGTTTTAAATGTATGTTTTGTAGATCGTTGTTTGTCATTTTGCCCTTGTTTCTTTGGCCATTGCGTTGTCTGTCCTTCGAATTAGGGATTCTGACTACCCCTTTGGTATCTTCAAACTCTTCTTGCATCTTATTTATACTATTAGATCAGAGAAAGTTTAATTGTGTTTTGATAAAAAAATTATTTTATAGGCAAAGATCTTGAGAAGTAAAACAAACGACTTATTTCATTGACAGGAAATACAAGAAGGATATTAACATTTGGATCGATACCGGCATAATGATAATCCGTACATTTTAAAGACGCAATTTTAGCATTTTCACTCACGATAAGCTCTTTAAAACATTATAAACAATAACATAAAATCTTGTATTACAATAAGGGTAATCACAACATTACCGAACACCGAGCAAAAAAGCAAAACTCATAAGTAAATAAACAAACAAAATCAGTCAACAACCGGAACATATGAACATAAAAACTAGGGATGGTTGTCATGGATTAACTGGAATCATATTCCTATTACATTTCTATACAATTCCAAAGTAAAATACCAACATCGTAGAAAATGCATTCTTCCGAATTCAGACTCAGACATTCACGTGCAAAACTTACATAAACGAATATAATGCTTTATATATTGTTCATACTTCAACACCAACATATGAACCAGTGTAGCACGGTTTATCATTTTGCTCGTTATTTCTTAAGATAGCAGAATCAAGAGAAATAAAGTACATTATTGTATTAAAGGTATACCAAGACAGAAATAATAAAAATGCATTTTCTTAGTGTTACGAACACTCGAGAATGTTATTCCTTTAAAACGGCGCATAATTCAATTTATTAAATAAACGTTAGAGAATACCGAAGGAGCAATCAAAATGGACAATCCAGAGAAACTGGCAACATTGGGTACACAAGATGAAGAGAAGCAAAATTAGAATTAACTTAACACTTTATTTTAAAACAACATTTCATATGTGAACACTTGAAGCACCTGCAATGTACACCAATTTCCGCACCATATCTAGAAATAGCTCATGTGAACAGTCTATAAACAGTCATATAGATTCCGTTTACGTCAACTCGATTAGTCGTTAAAGAATAATTCAAAATTAGAGTAGAATCCATAAATAAACAACCATTAATTGAATTCTGTAAGTAAACTTTACAATACAAATAAACCAAGGTTGCAACTTAATATTGTAGAATTAATGTCAATACAATTTTTTTATCAAATTCATGTAAATGGGTGCTTAATGATCATTGTTTAACGTTAAGATGGAAATTATTTCGATTCTAATATGGAACTTATTACTGGAAATTAATCTCAAAATAAACTCAACTAAGCAGCATGTTTACATTCTTTTAATGTACCACAGTTCTGTATAAATACAGGAAATCACTCGGAATTGACAGCCACAATGTGTCCGGCAATACGTATGTGCGAAGTAGAATATATTGGGAATTTTCCCATTTATTTCCATAAACGATGTCATATTAGATTAAGGCTTAACAAGAGACAAGGGGCAACACATTTAATGCACACTTCTAATTTAGAATCTTGACAAAAAGAGCATGCATACCCTATGTAATGGCCTTGGAGAAACAAGACTGAAACGTGATTTAGTATTCAAAGGTCTCATAAAATGTAACAAACATCGCGCCTTTTAGTTACTTCGTTTGATACTCGTCCAGTTAAATTAATCGTTTCGAATTAATCTATTACAAATGTATATGGCTTTGAATAAATAACATGATCAAATGAAACATTAAGAAATAACATGGATGTAAATGAACATAAGAGACTAGCAAACTTTACACTTAGACATAACATTGAAATAAAGGAGCAGCGCTTTCATTGCTGTTCTACATTTCACAGTCACAGTAGGTTCTTCGACAATGAGAATAACTCATACCCTAAATAGGGTAAGGGTAAAAGCAAAATTACCGAACTCCGAACAATCTTACAAAGGGAAAGTCAAAACTCATAAGTATATAAACAGACAAAATCAGTCAACAACCGGAAAACTGTGAAAACCGCAATGACCCTGACTTGGTACAGGCATTTCTAAAGAAATGGGTGTGAAACCGCCTGTAGTTGAGCTGTACTCTTTATTTCTTTCGATAAACGCTACATCTGGACATTGCATTCTTAATTATTGATAACATTTATAATTCCAGAATTACGACTACATTTTACTATTGCGGTTGTCTTGAGTTACTGAATAATAGCCTAGAAACTTGACATCCACAATAACTGTGTGGGATAGATTGTTGCTTAACGCCAAGTGGAAAATGTGTTAGCTATATCATTTCAAGAACAAGTAACATATTGACGAAATGATGATATCTCTTCTGTACTAAGCCAACATGTTGAGTTGGATGTATATAGTGCTAGCTTACCGAAACAACAGTCCACGGAAAGAAATGTTGCTCCAGTTGGACACATTTTCATGACTCTGAGTCAACCCCCATGTTCCCTTAATGTGTGCTTAGCTACGAAGCAGCAAATATTAATTTGATAATCTTTGGATTAACCCGACCAAAGATCGAACCCACAATTTTCCATACTCGAGGCGAACACGCTCTCAATATCACAACTGAGGCGTCTTGAAATCATAATATCTATGCGTAGGACACTTTCTTTTTTATTGATAAAACTGAGGTTCTCCTGCCTTAGCCGATGTTGTCTATCCTCTTTAGGCCCTTTGATTTTATTGCTCCCAAAACTTTAAATTGTTTGGCTTTCCAATTTTTCAATTTTTAGCTTACCTGATGAAGGTTATTCCAGAAATGCGTCGTGCGTACGAAGTTTGATATCTACGTGTTTTATTAGTCATTTTATCTTTCACTAAATGCTCTTTAGGGAAGCAAAATGTTATCCAATTCTCATCTTCAGCCATTCAACAATAATATCAACTATTATTGAAAAAATAATCTATTTTTAGATACTTCTGATGGCAATCGTGATAATAAATCTTGACATATAACCAAATGTTTATTTATAATGGTAGTTAAAATTTATTTATTTAGTTTCAAATAATTCAGAAATAAGAAAAAAAAACACCCATTAATGAAATGTCAAATAATTAAAAGATGCAAATTGTGTTACACCAACCGTTATTTTAGTGCCATTCAGTTTTAAATGTTGTTTTAAAATATAATGTCTTTGATAGGGGACCAAATTTTATTGATAAATCTAAATTATCAATAGCTTTGTAATTGTTAGTAAAACATATTTCTCATTAGAAATTTACAATATGTTTTACTAACAATTACAAAGCTATTGATAATTTTTGCCGTTTTTGAAATTTTCAGTGGTGGCAGGATAGTAATTGCAAACAGCTGTTACTCGATCTTTAGTTTTATGTGTGTGGTTTGTTGATCGTTGTTTGTCCTCGTGTCTTTTTTCTTTTGGTCATTGTGTTGTCTGCCCTTCTTCGATCTACGGATTCTGATTACCCCTTTGGTATCTTCAAACTCGTATTAACATTTGTCGTATAATTTTATTAATGTCGAGTGTGGTATATCGTGGATTCGAGTTCCGGTCGGGTCAAACCAGAGACTATCTGTATCTGTTGCTTCTTGGCAAAGATGCAGCATTAAAGAGTAAGAACAAATACTGGTTATCTCGGAATACTGGTTATCTTGGAATCAGATAGTGTGTTCGAGTGGAGCGACATATCTACCCGTGCACTGTTGTTTCAATGAACTAGTACGATAACAATTTAACTACGAGTGTTGGTCTAGCGAGTCCAAATCATCATCATCTCATGTTATCTCCGTGATATGGTTGAAAAATTGCTCATTCTGCGCTGGTAGCAATCACTTACTCATTCACTCAAAATACAACAAATAAAAATGAACTATTTGTTATTGAAAAGATACTTATTTCCTGACCTGAGCCCTGATATGTTTATTCAGGTTTTTTATTCCTACAATATGATCGGTTCTCATGGCAAATCCACCTTTAGAGACTAATGATCAATTAAAATAGGGTGGCCTTGGGGAAAACAGTCGCATGAAGTGAATTGCTAATGTATTGTTTCCTCTGAAGCTTATCATTGTTTAGGCATATACATAATTTCGTTCTATTATATATAATTTTACCTTCCATAGTACATATATGATGTTCAAAAAACAATGTGGTTTCTAGCAATTAAAAAGCTACTCAAAAAAGGCTACGTGCATTAGGTTAAAGTCATCCCTACACAAAAAAATATACGGTGGTCCACACGTCTATGAAGTGGATGTCTTATAAGAAACTGGAACTGCTTACTCTTCGCAAGTACCTGGGTTCACTCTCTGTGTTTTATGGGATCCACGTTTCTCATCTTTTTAGCTTTCTGTGTTGTGTTTTATGTTTGTCTTCATTCTGTGTCATGTACCCAATATTGTCAACGTCTCTGGATTGTCCCCTTCGGTTTTCTCTAACGTTTACTTACTACGTGCTTGTTATCAGTATGTTGTCACATGATTGCTGCATGTTATTTATCAAACCTTTGTAAATATCTTTAATCAACTTAAACTACATTACATCATACATGAAAATCAACCGTCATAAAGACGCATAACAAACACCATTCTAATGAGTGTCTCCTTCATCTTACTGATTTGTAATCATGACAAACAGCAGGAATAGCGTGTGTGTCTTCGTGTCTTTATTTTGTAACATGTCAAAATGTAGTTAACCTGGATATTGTAACTTCATTTTAATGCTGGAAAAATAGATTTATTGTGTCTATCATTCGTGTAGTGCTTAGTTTATTCCTAACACGCGATTTCCGCATAAAGCGATTTCCGGTTCGTCTTTACCACCAGTTGTTTGTAGGGTGCTCATGACTTATTTACGTTATTTATGTTTGTTTGCATATAGTGGTGTCCAACACATATTGTGTTGTGGTATTGTTTTGTTTTTCTTCGTCTGGCGTACCTATGTTGCCAGTTTCTCTGGATTGTCCATTTTTGATTGCCCCTATAACTGAAATATTGTTGAAAGTGGCGTCAAACACCAAACCTAACTATAAAAAATACATATAGCCTCATATTCTTGAACGAAACGTAAGATAGCATTAATATATCATGCTTCTTATAATTGACTTATTTTTCCACTGAGCCTCTGTCTCCCCAGGGCTAGCATCGGATTTCTGTTGTAGTAAGGTTTATATTGATAATTATAAATATAAAGTACATGACATAATAAATTCTATAAGGAATGAGAAGAATGTTTATACAAGGAATTATGAATCATGTTTCTTATCATTTAAGGACATTAAGGTTTTATTATTTATTATGCATTTTGTACTAAGGACTTGTCAATTATGCTTTATGGCAGTTTCATCAACTTTCGAGACGTGACCCTACGCGTTTTTGGTTCATTTTGTTAAAAACAAAATAATACTAATAAAACTAAAAGTATTATTTGAATTTAATGATCATAGCGTTTTTTGTTTGTGATTATTCTTAGATAATCAGCAAGATGCTAGACAAAAGGAAATAAAATACGACAGAGTCAATAGCATAAATAGACAATGGACAAATTGCTTACTAAGATAATGTCATGTTCATCCCGGTTGTTAGTGGGGTTCCAATTGCTCATTATTCCGTTTTATATAGTGTTTTTGCATCAATGTTTGTCCTTGTACCCTTTTTATGTCACTGCATTTGCGCTTCTGATTACCTCATTGATATCTTCATATATGTCTTAACGCCCTGCGTAAAAATGCCATGGTTATTCGAAACGAAAACATGTCCAGATAGGTATGAAAATTATACAGAAATAAGGGAGGATTGTAACAACCGTAACAACGGTGTTCGGCTGCTACTGACAATGTACGACGGAATGGGGGGGGGGGAGAGTAGAACGATACAAAGAAACTTTCACAGTGCGCTTACTCAATCTACAATTGGATATGCAACGCGCAAGGAACATGGTACTCTCGGAACACGACACGACAATGCATTTTGTTTTATAATCTTAGAACTTCCAATATTGAGAGGGCATCCATAATCCACCATACTGGTACGTGGTAGGCAGTTCCGTGTGATGATCCATGAAATCGACAACAGGGCGTATATAAGCAGTTTAAGAGATTTGCAACAAGAACGTATATTTATATTTTTTCAGAACCACAAATGGAAGAGAAAAGTACACATGCAGAAAGAACAGGATTCATTGTGTTCTATTCTTACTTTTCAGAGCTACAACCGGAAGTGAACAGTACATATGTAGCAATCACACGATTCATGATATTCTATATTTACTTTTTAGAGCCACAACCGAAAGCGAACAGTACATATGTAGCAATCACATGGTTCAGGCTGTTCTATTTATATTTTTCAGAGCCACATACGGAAGTAAACAGTACATATGTAGCAATAACAGGATTTATTGTGTTTGGATTTCCTATTATGACAATGACTCTATTTTGCATCTTAAGAATACAATTAGACAAACGGAAGCGATATCGTGGACTTTTTCTGGAAGATAGGATAGAGTAAGTATCCATTGTACAATACTTGTAAACCATACATTGGATCTTTAAATGGGCCAGTGAGCATCGGAAAGGGTATTGCTTTTTTAATTCCTTCATTGTGGTAAAATAAGACAATAAGAAGAGTTTGAAAATACCAAAAGGTGCAAACGGAATCCGTAAATCGAAAAAAGAAAGACAACACAATGGCCAAAAGGAAAGGACAAAAGGACTAACAACGATCTACAAAACATACACATAAAACTAAAGATCGAGTAACACGAACCCCACTAAAACAGGGGGTGAACTGAGGTGCTCCACTAGTGACACCCGTCTTGTTAATCTAGTTACAAACTGGTGATAAGTTATGAATGAGGAAAGTATATTACAATATATATTATATATTTTGCTTTTATTCTGAGGGTGTTTTATTTCCAAATATGCGAATAGGTATTGAGCAAAAGAAGCTCTCTCCTTTTCACATTTTTGCTTACAGTATTTTGTGTACCCAATGTTGACAGTTTCTCTGGATTGTCCATTTTTGATTGCCCCTTCGGTGTTCTCTAACTTTTATTTGATTAAGTATCTGTAGAATAAATGTTCAGTGCGCACGGAATGACCTTATTTAGGTACGTCAAAAGAGTGTAAATATTTTGTACTGAATAACAATATATAGGTAATTAGAACAGTTTGAGCAGTTTGTCGATTGTTAGTCAAAAATATATCAAGCAAACGCTAGTATCTCACTTAAATTACGTAAGAGCCAATTTTGTCGTCGAGTACAATTAACAAACATTTGTACCTCGCAGCGGGGAAATTTGGTGCTATTCTATATTTAAAGGTTCCCTTGATGTTTGACGCCAACAACTTACTGAGCAGAATTATAGCTTACAAAACACATGCAACGTATGCAATTACTCTCGTCATACTATTGATAGTGCGTTTTATAAATATATAGATATTTGATTAATATTACATATGGTGTGGTTTTCGTACAATTTCATTGGCTAATTCTGTCACGTGATATACAGAATATTTAATGTATTTTTTCCACTGTGAAGAAACCAGACGTCTTGACGTCTTGTTTATATTTTTAAAAAATATTGACGCTGTTTCTATTTTTAAGTATATTGACGTTATGTTACTAAATTTAGATCCGGATATTGTCCGTTCTGGACCGCGTTTACACTCCACCTGTTGTAAACAACATGGCGGAAGCACCAGTTCCTCAGCAGATGAAAAGAAAATTAGTTAATTTATCAGTATTCAAAAATTTCATAAAATTTCATTAAAAAAAGAAAATTAATTCTAAAATTTAAAGTTCAAAATTTCAAAAAAAATTTAAAAAAAGTTTCAAAATTTCAAAAATTTCAAAAAATTTCAAAAAATTCAAAATTTTCATAAGATTTCAAAACTTTCATAAGATTTCAAAATTTTCAAAAAATTTCAGAAATTTCAGTTTTCATAAAATTTCAAAATTTCATAATATTTAAATAATAATATTGAAGATCATGTAATATAAAATTTAAGGACTTTTTATTCTGTCAATATGTTATATATGGACCTGTTAGGATTATATCGACCTCGGACTCATATAATCCTAACAGATCCATATATAACATATTGACCTCGTAAAAAGTCCATAATTGATAAATATTAACCGTCAGATGTTTAATAAATATTGACCGTCAGATATTCTATAACTATTGAGAGTCAGCTGAGTTATTAATAGTGAACGTCATATGTTTTATAAGTAATTGGTAATCTCTTTCTGATTTGATGTACCGGTAAATAAATTTTGTAAAACCATATTATTTGTGGAATATATATTAAACTTCCAGAGATAGATATCAAATAACGCACTTTTATAAACATAAAAGACATAATCTTACCATTAAAGACAAGGGGAGTTATGGTGTTTAACGCCATTTTCAACAATATTCCAGTTATATCGTAGCGGGAAGTTTTACTGGTGGAGGAACCTTGAGTACCCGGAAAAAACCACCGACCTGTCGCAAGTTACTGGCAAATTTTATCACATAGTGCTATATCGAGTAGTAATCCACCTACCATACGATCACGACCACGACTGCCTCCACGACCATTAAAGGAACATAATTTTTTGTCTATTTTGATCGTAGCCGTTTCTAATTTTGCTATGCATTATCTGTAATATCAGGAAATCAACGGCAATCGTAATTACCCTAAACAATATAGCTTATTTTCTCGCCAATTAATTATAAATAGGTTAAGGAAAAGGAAATCAAGATGATCCACAAATTTAGACAAATAACAAAGCGAACAAAGCATACATTTAGTTGAACTTACTGCTTCATGAGTATATGCTTTATAATTATGAACAATCAGATCTTTTATTGAAATAACAACGTAGATATCAAAGTTACTGCGAACGATGCGTTTCTGGAATAACCTTCTGAAGGTACGATTTTCGAGATGTAAGTCAATGAATGAATCAGACCTTTCTTTATTATAGGATTAAACGCATTTTTTCCGGAGTTTATTTATGTATAACCTGGACCAATTCACTCACAAACTTACATAAAAGTCCTTATAATTCTGTAACTAAGTTTTTATTTCATTTGTTTTGAAAATTTACCTTCGAGGATCCCCAATGCGCACACATACATTCCATTCGGCATTGATGTGTGTCGGCCGGCCATGAATAACAACATGAACTAACCTTGTTTTCCTACTTTAAACTAGACGGTGATGTAATTAAGTTACTGATATATTCCAATTTGATGGCATTTTGCATTTAGCTACTCAAACAAGTAAAATGCCCACAAAATCGTAAAATAAATCAGTAACCAGCTTGTGTCAATCAGCGTCCCTTGTAAACAACGTCACAGGCTGACGATATATTACAAAAGTCAAAGTCGATAGATGGTTGTCTTAAGTATTTTTTCCGGAATTTTTTTTATGTCAACAATACAAGCTTTTGTTTTCATTGGCATTTATTTTTTTATTTCATATCTAACAATAATTGTCGATTATTAACAATAAACATTGTTTCTTTTATCTTTTTTATTATCGGGAATCCAAGCCGCCATTTTATTTACATTACGAAAAAAGTAGTCCGGTAAACATCGTCTATCGAAAAATAAACTGACAAAACCCCGCCTCCATAAGCGCTTATACCCAATCAGAGTATAGGATTTCTAATTATGTAAATCATATAAGAATTATATAAATATATATATAAATATATATATTAAACCATGTCAGTGCCGAAACACTGACTACTGGGTGGATGATACCCTCGGGGTCGCATCGATCCAGTGACAGTAATAAAAACGTAGATATCAAATTTACTGCGCACGACGCGTTTCTGGAATAACAATCATTAGCTGCGCTCAATATCAAAGTATTGGAAAGCCAAATAATTTAAAAGTGTTTGGAAGCAATAAGCCAAAGAGCCTGAACAGGATAACAAAAGCAGAGAAACAACATCCTCTGTGCCCCTTTTTTACGGTACCATGAAAGTTATTTATTTATTAAATGATGGATTGGTTTATTACATGATACATTGTTATGGTGGGAATATGCTTAAAACCATATATAATTAGATTAGCGATTAGCTAGGTAAAATGGTGGCTCGATGATGAAAATAAAGCATAAGCAGAGTTAGGGCTAGGCTTATGGTGTTTAACGTCACTTTCAACAATATTTCTGTTATGTCGTGACGGTCAATTTTAGTGGTGGAGGATACTGGACAAACTGTATCACATAATGTTGCATCGAAGTTTAAACAGTGATGTCAACATTCCCACCAATATTGACAAAACGAACAACTAATTCAACATAAAATAGACCACCACATATGATGTTCTGGCTGGGGACAGGCACAACAATGTGACGCGATTAATTAAACCGATTAGCTGATTCCCACCTTCTCTTCTTGATAATTTGATCTCCAGCTAAAATTCATTAATAAGTAAACGATGAAGAAAAAAACCTGCACATATTTAATATTACTTCTATTTATTATTAACCTTTGGTATAAAGTAATGCCACATGGCATAACATTGACTATGAGGGTACCTGAGTGTGGTTATTCCAGAAACCTGTCGTACGCACTAGTAGAACAGAAACTGCCTACCCTTCCGTGGCATCTGAGTTCACTTTCGGTTTTTAGTGTAGTTCGTGGTACTTGATCTTTAGTTTTATGTGTATGTTTTGTAGATCGTTGTTTGTCCTTTTGTCCGTTTTCTTTTGGTCATTGTCTCGTCTGTGCTTCTTCGATTTAAGGATTCTGATTACCCCTTTGGTATCTTCGATTTAAGGATTCTGATTACCTCCCATTGGTATCTTAGATTTAAGGATTCTGACTACCTCCCTTTGGTATCTTCTAACTCTTCTTAGATATCTACATTTACATTTGAGCTCTTCATGTTACAACTACAATACATACTTGGTTATTTTGAGATTATATATCCAGAACGCAAACACGTTTATTAGTTTCTTTGGAAACTTAAGCCATAAGACTTTGTTTTGATTTTCTTTAATATCCGTTGTCTTATTACCAATCTTTGGTCTACAACGATTTGGAACTGATAAATTAGTTATATTCCATTGTTTACATACTATTTAATTTTTATAAATATTTATTAATCCTACAATGACCTTGTGTACTTTATAAGATTTAATTGATGTCAAAGGCCATCGGCTCCCTTTAATATAACTAATATAACTTGCATGACCGCATCATTTCACTAAGAGGGAGAAAAGCTTGAAGATACCAAAGTGTAATCAGAAGTCGTACTCGAAGAAGGGCAGAGAATGCAATGACCAAAAAGAAAAAGGACAAAAGGACAAACAATGATCTACAAAGTTCTACACAGAAAACTGAGGATTGAGCAACACGAACACTATTTAGGTGTTCCGGAAGGGTAAGCGGTTCCGGTTCCACTAGCGACACATATCATGTCACTGTTAAATAAGGGTAATAACAAAATTACCGATTCCGAACAATCTTCTAAAGGGAAAGTCAAAACTCATAAGTATATAAACAGACAAAATCAGTCAACAACCGGAAAACTGTGAAAACCGTAATGACCCTGACTTGGTACAAGCATTTCTAAAGAAATGGTGGGTTGAATCAGATTTTAAAGCGCCAAACCTCCCGCTTTCATTACGCAAAGTTTGGGCCAGTAATACTTGTTTAATACCGTTGCATATTTATTGAAGTGCCTGTATCGGGCCTGGAAAGTGAGTAGCATGTATATGTATGTTAGGCTTATCGATGATGGCTATGTTTCTACGATTGTTAGATTATTTGTCTTTCTTACAGTGCTGCCGGTACACAGTGTCCAATGATACACAACTTAGAAGATGGAACGTCCACCACGAGTGACCTTCAGAAAACACCAAACTCTACTAGGTTTTTTATGCTGATTTTAAACCTTCTTAGAATGGACCAATTAATGAGCACAAGGGAAGAGCCCTACAAAGATAGTTCACTAGACGGTGGTGTCTGACACTATCTGTAAGTGTCTCTAAAAGTTTTCTCAATTCAAATGAGTCCTCGGAGAAATTCGAATGTTTTGCATGGAATGGACGAACGTAAATGCAAGATCTTTTTTTCCAGATTTTGCTAATTTCAGGTGGTACCAGTGATAGTCTTATCATAGTTTTACCAAACATCTGACCTGCACGCAATATTATTCGGATGTCTATTATCAATGGATCAGAATGGTTAAGGAATTTACAATGTTTTCAAATTTTCCAAAATCGGCCTCGAAAATAACATATACAGAGCATAGTTTTATCAAACATACAATGTATGACCTGCACGTAAAATTATCCCGATGTCTCTTATGAATGGACCAGAATTGTAAAGGAATTTGTAAATCTTTTCAAAATTTCCACACTCGGCCTCGAAAATAACATATACAGAGTCCTCATATAATACATATAAGCCTATTACTCAACAAAGACATCTTTTCGCTGGAAATGTACATTGCAAAAGTCAGATCATAACTATAATATTAAATATAAAAAACCAATCTGCTTTCTATATTATCATGTTTTCATATATAATCGGTATTGCATTTCATATTAATTATGAACGTGATCCTAATTCCATACATAGACGTCTTCATATCAAATATCAATCAAGTCAGAATACACCTATAATATTCAAAGCAAACCTGCTTTCTATATTCTCATGTTTCCATTTAAAATCGTTCCTGCATTTTCCGGTTGTTGACTGATTTTGTCTGTTTTTTATACTTATGAGTTTTGACTTTCACTTTGGAAGATTGTTCGAAGTTCGGTAATTTTGTTATTACCCTTATTCATTCTCTAACATATTTATATCGAATATCAAAGTAATGTTATTTTTGTTATCTGACGTCGTCATATCAAATATCAACTTGCCCTCTTTTTTAAATTTGTTGATGGCATATACAGCATGTGGACAAAGGTGATTCCGTATCCACCATCTTCCCTATATATTTCATATAAAACCATTTATTTTCATACATTCTCATGAAGTCATTCCTTATCTGACTTTCATGAAATTTTCAGCATTAAATGCAGAAATAAATATAGTTTCTTCTTCGCATAATTTTCAAATAATTTTATTTCTACTTTCTCTTAAGAATTGATTTAAAAACAAAGTTTAATTTTTTCACCAAATCTTACTATATAATCATATAAAAATGTGACGTCAAGAATTTACATTTGTGCTTAAATCATAAATGCTTGCAAATAAAAGTTCGAAAAATTTACATGAAGATATTAAGATAAACTCTAATTAATTCTGTTTTTAAAGGTGAAAATTTCATGAAAATCGGCTAAGGAATGACTTCATGAGAATGTTATGAAAATAAGTAGTTTTATATGAAATACATAGGGAAGATGGCAGAAACGGAATCACTTTTGTCCACATACTGTACATGTACAATATCAACACGATCCCTGCATGTTATCTGATATCCTCATTTCAAACATCGACACAATCTATGTTTTATTTTCTGATGTGTGGAGCTCCATATTTAATGCATGCTCTGTTTGTATTCTCTAATATCCACCCGATCTCATTTTTATTCTCTGAAATCTTCATACCAACGTCAACTGGATCTTTTGTTCTATTCGTTAATGCCTTGATATCAAATGTCAACGTTCTATGATGTCTTCAAATCAAATTTCAGCAATGAGAGATGACTGAGAAACGTCTTCGAGTTTTTAAATACATTTTTAATTATTTTATCGCTATTTTGTATTCATAATTAAGTAATTTTTGTTGAGATACTGACACTTTTTTAAACACAATTAATATTTCATATCGTTAATCACTTATTATCAAGGATTTGGTAAAGTCTCCATAAGAACTGTCAACGCGCCCCCTCTCCATTATCTAGATTCTCCATATTCTTTGCCGTGTCCATAAAGCACATCAATGTAGTACTGTAATATGCATAATCATTAATGCTATATTTGCCTTTCACAAACACGAATGACAGAATTTTAACTTTATTTAAAGATGGAAATCAATTGTAACGTCTGACTTACCTTCAAGTAAGTTAATGTATGTTGTATTGCATGCACAGTGTGTACCAATATATCTTTATTTATCGCTATTTTGTTTATTTTCCCTTTGATGTTTAAAACCAATATATTTCATATCACGTAAGCGCTAAGCGTTGTCAATGACGCATGTAGTATTATCGCTGTTTTCTAATATGACGTTATAATGACGTCACTTTACCAAATCCTTGATAATAAGTGATTAACGATATAAAATATTAATTGTGTTTAAAAAAATGACTGAGAAAAGTCCTCTCGTTTTAAAAAAACATCGTTAATCACTTAGTATTGCAGTTTATGGTAAAATCTTTATTAATAATTGCGTACCAATATATATTGTATACGTGGTGAAACTTCTGATAAAATCCTTCAAATATATGTTGTATGTACGCAATGCAGTGCAGTTTTTATCAATTAGTCATGACAATGCGTACCAAAATATATTGTATATTTTGTACATTTCATGTTCAAAATCCTTCAAAGCATTCAAAATCTGTGTATTAATATATATGTATACGTCGTGCAGCTTCTGATAAATTCTTTGATACTAGTGTGTACCAATATATATTGTATATGTTGTGCACTTTTCTTATAAAAATCTTAAATAACTGCAATCTTATTAAAATTAGACGTTTAATTACTCTCCCTTTTTCTAATATGTCGTACATAAATGTCTAACACAACCCCTTCAAGGGTAACGTTCAAGTGACATTTGTCCGTCCAATGTAATCATTGTTGCTTAGCAAATTCTGCCGGAAAGGCTAATCTGATTTATTGTAATATACATTGACCCATCATTTGCCGGTATGGAACAAATGTTCCGCGTCTCTACGAAAATAGTGCTTATTTAATCAATAAAAAAAAACATTCATCTTAAAAATTCTGATATACTAGAGAAACCAAGGGCCAAGATCATTATGTGAAACATATCAGAAAAGGGGGGAGATATGAAAAATCTAATTTTAATTAGACTGAAATAACTGCGTACCAATGTACATTGTTTCTGATAAATCCTTATGTAATGGCGTAACAATGTATATTATATATGTAAAACAGTTTCTTGCATAAAATCCTTTAATAAGTGTTTACCAATATAAAGTGTATGTCTTTCTGATAAAAAAAAGCAACCTTTTTATATCAGCTTAGTATATGGATATGATCCTACTTATTATATAATTCATTTGTTCTATGAGTTATAATAATTATTTTGCTGTAACTTTATATTGTATCATCTTTCTTTAATTTTGTATTGCTGATATGGACATTTCTGTTGCGTGTGTTATGCGTTACATCTGTTAAATCTTCTATGAAGGTAACCATTTTTCATAAAGACAATCTTGCATGTTAATAAACTACACTTATTAAAAGTATGCTCGATGTATGTTTAATTAATATGGAAAATGTATTTATATATCTTTAATATGGCTTAAATTTATTGGTGTGCTAATTTTTCCGTAACGAATCATTATAAAGGATCTGTAAAGGTAAGTCTTATAAAGACAATTTTACTTGCTATCTAGCTACACTTAGCAAACTATATGTTCAAAGTATGCTTAATTAGAACGAAAGCTTATAAATGGCGTAAATTTGATGATGTGCTAAATTTCCATAATATGGCGTAAATTACCCGTAACGGATCACTTTTAAGGTAAGCATTTTCTATAAATATCATAAAGACAATCTTACTTGTTACCTAGCTACAAGTATTAAAGCGTATGTTCGAAGTATGCTTAATTAGAATAAAACAGGTATATATACCTTAATATGGCGTAAATTTGATTATGTGCTAAGATCTTCGTAACGGGTCACTTTAAAGCTTCTATAAAGGAAAGCATTCTCTCTAATTTTTATGAAGACAATCTTGCATGCTAATAAACTACATTTATTAAAAAGTGTGCTCAATGTATGTTTCATTATTTTAAAAAAAAAGGTATTGATATTCTTAATATGTCGTAAATTTGAAGATGTGCTAAATTCTCCGTAACGGATAACTTTAAAGGTTCAATAAAGGTAAGCTTTTTCTAATATTTTATAACGACGTCTTGCATGTCAATAAACTACATTTAATGAAAAAAGTGTGCTCAATGTAGGTTTAATTGGTATGAAAAAGGTATTGATATTCTTAATATGGCGTAAATTTAATAACATGTCAAATTCTCCATAACAGATCACGTAGCGTAGCAGAAAGGGGAATCGATATGATAAACCCAACACAATTATGATGCAGCAACTTGAGACTTGTTCTCATAGACATTATTGTGGTTTTCCTCTTCAATTGAGGACCGAATTTCAAAATATCATAGCTTAGTGTGTCCGGTCTTTTGATCAAAATATTGCAATTTCACTTTTCAGCATAACTTTATGATATGATATGACTAAATACCTAGGACAAATAAATTAATTATCAACTGTAAATTCCAATACGAAAATCATATTATAAATTAATAATTTAATCTGATTTCAATAGTTCAATCTGATTGGCTAATCAGCCTGGAGAAAATTTTTGTTATACTCGATAACCTGGGTTGGTATTGTGACGTCACCAACGTATTCATCCGCCAACGACAAATTCAAATAGTCACATGAACTAATCGTAATTAAAATCGAGGAGTCATTAAATTTTGTTGTGAAAATTAAATTATAAGAAATATTTGAAATTGTTGAACAGGTTATACTTACATAACCTGGTTTGGGTCAGTTTACGCTTTTCATAAACAGCTTCGCGGTTTATTAAGCGTAAACTGACCCAAACCAGGTTATATCGTATAACCTGTTCAACAATTTCAAATATTCCTTAATTACTCTTCATGTAAGAAACTTTCATTATAATTGACATGATATTATTGAAACATAATTTTACAAAGAATAAATAGTGTCGTTGTACTATGCACTCGCATAGTACTATTGTTGGAGTCATTACTATGCTGATGGGTGGAGCTTAGAACAATGTTACGTCATTTAGATAGGCGGGGTCTAACAGGGATCACCTGAGCGCTTTTAACAGTGTACAATTTACAATGTATTATACGTTTTTCTTTAGCGTTGATGCCGTCGTCTGTCAAAACAATGGCCAGTTCCAGGTTTTGGGAATTAAATATTTGACAGTTCATTGTTATTGTTGAAATTAAATATTTCTTGAATTTAAATGAATATTATTTGTCAATCTTTATACTATAAATACATTTTAGACAAATTTCATTTTTTTAAATCACCAAAGATATTCAGAGTAATAATAACAATAATATTGTGTTGTCCATGTTATATGGACAACACAATATTATTGTATAAACATAGTACTTTATAAATATTAACACGCATTTATATGAATGAACATTGTGACGTCATACACACTAAGCGTCTTGCATATATTGGAAGGTTAAAAATTGTTATTATTCCTACATTTTATCAATCTGATCAAAATCAAATCCCTCACTTACTCCCTCATTATATTTTCTGTGGAGGGTTAGCACTGCGACATATAAGACAAGAGGTGGGGCATGTGAGAGATGGGATTTTATTCCTATTGACATTCCATAATAAAGAATAAACACGAAACATGAGAAATATATATGCAGCAGGTTTGAAACAAATATAGAATTAAAAGATATATTTTCAGTTGTTTGTAAGAGGGGTACGATCGACAACCACTGATTGAAAATGTATTGTTTGGGGTCAGACTAATGACCAGTTACTCATATATAACAATGTAAGTTAAGATCGATCATCGCAACGAAATAAATTGTGCAACGAAGACTTACATTGTGTAATGAGGATGTGTATTTACTGGAGACCGATTATTTATCGAAATAATGAGAAAATAAGTGAAACAGAAGGAAGAATAATCAACAAGAATAAATATATAACATTATAAATTTACATACAAATTTTGAATATTGTATTCTGTCATATATTTTTGTAATAAAACTATTATATTCTGTGTTGCATGATTTGCCATTCTTATATATTCATGTGGATAGCGCACTCTGAAAAAGGTTTTGCGAAGACAAGGATCTGTAGCCATATTGTATTTATGTGTCGTGGTCTATTGTGGGTGCAATGATTTGAGGTAATAGATGGTTGATATTTGATGGAATTCTTGACTGTCACTTTCTTTTCATAACCATTTACAACCCCTTTCGTTTATTGCGTATATTTAGTTTTCTGACAAAATTGTCGGTCAAACGTGTTAAAACAAATTCCAAATCTGGATAGAAATTAATTAATTTTATTCTTAAAATGTTTTTGTCATGGAAGAAGAGTCTGAAGATACCAGTAATCAGAATCCGTATATCGAAGAACAGACAATGCAATGGCCAAAAGAAAAAGGACAAAAGGACAAACAACGATCTACAAAACATACACATAAAACTAAGATCGAGTAACATGAACCCTGCTAAAAACCGGGGGTGAACTCAAGAGCGCCGGTAAGATAAACAGTTCCTGCTCCACTAGTAGTACCAGTCATGTTAATCTAGTTACAAACCCGGTGATAAATAATGAATGAGGAAAGGACCGAAAAGTGTTTACGACCAGTGGAACATGAAAGCATGGGAAGAAAAAAAATGTATATATCAAAGGTTAGTGCGACTTTAATTTTGTCTTGTTTTTGAGTCCATTGGTGGTATATTTCACACTACGTTAACAATTATTATGAAAACTAAGGTTCTCCTCCCTCAAGCACAGGTGACCTTAGACGGTTTTGGTTATCCTGTTTAGACGGCTGTTGCTATCCTGCTTAGACGGCTTTGGTTGTCTTGCTCCTAAAGACTTTCAAATTAATTGGTTACAAATATGTTGGCTCTGAGAACGTACCTGATGAAGGTTATTTTATAAACGTACCTGATGAAGGTTATTTCATAAACGCGTCGTGCGCACTACATTTGATATCTACAATATTGTTTGTGTGTGAATAATATGGCCGAATTACACCAGTGAAGAATGGACCATTTTGGCGTTTCAATTGTCTTTATTCTTCCTATATCATTTGCCTATTTTAAATTGCACAAATGAATGCTACTTTCAATATGATTAGCGGTGGTGGTGCTTAACACCACTTTCAACAATAGTTTAGTTATATCGTGGCGGTCAGTTTTATTGACGGAGGAAACCAGGGTATACGGAGGAAAACCCTGACCTGCCGTAAGTCACTATACTGTCTAATATTTAATTGATGGTGGAGGACATTGACTCTCTTTTGTAGAAATAGTATTATACATGTGACAACGTTTCGTCACAAATAATAAATATATTGTGTTTGAATTTCAAGATTATGAATTAAGCGTTCTTTTCCTTGGCCGCATTGTTTCACTGAGATGGGAGATTTGGGCCCATAAAACTAGTTTGACCCTGCAAATTTTCTACCTAAATGCCTGATATAAGCCAGGAGAGTTAGTGATCATGTGTGCTAGGGGTATTAATGTTGCCTCTATGTCTATAGGATTTCTCTAACAATTTAGAACAGTTACGACGGTGTGTTGTTTTTGTTTTTCATTTTGTCTATGTTTTTATATGAGTGTATATCTTATTAAATCTTGACAATAGTTTGAAGCAGTCTACTATAAGTTATTTCCCTAACATTTGTGGATGTTCCTGTCGTTTTCTTATGTGCTCTAAAAGAAAAAAAACAAAATATGCGTAGAAAAAGGCAAATTCGATACACCTATTACACAGACACATCACCGCGCACTTTCTTGGCTTGGTACAGACACTTCAATAAAAAGTGATAGAGGTAAATAAGGGTAATAACAAAATTACCGAACTCCGAACAATCTTACAAAGGGAAAGTCAAAACTCATAATTATATAAACAGACAAAATCAGTCAACAACCGGAAAACTGTGAAAACCGTAATGACCCTGACTTGGTACAGGCATTTTTAAAGAAATGGTGGGTTACAAGATCTTGGTATCGGAATATAAACTTTTCAAGAGATCGAATAAGACGAATCTTTTATATAGCCCTGGTTCAGTAGCCTGTTTCTCAGATGAAGATGACGTTTCAGGAAATCAGAATAATTGCTACTGGCCCTTGCATAGCGAATCAATTGCGAGATGTAAACACCATATGCAGGAGAAGCTGGTATATTGCTGCACATGTTTGGAAAATTTATGATTTTAAAATTGAAGTCGTCCCGTTTATCATAAATTTTAGTACTGAGTTGACCACTGTCGTCAATGTCGAGGTATAAGTCCAAAAATGATGCGGACGAAGCTGTACATGTGATCTCTTTAACTTCCAGCTCTGGAGGATATATCAATGGAAGAAATTCTGCAAATCTAGAATTATTGATAGATAAAACTTCATCAATATACTAGTTTTATGAGACCAAACCTTCTCTTTTAGTGAAATGATGCGGTCATGCAAGAAAGGTTTGAAATACCAAAAAAGGTAATCATAATCCACAAAAAGGTAATCATAATCCGTAAAAAGGTAATCATAATCAGTAAAAAGGTAATCATAATCCGTAAAAAGATCATCATAATCCGTAAAAAGGTAATCATAATCCGTTAAAAGGTAATCATAATCCGTAAATCGAAGAAGGACAGACAATATAATGGTCAAAAGAAAAAAGGCAAAAGGACAGACAACGATCTACAAAATATTAAACATAAAACTAAAGATCGAGAAATACGAAACTCACTAAAACCAGGGTGAACTCAAGTGCTGTTAAATGTGTTGTGTGTTTTATATTCAGTTCCTGTCAAAACGATGTTTGGGTCTCCTCTCTCATATGCATTGTTTTTTTCTTCTTTAAATACATAGTTCGTGTTTTGGGAATAACCTTCATCAGACACTCCAAATCAAATGATTGGACAGCCAAATAATAGATGTCATTTACATAGCACGCGTTTGTCACACTTTTGTTTATTTCCGAAGAATCCCACCTCGATTTTCCCATCAAATACATGTTCGTGACGTCAGTTACATGCCAGTCAATGTTGTTGTGAATAATTCAGGAAATAATATATTATCCTTAGTACCTGGTGCCACAATCGATTTGTTTATGCGTTGAGGTAGGGTATCGTCATTCTTTGAAGTGCCTCCGTCAAATAGTGACTACCAGATAAAATGAAAAGGAAGGCTTCGAAAGTTATAGCGAATTAATCGGTATATCGTATGATTTTGGGGAGGTTCATATTAACATTGGATGTGAGTATATATAGAGGTTGTATTTTGATATTTGATTTTGGAATTGTTTCAACAGTGCGATATTATTTGTTTTTCGTTTTATTTCATTAAAAAATGATTACTTATCATTTGAGTCATATTCTACTACCAACATATTCAACTTTTGTGTCAGGTAGTCAACTAGGAATAAACATGGCTAACACTGGTATTATACTATCAAGGTACGATACCTTCTTTGAACAAATATGATCGTAAAACCGAATATGTGTAGAGTGTTTGATATCTTTTCACATTTTATCGGTTTAATCTACAACAAATCATTATCTACATCCGCCAATAACACATATAGTCTTTAGGTCGTTACTATGGGTTACTACCTCATTGATATCTTTTCCCGCCATATTTTCATTACTCATTTTCGTACACTCCGAGTTACTACAAACCATTATCTGTGACCGTCAATAACACAAGTAGCTAAAAATCATTTATACCTAAGTGATATCGTTTTCCCGCCATATTGTATTACCCTTCTTCTTACACTCTGAGTTACTGCAATACAACAAGTAGTTAGAAGATCGCTACTACCTAAGTGATATCTTTTTCGCGACATATTTGTTTTTGTCTATCATTTTCCAGACATTATGAGTTACTATAATCCACGATTTACAACTATCAAAGTAGTTTTGAGATCGTTATACAATTTGTATTTGCATTCGTCTTTTATTCGAGAAAGAGTCAACTTTCATATTTATGGAAAATAAATGTCAATTTTGTTTGTGTTTCTATGCCGTTAACTATTTTTTTTTTAAATATTTTAAGTTAATATCAAAGTTGTCAAAATCGGTATTTATTTGAGTTTTCCTCATTCATCACTTTTTTTCCTTTAGATTTTTGACAATTTTTAGGAAAGATTTACATAAACTATATGGATTATAAATAATGTTTCAATTATTTGTGGCCATCAGCTGATTTAATGCTGCAGCTGCATTTTTCACTATATCAATTATATTACCAGCTCAAAGATCAGAGCCATACATATTCTAAGAATGAAATTTAGATTAAATATTACATTTTATTAATCAAACAAATCGATCGCTAGTGGTTTAGGTTGCTTTGCTGCAGATGAGAAAAAGTAATGCTTTTTGTAATTTCCGAGTTTGCATAATGTTACGTAACGACCGTGTAATAGAATCAGTCTATGTGTCTATATTAATGGTATGTTGACATTCATCTCATTCGCCATGGAGCTTATTCACTGTCGTTGTCAATGTGGTTTAGTTATCTTTTTGCAGAATCTAATAAAGCTAAAATAATGATCTTTGTTCAAATAATTAAAAACAGAAATTAAAACATTATATAAGATTTGAATTTACAAAATGGATCTTAGTGGAATCTAATATAGTTACAAGCTAGAATAATGACCCTTGTTCAAATAATTTTAAAAAAAGAAATTAAAACATGTATATATGATTTGAATTAACAAGGTTAAGTTATCTTTTCGTGGAATCTAATATAGTTGGAATAATTATCCTTGTTCAAATGATTAAAAATGAAATTGAAACTTTTTTTTATGGTTTGAAATGAATTGAATGCACTGACTTTGTCAAGGTTAATCTATCTTTTTGAGGAATATAATAAAGTTAGAGTAATGACCCTTGTTCAAATAATTAATAAAGAAATTTGAACATTTTGCAATGACTTGAAATGAATTTAATGCACTGACGTTGTCAAGGTTAGGCTAATTTTGTAGAATAAACCTAGCACACATACATTTTCTTGACATGTTACGGACCCTTAATAAAAGGTGGCGAGAATATATAAACGTTAGAGAATACCGAAGGGGCAATCAAAAATGGACAATCCAGAGAAACTGACAACATAAGGTACACAATACCAAGAAAAACACAACACAATATGCGTTGGACACCACTATGCACAAGCAAACACACATAGCGTAAATAAGACATGAGCCCTCTTACAAACAACTGGGGCTAAAGACGAACCGAACATCGTTTCTATGCGAAATCGTAACGGACATCACAACACGGGACTAGGTACGTAAAGACACATAATAGCACAACACAAAAAACTAAAAAGATGAGCAACACGGACACCACCATAAAATCGGGGATGAACTCAGGTGCTCGCGAAGGTAAGCAATTCCTGCTTCTTATAAGACACCCGTCGTGTTATTCACATATACAGTCAATTCCGGTAAAAGTCTGTTCAGTGGTAGAGGAAATAAAACATTTACGTAAACAGTAAAAGATTCATTGTTATTTGAGATATTGATATTTCGTATCGATCAATTAGATTATGATGACGATCGTAGGATTTTGTAGATATGACTTCAACCTATGAGCAACGTAACCATGTTTGAGTAGCTTTTGGACCTAAACCAAGTTATTATTGCAACCAAGGTACTCCTCCGTCAGGCATAGATAACATTAGCAGATTTCGACCATTCTGGTGAGAAAATTACATTGTGTAGTGTAAGTTAAATCTTTAGACATTAATAGGATTATGTGACTATGCGCTTTGATATGTCATAATGCCATTAAACTATGGGGCAATAACTGTTATGACCAGCGATTAATACTTGTCATTGGGACACAGACCGACGGCTTTTTTGTCTATAGAATATAAATGTATAATACCAATATAGTGTCGATAAATAAGAGTAATAACAAAATTACCGAACTCCGAACAATCTTACAAAGGGAAAGTCAAAACTCATAAGTATATAAACAGACAAAATCAGCCAACAACCGGAAAACTGTGAAAACCGTAATGACCCTGACTTGGTATATGCATTTCTAAAGAAATGGTGGGTTGAATCAGATTTTAAAGCGCCAAACCTCCCGCTTTCATTACGACTTAACGTTTCCGGCTGTCACTATAACAGTATTTACAACAATACTGGAACAAAACAGGTAAAACAGTTGTACAAACAGCACCAAACTAAGGGATATCAAAGCTTTGTGTTCCTTTGGAAACGTTCAATTCATTTCAACAATTGATGATTATGTAGTAAAAGTAGGTTTACTTTCACAAAACGTCCCAAGAAAAGTTGGAAGATACCAAAGGGGTAATCGAAATCCGTAAATCGAAGAAGAGACAACACAATGGCAAAAAGAAAAAGGACAAACAACGATCCACAAGACATACACATAAAACTAAAGATCGAATAACACGAACCCAGCTAAAAACTTGTGAGTAGAGGCTTTCGTCTTCCCAAAATATAGTTTATAGCTGAGAAATATCAATTTTGTTTGTACATTTACGTTCCAGTCTCGTCTTTTTTTAGCATATTATTAAAGTTTTCAAAGTTGAAAATGATTATCGCGTTCCACATTCATCACTCTTTTTTATTTGACTTTTATAACTTTAAGGAAAGATTTATTCAGGCTACTGTATGTGGATTATAAATAATTTGTCCATTATGTGTGGCCATCAGCTGATTTAATACTGGCGTTGCATTTTTCACTAAATATATCAATTTTATTACCAGCTCAAAGATTAGAGATATAGATATTCTAAACATGAAAATTAGATTAACAAATTTCATTTTATCAATAAAAAATCGGTCGCTAGTGGTGTATGTTGTTTTGTTGAGGATAACAAAATGCAAATCTTTTTTTGTAATTTCTGAGTTTTACATAATGCTACGTAACGACCGGGTAATGGAATCAGTCTATGTGTCTATATTAATGGTATATTGACATCCTTGCATCTCATTTGTAATGGAGATTATTCACTGTCGTTGTCAAGCTGGTTTAGTAATCTTTTTTGGGAATGTAATAAAGCTAGAATAATTATTCTTGTTCAAATAATTTAAAAATGAAATTAAAAAAATCATATATGATTTGAATCAACAAACATAAAGTTTATTCACTGGCGTTGTTAAAGATCAGTTATCTTTTGGTGGGATCTAATATAGTTAGAATAATTATCCTTGTTCAAATAATTCAAAAAAAGAAATTAAAAAATGTATACATGATTTGAATTAACAAAATGGAGTTTAGTCACGGTCGTTGTCAAGGTTAAGCTATCTTTTTGCAGAATCTAATATAGTTAGAATAATGATACTTGTTCAAATAATTGTAAAGGAAATTAAAACATTTCTTTATGATTTGAAATGAATTTAATGCACTGACGTTGTCAATGTTAAGTTATCTTTTTGTAGAATCTAATATAGTAAGATTAATTATCTTTGTTCAAATAGATAAACAAAAAAAAACAAGCAAAATCAAAACACAAACAAACAAACAAACAAACAAATCGACAACACTTATAAGATTTCACTTATCGCAAACCTTTTAAACCAGGAGGACTTGTATGTTGCTCATTCAATGTAAATTTGATAAACAAACGTTAGGATGGCATCATTATATTACCTAGTACAGCCATATTACCGCCGTACGCAATTCCTAAGTAATATAATAAAATGAAAAGATACCACACTGTCGGAACAGTTACAAAATCTAATAGAAAATTTATAGAAAGAGGTCAAATCGTTAACTCTATTTCAAATACATGACTGATTATGTTCCTGGCTTGGTATACATGCACTTCAATAAAAGGTGACGGGGAAAACTAGTTATACGGGCCCAAACCAAATTATTATTGCAACAAAGGTTGGGGGTAGTCGTGGTCATGATCGAATGGTAGTTGAATTTACAACTACATGTGCAATCAGTTCACATCACCACTTATTTGTGAGTTAGAAATGTACTCGATACAACATTTATTTTCTCCGGATACTCCGGTTTCCTCCACCAATAAAACTGACCGATATAATATAACTGAAATATTGTTGAAAGTGGTATAAATACCATAATCCCATAACCCCTTGCAACCAAGGTTCACCTCCTTCAAGATATGCATAAATACCATAATCCCATAACCCCTTGCAACCAAGGTTCACCTCCTTCAAGGTATGTATTAATACCATAATCCCATAACCCCTTGCAACCAAGGTTCACCTCCTTCAAGGTATGTATCAATACCATAATCCCATAACCCCTTGCAACCAAGGTTCACCTCCTTCAAGGTATGTATCAATACTATAATCCCATAACCCCTTGCAACCAAGGTTCACCTCCTTCAAGATATTAAGAACATTAACCTGTTTTGACTGCTGTTTAGACAATTACATCTGGTAGTTTGTGTTTGTTCCCAGAGATTTTTAGATTATCCCATGGATATTCATGAAGAGAACAAGTTCAACCATGTACTTTGAATATTTAGACATCAAAAGGATCACGTGGTTGTTCCCATAATCGCTTGTAGGACTTCGGGATGATCCACAATAGCTACCACAGGTTGAATACTATTTATTTGAGACAGAATTTCCTTCGAGTAGGTTACAATCTCAACTACCCAAGAGTGGCAGTTCCTTTTATATATCTTCGGGTGTGTCAGGAATTTATATTTATTAATTGTTTACTTCTAAACTTGACAAGTACTAACATGTAACAAGTCTAAAACAGACCATAACGGAGCCTAAAATAGTGGCAATAACTGTTTGTTTCCATATGCTTACATTATAGGTCATGTTGGACAAACTAATAGGGAGCAAGTGTGTAGATCTAATTTTAATTAGATTGATCAAACCTAGATATAATTTAAAAGTTTTAAAGTTAGGAAAAGTATCTGGCCTTGATCATATAAGTCATCATATGCTGAAGTATACAGCAAGCACAGTGTGCAAACCACTACAAAAGCTTTTTACATTTTCACTAAGTTTAACTGTATTCCCAGATAACTGGAAAACAGCAATAGTTTACCTTTATTCAAAAATGGTGAAAAGCAAATACCAGCAAACTACCGACCAATTGCCCTTTTAAGTACAGTTGGGAAAGTTTTTGAAAGAGTTGTATTTAAGAATATGTTTAATTTTTTCTTCTCAAATAATTTATTTTACAAATTTCAGTCGGGGTTTACACTAGGCCATTCAACTTTACACCAGTTAATAGAAATTTATCATAATATATGCATAGCTCTCGAAGAGAAAAAAACATATTTGTCTAGTATTCTGTGATATATATAAGGCCTTTGGTCGTGTTTGGTTAAAGGGTCTATTTAGAAAACTCGAGTCATATCGTATTCAAGGTGATCTATTGAAGTGGTTCAGAAGATACCTAGTAAACAGAAAGCAATGTGTAGTTGTTAAAAATTATTACTCGTCTGTAAAATATCTTAAAGCTGGGGTGCCTCAGGGTTCAGTACTTGACCTCTATTGTTTCTTATTTATATAAATGACATAGCTGATAACCTTGAATCTTTGACTCGATTATTTGCAGATGATACTTCTCTGTCATACAGTTCATACTCATACCAGTTACTTGAAACTAAAATTAATAGCGATTTAGTCAAAGTCAATGATAGAGCCAATACTTGGTTGATTGAGTTTAATCCAAATAAAACAAAAATTTTATTTATTTTAAATACACGAACGAACAAAAGAAAACGATAGAAAATAGGGAGCAAGTGTGTAGATCTAATTTTAATTAGATTGATCTTTGATCAAATCAATATCTAAAATGCAATGATATTTGTTGCTGAGATTTAATACAATTTGCTCGTATGGATGTGTTCAATTTCTATTTAAATACTAGGAAATAATTTTTTTATATTTTACAGAAGTTTCAAAATTAAGGGTTATGGTATGGTGTTTAATGCCACTTTCAATAATATTTCAGCTATATCTTGTCGATCAGTTTTATTGGTGGGGGAAACCGGAGTACCCCGGAGAAAACCACAGACCTGTCATAAGTCACCGACAAACTTTATCACATAATATTTTCTATCAAGGCTCACGTTTATACTTTCGGACATGAGTTTAAATCTAACTGGTTAAAATATTTTAGAAATTTCAAAATTAAGAAGATTTAAGGGAACGACCATTTAACTTGAAGGGGGGGTTTATGGTATTTTTCTAAAAAAAAATATTCTGATTCCCAATGTTGCTGAAAAAAATATTCTGATTTTGGTGGAGGAAAAAATGAATAATCTGATTCAGAGTTTTTATCATATAACCTAATGTTAAATTCTGGGAAAAAATTTCGCGCTTCGCGTAACAAAAATAAAATATTCTACCTCTTGTATTGTCCGAAGAAAATTTTCTGAACGAAACAATAAACCATAACCCCCCCCCCCCCCCCCCCCCTTTCAAGTTAAATGGTCGGTCCCTAAGAGTCTAAATCTACAGAATTGCATTTAGCTTAATTGGTCAAAATGGTAACATTATTTTCCACTAATGCTTTGTGTCCTTCCGTGGTCTGTATACCTGCTTTTCTCAAATTCTACTAGTTGATTTCTAATGACACCTGACAGGAATATTCCTATAATGGCTTGTTGCAGTTTGTATAATTTTGACAATTGTCGGGAATGTAATATTTAGCTCTTCGGAAGAAATGTTAACTTGTGATTCGCATGATTTGCACGCCACGGAATACTGGACATCTTGTATTACTTATCATCGAATATTTAACCGAGTAACCCGATATGTGCCATTAGTAGAGGAGGAACTGCTTACCCTTCCAGTTCGTAAATAGATTAGATTGTAGAGGGTTTCGTGTTGCTCAATCTTTAGTTTTCTATGTAGTGTTTTGTAGATCATTGTTTGTCCTTTTGTACTTTTTCTTTTGACCGTGTCTGCTTTTTCTGACTATTAAGTTATTTCAGAAACGTGTCATGCACATTACGTTATTATATAATTGTTACTTCACTTATTGATACTAAGTATTTGTTTAAATTAGATGAAGAAATCAACCAATATACAAGAACTGGGTTGAAATGGACAGATAAATTGGCGGAAGAACGTAATGATGATATAATTTGACGGTTCAGTCAACGTTGTGTAATATGTCTATGTCATTAATTGTATCTCGAGGTCTGACATAAGTAGATCTTCAATGTTAGAAACACTGGAACGGATACTAGTACTGTTTAATTTAATTAATATCTAGCATATATGTTTTTAGTATCAATAGACCCAAAACAGCAGTGTGGCAGGATATCACTAAAGACCACAGTGAAGTGGTCAAACAAGAGTGACGTGCAGACGAAAACAAATATTTCGAACAATGCATTGAATAAATAATTTAACAAAAACGTAGATATATAATGTAGTGCGAATGACGTCATTATGTGATAACCTTCATTAGATGTGGGGGCGAACTCACGTGCTCTAGAAGGGTAACGAATGACGTCATTGTGTGATAACCTTCATTAGATGTTGGAGTGAACTCACGTGCTCTAGAAGGGTAGCGAATGACGTCATTCTGTGATAACCTTCATTAGATGTTGGAGTGAACTCACTTGCTCTAGAAGGGTAACGAATGACGTCATTCTGTGATAACCTTCATTAGATGTTGGAGTGAACTCTCGTGCTCTAGAAGGGTAACGAATGACGTCATTCTGTGATAACCTTCATTAGATGTTGGAGTGAACTCACGTGCTCTAGAAGGGTAAAGAACGGCCTATCATTTAGCATATAGGAAAGCTAGAATATTTTAGAGTAGAAATAACATATTTATGTAATTGTTACTCTATTATCGGTACTAAGTATTTGTTGGTATTAGATAAAGAAATCAACTAATATAGAAGATCTAAGTTGAAAAGGACAGATAAATTGGCGGAAGCACCTAATACTGATATAATTTGACAGTTCATTCATTGTTATGTAATATGTCTATGTCATTAATTGTATCTCGATGTTAGAAACGCTGGAAGAGTAATATGTAGTATGTATGTTTTTAGTATCAATAGATGCATAACAGCGTGGCAGGAAATCACTAAAAACCGCAGTGAAATGGTCAAGCAAACATGACGTGCGAACAACAAAAATCGTCTACCGAACAATACAGTGAATACACTAATAAAACATAGATATTTAATTTAGCGCACAAGCCGCCTTTCTGTAATAGCCTTCAACGGATATAACCAGTCATAGTCAATAGATTGGAAAGCCAAATAATTTAATAGGGTAGTCAAAATCATTAAAGATATATAGGGTCTAACACCAGGAGAGGTGAAAGATAGTAAAATCTGTGACACCCGAGGGTAAGATTTAAATCGCATCGGACGAGGCTTGTCCGAGTCTTATATGATTTAAATCTTACCCGAGGGTGTCACAGATTTTACTATCTTGCACCTTTTACGGTGTTTGACTCTTTTTCTCACACCTTTCTACCGTGTCAATGTTTGTTTACTTTTTGTGTAGTTTGGCGCATTAATTTGGGAACCGTATCACAGGACCAAAATGCCACGTAAAAACATAAAACAAGATTTTCATTTACAGCTTTAAAGAGGTTCAAAATAATAAAGTTAACAAACTTGTGATAGATTCTACAATAACAAAATTTTACGATGTTTGCCTTTTTTTCTCATCTCTTTCTATCGTGTCAATATTTGTTTACGTTGAGAAAATATAGAGTGCTCTCCCTTGTTAGGTAACTAACGTAAATAAAAAAAAATACCTCCCTTTGACCAACGTCAAACAATTTTTTACAGGCATTTATCGCTGTTGTAGTAGCATTAATAATATATTTATAAAATACATTGTATTTTATTGTGAAATACATTTAAAATACTGCCAAGACACTATAAATCGACAATTTAATTCAACAATGGAAAACAATTTTGCGGGAAAAACGGCGTGTAGCTTGTCTTACCCTGGAGGCGGGGTAAGATAGAAAAATCTTTTTCACCTAAACTAACGGACTACTTTATCCAAGGGGTGAACAAATCTTGTCCTGCGGAGACTGGGTTTACTCTTACTAAATCACATTATTTAGGATATTTAAATTTCAAATATAAATATATGCAATAAACCATAGTACCGATGAAGCACTGATTCCCAGGTGGATGATATCTTCGGAGAGTAGTGGTACTATTAAAATCGTAGATATCTAATTTAGAGCCTACTAATAAATCATAGTGACAATATATATATATATAGTGCTCCGGAAGGGTAAGCAGTTCCTGTTCCACTAGTGACACTTGTCGTGAATGAGGAAACGACTGGGAAGTGCTTACGACAAGTGGAACATATCTGTGGTCATTTGTAACACAGATATTCCATAGCGGTTAACCAAGTCATGGTGGCGACCGTAAGATTTCCGAAGTGATGACTTCAACTTTACTAAAAGGAAGCTTTGGTTCAGTAGCTTCCTTGTTAGCAGCAACCCTCTATCAAGGAAATCCTGTTTTTATTTTTAGCTTAGACATATTTTGTTTGCCAATTAAACAGACAAAATGGATTAGACACAAGTTAAACAAACTTATGAAGTCTTCTCCAAATTACAATATGTTACAATAAAGAAGTACATAAAAGGCATGCATTACTCTATGTAGCACTAATAACGAATCAATGATAAATATTCACAAACAGAAAGAAAAATAAAATTAAGATGGATTCATATGATGTGCATGTTCACCCAATTCAATTCCAGGAAATCCTGATAGGAACCACAAGTTCTGGATTATCGTATCATCTGAGAGATATATGCTCCATATGCAGGTGCTGCTGTAATGTTGCTACATATAAATGGAAAGCTCACAATGGGAAAATTGAAATCATCTCTTTTGTCGTAAAGTTCCGTTCTTAAACGATCCTCAGTGTCGATTTCGAGGTGTAGGTCAAGGTATGAAGCAGACCTCTCTGTATCTGTGGTATTCTTTATTTCAAGCTCAATGGAATAGATGCGATCAACAAAATCACCAAACCTAGAATTATTTAGTGAAAGGACATCATCTATATAGCGGAACGTGAAATTAAAGGATCGGACTAGCTTCTTTTCGTTTTTCTTGAGAAGCCCCTGTATGCAATCTGCCTTATACGAATAAAGGAACAAGTCGGCGAGAAATTATTCCTGCTCTTTAAAAGGGTTAAGGTTGTGGTATGGTGTTTAACTCCACTTTCAATAATATTTCAGTTATATCTTGTCGGTCAGTTTTATTGGTGGGGGAAACCACAGACCTGCCATAAGTCACTGACAAAGTTTATCACATAATAGTGTATTGTTTTCAAAAAGACTAATTACTCTACGATATTAATACTGTGTTTAATAGTTGAACATGTTTTGCCGTACTATCTTCATTCATGTGAATAACCAATGACCTACAGAAAAAGTCGTTCAAACAAATAGAAATATTGAAAAATTATGAATTAAAACAAACATATAAACTTGACAAGGTTAATATATTTACATTTTGTTTTGTCAATACGTGAATGTTTTTAATGTGTTTTTTCTGTATAAACCGCTATTATCAAATTAGTGGTGTTTAGGTACCATGAAAATGTTGTAATGATACAAATTATGTTAGTGAGAAACGATATGGATGTAAATGAACATGAGAGACTATCCAATTTTACACTTGGAGAGAAATTTAAGTAAAGAGCGGTGTTTTTATGCTGTTCTACATTTCACAGCCACTGGCGAATCTTCAATAATAAGCAGCATAACTCATATCCTAAAATGAGTTTTGAACCGTTGGAATAATATGGAAAATATTATAACCCGAAGATCAATGTCAATGCATGTAGCAACATCACTAGTGTTTAATGGTTGTACAATATTCTGTAAAATTAAACAATTCCTCTATGAATGGAATCAATAATGGTATAGCAAAGTCTACCAGATCGCTATTATGTTTTAGCATGTTCAAAGTGATATTTAATCAAATTGATGATCACTTCTGATAGTGTAGGAAGTTATCATAGTTTAAATGATATCTGATCGTATCCAGTAAGATCAGTGTGATGCCCACCACTATATCCATCATCATTTAATATGTCATTCACCATATTCGTGATACAAAGAGTTTATTGAAGCCCATTAGCACACTGCCGTTGGTTTGTCTACCAATTCGAAGTACATGGTGGTGTTGCTATTGTAATTTTATCCGCCGTATCGAAGCACATTGTCTAAGATAGTGCTGTTTTGTCGACACTACCTAAGTCCATTACAAAACTACTGTTGCTTTATCCACTCTAGCGAAACACATTTTCTAACTGATGTTGTTTTGTTTACCCTTTCACAGTACCTTGACTTACTTGTGTGGTTTTTATCTATCCAATTCAATCACCTTGTGTTAGTAGTGTTGTTTTGTCTGTTGTCTCACTGGTGCTGTATGGTCTACCAATCAAAGCCCCTTGTCTCGCTGTTGTTGTTTTATCTAGCCTTTCGAAGCACCTTGGGGTACTGGTGTTGTTTTGTCTGGTGTCTCAATGGTGCTGTATGGTCTACCAATCAAAGCCCCTTGTCTCGCTGTTGTTGCTTTATCTAGCCTTTCGAAGCACCATGGGGTACTTGTGTTGTTTTATCTAGCCTTTCGAAGCACCTTGGAGTACTGGTGTTGTTTTGTCTGTTGTCTCACTGGTGCTGTATGGTCTACCAATCAAAGCCCCTTGTCTCGCTGTTGTTGTTTTATCTAGTCTTGCGAAGCACCTTGGGGTACTGGTGTTGTTTTGTCTGTTGTCTCACTGGTGCTGTATGGTCTACCAATCAAAGCCCCTTGTCTCGCTGTTGTTGTTTTATCTACCCTTTCGAAGCACCTTGAGGTACTGGTGTTGTTTTGTCTGTTGTCTCACTGGTGCTGTTTGGTCTACCAATCAAAGCCCCTTGTCTCACTGTTGTTGTTTTATCTAGTCTTTCGAAGCACCTTGGGGTACTGGTGTTGTTTTGTCTGTTGTCTCACTGGTGCTGTATGGTCTACCAATCACAGCCCCTTGTCTCGCTGTTGTTGTTTTATCTACCCTTTCGAAGCACCTTGGGGTACTGGTGTTGTTTTATCTAGCCTTTCGAAGCACCTTGGGGTACTGGTGTTGTTTTGTCTGTTGTCTCACTGGTGCTGTATGGTCTACCAATCACAGCCCCTTGTCTCGCTGTTGTTGTTTTATCTACCCTTTCGAAGCACCTTGGGGTACTGGTGTTGTTTTGTCTGTTGTCTCACTGGTGCTGTTTGGTCTACCAATCAAAGCCCCTTGTCTCACTGTTGTTGTTTTATCTAGTCTTTCGAAGCACCTTGGGGTACTGGTGTTGTTTTGTCTGTTGTCTCACTGGTGCTGTATGGTCTACCAATCACAGCCCCTTGTCTCGCTGTTGTTGTTTTATCTACCCTTTCGAAGCACCTTGGGGTACTGGTGTTGTTTTATCTAGCCTTTCGAAGCACCTTGGGGTACTGGTGTTGTTTTGTCTGTTGTCTCACTGGTGCTGTATGGTCTACCAATCACAGCCCCTTGTCTCGCTGTTGTTGTTTTATCTACCATTTCGAAGCACCTTGGGTTACTGGTGTTGTTTTGTCTGTTGTCTCACTGGTGCTGTATGGTCTACCAATCAAATCCCCTTGTCTCGCTGTTGTTGTTTTATCTAGCCTTTCGAAGCACCTTGAGGTACTGGTGTTGTTTTGTCTGTTGTCTCACTGGTGCTGTATGGTCTACCAATCACAGCCCCTTGTCTCGCTGTTGTTGTTTTATCTACCCTTTCGAAGCACCTTGGGGTACTGGTGTTGTTTTATCTACCCTTTCGAAGCACCTTGGGGTACTGGTGTTGTTTTGTCTGTTGTCTCACTGGTGCTGTATGGTCTACCAATCACAGCCCCTTGTCTCGCTGTTGTTGTTTTATCTAGCCTTTCGAAGCACCTTGAGGTACTGGTGTTGTTTTGTCTGTTGTCTCACTGGTGCTGTATGGTCTACCAATCAAAGCCCCTTGTCTCGCTGTTGTTGTTTTATCTAGCGTGTCGAAGCACCTTGGGGTACTGGTGTTGTTTTGTCTGTTGTCTCACTGGTGCTGTATGGTCTACCAATCAAATCCCCTTGTCTCGCTGTTGTTGTTTTATCTAGCCTTTCAAAGCACCTTGGGGTACTGGTGTTGTTTTGTCTGTTGTCTCACTGGTGCTGTATGGTCTACCAATCAAAGCCCCTTGTCTCGCTGTTGTTTTATCTAGCCTTTCGAAGCACCTTGGGGTACTGGTGTTGTTTTGTCTGTTGTCTCACTGGTGCTGTATGGTCTACCAATCAAATCCCCTTGTCTCGCTGTTGTTGTTTTATCTACCCTTTCGAAGCACCTTGGGATACTGGTGTTGTTTTGTCTGTTGTCTCACTGGTGCTGTATGGTCTACCAGTCACAGCCCCTTGTCTCGCTGTTGTTGTTTTATCTACCCTTTCGAAGCACCTTGGGGTACTGGTGTTGTTTTGTCTGTTGTCTCACTGGTGCTGTTTGGTCTACCAATCAAAGCCCCTTGTCTCGCTGTTGTTGTTTTATCTAGCCTTTCGAAGCACCTTGAGGTACTGGTGTTGTTTTATCTACCCTTTCGAAGCACCTTGGGGTACTGGTGTTGTTTTATCTACCCTTTCGAAGCACCTTGGGGTACTGGTGTTGTTTTGTCTGTTGTCTCAGTGGTTTTGTCGATTCTCCTCGTCTGGTTTTCTTTTATCTTCCCTTTGGAAATACTTTATCTGTATGGTACAGTTTTATCTACCTTAACGAAGCACATTGTCTCACAGGTGTTGCTTAACCAACCTTTTACTTCTATCTTATACTGTAGTATCTAACTAGTATTTTTATACATTCGAATATCATTATCTCGTAATCGGATATGTGGGTTACTTGGATATATCAGGGCAAAAATGCAGTACGTTCGAATATCTTTTAGTTTAATTTAACCAGGTTAACTCTTATACCTCGACTCGACATGATTCGACTATAGAATAATATATAACAGTTATAACCTTTGCCATGGTTACAGTCTTATGTATCATCTACACGTGGATATAATTTTGTTATTGCTTCTAGAAAACAGAAATCAGTGTAGTCAAGTTTTTCTAGTGAATTTGCTAATCCACCCTCATTAAAATTTACTTAATAGCTTTCCATGTTGTATCATTGCAATCAACAATGTTTTGAAAATGATTAAAATTTTGAAAATCTATAAGGGAACAATATTTTAATTATATCTAGGCTTGATCAAATGAATAGATTTTTTCATCTAGACTTTAATGATGTTTGTTGCTGAGATTTAATCCAATTAACTCAGTATGTAATCAATTTCACAATTGTAATATAAATGTTTTACTCTTTATACTAGGAAATTAATTTTCTATCAAGACTCACATTTAAACTTAATTACTCGATCTTTAGTTTTATGTGCATGTTTTGTAGATATTTGTTTGTCCTTTTGTAGTTTTTCTTTTGGCCATTGTGTTGTCTGTCCTTCTTCGATTTACGGATTCTGATTAACCCTTTGGTATCTTCAAGCTCTTCTTAAATGGGTTTAGATCTAACTGGTTAAAATATTTCTCATTTTCAGAATTAAGTAGACTTTTACAGCTCATTTAACCAATGAGACACATTACTTGTAAGTATTGCTTTGTGTCCTGTGGTCTGTATTTCTTTTTTTCTTTTTTTATTTGTTGTTGTTTTGTTTTGCCCTTAATATTCTACCCAGAATTCACTAACTGATTTCCAAAGACACTTGACAGGAATATTCCTTTTAATGGTGTGTTGCAGTTTGCATATTTTTGACAATCGAGAAAACAAATTGTCGGAACGGTAATATTGGATTCTTCCACACAAGTGAACATGATATGATGTTTCGTATTTCTTTGGAGGAGGATTTAGTAGTCATGCCCCCAATTTAAAACATATCGTATACATTATTTAATTTATTAAAGGTTTGAATTAGAATATTAGTAATAGCTTTAATTGTTCAAACCTTTGGTTTTTCAAGAGAATTTGATCCTTGATCCACAAACCAGCACTCTCTCTTGATTGGGATACAACCCGTGGCCTGACTCCTAATCTAGATATGACGCCACGGAATACAAAATATTTTTCATGACTTATTAATACTTAACAAGAGTACCACGGTAAGTGCCACTAGTAGAGCAGGAACAGCTTGCCCTTCCTGAGCGCATGATTTTACACTCGGTTATTGATGGGGTTCGTTTTGCACAGTCTTTAATTATCTGAGTTGTCTGTTCTTCTTCAATTTATGGAATCTGATTAGCCCTTTGTTATCTTAAAAAAATAACTATGTTATACCCAATACAAAAATAGTCGGGTTTTGAAGTCTTTCTTTCAGATCAGGTTTTAGTGTTTGGGGCCCATAAAACTAGCCTGTACCAAGGTATGAAAGTGGAAGGTCACGTATATGTGTATTATGGGTCTCGATTTAGCCCCTTTCTACGATTTTTATTGTATTTTGCAACTCTGCCAACGGTGTTATTTTATTTTGCATTTTTCAGGTGTATTTACATCAAGTGTAAACTTACAATTAAATCTTAGTGACAATATAGTAAAACTTCCTGTAATTTGGAATACAGTCAAACCTGTCTTATGTGAATATTGAAATATGGTCACATATGACAGGTGGTGACTTAATACAGGTCTAATTAAGATAAAATGCACTGTGAAGTGAAATTAAAATCAAGGTCACAAAATTGAAGTTATTTGTTTAGTAAAGGTAGTCACTAAAGCAGGTTTGACTGTATATGGAATATAGCAAGGTCTACGTATTTAGGAGTACAAATAACGGACACATCTATTTAAATTATCACTATCATTGCCTCTGATTATCAATTCTAAGATCATAAGATCAATCTCCTTTCGGCATAGATAAAAATAGCGGGTTTAGCTATTCTGTGATTATGCATTTTGGCTAACTTGCTTCCCCGAGACGCTTAAGTTGTTTAGCTGTATCAATGTTTTGACTATGATGTTATTTCATAAACGTTTCATGCACACTACATTGTTCTGTAATTGCTACTTCACTTATTGTATTTGTTCAAATTAGATAAAGAAATCAGCCAAAATACAAGAACTGGGTTGAAATGGGCAGATACATTGGTGGAAGAACTTAATGATGATATAATTTGACAGTTCATTCAACGTTGTGCAATATGTCTATGTCGTTAATTGCATCTCGATATCTGACATAAGTAGATCTTCAATATTAGAAACGCTGGAACGGATACTAGTACTGTTTGATTTAATTATTATCCAGTATATACGGTATGTTTTTAGCATCAATAGATCCATAACAGTATGGCAGGATATCAATAAAGACCACAGTGCAATGATCAATCAAGAGTACCGTGCAAACAAAAAAATACGTCTTTCAAACAATACAGTAAAGGAATAATTCAATAAAAGCTAAGATATCTAGTTCAGTGCGCATCACTCGTTTCTGTAATAACCTTCACCAAATACGTTGATGATATGTACGGAGAAAACATAGGTATCGACAAAGTGATGGCAATAAAACGTTGATATTTATTAAAGAAATAAATCATAGAAGCCAGAATGTGTTGGGAGTCTTAACATGGGTTGGCGGATAAAATTTACTAATATCCGCCAACCCATGTTAAAACTCAAAACACATTCTGGCTTCCATGATTTATTTCGATTCTGATATGTGTAAGAGTACAAATACGGTGGTATACTTTGATTGGAAGACTGTACTTTATATTTACGTTTCCAGAAAAAGTCGCACACAATTTATTCTGCCAATGGAAAAGTCAGTCACATTCACCGGCGCATGTGCGAATGAGATTATACCATCGATAAATCGCTCGTTTGTCTACAAAGCGAAAGAAGGACGTCATGTTAGAATCTAATTTAGAACTTACTAATAATTCGTGGTAGCAATATATAAGAAACTTCCATTCATTTGGAATATAGCACATCTAAAATGTTTTAGAGTAGAAATAACAAACTTATGTAATTGTTTTTCCATTATTGATAGTAACTATTTGTTGGTATTAGATGAAGGAATCAACTAATATAAGATAACTGTGTTGAAACGGACAGATAAATTGGCAGAGGTACTTAATGATGATGTAATTTGACAGTTCATTCAACGTTATGTAATATATCTAGGTCATTAATTGTATCTCGAGGTCTGATATTAGTAAATATTCAATACTGGTTACGATGGACAGGAGTCTGCTACTGTTTAATATAATTGATATTTAGTATATACGTTTTAGTATCAATAGACCCGCTTCAGTTCGACAGGAAATCACTAATGACCACAGTGAAATGATCAAACAAGAATGACGTGCAGAAAACAACAATATCTTTCTAACAATACAGCGCATACATTATTTAATAATGAAAGAATATATATATATCTAATTAACCGCAGACGACTCTTTAATATAATTGATATTTAGTATATTCATTTTGTGTATGTGTTTTTGGCATATATAGATCTATAACAGTGTGACAGGAAATCACTAATGACCACAGTGAAATGATCAAACAATAGTGACGTGCAGAAAAACAAAAATATATTTCGAACAATGCAATGAATAAATAATTTAACAAAAACGTAGATATATAATGTAGTGCGAATGACATCATTCTGTGATTACCTTCATTAGATATGGGGGCGAACTCACGTGCTCTAGAAGGGTAGCGAATGACGTCATTCTGTGATAACCTTCATTAGATGTTGCAGTGAACTCACGTGCTCTAGAAGGGTAGCGAATGACGTCATTCTGTGATAACCTTCATTAGATGTTGGAGTGAACTCTGGTGCTCTAGAAGGGTAAAGAACTGCCTATCATTTGGAAAATAGGAAAGCTAGAATATTTTAGAGTAGAAATAACAAACTTATGTAATTGTTTCTCCATTATTGATACTAGATATTTGTTGGTATTAGATGAAGCAGTCAATCAATATACAAGAACTGGGTTGAAATGGACAGATAAATTGGCGGAAGAACTTAATGATGCTATAATTTGATAGTTCATTCACCGTTGTGTAATATGTCAACGTCAGTAATTGTAACTCGAGGTCTGATACAAGTAGATCCTCAACATAAGAAACGCTGGAAAGGATCTAACACTGTTTAATATAATTGATAGAGGACGTTTAGTCCTCATTACTGTAGACCACCCCGGTAGACCACTCCCCCCCCCCGGTAGACTACATACTGATGCTCTATTCCTCGCGTCTATGCTGATCACGAGAGATGTGTAAGCCAGCATAGATACGAAAGTATCTACTGTCATAAAACAAAATAATAATAGCAACTTTGTTTTGCTTAAAAAAAGTAAAATATTGTATTTTTATTCAATAATATAAAAAAAATACATCTATTTGACAACTATGTCAAATTTGCATAAAATAAAATCGTGACGTCTTGTGTAAACACAAACTCGTCTCGTATCACTGTCACCGTCTTGGGCAATTATTTTCTGATTTCGTAATATTTCCTACGCAAAATTGTGGATGGTATTTGAAAATGCTTTTGTCAATATTTTTGATCGATAACAGATATGGATTAATTTGAAAGTAGTGGTTTGTCCTCAGAATGCCACCATAAAATGTCATTGTGATGATTGTTAAACAAACATGGAAACCGGGATGGAAACCAAATTGGCAAATATCAACGGCGGATGTACATGGTAGAAGAAGTAATTACGATAAAGTAGGTAGAACTCCACAAATATTAAACGAAAAATAGTGTTTTTGATGACTTTAAAACATTTAACAAATTTGAAAAAGTCAATGTAATTTGCGTCTTGCCATGTCAAGTTTATGATGGAAAATGTGTTTTACTAAACTCATTGAGATCCCCTGATTTATATTTCGACTTTCTGAAGAAAGGTTCTGCTCTGTATCTCCAGACTGAAAAGTGTGAGTTGTTAGGCATGCATGTACTTATGCATCTTTCTGGTCCAGTATTACCTAAAAGGCTAGATTTTGTTGCTATCCATCATTCCATGAAGTGTGTAAAAACAATATTTATAACAGATATTGTCAATATTATTTTATTCTTATACACTGCTTCTTCAAATGTGCAGTCTGTGCCAAAAACATTTGACAAACTAGCCCGAACAGTATTTTAGAAGATTTTTTTCTATTTGATTAAGTAAATTTTATGCAATTTTTACTAGCCCGAACCAATTTTTACTAGGCTAGACAGGGGCATAGTGCTAGTGGTTTTGGGGGCAGACTGTAATGTGTATCACAAAATATACAATGAATCGTTCACAATAAAGCCATGCAAAAATATCCATTTACACCCTCAAAACTAAAAAATAAGCATATTTCAACATTGAAGTACTGTGAATACATGTGTCCTGGGTTTGCATGGTCAGAATGTATGAATAACAAAATGTACCTCCTTGAATGTAATGCCAAGTTGTATAGTTTAGTTACTGTATGGGAAATAATTGTGTATGCATAGATTAGCATGGGTGGGACTCAAATTCAGAGCGAGTCAGTTTTAGTCAAAGATAGCCCGGTTCTGGAGGAGACTGGCCTTAGTGTTAATAAATTACAAAGATAGCCCGGTCCTGGAGGAGACTGGCCTTAGTTTTAATAAATTACAAAGATAACCTTTTCCTGGAGGAGACTGGCTTTAGTTTTAATGAATTACATTAATTAGGATATGATTCGACTGTAGAGTGGTCTATAACCGTTGAGTAACTACATTATGATGCATCATCTACACGTGGGTATAATATTGTTATTACTTCTAGAATACAAATATCTGTGTAATCAACTTTTTCTAATGAATTCGCCAATCCCACCCTCATTAAAATTTACTTAATAGCTTTCCATGTTGTATCATTGCAATCAACAATGTTTTGAAAATGATTAAAATTTTTAAAATCTATGCAGGAACGATATTTTAATTATATCTAGGTTTTGATCAAATCAATATAAAACATTTAATGATATTTTTGTTCCTGAGATTTAATACAATCTGCTCCGTATGGGATGTGATCAATTTCACAACTGTAATATAAATGTCTTACTGTTTATATTAGGAACTTAATTTTATATCATGGCTCACATTTAAGTTTTCTTAAATGAATTTAAATCTTTCTGGTTAAACATTTCTCATTTTCAGATTTAAGTAGACTTTTACAGATCACTTGACCAAAAGGGACACATTACTTATCCTTATTGCCTTGCGTCCTGTGGTCTGAATGCTTGTTTTCTCCCTTAATTTTCTGCCAGGAATTCTCTGACTGAATACTAAAGACACTTTACAGTGTTGCAGTTTGTATATTTTTGACAATCGGAAAATTAAAATTGTTGTAACGGTAATATTTGACTCTATGGAAGAAATGTTTAATTAAATATACCCATGCTTTACACGTGTCATCATAATATGATCCTTCATATTTTCATAGGCATTGAAGGGGAGAAGGTGTGATACATGTCGGCATGTCCCTACTTTGTATCATTTAATATATTAAAGTTCTTAATAAGGTAATGACTGTAATTCCTCAAACCTTTGGAAATTCCAGAGGTTTCCTTATTTGTTTCCTATGCTAGCACTCTCTCTCTCTCTCTCTCTCTCTCTCTCTCTCTCTCTCTCTTCCACCCTCTGGGGATTTAATCGGTTCCTGATCACCTCGTCTATATTTAATGCCACAAATAGAGAATATCTGTGTCACGGACGATCATGGATATGTTCTGTTGATTCTATTCACAATCCGATCCTACTTCCCTCTTACCTAACTTGTAACTACTATTTAACAAGAGTAACACGATAGGTACCACTAGTGGAGCAGGAACTACTTGTCCTTCTTCATCACCTGCATTATCCTCGGTTTTAGTTGGGGTTCGTGTTGCTCAATCTTTAGTGTTCAGTGTAGTGTTTTGGAGATCATTGTTTTTCCTTTTGTGTTTTTAAAGTTGGACATTGTATTTTCTGTCCTTCAATTTCCGGCTTGTATTGCCCCTTTTGGTATCGTACAAGCCAATGCAAAGTGAATCAGGACGTAGCACAAGTAATAAAATACAATATTTATTACATTATAAGAACTATTGTATGTTTAAGATTTGACCAAATCTTTCTTGTAACTGGTTTTAGAGGTATGTGGTGTTCTTTTTTATGTTGGCATATTGCAAAGATATTTTGGATTTCAAGAATACTCTATGACGGACCGTACGAAATCGAACTCATAGTTACGACATGTCATCTGTGTGATTGATGTGAAGCAGTAAACAATAAAAACATGCATTGCAAGAAAAACAATTATTAGAATTGTCTTAATTAACATTATCTAATAGGACTTCGGTTGAATTGTCATCATTTCATTTATAAAGACAAAAGGTCAGAGACAATCGACATGAAACATATGTTTTGATAAGTCCTATCACAACTTCCGGTCTCTACCTTTCATTAAAGAAAAACCTTTTCTCTTTCATAACATAATGTCCCATGGATAAATGAAACCCATATATAACGTAAAAAAATAAACGACATACAAATATTTACATCTAAATATGATAATAAATAAGAAGAATTTGAATATACCAAAGGGTAATCAGAAGACGTAAATCAAAGAAGGGCAGACAAGACAATACAAATGCCAAAAGAAAAAGAACATAAGGCCAAACAACTGTCTGCAAAACACAACGCAGAAAGCAAAAAATAAAGCAACATGAACTCCACTAAAACCCGGTGTTCCAGAAGGGTAAGCAGTTCCTGTTCCATTGGAGGCACAAAATAGTGTCATTCAGTGCTACTGCATAATACAAATGTAGTCGTGTTTTGAAATGGTTCTCTCAGATAAGGTTTGAATGTTTAAGGTATAAATTTCAACCAACCACAAACTAAGAAATAAATCTTAGTGACAATGGCAAAAAGTATTTTGAAGAACAAATAACCAATCTATCTACGTTTTTCTTACTATTACTGAGTCGATACGTCAGCTGGATATAATATCTAATTTAGTCTCCATCAGGAATGGGTAATTTTATCTGATTTGTGGCTATTCTCTATTCTCCATCAGGAATAGGTAATCTTATCCGATTTGTGGTTATTCTCTATTTTCCATCAGGAATGGGTAATCTTATCTGATTTGTGGCTATTCTTTAGTCTCCATCAGGAATGGGTAATCTTATCTGATTTGTGGCTATTCTTTAGTCTCCATCAGGAATGGGTAATCTTATCCGATTTGTTGCTATTCTCTATTTTCCATCGGGAATAGGTAATCTTATCCGATTTGTGGCTATTCTCAATTCTCCATCAGGAATGGGTAATCTTATTTGATTTGTGGCTATTCTCTATTTTCCATCAGGAATGGGTAATCTTATCTGATTTCTGACTATTCTCTATTTTCCATCAGAAATGGGTAATCTTATCTGATTTGTGGCTATTCTCTATTTTCCATCAGGTATGGGTAATCTTATCCGATTTGTGGCTATTCTCTAATCTCCATCAGGAATGGGTAATCTTATCTGATTTGTGGCTATTCTCTATTTTCCATCAGGAATGGGTAATCTTATCTGATTTGTGGCTATTCTCTATTTTCCATCAGGAATGGGTAATCTTATTTGATTTGTGGCTATTCTTTAGTCTCCACCAGGATTGGGTAATCTTATCCGATTTGTGGCTATTCTCTATTTTCCATCAGGAATGGGTAATCTTATCCGATTTGTGGCTATTTTCTATTCTCCATCAGGAATGGGTAATCTTAACCAATGTGTGGCTATTCTCTATTTGCCATTAGGAATGGGTAATCTTATCTGATTTGTGGCTATTCTTTAGTCTCCATCGGGAATGGGTAATCTTATCTGATTTGTGGCTATTCTCTATTTTCTATCAGGAATGGGTAATCTTATCCGATTTGTGGCTATTCTCTATTCTTCATCAGGAATGGGTAATCTTATCCGATTTGTGGCTATTCTCTATTTTCCATCAGGAATATGGGTAATCTTATCTGATTTGTGGCTATTCTCTATTTTCCATCAGAAATGGGTAATCTTATCTGATTTGTGGCTATTCTCTATTCTCCATCAGGAATGGGTAATCTTATCTGATTTGTGGCTATTCTTTAGTCTCCATCAAGAATGGGTAATCTTATCTGATTTGTGGCTATTCTCTATTTTCCATCAGGAATGGGTAATCTTATCCGATGTGTGGCTATTCTCTATTCTCCATCAGGAATGGGTAATCTTAACCGATTTGTGGCTATTCTCTATTTTCCATCAGGAATGGGTAATCTTATCTGATTTGTGGCTATTCTTTATTTTCCATCAGGAATGGGTAATCTTATCTGATTTGTGGCTATTCTTTAGTCTCCATCAGGAATGGGTAATCTTATCCGATTTGTGGCTATTCTTTATTTTCCATCGGGAATAGGTAATCTTATCCGATTTGTGGCTATTCTCAATTCTCCATCAGGAATGGGTAATCTTATCCGATTTGTGGCTATTCTCTATTTTCCATCAGGAATGGGTAATCTTATCTGATTTCTGACTATTCTCTATTTTCCATCAGAAATGGGTAATCTTATCTGATTTGTGGCTATTCTCTATTTTCCATCAGGAATGGGTAATCTTATCCGATTTGTGGCTATTCTCTATTCTCCATCAGGAATGGGTAATTTTATCTGATTTGTGGCTATTCTCTATTTTCCATCAGGAATGGGTAATCTTATCTGATTTGTGGCTATTCTCTATTTTCCATCAGGAATGGGTAATCTTATTTGATTTGTGGCTATTCTTTAGTCTCCACCAGGAATGGGTAATCTTATCTGATTTGTGGCTATTCCCTATTTTCCATCAGGAATGGGTAATCTTATCCGATTTGTGGCTATTTTCTATTCTCCATCAGGAATGGGTAATCTTAACCGATGTGTGGCTATTCTCTATTTTCCATTAGGAATGGGTAATCTTATCTGATTTGTGGCTATTCTTTAGTCTCCATCAGGAATGGGTAATCTTATCTGATTTGTTGCTATTCTCTATTTTCTATCAGGAATGGGTAATCTTATCCGATTTGTGGCTATTCTCTATTCTTCATCATGAATGGGTAATCTTATCCGATTTGTGGCTATTCTCTATTTTCCATCAGGAATGGGTAATCTTATCTGATTTGTGGCTATTCTTTAGTCTCCATCAGGAATGGGTAATCTTATCTGATTTGTGGCTATTCTCTTTTTTCCATCAGGAATGGGTAATCTTATCCGATGTGTGGCTATTCTCTATTCTCCATCAGGAATGGGTAATCTTAACCGATTTGTGGCTATTCTCTATTTTCCATCAGGAATGGGTAATCTTATCTGATTTGTGGCTATTCTTTATTTTCCATCAGGAATGGGTAATCTTATCTGATTTGTGGCTATTCTTTAGTCTCCATCAGGAATGGGTAATCTTATCCGATTTGTGGCTATTCTCTATTTTCCATCGGGAATAGGTAATCTTATCCGATTTGTGGCTATTCTCAATTCTCCATCAGGAATGGGTAATCTTATCTGATTTGTGGCTATTCTCTATTTTCCATCAGGAATGGGTAATCTTATCTGATTTCTGACTATTCTCTATTTTCCATCAGAAATGGGTAATCTTATCAGATGTGTGGCTATTCTCTATTCTCCATCAGGAATGGGTAATCTTATCTGATTTGTGGCTATTCTCTATTTTCCATCAGGAATGGGTAAACTTATCTGATTTGTGGCTATTCTCTATTTTCCATCAGGAATGGGTAATCTTATTTGATTTGTGTCTATTCTTTAGTCTCCATCAGGAATGGGTAATCTTATCCGATTTGTGGCTATTCCCTATTTTCCATCAGGAATGGGTAATCTTATCCGATTTGTGGCTATTCTCTATTCTCCATCAGGAATGGGTAATCTTAACCGATTTGTGGCTATTCTCTATTTTCCATTAGGAATGGGTAATCTTATCTGATTTGTGGCTATTCTTTAGTCTCCATCAGGAATGGGTAATCTTATCTGATTTGTGGCTATTCTCTATTTTCCATCAGGAATGGGTAATCTTATCCGATTTGTGGCTATTCTCTATTCTCCATCAGGAATGGGTAATCTTATCCGATTTGTGGCTATTCTCTATTCTCCATCAGGAATGGGTAATCTTATCTTATTTGTGGCTATTCTCTATTTTCCATCAGGAATGGGTAATCTTATCTGATTTGTGGCTATTCTTTAGTCTCCATCAGGAATGGGTAATCTTATCTGATTTGTGGCTATTCTCTATTTTCTATCAGGAATGGGTAATCTTATCTGATTTGTGGCTATTCTTTAGTCTCCATCAGGATTGGGTAATCTTATCCGATTTGTGGCTATTCTCTATTATGTGTGGCTATTCTCTATGATTTGTGGCTATTCTCTATTATGTGTGGCTATTCTCTATGATTTGTGGCTATTCTCTATTATGTGTGGCTTTTCTCTATTATGTGTGGCTATTCTCTATTATGTGTGGCTATTCTCTATTATGTGTGGCTATTCTCTATTATGTGTGGCTATTCGCTATTATGTGTGGCTATTCTCTATGATTTGTGGCTATTCTCTATTATGTGTGGCTATTCTCTATGATTTGTGGCTATTATCTATTTTGTGCGGCTATTCTCTATGATTTGTGGCTATTCTCTATTATGTGTGACTATTCTCTATGATTTGTGTCTATTCTCTATTATGTGTGGCTATTCTCTATTATGTGTGGCTATTCTCTATTATGTGTGGCTATTCTCTATTATGTGTGGCTATTCTCTATTATGTGTGGCTATTCTCTATTATGTGTGGCTATTCGCTATTATATGTGGCTATTCTCTATTATGTGTGGCTATTCTCTATTATGTGTGACTATTCTCTATTATGTGTGGCTATTCTCTATTATGTGTGACTATTCTCTATTATGTGTGGCTATTCTCTATTATGTGTGACTATTCTCTATTATGTGTGACTATTCTCTATTATGTGTGGCTATTCTCTATTATGTGTGACTATTCTCTATTATGTGTGGCTATTCTCTATTATGTGTGGCTATTCGCTATTATGTGTGGCTATTCTCTATTATGTGTGGCTATTCTCTATTGATGTCATTAGGCTTACTTGCTCCAAAAGACGTTTAAGCTGTTTACATTTTCAATGTTTTGACTATGAGGTTATTTCATAAACATGTCATGCACACTACATTGTTATATAATTGTTACTTTGGAGTGACGTGCAGACAGAAAAAAGTCTTTTGAACAATACAGTGAATAAATAATTTGATAAAATAATAGATATATAGAATAGTGTTCTTCACGCATTTCAGCAATGACCTTCACCAAGGACATTCATATAATGAAAAATAAAAGTCAATTAGTTCAAAAGTTTTTGGGAGCAAGAACATCAAAACTGCCAACATGATAGCTAAAATGTGCTAAGGTAACTTTGTACTGAGGGATATTGGCCTTAGTTTTACAAAATTACATTATCTAAGAACTGTAAATATTAAGCATAAAGATATCTAATAAATCATATTATTGACGCAGCACTGGCTATTGGGTGGATGGTTATCCACGGGGACAAGCATAGGTATCAACCAAGTGATAGTAATGAAACGTAGATATCTAATCTAATTTAGAACTTACTAATAATTCTTAAAGAGATCAACCAATATAAAATAACTGGGTTGAAATGGACAGATAAATTGGCAGAAGAATTTAATGATGATGTTATTTGACAGTTCATTCAACGCTAGGTAATATGTATAGGTCATTAATTGTATCTCGAGGTCTGATATAAGTAAATAGTCAATACTGGTAATGCTGGACAGGAGTCTGCTACTATTTAATATAATTAATATCTAGTACATGTATATATGTCTTAGTATCAATAGATCCATAACAGAGTGGCTAAAAATAACAATTCTACTTTTGACGGAAACCACTATCTTCAAATAAATGGGACAGCTATGGGGATCAGAATGGCACTCTCCTATGCCAACAATTGTATAGGGGAACTAGAAGAACGATTACTCCTCTCGTCACTTAAACAACCTCTTTCATGGGTCCGATATATAGATGACGTTGACATGAAGTGGATACATAGCGATAAAGAGCTTGATGAATTTTTTGAACATGCCAACAGTATCCATCCGTCTATAAAATTTACGCACGAAGTGTCGAAAACCAAATGTCTTTCCTTGATACTACCACCACGGTCAAGGAGGGCAACATGACAACTGATTTATACTCTAAAACCACAGACAAACATCAATACCTTTCACCTAGTAGCTGCCATCCTAAGCACTTTTCTAAGAATATCCCATTCAGCCAAGCCATTAGGGTAAAACGAATATGCTCCACTGTTGAAACCACCAAGCAAAGACTAGGAGATTTACGCCATCATTTGAAGAGACAGAGATATAATGACAAAGTTATAGAGAGTGGGTTTTCAAAGGCCAGTGAAACTAACAGAAATGACCTCCTGGAGTACAAAGAAAAAAAGATCAACAAACGGTCCCCCTTGTTCTCACTTAGTGCTTTTCCATTTGTGTTTTTAATGTTGGTCATTGTATTTTCTGTCCTTCAATTTCCGGCTTCTATTGCCCCTTTTGGTATCTTACAAGTCAATGCAAAGTGAACCAGGACGTAGCAAAAATAATAAATGCAATATTTATTACATTATAAGAGCTATTGTATGTTTAAGATTTGACCAAATCTTTCTTGTAAACTGGTTTTTGAGGTATGTGGTGGTTTTTTTTATGTTGGCATATTGCCAATAAGGGTAATAACAAAATTACCGAACTCCGAACAATCTTACAAAGGGAAAGTCACAACTCATCAGTATATAAACAGACAAAATCAGTCAACAACCGGAAAACTGAAAACGTAATGACCCTCACTTGGTACAGGCATTTCTAAAGATATTTTGGATTTCAAGAATACTCTATGGCAGAACATACGAAATCGAACTCATAAGTATTTGCTAGAATTATATGAAAAAATCAACCAATAAGCAAGAACTGGGTTGTAAATAAGGGTAATAACACAATTACCGAACTCCGAACAATTTTACAAAGGGAAAGTCAAAACTCATAAGTATATAAACAGACAAAATCAGTCAGCAACCGGAAAACTGTGAAATCGTAATGACCCTGACTTGGTACAGGAATTTCTAAAGAAATGGTGGGTTGAATCAGATTTTAAAGCGTCAAACCTCCCCCTTTCATTACGGCTCAAAGTCTCCGGCTGTCACTATAACAGTATTTATAACAATGCTTGAACAAAACAGGTAAAACAGTTGTCAAAGCAGCACCAAACTCAGTGAAGTAAATGTCAAAGACACTTTTACGTCACACATTGATAAAAATATATTTTTGACATTTTTGTTGACACCTTATCTTTATACATTTTCACTATATGAAAATCCATCGCTTATAATCTTTTCTGCAGAGACGGAATATATTTCGACAAGATCTTGGTATCGGAATATAAACTTTTTTAAGAGATCGAATAAGGCGAATCTTTTTATAGCCCTGGTCCAGTAGCCTGTTTCTCAGATGAAGATGACGTTTCAGGAAATCAGAATAATTGCTACTAGTCCTTGCATAACGAATCAATTGCGAGATGTAGACACCATATGCAGGAGAAGCTGGTATGTTGCTGCACATATTTGGAAAATTTATGATTTTATCATAAATTTTAGTACTGATTTGACCACTGTCTTCAAATTCGAGATTTAAGTCCAAAAATGATGCGGACGAAGCGGTATCTGTGGTCTCTTTAACTTCCAGCTCTGGAGGATATATCAATGGAAGAAATTCTGCAAATCTAGAATTGTTGATAGATAAAACGTCATCAATATACCTGTATGTGAAATTAAAGGCTCCAGCCTCATGAATCTTCTTATCTATTACAAGCTTTTGAAGAAACTCCGATTCATACGAGTATAAAAATAAATCGGCTAGAAGAGGAGCACAATTCGTACCCATTGGTATGCCGACGACCTGCTGAAACAGTATCCCTCCAAAGGAGACACATATGTTATTGATGAGGAACTCCAGCATACTGATCACTTGTTCCTCGGAGTAGCATGTTTTACCTTTTTGAATTTTGTTTGAAAAATATGTGGAATTGTAGCCTAACACAACAAATTTTGAACCATAGTTTCTATGACTGAAAGCTTTGTGACTTGTTTCTATTAAGCGGGTTTTTAATTTATCATGGACAGATAAATTGGCGGAAGAACTTAATGATGATATAATTGACAGTTCATTCAACGCTATGTAATATGTCTATGTCATTAATTGTACCTCGAAGTCTGACATAAGTAGATCCTCAATGTTAGAAACGCTGGAACGGATATTAGTACTGTTTTATATAAATAATATTTAGTATATATGTTTTTAGTATCAATAGATTCACAACAGCGTGGCAGGAAATGACTAAAAACCACAGTGAAATCATCAAACAAGAGTGACGTGCAGACAACAGAAATACCTTTCGAACAACACACTCACCGTGTCTCCCGTCACATTTGGGGACATGGCTTTGTGAAGGTGGGGGACACGGATCTGAAGCGGCGGTTTCAGGTAAGCTGGTGTGAAATCATAAATTTGAGCATTATTACAATTATTTAGAATATACGACTTATTTAGCGGAACACCAGGTTCATTTCGGGAGATGTTGATCCCATTGTACCCACGTTATTCGTCCGGTATATAGGTGAACGGTTCTGCAATGTATAACGAGGGTGGTCAAAATTGAAAATTATCACAAGTTTCCGTCAGATTCTAGCCAATTTAAGGCTCGATGCATATACTTTCAATGACATATGTTATCTGAATAGTCGTCCGCGTTAAATGCAATCATTATTTCAAACCATCAACGCAACATAACATCTACATCTACATAGTACGACGATCCATCAAAACTCTGATGACTACACGTCGGCGCTGCGCAAACAGACATTAAAAAACAAAATATATATATATATTTATAATAATAATAAATAAAAATTTTCTACAAATATTGCATGAAAATAAGTGAAATCAAAAATTAACAAAAACAGGTGCAAAATTAAACACATTTACAGGTATTTACAGACCAACTAAGATGTTAGATGTTCTGACATTGGATCAGTTGTTTAAACTGATCCAGGGACCCAGCATTAACAACTGTATAAGGTAGTGCGTTCCAGAGTACTACTGCATGTGGGAAAAAACTGTATTTATAATAGTTTGTCCTGGTGGATATAATTTGATATTGTAATGGGTTATTGTTTCTTGTACTGAGATAAGGTTGAGTAGTAAGGTAAAGTTTTGGATCCACTGCAATAAGGTTGTTGGTGATTTTATAAAGCATTGTAATTCTGTTTAAGTTCCTACGGTGTTCGAGAGTTGGCAATTGAAGATGGTTAAGCATTGCCGAAACACTGCTGGTATTGTGATAGCGGTTTGTCACATATCTTGCTGCTCTGCGCTGAACTTGCTCTAATTTACTTTTTAGTTTTTCTGTGTGAGGTGACCAGACACTTGCACAGTATTCCAGATTTGATCTGACCATGGATTTATATGCCAAAGTTTTAGTTTCAGTGTTTTGAATTGGTAGGTTTCGTCTCAAGAAGCCTATGATCTTGTTTGCTTTTGAGGTGATGTTATTGATATGAGTGTCCCAGTTCATGTCATTTGAGATTGCATAAGAAGCATACGATCGAATTGTCTAGGGCTCACATTTTAAAAACAAGGATAATTATGTATATTACCCTTTTTCATGAAAGGCAAAGCAGCCCTTGTGTAATAAAAACCACAATTCAGGGCACGAAGGCACGTGACAATTATATTTAATCTTATGTTGACCTTATTTATCATATGGATATCATATACGTTTTTAGCTCACCTGGCCCAAAGAGTCAGGTGAAATTTTACCTTCACTTGGAGTACGTCGTCCGTTTGTCGTCCTTAAACTTTAATAAAAAGATCTTCTTCTCTAAAAATACTGGGCCAATTTAAACCAACGTTGGCCTGAATCATCTTTAGGGGGTCTGCTTCAACAGTTATGTCCGATGACCACGCCAACCAACCAACATGGCCGCTGTTAAAGGTTAAATAGCTGCCAAACTTTGGAAAAATTATACGTTAATGATCACCTTTATGAATTATGGTTGATCAACCCAACCGCTGTCAAACATGGCTGCCAACGTTACTAAAAATAAAAAATTTGACAAAAAATCGTCACGTGAAAATCGTTAACCTTTATACAAAATTTCTTCTCCTCTGAAACAACTGAGCCAATTTGAACCAACGTTGACCTGGATCATCCTTAGGGAGTCTACTCTGATCACCTCGCAGACCAACTAACATATCCACCGTTACTAAAAATAGAACATATAGTAAAATCAATAGAAAAAATTGTTAAGGTTTTATAGCTTTTGGGAAAATGATAAATTAATGATCCCCTTTAAGAATTATGGTTGATCACATCAACCACCATCAAACATATGGCCACCACCGTTACTGAAAATTGAAAACTGGTAGAAAACAAATATTAAAGATCATGCAGATAGGCATGAAATATTTTCATTTCGATAAAATAATTTACATAGACCAAATGTAGGGAAATTATCTGGAATGATCAAGATGATAGACGCGCTTGTGGTGTGACAATAGATTTCTTTTGGCAGTAAATTGTTTGTCGCACGTTTCACACTGGAACAATTTCTCGGAATGAGTATCATCTAAATGTCTTTTTAGATTGGCTAGTGCTTTGTAAGTTTTTCCACAACTGTCACAGCTGTATGTATTCATTGTGGGAATTTCTTCCTCATGATCAACAAATGAGCTGTCCATTTTGTCTGTAACACATAGAAAAACAAGTAAACCTAGCTAATAGTTATTAAAAGTATGACATTTAGATTCTCAAAACATTTAAATATGATTGATGTCCACAGTTATGCACCACTTCAGGGACCAAGTGCACTTGTACATATAGATATGCTTAGAATCTACATGGCATATGATAGAAGCTGCTTAGAGTCTTATAATGTATGGTTTATCATCAATGAATGAATATTGAGTCACATCTGGAATAAATTACTTTCTCTGAACTCATGTTCAGATCTTGGGCCGGTAACTAGAAGCTATCTTAGGACTTATACATGTTTTTCTCCGTTTAATACATGTCTAAGCCCTAAGATAGCTTCTAGTTATCGTCCCCTGGACCCAATATTTGAACAACATTCATAAGCATTTTAAGTAGACAATCATGGTAACTGTGAAGTATGTAATGGCAATATTTAAAATATTTTAGAAAAATGATAAAAACCAAGCGCCAAACAATCGTGATCCTTTAGACTTTGACTGAAAAATTAAAATGGGATGTCATGTATAAATATATTGGATTGAGGAACAAATGAAATCTGCTAAATAACAGACCGACAAACTAATTACTATGCGAGTTTGACACAGAAGAAATATGCAGATCTGATCCAAACTGTTTTGCACAGAGCAAAATATACAAGCTGAGCATAATTTAGACAAATTGAATTAAGAAAATGTATATAAATTACCTTCAATGCCAAGCAATTGAAACTATTTTGAAATTCAAAATTTATTACATAATTCAGTGTAAACGTAATAATATTAAATGTGTTATCATTTATAGTTGTTAAATTAATATATTATAAAGTCTTGTATGGGATATGCCTAATATTGATGGGTCATTCTATCAATCGATTCTTTTTCGGAGATAAAATAGCATATTCATTCATTCTTAAACAAGATAAATGAATATAAATGAATTCTGTATCTACAGCAACAAGTGTCCCGGTCGCTTTTTAGTATGACCGTGCTAACGAGACCAATCAAAATGAGGCAGTGGTGGTATAGCTGTCTATTTGATGTATACATGGATTGTTGTTCATTGTCAGTTACCGGTCCACAGACTAGCACAAGTCAGGCGATATTAATCAAGTGGTACAGTAAACTGTATCGACATAATGTCAAGTCACCATATGAATGCTTCATGGATCAAAAGTTCATGGTTACTGGAACAACAAAGTATTATATTGCCATTGGCCGTCGACCTCGGATATTAAAACACTTGTCTGTTCTAAGTACCTCAGGAAAATATATTCTGTTTCGGTAACTGTCCTACTACATACAGAATAACAGATTTCAGTCTAAATAAAATACTGTTGACTTTTGAAGTGTAAAATTACGATTACAGTACACAATGTTCTTTAACACAATTCCTCACTGAAGTATGTACTCTGAAGTAATTATTTCATTATAAATGTGGGATGTTTTGTTGTTGATTAAAATGATTATACATTATTATCTTTGTTTTTAAAATGTGAGCCCTATCCCCTGGCGTCACAAATATGTTATCCCCATACGCCACAATTTAACGCAAGAGACAATTCGATCGTATGCTTCTTATATTGCGTTGATAGTTTGAAATAATGATTGCATTAAACGCGGACGACTTTTCAGATAACATATGTCATTGAAAGTATGTGCATCGAGCCTTAAATTAGCTAAAAATCTTACGGAGACTTGTGATAATTTTCAATTTTGACCCCCTCGTCATACATTGCAGAACTGTTCACCTATATACCGGACGAATAACGTGGGTACAATGGGATCAACATCTCCCGAAATTAACCTGGTGTTCCGCTAAATATGTCATATATTTTAAATAATTGTAATAATGCTATAATTTATGATTTCACACCAGCTTACCTGAAACCGCCGTTTCAGATCCGTGTCCCCCACCTTCACAAAGCCATGTCCCCAAATGTGACGGGGGACACGGTGACACTGGATAATTTAATTTAATAATGAAAGAACGTATATATCTAATTCTGTGCGGATGATGCTCTTCTGTAATAACTTTCATCAGGTACTCTCATAGTCAACTGATTAGAAATCCAAATAATAGTCTTCCAAAGGATCATAGTACTGCTTAATATAGTTTATATTTAGTGTATATATGTTTTAGTATCAATAGACGCATAACAGCGCGGTAGGATATCGCTAAAGACCACAGTGAAATGATCAAACAAGAGTGACGTGCAGATAAAACCGAAAGTCTCTCGAACAAGACAGTGAAGAAACAATTTAATAAAAACGTAGATATCTAGTCTAGAGCAACCACTCGCTTCTGATATAAATCTTCATCATCATGCAAAAGCTCCCTTTACGGAAGAATATGATGCCTTCACTTGTACCTCTTCACAACGTTTTTACGTTTAGAAACGTAAGAGAATGCCGAAGGGGCAATCGAGAAAGGAAATAACAAACTCGGTTACTCCGGCATGTGTTTATTTGCTTTCATTTTATTGTTACTATGAATCCGTATTTGATGAATGAACTTAATGATGATATAATTTGACAGTTCATTGAACGCTATGTAATATGTCTATGTCATTAATTGTATCTCGGGGTCTGATATAAGTTGATCCTCCATACTGGAAATGCTGGAAAGGATTCTAGTACTGCTTAATTTAATTAAAATCTAGTATATATGTTTTAGTATCAATCGATCCATAACAACGTGGCAGGAAATTATGCAATGATCAAACAAGAATGACGTGCAAACACAAAATACGTCTTTTCAAACAATACAGTAAAGGAATAATTCAATAAAAGCTAAGATATCTAATTCAGTGCGCATCACTCGTTTCTGTAATAACATTCACCAAGTACGTTCATGATATGTACGGAGAAAACATAGGTATCGATAAAGTGATGGTAATAAAACGTTGATATCTCATCTAATTTAGAACTTACTACTAATTCTTGGTAGCAATATATAAGAAACTTCCAGTCATTTGGAATATAGCACATCTAAAATGTTTTAGAGTAAAAATAACAAACTTATGTAATTATTTCCCCATTATTGATATTAAGTATTTGTTGGTATTAGATGAAGAAATCAACCAATATAAAATAACTGGGTTGAAACGAACAGATAAATTGGCAGAAGAACTTAATGATGATGTAATTTGACAGTTAATTCAACGCTATGTAATATATCTAGGTCATTAATTGTATCTCGAGGTCTGATATATGTAGATTTTCAATGTTAGAAACGCTACATAGGATTCTAGTACTGTTTTATATAATTGATATTTAGTATATATGTTTTAGTATCAATAGATCCATTACAGCGTGGCAGGAAATCACTAATGACCACAGTGAAATGAACAAAAAAGAGTGACGTGCAGACAAGCACAAATATATTTCGAACAGTAGAGTGAATAAATCATTTAGCAAAAACATAGAAATATGATTTAGTACAAATGACGTCTTTCTGTAATAACCTTCATTAGTCAATAGATTGGAAAGCCAAATAATATAAAAGTCTTCGTTAGAAAGCAAAGTGGCCTAAATAGGTTGACAAAATCTGCAAAGATAAAATTGTCCTGGCGAAGACTGACCTTAGCTTTACATTATTTAGGATATTTAAATTTCAAACATCTAATAAACCATATTACTGACAAAGCACTGACGCATAAGAGGATGATATCCTCCGGGACTAGTAATACTAATAAAAACATAGATATCTAATTTAGAGCTTACTAATAAGTCATAGTGACAATATAAGTATAAAAAGCTTCCTGTCATTTGGAATATAGCAAGACTAAAATATTTTCTGGGGGTTAAGGTTATGGTGTTAAACGCCACATTCAACAATATTTTAGTTATATCGTGACGGTCAATTTTACTGGTGGGGGAAATCGGGATGCCCTGGGAAAACCACCGAATTGCCGCGTGTCACTGACAAACATAATCACATAATGTTGTATCGAGTACACCTCGCCTGGGCGAGATTCGATCTCTCCATCTTAGTAGTGATAGGCACTGATTGCATAGGTAGGTGTAAATACGACGACCTCCATATAATATTTTGGAGTAGAAATATCAAACTTATGTAGCTGTTTCTCCATTAGTGATACTAAGAATTTTGTGGTATTAGATGAGGCAATCAACAAATATACAAACATGACATTGTAATGGAGAGATAAATTGGCGGACGAACTTAATGATGATATAATTTGAAAGTTCATTCAACGTTATGTAAAATGTCTTATGTTATTAATTGTACCTCGATGTCTAATATAAGTAGATCGTCAATGTTATTAACGCTTCAAAGGAGTCTAGCAGTGTTGAATTTAGTATCAATAGACCCATTACAGCGTGGCAGGATATCACTAATGTCCATAGCGAAATGATCGAGCAAGAGTGACGTGCAGACAAAACAATATTTCAAATAATATAGTGAATAAATAATTTAGTTAGTTAGTGGGCACCACTCGCTTCTGAAATAAACCTTCATCATCATGCAATCGCTCCATTTACGAAGGAATACGATCCCTTCAATGGTACCTCTTCGCAGAGATCTTAAGCTATTTCTTTCTTCTGTTAAACTAGAATTTAAAGGATATTGTGCCTGATATTACTAAGCAAGAGACATTTATCATACCTAGATATTATATAATTCTGGACTCGTCATTTGAAATTGAAAATAAGAAGAGTTATGGTCGACATTATGGGCAACCACCACAGTACGAATAATTTTTTTGTGACACCACAAAGACAAACACCAGACCGATCACAACCGATGGATATCTAGTTGAGGACATAAGGACAAAAGTACACAGCAATAATCCGTTCTTAATATCTAGATACCATATGGACAAAAAAAAATAACCAAACAATAAATCACACAGATTCGTATTTATAATAGATATTTACTATCAATTGGTTACTCATATTTAAACAAATAAATCATTTTCTGATAGACAATGCTATAATGAAGAGTTTGCAGATATCAAAGGGGTAATCAGAATCCACAAATCGGAGAAGGACAGACAACACAAGGACCAACATAAAAGGGGCGATAGATCAAACAACGATCTACAAAGCATACACAGAAAACTCAAGATCGATTAGCACAAACCCCACTAAAAAACGGGGGTGAACTCTGGTGCTCCGGAAGGGTAAGTAGTTCTTGCTCCACTAGTGGCACCCGTCGTGTTAGCCTAGTTAAAAACTCGGTGGTAAGTCATGAATGAGGAAAGGACCGGGAAGTGTTTACGACCAGTAGAACATATTCGTGGTCATTTATGAAACAGATATATACCATAATGGTCAACCAAGTCATGGTGGTGGTCGTAAAGCTTTCGAAGTGATTACTTCAACTTAATCATTAGGAACCCTTGGTTTAGTAGCTTCTTTGTTAGCAGCAACCCTCTATCAACGAAATCTTGATAGGAACCACAAGCTCTGGAATATCGTATCAACTGAGAGATATATACTCCATAATGTAAAGTAAAATAACATTTTTTAATGTCATTATTATTGTTGGTATGTTATAACCTTTATGGATCAGATGTAATAATCTTAGAAGTGGTGTCTGTTTTTCTAATAAGATTCCCATAGTAACGATGATAGGGAATACATTTTTTCCATTAGATTTCTGTAAATAGCATTTTATTCCCATACAAGTTCTTCTATAGTGGTAATGAAATTTAGTATTAGGCACTGACATGGTTTATTAGATATATTTATGTCGAAAATGTACAATTTCTAGATGATGTGTCTACTTAAAGCTGAGATCAATCTCCTTGAAGCTTAGGTCACCATACCAGAATTTGGACAAGTTATTTTGATCGTTTTGTTTTATTTCTGATAAGGTTATTCAAGAAACATATCGTGTGTACTAAATTAGATATCTACCTTTTAATATATCATTGGAATTTCAAAGATTGTGCTTGCAAAATATCGAAGACACTGCAAGTCTAGTAAGAATATTCATCTCCATTTTCATCAATACAAATTATTAGTTCTCATTATAGCAGAAATCATAACCGTTAGATTGTCGAAATTTGAATATGATTAAATATGAGAAATTCTTGTTAATATGCTTTTTTATGAAAGAAGGGTGTGCAAAGTCAAAATTAAGGGAATGGAATGAAATACCAAAATTGCTACACTGTCGGAAATTTAAAAATGAATTGAAAGATCGCAGTAAGACCCAAAATCAATACCTGTAACACACAAATGTTTCCTAGCTTGGCACAGGCACTTCAATAAAAATAGACGTTATAACATAAAATAACAAGAGGTTGTTTTAGTACAAATGGCACTAGTCCTAAGAATATTAATACTTGCTCTAGATTATTTACTAGATGCAGGCTGTTATATACCAAACTGAAAGGTTTGTCTTGTACAAGAAGACTTTGAAGATACCAAAGGTGTAATCAAAATACGTAAATCGAAGAAGGAAAAAGGACAAAAATGATATATAACGATCTACTAAAGATAGAACAAAGAAAAATCCAATTAAAGTAAATAAGACAAAGAGAGTAGCAATCAAAATATAGTGAAAAACTATGGAAACGTAAAATTATGAAAATACTCTGCATGTAAAGTGTTTCTATGCTACGAGACGAAATAGACGATCGCATGATGGGTTTGAACAGACGGATGGTGTATTCATGAGTATAAGAGGGGAAATCGATGTAATTTGGATGTGGGTAGTTATTTGTATTCAAATAAATTCAGTTTTAAATATATATTTGTAAAAGGGAAATGACAAATGTCCACAAAAAATATACGGAAATGGAAAAATGTAGAAGTATCTTAAATCTTCTAGATATTGGAGGAGAAGTCATTCAATCTATCGTTCACATATTTCTAAAGGACAATTTACCATATGTTTACTTTGTATCACATATCTGGTATTAACTCATAATTTCCTGTACCTTTTGAAAACTTAATTGTTTTTTGTGGGTGCTATCATCCACATTTATTTTAAAGTAATTGATTTTGTCACTTATAGATATGATAACGGATATAACAAGTGATGAGATTATTGGATATATTTCTATTCTATACTTACAGCTACGAGTCCAGTTTTTGAAATGCCCCCGAATATATCTGACGTTTTAAGATTTGATATTAATATCAAGCAATACCTTGTCTTGTTTTGCAACTAGCTGGCGTCAGTATGGCTACAGGAAAACCCTAGTTTTCAAGGTTTTTTCGAATATGATGTCAAATCTGACACAATTGATCAATTTTCTAACAGACTCTGACAAAGAGACGACCTCAATTCCAACGAAAAACTGGGAGCGAGACAATTGTGTAGATATTGTTCAGGAAAACCAAATGGCGAATCAACATGATATATCATTATTGACAATAAGCAGCATACAAAATATGAATTAGCGTGCTTTATTAGTGTGATTAATAGCCTTTTACGAAACCGATGTGTCAATATATATAATATCTACCTCAGAGCAAACGTCAGGGTATAGTATTATTGACTGATTGGTGGTGGTTGCTTAGCGCCCAGTGACAAATGCTGCATGCGTATTGAGGAAGAGAACAAGTTCAATAATATGTAATTACTATACATAGAAACGAGGGAGGAATGTGACAACCGGAGCATCGACCTTTAACTGACCTTTGTTTCACTATTATGTCTTACGATGACGTTGATCACTATTTAATATTTAAGATATGATTAGCCATAGGCTCTCTGTCATAGAACTAATATTATGCAAATGACAACTTGAACAATATTCAATATAAAATGTAAAATATGCAAGATTTTAACATTCTTTATAACAACGCTGTTCGTCAGAGTTTATGTTGCCTGTGTCTCTAGAATGTCAATTCGTCGTAGCCTCTTCCGTTTTCTCTAACTTTTATGTAACCATACCACTTGTTATTGAAGTGCATGTACCAACCCAGAAAATTGAGCGGTCATATATATGTGTGTTAAGTGTATCAAATTTGCCTCTTTCCATTATTTTTCTAGTCCAGTAGCTCTGTTGGTCTGTTGGTGTAGCCCAAGGAGCCATCTGCAGTGTATAGAAATGGACCTAAATGAGCTATTTCATGTACACTCCTTCCAAAATGGGCGACTGGTTGAGTTGGACAAATAAAGTACACATAAATTGACGTATTGCGTGTTTGCAGAGTATTGCCTTCCTTGCACAAACATGCATCTTGCGGCAGCTCATAGTGAACAGCATTTTATTGTGAAATTTGATGACCCGTTCCATGCCAAAATGTCTTTATTCTATGCACAATTTCCTCCTTTCTTTGTGGCAATCATATCTTTAATGTATAAGTTTAGCCCAACGCTATGGTTCACCAGTATTGAACGGAAATGGAGAAGCGAACGGTAGACTAACTTCATATACAAGAAAATTGCAGTTTTACGCTTATTTTCACAAGCAATATAATATCACGCAAAACATATAATTCGTTGTTATAAGATAACACATTTAATTATCTCCATCATCACAACGCGCTCTACAGATGCAATCGTAATGGGATATTGTAACGCTCATTGCACATAACATACAACCTTCAACAGCTCATAATAAACAATTTATTGGAAGTTGTTTTGGTGTTGGGCTTTACGGGAAAATCTCCAATCCATTTTAATCTTTGCCACTAAACGACCTACTAATGCCCCTTGTTATCTCCCTCATTTAATTATATGATGATTTTTCTATGAATATGTATTAAGTGCATGTATACAGTTGAAATACTGTGCTCCCTTCACGTTAAATAGCAATCAAGAATTAGGTTCTTTATGAATATTTGTTAACTGCACGCTGAAATACTGTGCTCACAGTTAAATATCAATCAATCAAATTAAGTCCATGTATCATATTCAAATGTAAAAACTATATATGCATCTCAACAATGGTGTTTGATTCTAATAATTGGAACTTCAAACAATATCACTATAGAACATCCAGAAAAGAGAGATCGACATTCAAAACAATGTACTGTATTACATTTTAATCCCAATGACAGACATTCCATATAATTCGGAGGGGCCGTCGTGGCCGTGATCGCATGGTAGATGGATTTACAACTACCAATGCAAACAGTGCCTATCACCACTAAGGTTGTGGGTTCGACTACCACTCAGGGCGAGGTGCACAACATTATGTGATAAAGTTTGTCAGTGACTTGCGGCAGGTCGGTGGCTTTCTCCGGGTACTCCGGTTTCTTCCATCAATAAAACTGACCGCCACGATATAACTAAAATAGTGTTTAAAGTGGCGTTAAATACGATAAAACCATAAAACCAATCAATATAGGTCGGTACTAACAAAAATAAATCATATATATCAAAATTGTTGCGCACGACGCGTTTCTGGAATAAACTTCCATCAAGTACGTCCAAACCCGAAAGACTTGAAAGCCGAATAATTTAAAGCTATTCGTGAGCAATAAAACCAAAAGTCCTAAACAGGATATCCAAAATCCGTAAAGGTCACCTGTACTTGAAGGAGGAGAACCTTGTTATGATATTAATGTAATTATTCAGGAACTGTAAATGTGAATAACAAATATATCCAATAAACCATTTTCATGACAGCAAATTAAATGATAAAACGTTTATTTTGTGCATCCACTGTGTGAACTTTGAACAACTTTATATCCTAATCACCTTTACAACCCGTTAGTTAGTGCGGCTTCTATAATTGACAATTAGTGGCATTTGATAGGAAACTACAGTTAGCAGACAATTCATTTAAGTGCATTGAACATTAGTCTGTGAACTATAAATGTATGTTGAATGTTTCCTTATAAGATTTTCTTTTACTATGAATTCATTTCTGTTCGTTGAATTCCAATTTTTGGTGGTTTTTGTTTTCGTTAGAATAATCAAATCACGAAATTTAGCGTACCACGAAAGTCATAAATAACAAGCGCCACTAGTGGAGCAGGAACTGCCTACCTTTCCGGAGCACCTGAGTTCACCCCGGTTTTTAGTGGGGTTCGTGTTACTCGATCTTTATTTTTATATGTATGTTTTGTAGGTCATTGTTTGTTCTTTTGTACTTTTTCTTTTGGCCATTGTGTTGTCTGTTCTTCTTCCATATACGGATTCTGACTACCCCTTTGCTATTTTCAAACTCTTCTAACAAGTGAAGTTATGAGTAAAATATTAAAGCAATATATGAGAATATCAATAGAAATATCATAACAAACCGTTTCATGCGCGTTCGGAACTGCATCATGCTTTCTTTCATTTGCAAGAGGCATCCATTTCTCTAATGCCAGGCTGTGTATTTGAATCGAGGTTCACAACCAAATTTCTATCTTTTTTGAGGATTTGTACTCTGAAGCGAGAAAATTAGACCATATTTTGATGTATGTGCTTCAAATATTTATTCTAATATAACGTCCTTAATTGGCTAATTAAATAATACTACCACTCAGCATTAAGTACTAATATCCTGCCAACCCAGGTGAAACCTAACAACACATTATGACTTCCAGGAATGATTTCTTAATTGAAATTTGCTTACAATATCATATGATTGCTTCTTATATATAGAGCACCTGAGTCCATCCCCGTTTTAAGTGGGGTTCGTGTGGCTCAATTTATAGTTTTCTGTGTATTTTTATTTCGACGATTACTTGTATTTTGTTTCGTGCCATTGTTTTTTCTGTCCTTCAAATTACGAATTTTAAATACTCCTTTGGTATCTTCCACTTTTTTTTGTATTAATCAAAATATTCAATGGGATAATGCCAAATCCGAGTACATCTCGCCTGAGTGGGATTCGAACTCACAACTTTAGTGGTGATAGGCGCTGATTGTACAGGTAGTTGCAAATCCAGCCACCATACGATCATGACCACGACGGCCCCCATTGCAATTATATATAATTTTAAATTACTTTGAATTCATTTTTTTTTAATCGTTGAATAATAATTTACGTGGTTTTTGTAGGTTCAATCAATTCGCGAAATTTAGTGCACAATGAAAATCACAAAATAACCAGAGAACTCATATGCAAGTATCAAATCCATTAATTCAAATGTCAATAAACATCTCAGTTTCTGCCAATCCAAGAAAATAGACACGAACGAAGATAAATGAAGCCACAGTATGTCACAAATCGCATATGATTTTTTTTTTATCAAATTGGCACACGATGCGTTTCTGGAACAATCTTCATCAGACACGCTCAAAGCCGACAGCTAAGAAAGCCAAATAAATTGTAAATGTCTGTGGAAGCAATAAAATCAAAGGGCCTAAACAGGATAGCCTAATTAGGCCAAAGTCACGCATGCCTGAAGGAGGAAAATCTTTGTATTAATCAAAATTATATTATTTAGGAATTATACATTTCAGTAATAAATATATCTATTAAACCATGACAGTTCAACAGCACAGCCTACTGGGCGGATGATACCCCCGATGACTAATAGTACACCAGCAGAGGTATCACCCTAGTGATAGAAGCACAGCCTACTGGGCGGATGATACCCTCGGGGACTAATAGTACACCAGCAGCAGAACTATCGACCCAGTAATAGTAATAAACACGTAGATATCTACTTTAGTTCGCACGACGTGTTATTTGTCTTACATATCATTGATGTTATTGTTCTACTATTTATTACCATTTAATCTGATTGACATTGTAATCCTATTTTGCTTCGTACCTTTCATTGTTTCGTAACCTCTTTTCAAGTACGTACTTTATCACCATAATAAGCTATGTTTTTGACATAAAATGTCTCATTTTATCCCATACAAGTTCTTCTTAAACTGCCTAAGGTATTTTTCTATCACATTGTAGGATTCACAGTGTACTTTAGCATTTTATTAATAGGAATATTTACCACTAACTTGTAGACAGCATATATCTGTATTGTCTCGAGGGGTTGTTAACCTATTTCCATTGTACTAAGATTTGTGGAATCCAATTTCCGTACAATGCGCATTTAAGCATTTATTGACCTTGCTATTGTACTATCCATGTTTATGTTCTCAATCATTTTTTTGATAGTTTGTGGTCTTTTCAGTGGAAGCGAATAGGTGCAGGCGCTTTGCTATCGTTTATTTATATATGAATTACCGTTGGATATCAAATCATGAAGAGGGGGCGTTGGGATCTCATTATTCGAAGGCTTTTGTACCTGTCCCAATCAAGAACCTTGATTTCCAATGGCATATGTCGTAGTCTCTTTCTTCATATCATCGAATTAATGTGAAAGGTGCTATATAACAAATAGCTGCATCACAAATTTTCTGTTAAACATTCAAATTGTCGTACTTTTTTTATATAGTAAAAACAAACAATATGTACGGTATATATAATAAATGCTCTACACGGGAGAAATTGTGCAAACATTGCATGTATTGCAGCTTCTTTATGGAGCTACACGAACGAGACAACATCCGCATGTTTGTATTATAATTGGACTATAATTGATCTATAACGTAGTTTTCTTTCTTTTTGTCTTAACAAATCAAAATGATCCGAATGAGCACATTTCAAAATAATATTTATGTCATTGCAGATTGCGCTACGTGACGGTAGTTTGTGAAATAGGGGTGCGATGACATACAAATATAGCTTTCAACACACTTAAGCAAATGTTATTCTTGCACTGCTTCTCACACTCAAAATGGCCACTTAGATAATCAATAATTACTGACTAGTCCATGTGACCAAACTGGTTCCCATGTCAAGTTTGTCATGGATAATCCAGGATATCATGACTGACAAAGGGATCCATTTGGTAAAAACGTATATGTTGAAAGCAAACATGACAGACAACACCATGTTTGTAATGCAGGGGCCGATCGGAGGGAGGCGCGAAAATTTTTGGGGTATTTCGTGTGAAAAATCACGATTTTACGCCAAAAAATCATGTTTTTCAATTGCCGAGGTAGGAGCGAAATTGTTGAGGTATTTCGTGTGAAAAATCACGATTTTACGCCAATTTTAGGGGGGGCGCGCGCCGGGTGCGCCCCCCCCCCCCCCCCCCCCCCTGAATCCGCCCCTGTAATGTTGGTCGACATACCTGGCCAAAACTTAATGGCACAATATTTAACTTGTTGAAGGGGTAGAGTTAGAGTTATGGCATTCAGTTTTATTGATGGAGGAAATCGAAGTACACAGAGAAAAAAAAACCCGACCTGCAACAAGTCACTGACAAACTTTATCACATAATATTGTATCAAATAGGTAAATTACAAAGCATTATTGACACTACGAGATACGAACAATGCAGAATTGTTGAGAAATGTCACCGTATAAAAATACTATGTAGGAAGAAAAATCTTTATTTTGTTGTTATATATATTAACCTTGAGTGGGATAAATGCCCAATTAATAAGTACAACGTATATTCTTAATGGTAGTTTTGGGAGTCAGGAATGGATTGAGGAAAATATGGCGAACCACGTGTTTAATTACACGAACGTCATGGGATAAAACCCATCAGTCCAATTTTGCTATTTTTGTGGATATTATACCAGATATAGTTTCAGAAATAATCACAGCTGGGTATACGGTATGATAATTTGATTAGAAAAAGGAAATATCTTTTTATTGATAATAAAACGTAGATATTTAATATAGTGAGTGCGCACCATGTGTTTCTGGAATAACCGTCATCAGGCACGGTTAGTCAAAAGATTGGAAAGCTAAATAATATAGAATTCAACAGTATCAAACAATAATAAAAGAAATTTATCGCTAACAGATCTTTACACCGTAAATTTAATTAAAGTCAAGCTTGCCCATGTGGTCACCTCTATTAAGCAATCGCCTGTATTAATATATCATTTGTTTTTCACTTAGGAGGTCACCTGTCTTATAATGCCATTTTTCTTTATCCAAAGGGTGGCCTCTTAATGCAGGTTTGACCTTACCTCCACTTTATTGCAAGAGTAAACAGCAAATTGTTTCATAGTAGTGAGGGTAATAGTCAAAAGAACAGAAATTGTAGCCGTGAATCATTAACTAGATGCTCCCATAAAACAAATGGTGTAATTTAGGATACCAGCACACACTACGAATCTAGTAATGTAGCATTTAAAGGATTAAAATTCTTCTTAAAATGTGATTTATCATACAGACTGAGGGGATTTGGTTAGCTGTGTTGCTTAAGGTTATTGACTTCTTACCCCAATCCGAACACAACTGACATGGCTTTATGGACAGATACCGACCACAAGTGATGAGGTTCCAGACACTTAGCCATGGCCGAGGGCACCGTACCAATAAGTGTAAAATAACTTAACTACCCTGTCCAAGTGTAAGCCACCCCCTCTCTCCATTACGTTTGGTGATCAAGATATAGTTGTGCAAATGCTGAACGTGATAATAAAACTATGGTGTTTAGAACAATTCAAAGGCTCCAAGCAAGACTGAACAGTATAAGAACTTCGTAAAACCAGCGATAGCATGGAACCAGCTGGATAAGAGCATAGTGTCAACAAAGTCGATTGAGAGGTTTAAATCAGCTCTTCAACACCGTCCATATATGCTCTCTACCCCGTGGAGCAAAGGCCAGATTTGGTATCTCCGAAATAACAGATACAGAACAACATAAACTCATAACCACGTTGTCCTGACATATAGGCAGTAGATTGTTGACAACGGTACTTTTTCTCTTCAATTCGTATACCGTTAAGATCATATTAAGGCAGATTTCCACATTTCCTAATGAATGGGAACATCTATTCGACCTTTTCAAAGAATACAGTTTTCCTCTTGTGCTTGGACGATGTGTGAATCTTCGGTAACGACCTGTTTACATGGCTCACACACGCACACGCACAGGCACACGCACGCACACACGCACCCACCAAATATGTTCTTACATCATGTTTCTGAATTGCTAACAGGTCCAAGTTCATCATTGTCAAAATAGAATATATTTACTTGTCGTTCAGAGTGAGTGAGCGATTATTGTTTAACACCAACTCAGCAATTTTTCAGCTATATCATAGCGAGAACTACTTAATTGTCAAGGAGATGATGATGAGGTCCGCTTTGTACTAGACCAACACGCTTAGTTGGATTATTATAGTGCTAGCTCACTGAAACAACAATCTGCGGATAGACATGTCGCCCCACTCGGACGCATTATCCTGATTCCGAGCCAACAAGTCTGTGTTCTGCAACAAATACCAATTTCATTGTCCTTGGTTTGACCCGATCGGACCTCGAACCCACTCTATGCAAGCACGTCTAACAATTACACCACCCATGCGGTTCTTGTCGTTCTGAAAATGGATTGATATGTCATGTTCAGTGCAGCCATATTGGGATTACAGTTGAAATCTTAAATTCTATAAACTACCGATAAGAATATAACTTATATAACTTGGTAATAAACACTGATTGTAGAGTTGGATGTTAATTCTCCTATCATAATGAAATATTGTATAAATTGGGTTAAGCGCCCACAACTCCCATTCCTGTAACATTTTCGATCAAAGATGACATTGAATTAAAATCATAGATGAAACGATGAACTTAGAAATAGTATATGCAAATTCCAATTAGAAACCAATTTAATATAAAGTAATTGTAAATAACTCACTAACCCAATAATCTACATATTCTGTTATTACATAATTATGTTGCCTAAGATATGGAATACTGACAGTGTTTTTACACAACGCCTATATACATTACAGGCGGCTGCTTCTGCAGGAATGTATCATTTATTGTTTAGGATTTAGAAACCAATAACTCAGTAACTTAATAATCTACTTATTTTGTTATTACATAATTATAATGCCTAAGATATGGAATACTGACAGAGTTATTACACAATACCTATGAATTACAGGCGGCTGCTTCCGCTGTAATAATATTTTCTGGGATTATATAATTTATTGTTTAAGATTTAAGCAATGATGAGAATGTTTATCGTTAATACGGTTTTATCCTTACGAAGTTGGTCATTTCATATATATTTGTTGTATCCTTTTACCTGCTATCTCAAATGACACTGGATCTTTTCCTTCTTACGTAGACTTTTTCTTTTCTTTATCACCACCAAGACTTTTACCTGACTTTACTATATATATGAGTAATACGGCGGGTGTATTATAAGAAGCAGGAACTACTTACCCTTCGCGGTGTATATGGGGGTCATCCCATGTTTTTTGGTGGTGTCCGTGTTGCTCGTCAACCTTTTAGTTTTCTGTGTTGTGTTGCCAATGTCTTTACATTGTCCATTCTCGATCGCCCCTGAGGATTTCTCTAATGTTTATTTATACAATTTGATTTTACGCTGTTTCATTGGTCAGAGCGTAATTCTGCAATACTTTTCGGGATGTCATGTATTGATCGTTTCGTAGTAGGATTTACATTTGCACCCAGCCACCATTAATACAAAAGTTAACGAGTTTAATTACTGTCTATGGCGAAGTGCACTAGTTGCAACTTTATATTCCGGAATAGTCAGATTCCATCTGCAAATAAACTGCCAGTCACGATGCCTCATTTTAGGGTATGAAATATGATCTTTATTGAAGTTCCTATTGTGACTAAAAAGTTGAAAAGTAATAATTAAGCGTTGTTCTTTTATCTTGATTTGTGTCTAAGTGTAATGATGGATAGTTTCTCCTGTTCATTTACATCCATATCTGTTCTTATTAACTGAAATATAGTACACATTGGTGCTAAAGACCAATAACTCTGCAATTAATTCGTCCAATGTTGGTTATATTGTTTGATAAAATCATTCCCACAAAAAATCCCATACAATCTTTTTAATATATATGTGCTTTTCTTAGCTCAAGATCTAGATTTCCATCAACTTCTGTCATTGTCACGTCTGTATTTAGATGTTTGTTGTCTGCCAGAGGAATCGTAGTTTGTTGATATATTTTTATTGAAATATACAGTTCCTAAATAACGTAATTATTATTAAACCTAAGGTTTTCCTCACTCAGACATAGGTGACTTTAGCCTAAGGTTCCCCTCACTCAGACATAGGTGACTTTAGCCTAAGGTTTCCCTCACTCAGACATAGGTGACCTTAGCCTAAGGTTTCCCTCACTCAGACATAGGTGACTTTAGCCTAAGGTTTCCCTCACTCAGACATAGGTGACCTTAACCTAAGGTTTCCCTCACTCAGACATAGGTGACCTTAACCTAAGGTTTCCCTCACTCAGACATAGGTGACTTTAGCCTAAGGTTTCCCTCACTCAGACATAGGTGACCTTAGCCTAAGGTTTCCCTCACTCAGACATAGGTGACTTTAGCCTAAGGTTTCCCTCACTCAGACATAGGTGACCTTAGCCTAAGGTTTCCCTCACTCAGACATAGGTGACTTTAGCCTAAGGTTTCCCTCACTCAGACATAGGTGACTTTAGCCTAAGGTTTCCCTCACTCAGACATAGGTGACCTTAGCCTAAGGTTTTCCTCACTCAGACATAGGTGACCTTAACCTAAGGTTTCCCTCACTCAGACATAGGTGACTTTAGCCTAAGGTTTCCCTCACTCAGACATAGGTGACCTTAGCCTAAGGTTTCCCTCACTCAGACATAGGTGACTTTAGCCTAAGGTTTCCCTCACTCAGACATAGGTGACTTTAGCCTAAGGTTTCCCTCACTCAGACATAGGTGACCTTAGCCTAAGGTTTCCCTCACTCAGACATAGGTGACTTTAGCCTAAGGTTTCCCTCACTCAGACATAGGTGACTTTAGCCTAAGGTTTCCCTCACTCAGACATAGGTGACTTTAGCCTAAGGTTTCCCTCACTCAGACATAGGTGACCTTAGCCTAAGGTTTCCCTCACTCAGACATAGGTGACTTTAGCCTAAGGTTTCCCTCACTCAGACATAGGTGACCGTAGCCTAAGGTTTTCCTCACTCAGACATAGGTGACCTTAGCCTAAGGTTTCCCTCACTCAGACATAGGTGACTTTAGCCTAAGGTTTCCCTCACTCAGACATAGGTGACCTTAACCTAAGGTTTCCCTCACTCAGACATAGGTGACCTTAACCTAAGGTTTCCCTCACTCAGACATAGGTGACTTTAGCCTAAGGTTTTCCTCACTCAGACATAGGTGACCTTAGCCTAAGGTTCCCCTCACTCAGACATAGGTGACCGTAGCCGATTTTGGCGATCCTTTTTAGGCTCTTTTGTTTTATTGCTCCCAAAATTTATTTGGCTTTCCAATCTTTCGACTTTGAGCGTCACCTGATGAAGGTTATTGCAGAATCGCGTCGTGCGCACTAAATTTAATATCTACGTTTTTATTTTTAATACACCAGACAAGACATTTTATTATAATGAGCTAACTGCTAAGGTTGGCGCTAAACATCAATCAATCAATCAATCAATCATGTAATGACAGATTTCGCTTCACCGTGTGACATCGTTATATTAATATGCAATGTAAAATATGTTCCATTTTTTGGATTTTCGAGGGGAAAAAATTTAATAAGACTTAAAATTATTTGACTTTCCAGTGTTTGGAATATGATTGTTATTTTGGAAGACTATCGTGCGCGCTAAATTAGATATCTACTTTTTATTATTAGGTTATGCATGGTTCTTAAAATTTAGGAGGAAATCTATACCTTATTAGAAAATGAATAATTGAAACTCCTAAGTGGCCCTATGCTACAGTGAGGTAATAACGTAGCTAAAATACATCAAAAGGAAGATTTAAGAATATTGATTATTTAGATAATTGTTCGCTAAACAACATTATGTGCTATAGACAACTAACATGTTCCATGTGGGAGTTAAATGTAATTATGTACTGATTTTGTTAAATTGTATTCCATGCATCAACGGTTAAATAGGCTAAAATATAAAAAAGGTAATACAAACGTGTTTATTTTCCCTTTTTGAGCTCGACGATGTGCATCAATAATAACGCTGTGATATCATCAGACATAAATCTGAAATTGCTATTTAGCTATGACATTAAATATATTTTGCTTACATTGCTTGTAGAAAGATGCTGTTTCTATAGAGCAAATTCAATTAGCAAAACTTCTTATTAAACTATGATGGGATAATTATTTTGTATTTGTCCCAGTGCTATAATATTTCCACTTTGATCTTTACAACTGATATATTAAATATACACTCAAGAATACGTTTAATAATAGCATGTGTTATAGAACGTTTATTCATATTTTGCTGAGTAATGATGATGCCTAATCTGATGTTTACTATTCATTTCAAATTTGGATTTCATGACGGTTGTCGCGTCATGTTGTATTGTGTGTGTGTTTTTTTGTCTCCGATGTTGACTGTGTCTCTAGATTGTTCGTTCTTAATTGTTCTTTCTGTGCTCTCTAACATTTATTGAAGCTGGTTTGTTTAATTGAAAGAAATTAATTGTCCTATGCAAAAAAATACAACACTGTCGGACCAATTCCACAATCAAATATCAAAATCGTTGAAAGAGGCAAAATCGACACCCCTAACATACAAATATATGACCTATATATTAAATATATGACCTATATATTAAATATATGACCTATATATTTCACTTTGAGTTATTTTTTCCAATCCGGATTGTGAACTTCATTTGCTTGTTCTGCTTATTCCTATATTTCTAAATGAATACACTATCGCGCTGGTACTAGTTTTATTCTGAAACCCACATCGTCGATGTAATGGTTAGCATGTTAGTCTCGAGTGCAGAAGGTCAAGAGTTCAGAAACCCACATCGTCGATGTAATGGTTATCATGTTAGTCTCGAGTGCAGAAGGTCAAGAGTTCAGAAACCCACATCGTCGATGTAATGGTTAGCATGTTAGTCTCGAGTGCAGAAGGTCAAGAGTTCAGAAACCCACATCGTCGATGTAATGGTTAGCATGTTAGTCTCGAGTGCAGAAGGTCAAGAGTTCAGAAACCCACATCGTCGATGTAATGGTTAGCATGTTAGTCTCGAGTGCAGAAGGTCAAGAGTTCAATCCCCGGTCGGGTCAAACCAAATATGTCATTTGTTGATTATCCGCTAAGCACACAACATAAAGGACTAAGAGCAGCACAGATTGGTTGGGTCGTAGTCAGTATAATGCGTCAGAGTGGAGCGAGATGTCTACCCGCGGACTGTTGATTCAGTGAACTAGCACTATCAAAATCCAATTTAGGGTGTTGGATTGGTACAAAGAGACCTCATCATCATCTCGTTTAAGTGTAGCTTGTTCTAGCCATGATATAGCTGAATAATTGTTCATTTGGCGTTAAACAACAATCACCCATTCATTCTTATTCTGAACAACATATTAACAAGGTTTATAAATAATATTTTGATGGAATTGTGTATGTATACGGTAAAATATGAAACCAATAATTAACGATGTAAACAATTTGTTTCCGTAATATGTACTAAACACGTATATATCGAATGTAGTGAGCACGTCGCGTTTCTGGAATAACCCTAATATAGTACGCTCATAGTCAAAAGATTTGAGAGCAAAATAAGTTCAAAGTCTTTTGGAGTAAGAAAACTAAAGAGCATAAAAAGGAGAGCAAAAATATACTACAATCACCTATGTCTGAACCTTAGTCTTATTAATAATAACATTGTTAAGGAACTGCAAATTTCAATCACAGATACTGTGAAATCATTATTAATCGTGGGGTTATAATTTTCGCTGATTTTGTGGTTCACTTAAACCACGAAAATAAAAATCCAACAAAATACATTTTTCCCTATTATTATTGCCTGTAATGTTTGAAACCACGAAATCAAGAACACATGGATCAATGTATTTTGTAGAAACCACGAAAAATGGTGCCGACGAATAAAAGTACTTTCACAGTATGTTCAATAAACCATGTCAGTGCCGAAACACTGACAGTTGGGCGGATGTTACTGGAAATTTCAATAGTAGGTGTAAATCGGGAAAATAATGAAGTTATCATCATACAAATCCAGCACATCATTCGGATAAAATGAATCATCGGTTTAGATATGTAAATTCCATTAAAATGATGAAGGGGTGCTAATACCATTAACATGATGAAGGGGTGCTAATAGAAACCTAATTGACAACTCTGATGTCGTCTAGATATACAGACGAGCTTGTGTTAGAAAGAAAAAGGAATGGAGCGTAATTTGCTAGTATTTGAATTCCAACGCCTTGCGGGAACCTGGAATGCGTTCAAGATGGTAGCATCGTTGAACCTCTTCGTCGATTTTTTTTCCATCTCTATAGATATCGGAAGATAATTAAGAAACTATTTTGAATGGCGGACACAGATTAAAAACAAACGGTGATTAATAGATGTATTTTCCTTATTTAGTCATGCACACGGACATTTGCCATGGGTTTCAAAAATGTTTTATAATTTGACTCGTGTAAACAGGAAATGTAAGTGTCGTCTACTACGAACAACTTAGATTGCATGAAAAATACCTTTTCAGTACCATTTTGAAAAAAAAAATTCCTTTATCGTTAAATTTATATTGACCAACTTTAAAAACTATCCTTAAGATTCAACAATCTTGAACACAACCCGTGTTTGTTCGATCTAACAAAATGCTAAGCCATAAATCATATTATCGCCATTCTAATTATAAGGGTAATAACAAAATTACCGAACTCCGATTATGTGATGTTTGTCATCACAAAAGAAAACATGTACTCAAAATAGCATTTGTATTCACAGCTTGATATAACGAACATACAACATAACATTTGTTTATATATCAAATCTTGTATTTTGTATGTCAGGCTCAGGATGTGAACTATGATGCTTGTCATCACAAAAAACAAAATGTACTCAAAATTGATTTTGTATTTACAGCTTGCTATTTCGAACATACAACAGCTTATATTTTATGACACCCCCATGAAGTTAACCGGTAAATAAAAACACCAAAGAATTGATTAATCCAGAAATCCTCGTTTTCATTCCAGAAACACACTGACTTTGAAAATGATTTTGCAAAATCCTATCTAGAATTTCCACCTAAAATAATAACTCGTAGATTATTTTTTCAGCAACTTCCCCAATGTCACTTTTTTAAATGAAGAAAACAATGGATTACAGATGACAATATGCCACTTTTTTTAATTTAGACAGTAAGTTAGATAGAGTACTGGTGTATGTAGTTATACAAACAACACCAATGAGGATATTAGAAAGCAAATGATATCTTGACTCCTAATAGGTTATTACAATCTAGGTAGATTTGTAGTAGATATATTTACAAATGACTACAGGTTCTGAGGGTATTATTTTAATCTGGCTCGATTTAAAATAAATATATTTACAAATGACTACTGGCATTTTTATGTTCTCTCCAAATAATATTGTTGTTTGCAGACTTCCGTGTCCAGCATAGAAGTTTAAATCTCTAAAACACACATGAATCAAAATAATGTCAACCATCAATATAAATTGCCAAAGTATCGTCAGTAAGAAGAGTTTCAGGATACCAAAGAGGTAATCAGAATCCGTAAATCGAAGAAGAACAGACCACACAATGGTCAAAAGAAAAAGGACAAAAAACGATCTGCAAAAAATTACACATAAAAACTAAGATTGAGTAACACGAACCCCATAAACACCGGGGTGAACTCGGGTGCTCCGCAAGGGTAAACCGTTCCTGCTCCACTAATGACACCCGTCATGTTACTCTAGTTACAAACCCGGTGATAAGTCATGAATGAGGAAAGGACCGGAAAGTCTTTACGACAAGTGGAACATATCTGTGGTCATTTGTGAAACAAATGTTCCGTAGCTTTTAACCAAGTCATGGTTCCGACCATAAAACTTTCGAAGCGATGACTTCAACTTATCCACTAGGAACCCTTTATTCTAAAGCTTCCTAGTTAGAAAATAGTATACGCCAACTTATTCTGGTTACCACTTTGGTATATTTAAGCCTTTCGTATCAACAAGAAAAAACAAAATACGGTTAAAGTAACGTTACAAATACCGCCATCATTGTGTTCGACATCGCACTGCAAGATAACAAATACAAACAAATAAAAACAACTACAGGGCCTCTATCAGGTCAATAGTAACGACATCGCACTGCAAGATAACAAATACAACCAAATAAAACAACTACAGGGCTTCTATCAGGTCAATAGTAACGACATCGCACTGCAAGGTAACAAATACAACCAAATAAAACAACTACAGGGCTTCTATCAGGTCAATAGTAACGACATCGCACTGCAAGGTAACAAATACAACCAAATAAAACAACTACAGGGCTTCTATCAGGTCAATAGTAACGACATCGCACTGCAAGGTAACAAATACAACCAAATAAAACAACTACAGGGCTTCTATCAGGTCAATAGTAACGACATCGCACTGCAAGGTAACAAATACAACCAAATAAAACAACTACAGGGCTTCTATCAGGTCAATAGTAACGACATCGCACTGCAAGGTAACAAATACAACCAAATAAAACAACTACAGGGCTTCTATCAGGTCAATAGTAACGACATCGCACTGCAAGGTAACAAATACAACCAAATAAAACAACTACAGGGCTTCTATCAGGTCAATAGTAACGACATCGCACTGCAAGGTAACAAATACAACCAAATAAAACAACTACAGGGCTTCTATCAGGTCAATAGTAACGACATCGCACTGCAAGGTAACAAATACAAACAAATAAAACAACTACAGGGCTTCTATCAGGTCAATAGTAACGACATCGCACTGCAAGGTAACAAATACAACCAAATAAAACAACTACAGGGCTTCTATCAGGTCAATAGTAACGACATCGCACTGCAAGGTAACAAATACAACCAAATAAAACAACTACAGGGCTTCTATCAGGTCAATAGTAACGACATCGCACTGCAAGGTAACAAATACAACCAAATAAAACAACTACAGGGCTTCTATCAGGTCAATAGTAACGACATCGCACTGCAAGGTAACAAATACAAACAAATAAAACAACTACAGGGCTTCTATCAGGTCAATAGTAACGACATCGCACTGCAAGGTAACAAATACAACCAAATAAAACAACTACAGGGCTTCTATCAGGTCAATAGTAACGACATCGCACTGCAAGGTAACAAATACAACCAAATAAAACAACTACAGGGCTTCTATCAGGTCAATAGTAACGACATCGCACTGCAAGGTAACAAATACAAACAAATAAAACAACTACAGGGCTTCTATCAGGTCAATAGTAACGACATCGCACTGCAAGGTAACAAATACGACCAAATACAACAACTACAGGGCTTCTATCAGGTCAATAGTAACGACATCGCACTGCAAGGTAACAAATACAACCAAATAAAACAACTACAGGGCTTCTATCAGGTCAATAGTAACGACATCGCACTGCAAGGTAACAAATACAAACAAATAAAACAACACAGGGCTTCTATCAAGTCAATAGTAACGACATCGCACTGCAAGGTAACAAATACAACCAAAAAAACAACTACAGGGCTTCTATCAGGTCAATAGTAAGAAACTAAACGGTTTGATATAGTGTGTGAGTGGGATGACAAAGTGGATGGAATTTTATGTAGGTTCTTTTGATAAATGATCTCTAATGACTAGTACTTTTTCTGGCTAGTATATGTCGTGATTGGTTATTACACAAATAATTCATCTCTTTATTTTCATATCACACTGTTTATCTCATTAAGATAAACATTGGAAATGATTTATGACGTTCAGAAGTAAAATTGACGACAACACCATCTATTTTCATTATTTTATTAACAATTCGGAGTGATTTATTAGTTCAAAATCATTATTCATCTTGGTTTCAGGATTAAATGACACTTTTGGGCATATTGTTTTCTATTTATATGTTTGCTAATAAGCAGACTTTGAAAAAAAAGATATTATGTATAGAACGTCGACCCAATGATTTAAGAAGAATATTACAAGAAGACACAGACAGGAATGGTACATTTGTACAGTAATGCAAATAGAAATATATAACTTAGTACTCCTAAAGCGTTTATGAAATAACCGTGGGTTGCTCAATATAAAGTTTTCCGTGTAGTGCTTTGGGAAACAGTGTTTGTCGTTTGGTTATTTTTGTCTCTTGATTACACATCATAGATTATTTAACATTTCCTTTCGAATTGTGATTGTAGCTAATAGCTATCTCGATTTTGAATAAATATTTTGTATGCTTCTGTCAGACATAAATGAAATATTTGTACTAATAAAACGTAGATATCTAATTGTGTGTGCACGACGTGCTTCTGGAATAACCTTCATCAAGTACGCTCAAAATGTACTAAAATCCATCATATATCTGATTATAATTGATTGAACAACATTTCTTTATCACTTCCTCTAATATATTGATTGATTGATTGATTGATTGATTGATTGATTGATTGATTGATTGATTGATTGATTGATTGATTGGTGTTTAACGCCAACTTTAGCAATATTTCAGCTATATCGTGGTGTTTTCAAGTAGTCGTCATAACAATATCAAATAATTTTATATTACAAGTATCATATACATGTAACCTAATTTTACATAAAAACGTAGATATCAAATTTAGTGCTCAAGACGTGTTTCTGCAATGACCTTCAATAGGTACGATCACAATCGAAATATTGGAAAGTTACATATCTTCTTTTTTATGTTGCAATATATGACGTTGTCTTGTTGGTGTTTTTTTGTATCTCTTGGCAGCTTATGTTTTGCAACTGACGAAGACGGTTGTGCCGTCGAAAATTTTTGCAATGCTTTTTTTAAATGAATTCGTTTTTATTAATATATTCAATACCATCGCTGACGAATGTTGTAATATTTATCACCGGTTATTAGATATTATATTGAAAATATGATTGCTTCCTTTTTTGGTGTTTATTTTGCTGAATTACGTCAATAATCTATTGTCCTATTCTATATTATTTTGATTTCGCAGTTTATTTGCGTTTATTGAAAAAAGTGTCGAACATTCATCACCTATTTATACGAGTAAAAACCTTTAATCGACTGTAATTAGCTACGTCTATAAGACATCACTATTTGTTATGTCATAGTATATATTATATTTATTTTAATTCCGCACCTTTTATGTATTTATTTAGTATATTCGTCACATCTTTACATGAGCAAACTCCTTTCAAGGAAAGTAATTAGTTTTCAGTCTATGACTGGACGGTAATTTCTCTCTCATGATAAAAAATATCCAGTAAAAGTAACTGCCAATGTTTCTATGATATATTTATCATTGAAATTTACAGTTCCTCATTAAAAATAATTATGATCAGTTCATCTCATTAACAATATTTCGCATAACTTCGTTTTTATTAATATTTTCAATATCAACGCCGATTAATTCTGTTATATTTACTGACGGACTTAGATATTAGATTATAAATATGATTGTATCCTTTTGTGGTGTTTACTTTGCTGAATTACGTCAATAAGCTATTGTCCTATTCTATATTATTTTAATTTCACCGTTTTGCTGCGTTTAATTAATAAAAAGGTCGAACACCTATGAACAAACACCTTTAATCGACGGTAATTGGGTTTCAGTCATTGACAAAATGTTCATTGCTCTCTTGTGAAACATAGGTTTAGGGTTATGGTCTTTAACGTCACTTTCAACAATTTATCAGTTATATTGTGGTGGTCAGTTTTATTGGTGGAGGAAACCGGAGTGAAGCGAAGCGGTTTATGAAAAGCGTATACTGACCCAAAACCAGGTTATACAAGTACATGTAAAACCTGTTCAGCAATTTCAAATATTCCTTATAATTTAATTTTTACAACAAAATTTAATGATTCCTCGATTACAATTACCATTATTTCGTGTGACTATTTGAATTTGTCGTAGGTGGATGAACACGTTGGTGACGTCACAATACCAACCCAAGTTATCGAGTATAGCCAAAATTTTCTCCAGGCGGATTAGCCAATCAGATTGCAGTATTCAAATCAAGTTAAATTATATTATTATGTTGTTTATATTTTACAAACAAATAGGTCATTCATTTATTATGGTTGTGCAATGCTACACTTTGTTTGTAGAGGGGCTGAGGTCTTATTTACGTTATTTGTGTTTGTTTGCGTAGAGTGCTGTCCAACACATATTATGTTGTGTTTTTGCTTCGTTTTTCGTCGCCTTGTGTACCTTATTGTTGCCAGTTTCTCTGGACTGTCAATTGTTGATTGCCCCTTGATTTTATATGACATGTTTATATATCCGCATTACGCCCATCACTTATCACGTGTTGGCGTAGGGATTTTTTTGATTGAGGAAACGCTAAATATATTCAGATGCTTATCTCAAGAATAAATCATGTTTTCACTCATATATATGGGATATAACATTCCATGCATTCCTGTGGAAAGGGGGATTAATCGATTGGTTATTGTTTAACGTTGAACATCAGCATTATTTCAGCTGCATTGTTGCTGAGAAGTGGATCGTTTAAAGGGGAGGAGATGCGTGTATTTGGATTGGGTCATAGCAACCTGTCTTAAAAGGAGCCACAAATTATCATTTCTATCAAGCTTTCATCAATTAAGAGCTATTGCAAGCTGGGTTTTTTTACATACTGCAGTAGTATTCCCCAGACATGAGATATTAAGAAAGGTTTGAAGGTTGGCAATCAAAAGCCGCAAATCGAAGAAGGAGAGACAACACAAAGGCAAAAACAAAAAGGACAAAACATTACACAAAAAACTAAAGATCGAACAACACGAGCCCCACTAAAACAGGGGGTAAACTCATGTGCTCCGTTCTAAAAGTTTCTTTAGAGTCATGTTTGTACTAGTATTTGATTTGCTCGGCAACACATAGATTTAAGCCAAAAAAAATATATTTCGACATAAATCTATAATTATAAGGATTCGCTTCATTTCATTCTTCATACTTAACACTGATGATATTAGAAAATAACATATACGAAGTACATTTAATTTGCTTATGAAGAGCGCATAATATTTAGAATATTGCTTTTGTTTTAAGTGATACAAAATGCTAAATTATTTCAATATATCAAAAACTGTATTGACAATATGTCAACATGCATTTTCTATTGTAAATTGCAGATGCTTAACCATGGGTGGTAATGAAAGGTAGTGTTGGACAATTTCCTGACTTTTTTCCTATTTGTGACTGATTCTTATAAATTAGCTAGGGTAATAAACCAGATCTTTACTGTGATGATATCAATCCATGTGATTTTGATAAAATTTTGCAGTCATGAATCTTATATTATATTCAAAGTTGGGCACGAAGACGGAATCCTGTTCTTTTCTTGTTCATGACTTATTACTGCATTTGAAACACGAGTAGTACGACGAGGGCTAATAGTGGAGCAGATATTTCCTTTAGACACATCTGAGTTCGTCCCTGGTTTTGAGTATTGTTTCTCTCAATCGCTAGTTTTCTGTGTAGTGCTTACATATCATTGTTTGTATCTTCCTCTTTTCTTTCGACCATTGTATTGTCTCTCATTCTTTGATTGACGGCTTCTGATTACCCCCGTTGTTGTCATTAAGCCTTTCTATCTACACATATCAGGTTTATTACGAGCATGCTTTTTTCCATTGTGACTTTCGTTTCATATGACCCTCTTCTCTATGAAGAGCTTGAATATACCAAAGGGGTAATAAGAATCCGTATATCGAATAAGAACAGACAACACAATGACCAAAAGAAAAAGTACAAAAGGACAAACAACATCTACAAAACATACACATAAAACTAACGATCGAGTAACACGAACCCTTTCCTGTTAGTTTAATTCATGCGATCATTATGGATGTCTGATATATAATTTGTTGCTAACTGCTTGATTTCACTTTTTTCCCTGTGTGTATTTAGTTGATTACTTTCATCACCTCTTTATTTGAGCAAAACACTTTAGGCGACGGTAAATGGTTTTCAGTCAATGACAGCACGATCATTTCCCTCTTAAAATTATACTACATAAATGTATGCTGTGTAGAGCATGGTTTCTTAAATGTTTAAACACTGATTTTGATGGAAATACCAATACAATAAATATATGTTTAATTTTATCGACATTTACAGTTTTATTCCTGTGAGTAGTTGTGTAGATATGGGTCCCAGGGTACTGTTTTGCCCGGGGGCCTATAATATTGTTAAGATGGCCCTGAATATAATATCTGTGAAATATTACCCTGTTGGGAAATTTATGCAGTCTAATTACGTTCATCACGTACCACGTGTTGGTGTAGCCATTGTCATTTACGAAAGGCTAAATTCATTCGGATGCTCTCGTCGTCTTCAGAATATCAAACCATTAACTCAAGGATATTTAGAAAATCATTTCATCTTATTTTTGAAGAATATCAACACATCGTTGAAAATTATTCTGCCACTTTCGTAACGCGTGATGGTTTTGACAATTAGATTTTGATTCAAAGCAGACTATTGTTTCCCTATTATGACGGAGCAGTCGTGGTCGTGATCGTCTGGTAGTTGGAATTACAACTACCTATGCAATCAGTGCCGATCACCACTAAAGTTGTTAGTTTGAATCCCGCTCATGACGATGTGTACTGGATACAACATTATGTGATAACGTTTGTCAGTGATCGCCACAATATAACTGAAATATTGTTGAAGGTGGCGTTAAACACCATAATCGATTTTACTTCTCTATTACATCTTGGAACTCTACCGACTGCGCTTGACGTAAATAAAGAGAATATAATGTAGCATGTGTCGGAAGGATACTCAAGTACAAACATGTTTCCTGTCATTTACCCGGAAGCAATTTGCATAATACAATTGATTATATGTAAAGGAAGCAGAAGATACCAAAGGGGAAATCAGAAGATAGCAAAGGGGAAATTAGAAGATAGTAAAGGGGAAACCAGAAGATAGCAAAGGAGAAATCAGAAGATAGCAAAGGGGAAATCAGAAGATATCAAAGGGGAAATCAGAAAATAGCAAAGGGGAAATCAGAAGATACCAAAGGAGAAATCAGAAGATAGCAAAGGGGAAATCAGAAGATAGCAAAGGGGAAATCAGAAGATAGCAAAGGGGAAATCAGAAGATAGCAAAGGGGAAATCAGAAGATACCAAAGGGGAAATCAGAAAATAGCAAAGGGGAAATCAGAAGATAGCAAAGGGGAAATCAGAAAATAGCAAAGGGGAAATCAGAAGATACCAAAGGGGAAATCAGAAAATAGCAAAGGGGAAATCAGAAAATAGCAAAGGGGAAATCAGAAGCCGTAAATCGAGGGACAGAAAATACAGTGACTTAAAAGAAAAAGGACAAAAAGAAAAACAGCGATTTACTCTTATCATTAAATCGTCTTCCTCATGCGATTGTTTACACCACTCACCCAGAAGATCAAAGCTGGTACTAACGAAAAATCAGCTTCTTTCCAAAAATACACGTGCAGAGTTGACTTGCATTGTATATTGTAGAGATTTCTAAAAAAAAAAAGAAGACCATCATTCTGCTTCAAAGGGAGTGTCAACTGGGTGGGTGGAGTCTATCAAAGCGAACTCCCACCGTGAGAACCGAGAACCTGAGTTCACCCCCCGGGTTTAGTGGATTCGTCTTGCTCGATTTTTAGTTTTCAATGTAATGTTTTGTTGATTGTTGTTTGTCCTTTTGTCTTTTTTTCTATTGGACACTATGTTGTCTGTCCTTCTTCGATTTGCGGTTTCTGATTGCAACTTTGGTTTTCTAAATCTATCTCGTGTCTGAGGAATGCTATGGTATTTTGTACAACACACAGCTTGCAATACCTACTACCTGACAAAAGCTTGCTAGAAGTTGTCTTTGGTGGATCCTTTTAAGACAGATTATTATAACCCAATCCATATACACGATTCTCCTCCCCTTTAAACCGATGCACTTCTCAGTAAAAATACACATAAAAGAGTGCTGACGTTTAACGTTAAACAATAATCAATCGATTAATCCCAATTTCCTAGGAAAGCATGGAATGTCACATCCCATAAGTATGAGTGGAAACATGGTTTATATTTGAGATAAGCATCTGAATATATTTAGCGCTTCCTCAATCAAAAAAAAATTACTACACCAACACGTGGTAAGTGATGGACGTAATTCGGTTATATAAACATGTCTAGCATTGCACAACGTCAACCATAATAAATGGATCTCTTATTTGTTTGCAAAAATATAAACAGCATAATAATTGATATGAACAATGAATTTAAAATCGTGAGTAATAAGATACGCCATATACTGTAATGATAATGTTTCACAAGGGGTCGTTGTGGTCGTACGCCGTATACAGTCAAACCTGCTTTAGTGACCACCTCTATTAAGTAATAACTTGTATTATGTGACTTTAATTTTTATTTCCCTTTACAGTGCATTTCATATCAATTAAACCTGTATTAAGTGACAACCTGTCTTATGCGACCATATTTCACTGTGCCTTTGGAAGGTCACATTAGACAGGTTTGACCGTACTGTAATGGTAATGTTTCCTAAGGGGTCGTTGTGGTCGTGACCGAATGGTAGTTGAATATAGAACTACCTATCCAATCAGTGCCTATCACCACTAACGTTGTAAGTTCGAATCCCACTCATGTACTCGATACAACATTATGTGATAACGTTTGTCAGTGGCTTGCGGCAGGTCGGTGGTTTTCTCCTGGTACTCCGGTTTCCTCCACCAATAAAACTGACCGCCATGATATAACTGGAATGGCGCTATAGACCATACCTCTAACATTCACCCTATGTTTCACAAGAGAGAAATGACCATTCTGTCAATGTCTGTAAACTAATTACCGTCTATCAAATGTGTTAGCTCACATAAAGAGGTGATGAATGTTCGACTTCTTTTTATTAAACACAGCATCATGGTGAAATTAAAATAATATAGAATAGGACAATGGCTTATTGACGTAAGTCAGCAAAATAAACACCACAAAAGGATATAATCCTATTTATAATCTAATATCTACGTCGGTCAGTAAATATAACAGAATTAATCGGCGTTGATATTGAATATATTAATAAAAACTAAGTTATGTGAAATAATGTTAATATCATACATACATATAATGCAAACATATTAATGTTATGACGTCTATCAGTGGTGTTAAACAGATGATCGTAACCTAAGCTAGTCAAGATGGAGGACGCCAAATTGGATACAAATCGTTTTTCCCCATTTTTCTCGAATTCAATACTTCCCCTATAAATTGTGCTTAAACGCTAGGACAGATTCCACGATCTCCTCTGTAACTCGTGGCTATCAACACTATCCGTCATGAATACAGCTGAAATATTGCGCTCAAGTACGCTTATTGCCAAAAACCAGTACACCAAGGACATAAATAGGATAGTTAATATGGTTACTTACGTGTAGGGAGATAGACCTGAGCTTTGATAATAATAATATCATATAGGAAGTGTAAATTTCAATAATTAATATATCTAATAAACCATGTCAGTTCTTTTACTGTTTTCACGAGAGAGAAATGACTGTCCAGTCATTGACTGAAATCCAATTACCGTCCCTGAAAGGAGTTTGCTAATACTGTATAAGCATGTGATGAATGCAATTCGATTAAATAAACACATAAAAGGGGTGAAATAAAAATAAATATGATATAAGCTATGACATAGCATATAGCGATAGCGATAACCTATGAACGTAACTCGGCAATATAAACATAATATAAGGATGTAGTCATGTTTTTAATATAATATCTAATATCCGTTAATAAATATTACAGCATTGGTCAGCGTTGGTATTGAATATATTAATAAAAACGAAGTGATGTAACTTTCCAATCTTTCGATTTTGATCGTACCTAATGAAGGTTATTGCAGAAACGCGTCGTGAGCACTAATTTTGATATCTACGTTTCTATATAAAATTAGGTTACATGTATATGATACTTGTAATATAAAATGATTTGAAATATTGCTAAAGTTGGCGTTAAACAATAATCAATCAATTTATCTATTAGAGGAAGTAATAAAGAAATGTTGTTCAATCAATTATAACAAAATATATGATGGATTTAAGTACATTTTGAGCGTACCTGATGAAAGTTACCACAAAAATGGAAACCAGACTAAGTAATAAGCGAAAGACAACCATTGTGCTTAAGATGTTCATGAATTAATCACCAATCAATGTGATAATTACGTTTAATACGTTTGTTGAACACAACAATATATACTTTTTCCAAAAGTCGTTCACGTAGCCCCAATACGATTTTCGTTCGATACCTTAGAACCGAAAGCATATCATGTTATTGCACGACTCCAATCGTCTTCGACAGCTAGAATTGTGCTCGACTTTACTTTGAGCGTACCTGATGTGCAATCAGAAGTCGTCAATCAAGGCAACACAGACACTACAATGGCCAGAAAAGAGCAAAAAGAAAAACAATGGTCCCCAAATCACAACACAGAAAACCACAGGTTGAGAAACCTAAGGTTATTCCAGAAACGCTCCAGGAGTTATAAATCATATATTTCTATTTGTATTATTCCTGTGTACCATTCCTGTTTGTGTCTTTTTTTTTAAATAATTAGGTCGACGTTCTATATATTCTTTTTTTTTCAAAGTCTCCTTATTAGCAAACATATAAATCTTCTGAGAGAACATTATGCCCAAAAGTGTCACTTAAACCAGGAATTAAGATGAATGATTATCATGAATAAATAAATCACCCCGAATTGTTAAAAAAAAATTAAAATAGATGGTGTTGACTTCACTTTTTCTTCTGAACGTCATAAATCATTTTCAATTCGTATCTCATTAAACCGCGATATAACGTTAAAGAGACAAATTATTACTGTAATAATCAATCATGACATTCTAGCTAGAGGCAACATTAATCGCTACAGATGCTATGCCAATAGAACCTACATAAAATTCCACCCACGTTGTCATCCCACTTCATACTATATCAAACCGTTTAGTTTCTTACTATTTACTTGATGCGAGCTTTGGGGTTGTTTTTGCATGTCAATATTTGTAACCACATAATGTGACGTCGGGGAAAATGATGATGGTATTTTAAAAATTACTCCAACCGTATTTTGTTTTTATTGTTTCTTTTTCTTGATAAGAAAAGCTTGAAGATACCAAAGTGGTCATCTGAAGCCGTAAATAGAAGAGGGACAGACAGCACAAGATACCAAAGTGGTTCTCTGAAGATCGAAGAGGGACAGACAGCACAATGACCACAAGATACCAAAGTGGTCATCTGAAGATCGAAGAGGGACAGACATCACAATGACCACAAGATACCAAAGTGGTCATCTGAAGATCGAAGAGGGACAGACATCACAATGACCACAAGATACCAACGTGGTCATCTGAAGATCGAAGAGGGACAGACAGCACACTGACTACAAGATACCAAATTGGTCATCTGAAGATCGAAGAGGGACAGACAGCACAATGACCACAAGATACCAAAATGGTCATCTGAAGCCGTAAATAGAAGAGGGACAGACAATACAATGACCACAAGATACCAAAGTGGTCATCTGAAGATCGAAGAGGGACAGACAGCACAATGACCACAAGATACCAAAGTGGTCATCTGAAGATCGAAAAGGGACAGACAGCACAATGACCACAAGATACCAAAGTGGTCATCTGAAGATCGAAGAGGGACAGACAGCACAATGACCACAAGATACCAAAGTGGTCATCTGAAGATCGAAGAGGGACAGACAGCACAATGACCACAAGATACCAAAATGGTCATCTGAAGTTGTAAATAGAAGAGGGACAGACAGCACAATGACCACAAGATACCAAAGTGGTCATCTGAAGATCGAAGAGGGACAGACAGCACAATGACCACAAGATACCAAAATGGTCATCTGAAGTTGTAAATAGAAGAGGGACAGACAGCACAATGACCACAAGATACCAAAATGGTCATCTGAAGTTGTAAATAGAAGAGGGACAGACAGCACAATGACCACAAGATACCAAAATGGTCATCTGAAGTTGTAAATAGAAGAGGGACAGACAACACAATGACCACAAGATACCAGTGTTCATCTGAAGCCGTAAATAGAAGAGGGACAGACAACACAATGACAAGATACCAAAGTGGTCATCTGAAGCTGTCAGTAGAAGAGGGACAGACAACACAATGACAAGATACCAAAGTGGTCATCTGAAGCCATAAATAGAAGACGGACAGACAGCACAATGACCACAAGATACCAAAAGTGGTCATCTGAAGCCGTAAATAGAAGAGGGACAGACAGCACAATGACCAAAAGATACCAAAGTGTTCATCTGAAGCCGTAAATAGAAGAGGGACAGACAGCACAATGACCACAAGATACCAAAAGTGATCATCTCAAGCCGTAAATAGAAGAGGGACAGACAGCACAATGGCCAAAAGATACCAAAGTGGTCATCTGAAGCCGTAAATAGAAGAGTGACAGACAGCACAATGACCACAAGATACCAAAGTGGTCATCTGAAGCCGTAAATCGAACAGGGACAGACAGCACAATGGCCAAAAGATACCAAAGTGGTCATCTGAAGCCGTAAATAGAAGAGGGACAGACAACACAATGACCACAATATACCAGTGTTTATCTGAAGCCGTAAATCGAACAGGGACAGACAGCACAATGACAAGATACCAAAGTGGTCATATGAAGCCGTAAATCGAACAGGGACAGACAGCACAATGACCAAAAGATACCAAAGTGGTCATCTGAAGCCGTAAATCGGACAGGGACAGACAGCACAATGGCCAAAAGATACCAAAGTGGTCATCTGAAGCCGTAAATAGAAGAGGGACAGACAGCACAATGACCACAAGATACCAAAGTGGTCATCTGAAGCCGTAAATCGAACAGGGACAGACAGCACAATGGCCAAAAGATACCAAAGTGGTCATCTGAAGCCGTAAATAGAAGAGGGACAGACAACACAATGACCACAATATACCAGTGTTTATCTGAAGCCGTAAATCGAACAGGGACAGACAGCACAATGACAAGATACCAAAGTGGTCATCTGAAGCCGTAAATCGAACAGGGACAGACAGCACAATGACCAAAAGATACCAAAGTGGTCATCTGAAGCCGTAAATAGAAGAGGGACAGACAGCACAATAACCACAAGATACCAAAGTGGTCATCTGAAGCCGTAAATAGAAGAGGGACAGACAACACAAAGACAAGAAACCAAAGTGGTCATCTGAAGCCGTAAATAGAAGAGGGACAGACAGCACAATGACAAGATACCAAAGTGGTCATCTGAAGCCGTAAATAGAAGAGGGACAGACAGCACAATGACCACAAGATACCAAAGTGGTCATCTGAAGCCGTAAATCGAACAGGGACAGACAGCACAATGGCCAAAAGATACCAAAGTGGTCATCTGAAGCCGTAAATAGAAGAGGGACAGACAACACAATGACCACAATATACCAGTGTTTATCTGAAGCCGTAAATCGAACAGGGACAGACAGCACAATGACAAGATACCAAAGTGGTCATCTGAAGCCTTAAATCGAACAGGGACAGACAGCACAATGACCAAAAGATACCAAAGTGGTCATCTGAAGCCGTAAATAGAGGAGGGACAGACAGCACAATAACCACAAGATACCAAAGTGTTCATCTGAAGCCGTAAATAGAAGAGGGACAGACAACACAATGACCACAAGATACCAAAGTGTTCATCTGAAGCCGTAAATAGAAGAGGGACAGACAACACAAAGACAAGATACCAAAGTGGTCATCTGAAGCCGTAAATAGAAGAGGGACAGACAGCACAATGACAAGATACCAAAGTGGTCATCTGAAGCCGTAAATAGAAGAGGGACAGACAGCACAATGACCACAAGATACCAAAGTGTTCATCTGAAGCCGTAAATAGAAGAGGGACAGACAACACAATGACCACAAGATACCAAAGTGTTCATCTGAAGCCGTAAATCGAAGAGGGACAGACAGCACAATGGCCAAAAGATACCAAAGTGTTCATCTGAAGCCGTAAATAGAAGAGGGACAGACAGCACAATGACCACAAGATACCAAAGTGTTCATCTGAAGCCGTAAATAGAAGAGGGACAGACAACACAATGACCACAAGATACCAAAGTGTTCATCTGAAGCCGTAAATCGAAGAGGGACAGACAGCACAATGACCAAAAGATACCAAAGTGTTCATCTGAAGCCATAAATCGAAGAGGGACAGACAACACAATGACCACAAGATACCAAAGTGTTCATCTGAAGCCGTAAATCGAAGAGGGACAGACAGCACAATGGCCAAAAGATACCAAAGTGTTCATCTGAAGCCGTAAATAGAAGAGGGACAGACAGCACAATGGCCAAAAGAAAAAAGGACAAAAACAACGATCGATCTACAAAACAATACCTAGAAAACTAATGATCGAGCAACAACAACCACACTAAAACCACAGGTGCTCCGGAAGGGTAAGCAGTTCCTGCTTCATATGTGGCACCCGTCTTGTTACTCTTGTTACAAACCTGGTGAAAAGTCATGAATGAGGAAAGGACCGGATTGTGATTACAACAAGTGGAGCATATGCGTAGTCATTTGTGCCGTAACGGGTAACCAAGTCATGGTGGCGACCGTAAAACTTTCAAAGTGACGACTTCAACTTATCCACTAGGAACCCTTGATTCAGAAGCTTTCCAGTTAGAAAATGTTATACACCAAAATAACATGACAACGATAAAATTCCCAGACAGAGCGTTTATCAACAGGAATATAGAGTACACCTCAATTGTAGTCTAGGAGTCGTTTCACACTCAATTTTGGACGGGAATTATGCTCATTGATTAAGACATTACTGTGAATGTGACATGTGGAACAACATAACATATCTGTTCCTTTTGTTCAATTTGAGTCTGTGTGTAATGCTGGATAGTCTCTCTTGTCCATTATGATCCATATCCTTACTAATACCTATTGTATTTTATTATTGATTTATCCAACATTGCAAGTTAGCTTACACATCGAATGATCAAAATGCATGTATCCATGGAAATAGATACAAAACAAAGAGTTTGAATACACCAAATAGAATGTCAGTAGCTGAAAATCGGAGGACAGACAATACAATAAAACAAACAGTGGTCAACAAATCACTATGCTTAAAATTAAAGATTCAGCAACATGAACCACACTAAGACGGTGGTAGACCCAGGTGTTCTGGGATGGTAAACATTTCCTGCTCTACTTGAACTACACGTCGTGCTACTCATGTTAAAATTCATACTTGCTGTAATTAACCCAACAATATCCAGACTGACATTTGATAATTAACATTTACAATATTGAGCCTCTCTGACCAGAGGAACCCCATTTTGAGGTCTCGCCATGATATAGCTGAAAAATTAATGAACTGGCGTTAAACAACAATCAGTCACTCCCTCATTTTCAGATCAGTCTAGAATTTCCTGAAAATAAACTGGCATTTAATGTAATATGTTCTGTTTAAAATGTAGGATAATGATAACCAATCAGTTTTTATTGAAAAATGAAAAATCTAGAGAAAACCATCGACATACAACAATCTTCTGACAAACTGTTACCACACTGTTGTATTTAGAAAACTTCCTCATGTACCGGAATATATATATATATATACAGGACAGTAAAACACATAAGAACATATATAATATATTTATGAAAGTAGCATACAGAAATTACATGATTATCATTTTAATCAAACATTAAAGCAATATTAAACACTTAATAAAATAAGATTACAGTTTCTTTGTTTAGTTTAGCTTAAATATATACCAAGTTACCAAGTAATGACCCATATTCAAACCACACTTTATTTTGAAGTCCAGTAGGCGATTTTTTTAAATTTCCATAGGGGTTTTCTTGCATGTGGTTGATATAACCATGCGACCTTACATCCAACGGTTGATCGGATGGAATGTCAAATGTCATGTGACGTTTTTTAGACTAATCAAATTCAAGATATCTATACGAGTATGTAATAAAGACACATATTGAACATTGTAATGACGTCATACAGAACATGTACTCCATTGACACACAGTGGACATTGTAATGACGTCATACAGAACATGTACTCTATTGACACACAATGGACATTGTAATGACGTCATACAGAACATGTACTCTATTGACACACAATGGACATTGTAATGACGTCATACAGAACATGTACTCTATTGACACACAATGGACATTGTAATGACGTCATAGAGAACACGTATACTATAGACACATATTAGACATTGCTATGACGTCATACAGAACACGCATATTATAGATATATATTGTACATTGTAATGAAATCATACGGACAAAATATAATATAGACAAGCCCTCGGGTGACATAATCGTATACAATAAACTCATATTAGACATTGTAATGACGTCATACCGAACGCGTATACTATAGACATATATTAAATTGTAGATATTATATATTGTAATGAAGCAAAACACAACATGTATACTGGACACATCCAGCCACCGTGACATGAACACCACACTGAGCCATTTCCGTCATTTGTAGATATACCATTGTTCAAGCATGAATCACTGTAGCACGGATCCTCTGGAATAACAAAATATGATAACTGAATATTCAATGTTCCAAAAGTACTACAATACAAATATAGTACGTCTATACATTACACCCGTCCTGTGTACTGACGGACTGACCATCAAAAACTACAATACAAATATAGTACGTCTATACATTACACCCGTCCTGTGTACTGACGGACTGACCATCATTTCCATTTGCACAGCAGATATTTCGTTTGTTGATATATGTATTGACGATGGAGATTCAATTATCAGGAGGGAATGATATTGACATCTTTAATCGGTTTAACACTGCCACATTTATGTGTCTGTTCCAAGTAAGGACCAGGATTTCCAACGTCATTTGTCGTGGTCTTATTTGTGTTCAGTGATGTGAGACGATAATAAATGATGGATTTTCATAAAGTACTGCGTTGACTACTGTTAAACCTAATTTGTACCAGTATTGTTAAAAATGCTGTTATAGCGACAACCGGAACCTTTTAACCGTAATGGAAGCGGGAGGTTTGGCACCGTAAAATCTGACTCAACCCACCATTTCTTTGGAAATGCCTGTACCAAGTCAGGGCCACTGCGTTTTTTCCAGTTTTCTGGTTGTTGACTGATTTTGTCTGTTTGTTGAATTATGAGTTTTGCCTTTCCCTTTGGAAGATTACTCGGTGTTCAGTAATTTTGTTATTACCCTTATTTGAGGTGAGAGATGATTGTTCCTTTTGTTGATATTGGCCGGCTTTGTAACTAGAGTAACACGACGGGTGTCACAAGTGGAGCAGGAACTGCTTACCCTTCAGGTGTTTAGTGGGGTTCGTGTTGCTCGATCTTTTGCTTTCTGTGTATTGTTTTGTAGATCGTTGTTTGTCTTTTTGTTCTATATCTTTTGCCCATTGTGTTTCAAGTCCTTCGATTTCTTGATTCTTACTACCCTGTTGGTATCTTCAAACTTTTCTGAATGACCATTCCTGGTTAAACTTCCTTTCATAAAATTGACATAAACTCATGTAATAAGAGTAACATGACTGGTGTTACTATTGGAGCAGGAACTTCCTACTCTTCCGGAGCACCTGAGTTCACCTCCAGTTTCTAGTTGGGTTCATGTACCTCAGTCTGTGAATATCATTATACATCCTTTTTCTTTTTGGCAATTGTATTGTCTGTTCTTCAATTTACGGATTCTGATTACCCCTTTGGTATCTTCAAACTTTTCGTACCGTCAATAATCAAATAAAAGGAAGAATGCATGTGACGAATTGAATACCATATGTATGTAGAAATCAAATTTACTTAATATAAACTATAAAGTTCAAAATATATGAAAATGCAAAGTAAAAGAGATATTGAACAAAAACTTAGAAAGTGATATCATGTTTTCAAAAATAATATCAGTTCCGTCAAAATGCAGTCTGATCAAAATCAGCTCAAATAATAGGATACCCCCACAACATCTGATAGAAACCTGTTCAAAGGTCATATACAGATGAACTTTCGATTATAAATACATTTAAAAACAGTCAACCAATCAGAAATCTTAATGTTTGTGATGCAATAATATAAAGACGAGAAAGGTGCTGCTAAGATTTGACCTGCGTCGTTTTCATTGGTTGACCATGTTCATGACCTCTAATTGGGCTTTGTCATATGTTAGGGAGAGGATAGCCTAATATAACAACTGATTTTAACCAGATTGCTCGCAATATTCCCAATTATATCCCTAGCGCGTAATATTATATTATTATTGCACTGCGTTGAGTGTGATATGATATCGAACACTGAAAAGCAATATTGACCAAAGTCGAAGGCCGCGATCAATAATACTTTTTGGTGCTCCATAACACATCATATTGCACAAAATGAAGTGATGTAATTGTTTTATTTATTTCCACACACAAAGTTTTTTTGTGCAGCTGGAACGATTTTTAAGGATTGTTTGTTGTTGTTTGTTGTAAAACTTCTGAGCCACTTTCTGTTTGTGTTTGTGTGACATCATTGAAACGGGCGTAGGAAACGATTGGCTGGTATATTTTAAAATATAGCCGGGATTTCGTCCACTGCTTAAATAGATCAGATTCCGCTCAATATGAAAACATACCGTGCAATATGACGATTAATCACATAAAAACGATGTTTATGGTTTTATAAAACTATCGATGACGACTTTAACATATTTTTGACATGATTTGACACCTTTATGTATTTAAAATGTCGTGGTATGAATCATTGTTAAAATTGCCTGCTTTATATATATTTATCCATGTATACCTGAAAATATATGTAAGGGTAGTAGATTTGTGAAGATAAATGTGGCTTCATGAATGGGGATAGATCATTTTCATGGAAAAACTGGGTCGATATTTTTAATGTACATGCGATAAATTTACTAACACTGTTCTCTGCTCGTTTCTATTCCAACTGTCGTGGAAGCTGCCCAAGAACAAGGAAAAAGACGTATTGTTATTATGATCATGGAAAATGGAAATTAAATTACAATACATATTCAACAGTGACGAGTACTGTATATTATAAGGAGATCTCTTTGTATAAAGCACTTGTCAGAGAATTCAGGATACAACAATCGTATATAACATAAAACATGTGTAATCTTGAATTTGTCAGGGGGTTTTTAAAGAAGGACTTAAAAGACAATTAGCGCTCCCACAAATTCAAATAAAATAAACCTTTATTATAATTTATATTATTTTTGTACATGTACTGTACAATTTTCTATTTGACTATCATCTAAAATAAATTACCTGGAGTGAGGCTGATGCGATATGTTTTCTGTTCTATAATTACAACGGTCGTTTTTGCTCCAACGGTCGTTTCTGTTTCAACTGTCGTTTCTGTTCCAACTGTCGTGGAAGCTGCCCAAGAACAAGGAAAAGGACGTATTGTTATTATGATCATGGAAAATGGAAATTAAATTACAATACATATTAACAGTGACGGGTGCTGTAAATAATTAACATATTATAAGGAGATCTCTTTGTATAAAGCACTTGTCAGAGAATTCAGGATACAACAATCGTATATAACATAAAACATGTGTAATCTTGAATATGTCAGGGGGCTTTTAAAGAAGGACTTAAAAGACAATTAGTGTTCCTACAAATTCAAATAAAACAAGATATGATTATAATCTAACGATTATGGAGTCTCCCAAACTGGCCACTGACAACAGGTTTAAAAAAAAAATCAAAAGCTACCTTTGAAATCGAACAATGTTGAATTTTTGCGGTATTGTGGTGGCCATTTTGAAAATGGAGACCGGTAGAAATTTTTCGATGTCGGGAATCAATTCAGGACGCTGAAATCAAACAATGTGGAATTTGTGCGGCATTGTGGTGGCCATTTTGAAAATGGCGACCGGTAGAAATTGTTTCAATGTCAGGAATCAATTCGGGACATCATAATCTACCCACATATGAAATGTCATTGAAATCGGACAATGTTGAATATCTGCAGTATTGTGGTGGCCATTTTGAAAATGGCGACCGGTAGAAATTTTTCAATGTCAGGAATCAATTCGGGACATCATAATCTACTCACATATGAAATGGCGTTGAAATCGGACAATGTTGAATTTGTGCGGTATTGTGGTGGCCATTTTCAAAATGGCGACCGGTAGAAATTTTTCAATGTCAGGAATCATTTCGGGACATCATTATCTACCCACATAACAAATTTTGATGATATCGGACAATGTTGAATTTTTGCGGTATTGTGGCGGCCATTTTGAAAATGGCGACCGGTAGAAATTGTTCAATGTCGGGAATCAATCGGGACATCATTATCTACGCACATATCAAATTTTGATGATATCGGACAATGTTGAATTTTTACCCCCCATTTTTTATGCCGTGTTTTGGCAGCCATTTTGAAAATTTTGAAAAGGCAGAATTGCTCCTCTAATGGAGACCTATCACTATGTCAAATTTGATGTCTCTATCATTATCTATTTAGAAGTTATCAACATTAATGTACGAAATTTCAACTTTCCCATAGGATTCTATAGTAACCCCCACCCCTTTTGAACCCCCAAAAATATGGCTTTGACCCCCTTTACCACAAATCTGAAAACTTTAGAATCAACTAGAAACATATATCTATAACTCCACCAAGTTTCATGAAATTCTGTCCTGTAGTTCCTGAGATCTGCCGTGGAAAAGTTCATGGTGCACGGAAAGAAAGGAGAATAAGAATAATAATAATAAGAAACGGAGCAAAAACAATAAGTCTCCCAAAGTTTGTTTGGGAGACTTAATAAATTTTCAAAACCTAGAGTACACAAATACTCACCAGAGCAACCAATAACACTGTAAGGTTGAAAGTTAGTCTGAAATTCTCCATCAAAGTCATTACAAGTAATAGATGTTGGATACATCTGGGTTTCTTTAAGCCATCTCCAGAATGGCATGTTATCACAGCCACCGCAATGCATATCAAACTCACTGGAAATAAAAACATCTCTGTTTATGACTAATTGATATTAAATCTGTAAGAAGTATCTACAGAATGAACGATTCCTGTGTGGCAGTTATGTAACAGAGATGACACAAAAATTAATTACTATGTAGAGGTAAAATTCATACCCATAAGACTCATATTCATGACCGCTTAATGTCTAGACTTTGCACAGGAACTTCAATCAAAATATGCCGAGTTGATTTGATTTGATTTTTGATGTTTAATGCCACTTTCAGCAATATTTCAGCTATATCATGGTGGGTTGAAATGGAATGACAATTACTCATGTGAAGAAATAAGAAATTTATATATTTAAGAGAAAAGTTTAAAAAATTCAAGATAATAGTTCGGCATCGGCAAAAAGATGATGAACAAAGAATTGTTTCCAAATGAATGTACCTCTGATGCATATATCACCAAGAGAACCGATAAAGCACATGCTATGTCGGTGATATCACATAACCGGTGCCATCATCAAGTTAAGTGTATAGGTTAGGCTTCGTGTCGATCTACATTACTACAATACTACGTACAATACAACTTACAGTGATGCCAGCTTTGGTAGATTCTCAAACGCTTTTCCACTAACAAATGATATAGGGTTGTTGTTCAGGATTCTGAAATATAGCATCACATTAGAAAGCAGCATTAGAATCGACATCTCCGTATTTTCAAAACCTCAACATGTATAACGACTTTGTGCTATAATAAAATACCACCCCGTTGGAATATCGAATAGAAAAATTGTAGAAACATACTCCTAACACAAATAGGTGATCGCATTCTTTCCTTTGCTTGGTACAGACATTTCAATAAAAAGTGGCGGGCATGATTAAACTAGTTTTATGAGCACAAACCTCCCCTCTTAGTTAAACAGGGGTAAACTCAGTGCCAGATTTACCTATAGGCTCGATAGGCTGAAGCCTAGGGCCTCCGGCCAAGGTGTATTCTATTTTTAACACTGTTATTGAACTTTCAAACTTATGCTGTCATAAAGTACTGTACTTTCTAAACTACCCTTCAGTAATTTTCCTCACATAGTTGCACTCCATTTCAGAATATTAAACATAACACTCTTACATCTTCCTCCAGTCGTGAAGGTAGGGAATTGGGAGGGGTCTCACAAGTGGATTAGCCTAGGGCCTCTCTTTATCAAAATCTGGCACTGGGTAAACTTAGGCAACACATACATAATCCTGTTCAATGATTTTGTATTATAAGACACAATAACAGTGTATGTAATATTGTGTTATAAGTCTGACCTACTGTAACATATTCTGTAGATGTCAATGATTTTATGTTTTAAGACATACATTTCCTACCTATACACAATATCAATGTATGTAATATTGTGTTATAAGTCTGACCTACTGTAACATATTCTGTAGATGTCAATGATTTTATGTTTTAAGACATACATTTCCTACCTATACACAATATCAGTGTATGTAATATTGTGTTATAAGTCTGACTTACAGTAACATATTCTGTAGATGTCAATGATTTTGTGTTTTAAGACATACATTTCCTACCTATACACAATATCAATGTATGTAATATTGTGTTATAAGTCTGACCTACTGTAACATATTCTGTAGATGTCAATGATTTTATGTTTTAAGACATACATTTCCTACCTATACACAATATCAGTGTATGTAATATTGTGTTATAAGTCTGACTTACTGTAACATATTCTGTAGATGTCAATGATTTTGTGTTTTAAGACATACATTTCCTACCTATACACAATATCAATGTATGTAATATTGTGTTATAAGTCTGACCTACTGTAACATATTCTGTAGATGTCAATGATTTTATGTTTTAAGACATACATTTCCTACCTATACACAATAACAGTGTATGTAATATTGTGTTATAAGTCTGACTTACAGTAACATATTCTGTAGATGTCAATGATTTTATGTTTTAAGACATACATTTCCTACCTATACACAATATCAATGTATGTAATATTATGTTATAAGTCTGACTTACAGTAACATATTCTGTAGATGTCAATGATTTTATGTTTTAAGACATACATTTCCTACCTATACACAATATCAGTGTATGTAATATTATGTTATAAGTCTGACTTACAGTAACATATTCTGTAGATGTCAATGATTTTGTGTTTTAAGACATACATTTCCTACCTATACACAATATCAATGTATGTAATATTGTGTTATAAGTCTGACTTACTGTAACATATTCTGTAGATGTCAATGATTTTATGTTTTAAGACATACATTTCCTACCTATACACAATATCAATGTATGTAATATTGTGTTATAAGTCTGACTTACTGTAACATATTCTGTAGATGTCAATGATTTTATGTTTTAAGACATCATTTCCTACCTATACACAATATCAATGTATGTAATATTGTGTTATAAGTCTGACTTACTGTAACATATTCTGTAGATGTCAATGATTTTATGTTTTAAGACATCATTTCCTACCTATACACAATATCAATGTATGTAATATTGTGTTATAAGTCTGACTTACTGTAACATATTCTGTAGATGTCAATGATTTTATGTTTTAAGACATACATACATTTCCTACCTATACACAATATCAGTGTATGTAATATTGTGTTATAAGTCTGACTTACAGTAACATATTCTGTAGATGTCAATGATTTTGTGTTTTAAGACATACATTTCCTACCTATACACAATATCAATGTATGTAATATTGTGTTATAAGTCTGACTTACTGTAACATATTCTGTAGATGTCAATGATTTTATGTTTTAAGACATCATTTCCTACCTATACACAATATCAGTGTATGTAATATTGTGTTATAAGTCTGACTTACTGTAACATATTCTGTAGATGTCAATGATTTTATGTTTTAAGACATACATACATTTCCTACCTATACACAATATCAGTGTATGTAATATTGTGTTATAAGTCTGACTTACTGTAACATATTCTGTAGATGTCAATGATTTTGTGTTTTAAGACATACATTTCCTACCTATACACAATATCAATGTATGTAATATTGTGTTATAAGTCTGACTTACTGTAACATATTCTGTAGATGTCAATGATTTTATGTTTTAAGACATCATTTCCTACCTATACACAATATCAGTGTATGTAATATTGTGTTATAAGTCTGACTTACTGCAACATATTCTGTAGATGTCAATGATTTTATGTTTTAAGACATACATTTCCTACCTATACACAATATCAATGTATGTAATATTGTGTTATAAGTCTGACTTACTGTAACATATTCTGTAGATGTCAATGATTTTATGTTTTAAGACATACATTTCCTACCTATACACAATATCAATGTATGTAATATTGTGTTATAAGTCTGACTTACTGTAACATATTCTGTAGATGTCAATGATTTTATGTTTTAAGACATACATTTCCTACCTATACACAATATCAGTGTATGTAATATTATGTTATAAGTCTGACTTACTGTAACATATTCTGTAGATGTCAATGATTTTGTGTTTTAAGACATCATTTCCTACCTATACACAATATCAGTGTATGTAATATTGTGTTATAAGTCTGACTTACTGTAACATATTCTGTAGATGTCAATGATTTTATGTTTTAAGACATACATTTCCTACCTATACACAATATCAATGTATGTAATATTGTGTTATAAGTCTGACTTACAGTAACATATTCTGTAGATGTCAATGATTTTGTGTTTTAAGACATACATTTCCTACCTATACACAATATCAGTGTATGTAATATCATGTTATAAGTCTGACTTACTTTAACATATTCTGTAGATGTCAATGATTTTGTGTTTTAAGACATCATTTCCTACCTATACACAATATCAGTGTATGTAATATTGTGTTATAAGTCTGACTTACTGTAACATATTCTGTAGATGTCAATGATTTTGTGTTTTAAGACATACATTTCCTACCTATACACAATATCAGTGTATGTAATATTATGTTATAAGTCTGACTTACAGTAACATATTCTGTAGATGTCAATGATTTTGTGTTTTAAGACATACATTTCCTCCCTATACACAATATCAGTGTATGTAATATTGTGTTATAAGTCTGACTTACAGTAACATATTCTGTAGATGTCAATGATTTTATGTTTTAAGACATACATTTCCTACCTATACACAATATCAGTGTATGTAATATTGTGTTATAAGTCTGACTTACAGTAACATATTCTGTAGATGTCAATGATTTTATGTTTTAAGACATACATTTCCTACCTATACACAATATCAGTGTATGTAATATTGTGTTATAAGTCTGACTTACTGTAACATATTCTGTAGATGTCAATGATTTTGTGTTTTAAGACATACATTTCCTCCCTATACACAATATCAGTGTATGTAATATTATACAATTAATGACTTTTGTTGAGGTTAATATAAGGATCTATCTTGGAACGATAAGTCCTTATATTTATCGACATGAAAGTCAGTAATTGTTTTATTATATGAAACTGTTATTAATGTCCTCTGTGTCATGTTTTGTAAATTGGCATTAAGCAATACATGTGTTTTTTTTTGTAAATTTTAATGGTAGCAAATTAGGGATTTAAAGCGGGTTCAATTAATGTCCCCCAATCTTTACCTGTTAGACAGTTACTCTGTACTTGTATGTTTGATTAGACTTTATAAAGTTCTTTAACTTTGTTGTGGAATTTGAATATTTTGCATAAATTGTTATTAAGCTAGATAAATGGGACATATGTATGTATTGTAAGTTATAGAATAGTATAAAATAAGGGGAATACTTACAGCTTATAAAGGTTCAGCAAGTTGTTGAACATGTCTGATTGGATCAATGTGATTTTATTGTGCTGCAAATAACTGCAAGATACAAACAAATGATCAAATAGAATCGAAAATTTAAAACTTGGATACTGTGTGTAGTTGTATTTCAACAAAATACGTTACAAGTTTATTGATTTTTGTCACTAGTTAAGTTATTTCATTTTGTGAAGGTCAAAAAAAGGCAAAATGTGGTACACAGAAAAGTAAGTCGTCACTAAGTTGGAGTTCATCATCGTTAACATATTTATCGAGGTTGGGGGCACATTTCAAATCGTTGGCTTCCACGAGGTAACAATGTTTGTTTCTCTTCTTGCCGATCTTTATCTTTACTCATATGAGGCAGACTTTATACAATAACTTATTAAAAATAAAATAATCTCACAACCATGAGCCCTTAATCTCATATTAATGTTCAAATTTATAGAGTTCTTTATGATAGCACTCTTCTACATGTTATATGTGAGGGTTAGTATTTTACTCACATATGGAAAGCCCTTGAATGACTGCATCACTTCACTAAGACGGGAATGTCTGGGCCCAGAAAACTACGTGTAATTTAACCAGGTCATTGTTATAGAAGTGTCTGTACCAAGCCAGTAAAGTGAGATGTCATGTTTTTGTGTGTTAGGAATATCGATTTTTCCTCTTTCTATGATTTTGAGATTTTAGATTCCTCCGACAGTGTCAAACAAGGTCAAATTTCTACCAGACTCTATAACAAAGGAGACGACTTCAATATTGGAATTATAAATTTGCACAACGTTGATAGTAATATACCAGCCACTCGTTCATATGGAGCTTATATTTCACAAATTATACCATACACTCGAATTTGCACTTTGCATTCAGACTTTTAACAACATCACCGTATTTTGAGTACTAAGCTATTAAGTCAAGGATTTTTAAAGAATCGTCTGATGACGAAACAAAGTATGGGCAATTATATGTTGGTTCAAAGTTGACTATTGTTTCTCCACCAAGTTTTCTGACGGCCTTGTGTACGTATCTTAAACTGAAATAATAGTTAAAAGAAGAGTTTGAAAATACCAAAGGGGTAATCAGAATCCGTATATCAAATAAGAACAGACAATACATTGGCCAAAAGAAAAAGTACAAAAGAACAAACAACGATCTACAAAACATATACATAAAACTAAAGATCGTGTAACACGAACCCCACTAAAAACCAGGGTGAACTCAAGATGCTTTGGAAGGGTAAGCAGTTCCTGCTCCTCTAGTGGCACCCGTCGTGATAATCCATAGCGGTCAAAACTAAAGCTAGACTTTATATATATCTCACTTTTTTGTTATAATAAAACATCAACTATAAAATGTATTGAGTGAGTGAGTGATCGTTGTTTAACACCAATTCAGCAATTTTTCAGCCTATCATGGTGAGAACAAGTTAATTTTCAATGAGATGATGATGAAATCCGCTTTGTTCTAGAACGACACGCTGATTTGGATTTTTATAGTGCTAGTTCAATGAAACAACAGTCCGCGGATAGACATGTCGATCCACTCGGACACATTATTCTGATTCCCAGCCGACCAGTCTTTGCTCCTTCTCCTTAAAACTGTGTGAGAAGCAACATATACCCATTTTATACTGCTAGGTTTGACCCGACCAGGGTTCGAACCCACGATCTACCGCACTCGAGACGAGCACGCTAACCATTACGCCATAAAATGTATTGACATATTATGGTCATACCTTTGCACAAATCATACTAAATGATACTCAGATTGTGCAAACGTGGTAGATTGTTGAAAGCGTTGTCCTCTATCACTGATATATCATTGTACTCTAACCGTCTATAAATAGTGAACAAATGTTTATACTTTATTTAATCTGTGGCGTTCTGTTCTGTCTTAAGCAATGCATAGAACAAAATATTTCGTAATATTGAGTTGTTTCAATTAAATGTATTTATATTCTTGCTAAGAAAAAATAAGCAACTCGTTCTAATGATTGATTGATTGATTTTTTGGTGTTTAGCGCCACTTTCAGCTATACCATGGCGACCAGTATTAGTGGTGGAAGAAGCCAGAGAATCCGGAGAGAACCACCGACCATGGTCCAGTAACTGGTAAACTTTTATCACTTGCGGCTGCGAGTCGAGTGCACCTTTTTGTAATTTACAAAGCCTGGCACGAACCCACGCCATATTGGTGATAGGCTGGTATGAGTTGCTAGGTAATCCAACTACCTAACTCATTGAGCCACCCGGGCTCTCGTTCTAATTAATTAAAATTTAAACTAGAGGCTCCCAGGAGCCTGTATAGCTCACCTGGGTATAATAACAACATCAGTCAATAAAACTTGATAACTTCGGTCAAAAAATAGCAAATGTAGCCAGTCATTGCAGACCCCCTCTCCAAAAAAATTTGGGCAGAGGTTCCCCCTGTAATGTAAGTTATCAACATTGCTGTAAAGAAAACATAAATGTCAATGATTCTCAAAATTTCGCTTTTGCTACTTCACATTTTGTAATAGAGTTGCTTCCCTTTGATTATTTGAGTAACCAAAAGCAGTGCAAGTCAACAAACATTTTCAACTGTGGAACTTTTTTGGAGATCTTGACATGCTGAACATTTTTGCAGTTTAAACTTTCCCTATATCTCTAATAGTTTTTGAGATATAAGATGAAAGTATTAAAATTTAGAACATTTGATGAAAAAAGGGCAATAACTCCAAAATGGGTAATGGGATTTACTTAAAAATTGCAGGGTAGGTAGATCTTGACATGCTGCACATTTTTGCAATTTAAACTTAACCTTTATCTCTTATAGTTTTTGAAATACAAGACGAAAAGTATTAACATTTTAGATTTCTGATATTATTAACGGTTTTTGAGTTATTACTCAAAAACCTGCAATTTTACCATATGTTCTACTTTTAGTAACAGCGGCCATGTTGATTGGTGCACGGCATCACCGGACACAATTTTGAAACTAGACACCCTAGTGATGATTCAGACCAAGTTTGGTTCCAATTGGTCTAGTAGTTTCAGAAGAGAAGATCTTTGAAAAAGTTTACGACGGACGACGGATGCCAAGTGATGGCAATAGTTCACCTGCTAAAAAGTTATTATATTTTGTTGTGGAATTTGAATATTTTGCGAAGATTGTTCGGTAAATTGCAAGATAAATTATACATAATTGTACATGTATTGTAAGTTATAGAATGTAATAGAACAAGAGGAATACTTACATCTGATAAAGGTTCGTCAAGTTGTGGAACGTCTCTGATTTGATTGATGCGATGTTATTGTATTGCAACGAACTGCAAGAAAAACAATACACAAATACAATCAAAATAAATTTAAAACGATGATACTGTGCGTAGATGTACATGTTTTTTTTATTTCAACGTAATACATTGAATAAAGTAAAATAAGTATATAGTAAGTCTTCGAACATTGATGATGTTATTGATAAAATGTTTGTTTGTTTGTTTGATGGTGCTTAATGCCACTTTCAACAATATTTCAGCTATATCGTGGCCGTCTGTTTTCTTGGTGGAGGAAACAGGACCCGGAATGGTGATAGGCACTGATTGCATAGGTAGTTGTAAATCCAACTGCCATGCGATCATGGACACAACGACCCCTTGATAAAATTAATAACTTAATATACCACACCGTCAGAACAGATCCTATATCTGGTGGGGAAATTGTAGACATATTGCCAAAGTCGATACCTCTAACACACATGTGCATGAACTCTAATACTGACGTTGCATGGTTGACATTATTTTTACTTGTGTGTTTTAGAGAACTAAGCTTCTATGCTCAATACAGAAGTCTGCAAACAACAATATAAATTGGAGAGAACATATAAATGCCAGTAGTCATTTGTAAATATATTTATTTCAAATCGGGTCATATTAGAATAATACCCTCAGAGTCCTGATTCGTGTTGTTTGTATGACTACATACACCAGTACTCTATCTAACTTAATATCTATGTTGAAAAAAACTGCCATTATGTCATCTTTGATCCATTATCTTCTTAATTTAAAAAAAAAGTGACATTCGGGAAGCTGCTGAGCAAATAGTCTACGAGTTATTATATTATGTGGAAATTTTAGATATGATTTTGCAAAATCATTTTCAAAGTCAGTGTCTCTGGAATAAAAATGAGGTTTATTGGATTCTTTTGTGTTTGTTTTCCTGTTCACATCCTGAGGCTGACATATAATATATATCGTCACAGTATGCGTTTTCGTGCGTCATCTGTTTTCGTTTTATCCATTTTATTTTGATTTCCACAGCGCACGCATTATTTTTGACGTATCTTCCGGTTTCTATTTATGGAACATAAACAAGACTACAGCGTGACATCTGTAAAAGATGTTAAAGTTTGCTTTTAAAGACGTAAGTACCAAGAACAGTGAACCTATGGTACCTACTGAACCATACTTTTTGTAATGCTAAAATTTTACTTCATTTATAAAGTAGCTGGAAAAAAATCCAGAAGGGCTATATAAAATTTAACTATGTCATCTGCCTCTCAGACACCGGCTCTTCCTGTCATGTAACTGTCATGGGGTCACTGATCGTACTTGTAAACAAAGGAGCTGACTGAAATGTGCCTGTTTCTTATATAAAATACATGTCACTTTGCAGTGCATTGTGGTTTCAGCACTAAAAAAAAACATCAAAAGTAAACACAATTTTGAAAGTGGTAATTTTCAAACATTCTGTTATTTTATTTAGATGTAGTATGATTTGGTAGATGGCCAGAACCATGAAATTTTAAAACCAGCCATTTCCGGATTATATATTCGTTTCCATCCCGTATATCGGCCTTGTTTTTACTTCACACGAAAACAGATGACGCCATTTTACTGACAACAAAAGTTGACAGATAATCGAGAGTATATTAAAATACAAGAATGGTTTTAAAAACAATCTTATGTACAAAGAAATATTTAACTAGCCATTCTTTGAAAATTCGAATCGTCATATGAATGAAGGGTTAACACTGTTAATCGCTATATCTGAAAATCGATAATAGCACGAAAACCGATAACACAATCACAGGCACTTGTTTCTGGTAATTTTTTTTTACCTAGATATTACAAGGTATGTAACCGTTCATTTGTAAAAAATCTAGGTCATCGCAATTTTCGCGTTTTTTCAACTCGACGGACGTCAGCATGGAGGAATGGCCTACATCATCTGAAACTACGATAATTTATCTACAAAATGATGTATAAAACACCTACCTTTGCTGAACCTCAACAATGCAACAGACCTTTTTCCACAGGTCAGTTATCAGCTTTCATCATCCAGTTGGTCACCTGGCAAGTTCTAACCCGCAGTGAATGAAAAGTTCAAGGTCGAACTCAGGTAAAGTATTTGATTGGTCGAAGTTTCTCATTACATTTAGCAAGCTGGAATTCTGAAGTTTATTTTTATAATTTTTCATCAAAATGGAGAAGATGCAAAAAGAAACATGTGATGCTGTATTAATTTTCCCGCCTATAAGACTTTCAGTCCTGTTGATATACTCCAGGGGAAAATCCTGAGGTTGTATAGAAAGTTCACAAATTTTTGAATTCTAAAAATAACCACAGATTTGCATTCAAACTACACTTTTATTCTAAGAAATTAAAACACTTTTATTTATTTTTTTTATTGGAATGCAATATATATAATTTTCTAACATCTCAGTATTTTTTATAGCATTTTTATTACAACTTATCTTATTTTTTCTTTCACTGCAGGTTAGAACTTGCCAGGTGACCAACTGGATGATGAAAGCTGATAACTGACCCGTGGAAAAAGGTCTGTTGCATTGTTGAGGTTCAGCAAAGGTAGGTGTTTTATACATCATTATGTAGATAAATTATCGTAGTTTCAGATGATGTAGGCCATTCCTCCATGCTGGCGTCCGTCGAGTTGAAAAAATGCGAAAATCGCGATGACCTAGAGTTTTTACAAATGAACGGTTACGTACCTTGTAGTATATATATAGTATCTAGGTAAAAAAAAATTACCAGAAACAAGTGCCTGTGAACACAATGCTAAGTTTTGATATATAATCAAATGCTATGTTGTATGTTCGTAATATCAAGCTGTGAATACTAATTTCATTTTGGATACATTTTTTTTCTGTGATAAAACAACTGTCAAAACCAGGTGTGTGGCAAAGTCCGTGCACAGGGCCTTGTCACTATCCAGGTAAATATACTATCAATGTATAAACATATACAAGGGCGGACATCTTTTTTTACCCCCGCTCGCTTCAAGTCGTGTTTGTTTTTTAAATTCCTTCTAATATCTTCAAAACCCTGTTTGGTTCAACTCCCAAGACCTTATTCTTTTAAAAAAATATCATGACCTCCCCTCGACTACCTCTTGTGAAGGCGCAGCGGTCGTTTTTGTCAGGAATTTGCCCGAGTAGAGAACAACGTGGACCCAAAGTGAAAGTAACAGCGCCACCTAAAAAAAACCCGGAAGTTCGGAACTCTCGGGGCTTTAGCTTTGAGGTAAGGAAAATACTGTTAAGATTCAAACATTATTAAACGAGCGGGACGATTTGAAGTGAAAACTGAACATTTTTGACTTGTACATACAATGAATGATAAATGCCATTTTCAAGGCTTTTTCTTGATTGCTGTCCATTTTCTTTAATTTATCATTTCGTGTGTTATTTCCCGCGGTATCTTATACTTAGAAACACGATAACTAGCGAGAAAACCAAATATCGAATGGTAAAACCCCGAGAGTTCTGAACTTCCGTTTTTTTATAGGTGGCGCTGTTACTTTCACTTTGGGTCCATGTTGTTCTCTACTCAGGCGAATTCCTGACAAAAACGACCGCTGCACCTTCACAAGAGGTAGTCGAGGGAGGGTCATGATATTTTTTGAAAAGAATAAGGTCTTGGGAGTTGAACCAAACAGGGTTTTGAATATATTAGAAGGAATTTAAAAAACAAACACGACTTGAAGCGAGCGGGGGTAAAAAAAGATGTCCGCCCTTGTATATGTTTATACATTGATAGTATATTTACCTGGATAGTGACAAGGCCCTGTGGTCCGTGTGTAGGCTAAATATGAAAACAACATCTATCAATCACCATTTGTTTTCTTTGTCCGCCATTCAAAAAAGGCACTGGCTACGATTACCCGGATTTACCTGGATTGGGTATTAAATAACGGAAAATTAGGATTACCTGAAAGACTAAGTACCGGAATAATTCCGGTTCAGGAACCTATTTCACGGAAACAAATCGGGTAATCGTAATTTTATTTGTTAGAATTACCTGGTCTTATTATTACCCGGAATAGTTGTATGTAAATAAGATATTAAATCTTATTTATTGTTGTTGTTGATTTATTTTATAGGTACCAATTTTATTATAAACTTTCATTCTGAATTTAATTTGTCCACAGTCACTTGAAGTTTCAAAAATAAAAAAAAATAAGAAAACCTTCGAAAAAGTTTGGTCATCTATAACAAAGGAAAGGAACTTGATAATTTCTTATGTAATTCCATCTTTGTAAATATATTCTTAGTAAGCTAAACCCAACTAAAGCTGCAGGACCAGACAATATAACACCAAGAGTCTTGAAAGAACTTGCACCAAATAGCACCAATACTTACAGTCATATTTAAAATATCATATGAATCAGGAACTATACCAGCCATATGGAAAACAGCAAACATCTGTCCTGTATTTAAGAAAGGGAAAAAATTTGAAGCCATCAACTACAGACCAATCTCGCTCACATGTATTTCATGCAAGCTGATGGAACACATCATTACCAGCCATATAATGAAACATGCTGACACACACAATATCCTCTATCCGCTACAGCATGGATTCCGGAAAGGCCTATCATGTGAAACCCAATTAATTGAATTTGTTGATGACATCACACGAAACATAGACGCAGGTAAACAAACCGACTGCTTAATACTGGACTTTTCAAAAGCCTTCGACAAGGTCAGCCATAGCCTCCTTCAACATAAATTAGATCACTACGGCATACGTGGAAAGACCGGTGAGTGGATCAAGACCTTCCTCTCAGACCGAAGCCAGTCTGTCGTTATTGAAGGAGAGTCATCAGATAAGATACCGGTGGAATCGGGAGTACCCCAAGGGTCAGTCCTAGGCCCAGCTTATTTCTTTTTTATATAAATGACATGCCAGAAGGGTTAACATCAAAAGTGAGACTTTTCGCAGACGACACAATTGCATACTTGACAATTTCATCAGACCAAGATGCAAGAACGCTTCAATCAGATCTAGATAAGCTAGAAAAATGGGAAACATCATGGTTAATGGCATTCCATCCAGAAAAATGCAATGTTCTAACCATTACAAAGAAAAGAAATCCAATAAAGTTCAACTACACTCTCCACGGACATTCACTTGAACATGTGACCTCAGCAAAATATCTCGGCTGTACAATAACATCTGATCTAAAATGGGGACCGCACATCAACAACATCTGCAACAAAGCAAACTCTACCTACCGTCAGCTTCCTCAAGAGAAATCTGAATATTGCCAACAAATCAGTCAAAGAAAGGGCTTATCAGTCACTAGTGAGACCATCCTTAGAATACTCTAGTGCAGTATGGGATCCACATCAACAACAGGATAAACAACGCCTAGAAAGGATACAAAGAAGAGCTGCAAGATACGTCACTAACAGATACTACAACACCTCATCTGTTAGTGATATGCTCGATCAGCTTGAATGGCCATCTCTAGAAAGCCGAAGAACAAACTCCCGGCTTACCATGATGTATAAAATGACGAAACATCTAGCAAATGTTGACATTAGTGACAAACTTATACCACTCCAAAGACCATCAAGAAATTGTAACACCCTGGCATTCAGCATTCCATCATGCAGAACATCCATACGGAAGGAATCATTATATCCAAGAACCACCAAGGATTGGAATGCTCTAAAGGACGCCAGTTTTGAGGCACCGAGTCTTGAAGCTTTCAAGGCTTGCCTCCGTCAGTAAGCTGCCAGTGCCGTTTTAACCTCACTGTAAATATTCCGCACACAAATTTTGTAGTTTTTACATGCGCACACCCAAAGTGGCAGAATAGTCAATCAGATGACGGAGGCCGCTCAACGGAAGAAGAAGAAGAAGTATATTTCATATCTTTTTGATGTATTGATTTGAAATGTTTTATCAATTACAAATTTATATATAATAATAATAATTCTTTCAATTCTTTATGTCCAATAATGAAATCCCTAGAACTTCCGGGTAATAATAAGACCAGGTAACTCTAACAAATAAAATTGCGATTACCCGATATTTTCCCGTGAAATAGGTTCCTGAACCGGAATTGTATTCCGGCACTTAGTCTCTCAGGTAATCCTAATTTTTCGTTATTATTACCTTATCCAGGTAATCGTAGCAAGAGCCTTCAAAATAATTTCCGAATTATCTTGCGATATCTATAGTGATGAAAATAATTCTACAAAGACGTTCGACGAAGCTACCATCTTGAATACACCCCAGGTTCCGTCAATGTGTTGGAATTCAAATGATAGCGAATTGCGCTTCATTCCTTATTCTTTCTAACACAAACTCGTCAGTTTATTCCTTAACCATGAGATATCTAGACGACACCAGAGCTCTAAATTAATTTAATAGCACCACTGTATTATGTTGATGGAGTTTACATATCTAAACAGGTGATTCGTTTTATCCGAATGATGGTAGTTTCATTATTTTACTGATTTACGTCTATGATTGCAATTTACAGTTCCTAAGTAATGTAATTAATAAATAAAACTAAGGTTCTCCTCGCCGATGCATAGATGACCTGTGTCCATGTTGCTTAACGTCAAATGGGCAATTATTCAGCTATATTATTGCGAGAACAAGTTACGTTTCAATGATATGATGATGATGATGATGAAGTCAACTTTGTACTAGGCCAACAGTTTAATTGGATTTTTGAAGTAGCTCACTGAAGCTACATTCCGCGGGTAGACATCATACATTATCCTGATTCCGAGCCAACCAACCTTTGCTATTAGTCCTTTTTGTTGTGTGCTGCGGAGAATCAACAAATGACTTATTTGGTTTGACCCGACCGGGGATTTGAACCCACGATTTACCAAACTCGAGGCGAGCACACTAACCATTACACTACCGATGTGGTTTTCAGAATAACACTGGCACAAAAACGATTAATTGTATTCACTTAGACAAATCTAAAGTAACATAGGAACAGATAGGACAAATACGGAAAGGTCACAATCCGGATTGACAAAAATACTGACAGTGAAACTCCAACATTAACATTATAAGTGAAATAAATTGACAAAATATATAGGTGATGTACTCGCGGGTTAGGGGTATCGATTTCTCGTTGATTTTGATATTTTATTTCGGTATTTTTTGTTCTTCATTTTATTTATAGGACAATTATTTATTCAACTTAAAAAACCGGCCTTCAGTAGATGCTAAAGAACACCGAAAGACAATTAAGAACGGACAATCCAGAGCCAGAGACACAGGAAACATTGGGCACAAGACACAGAACGAAGGCAAAAATACAAAATAAAAAGCAAAAAACAAAACAAAGCAAAGCAAAAAACAAAACAAAACAAAACAAAGCAAAAAAAAAAACATACAACACAGAAAACTAAAAATATAAGCAGCAAGATGTTATTAGACTCGAGTTTCCTTTAAGGAACACAGACCCACAACTGTCATGAAATCCAAATGGGCAAAGTAGAGGGGGGGGGGGGGGGGGGGTTAACGCCAATTTCAGCATTATTTCAGATATATGAGTCGTGACGGACAGTTTTATTGGTGGAGCAAACCAAAGTACCAGAGGAAAACCACAGACCTGCCGTAAGGTACTGACAAACTTTATGACAGTGTTGTATCGAGTACACTTTCCCATGGGCCAGATTCGAACTCGCAATTTTAGTGGTGATAGGCACTGATTGCATATGTAGTTGTAAATCTAACCATCACACGATCTGCTATGATAGATTCTGGTTTTAGGTCATCTAATATAATAAATGTTTTGCTATCCAACCGTTCGGCTAATAATCGGTACATTGACGTTTGAGATTATTACTCAGCAAAAATATCAATGATCGTTCTATATCGCATGTTATTATCAAAGTATTCCCTGGGTGTATATTTAATATATCAGTTGTAAAGATCAAAGTGAAAATATTGTAGCACTGTGACAAATACAGATATATAGGTTTTAATTTATATGCAAACAGTCTATGATTTGTGTATGTATGCATAACTATATATATGCTGCTTTGCTATTTGTGCTATTTATGTATGGTTAGCCAAGTGCTGTTTTGTTATTTCTGTTTTTATCCCCTCGCCAACGAAGTTGCGAAGGGATATAGTAACGCTACCGTCCGTCCTTCCGTCCTTCCGTAACATCCTTGTGAACACTCTAGAATCAACATCCTTCAATAGATTTTGACCAAACTTGGTACATACTTAGTCCTTAAGAGATTCTGGAACCCTATTGATTTTCAAGGTCATAGGTCAATGTCACCGGTCAAATTTTTACCACATAACATCCTTGTGAACACTCTAGAATCAACATCCTTCAATGGATTTTGACCAAACTTGGTACATACTTAGTCCTTATGAGAGTCTGGAACCCTATTGATTTTCAATGTCATAGGTCAAAGGTCAAGGTCACTGGGTCAAATTTTTACTGCGTAACATCCTTGTGAACACTCTAGAATCAACATTCTTCAATGGATTTTGACCAAACTTGGTACATACTTAGTCCTTAAGAGATTCTGGAACCCTATTGATTTTCAAGGTCATAGGTCAAAGGTCAATGTTACCGGGTCCAATTTTTACCGTGTAACATTCTTGTGAACACTCTAGAATCAACATCCTTCAATGGATTTTGACCAAACTTGGTACATAGTCCTTAGGAGAGTCTGTAACCCTATTGATTTTCAAGGTCAAAGGTCAAGGGTCAAATTTTTACCGCATAACATCCTTGTGAACACTCTAGAATCAACATCCTTCAATGGATTTTGTCCAAACTTGGTACTTAATTAGTCCTTAAGAGAATCTGGAACCCTATTGATTTTCAAGGTCATAGTTCAAAGGTCAAGGTCACAGGTCAAATTTTTAGGCGAGGGGATACGCCACGCTTCGCGTTGCCCTTGTTAAAATATCAATCTATGTTGCATCTGTATATATAAGCTTCCGACATTAAATAAAAATGACTTTAATTTACCTTAAATATTTTAGCCTATTTAGTAGCCATTGATGCACGTAATATAATCTATCAAAATCAGTGGATAATATAGATGGTTTAATGTTTCCTTGATGTGACATTATGACACGATAATTGCTATATTTAATATTAATTTATTAAATTACAGTAAGCTCAAACATGGAAAATGTTAGTCGTCTATAACACATAATGTTGTTTAATACACTCTAAGTAACTTTACGAGTGAAAATCATAAATGTTGTTGAATAAGGAAATTGTGGAAGACGGAAAGACCAACAGCGCCGCATAACCTGTGTGCGACCTTGCCCACATCCGTAAACAGTAATTACCGTCGTCTTTCTACAAAGTGTACTATCATATTTGTAGTGTTAGACATGTTAGAATTGAAATAATTCATGGAAGCCATAATTTGTTGTGAGTTTTAACATGGATATTGGTAAATTGCATCCCTCGCTTCCGCTTGGAATGACATACTAATATGCCAACCTATGTGAAAGCTCAAGACACACAATGGCTTCCATGAATTCATTTCTTAATTGGAATCATGTTTTCATGCATCAGTCTTTTCTTTTAATTTAATGACAGAAATTCTATAAATACATAACATTCGTATGCTTAACATTTTAGCATAGATTTCCTACAAATGCTTGGTAAAGATAGTTTCTTTAACAGCATCATTGCGTGGGTAAGGCGTTGTTGTGCATAGACAACTGTATGACTGCTGTTTGACAGCAAGATTTCAAAATAGAAAAAAAGTACACCAACTGAAATAACAGAAGAAATAATAAACAGCAGTTTTCAACAATTTTAACATCTACATTCACTAATTTAAAAAAAATACCACATTGTAGAAATAGCGGCAAAATCGATGCCCTCAACACACACAAAAAACCACAAAAGCAGCCCAATTCAAATTAGATCTCCACTTGCCGATTTTTTTTCTTGGCCGATGAGATCTAATTTTAATTGGATTGTCACAAAAACAATATCGGATGAAAAATTAGTTTTGATAGGTAACAGGTCAAATCGTCCCCAGATATTAACTAGTTAAACTGGTATTACAAGACAATATACGTATGTATACATACATGTATAAGATGCATAAGATAAATTCATAGTAATTATTACTGAAATTTACAGTTCCTAAATAATATAATTATTAATAAAACTAAGGTTCTCCTCCCTCAATCATATGTGACTCTAGACGATCTTGGCTTTGTCCTATTTAGGCTCTTTCGTTTAATTGCTGTCAAAACCTTTTAAATTATTTGGCTTTCCAATCTTTCGATTTTGGACATATACCTGATGATGGTTATTCCAGAAACCCATCATGTGGACTACGTTTGATATCTACGTTTTGTTTGGAAACATTATCAATTAAATAGGAAATATGATGTGAAATTGCACATATAATCATATGGCGTGCTTCATTTCATTGAAAGCTGTCTCCATAAATGCAAAAATAGAATTAAACAAACGTTAAAGTAAACCGAAATGGCAATCCATGTTCAATCCAGAGGCACTGGCAACATTGGATACAAGATAAAGCAAAACACACAAAACAAAAAATTAAAAACATGAACAACCCGGACCCTATTAAAATCCGGCTGTGAATCTAGGTGCTGGCGAAAGGTAAGCAGTTCATGTTTCTTATACAACATCCGTCGTGTTAAAACATAGTCATATAGGCACACGTCTTGCCGGTGACAGAGGAAAGAAAAATACACGTAAAATGGAAAAGATCCATTGCCAATTGAGATATGGTTAATTTGTAACGATCAACCAGTTCGTGATGACGACAGTAGACTTTTTGGAGCGATGACGTAAACTTCGAAGCAAAGTTGTCTTGTTTGAGTAGACGATTATTACCAGTTATTAACTTTTATTCAATTGTGTTACTCAGATTCTCTTGATAACTATTGAGTGCTTGCGTCATTTCAAGATATAGATATATAGATAGGATTTCAAATCTTTCAATCCATCCCAATGTTCGTTGAAATATTGTACATTAAAAGACGTCATAACATGTATAATATAAGTGTTAAAACGATGTCCATAACTAAAACAGGTGTCATAAAAGGTTAACGCCCATAACTAAAAAGGTGTCATAAAAAGTAAATGCCCGTAGCTAAAAAGGTGTCATAAAAGGTTAACGTCCGTAACTATATATATAAAAAACGTATCATAAAAGGTTAATGTCCGTAACTATAAACGGTTTGATCAAAGGTCAATGTCCGTAACTAAAAACAGTGTCTATAAATGTTAACGTACGTAGCTAAAAACGGTGTGATAAAAGATTAATACCCGTAACTAATAGGTGTCATAAAAGGTTAATGTCCGTAACTAATAGCAAAACCACGATGATGTGTTGATACGGTTTACATTTAGAAACATCAACTAATTATTGTTATTACTATGTCTAATTAAGGACATTCTTTGTTATTTTAGGGTTATGCTTTACAACTTGATTTAGAACTTCTTATATAATGTGAATATTGAGGAAAATAAAGAATCCATAACTCAGATACATTTTAGTGTTTTTATTCATTTACAACTGAGGAGGAAACACTGCTACATTTATATTCCTACAAAGAAAGATAACTCTTACGGTTTCAAGTACGTCACACAGGTAAAGCTATGTATAAATATACAAATTAAACACTTTACTGATGTGTCGGCGTAGTCAAGTGGTTACTTCGTTTTGAATGGTCAAAAATCTATCTTTCACATGGATATTAATGGGTTCGAATCCCATAAGAGCCACTGACGCTTTCCGGCACATTTTTGTCATTTCTTTTCAAGCCTTTCGGGGTTTTTTTCAAATAATGAGAATACGCATTTGTGAGGGCACACAAGAAAAAACAAATCATTTAAATGTATTCTTTGATTTTCTGAAGTATTTTAAATATAAAGCCATGTAATACATTTTTTGAGTATTAATTAAAAGTAGAATAATGAAATAAGATTGTACTTTAACTCTTTAGTAACCTACAAGAAACGGAATTGGTGTTATATAATAAATAAATAAACCATGTCAGGGACGAGTGGGCGGGTGATACCCTCGGGGACAAATAGTCCACCAGTAGAAATATCGATCCCCTGACAGTCAGAAAAACGTAAGATACAACAAACATGTATCTAAATTGGTGTGCAAGACAAGGGAAGATCTAAATGTGTGCCGGCTATTTTCTGAAATAACGTTCATCGGGTACGCTCATATGTAGTCAAAATATTGGACAGCTTGAAAAGAACATTAAGATTATACATTTTGTAATTGTTTGGGTAAGAGTTCCTTATGCCACCCCACCCCAAAATCTATGGAATTTGTATATTTAATGATTTTGATCACAAAGGGTTAGGGTTAGGGTTCGGGTAATTATACTATTTTTGGGTGGGATCACATAAGGACTCTTTCCATTTTTTGGGAATGGGTAGGATATAAATCTGACATGGAAAATGTTAGTCGTCTATAACACATAATGTTGTTTAATACACTCTAAGTAACTTTACGAGTGAAAATCATAAATGTTGTTGAATAAGGAAATTGTGGAAGACGGAAAGACCAACAGCGCCGCATAACCTGTGTGCGACCTTGCCCACATCCGTAAACATTAATTACCGTCGTCTTTCTACAAAGTGTACTATCATATTTGTAGTGTTAGACATGTTAGAATTGAAATAATTCATGGAAGCCATAATGTGTTGTGAGTTTTAACATGGGGTGGCAGGATATTGGTAAATTGCATCCCTCGCTTCCGCTTGGAATGACATACTAATATGCCAACCTATGTGAAAGCTCAAGACACACAATGGCTTCCATGAATTCATTTCTTAATTGGAATCATGTTTTCATGCATCAGTCTTTTCTTTTAATTTAATGACAGAAATTCTATAAATACATAACATTCGTATGCTTAACATTTTAGCATAGATTTCCTACAAATGCTTGGTAAAGATAGTTTCTTTAACAGCATCATTGCGTGGGTAAGGCGTTATTGTGCATAGACAACTGTATGACTGCTGTTTGACAGCAAGATTTCAAAATAGAAAAAAAGTACACCAACTGAAATAACAGAAGAAATAATAAACAGCAGTTTTCAACAATTTTAACATCTACATTCACTAAAAACTTTTATTTAAAAAAAATATCACATTGTAGAAATAGCGGCAAAATCGATGCCCTCAACACACACAAAAAACCACAAAAGCAGCCCAATTCAAATTAGATCTCCACTTGCCGATTTTTTTTCTTGGCCGATGAGATCTAATTTTAATTGGATTGTCACAAAAACAATATCGGATGAAAAATTAGTTTTGATAGGTAACAGGTCAAATCGTCCCCAGATATTAACTAGTTAAACTGGTATTACCAGACAATATACGTATACATACATGTATAAGATGCATAAGATAAATTCATAGTAATTATTACTGAAATTTACAGTTCCTAAATAATATAATTATTAATAAAACTAAGGTTCTCCTCCCTCAATCATATGTGACTCTAGACGATCTTGGCTTTGTCCTATTTAGGCTCTTTCGTTTAATTGCTGTCAAAACCTTTTAAATTATTTGGCTTTCCAATCTTTCGATTTTGGACATATACCTGATGAAGGTTATTCCAGAAACGCATCATGTGGACTACGTTTGATATCTACGTTTTGTTTGGAAACATTATCAATTAAATAGGAAATATGATGTGAAATTGCACATATAATCATATGGCGTGCTTCATTTCATTGAAAGCTGTCTCCATAAATGCAAAAATAGAATTAAACAAACGTTAAAGTAAACCGAAATGGCAATCCATGTTCAATCCAGAGGCACTGGCAACATTGGATACAAGATAAAGCAAAACACACAAAACAAAAAATTAAAAACATGAACAACCCGGACCCTATTAAAATCCGGCTGTGAATCTAGGTGCTGGCGAAAGGTAAGCAGTTCATGTTTCTTATACAACATCCGTCGTGTTAAAACATAGTCATATAGGCACACGTCTTGCCGGTGACAGAGGAAAGAAAAATACACGTAAAATGGAAAAGATCCATTGCCAATTGAGATATGGTTAATTTGTAACGATCAACCAGTTCGTGATGACGACAGTAGACTTTTTGGAGCGATGACGTAAACTTCGAAGCAAAGTTGTCTTGTTTGAGTAGACGATTATTACCAGTTATTAACTTTTATTCAATTGTGTTACTCAGATTCTCTTGATAACTATTGAGTGCTTGCGTCATTTCAAGATATAGATATATAGATAGGATTTCAAATCTTTCAATCCATCCCAATGTTCGTTGAAATATTGTACATTAAAAGACGTCATAACATGTATAATATAAGTGTTAAAACGATGTCCATAACTAAAACAGGTGTCATAAAAGGTTAACGCCCATAACTAAAAAGGTGTCATAAAAAGTAAATGCCCGTAGCTAAAAAGGTGTCATAAAAGGTTAACGTCCGTAACTATATATATAAAAAACGTATCATAAAAGGTTAATGTCCGTAACTATAAACGGTTTGATCAAAGGTCAATGTCCGTAACTAAAAACAGTGTCTATAAATGTTAACGTACGTAGCTAAAAACGGTGTGATAAAAGATTAATACCCGTAACTAATAGGTGTCATAAAAGGTTAATGTCCGTAACTAATAGCAAAACCACGATGATGTGTTGATACGGTTTACATTTAGAAACATCAACTAATTATTGTTATTACTATGTCTAATTAAGGACATTCTTTGTTATTTTAGGGTTATGCTTTACAACTTGATTTAGAACTTCTTATATAATGTGAATATTGAGGAAAATAAAGAATCCATAACTCAGATACATTTTAGTGTTTTTATTCATTTACAACTGAGGAGGAAACACTGCTACATTTATATTCCTACAAAGAAAGATAACTCTTACGGTTTCAAGTACGTCACACAGGTAAAGCTATGTATAAATATACAAATTAAACACTTTACTGATGTGTCGGCGTAGTCAAGTGGTTACTTCGTTTTGAATGGTCAAAAATCTATCTTTCACATGGATATTAATGGGTTCGAATCCCATAAGAGCCACTGACGCTTTCCGGCACATTTTTGTCATTTCTTTTCAAGCCTTTCGGGGTTTTTTTCAAATAATGAGAATACGCATTTGTGAGGGCACACAAGAAAAAACAAATCATTTAAATGTATTCTTTGATTTTCTGAAGTATTTTAAATATAAAGCCATGTAATACATTTTTTGAGTATTAATTAAAAGTAGAATAATGAAATAAGATTGTACTTTAACTCTTTAGTAACCTACAAGAAACGGAATTGGTGTTATATAATAAATAAATAAACCATGTCAGGGACGAGTGGGCGGGTGATACCCTCGGGGACAAATAGTCCACCAGTAGAAATATCGATCCCCTGACAGTCAGAAAAACGTAAGATACAACAAACATGTATCTAAATTGGTGTGCAAGACAAGGGAAGATCTAAATGTGTGCCGGCTATTTTCTGAAATAACGTTCATCGGGTACGCTCATATGTAGTCAAAATATTGGACAGCTTGAAAAGAACATTAAGATTATACATTTTGTAATTGTTTGGGTAAGAGTTCCTTATGCCACCCCACCCCAAAATCTATGGAATTTGTATATTTAATGATTTTGATCACAAAGGGTTAGGGTTAGGGTTCGGGTAATTATACTATTTTTGGGTGGGATCACATAAGGACTCTTTCCATTTTTTGGGAATGGGTAGGATATAAATCTGACATGGAAAATGTTAGTCGTCTATAACACATAATGTTGTTTAATACACTCTAAGTAACTTTACGAGTGAAAATCATAAATGTTGTTGAATAAGGAAATTGTGGAAGACGGAAAGACCAACAGCGCCGCATAACCTGTGTGCGACCTTGCCCACATCCGTAAACATTAATTACCGTCGTCTTTCTACAAAGTGTACTATCATATTTGTAGTGTTAGACATGTTAGAATTGAAATAATTCATGGAAGCCATAATGTGTTGTGAGTTTTAACATGGGGTGGCAGGATATTGGTAAATTGCATCCCTCGCTTCCGCTTGGAATGACATACTAATATGCCAACCTATGTGAAAGCTCAAGACACACAATGGCTTCCATGAATTCATTTCTTAATTGGAATCATGTTTTCATGCATCAGTCTTTTCTTTTAATTTAATGACAGAAATTCTATAAATACATAACATTCGTATGCTTAACATTTTAGCATAGATTTCCTACAAATGCTTGGTAAAGATAGTTTCTTTAACAGCATCATTGCGTGGGTAAGGCGTTATTGTGCATAGACAACTGTATGACTGCTGTTTGACAGCAAGATTTCAAAATAGAAAAAAAGTACACCAACTGAAATAACAGAAGAAATAATAAACAGCAGTTTTCAACAATTTTAACATCTACATTCACTAAAAACTTTTATTTAAAAAAAATATCACATTGTAGAAATAGCGGCAAAATCGATGCCCTCAACACACACAAAAAACCACAAAAGCAGCCCAATTCAAATTAGATCTCCACTTGCCGATTTTTTTTCTTGGCCGATGAGATCTAATTTTAATTGGATTGTCACAAAAACAATATCGGATGAAAAATTAGTTTTGATAGGTAACAGGTCAAATCGTCCCCAGATATTAACTAGTTAAACTGGTATTACCAGACAATATACGTATACATACATGTATAAGATGCATAAGATAAATTCATAGTAATTATTACTGAAATTTACAGTTCCTAAATAATATAATTATTAATAAAACTAAGGTTCTCCTCCCTCAATCATATGTGACTCTAGACGATCTTGGCTTTGTCCTATTTAGGCTCTTTCGTTTAATTGCTGTCAAAACCTTTTAAATTATTTGGCTTTCCAATCTTTCGATTTTGGACATATACCTGATGAAGGTTATTCCAGAAACGCATCATGTGGACTACGTTTGATATCTACGTTTTGTTTGGAAACATTATCAATTAAATAGGAAATATGATGTGAAATTGCACATATAATCATATGGCGTGCTTCATTTCATTGAAAGCTGTCTCCATAAATGCAAAAATAGAATTAAACAAACGTTAAAGTAAACCGAAATGGCAATCCATGTTCAATCCAGAGGCACTGGCAACATTGGATACAAGATAAAGCAAAACACACAAAACAAAAAATTAAAAACATGAACAACCCGGACCCTATTAAAATCCGGCTGTGAATCTAGGTGCTGGCGAAAGGTAAGCAGTTCATGTTTCTTATACAACATCCGTCGTGTTAAAACATAGTCATATAGGCACACGTCTTGCCGGTGACAGAGGAAAGAAAAATACACGTAAAATGGAAAAGATCCATTGCCAATTGAGATATGGTTAATTTGTAACGATCAACCAGTTCGTGATGACGACAGTAGACTTTTTGGAGCGATGACGTAAACTTCGAAGCAAAGTTGTCTTGTTTGAGTAGACGATTATTACCAGTTATTAACTTTTATTCAATTGTGTTACTCAGATTCTCTTGATAACTATTGAGTGCTTGCGTCATTTCAAGATATAGATATATAGATAGGATTTCAAATCTTTCAATCCATCCCAATGTTCGTTGAAATATTGTACATTAAAAGACGTCATAACATGTATAATATAAGTGTTAAAACGATGTCCATAACTAAAACAGGTGTCATAAAAGGTTAACGCCCATAACTAAAAAGGTGTCATAAAAAGTAAATGCCCGTAGCTAAAAAGGTGTCATAAAAGGTTAACGTCCGTAACTATATATATAAAAAACGTATCATAAAAGGTTAATGTCCGTAACTATAAACGGTTTGATCAAAGGTCAATGTCCGTAACTAAAAACAGTGTCTATAAATGTTAACGTACGTAGCTAAAAACGGTGTGATAAAAGATTAATACCCGTAACTAATAGGTGTCATAAAAGGTTAATGTCCGTAACTAATAGCAAAACCACGATGATGTGTTGATACGGTTTACATTTAGAAACATCAACTAATTATTGTTATTACTATGTCTAATTAAGGACATTCTTTGTTATTTTAGGGTTATGCTTTACAACTTGATTTAGAACTTCTTATATAATGTGAATATTGAGGAAAATAAAGAATCCATAACTCAGATACATTTTAGTGTTTTTATTCATTTACAACTGAGGAGGAAACACTGCTACATTTATATTCCTACAAAGAAAGATAACTCTTACGGTTTCAAGTACGTCACACAGGTAAAGCTATGTATAAATATACAAATTAAACACTTTACTGATGTGTCGGCGTAGTCAAGTGGTTACTTCGTTTTGAATGGTCAAAAATCTATCTTTCACATGGATATTAATGGGTTCGAATCCCATAAGAGCCACTGACGCTTTCCGGCACATTTTTGTCATTTCTTTTCAAGCCTTTGGGTTTTTTTTCAAATAATGAGAATACGCATTTGTGAGGGCACACAAGAAAAAACAAATCATTTAAATGTATTCTTTGATTTTCTGAAGTATTTTAAATATAAAGCCATGTAATACATTTTTTGAGTATTAATTAAAAGTAGAATAATGAAATAAGATTGTACTTTAACTCTTTAGTAACCTACAAGAAACGGAATTGGTGTTATATAATAAATAAATAAACCATGTCAGGGACGAGTGGGCGGGTGATACCCTCGGGGACAAATAGTCCACCAGTAGAAATATCGATCCCCTGACAGTCAGAAAAACGTAAGATACAACAAACATGTATCTAAATTGGTGTGCACGACAAGGGAAGATCTAAATGTGTGCCGGCTATTTTCTGAAATAACGTTCATCGGGTACGCTCATATGTAGTCAAAATATTGGACAGCTTGAAAAGAACATTAAGATTATACATTTTGTAATTGTTTGGGTAAGAGTTCCTTATGGCACCCCACCCCAAAATCTATGGAATTTGTATATTTAATGATTTTGATCACAAAGGGTTAGTGTTAGGGTTCGGGTAATTATACTATTTTTGGGTGGGATCACATAAGGACTCTTTCCATATTTTGGGAATGGGTAGGATATAAATCTGATATTATAGTTCATAATAATTATATTTGTCAGTGTACACAAATTCACATCGGGGAAATTTGTTGAAAAATATATAGGCAACAGCCTAGCGTTACGACGCACTGGTTTGGAGATAGATCATATTATAATACAAATATGAACAAAGGAAGGTATCTGATAAAGAAAAAAGTGCAAATTGGAGAAAAATATCTTTTACGAAATTAACGTTTATAAATATAATTTGGAGTAGGCATTGCCTAAATGCGAGCACAGCATTTCTGCCTGGCCAGTGTGTATATATTTGAGTGAAAGTTGAATATCACAAAATAATATGAGTAGGCATGGCCTATATAGGACAGGACGTTAGTATTTGAAATTAAATGATACTAAAAATACCTTTATATCCCCTATGGCATCCATTGGAAAGTTAAATGAAGTAGGATAGAAAAGTACGAGAAAAAAGTATGGAATCTTTTATTGTTGGACTAGGGACAGTGCAAACATTGAAGACTAACTAGTACTAGTACGCGGGTGGTATCAACCATTATAAAGCCTAAAGGGGGTAGTAGACGCCGGTGTCTGTAAAATGAAAGTATGGTCTTTTAAGTCATAAGAAAAGAGTTTTATTACGAAAATATCAATTAATGCTACCAACTGATACATAAGCAATATTGGCCTATACCATGCTATGTACAGCCGATACATGTTCATGAAGTGTAAATGATGAATGACCTACGGTCAGGGACGTCTTATCAGCAGCATAGGCCCCGGTCAAAGCAGTGCACTGATGCCCATATCTATACAAACACTCACAGAAATATAACTATAAATGGTCGCTAAAATTAAACATATATTTCTTGTATTGATACTTCCAACAAAATCAGTGTTTAAAAATAAAAAAATATGCCGTATACAACATACATAGATTAGCATGTGGTTCATTTGCTTGTGAGACCACCGGGCAACTGCCCATTGTGCCCATACATAAGACCGCACTGCGTACGGTTACTGTAATACTGATAATCTTCATTTCGACATTTTAAAGTATGTGTATTTGGGCCAATATTATGCTATCTCCAAGTGAACAAAATAGTTTTTAATTTTAAAAGAATTATATAGGTACCGCCGGCTTTCATCAGACATGTCTCTGCTTTCACATACAAAATATTTATCAATATTCAATATTTTTTTTATTGGAAAAAGCACAGTAGAGGCGTGATATATATATTAAGGCAGTATTCAGTATCGAAATCATACTCTTTAAAATTATCTCTGACAAGATTATACAGAGACATATATTCCTTCTTGTGTAATGTTATTACCTTTTAAAGTTTCAACAACAAGCTGGTTAATAATTTTATAGTATAATTGTAAAAAAAATGTCCTAAAGGGCTAACGTCGGTAAATTAAGTTTGACAATACCGAGATGGTAATCAGAAGCGGTAAATCTAAGGACAGACAATACAGAGGTCATAAGACGAAAAAACTTGTACAGTTCTGTCATCGTTTGTTTGACAAGTTTGAACTGCTTACCCTTCGCGAGCACCTGGATTCACCCCTGGTTTTTTGGTGGGGTCCATGTTGTTCTTCTTTTTAGTTATCGGTGTTGTGTTTATCTGTGTCTTGTACCTAATATTGCCAATGTCTCTGGATTTTCCGTTCTTGATTGCCATTGTCCTTTCGGTTTTCTCTAACGTTTATTTGAAAGTATCAACGTTTCAATTATTCTAGTTAGTGAAGAACAAATACTTTCATTTCTAACATAAGAAGTCAGTTTGCTTATAATTTTGTTTATCACGATTATCTGTATGTTTAGCTAGACATATAGACAATAACGAAAAGGAAATTCAAAACAGTGATGATAAACAATTCAACCATTATCAACAAAACTAACAACTCTCATCTCAAATCATTGAACTCACACATATCAAAACATGTCATTGAAATCTATGTTCTTGTTTGAGACAGACACAAATGTGTGGCTAAGTTAAACTGATTACTGTTAAAAGTAGATGACATTTAACCAATGTTGTAATACTTCCCTGCAAATGTGCTATTACACACAAAATGGTGATCATCATGTCAAGTTATGGAGTTACGATTATCTTCCTTAAATTTATGGAGTTACGATTATCTTCCTTAAATTTATGGAGTTACGATTATCTTCCTTAAATTTATGGAGTTACGATTATCTTCCTTAAATTTCCGACGGTTATTTTCTTGGTAACGAGACCATATATGGAACACACACATACAACAAAATCGTACAGATCAACCTTGCAGCTGAGTAATTCTTGACAACAACATGTTAGAATGGAGAAATTAACAGAAAACGATTTTACCTATTTCTACCCGACACCTCGAAAGTGAGTCCACAACAAAGAACAAGAGTCCAGAAGTACAAAATGATATTAAAATGCATTTTTATGATTTCTATCAAATAAATTTATATGTTTTTAATAAATTTCAAATATATTTCATAAATTACAGTGGCTTTTAAGATCCTTACAATGGAAATTGGGGTGAGACCAGAAATATTCGTTATCGGGCGATTGTAAAAGGAATGTCAATTACGAATCGCGCATGAAAAATTCCGGATGAATAAAGTAGTTTAGCGATAACTTTTAAAGAAGAAAGTTAAGAAGATGAAAATAAATAGTTATTTCATATATATATTATATTCTTGTTATAAAATTTGTAAATTTTATAAAAAAAAAAAATAACAAACAAAAACAAAAATAAAAACACTATATCAATGTTCTTACTTATTTTTTTCTTTTTCTCTCTTTTTGTTAGTTTTTTCTTAATACATTTTGCAAGAATAATATTTTTTTTTTATTTGCAAATTAACATTGAAGAATTCTAAGATTTGTACAATATAAATTAAAGTTATTGAAGACCATAATTAGCTAAATGAACTAAAAAGTAATTGTATTCCACTTTAACTTTTTTAGTAATGAACAAATACATTTATTGACAATCTACAAATTTTATGATATTCATTGTCTAATAGTAAAAAAATATAAAAGCAATCAAAAGAAGTTGTGAGGAAGTTAAAAATTAGAAAAATCTAAAACAACACAAGCCCACAAATTTCACTGATTGCACATAAAATAGTAAATTGTTGAGAAAGTTTAAGATTATAACCCAGAAGAAGAGCCACGTCCACGTCGTGGTGTCTGGAAACATTCATAAGAATGGCTAGGATCTCTACATAAGTAATTCATAAAATTTGTATAGAACAAACGTCTTTTTATTAATAAAAAAAACTTTATGTTATTTTTATTAACAAAAGACATTTGTTTTATAAAAATATACAATTTTTTTCTTTCTTTCTTGTTAATTTTTTATACAAATATTCTTAGAATATATATTTTTCAAAATTAACTTTGATGAAAAAGTTCAAGATTTTGACAGCTGATAATATAATCAATCCATACTAGAGATAAACATATTCTTATAAGCAATCACAGTAAAGACAATAACACCAAAGTCATTTTGAACAGATACACTAGTATGTCTTTGCTTTGAAAAAAATAAAGATTTTATCCATGAAATTAAAAATGTTGAAACATTGATTAAAAATTTAAATAAACTAAAACGTGATTGGCATTGCTCCAAATCCGGATATTTGATGCAGGTCCCGTAATTGACATTCCTTTTACAATCGCCCGATAACGAATATTTCTGGTCTTTCCCCAATTTCCACTGTAAGGACCTTAAAGGCCACTGTAATATATAAAATATATATGAAATTTATTTAAAACATATAAATTTATTTGATAGAAATCATAACCATGCATTTAAATATCATTTTGTGCTTCTGGACTCATGTGGACTCTTGTTCTTTGTTGTGGACTCACTTTCGAGACACCCATTTCTACCTCCGCCATGTTGTGATCCTTGTAACTGCAATTACCAGGATCAGTTTAAGCCAGTGATTTATACAAAGGGGAGTGCTAACCTTCTCTCCTTTCTTACAACATAACTACAATGAGTGCTCAACAATATATATACCTCTTTAAATTTGAAAAGTGTTACAGTAGGTAAGATTTGGTTACAAAAAATTCAAATTAACCATAAAAATTAAAATTTTACAACAGATTTTTCAGATTTTTGGAATTGTTATGGTTGTATATATAAATATTAGAATTGGACCAAAACTTACAAATATAACAATTTGAATACATGAAATAAATTTAAACTAGTATTACTGTGAGCACAGCTCACTAAGATATACCCCCTGCTCCCCACATCTGTCCAACCTATTTCCATAACCAAAACATTACGGATTGTTCCGACCAGAAATGAAAGGGACCCTCCTCTCTTCACCGGTAAGCTGCTGATAAAATTTCAAAACATTCTGAGAAACACTACTCAAGTTATCATACGACATAGGGTAAAATTCCTATTTTCCGTCATATCAAGTCCAATAACTCTGGAACGGCAAAAGTGAAAATCGTCAAAAATGAAAGGGATCCTCCTCTCTTCACCAGTAAACAGCTGATAAAATTTTAAAAGATTCTAAGAAACACAACTCAAGTTATCCTACGACATAGGATTTGTCTACAGACGGACGGACAGACGGACATGGTGAAACCAGTATACCCCCCTACAACTTCGTTGCGGGGGGTATAAAAATGATAAATTTGAAAGAGGAAGTAACTCTATTCAGATAGAAATATAGTGAATATCTAAATACATGTATTATCAAAGGCATGGTTGAAATATATGATATAATGAATATTACATTTACATGTCAAAATCTGTATCACATGCCGTATCAACCCTCGGGGTGATATAAGGTTCTCGGGTTGATATGGCATGTGATACAGATTTTGACATGTAATATTCAGTATATATCATAGAGAGAACAAAATATATTTGATGAGATGAACTAGACCAACATTCTTTGTTGGCGTTTTATAGTACTAGCTCACCGAAACAACAGTCCACGGGTAGACATGTCACTCCACTAGGACACATCATGATTCAAAGCCAACCAGTATTTGCTCTTACTCCTTAATACTGCATTCTTAGTGGAGAAGCAGCAAATACCATTTTTATAGTCATTAATTTGACATTATCAGGGCTCCAACCCACACATTGGATAGGGTTTGTTTCGGATTTGGTGTTTAATGTCGCTTTCAACAATATTTCAGTTATATCGTGGTGGAGGAAAATGGAGACCCCAGTGAAAATCACTGACCTGCCGCAAGTCAGACAAACTTGATCACATAATATTGTATCGAGTACACCTCACATGAACAGGATTCTAACTCACAAGAAGGTTAGTGGTGATAAGCATTGATTTCATAGGTAGTTGTAAATCCAGTTACCATACGATCACGACCATGACAACTCCCTCCACAATGAAGGTGAATTATAAGGTTGAATGTTCAGATCTTTATTAAGGTCATTATAACAATAGATTGTATTTTAAAGAATAAAACTGTCACAGTTGCAAATTTTATTTTGACTATATGTAATTATATAATAGATAGGATATATTATAACAAAGTCACATAAATTAAAATGACAAATGATATGTTCTTTTTCAACAAAATTTGCTACCATAAAACTAGCGATATACCTCTTGTCTTCTTCATTATACAACACAGTCGTCATTATTTCTTTGAAAATCAATTATCACAAAAATAATGTGCGAGATTACGATTTCCTCTATAAAGTGTCATCAGCAATACTTTTACAATATAAAGCTTTACAAATACACTGATTTTACAATATAAAGCTTCACTAATACATGGATTATACAATATAAAGCTTTACATTACAACAAGAGGAAGGAATACATTGCATAGTTTTAAGAAAAGTTTGAAGATGCCAAATTGGTAATAAGAGCAATAGATTGAAGGACAGACAACACAATGGCCAAAAGAAAAAGGACAAAAGTGCAAACAATGATCCACAAAACACTAAACAGAAAAAAAAACAAAGATTCAAAGGTTAATCTTAAATTAAAAAAATAAATTAAACTCACAAACATTTTAATTTCAATGTTCCTTGGATTATTTTGACTAGCAAATAGGATAGGCAATCAAACTAGGGTGGTTAACCTTAAATAAAAAACCTTGACAGATATTTAAATTTTCAGGTTTCTAGTTTCACTTTAGATTGGCGGAGTGGATTGGCAATTCTAGTTTCACTTTAGATAGGCAATGAATTGGTAAGGTAATATTGATAGTTTAACAATTTTTTCGGATTGTAATCTAGTATTATATACTTGTATATCAAAAACAAGACACAATGGTTATAAATAGAAGATGGCACTGTTCAAGTCATAGTAAGAATCTGTTTCTCTCTAAAAATAACGTGTATGTCTTTCCTATCAACTGTTTATTCCTTACATCAACCAGGATGTTCATTAACGATCAGTCTGTTATAAATGTGGATTAATTCCTTCTCGTTCTGTAAGGCTACGTCACACGAGGGGTATTATCCGTGGTAAAGAGTTTGTATTTTCTGCAGCTATCATACATCAGATTCCATCGTCATTCTACTGTCTGAACTAGAAACAGATATCTCACTATAGTTACTGTCTAAAGATGTTAAAGAGAGTTGTCTCCTCATGTGAGATGTTGGTCGAATACTTCCTTTTTTAGGACTAAAGAATCTACCAGGCGACTTCGGTCTATAAATAAGAAAACAAGAATATTAAAACATTAAATCATTCAACTTTACATATTGACTTTATTTATTCAGGGTTAGGGGTAGTGGTTTTGCTATGGTGTTTAATGCAACTTTCAACAATATTTCAGTTATATTGTGGCACTCAGTTTTATTGGTGGAGGAAACTGGAGAACCCTGGGAAAACCATCGACCTGTCACAAGTCAATGACAATCTTTATCACATAATGTTGTATCAAGTTCACCTCGCCTGAGCAGGGTTCAAACCCATGTTAGTTGTGATAGGTACTGACTGTATAGGTAGTTATAAATCAAACTACCATAGGATATTGACCACAACTACCTAGATTTTTGTTGTGAATTAAATACTGTTAATTCATATATTCTTCAGCAGCAAAGTGGCCTGGCTGGAGATTAATTGATTTTGATTATTGCTTAACATTCAGTGAGCAGTATTTCAGCTATACCCAGGAAGAGAACAATATATAAACACTATATTGAAATAAGGAAGGGATGGGCCAATAGGGGAATGAGGAAGGGATGGGCCAATAGGTGGATGAGGAAGGGATGGGCCATTAGGGGAATGAGGAAGGGATGGGCCAATAGGAAAATGAGGAAGGGATGGGCCAATAGGGGAATGAGGAAGGGATGGGCCAATAGGGGAATGAGGAAGGAATGGGCCAATAGGTGGATGAGGAAGGGATGGGCCATTAGGGGGTAACAACTTTTGATGGCCACTATAAAAGTATGAGGAGTTAAGTAGGGATGAAAATTGTAGTCTTTTGTAGCAGATACAAAGTGCCCACTCTTTTTTTCCAAAATCTACTAAAGACAGGAATGATCCTGGTTAGAAAATAAAATAAATGAAATCAATGAAAAATAGCTGAAACCATCTACACCCTCTTTCAAAATGGTAATTTTTTACCTGTTCTGACAGTGTCCAGCAACTTGTGGGAAACAATTTTTTGAGGAAAATAGCTGAGCTCAGTTATATAACTTGAAAAAAAATCATCCCTGAAAAGAGGTCTTGTAGAAGGTGTGTGGTACTCTACAAACATGGTACCCACTATGGTCCATCGTCTGGCCTTGCTGAAGAATGTGACAAAACCAGAACACAAATCTTAATATACTATCATCCTTTTACTTTAATAACAAAAATTTATGTCATGTTTATAAATCGTGGAACTATAACTAGGTTAGATACTGACCTATTTTCCTTGTCTTCATCCCTGAATTCATTGGAGATTCCATCATTTCCTTGTAATAGTATCAGCTCAGTTAAGTATCCTGTATTCAGAGACACATAGATAGTACCTCTAGTAATACCTTTACCTAGGAATCGTGGCCCCTGTATGTCTAAACATGTCTGTTTACCTCTGAAATACATAGTCAACATTTAATGATAGTGAGTGATTGTGAGCACCAACTCAATTTGTCAGCTATATCATGGCCAGAACAAGTTAATTTTCAATGAGATGATAATGAGGTCTGCTTGGTACTAGACCAACACACTTAGTTGGTTTTTTATAGTGTTAACTCACTGAAACAACAGTCCAAGGATAGACATGTTGCTCCACTCTGACACATTATTCTGATTCCGAGCCAACCAGTCTTTGCTCTTTCTCCATAATGCTGAGTGCTTAGCGGAAAAACAACAAATATCAATTTTACAGTCTTTGGTTTGACCTGATCTGGGCTCGAACCCACATTCTACTGCACTCAAAGCAGCACACTAACCATTGCACCACCGATGCGGTCATTCAATGATACATCGTAATCTTAAAAGTTGGTCCCAAAGAGGTTCAGATTATAAAGGCTTCGTTGCATAAGGGCTAAATTTCATGCCATTGATGAAACAATGGAAAAAAATGTAACAGACTAAAAATAGGCTTTTTATATCCAAACCATATTATCCATGGTTTGCAATATCAGGTGTTACCATGACGATATTCTTATACATAAAAAATCTCTAATCTACATACCTTGTTTCATTCTTATCAGCAGGTATAGTGACACACTGTACACTATTAAAATAGGTGACATACAGGAATGGTTCACTGTAGACTAAAAAAGTAAAAGTTTACATATTAAGTAATCTGTAAACAGTTTGAACTTAAGTTGTGAGTTCGAACCCCGTTCACTGCGAGGTGTACTCGATACAACATACATGATTGTATGGTAGTTGGATTTACAACTACCTATGCAATCAGTGCCTATCAGTACTGATGTTGTGAGTTTGAATCTCGATCAGGGCGAGGTGTATAACATTATGTGATAAAGTTTGTCAGTGACTTGCGACAGGTCGGTGGTTTTCTTCGGGTACTCCGGTTTCCTCCACCAATAAAACTGATCATCATGATATAACTGAAATATGTTGAAAGTGGTGTTAAACTCCACAAACCAACCTGTAAACAATCTGATGCCTACATGAAAAATATTACCTTCATTATAATTGTACACTTTCCCGTTTTTCCTTTCGTAAAAGTTGTTAATATAAGACAAAACGATTCTATAAAGTGACTTGGTTAACCGTAACAGCATATTTGTATCACAAATGACCGCTGAAATGTTCCATTGGTCATAATTACAATCTGGTCCTTTCCTCGTTCATGACTTATCACCGGGTTTGTAACATGACGGTGCCACATGTGGAGCAGGAACTGGTTATCCTTCAGGAGCACCCGAGTTCACCCTCAGTTTTCAGTGGGGTTCGTGTTGCTCAATCTTTAATCTTCTGTGTTGTATTTTGTAGATCGTTGTTTGTCTTTTTTTTCTTGGCCACCGAATTGTCTGTTCTTCTTTGAATTACGGCTTCTGATTACATAAGAAACAATTATATGAATGCAATATATGTACATTGTTGGAAAATTTTTAATTTATTTGCACGAGCTTTAGGAAGCAAATTAATTTAATATTGCCCAACAATGACGGTATATTGTGTTTATCCTGCAATATCACCTCATCGTTTATACTGTTACTGTTTCTTATTGTCGCTCTACATGATTGAGGTACCAGAAAAGTTTTATTAGATCCAAGACTTAATAACACTGAATTTTACTTGACCCCTTTATTAATCACACAATTGCAGGATAAAAACAGGTATTGTCTGTTGAAAATGCTGCTGAAAATTGACTGGTTCAAAACATAGTTAATTCTTTTTAGAAAAATACAAAACTCACCAAAAGCCAGGGGAAGACAACTCCATTTGAGTTCAGCTGGTCTACTACGTCTACCCTTTGAATCAACATAAAATCCAAATTCTAGAATAAATAATTTAAACAAGAGATCAATACATTCTTTTAGCAAATCAATAACCCATACCCCCTTTTATGTAAAAAATATAATAGCTACATAATAACGCTATGCATTTTTCGGAACAAGATTTTCCTAAGGAATTCATTAAAAACAAGGGCAACGCAAAGCGTGGCGTATCCCCTCACCTAAAAATTTGACCCGGTGACCTTGACCTTTGACCTTGAAAATTAACAGGGTTCCAGATTCTCATAAAGAACTAAGCATGTACCAAGTTTGGTAAAAATCCATTGAAGGATGCTGATTCTAGAGTGTTCACAATAATGTTACGTGGTAAAAATTTGACCCGGTGACCTAGAAAATCAATAGGGTTCCAGACTCTCCTAAGGACTAAGTATGTACCAAGTTTGGTCAAAATCCATTGAAGGATGTTGATTCTAGTGTTCACAAGGATGTTACGCGGTAAAAATTTGACCCAGTGACCTTGACCTTTGACCTTGAAAATCAATAGGGTTCCAGACTCGCCTAAGGACTAAGTATGTACAAGTTTGGTCAAAATCCATTGAAGGATGCTGATTCTAGAGTGGTCACAAGGATGTTACGGAAGGACGACGGTAGCGTTACTATATCCCTTCACAACTTCGTTTGCGAAGGGATAAAAAACCCATCGAAATCAGATGAAAAATAAACTCTCCATGTACAAATAAAAGAAACATCCATTTTTGTACCTTAGGGCCTCTTGTTTGGAAACGGATAGGGTCACAATACCCTAAATCAATTTTTTTGGGGGGTTGTATAAAAAAAAACCACTGACTGCAGCATTACAAAGTGACAATCATTTTTTCCAATTAAGTAACTTCTGATAATAGTAGCACATAAGTCATTACAGACCGGAACTGACAACAACCTGGATGTACCGATCTTGAATAAGTGGTTATTTTCTCTATGTACCAACCGATACCGCTGAATACAAGTTTTGACAGTAATTCAAATATAGACTATTTTTAAAAATAGAAAGAACAAAAAATTACCATGGAAACAAATGAGAAATTCTAAAGGTAATCCTTCTGGTGAAACTTTAACAACAGCCAAGGGGAAACTACTGTGTATAGCTGCTCCAAAAGCAGCAAATGCCAAAGAGTTATCTCTCTTGTCTACAAAATCTGAAATAAACAAAACAGTATATCATTTTTTTTTTATCATTCTCACAAATAAAATGAAAAGTAATCTTTACAGAATTCCTCAATAATATTCTTTTTGTAAATTTGGTCTTCGAAAGGTGTAATGAAACAGTCATGCATCTCCAAGAATTAAACTTTTGTTCTCTAAATTGCTTTTTTGGTCTCCTAAAATTGTAATAAAGAAACAACAAATACTTAAACAGAACTACTTATAAATATAGCTTAATAACTAATTCAGATTTTTTTATTATTAAAAAAAACTATTTCACCAGTGACTGAACAATACAACAACTCAGAAATGTGCTTGCTTACCGCACAAATGAGTGATATTACATTTGCGGTCAAGCATGAAATATTTTTGAAAATCTAAAACTGTTTAGTATGAAAAATTTCATTGCTTGTGGCTCCGGAAATGTCTAAAAAAAACTAAACTATATTTTTGTTTGCAAGCAATTGTTAAAACATTGGAAAAAATATATACTGTGACATCCTAACAGCAAGTTATTTCACATATTAATTAAAATCAGATTTACGCACACACAAAATTCACTAATAAACATACCTGTTATGTTAGGGTGTTCTAGGGTTAATCTGTAAAACTTGTCTGTGCCTATTACAGCAAAGTCATTAGCTAAACATACACAACTACAGGGCTCACTTGTCATAAACTCCTACAATTAACATAACCTTTGTTAATTTAAAAAAAAATGGTTGTATGGTTCACCTGGATGGATTAAAAAAAAATATTATTTACCGGTATTTCCTCCCGTTTTGCAGGTCCCTTTACTGGTCTCTCCCATGGAGGATCAACTTCATTTGCATAAATATAAAATCTCCTCTTCCTAAAGATAATCCCTGCCAAGCTTGATTCAACTTGGTTTAGTAGTTTGCAGTAGAAGATTAAAATGTGAAAAAATTAACGACGATGGAAACCATGCGATACTAAAGACTTACATGACCTTTGACTTGGTGAACTTAAAAAAATCTCAAAAATGGTTCATATGACTACATCTTTCACTATTTATACCCTCCTGGCTAGACTATCTCACATCGTGAGAACATTTTTCATTTCAAATGAAATGATGATGTCCACTTTGTATAGACCAACATGCTTAGTTAGATTTTTTATAGTGAAATAAGTCAGGCAGTACACATTTTCCTGATCCTGAGCCAGCCAGATTTTGCTCTTGCTGCTTAACGCTGTGTGCTAATTAGTGGAGAAGCAACAAATACCAATTTTACTGTCTTTGGTTTAACCCGAATCCAACGATCTACCACTATCAAGACGAGCATGTTTACCATCACCAATGATGTTAAATGTCTTACAGTCAACAGCTTTAACTTTTAAATTTTCATATTCAGCCTCTGACATAATCTGAAACTTGATGAAGGTGGTCAGTATTTGGTAGAAGTAGAAGAAGCATGGCTTTAAACTTAGATGACGCTAGGTTATAAAAAGATCAGGAACCTACGAAAGATAGTTGCTTAGAAAAGGGTTACAGACAAACAAATTGTTCTGTGTTACCAACAACTCTATTAGATACCATTTTACGTTAGACCGTGACAGACAGACAGATTGTCCACGGTTACCCACAATTCCATTAGATATTGGTTTGCATTAGACACTAACTCTATAATTATCTTACTTTTCTCAGACAAAATGACTTCATTTCAGAGTTATACTTCATTAGGAGAACTCGGTCTGCCATTCCAACCACCATGAAAGAGCCACATTGACATTTGTTGGCGTCCATGATGGTACATCCCACAATTCCCTCAATTACTGTGTGAGGAACAGGAGTTGTTTCTTCTTTCGCTGCTGCATTAGCTTGATCGACTCTGGAATGTATCATACGCTTGTCTATTGTCACAACCAATCGCTCCTTGCCTGTTGAAAAAAACCCAAAAACTCATGAAATAAACATTACATTTAATACAAAGGTCTTCTGACCTTTTACTGGACATTTGGTCTGGTAGTGTATTTAAATGAGTGTTGCTTAATGCCAGATGAGCAATTTTTCAGCTATATCATGGAGAGAACAAGTTATATTCAATATAATGATGATGATATCTGCTTTAAACGAGACTTACATGCTTAATTGGACCTTTATAAGTCTGCTGGTAGACATGTCGCCCCACACATTATCCTGATTCTCAGACAACCAATCTTTGCTCTTACTCCTTAAAGGTGTATCATGCTTAGCAGGGAAGCAGCTAATACCAATTTCATAGTCTTTGGTTTGACTCGATTAGGGCTTGAACCCACAATCTACTGCCCTCGAGGTGAGCATGCTAACCATTACATCACGGATGTGGTTGTTAGTTTTTGAAATTGCCACAAATTCAATAAAATAACAAGACTGATATTATTGCTCTTACCTGTTATAATGATGATAAGGTTGAGGGATGGTAGGTATACAATCTGATGTACATATTTAAATCCTGTCAGCTTAGTAATTATCGCATGTTTACCATTATACAAGTTAACAGAGAACAACCCCTCGTCTGATCCCAGCAACACAAGCTAAAAATAGATATTTATATTTATAGTACATTTAAAATCTTTTATTGCCAGAGAGAAAAAAAAGCAAGCAAAAACCTGCATGTACAACGAACCCACAAAAAAATAAGGTCATTACTTGATACAACTTCTTCAGATTAATTTGCATATCTTGACAATATTTGTAATGATATTCTTTTATTCAAGATAATGAATTACAATATCTGATAGCAATTTTTTTTTTCAAGACTAAAATATACATAGTTTTCTGCCGATTTAATTTTTTTTAACATTATTCTATGCTATCGACAAGATAGAAGTGAATCTAATACAAATGTTTTCTTTTTAGTTTTATATATTTTTAATTTGTATTTTTCCCAATTTATTACAAATTTACTAAAGTGTCAAAAGATCATAGGTCAGAGAAAATGAAACAGATGGTCACTTAATAAGGTTTAATTAGTGTGAAGGGAAATTAAAATTAAGATCACATAATATGAGCTATTGTTTAATAGAGGTGATCACTAAAGCAGGTGTCATTGTGTGTCCATCCAGTTCATTTTTTGTTGTCGATAGGCAGTAGTTTTGCTTTTTTTCTGTCTCTTGTTTTTTAACGAAAGATTGTCACACATACCTCTTTACACAGAGCAAATGAACAGTTTAGTTCAAGTCTTCTGTCCCCAGCCAGCTCTAACATTGATGTGGAATACATTTTCTGCAATCATAAAAAAATCAAATTGTGTAAAATATAAAGAGCAATAAAGCAAAAAAAAGTGTCAATAAAATTTATGCACATATTTACTTAATGAAATATTATTTTATGTTAGATTAAATATAATTATAGTCAATGCTGGAAATTAAACAAAGCGAGATAAATCTGCATATAGGGGATATTACAAGTTATATATGTTCCTATGCGTAGATATGGAGATTTTAACACCCTGAAGTAGCCAAGTACATCCTGAGGCGCAGTTGAAGGGTGTACAGGTTACTGAAGGGTGTTAAAGTTTCCATATCTACGGATAGGAACGTATATAACGAATGTATCCCTGGTTATTGTAAAAAATAAGACATTTTGGACCCTGGCGGGCCACGTAAAAGTGACGTTTTCTTTGTTTTTGGAAAGAATAAGCATATAATATGAAAGTTTCGGGTGTTTTTTTACCCGGTGGTACCTTTGGTAGTATCCTACAGTTGATCAAATTAACAGCTTTATATTCATTATACAGTGGATTCCGCTTATTTGCAAAGCCTATTTGTCAGAGAAAATTTGGCAATTAAGCGGATTTTGCGATAAAACGAAATGCTATTCAGACCGGAAGTATAGACTACAGGTCCCGTGACATTGACATTTTGTTTACCTGGAGCTGATATGTTGATAAAGTAAATGCATGAATGTAAATAATAAATCAGAATATTTAATGAAAGTCTTTGTTGTTTATTACTGGTGTAAATAATATTTCCATCATTTCTGTGTATTGGGGGAGCTTATTGTGTACATCGAGTGTCAAATGATAACGTGATAGATGTTACGTTTTGTGTACTGTAAATGAGTTGTCCTAAATTAATAATAGTTATCCATATTGTTATTTATAACTGTAGAGATTTACTTTTCATCTTGGTAGGTTATTATCGATAGATATCTCTGTTGTTGACTTCATTTCATTTCTGTGTAATGGGAGCTTTGTGTATTGAGGATTTGTGTAGTTGTTTATAGCCAAAATTAACTAAATTTGATTTTGGAATGTAACGTCGCGAGCTTTAACGTCATAATATCCTCGTTTTGAAAATTATAACAACATTTGATTGGTTAAATGGCTAGTTACACCCAGTAATATGGCCTAGCAATACCCGGGAATATGGGTTTTTTATGCTTGGAGTTTTAACCAATCAAAAGTTGTTATAAGTTTCAAGCCGGGGATAAAAAATATTTTTGATTACTTCATGATGGGTGTAATTTCAAACACAATATTAACACAGAATGGACTATTTATATGTTAATCTGAATTACATCTCTCACTTGTTCCCCTCGACTGACAGGTCACGGCGTGGGAAATCTGAAGAAACCACATTACAGGTCACATGCAAGTGACCCCATATTATGAATATTTAATGATATGATAAATATGGGCTATGACCTTTTGGCACCCAATCAGATTGCTCATAGTATATAAATGCTTTGATAGTCTCCTTATCAGAATAGTCATTGGACAGTAACATAGGATCACCCGCATGTGAACCGTAATGGGGTTTCTTCAGATCAAACACGTCGCAACATATCAGTGAGGGGAGAAAGTGAAAGATGTGATTTTAATCAGATTGGTTATATGTTTTAGTTACACTTCTTATGATGGTATCTTTTCTCTGTATGCTTTTAACTGCAGCCTCAAGACAAGCCACCCATTTCTGTTTGTCAGAGAAATTACTGGCCATCAAATACAACACTCTATAAAACACAAAATCATAATATTATCAGAGATGCACAAGCAAAGTTGCTTTATATTATATCACTTAAAACAAGAGAAGTATAGGTGGCAGTGTTAAATTTTCGAATAATATAATAAAAATCTATGAAATTAAAAATAAAAAATTTCTTGACCTTAATAATTTCACCATTTCAATCTAGTTTTAAAATTTCAAGTTTAATCTGACAAGTTAGGTCTTAGCCCAGAATCTGGATCATAACCTTCATCAGGTACGCTCAAAATCGAAAGAATGGAAAGCCAAATAATTTAAAGTTTGGGAGCAATAAAACCAAAGGGCCTAAAGAGAATAGTCAAAATCAGCTAAGGTCACCTATGGCAGAGGGATGAGAACTAAGGTCACCTATGTCAGAGGGATGAGAACCTTAGCTTTATTAATAAGTACATTATTTAGGAACTGTAAATTTCAGTAATAAATATATAGTCAAACCTGTCTTATGTGACCTCACAAGGGAACATTGAAATAGGGTCACATAAGACAGGTTTAATGGATATGAAATGCACTGTGAAGGGAAATAAAAATAAAGGTCACATAATACAAGTTATTGCTTAATAGAGGTGATCACTACAGCAGGTTTGACTGTATATATATATATATATATATATATATGTATCTAATATAAGTTACCTTCCTGGCCAGCAAGTAGTAAGTGGTTCTTGTTCCAGTTTCATGACATGGGCCAGATCTGTGCTGGTGGTGTTGGGTAATTCTGCTGTACTGATTGCACTGCGAACAGTTACATCTGTGTTGGGGGGTCCTAGATCAAACGTGTCTACAGGACTGACGTCTGATTGGTCCATATATAGTAACAAAATATTGTTTTCTAACGAACACCACCGTCTCTCCCAGCCCTGTTTTTCGGTCCTGTAAAACAAATTGGGCGATTACAAAATTACAAAATTTAACTATAAAAGTATTTACAGCGAGTGATTGTTGTTTAATGGCAAATGAGCAATTTTTCAGCTATATCATGGTAAGAACAAGCTACATTTGATGAGATGATGATTATGTGTCCACTTTGTACTAGACCAACATGCTTTATTGTATCTTTATATTGCTAGCTCAAGGGCAGACATGTTGCTCCACATAAATTAACCAGATTCTGATGCGGTTTAAATTACATTAAGTAAGCAAATAACAGACCCCATGTCACCAAACCAATGGGAAGATAATGCTAAGCTTTGTTGGATTTTCATTATGCTAAACCCACTTAAACAAACAGCCCTCGGGTAGACAAGTCTCTGACACATTATCCTATTCAGAGCCAACCAGTCTTTGCTCTTACTCCTTAATACTACATGTGCTTAGCAGAGAAGCAGCTAATACCAATATTATAGTCTTTTGATTGACCTGAACAGGACTCAACCCATGATCTACAACAATTACACCACCAATGTCTTTTATTTTTGTTATACCGTGGCTAATTCACTGTTTGACTATAATTTCATCCGTTTTATAGATACTTTATACATGTACCTCGGTACTTTAAGCCATCCTTCCATTTTAATCGGAACATCACTGAGTATCGGTGAATATTTTTGACTAGACTGTTCAACCTGTCCCATGATGCTAGAGAAATGTTGGATGTATTCAATTGGTAGACCACAGTTATCTTGGGCAGACGACACACATTTGGGATGGCATGTCATGTGACACTCTGAAATATAAAAATACAATTAACAGTTACATAGCTGTGGGTTAGCATTCGAAAATAATATGAGAAATGAAGAAGTTTGGACTAAATGGCAGGATACACTTAAATATTTGATGAAATGAAAATCTAAGTTTTAACATGAAGGTAGGTATCAGTGATTTATTTTGTTTGACTTCTATAAATGATCAGAACAAATTTCTTAAAAATCCATTTTTCAAATCAACAATGTTTTTTCTAGATATGATATATGACAATTAACTTCAAAACTTTTGGTTCATTACTAAAAAGGTTACCCATTAGGTCTCTATGTTAATCATATTTTCTTAAGTGTAAATAGTGTAAGAGACAAACCATCAAAACAAAATGACAAACCTTGACATTTAGATGCCACCTTGACAAAAGGAACGCTGCCCAAACATACGCCGCACTTCGTTGCTCTCGTATTTAATCCTGTAACAAATCTATGAGGGATACTGTGATGCATTCTCTTCTGTGAAGAATGCATACTGGCAGCTCTTTTAACACTGGGAGTTAGGAGGCCGTGATGGTTGGACGGGGATTTACTCAAGACTTCCACAGCCTTCCGTACGTCAGGTGTCATAGTGTCTTTCATGCCTTCTTTCAGCGGTCCTTTTAACCTCAATACTGTAAATACAACACAAAACTTGGTCAACGTTAATAAATGCATAAAATCTGTTCATTATATGCAGAATAAAATACTGACATATTAATATTTTGATCTAGTTGGGAAATATTGTGTTTTAACAATAATTGTCATATTACATAGATGACCACGAAAAACTTAATTTCCCAGTGAAATAATAACTGGTATCTGTCCCAGGAAAATAAAAACATTTTTCACCATGACGTCACACTACCAATGTCGTCACAATCAAAAATATCATGAAAGGGTCGGACGATGAAAAAGGAAATAAAAACATATTTCATACTACCAACATCGTTACAATCGAAAATATTGTAAAACAAGTTAATTTTTTAAACATCTTATTACCGCAAACAAAAGTTAAAATCTATGTAAAAAACAGTATAAATACTCATAAACGAACAATGACCGCAATTCGTATTTCAATTAGAATGATTGTCATATAACATAAGTTCATAGGCTATTTAAACAATAATTGTTTATACAAGATTTCATATTATTCAGGATTTGGTTTAGACAGGCTTCACTGTATATATGATAGTACAAAAGGCTGAGTAACACCATTTACCTTATATTTTTACAGAGTACATGTAAATATTAGTATGACTGAAACGTATATTTTTTTATATTCAATTAGTAAAACTTTAAAAGTAGATTAGAATAAATGTTGTCATATGTCTAAATAAACTTTAAACTGAAATCAAATGAAACACAGTAAGTACATTATTACTGAGCATAGAAGCAGTAGCACTAAATCACATGTATGTCATGTGACAGGTAGAATTTGACTAAGTAGCTATTGGTTACTTGGTGTTTATCGTCATTTTCAGCAATTTTTCCAACATTTTCATCATAACTACAAGGACATATATATTGGAGAGGGGTTCATGAAAAGAAAGTATAAACAATGATGGTCAACAATTCAACCAATATCAACAAAACTAACAATCACATCTCACCTTAACTGACTGAACACAAAAAAGGGACCACAACATATGATGTTGGAAATCCAGGTCCTTGGTTTGGGACAGGCACAAGAATTGGGTGTATTTAAACCGGTTAATGGGATCCTAACCTCTCGATTACTGGATCTTCAACATCAATACATGTATAAACAAACGATAAAAAGCCTGCATGGATTCGCTCTCACTTGAAAAGGACCACAAACTATCACAAATATGAATGACAACATAAACATGGACAGTACAACAGTAGGGTTAATGATAGGTATAATGAACTGATAGGTAAAACTCTCAACCTAGGGTAGGTGTATTGAAACCTTAATACAAAGAGTTGAATCCACGTTAGTGGCGTAAGCCTTCTGATCAGATGTTGATGGCCTTGACCAGAAGGCCACACATGAGCTTTGACTGAACGGAGATGAATCTAATACAAAGGAAATAAATAATTTGACATCCAGGTGCTATCAGAATATTTGATTTATTTATTTTATTTAAGTTGGATCAAAATACTATTAATGGATTAAAGCTTAAATTTGCAAATAAAATTACTCAAAATATAAAAGTGATAAGTTAAAAGCACCATCTCCCAAATAAGCAGCTACAATATAATATTCTGTATACATATATAATACTTACTAGGAGCTGTAAATACAATAACACAATATAACTTTTATATTCATTTCAAAATAGCTGCAACATTCAAAACACCTGTGCAATCTACAAGAAGTGCAATTGTGTGTGTGTCAATTGAAACATCTAAACCATGATTTATACCTTATTTACTGTGTATAACAAAAAACAAACATTAACAAGTGTAGACAGATCTATGTCTCTCCTGCCCCTGCAAATCTTTTGTGTGAAATATTTTTGTCAGGAAATAAACTAAATCAATGTACCACAAAACTGTACCTTCCATCATCAAAGTGTTGACCAAATAGGTTATTGAGAAACTGACCTAATCACAAAAGCTTGACGTAAATTTAAGACAGTTGACTATGAAGAAAGAGGAAAGGTCAGTAGACACATGCCTGGCTGACACAAAATAATGATAGAGTGGACAAAGTATGGGGAGTCTAGGTTGTATGATTATGAAGAAACTGACCCATGACAAAAAATTGAAATTGTTAACGCCATCACTGATGCTGCCAGAAAAGAAATACCTATGTCTCGCATTCAGTGACTTTCATCGTAGGCGAGACAACTTCTTAATGTTTGTATATTCATGTGCATCCACAACAAAGACAAATGACCTCTCCTGTAAAATTCTTACTTGATATAATCTTGAATTGTTTACCTAGACAATGGAAAATATCAATACATGGGTTACTGTGATAGTAGAATCCAAGTGTTACAACTTCAGTCAAACCAGCCCATGCAGTCAACCGTATTAATCAGTTACCTGTATTAAAAGATCACCTTTTTCTTGTCCTGTCATAGAAAATTTCATTTGACTTGAACTTCTTTTAAGAGATCACCTGTCTTAAAAGGCCACTTTTTCTTTGTCCCAAAGGTGATCTCTTAATGCAGTCAATTATGTAGCACCTCTTTTAATTGGACGGATTGAACCATTTGCAATTAATTTTCAAAACATGGACATGGATGCCCCCCCGCTTCAAACAAAAGTAAACAGGGGAATAAATCTGGAATCATGCAAGGAATATTAAAAAAATTCGAAAATTGGTCCAAATTAAAACAATGTGTAAATATCTAAAAACAGTCAAGTCAAGAGAAATTAAACATAGAGCATTGAAACTAAAAATTTGTCATTCGTCAATTTAGGGGGCATAACTCTAGAATCATAAAAGGAATAATAAACGAATTGGAAATTAGCATGCGCTTTGTGGTCAATGGCATTGTTTAATCAATTTTAAATGCAGTGTATCAGCAGAAATTAAAAGTACTTGATCCGAAATCTGTGGATATTTTTCTCTAGCAAATCAAGGGCCATAACTCCAGAAAGAAAAATATGGTCAAATTTGAAATTGAACTTGGCCTGTGTGTTATGGTACATGACCTTGTGTATAAATTTCAAATGATTGCTTAATGGAAAATTAAGCTATTGAGCGGAAACCAAATGTGGACGGTACATGTATGGGTAAAACCGAATCCCCCTGTCATCTAGCAACAGGGGCAAAAAATTCCCTTGTCTTTATCTTTGCACTTACATTCATTAGCCTGTGAGTAGTTCTCTTGTCTTAACCTTTCAACTTACATTCATTAGCCTGTGAGTAGTTCTCTTGTCTTAACCTTTCAACTTACATTCATTAGCCTGTGAGTAGTTCTCTTGTCTTAACCTTTCAACTTACATTCATTAGCCTGTGAGTAGTTCTTTTGTCTTAACCTTTCAACTTACATTCATTAGCCTGTGAGTAGTTCTCTTGTCTTAACCTTTCAACTGACATTCATTAGCATGTGAGTAATTCTCTTGTCTTAACCTTTCAACTTACATTCATTAGCCTGTGAGTAGTTCTCTTGTCTTAACCTTTCAACTTACATTCATTAGCCTGTGAGTAATTCTCTTGTCTTAACCTTTCAACTTACATTCATTAGCCTGTGAGTAATTATCTTGTCTTAACCTTTCAACTTACATTCATTAGCCTGTGAGTAGTTCTCTTGTCTTAACCTTTCAACTTACATTCATTAGCCTGTGAGTAATTCTCTTGTCTTAACCTTTCAACTTACATTCATTAGCCTGTGAGTAATTCTTTTGTTTTAACCTTTCAACTTACATTCATTAGCCTGTAAGTAGTTATCTTGTCTTAACCTTTCAACTTACATTCATTAGCCTGTGAGTAGTTCTCTTGTCTTAACCTTTCAACTTGCATTCATTAGCATGTGAGTAATTCTCTTGTCTTAACCTTTCAACTTACATTCATTAGCCTGTGAGTAATTCTCTTGTCTTAACCTTTCAACTTACATTCATTAGCCTGTGAGTAGTTCTCTTGTCTTAACCTGTCAACTTACATTCATTAGCATGTGAGTAATTCTCTTGTCTTAACCTTTCAACTTACATTCATTAGCCTGTGAGTAGTTCTCTTGTCTTAACCTTTCAACTTACATTCATTAGCCTGTGAGTAGTTCTTTTGTCTTAACCTTTCAACTTACATTCATTAGCATGTGAGTAGTTCTCTTGTCTTAACTTTTCAACTTACCTTCATTAGCATGTGAGTAATTCTTTTGTCTTAACCTTTCAACTTACATTCATTAGCCTGTGAGTAGTTCTCTTGTCTTAACCTTTCAACTTACATTCATTAGCCTGTGAGTAGTTCTCTTGTCTTAACCTTTCAACTTACATTCATTAGCCTGTGAGTAGTTCTTTTGTCTTAACCTTTCAACTTACATTCATTAGCCTGTGAGTAGTTCTCTTGTCTTAACCTTTCAACTTACATTCATTAGCCTGTGAGTAATTCTTTTGTTTTAACCTTTCAACTTACATTCATTAGCCTGTGAGTAGTTCTCTTGTCTTAACTTTTCAACTTACATTCATTAGCCTGTGAGTAATTCTTAACCTTTCAACTTACATTCATTAGACTGTGAGTAGTTCTCTTGTCTTAACCTTTCAACTTACATTCATTAGCCTGTGAGTAGTTCTCTTGTCTTAACCTTTCAACTTACATTCATTAGCCTGTGAGTAATTCTTTTGTTTTAACCTTTCAACTTACATTCATTAGCCTGTGAGTAATTCTTTTATCTTAACCTTTCAACTTACATTCATTAGCCTGTGAGTAGTTCTCTTGTCTTAACCTTTCAACTTACATTCATTAGCCTGTGAGTAATTCTTAACCTTTCAACTTACATTCATTAGCCTGTGAGTAGTTCTCTTGTCTTAACCTTTCAACTTACATTCATTAGCCTGTGAGTAATTCTTTTGTTTTAACCTTTCAACTTACATTCATTAGCCTGTGAGTAATTCTTTTTTCTTCCGTTTTGATACGTTTTCTATGTAAGACATGCCATAAAGACAGCTGTGTGTGACCTTGTCTTACATGGCATTGTCAGCCAATCAAATCGGCCGAGTATAATCAACGGGAAACTACGATAGTGTCAGATTGAAAGCCATATTTACAACAATACACAAAAATAATTAAAACGCCTACCTTGCAAACTTATTTTAGTTATATTTTATCAAAATTGAAGCGTACACGAAACCAAATGACGTCTGATCTTTACATTTTAAACTGGAAGTCTTCATATGACGTCATGTTGTTAATGTACCAAAGACTTCAACAAGATTTCGTGGAATTTTAATTTGTGTGCTTTCTAGACCAGGGATATGCAAGAATACATTTTTATGTTCAGTATTGCATTGAAGAATTATAATGATTAAACAGTTCTCTTCAGGAGTTCATGCATGAGTACACGGGGTCGATGCACTCACAAACTTTACATAAGCGTCCTTCTCTCCTAGCACGTGGTGATCTAGTTTCGGGGCAGAAATATAAACATTGTTAAAGACGGAAGAAATAGGTTCTTACACTCGTCTCTATTGAAGATCTGGGATTTCTTCCACTCGTGTGAGAAATTCTACGTCTTTTCACTCGTTCCGCTAGTCTACGCACCACTCGTGAAAAGATCGAATTTCTCACACCCGTGAAAGAAATCCCAGATCTTCAATAGAGACTTGTGTAAGAACCTATTAGTCTTAACCTTTCAACTTACATTCATTAGCATGTGAGTAATTCTTTTGTCTTAACCTTTCAACTTACATTCATTAGCCTGTGAGTAGTTTTCTTGTCTTAACCTTTCAACTTACATTCATTAGCCTGTGAGTAGTTTTCTTGTCTTAACCTTTCAACTTACATTCATTAGCCTGTGAGTAGTTTTCTTGTCTTAACCTTTCAACTTACATTCATTAGCCTGTGAGTAGTTTTCTTGTCTTAACCTTTCAACTTACATTCATTAGCCTGTGAGTAGTTTTCTTGTCTTAACCTTTCAACTTACATTCATTAGCCTGTGAGTAGTTTTCTTGTCTTAACCTTTCAACTTACATTCATTAGCCTGTGAGTAATTCTTTTGTCTTAACCTTTCAACTTACATTCATTTGCCTGTGAGTAATTCTCTTGTCTTAACCTTTCAACTTACATTCATTAGCCTGTGAGTAGTTTTCTTGTCTTAACCTTTCAACTGACATTCATTAGCATGTGAGTAGTTCTTTTGTCTTAACCTTTCAACTTACATTCATTAGCATGTGAGTAGTTCTTTTGTCTTAACCTTTCAACTTACATTCATTAGCATGTGAGTAGTTCTCTTGTCTTAACCTTTCATTTTGCTCTTGAAGTCGTGCATTCTTCTTTTTCTCCTGTTTCAAAGCCGTCTGTAAATCTTCGTAAATGTTGACTACAGGACTGATGGTTCCTTCTTTATCTTTACCCTTGTTACCACCAAATAATTTACCAGACTAAATAGATAATAAAAGAAATAAAATAGTTATTTTGTAGCTATTCTTTAAATAAAAGTATGAGTGAGTGATTGATTGTTCTTTAATGCCATATGAGCTATTATTCAGCTACATTATGGACAGAAGTTGCTTTTCAATGAGATGATACTGATGTCCGCTTTGTACTAGACCAACACGCCGAGTTAGATTTTAATAGGGTTAGCTCACTGAAACAACAGTCCGCAGATAGACATGTCACTTCATCACGGACACATTATCCTTATTCAGAGCCAACCTGTCTTTGCTCTTACTCCTTAATACTGTGTGCTTAGCGAAGAAGCAACAAAAGCAAATTTGTACGCCCCAACCCACCAAAATCTATTTAGAATTGTTCTTCTCTAATGTTCTACATAATGTAACATGATAAGGCAAATTTAAAAACTGGAAGAGTTCAGATGTGAAATCAAAACGTTAGACCTTAACATAAAACATCATAGCTTACACTTTCCTGAAACAAACATTGAAATAAATTGTCAGATATAACAAAAAGTAATATATATTTTGCATTTGTCAATTTTATTGTTTAACTATATATCAATAATATGAGGAAATTGTTGCCTGCTAATTGAGTCAGGAAGGTGGCATGGTGTGTCAAGACTAGAGATGACAGGATGTACCCTTTGTGACTCAAAGCGACATAGGTGATGAATACCACCATGTTACACTGTGGGAAACCATTTTTTTCAAACACTCGCCAAAATGGCGAGTGGACTGAAACTATTACTCGCCAAGATGAAAAAGAGCTCGCCATGTTTGGCGAGTGACATTTTTTTTAAACTCGCCAACAAATACCAAATAAACAATACAGTAATGTTCAACAATTTATTTTGCAGATTTTGACAAGTCATTAACTTGGTCAAGAAGGATCAACACTCTCTTAAGAGCTGCGTCGATCTCTTCTTCCTCAATTTCGTTGTCTTCGTCTTTTAAATTTTAATGCGCGGTATAAAACATGTATGTCAAACTCGGTTCCGACACATATTTAACTTTATGCTTTCGCGTAGGTTTTCACTACGAATTCATTTGAAATATTTCAAAACCAAATTATTTTATTTACATTAATTTTAATAAAAGTCATCACATCTATTGGTAATGAAACAATATTTCATTTAATCGTGAAATCGACCTTGGCAAAATTATGCGGGGTCGGGATTGTATACTTAATTTTTCTGTTGACAGAAATGAAGTGTCATGACTCATGGCGGAATGTTTTCTTATCGAGTACAATGATTAATAAAATGTTGGATAAATGACACAGTTAACAAAAAAATTAACTGTTTGGAAGCTGATATTATAAAGCTGTAAACCAGTTATCGCCACCCGAAATTTTCACTCGCCTATGGCGAGCGGTGGTTTCCCACACTGATGTTATAAGTTGTAAAGCATTTAGTTCTGAAAGAAAGCAATTTAATCAAATGTTTGTTCAAACCCATTGAAATTAGACCATTAGTTTAACTCTTGTAATTTTAGAAAAAAATCTTTAAATTCATTAAAACCTTTATGTGAGAGTCAGTCCTCCATGTTAATTTGTATATATAGTTTGCACATGCATACATAATTACTTTATTATATGTTTATTTATTGTATTTTCTCTGTAACTATGATATTTAATATAATTTATAGTTTATGAGAATAAAATAATTCATTCATTTGTTCTGAATGATATTCGTTGTAATTTAAACATATATATCATGTTGGGAGGGGTGTTTGCAAAAAACAATACCTCGTCTTCAGACTAAAATTACCACGACTATCAATTTGGAAAATGTTTAATGCATCTTGATGGGTATTTGTTTTGCTAATACTGCTCATGATACATCTGTTCATAAACCCATTGAAAAAAGTACCTGCTATATAATTGTAACATTTTTGCATCAATATCATAAAATGTCCCAATTTGTCGATTTTTATATAAAAATGAAAAGCACAACGTCAAGGTCTGTCTTCTAAAAAAAACTGCTTTCAACAATCAACAATGGTTAATTCCTTTCCAAATTCCAAATCTGTTTATATAACATAAAAGGTTAGTTATATTTTAAATTAGTAAATGATATTTTGCTAAGTCAGTCATCCAACTCAGATATACAGTAATCTCCCCTCATTTAAGGCCACCCCTTCTGCAATGAAAAAATGGCCTTATAAGAGAGTGGCCTCTCTTGAAGGGGACAAATTAGTCAACTTTTACTATCACAGTGCATCAGAAATCTGGCCTTATAAGAGAGAGACTACTGTATAGCTGGTCATAAGTCTTCCTGATATTTCAGTAACATGCTAATCTTTTGTTTTATGTCAAATATTTTGAGACAGTCCCCATAAATAAAAGCTATGTATTTCTGATTACTATGTTATACTTACTTCATGCTATAAAAAAAATATAATGTTTAAAAATTAAAATGTTTATCAACAATATTATCAAAATAGTCAAACCTGTATATAAAGGTCACTGAAGAGAACCTGAAAAGGTGCCCATTATGAGAAGTAGCTCATTATAAACTGCTACAATATGCATTATTAATTAAATGGAGTATATGAAGCTGCCTTTTATAGACAGTGATATACAGATTCCCTTTATGGTAGGTTTGATTCTGCAGAGTTTATGCCAATTAATACCTTCCATTGCTTCCTATTAACAGGCATCTTGAACATCTTAAATGTCGAAAGTTTTTGGGTCTATTCAATTGTAAGGTTAAAAATTTGATAAAAATCACACTTTTTTTTTTTTACATGTATCAGTACATTGGTATAGAAGACAGTGAGAGTATTTAATGATAATCTGCTTCTAAATGGTAGTCAGCAGATACAATTTGGTAAGTTCAAAATAATAGAAGCATAAATTCTACGTCAAAAAAGACAATAACTCCTGAAAAAGTGGTCTGATCAAAATGCCGAAATGATGTGGGATTCTCTATATGGTAGTAAGTTTAAAGTTTAAAGGAATTCCACTATAAATGTAGGTCAGTTCTCGCATACTTTATTTGGACCAGTAAATTTTTCAGTTTTTATTTAGAACTATATGAAAATAAATTCAAGAATTTTATTCCGACCATTATATTCAAATTTTCATTTTGAGGACTGTGTAGGAGGAGTTGTACGTACTAACTTTGATGACGGACGGACGGACAGGACTAAAACAATACAATATAACAGAGACATGCTAAAATAATAAAGAATTGTAAGGGCATAAGTTTACCCTTAAAATGAAAGTACCTATATCAAAACCTGTAATCAGATACCTGAAGTGAAAATCATTTTCCACTCAATTTTTGCTTTGATCAAAGTCTCTCATAAAATGAAAAACAAAAACAAAATACCACAGCATCGGAACAGTTCTACAATCCAACTGAAAATACCACAGCATCGGAACAGTTCTACAATCCAACTGAAAATACCCCAGCATCGGAACAGTTCTACAATCCAACTGAAAATACCCCAGCATCGGAACAGTTCTACAATCCAACTGAAAATACCCCAGCATCGGAACAGTTCTACAATCCAACTGAAAATACCACAGCATCGGAACAGTTCTACAATCCAACTGAAAATACCCCAGCATCGGAACAGTTCTACAATCCAACTGAAAATACCCCAGCATCGGAACAGTTCTACAATCCAACTGAAAATACCCCAGCATCGGAACAGTTCTACAATCCAACTGAAAATACCCCAGCATCGGAACAGTTCTACAATCCAACTGAAAATACCCCAGCATCGGAACAGTTCTACAATCCAACTGAAAATACCCCAGCATCGGAACAGTTCTACAATCCAACTGAAAATACCCCAGCATCGGAACAGTTCTACAATCCAACTGAAAATACCCCAGCATCGGAACAGTTCTACAATCCAACTGAAAATACCACAGCATCGGAACAGTTCTACAATCCAACTGAAAATACCACAGCATCGGAACAGTTCTACAATCCAACTGAAAATACCACAGCATCGGAACAGTTCTACAATCCAACTGAAAATACCACAGCATCGGAACAGTTCTACAATCCAACTGAAAATACCACAGCATCGGAACAGTTCTACAATCCAACTGAAAATACCACAGCATCGGAACAGTTCTACAATCCAACTGAAAATACCACAGCATCGGAACAGTTCTACAATCCAACTGAAAATACCACAGCATCGGAACAGTTCTACAATCCAACTGAAAATACCACAGCATCGGAACAGTTCTACAATCCAACTGAAAATACCACAGCATCGGAACAGTTCTACAATCCAACTGAAAATACCACAGCATCGGAACAGTTCTACAATCCAACTGAAAATACCACAGCATCGGAACAGTTCTACAATCCAACTGAAAATACCACAGCATCGGAACAGTTCTACAATCCAACTGAAAATACCACAGCATCGGAACAGTTCTACAATCCAACTGAAAATACCACAGCATCGGAACAGTTCTACAATCCAACTGAAAATACCACAGCATCGGAACAGTTCTACAATCCAACTGAAAATACCACAGCATCGGAACAGTTCTACAATCCAACTGAAAATACCACAGCATCGGAACAGTTCTACAATCCAACTGAAAATACCACAGCATCGGAACAGTTCTACAATCCAACTGAAAATGCCCCAGCATCGGAACAGTTCTACAATCCAACTGAAAATGCCCCAGCATCGGAACAGTTCTACAATCCAACTGAAAATGCCACAGCATCGGAACAGTTCTACAATCCAACTGAAAATACCACAGCATCGGAACAGTTCTACAATCCAACTGAAAATACCACAGCATCGGAACAGTTCTACAATCCAACTGAAAATACCACAGCATCGGAACAGTTCTACAATCCAACTGAAAATACCACAGCATCGGAACAGTTCTACAATCCAACTGAAAATACCACAGCATCGGAACAGTTCTACAATCCAACTGAAAATACCACAGCATCGGAACAGTTCTACAATCCAACTGAAAATACCACAGCATCGGAACAGTTCTACAATCCAACTGAAAATACCACAGCATCGGAACAGTTCTACAATCCAACTGAAAATACCACAGCATCGGAACAGTTCCACAATCCAACTGAAAATACCACAGCATCGGAACAGTTCCACAATCCAACTGAAAATACCACAGCATCGGAACAGTTCCACAATCCAACTGAAAATACCACAGCATCGGAACAGTTCCACAATCCAACTGAAAATACCACAGCATCGGAACAGTTCCACAATCCAACTGAAAATACCACAGCATCGGAACAGTTCTACAATCCAACTGAAAATACCACAGCATCGGAACAGTTCTACAATCCAACTGAAAATACCACAGCATCGGAACAGTTCTACAATCCAACTGAAAATACCACAGCATCGGAACAGTTCCACAATCCAACTGAAAATACCACAGCATCGGAACAGTTCCACAATCCAACTGAAAATACCACAGCATCGGAACAGTTCCACAATCCAACTGAAAATACCACAGCATCGGAACAGTTCCACAATCCAACTGAAAATACCACAGCATCGGAACAGTTCTACAATCCAACTGAAAATACCACAGCATCGGAACAGTTCTACAATCCAACTGAAAATACCACAGCATCGGAACAGTTCTACAATCCAACTGAAAATACCACAGCATCGGAACAGTTCTACAATCCAACTGAAAATACCACAGCATCGGAACAGTTCTACAATCCAACTGAAAATACCACAGCATCGGAACAGTTCTACAATCCAACTGAAAATACCACAGCATCGGAACAGTTCTACAATCCAACTGAAAATACCACAGCATCGGAACAGTTCTACAATCCAACTGAAAATACCCCAGCATCGGAACAGTTCTACAATCCAACTGAAAATACCACAGCATCGGAACAGTTCTACAATCCAACTGAAAATACCACAGCATCGGAACAGTTCTACAATCCAACTGAAAATACCACAGCATCGGAACAGTTCTACAATCCAACTGAAAATACCACAGCATCGGAACAGTTCTACAATCCAACTGAAAATACCACAGCATCGGAACAGTTCTACAATCCAACTGAAAATACCACAGCATCGGAACAGTTCTACAATCCAACTGAAAATACCACAGCATCGGAACAGTTCTACAATCCAACTGAAAATACCACAGCATCGGAACAGTTCTACAATCCAACTGAAAATACCACAGCATCGGAACAGTTCTACAATCCAACTGAAAATACCACAGCATCGGAACAGTTCTACAATCCAACTGAAAATACCACAGCATCGGAACAGTTCCACAATCCAACTGAAAATACCACAGCATCGGAACAGTTCCACAATCCAACTGAAAATACCACAGCATCGGAACAGTTCCACAATCCAACTGAAAATACCACAGCATCGGAACAGTTCCACAATCCAACTGAAAATACCACAGCATCGGAACAGTTCCACAATCCAACTGAAAATACCACAGCATCGGAACAGTTCCACAATCCAACTGAAAATACCACAGCATCGGAACAGTTCTAAATCCAACTGAAAATACCACAGCATCGGAACAGTTCTACAATCCAACTGAAAATACCACAGCATCGGAACAGTTCTACAATCCAACTGAAAATACCACAGCATCGGAACAGTTCTACAATCCAACTGAAAATACCACAGCATCGGAACAGTTCTACAATCCAACTGAAAATACCACAGCATCGGAACAGTTCTACAATCCAACTGAAAATACCACAGCATCGGAACAGTTCTACAATCCAACTGAAAATACCACAGCATCGGAACAGTTCTACAATCCAACTGAAAATACCACAGCATCGGAACAGTTCTACAATCCAACTGAAAATACCACAGCATCGGAACAGTTCTACAATCCAACTGAAAATACCACAGCATCGGAACAGTTCTACAATCCAACTGAAAATACCACAGCATCGGAACAGTTCTACAATCCAACTGAAAATACCACAGCATCGGAACAGTTCTACAATCCAACTGAAAATACCACAGCATCGGAACAGTTCTACAATCCAACTGAAAATACCACAGCATCGGAACAGTTCTACAATCCAACTGAAAATACCACAGCATCGGAACAGTTCTACAATCCAACTGAAAATACCACAGCATCGGAACAGTTCTACAATCCAACTGAAAATACCACAGCATCGGAACAGTTCTACAATCCAACTGAAAATACCACAGCATCGGAACAGTTCTACAATCCAACTGAAAATACCACAGCATCGGAACAGTTCTACAATCCAACTGAAAATACCACAGCATCGGAACAGTTCTACAATCCAACTGAAAATACCACAGCATCGGAACAGTTCTACAATCCAACTGAAAATACCACAGCATCGGAACAGTTCCACAATCCAATTGAAAATACCACAGCATCGGAACAGTTCTACAATCCAACTGAAAATACCACAGCATCGGAACAGTTCCACAATCCAATTGAAAATACCACAGCATCGGAACAGTTCCACAATCAACTGAAAATACCACAGCATCGGAACAGTTCCACAATCAACTGAAAATACCACAGCATCGGAACAGTTCCACAATCCAACTGAAAATACCACAGCATCAGAACAGTTCCACAATCCAACTGAAAATACCACAGCATCGGAAGTTCCACAATCAACTGAAAATACCACAGCATCGGAACAGTTCCACAATCCAACTGAAAATACCACAGCATCGGTACAGTTCCACAATCAACTGAAAATACCACAGCATCGGAACAGTTCCACAATCAACTGAAAATACCACAGCATCGGAACAGTTCCACAATCCAACTGAAAATCGTAGAAAGAGGAAAAATGTTGAGACCCCTTAACACACGACCGTTCACTTGTCACATCTATTGTCGAATCATTACAGCTGACATAAACTTAATACAATAATTTATACATTACTTCTATCCACAATTTTTGTTTTAAATCTTTTTAAAACCAACCTTTTTCTTCTTTCCGTTATTTTCTTTATACAATTCCTGAAGATAGTCAATCAGCTTCATTTGTTGATTAAGAGTACTTTCAAATCTGTACTTATCCAGAAAATGTAGTCCCTTAAATAATTATGAAAAGAAAGCTTAAACAACGTCAATTTTGTTTCAAAATAAACACTGCTGTCCATCTCTTGACCAACTGACCTGGCCATCCTTTCCAATTTTAACATTTTAACCAATCAAAAGCAGAAGTTGCTTCTAGGTTTCAAAATTTTTCCTCAGTTAAAGTTTAAACTTTTATCAGAAGATGTTTGTTCTAAAATTCTAAATTTGGATTTTATTATAACAAAATTAGATGACCAAGAACTGAACTATAATTAATATTTTTTTTGTATGGAATGCATCCAAAATATAATGATATTTTGCATCATTAAAAATAAAAGAATATTGTAACTTCTCCTTTTCTTCACGTGTTAAACCAGTTGGCCAAATTTTCGTCACTATGGTGGCTAATTATCTGCATGAGAATTCCCTCCAATTTCCTTTTCGACGGTCATTAATGATGGAAATTAACAACTTAAAAACATTTTTGTCCTTTTAGAAATAAGTCAAAAAAGATTTTCCTTCTGCTATCAGTCCATAATGATATATTTCTCCATTCTCGATAATTCAATTTTCAAATCTTAAAGCTTCATTTGAAAATTTAACTATCTCAAGTGGATAAATATCGTAATCCACAGGTAACAGGAGAATTTATATATAAGTCAATTGAGATATTCACCTGCAAAGCCTCAGCAAAGTTCTCTAAGTCTACCTTCTCCCCAAATATCATTTCAAACTTGTCCATGGCGTCTTCCAGGTTGTGTTTTATTTTCAAGTTTAGTTTCCTTAATTCCTGATTTTCTGTGATAAGCTGTGAAATCTGAAAGATACACCACAAGTATTAAAGTTGATCATTTTTCTGTATTTTTAGCATAAAATCAATATTTAATTAATAGTGTAAAATTTGTGTGCCTGAGTTTTTATGGGAATTGCATACCATTTGGTACAATGAAAACTGTCTCAACTGAATCCTGAATAAACCAGAATCCTATATACGCCGAACTTTAAATAAAGTCCCAGCATAGCATTTCTTGTAGATACCCAGGGGCGTATCCAGGGGGGGGAGGGGGGCACACCCGGCACACACACCCCCCCCCCAAAATTGGAAAAAAATATGATTTTTTGGTGTAAAATCGTGATTTTTCACACGAAATACCCCCAAAATTTTCGTGCCTCCCTCCGCAATTGGAGAAAATAAGATTTTTTGGCATAAAATCGTGATTTTTCACACGAAATACCCCAAAAATGTTCGCGCATCCCTCCACTCGGCACAATTTTTTTAAATGTGCCCCCCCCCCCCCCAACTGGAAATCCTGGATCCGCCCCTGTATACCTGTATACTCCAAACACAAAAGATGGTCCCAAGTATGTTTGGTTTAAACAGGCTTCACTGTATATTGCTATGCTATTAAAACAATCAATCTGACAATAGCTTTATTGACTATGAGTATATTTTATTGGTACAAATAAATGTTTCAATGGTTTTGAAAGATGTGGAGATAACTAAGAAGAAATTATTAGTCATATGCATATGTTTAGGGTTATGGCGTTTAATGTCACATTCAACAATATTTCAGTTATATCTTGGCAGTTCCTTTATTAAGGGTTAGGGTTATGATGTTTAATGTCACTTTCAACAATATTCAGTTATATCTTGGCAGTTCCTTTATTAAGGGTTAGGGTTATGGTGTTTAATGTCACATTCAACAATATTTCAGTTATATCTTGACAGTTCCTTTATTAAGGGTTAGGGTTATGGTGTTTAATGTCACATTCAACAATATTTCAGTTATATCTTGGCAGTTCCTTTATTAAGGGTTAGGGTTATGGTGTTTAATGCCACTTTCAACAATATTTCAGTTATATCTTGGCAGTTCCTTTATTAAGGGTTAGGGTTATGGTGTTTAATGTCACTTTCAACAATATTTCAGTTATATCTTGACAGTTCCTTTATTAAGGGTTAGGGTTATGGTGTTTAATGCCACATTCAACAATATTTCAGTTATATCTTGACAGTTCCTTTATTAAGGGTTAGGGTTATGGTGTTTAATGCCACTTTCAACAATATTTCAGTTATATCTTGACAGTTCCTTTATTAAGGGTTAGGGTTATGGTGTTTAATGTCACATTCAACAATATTTCAGTTATATCTTGACAGTTCCTTTATTAAGGGTTAGGGTTATGGTGTTTAATGCCACTTTCAACAATATTTCAGTTATATCTTGGCAGTTCCTTTATTAAGGGTTAGGGTTATGGTGTTTAATGTCACTTTCAACAATATTTCAGTTATATCTTAGCAGTTCCTTTATTAAGGGTTAGGGTTATGGTGTTTAATGCCACTTTCAACAATATTTCAGTTATATCTTAGCAGTTCCTTTATTAAGGGTTAGGGTTATGGTGTTTAATGTCACATTCAACAATATTTCAGTTATATCTTGGCAGTTCCTTTATTAAGGGTTAGGGTATGGTGTTTAATGTCACATTCAACAATATTTCAGTTATATCTTGGCAGTTCCTTTATTAAGGGTTAGGGTTATGGTGTTTAATGCCACTTTCAACAATATTTCAGTTATATCTTGGCAGTTCCTTTACTAAGGGTTAGGGTTATGGTGTTTAATGCCACTTTCAACAATATTTCAGTTATATCTTGACAGTTCCTTTATTAAGGGTTAGGGTTATGGTGTTTAATGCCACATTCAACAATATTTCAGTTATATCTTGGCAGTTCCTTTATTAAGGGTTAGGGTTATGGTGTTTAATGTCACATTCAACAATATTTCAGTTATATCTTGGCAGTTCCTTTATTAAGGGTTAGGGTTATGGTGTTTAATGCCACTTTCAACAATATTTCAGTTATATCTTAGCAGTTCCTTTATTAAGGGTTAGGGTTATGGTGTTTAATGCCACTTTCAACAATATTTCAGTTATATCTTAGCAGTTCCTTTATTAAGGGTTAGGGTTATGGTGTTTAATGCCACTTTCAACAATATTTCAGTTATATCTTAGCAGTTCCTTTATTAAGGGTTAGGGTTATGGTGTTTAATGTCACATTCAACAATATTTCAGTTATATCTTGACAGTTCCTTTATTAAGGGTTAGGGTTATGGTGTTTAATGCCACTTTCAACAATATTTCAGCTATATCTTGGCAGTTCCTTTATTAAGGGTTAGGGTTATGGTGTTAAGCGCCACTTTCAACAATATTTCAGTTATATCTTGGCAGTTCCTTTATTAAGGGTTAGGGTTATGGTGTTTAATGCCACTTTCAACAATATTTCAGTTATATCTTGGCAGTTCCTTTATTAAGGGTTAGGGTTATGGTGTTAAGTGCCACTTTCAACAATATTTCAGTTATATCTTGGCAGTTCCTTTATTAAGGGTTAGGGTTATGGTGTTTAATGTCACATTCAACAATATTTCAGTTATATCTTGGCAGTTCCTTTATTAAGGGTTAGGGTTATGGTGTTTAATGTCACATTCAACAATATTTCAGTTATATCTTGGCAGTTCCTTTATTAAGGGTTAGGGTTATGGTGTTTAATGCCACTTTCAACAATATTTCAGTTATATCTTGGCAGTTCCTTTATTAAGGGTTAGGGTTATGGTGTTTAATGTCACTTTCCAACAATATTTCAGTTATATCTTGGCAGTTCCTTTATTAAGGGTTAGGGTTATGGTGTTTAATGTCACATTCAACAATATTTCAGTTATATCTTGACAGTTCCTTTATTAAGGGTTAGGGTTATGGTGTTTAATGTCACATTCAACAATATTTCAGTTATATCTTAGCAGTTCCTTTATTAAGGGTTAGGGTTATGGTGTTTAATGCCACTTTCAACAATATTTCAGTTATATCTTGACAGTTCCTTTATTAAGGGTTAGGGTTATGGTGTTTAATGTCACATTCAACAATATTTCAGTTATATCTTGACAGTTCCTTTATTAAGGGTTAGGGTTATGGTGTTTAATGCCACTTTCAACAATATTTCAGCTATATCTTGACAGTTCCTTTATTAAGGGTTAGGGTTATGGTGTTTAATGTCACATTCAACAATATTTCAGTTATATCTTGGCAGTTCCTTTATTAAGGGTTAGGGTTATGGTGTTTAATGCCACTTTCAACAATATTTCAGTTATATCTTAGCAGTTCCTTTATTAAGGGTTAGGGTTATGGTGTTTAATGTCACATTCAACAATATTTCAGTTATATCTTGGCAGTTCCTTTATTAAGGGTTAGGGTTATGGTGTTTAATGTCACATTCAACAATATTTCAGTTATATCTTGGCAGTTCCTTTATTAAGGGTTAGGGTTATGGTGTTTAATGCCACTTTCAACAATATTTCAGTTATATCTTGACAGTTCCTTTATTAAGGGTTAGGGTTATGGTGTTTAATGTCACATTCAACAATATTTCAGTTATATCTTGACAGTTCCTTTATTAAGGGTTAGGGTTATGGTGTTTAATGTCACATTCAACAATATTTCAGTTATATCTTGGCAGTTCCTTTATTAAGGGTTAGGGTTATGGTGTTTAATGCCACTTTCAACAATATTTCAGTTATATCTTAGCAGTTCCTTTATTAAGGGTTAGGGTTATGGTGTTTAATGTCACATTCAACAATATTTCAGTTATATCTTGACAGTTCCTTTATTAAGGGTTAGGGTTATGGTGTTTAATGTCACATTCAACAATATTTCAGTTATATCTTGGCAGTTCCTTTATTAAGGGTTAGGGTTATGGTGTTTAATGCCACTTTCAACAATATTTCAGTTATATCTTGACAGTTCCTTTATTAAGGGTTAGGGTTATGGTGTTTAATGCCACTTTCAACAATATTTCAGTTATATCTTGACAGTTCCTTTATTAAGGGTTAGGGTTATGGTGTTTAATGTCACATTCAACAATATTTCAGTTATATCTTGACAGTTCCTTTATTAAGGGTTAGGGTTATGGTGTTTAATGCCACTTTCAACAATATTTCAGCTATATCTTGACAGTTCCTTTATTAAGGGTTAGGGTTATGGTGTTTAATGTCACATTCAACAATATTTCAGTTATATCTTGACAGTTCCTTTATTAAGGGTTAGGGTTATGGTGTTTAATGCCACTTTCAACAATATTTCAGCTATATCTTGACAGTTCCTTTATTAAGGGTTAGGGTTATGGTGTTTAATGTCACATTCAACAATATTTCAGTTATATCTTGGCAGTTCCTTTATTAAGGGTTAGGGTTATGGTGTTTAATGCCACTTTCAACAATATTTCAGTTATATCTTAGCAGTTCCTTTATTAAGGGTTAGGGTTATGGTGTTTAATGCCACTTTCAACAATATTTCAGTTATATCTTGGCAGTTAGTTTTATTGGTGGAGGAAACCAGAGTACTCTGAGAAAACCAGACCTGTCGCAAGTCACAAACAAAATTTATCGCATAATGATGTATCGAGTACATCTTCAGTCAAGGAAATTAGGAATTTGAATTCACAGGACATTCAGTCCTGTAAACTGTGAAGAATTACAGGACCGAACTAGATTTTACAGGACCGACAATAAAATAATGATTTTTTTTTAAATAATAAATTTATTTGATTTAAGTGTCACATATTGATTGCATTAAACTTGCAATCACAAACAGCAATATCTACAATTAGACAGCGGCGTAAAGGTTAGCGTGCGAGTGCTCATGTGTTCGTGCTCCAGTCGGGTCAGACCAAAGACTATAAAATTGGTATTTTTTGCTTCTCTGTTAAGTACGCAGCATTAAGGAGAAAAAGCAAAGACGGGTTGGCTCTGAATCAGTATAATGTGTCAAAGTGGGATGACAATTTGATGTCCATAAATATATTATTGTATACAGCATGATCATATTCATTAAGGTATATTTCCAATCTAAAATTACAAAACTATTTGTGACATTAAAAATTACCAAATGAAAGATTCATTCTATCTAAACAAATGAATCCTTATATGTATATATCAAAAAAAAAAAAAAAAAATAGAATAAAATAATAGCTCTAAAAGAAAAAGTATAATTAGAAACCAGAATTTAGAATTACAAAAGAATATATATATATATAGCTCTTTTGGTCCATTGGCTTCGATGCACCAGTTGCAGACCATAACATTTTGTTCAACATGGTGATGAAGCCAGGGTCGGTCCTGCTTCCAAGAATCAATAAATTTACGTTCTCAGTCTTTTTCATACTGTTTCTGCCATTCTCTTGTCTCCTCTGTGGTTACTTTTCTCTTTAATGGCTCCTGTCTTATACTGCAAGAAAGCCATGACCACCGTGTTTTGAAGTGATAAAATGTTCCAAATTAACGACGCTTGTTAATGAAAAAAACTCTAGAGAATAATATTATTTTTCCGAAATACATTGTACCACGATCACTGTAGTCACACAAAATATTTTACGACATCAAAATTTTACGACAATAACTGTCGTAAATAGTTAGTGTCTTTGTCAAAACTCGTGATTATCAATTACGATATGTGTTATTTATTTTAGATTTTGCTTGATCTAAAAATAACAAATAAAAGAGAATTAGAAATATTTTTAAGTTGAATTTACCGAGAACCTTGATTTATCTATTCTTAAAGGCAGCGGCTGACAAAACAATTTACCGGACAGTCGGTCCGGTGAGATAACGAAAACTACCGGACCGCCGGGAAATTTATCGGACGCGGTTCGTCGGTCCGTTGCTAATTTCCATGACTGCATCTTGCCAAGAGTGAGATTCGAAATTACAACATTAGTGGCATAGGTAGTTGAGAATCAAACTTCCATACGATCACGACCATCACGACCCCCATATGTTTAGAAAGTCATATATGAATCAAAGATTACATGACATGACCCCAAACAGGATGTTTTTAGACAACGTCATTACTGTGATGTCACTGAGTGAAGTAAACGTTTTATTTCATTTGGGTGCATGGAAATCTCAGTATTTCACAGACATCTATGTAATTAATACAGATTATGTTTTTACCTCTTCCTTGAGTTTTCGTTTGTCATCGGCTTCCATTTCCATTGACCGTTTGTAATTTCCTGAGGACATTTCTTGTTTCTGTAGCTGTTCACGTAACTGACCGATCTAAGAAAACATACAAAAAAATTCAGCATGATAGAAAAAATAAACCACATTGATTAAAGAGGAGGTAACTCTAAAGGAGAACCCACTTTTCTTAACAACTAAATAAAATATAATTGCAAATTATTTTTGACAAAAAAAAAAAAAAATGTTTTTTTCGCTGTGTATTTATGTTCATGAAATTCGTGGCATGTAAGTTTTCATGAAAATAAGTACATATCAATACAAATGCAAACCTTTTTCAATTAGACGTGACCTTATATTACGAGATCGTACTGACTACTATACCACTACTGCTGTAGTCTTCCTATCAAATTATCATGAATTTAAATGCACACGAACTCGAATGCTTGACTAAAATCTTGACTCAGAGCTCCAGATAATTTTCAAGTCCAAAGGGTAATTACCCCCTACTTTTGAAAATGATGCGTATTTGCATATTTCATTTGCACTGTTGTACTCTCTACTTCAGAAAAGATTGCTTACATGTACACTTTTAAAATTATGTTGGACACAAGTGTTATTCAATAAACACAGGATACAAGTGAAATGTATATCTCTGTTTAATTTGACACGATTGTGTCATGTTTATTAATAAAATGTTGTAAATATTTTGCTTTTTACTCGTCGACTTCGGCAGTTTTCACAGCCGTGTTGATAATGTCATCAATGATTCCTTTAACTAACTGTCACTAGACACAGATGAAACTGTCAGAAACTTTAAAAAAAAGTATATAATTTTCCGTAGCGTGCTTATTCATGTTCTTGCTCATTTTCAACGAACAACGTGTTCCCAAATTCACTTTCGTTTTAGTTCTTAACTAAACCGCATTTATTTGTAATATTGACCGCGATTGGATGTTTTATCCTAAACATCCAATCAAATCTCTTTTGACATCGATGCTTAGAAAGGCAAACATTCGGTACCCCTCGGATGTATACACTTTCTCTTTCGAAAAGTATAAAGAGAAGTAATTACGGGGAATTTCTCATAAATGTATTGTTTATGTACACGATGTATTATCGTCAACAGCGTACAAGTACGCTTTGAATTTGGAAAGTTTGCTTACACAGCAATATGTATGCGTAAATGTACACTCTGATCTGATAATACATGCGTTTTTACTCGTTTTCATTGCGTAAAAAACGCAAATACGCAGCTTATCTGGAGCTCTGTTGACTGATTGATTGATGTTTAAGGCCAACTGTAGCAGTATTTCAGCTATATCATGGAGTGAACAAAATTAATTATACAAATAAATTTCCACATCTACCTGATTCTTAGAAATAAAACCATTTGTTTATAAAACAATTGTGTTAAATACAAGTGAAAGTAAGTACAAATATAATAGCTCTTTTAACTTCTTAATTTTTTTTTATCTATGACAAGACAATTGACAGCTATCATTACCCTGTTATTTAAACTAGATAGTAGTACTCCTATAGCGAACAATTTTTTACTCTACAATACCAGGTTAAATATGTTTTTCTTTGCATTATGTCACAAGATAATAAGAAAGTCCTTACTTCTAAAACACTTTTAAGCTGTTATGTTGACCACCCTATTGTTTGATACCTACTTCAATAACATATTTTTGAGCTGTTCTGTTGTCCACCCTCTTGTTTGATACTTACTTCAATATTATATTTTTGAGCTGTTCTGTTTGACTACCATACTTTGCTGTTCTGTTGACCACCCTCTTGTTTGATACTTACTTCAATATTATATTTTTGAGCTGTTCTGTTAGACTCCCATACTTTGTGGTTTAATTCCTCAACTTCTGCTTTATGTAAAGCCTTTGTTTGATTCAGTTGTTCTTTAAACTTATGAATCTTCTGGCTGGCTGAGTGTCTGTAAAAAAAACAACAGTTGTCAACTTTTTTCTCTATCTAAAAATAATTTAGTCTTTCATGAGAGCATTTAAAAACACAAAAATAGTTTGGTTTAGGTTGGTTTATGGTGCTTAATGCCACTTTCAACAATATTTCAGTTATATCATGGCGGTTAGTTTTATTGGTGAAGGAAATCAGAGTACCTGTCGCAAGTCACTGACAAACTTTATCACATAATGTTGTATCGAGTAAACCTCGCCATGAGCGGGAATAGAACTCCCAACTTTAATGGTGACAGGCACTGATTGCACAGATAGTTGTATATCCAACTACCATACGATAATGACCACTACGGCCCCTCACTAAATTGTGCAAGTGTACATGATCGTGACACTATCCCAATCTCATTGTAATGGCTAGCAAGCTTGCCTGGAGTGCAGTAGATCGTGGGTCGAGCCAAGGTCGGGTCAAATCAAAGATCATAAAATTGGTATTTGCTGTTTCTTTGGTAAGCATGCATCTTTAAGGAGTAAGAACAAAGACTGGTTGACTCGGAATCAGGATAATGTGTCAGAGTGGAGCGACTTGTCTACCCTCAGACTGTTGTTTCAGTGAGCTAGCACTATAAAAATCCAACTAAGCGTGTTGGTCTTGCACAAAGCAGACATCATTATCATCTCATCAAACCCACAATCTTCCACACTCGAGGTAAGAACACTCAACTATTACACCATCCATGTGGTTCCACTTGAAGAAAAAATATGAATACATACATGTATATATTATAATCTGTAGAACTATATGAACTGCTGTAAGTTCACTAACAAAAACATTTTTTTTTTGTAATTATTTATTCTTATTCTGAATTTTTGATAATGCCAAATTTACAACTATAAATTTGGAAAAATACAATTTATTAATGTTAACATGTATGAAAGTGTAATATAAAAAATAAATCCTAAATAAAATGCCTTCAACCAAACACAAAAATTTATTTCTATAAAATACCTTTAAAGGGATGCAAAAAAAATCTGTTCAAAATCATACGTTATTAATTACTTCAATCACAAGGCAATTAGAAATCAGTATGATTGTTGTGAAGAAAAATCTTTTGTCTAATAACCACATTGGTTGTGTATTAGTTAGCATGCTCCCATAGCATGTGGTAGATTGTGGGTTCCATCCCTGATCAAGTTCAATCAAATACATGCACTATAAAATTGGTATTTGTTGCTTCTCCGCTAACCATGCAGCATTAAGTAGTAAGTACAAAGATTGATTGGCTAGGAATCAGGATAATGTGTCCAAGTGGAGCGACATGCATGTCTACCCACAGACTGTCATTTCAGTGAGATAGCACTATAAATAAAAATAATCCAACTGAGTGCTTGGTCTAGTACAAAGCTGACATCATCATCATCTCACAAAAATGTAACTTGTTCTTGCCATGACATTTTGGAAATTTGCTCCCATGGCATTATATAACACTCATCCAGTTCCTCTTTCTAGTGACACAAAAAAAGCTTTTGGTATTGTGTCAAAGCAGAATATTTACTAGTATAATGAATACATACTTTGCTTGTTCTAAAGCTTGAATTTTCTGTGTTGAACCTTCAATCTCATCTTCTCTTTCATCAACAGCTGTCTCAAATGTTTTCCTGAAGAAAAAACCCCACATAATTTAGATAATATAAATAATAAAAATATATATTTCTCACTAATGAGACAGCACAGTTCCTATTTTTAGCCGTGTGAGATATCCTTGTCTCAACCCGTGGGTGAGATAAGAATTTCACGCTACTTTTCCCGTAAAAATGTTACGTTTCGCAAAATGTCATTCTAAGCCGGGAATGTCACATTATATACCTGTCTGATAGCTGAATAACAGATATATTACGGATTTAACCATTGTTTTTTCTTAAATACAGAATCCAACCGTATTAAATATATTTGTGTCTTTTATTTTCATTTTTTCGTATTTCTAGATGTCCTTTTCCGTACCTTTGACGTCATTCTTCAATGACGTAAAAATATGTGTCACGTCATATTTCATGTATGGAAAATACTGTACTTTCAATAAAATATTAGTGAGAAAAAGAATCAAACAGCGGTAAGAGGGCAAGACGGAAAAATCTCAGACACTCGCGGGAAAGATTTCTATTGGTCTTCAACTCGGCGGAGCCTCGTTGGAGACCAGAAATCTTTCCCTTTTCCGTCTTGCCCTCTTACCGGTGTTAGATCCTTTATATCTAATGTAGTATGCACAATGTGTTTGTAATAACCTTCATCAGGTACAATTATAGTCAGAAAAAATGGGTAGGCAAATAATTAATATGTTTTTGGGAGCATAAATTTGCTTAATATTTGAATATAAAAGGTTTTTTTTTCTATTAACCTGCATTTTGTTTTAACTTTTAAGTTATTAAGCAAATACATGTATAACAAGATGTTGCACGCTACGTCGTGCTAAGAATAGCCCCACTCGTTCATTTGTAAGTCGCACGGTAAACAGGAAGTAAATGTGCAATCATTTCTTCCAGTAGAAGCTGAAATATCTGTTACGAAAGTGTGAACGGACGGATGGACTAACGGACAAGGTGATTGCAATATAGTCCCCTCTCTATGAGTGGGGGGGGGGGGGGGGGGGGGGGGGGGGGGTATAAAATCAAGATTATCCATACAAAAACTAGATGTTTACATGGGTCTGTATCACCTACATGAAGAAAAAGGTGAAAAAGTTGAAGACGATCGACAATAAGTGTACCAGCTAAAATATTTGAGAACTTCAATGACAATTATGAAACATTAATTGGAATGTATAAAAACAAGTTTTCTACACAATATATGATAGTGTATATTGTTTAAGTTTCAGACACTACACCTTTCAATAATTTGTTTAAGAATTGAATGTAATCTAGTTTAATTGGAGTGTAAAAGCATTGACCAAACTACATATTGTATGAAGCGTGGTAGCACTTAATACAAAAAAATGTACTGCTGTCGATGTTTTTACAACCCTTTATAAAGGTAAAAAAAAAATACATTCAATACCTCTACATAATTACATGTTTACATGATTAAATACAATTGAAATTATTATTTGTTTTAATATTTCACATTTTAAATTGCTGCTTTTGTGTAGGGTTATTAGTTTCCAGTTTGAAAATAGCTTCCGGAAATGAGCTTGGTTGAATAGTTGTGTGCTTCATTGACTGATGAAGTTTTAATTTCAGGCCCTGACTTGGGACAGGCACACAAATGTGGCAGAGTTAAATCGGCTAATCTAGACATGATGCTGTTTAGTGATCTGTGTAGACTGTAATAATTTCTTACTTGATATCCTCCCACTCAGACTGTCTGTCTTCATTTTCTTTATTGATAACCTCCAAGTCTTTAATTTGTTCCTCTAACTCATTACAGATGTGTTGAAGATTCTCTACCTTCTAAAATGACATCAGAAGAATGATGATCTGTGACACACTTTTAAAACAATTATGGGATTCAAATGAAAAGTAATAACTAATATTTTTCTACCAACTTCAGTTCTGATGGTATGAAATGAGGAAAAATAATCTTTTTTCATAAAAAAAAAAGCCCCATTACTTTGGAACAGCACAAGAGGACATCTTCAAAATGGAATAAACAAAAAACAACACCCCCATAAGACATGTGAATAAATGCATATTTTCTACAAATAAAATTCCCAAAATACTGAAACTGTAAATCATAAAGCTGTGAAAAAAAGTGAAATTTGGTCAAAACAACCTTGTTTATCATCGGACGGATTGACGACTATGATATGTCACCATCTGGACAGGCATATAAAAATGGATAATATGGCATATTCATTTTTATCTATTAAAAGCTGAGGCAACTTCCAGGAAATGTTTACTTATTTCTTAACAAACCAATTAAGAAAACATTTATTTCACTGTGACGTCAGTGCCAACGTCGCCACAATCGAAAATATCATTGAGCGTCCCGAATGAAAAACAACTTCTCTTTTAAAACGTTGATATTACCACAAAACAAAAGTGTAAAATCTATGTAATAAACAGCATTTGTGAATTACTGTGTAGTTCTGTTACTTGTGATTTATTTTTGATATTCGAATTGCATGACTAGTTACGTATAGTACAATACCTTTGTCTCTACTTCAAACTGATGCTCCTTCTGTTGCATGCTGTCCTTCAATGCCTGTCTCTCCATATTAGCTGAACTTTTCTCTCTTTGTACTTTACTTAATCTCTCATCTTGTTCCTTAAATATTCAAAATGTATTTAAAAAAATTGTATTAAGTTGTTCTCTGAAACTGGAGTCTTGTATGCTTAGAGTAAATAATTTATTATCCTGACGTCGAGCTATTTAGTCTTTAATAGATACCTGCTTAGTATATATCAAACACACAATCTACTTCACTTGAAATCAGGCATGCTAATCATGTCACCAACAAGGCTGTTCTGAAGACATAATAGTGACAATAAGATGAATAACATCAATCAAATCACTGTTCCTAAAGCCAGGGAGAAAAATACCAGTAATTACACAAACATTCTTAAAAGAAATAGGTTACATAGATACATACAGGACTAGGATCTGACTTTATAGGTTACGTAGATACATACAGGACTAGGATCTGACTTTATAGGTTACGTAGATACATACAGGACTAGGATCTGACTTTATAGGTTACGTAGATACATACAGGACTAGGATCTGACTTTATAGGTTACGTAGATACATACAGGACTAGGATCTGACTTTATAGGTTACGTAGATACATACATTACTAGGATCTGACTTTATAGGTTACGTAGATACATACAGGACTAGGATCTGACTTTATAGGTTACGTAGATACATACAGGACTAGGATCTGACTTTATAGGTTACGTAGATACATACAGGACTAGGATCTGACTTTATAGGTTACGTAGATACATACAGGACTAGGATCTGACTTTATAGGTTACGTAGATACATACAGGACTAGGATCTGACTATATAGGTTACGTAGATACATACAGGACTAGGATCTGACTTTATAGGTTACGTTGATACATACAGGACTAGGATCTGACTTTATAGGTTACGTAGATACATACAGGACTAGGATCTGACTTTATAGGTTACGTAGATACATACAGGACTAGGATCTGACTTTATAGGTTACGTAGATACATACAGGACTAGGATCTGACTTTATAGGTTACGTAGATACATACAGGACTAGGATCTGACTTTATAGGTTACGTAGATACATACAGGACTAGGATCTGACTTTATAGGTTACGTAGATACATACAGGACTAGGATCTGACTTTATAGGTTACGTAGATACATACAGGACTAGGATCTGACTTTATAGGTTACGTAGATACATACAGGACTAGGGTCTGACTTTATAGGTTACGTAGATACATACAGGACTAGGGTCTGACTTTATAGGTTACGTAGATACATACAGGACTAGGGTCTGACTTTATAGGTTACGTAGATACATACCGGACCAGGGTCTGACTTTATAGGTTACGTAGATACATACAGGACCAGGATCTGACTTTATAGGTTACGTAGATACATACAGGACCAGGATCTGACTTTATAGGTTACGTAGATACATACAGGACTAGGATCTGACTTTATAGGTTACGTAGATACATACAGGACTAGGATCTGACTTTATAGGTTACGTAGATACATACAGGACTAGGATCTGACTTTATAGGTTACGTAGATACATACAGGACTAGGATCTGACTTTATAGGTTACGTAGATACATACAGGACTAGGATCTGACTTTATAGGTTACGTAGATACATACAGGACTAGGATCTGACTTTATAGGTTACGTAGATACATACAGGACTAGGGTCTGACTTTATAGGTTACGTAGATACATACAGGACTAGGATCTGACTTTATAGGTTACGTAGATACATACAGGACTAGGATCTGACTTTATAGGTTACGTAGATACATACAGGACTAGGATCTGACTTTATAGGTTACGTAGATACATACAGGACTAGGATCTGACTTTATAGGTTACGTAGATACATACAGGACTAGGATCTGACTTTATAGGTTACGTAGATACATACAGGACTAGGATCTGACTTTATAGGTTACGTAGATACATACAGGACTAGGATCTGACTTTATAGGTTACGTAGATACATACAGGACTAGGATCTGACTTTATAGGTTACGTAGATACATACAGGACTAGGATCTGACTTTATAGGTTACGTAGATACATACAGGACTAGGATCTGACTTTATAGGTTACGTAGATACATACAGGACTAGGATCTGACTTTATAGGTTACGTAGATACATACAGGACTAGGATCTGACTTTATAGGTTACGTAGATACATACAGGACTAGGATCTGACTATATAGGTTACGTAGATACATACAGGACTAGGATCTGACTATATAGGTTACGTAGATACATACAGGACTAGGATCTGACTTTATAGGTTACGTAGATACATACAGGACTAGGATCTGACTTTATAGGTTACGTAGATACATACAGGACTAGGATCTGACTTTATAGGTTACGTAGATACATACAGGACTAGGATCTGACTTTATAGGTTACGTAGATACATACAGGACTAGGATCTGACTTTATAGGTTACGTAGATACATACAGGACTAGGATCTGACTTTATAGGTTACGTAGATACATACAGGACTAGGGTCTGACTTTATAGGTTACGTAGATACATACAGGACTAGGATCTGACTTTATAGGTTACGTAGATACATACAGGACTAGGATCTGACTTTATAGGTTACGTAGATACATACAGGACTAGGATCTGACTTTATAGGTTACGTAGATACATACAGGACTAGGATCTGACTTTATAGGTTACGTAGATACATACAGGACTAGGATCTGACTTTATAGGTTACGTAGATACATACAGGACTAGGATCTGACTTTATAGGTTACGTAGATACATACAGGACTAGGATCTGACTTTATAGGTTACGTAGATACATACAGGACTAGGATCTGACTTTATAGGTTACGTAGATACATACAGGACTAGGATCTGACTTTATAGGTTACGTAGATACATACAGGACTAGGATCTGACTTTATATGTGCCTGTCCAAAAATGGGAATAAAACTTTTAGTGTAGGCACTCAAAATTAGGGTCAGTAGGGTTATTGGAAACATGTGGCACTCTCCGAACAGGTTACCCATTATGGTCAACGGTCAGACTTTCTGTATTATAACCTAAAAATTCACCAGGGGGCATCTCCAATTCGCCACCTGGGGCCACACTAAGCAGATCAGAATGTAAACTGGAGATTCTTGTAAAATCAAAGTACCTTAAGTTGTTTGTTTAACTTGTCTCTCTCAGATTTCAGCAGATTTATTTCCTCATCATTATCAGGACCAGATGTCTAAAAATATAAATAAGATATATTGTATAGAAGGCAACTGAATAGGTAAAAACACAGGAAAACAAACTACAGTAAGTGGATATAATTTTTCATCAACTCCAATTTTTCCCCAATATATTTCATGTAAAACCAGTTTTTCAAAAACCTTTACAGGGATCATTTCTTGACTAAACTAATTTTACTGAAATTTTCGCTTACAAATGCAATTCTTTTTCATCATAATCTTCATACAACTTTTCACAATTTAAACACTGTCTTGTATTCTTGAAGTTAAAAAATAACGGGGCTTGAATTAACGATCTACCCCGCTTTAGGCAAGCCAGCTAACCACTACAACACTTATGTGGTTTTTTAAAATATCTAGTAATTTGTCATTTCAGCCTAAATTACGTCATACACATAGAATGTGTGAGCAGTTGACATGAAAATAAAACAAGATTTATATTTTCAAAAGTGCAGAAATTTCCAGAAATATGTTGGCAATATTTGCAATTATTTGTTTTTCTCAGAAAAGGAGAGAATTTTGAATGGAAAAAAAGAAACATGTTCGGTCAACCATAACCTGACCTTCTATATGATTAGTTTTAGGGGTCATACTTTTGGATCACTCAACTAACATTAGTTATTAAAATCAGAAAACAATATGTTTAATCAGATAAAAACGTAGATATCAAAGTTAGTGTACACAACACGGTTCTGGAATAACCTTCATCAGGTATGCTCAAAGTCAAAATATTTGAAAGCTAAATAATTTAAAAGTCTTTGGGAGCAAGAAAATCAAAGGGCCGAACATATTTTATACCAACCTCTGCTTTAAGAAGTTTAAGTTGTAATTCTCTAATATCAGATTCCAGCCCCTCTCTCATACTTTTCTCTTGTCTCTGTGTCAAAATTATGTAACAGTATTACCATGTAGTACTGATCAATGACCATCCTACAGTCCACAGATAAAATCTGAGACACCCCTGTGAAAGATTTAAGTTGTGTCCGATTCAGCAAGCCTGGTCAGATACGATTAAATCTTACCCTCGAGTGTCTTAGATTTTATGATCTTGCACCTCTCCTCCCTATATATCTTTAATCAGAACCACACATATTTTTTACCAACCTCTGCTTTATGAAGTTTAAGTTGTAATTCTCTAATATCAGATTCCAGCCTCTCTCTCATACTTTTCTCCTGTCTCTGTGTAGCTGCCAACAATGACCTTGCCTCACTCAGAGCTAAGTTAGCCTCCTCTAACTCCTGTCTGAGTTCCTGAATAGCTTCCTCATGTTTTTTTTTTTCCTAAAAAATAAATTCACACTTTGTCAAAATTATGTTATAATATTAGTACTGAGCAATGATCGTCCTGAATATGCATGAAATACTTGCTGCTGCAACAAACAATCAATCATACTGACCAATTTTACCAGTAGTCAAAATTTTATTCAACGGTCACCCTTGGGTAAAAGGAAAAATGATAGCTATAAATCTAAGATCAGTCGATCCACATTTCTTCAGTTCCAGCCTGCAGTGATTCTTTCATTGCTGTTACCGGAATGAATTTTATTGTAAATAATGGAGGTCACTTTGTAATGCTCCGGTTTTTTTTTTACAGTTAATTAGTTAATGGTTCAATAATATGGCAGCATAATTGGTAGAATTGCACATTGAGAACACCTCGAAAGTAATTTACTGATGATTTTTTAAAGTCTAGAATGAAAATGACCATTAAAATTTAATTCAAGGCCTTTCAAATAAAACCACTCAGTTCAAAAAATGAATTTATAAAAAAAAATGACTTGGCAGACCTAATTCAATACCGGTATAAATGGGATAAACTTTGTAAGACTATTGACTGCATTAGTGAGGTGACCGTTTATTTGAGTTGAAATAATACGTAAATCCGGTCACCCCTTCTGCAATGAGAAAATGGCCTTATAAGAAGGATGTTATCTCTTGAGAATGACAATTAAGTAGTATTTTACTCACTTGAGGGGGATGATTTAGTAGTGTTTTATTTACTCACTGCATCTAAAATTTGGCTTGATAAGAGGAATGACATTTGATTTGGTGGGAGTGGCTTGATAAGAGGAATGACATTTGATTTGGTGGGAGTGGCTTGATAAGAGGAATGACATTTGATTTGGTGGGAGTGGCTTGATAAGAGGAATGACATTTGATTTGGTGGGAGTGGCTTGATAAGAGGAATGACATTTGATTTGGTGGGAGTGGCTTGATAAGAGGCATGACATTTGATTTGGTGGGAGTGGCTTGATAAGAGGAATGACATTTGATTTGGTGGGAGTGGCTTGATAAGAGGAATGACATTTGATTTGGTGGGAGTGGCCTTATAAGAGGGGAACAACTGTAGTACCTTTTGAAATCGTTCTTCTACATGTAACACATCTCTCTTCGTATCTGTGCTCTGTCGTTGTTTCTGTTCCAGGTCACGGTGCAGTTCAGACAACCTGACCTCTGCTGACCTTTTTTCTAGTCTAACTCTATCCAATTCCTCCATTAAACATTTGATCTTTCCATCTTTCTTGCTGATTTCCTTCGTCTGTTCCTCTAGATTTTTCAGTTTGATTTCTAACTGTTCTAGTTTGTCCTGTTGAGTCTTGATTTTACTTTCCAAAAACCTTCAATGAGACAATGACACAACAAAAACAATTTTAAGGACCGTGAATTACTGTGTTGTTAGGTTACTTATGGCTTATTTTCGATTTTTAGAATGCAAGACTAGCTAGTTACACTATAATTATTAAATATAAATTAAATTGGTTGGTTTAATGGTTTATGGTGTTTAATGCCACTTCAACAATATTTCAGCTATATCGTGACAGTGGAGGAAAACAGAGTACCCGGAGAAAACCACTGACCTGTGGCAAGTCACTGACAAACTTGATCACATAATATTGTATCCAGTACACCTCGTCATGAACGGGGTTAAAATTCACAACTTAAGAAATTAAATTGGATTGCCAACTAAGAGATAAAGCTGAAAGGAATAGATCTTGTGTTTTTCAGTGAAATATAGTTGAAAGGTTAATCTGATTAACATCATACATGTACATATAAAATTAAAGCACATGTTGTTTTTTTAACTGCAATTTTGAACTATTTTTTCATATATAAAACTGTTAAAAAGAATTGGCCCATGGTTTTGTTACTATTTCATTCAAACTATTTTGTTTAAGACTGATTAAAAAAAAATCGCTTAAACATCTTAACAGATACTTTTTTTTATATGGAATAAATCTCACATGACACTCTGGGTCAGGTGAGCTAAAAAATAAATGAATACTAACTTGTTCTCTTGTCTTAGGTCTTCGGCATCTTCCACTTTGTTCCAACGTTTCGCTGATAAAATTTTCAAATCACTTAAATCCTTTTCCAGATTATGCACCTTAATTTCTAACGTGTCTCTTTCCTTCTTAAACTGGTCAGCAGTCTGAGCTTTTTCTGCAATCTGCTCAAGTTCTTTGACTTTAAAATTTAGTGTGTCTTTTTCTAGCTTGACTTTTTCAAGCTCTTTACGACTATCGTTCAATTCTTCGACTTGTTTTTCAAGGTGGTTCACATCATTTTTTGACTTTTTTAATGAACTCTGAAGATTGTCATTTTCCATTTGTAAGTCTCTCACTTTCTGGTCGAGATCAAATTTATCTTTTTTACAATGATCCAGTTTTTCCTGTATATTATTTAGTTTTTCGATATTGTCTACAACTTCGGTTTTTAACCGTGATATTTCTGCCTTTTCATCTGCAGAATAAGTAGCTTTTATTTTCATTTTTTCAATTTCTTCTTGCAAGTCTTTGATTTTCTTTTTCAGTTCTCGGTTTTCTTTTTCAAGTTCAGCCGTCCTTTCACTGGATAATTTATTCCTGTGATGAAAAAAAAAATGTAGAAAACACAATAGTATGTAACTATCAAATAGCTAGAATTATCAATAATTACAACATAAACTAGAGGCCCACATGAGCCAGAATCACTCGTCTGAACAAACCTTTATCTAAAGAAGATAAATATAAACAGATTCTGGCTTGAAATCAGGCAAGTTTGACCAAATTAAGAATTCTATAGTTTCAGTAAGGGTAGCCATCTTGGAAGGAACCTTACAGCAACAGGATATATTTTCAATTGGGAACCATCCAAGAATCCGGACTATTCCTGTCAAGTAATTTCCGAGAAGAAGATTTTTTAATTACCTTTTTGTTATTTACCATAATTAGCAAAAAAGGTGAAATTGACGATATAAAAACAATACAGTCAAACATGTACTTAACTTTGAGACAAGGGAAAAATGACTGTATAGGACAATTGACTGCTTATTAAAGATCGGTCAATCTGGATTGTCAGTCCTACTCTGTAAAGCTTCATGTATTACTGCTACAGGAAGGTAAGTTATTGGAAAACATGGCAGCCCCTTTGTAATGCTGCAGTGTTTTTGTAACTATTTACATTTAATTAATTACGGTTAATAATTTGATAGCGTAATTGGTACAATCTGAGAACACCTCGAAATTTAAGTACCGATGCTTTTTTAAAGATTAGCATGAAAAGTGACAGTTAAAAAAACTGATACGATGCGATAAATTTTTAATGACTGCTGACCGTGTTAGTAATCAGATGAGTCAAAATAACATGTAAATCTAGTCAGAAGGATTTTAAACTGACCAACTACAACAGCAGACTGCAAATTTAAGGTTTTCATAAAGGCAAGTTTTACTAAATGTTCGTAAAACAAAGCAAATGAATGACCGCTGACTTTGTGATCAGGCGAGTTAAAATAACACATAAATCTGGTCGGGAGGGTTTTAAACTGGCCATTCATAGCAGATGATTGCTAATTTAAAGAGAGTTTTACTATAAATGTGCAGTCTTCGAAATTAGGCAGTAGTCCGAAGCCTGTGGCGTGTAAAATTGTACACGGACGTATAAAATGAGTAGTTCCACAAGTCCGACGGGCCTGTGAAAAAAAAGTCATATAGTTTCAAAAGTTGATTTCATCAGATATTGTGTGTAGATATTGTTGCCGTTTAGCCCCCTTAAGCCGAATTTACTAAGGGAAATATTAGAAGGCTGAAACAGGAACAATAATTTGCATGGATCCTTTGAAGTGGCTATAGGTTGATAAATAAAAATATAAGTCAGGATAAGTTGAATTCTACTTTATGTAGATATATATTAGATAGTAATATACTATATAATTATTACACATTAATATTTGTTGAACCAATCAGTACTGTAATCCCTCTAAGCATATGAAGGCTGATTTGTACAAAATTGGATGAAGGCTGATTTCAGCCTTCAGCCTTTAGAAATATTTGTTAAGTAATTTAAGCACAAAGTTTAATTCTACTTTATGTAGATATATATTAGATAGTAATATACTATAATTATTGCACATTAATATTTGTTGAACAAATAAGTACTATAATCCCTCTAAACATATGAAGGCTGATTTGTACAAAATTGGATGAAGGCTGATTTCAGCCTTCACTAGCTTCAGCCTTTAAAAATATTTATTAAGTAATTTAAACACAAAGTTTCTTAAACTTTGCAAAAATATGACTTTCCGTCAAACTTTACTATAGTTTTACTATATATATGCCAAATAGAGCGTAAATAGGTTTTTAGATCGAAGGCTGATTATTAGCGAATCAGGAAGGCTGACCTCAAGAGCAGATAATCAAGCACATGGCTAATTTAAATATCGGCATCAATTTCGCCGGTTTAAACAATTACCATTCCCAACTGGTTTCTCATTTTCTCAACTCCTCTATGAGCCATGTTTATGAAGGCTGACGAAGGCTGATTTATATTGCTTTGCTAAGAAATTAACGTCTGCTCTTGAACAGCAATGAGAAAAGATTCTGACGAAGGCTGATCAAGACCCCTATTTATTGGTCCCACCCCCTGGTCTTAGCCAATCAAACGTCTGCTCTATAAAATAACGTCTCGCGAGAATTCCCGCCAATACACAAATACGTTAAATTATTAATGGCTGACGTAGTAAACAACAAAGTATCTAACTGGAATGTGAGGGATTACGGATGAATAAATGCATTATACAGTTAGCAATTAAGTAATAAATACACATAATTAAATAAACAAACCTCAAATATTCACGATAACTGTCAACCAGTGGTCAAATGGTTCTGCTTGCACAAAACACGTGAAAATTCCCGAAGTATTTCAAAAAGTAAACAAACGCGATTACGAGTAACCGCAAACTCGTAACATAGCCCCCCTTCCCATAAGCATTTGTCCCCGAATGCTCATATAGCATATTTGCTAATGAAATACAATAAAAACGTGATAAAGTTGACAGTTAACTTTAAACATTTTACCATTAAAATATAACATTTTAAAATAACTTCCTATCTAGAGGAAAATATTCAAATTGAATTTAAAATTCAATCTTAAACTGTAACACATATAAATATTAGATTCAATAATACACAATATAACACAACCAACTACTATATGGGATAAACAACTAAATATAGAACAGTAAAACCTGAGAAAAGAAAAGAGAACTTTTATCAGCCTTAAATTAAGGACATCATAAGCTTTTCCAAGGTAATACTGTGCTTTATAGCATACCATTTCCACAAATTCATCATAATAGCAATCCAAGAATGACATGTAAAATCTCCCCCCCCCCCCCCCCAATATTACTTAAGTTAAAACACCATTAATGTCCATGAATAATATACTACCCCCCAAAGTTCTACAAAAGAAAATGTCCATGCTGTAAGTCTAAAATTCTGCGTTGTATGTTAAGTTCCAAATGTTTAAGTTCATAAAAGGCAGCTTCTACTTGTAATTCTTTTAACTGACGCAAGTCTCTAGGTAACATATCACTATGGTATCTTCCACCATTCCTTAAATAATTTAAAATAACTGAAAAATGTTTTGGGTCGCGGTCAATAAAATAAGTTGATCTACCTTCCACTATGTATGGTTTGACAGTTGAATTTGTGTTTATAAGTTCGAATAAAACTGAATCTGGCACATTGTTAATTGTGTTGGCACAGGTTTCAAATTTCACCCCCCCAATGTTAAACATGAATCTGGTTTTCTGTCCTTTGTCTATTTGCCCTAGTTTCAAGATTCTAGTTGGTGTTGCTGTGTAGATATGTTCTGTTTTACTGCTGCTTATTTCCGTAATGTCAACTACTTCTGTTACTTTCATCCTATCCTCATTTGTATCATTGTCTTTTTTTCCACTATTATCTTGTAAACCATTCATATCATCATCATCATCATCATCACTGAATTCTCCTTCTTCCATTATTGATATCTCTCCTTTTTCCGACGACGTTGATGATGCTTCATTATCAACCATTAATTTCTTTTCTTCTCTCTGACTCTGGTACAGACTATCACCAGCTGGACCCACAGTCTTACTGGGCTCTTCATGAGCCTTACCAGCAGCAGCTGGAATTTTGACTGGTGTTACCGGTAGTATTTTGACTGGTGTTATCTGTGTCGGCCTACGGAATTCTTCTTTCTTCTCCTGGTCACGGCACCAACTCTTCTCTCCAAAGTTCATCTTCATTGGTCTGTATACATTTTCTAATACTGCTCTTTTCTTTGGACTCATTTTTACATTTTTGAAGACCTTCCCTTTTATGTGTGACCTACTTCTTTGGTCATTTGTTAAACTCATTTTTTCTCCACATGACATTCTAACGAGAATGACCTTGTCACCTCTATTTCTTTGAAATCCTTCATATGCCTCCTTCTCCTCCCTAGTGCAGGTCATGGTCGTCCTATTGATTAGTTCTAGTTCTCCTTGACAGTTTTTGTGTCGAGGCAACTGACGAGCGAATACTATTCGGCACTCCTGACACCGCCATCCATAGCCAGAGTGTTTTTCAGTCATGTGCCTCTTACACATTATGGACTGATCGAAATTATAATCGTCACATATTCCACATCTATATACTGTAACCTGTAATGACAATATATGAAATATTTTTAGGATTTATAATTTCATATATATCTTATTTATTTCTATCTTAATATTGGACTGGATAGACTTTCTCTGATACCAAGATATTCCATTCGCTTGGTATCCTGTTTCATTTATTAATCCTATTCCCACAGTGGAGGATTTTCACCTTTGTAGGGTTTTAACCTATCTTGGTGTACCACCTTTGGTTTATACTTTGGTCCTTTTCTAATACGATAAATAACATCATTTATTTTATCTATCACTATGTATGGACCTTCCCAATTTCTTTGTAACTTTGGACATAGTCCCTTTGTTCTGTGTGGATTATGTAACCACACAGCTGATCCTTCTACAATATTTTGCATTTTAGATCCAATATCATATTTCTTTTTCATGTTGTCACTTGACAATTGCAACTTCTTTCTTGCAAAGACATGAATTTTCTCTAATTTATCAGATAAATTATTTGCATAATCAGATATCATTCCTGAATTGGAATCATTCCCAGATAATCTACCCAACAACAAATCTACAGGCAAATTTAATTCTCTTCCAAACATCATAGAATTGGGCGAAGTCCCTATGCTTTCATGTTCTGATGACCTATAGGCCAACATCAATAAATAGACATATTCGTCCCAATCTCTTTGATTTTCTCTGACAAAAGCTGATAACATAGTTTCTAATGTGGAATTAAATTTTTCAATCATGCCATCAGATTGTGGCCTTGAAGGAGTTGTTCTTGTTTTGTGTATACCCAAAATTATACACATTTCTTTAAATACTTTTGATTCAAAATTTGACCCTTGGTCAGAGTGAATTTGTAAGGGGACACCAAAAATAGAAACTATTCTTTCTACAAATTTATCCGCTACAGTCTTAGCTTCAGCATCAGGTATTGGAATTGCTTCCATCCACTTTGTGAAATAGTCCCCAACCACCATTATGTATTTATTACCGTTATCTGTCCGAGGAAGAGGTCCCAATATATCAATTGCCATTCTCTCCCAAGGAGCACCCACCAGGTATTTACACATAGGGGCTTTTGGTTTTCGATGTGGTGCCTTTTTCATAGCACAAGTATCACATTTTGAACACCAATTCTTTACATCATTTCTAATTTGATACCAGAAGTATCTCTTTTTGATCTTGTATAAAGTTTTTCTGACTCCCAAATGACCTCCTGTCAGTGTGTTATGAACTTGGTTTAACACAAAACCGTTCAAGCTTTTGGGAATAACTAGATGTAAATCATAATTTTTACCATCATTACTTTCCCATTTTCTATACAATATTTCATCTTTGATAATGAAGGAATTTAATCTGGACCAATAAAATTTTATCTCAGGACTCGTATGAGAAATATCTGACCAAGTTGGCTTTTTATTATTACTTTTCCAAAGAAAGATCTGACTTAATATTTCATCATTTTGCTGTAAGGTCTTTATATTGTCCTTATCCTGCATTGTTTCATCATAGCTCTTTGCTCGGGTGCTTACTCTTACATGTTCCAGTAATTTAGGAAGTACGACACTTTTGCCCTCAGTTTCCAGATTACAAGGAATATCATGTTTCCCTGAGTAAGATTTTCTTATACCTATGTTCTGTTTTAAACTTTTTCTGATATTTTCGCCCTTTTGAGAACTCCCTTTAATACTTCTTTCATGTTGAACTTCTTGAACCAATTGGCAAGAATCACATATCAAACATGGTATGCATTTTGAGTTGTTCTCATTATTTGGACCAATATCATTTTGACCAAAACATACTTGAACTGTATTTATTTCTAGATCATTGGAATCATCAACTGACTTATCTAAACAATTTAAACAATTCTCCTCAGGAGATTTGTTTGGATCAATCCTTATATTTTCAGCTGATACCTTGGTTTCAGATAATTGATTATCATAGTTTCTCTCTGCTCTTAAGCAATAGGGGCAACAAGTTTCTTGACATGGGCGCCTGCTTAAAGCATCTGCATTATTATGAGATCGCCCAGCCCTATGTTCTATCCTAAAATCATAGGATGCTAAAACTTCAAACCAACGGGCTAATTGTCCCTCTGGGTTCTTAAAATTGAAAAGCCAGCTAAGTGCTCCATGATCACTTCTAACTTTAAATTTTCTTCCATATAAATAATGATGAAAGTTTTTAATAGATGCCACTACTGCAAGAAGTTCCCTTCTTGTAACACAATATTTCCTCTCTGCTTTGTTAAAAGATTTGCTGTAATAGCTGATAACTTTTTCTTGCCCGTCTTGAACTTGGGACAATACAGAACCCATTCCCACATTACTAGCATCTGTGTCCAAAATAAAGAAATCTTCCCTAGTTGGATATGCTAGAATAGGGGCACTTATCAAAGCTTGTTTTAATGCATCAAATGACTTTTGACAATCTTCTGTCCATGTAAATTTCTGATTTTTCTCAGTAATTTTGTGTAAAGCTTTAGCTTTATCTGCATATTTGTAAATAAATTTTCTATAGTAAGATGTTAAACCAAGAAAACTTCGAACCTCTTTTACATTTCTTGGAATAGGCCAGTCTTTTACTGCCTTTATTTTGCTAGGGTCAGTTGATACCCCCTCATCACTCACTATATGACCTAAAAATTTCACTTTTGTTTTAAAAAAATGACATTTCTTAGGACTGAGTTTTAGATGAGCTTCTTTTAATCTCTCAAACACCTCTCTTAAATTAGCTAAGTGGTTTTCAAAAGTTCTTGAAAATATAATAATATCATCAAGATAAACTAAGCAAGTTTTCCATGTTAGCCCAGAGAGCACCCTTTCCATCAATCTCTCAAATACTGGGGCACTGTTGCTTAATCCCATAGGCATTCGCTTAAATTGCCAAAGTCCTCCCCCTGGGAAGGAAAAAGCAGTTTTATGTCTATCTTTCTCAGCCACAGGAATTTGATAGTATCCTGACTTTAAATCAGCTGTTGAAAAATATTTTGCACCAGATAGTGCATCTATTGTATCATCGATTCTTGGGAGTGGATGTGAATCTTTGACTGTTATATCATTCACACCCCTAAAATCTATGCAAAACCTTAAACTACCATCACTTTTTCTAACCAATACAGGATTAGAATTCCAGGGACTCATAGATTGTTCAATTACTTCTTGTTTGACCATATTCTGAATTGCTTCTTCTGCCTCTTTTATTTTAGCTAGAGGTATTCGTCTAGGTCTTTGACGGACAGGACGGTGATCCCCCGTATTTATTGTATGTTCCACTAAATTGGTCAAGCCAATATCATCTTCTGATTTTGAGAAAATCGTTTGGAACTCTACCAAAAGATCTTTATAAGATTTTTGTTGGTTTTCGTCTAAGCAAGTTATGCCCCTTTCATAGACATTCTCAATATGTGAGGGTAATGTTGCCACCTTTTTGACATCATATTGCACATTAGACATATTTACATCTTTATTTTCCTGAATGTCTGTTTCTTTTATCAATTCGCAAGTAGCTACTATAGTACCTTTATATATAGTACAAGGAGTGTCATTTACATTAACAATCCTAAGAGGTATTTCCTCTTTATTCAGATTTATTATAGCTCTTGCTAAAAGTAACCCCTTTTTATTTACAAATTTATCTGTGTGTTCAACTAACCCCACTAGATCTTTACTAATAAGGTCCATTAATTGGCCTTTAGCAATTATTTCAGTATTTGGAGGAACATAAGTTGTCTCCCTTATTGAAATTCTGCAACATGATTTTGCATTACTGGCATAATGAAATAAAGGAATTGACTCCCCTTTTAAGCATAACCTGTTTTCACTTAAGTGAACATCACAGTTATTAGCAGCTAAGAAATCCATCCCTAGGATGCCTTCATTACTTATATCAGCAATAAATACATTATGCTGATAAAATTTCTTTCCTAAAGAAATTTGGACATTAATCTGTCCAATGAAAGGTGAGGTTTCACCTGTAGCAGTAACTAGGTGAACAATCACAGGATTAACCTGCGACAATAATGAGGGTTGAATGTTTTCTATGAACTGTTTGCTCAATATTGTTACATTAGCACCTGTATCAATTAAAAATGCCAAACATTTATTTTGTAGTTTAGCTTTTACAAAAAGTCCCTCATTATTAGCCCAAGTTTCATTAATTTTTATTGCCTGGGGCCTTCTTGAAGATGCCTGGCTCTGGCCCCCGAGCCCGACCTCCATTGGTTTCCCTGGTTCATTGTATTTTGGTCATAATTCCTATTGAAATTATTATTGGTACTATTACCCCAATTTCTATTGAATTTACCATTATTTCTGGTTTGTCGATTTTGATAATGTTGATAGTTATTTGAGCTTTGTGGGTTATTTCTTTTAACCTCCCCAATATAACCTGTATTGCCCAGTCTATTTTGGACCATATCTCTAATTTCCTTAGTGAAAGAACTCATTTCCTTCTTTAACTCCTGAAAATTATCTTTAAGGTGTTTGATATTGTCTTCTGAATTATTTATTTTTACAGGGTTTAGATCAGGGGCTTGTTCTCCCACTTTCCTAATCATTCTCCCTTTTTGTCTATCAGCGAGTTTCAAAGTCTCAAGTCTGACTGCTAAAGTTTCAGCTTCATTGATGTTTTTAGGGTTAACTTCTCTTAGACGAAGTCTTATATCCCCATCTGGTATAGCATCAATGAAATGTTCTAATGAAAGAACACTAATTAGGGTAGAATGAGCAATAGGATATGCCAGCCTTGTTAGTTTCTTAATACTTTGCGCTAATTCAGGCAAAGTCTCATCTTTCCCTCTTATTCTAGTTTGTAGTTTTGCTCTATATAATTCAGACCTTTCTGCCGAACCATATCTATTGTTTAATACCCTGACTAAACTATCATAGTCCCTTCTTTGATCCCTGTCTAGTTCATTAAGTAGAGCTCTTGCTCCCCCCTTTAAACTACCTGCCAAATACAAGGACTTTGTAATATAGTCCCAGTTATTGATTTCTGCTAAAATTTCAAATTGAGCTAAATACTCATTTAAGTCATCATCCCCATCATATAATTGAGGCTTCATACTAATATTTCTATTATTTTTGCAATTAACCACTGGTGGTGAATCTCTTGGTACCAGATGTCTATCCAAGTCTATAGAATTATGATTAACATTTTCAGTACTTTTTGTAACATTTTCAGTACTTTTTGTGTTTGTATTGAAATGTGTTTGTTCAAGTAATGTATTTGACTTGAATTTATTGTCTATTTCTTGAGTGTGAGAAAGTTCATCAGATACTACTCTCTCTTCTTCCTTTGATCTTTTTAAAGCATCAGATGCCTCTTTAATTGTAACTTTATTCTGTTCAATTATTTGATCTATTGCATTTATACGACCCTTTATATCTACTATATCTGTATTGACCTTATTGGTCAAATGCTCAAACTTTGATGCAAATTCTTGTCTGCATTGTGTGAAATCATTACATATGTCTTCCCAAGCATCTTTGAAAATTCCTTTCAATTCATTTACTTCATCAAAAATATTATCTAGCTGTATATTTCTGCTTTTTATCTGCTCTTTGGGGTCAGACATCCTGGTATTTCTATTTTCAACATTTAATTCTATAAAAGAATCATTTAATGGTAAAGTACTATCTTGGTCCCCTTCTATATCTCTAGAGGGTGTAGTATTTATGATTACTTCATGGGAATCATCCATATTTATTTTCAATTTTCAAATGAAAATTTTAAGATTTTTATTTTTTTATTTTTTTTTCTCTCAACCACCAACTTCAAATTATCTTTATTTTTTAAAAAGAATCCCACTTCTGACACCAATGTTGCCGTTTAGCCCCCTTAAGCCGAATTTACTAAGGGAAATATTAGAAGGCTGAAACAGGAACAATAATTTGCATGGATCCTTTGAAGTGGCTATAGGTTGATAAATAAAAATATAAGTCAGGATAAGTTGAATTCTACTTTATGTAGATATATATTAGATAGTAATATACTATATAATTATTACACATTAATATTTGTTGAACCAATAAGTACTGTAATCCCTCTAAGCATATGAAGGCTGATTTGTACAAAATTGGATGAAGGCTGATTTCAGCCTTCAGCCTTTAGAAATATTTGTTAAGTAATTTAAGCACAAAGTTTAATTCTACTTTATGTAGATATATATTAGATAGTAATATACTATAATTATTGCACATTAATATTTGTTGAACAAATAAGTACTATAATCCCTCTAAACATATGAAGGCTGATTTGTACAAAATTGGATGAAGGCTGATTTCAGCCTTCACTAGCTTCAGCCTTTAAAAATATTTATTAAGTAATTTAAACACAAAGTTTCTTAAACTTTGCAAAAATATGACTTTCCGTCAAACTTTACTATAGTTTTACTATATATATGCCAAATAGAGCGTAAATAGGTTTTTAGATCGAAGGCTGATTATTAGCGAATCAGGAAGGCTGACCTCAAGAGCAGATAATCAAGCACATGGCTAATTTAAATATCGGCATCAATTTCGCCGGTTTAAACAATTACCATTCCCAACTGGTTTCTCATTTTCTCAACTCCTCTATGAGCCATGTTTATGAAGGCTGACGAAGGCTGATTTATATTGCTTTGCTAAGAAATTAACGTCTGCTCTTGAACAGCAATGAGAAAAGATTCTGACGAAGGCTGATCAAGACCCCTATTTATTGGTCCCACCCCCTGGTCTTAGCCAATCAAACGTCTGCTCTATAAAATAACGTCTCGCGAGAATTCCCGCCAATACACAAATACGTTAAATTATTAATGGCTGACGTAGTAAACAACAAAGTATCTAACTGGAATGTGAGGGATTACGGATGAATAAATGCATTATACAGTTAGCAATTAAGTAATAAATACACATAATTAAATAAACAAACCTCAAATATTCACGATAACTGTCAACCAGTGGTCAAATGGTTCTGCTTGCACAAAACACGTGAAAATTCCCGAAGTATTTCAAAAAGTAAACAAACGCGATTACGAGTAACCGCAAACTCGTAACAATATTTAGTTTATTGATCTCCGTTTTCAGTTGCTGCCGAGTCAATGCAAAAAATGGGTTTAGGTGTGTCTGTTTTTTGCAATTTGATTGGTTGATGTTTTTACCATCATGTAGGTTTTAAAAAAGGACGAGAAGCAGGGCTCACGTTAGAGGGCGAAGTAGTTGCCTTGTGAAGGTTGACTTCGATTTCTCGTTGGTCAAAAGCGAAGTTCAAGTAGCCTTGTAATTTTGAAGAGTCACCCTATGTTGCCCGCATATTTTTGCCATGTGTGCCATTAATGAAAATATCGACATCTTGTTTATTGAATACTATGGTATTCATTAAGTATTTTGAAAGTGACTTTCTTGAAAAGTAATCCATTTTGGTTTAAAGAAACTTTAACTTCGTTCAATATCAAATAAAAATGGCACCACGAGAAAGGGGGCGCAATCAGACACTGCTTCGGGAAATGTTGATCGAAGCTACTTTTAACCAAACAAACTTTTGATTTATTTTTTTCTCAATCCTGTGACATAAAGTCTGAGTTCTCATAAATAAAATGTTCATATTTGAGAAGGTTGGTCATTCAAAATTCGTTGAAATGCACGGAGACACTTCAGATTTCTTTCGATCCGCTTCCAAATCCGATCGGTATTTTTTTTATTAATTGCGATCTATTTATAGAACTGTTGCTGACAGACCTGTGTCTACATTAATACCTCTGCAGTTAGAAAATAGATTTTGAACTACAGTAGTTTTGTTCCATTGTTGCACTCTGATTTGAGGTCTGACAAATAATAATTACAATCTTTACTTGCTTCAGTTTATGACTGTCAGTGTCAATATACATTCGTGCTATATTTGCATTCCCTAGCTATCTATATATAGTTGGACCATTGAGCAAATTGGCATATACATATTTCTTCTGCTGAAGGGGGGGGGGGGTACATATTAAAAATTATCACCAAATTATATGTCACATGCAATGATGACACCACAAGTTTTTGTTATAAGAGTCTTATAACAATATTGGTTGTGATGATGAGGAGGAGGTGGACAGTGATGATATGGAATATACTGAGGATGCTATTGACAATATGATTTTAGAATTTTCAGGAGATTAATATAAACATGAATCCAAAATAAAGTGTCTTTTTGTTTTTTTTTACTTGCATTCTGGTCTTACCTAATGCATAATTGACATGTCCACATAATATTTGGTACATCATCATGTTTTGAGTTTTGGTGGTTTGAATTAATGGTCATTAATGTAGTTTTCAAATTCGGGCCTGTAGAATTGATGGTGGGCCTGTAAATATTTGAACTTACAGGCCCAGTGGGCTTGTAAGGTAAAAAGTTAAGCGTGAAGACTGAATATGCGTAAAACAAAACAAAACAAAACAAATATTTTTTTATTTATCTTACCTTAGGTCTTGTTGTTCTCTCAACTTCACTCTCAAATCCACGTCCCTGTCGCGTGTCTCACTCAGTTGTCGTTCCACCCGTTCCAGCTTGCCATTCAGTCGAGATATTGTCTGTGTAACATTAGCAATAACCTATTAACAAATTACATGGTCTGCCAGGGTTAACCCACACCAACACAGATATATTTTGCCATGCTGCTAGGAGCTAATAGGGTTTTGTTATAACTACAGTAGTGATTTAGCTAGACATCAGTCTCAGAACATTTATTTGCCCACCTATTTCTCAAATTGCCCTGAAGAACTTTATAAAAGTTAGTTTAATTATTAAAGAATGTCCTGAAGAAATTTTGATAAAACTGGCAATTGTCCTTCAGATTTAAAGTCTAGCTGAAACACTGACTATAGATACATGCACTAGCTATAAAAGGTACAATGTATATATTCTCTACATATCTAAATACAGTCAAACCTGCCCATGTGGTCACCTCTATTAAGCAGTTACCTGTATTAAAAGGTCACCTTTTTCTTGTCCAGTCATAAATAATTTCATATGAATAATTAAACCTCTATTAAGAGGTTATCTATCTTAAAAGACCACTTTTTCTTTGCCTTAATACAGGTTTGCCTAAAAGGTCAGGTTTTCTTGTCCAGTCAGATAATTTCATACGAATATTTGAATCTCTTTAAAGAGGTCATCTGTCAAGTAAAAGACCCCTTTTTCTTTGTCCCAAAGGTGAGTTCTTAATGCAGGTTTGACTGTATTCTAAATATATAAGAAGTTATATTGCTATGCTACTAGGAGCTATAGGATGTTGTTATACACTACAGATACATGTACATGCATTAGCTATAATGTCATGATGCTACATGGAAAAAAATATATTCTATATAACTATATATAAAACAAGCTATACATCAGTCTGCATAAAAAACCAATAGTCCCACCAAGTCTAGTAAAAAATGGTTTAGGCTAGTGAAAAATTGCATAAATGTTGCTTGATAAAATAGAAAAAAAATCTTCCAAAATGCTTTTGGCAAATTGCATAAAAGTTGCTTAATAAAATGCCATTTGGGGTTAGTTTGTGAAAATGGTTTTGGCACAGACTGCTATATTGCCATGCAAGGAGCTATGATTTCTATGACAGGAAAGCTCATATTTAAAAACTAGGCTATAAATACAATGCTGCTGAAAAGAAAAAATTTCAAGCAGAAAATAAAGAAAAATGAAATAAATTTAAAACAACAGCAAATGATTAAGAAAACTATGATAGGAAATGTTATTAAACATCGTTATTTTTCTGAGAGCAGCCTTCAAAATTTTTTTTCAGTCAAATTTTGTCAATAAAAAATTTAAAAATTATATTTTCGATAAAAGTATTTGATTTTGAAATTTTGAATTAAAAAAACCCATTTCTGGATGCATCAATTTTTAAACAAAATAATAGTCCAAATAATTATATTGCCCAGGAAGGCTTTCAATATCTTTTTCATTTGGAGAATTTTTAGCACTCTTAAAATATCATATCTGGGCATACTAATGATATTGAAGCATTTGATACACATGTTTTCCGACATAAATTAACACTACACGAATAAACAAATAATTAAATAAGATTATTTTTTTGTACAATCAACAAAGATGGTAGAATGAAATTTACTTCAATATATAAGTCCATGTAAAATTAATTATCTGGTTCTCAGATACTGACTCAAAAAAATGATGAGGGAGGAAGGGTATTTAATTTTTGTATTTGGTCCAATCTTTAGGTTCCATTTTATCGATTGTTACCATTCGGAATTACCAGAAGTAACGACTTCATACAATCAGAGGAAAACACAAGAGTGTTCCGAATTCCTTCAACATGAAATTGGAGTTGTCTCTCTTTGATCAATTCAAGTTAAAAGGCGCGAAAATTTGAATGCAGACTTTTTTACCGTTGTAATTATTTTTATTTGGTGATAAATACAAGCCAGCGGCCGACTTTTTGCTGATGCGGCGGTATCTTAGAACCAGATAATTAATTTTATATGGCCTAATAAGGTACAAAAATATAACAATTTTAGTGTTTATGTCAAATAACAAAGATATAAATACAGTGAAATCTGTCTAAACTGTGGGGCTTTATTTAAAGATCGGTATATACAGGTATACTGTTTTATTCAGGGTTCAATTTAGACAGGTCTCACTGTAGTAATTATATTAGTATTATCAAGTAAATATGTTTTCTATCTCTAGATTTCAAGCATCAATACAAATATAAAATATACATGTTTGTTAAACAAACTTTCTTTTCATAATGTTCTACACTTATAAAACATTAAAAACTTCTTCCGAAAATAAAATCATATGGTCTATCATATTCATTGGAAAATGTTCACGGATTATCTCCCTTTACAGTTAACAGATATATTAATAAACAAAATTTAATCATTTATTTATTTATGATGTCTTAACGCCACTTTCAACAATATTTCAGTTATATCGTGGCAGTCAGTTTTATAGGTGGAGGAAACAGGAGAACCCGGAGAAAACCACAGACCTGTGGCAAGTCACTGACAAACTTTATCACATAATATAATATTGTATTGAGAACATCTCGCCATGTGCAGAATTCATTGTGATAGGAACTGATCGTATAGTTAGTTGTAAATCCAACTACCATACTATCACGGCCTGTTTGGTAAAGGTAGCAACAACAACAAATTTAAAGGGAAATAACTTACTGCTTTCCAACTGTTGCTGACAGTAAGTTGATTTTCAAAATTCTCTGATTTTTTTTCTTCTTAATTTATAAACATTTGTCTTCATGACAAGGTTTTATTGGACAAAATAAACAAAACCAAACCGTCAAGAGATCAGAAATTATTAGTGCTTCCTATATAACACATACCCTCTCCTGTTCTGCTACTTTGAATTTCTTGTCGTCCAGTTCTTGTTGATGTTTGATAGCATCACTACGTAGCTTTCGCTTATCTTCATGCAACAAATCAACTTCTATTTCTAAAGTCTGAAAAATAAAAAGATGGTGAAAATACAGAAAAATAAAACAGGTATACAATATCTATTGTATTCCTGACAATAACAGATATCATTTTTTATTTATTAAATTCCTGTCAAACAAAATTCTATCTTGAGCATAAATCTTTGAATATAACAAAAAAGCTTGAATGTGATTGGCCAATACCTAAAATAGACTCCAATTAAATTTGTTCCATTGAAGAACTAAATTTGATCTTTCTAGTTATGGAAATACCCAAACAATTTGACATTTAATATTTCTAAATTAAGTATTATCCAAAAATTTCAGCTTAAGCATGACAGAGAATCACATACAGGCCTTTCAATAAGGGGCGGTACCAGATACTTTTACCCGTCTAAAATGGTCTTTGGTATCTCCTGATTTTAAAGTGTTTCATGAAAATTGTTCAAATTTTAATAAAAAGTACCACCTGTAAATAGTGAAGTACTGGTAGATTTGGAAAATATTGAAAGCCCTGCACATATTTCATGTTACAGTAAGCCAGTTCCACCAAAGGTCCTCACTATTATCAGACCAGATTTCAGGTGCACTGAGATAGTAAAATATTACTATTTTAATTCTCCCCTAAAGATAAGCCATCCCTCTTATAAGACCACCCTTTTCATTGTAGAAGGGGTGGCCTTTTAAGAGGGGGTCTACTGTACTTAATTCTCCCCTCAAGATGAGCCATCCCTCTTATAAGACCACCTTTTTCATTGTAGAAGGGGTAGCCTTTTAAGAGGGGGTCTACTGTACTTAATTCTCCCCTAAAGAGGAGCCACCCCTCTTATAAGACCACCCTTTTCATTGTAGAAGGGGTGGCCTTTTAAGAGGGGGTCTACTGTACTTAATTCTCCCCTCAAGATGAGCCATCCCTCTTATAAGACCACCCTTTTCATTGTAGAAGGGGTGGCCTTTTAAGAGGGGGTCTACTGTACTTAATTATCCCCTCAAGAGGAACCACCCCTCTTATAAGACCACCCTTTTCATTGTAGAAGGGGTGGCCTTTTAAGAGGGGGTCTACTGTACTTAATTCTCCCCTCAAGAGGAACCACCTCTCTTATAAGACCACCTTTTTCATTGTAGAAGGGGTGGCCTTTTAAGAGGGGGTCTACTGTACTTAATTCTCCCCTAAAGAGGAGCCACCCTTCTTATAAGACCACTTTTTTGATTGTAGAAGGGGTGGCCTTTTAAGAGGGGGTCTGCTGTACTTAATTCTCCCCTCAAGATGAGCCATCCCTCTTATAAGCAGGGGTTTCAAAGTTTTTTATAATATGAGGTACTTCTTAAATTTTAGGAGGTACCTAAAAAATTAGGCTGAGGGCCGTAAGGGGTCCAGGGGGCGGAAGCTCCTGAAATCTAGCATTTTGTGGACCAAAAAATGTACTTCAGAGACTGCAAAACATTAAGTGTTTTTGAAAGAAAAATCCCATTAACTTTAAGAGTTCAGATTTCACCAAGAGTGAAGACCATGCATAATGCCTGGATCCCCCCCCAATTTCTTTATTGAATATTTCAGTTTACAGACTTCAGCCAAGATTATTCATAGATAGTCTGCCATATCTTAAAAAAAGAAACCAAAAGGACCATAAAGAGCTATGGTTCCGCAGCTAGGCTTGACCAAGCCATTGCTATCAAAGCTTAAACTTCTCAAAATTCTTTTGTTGGCTTTGTCCTTTTCTTTTTCACAATACCTTGGCGTGTGTTTTTTTTTACTTTATTACCAGTAATTAAACTCATCAAAGACCATTGGCAGGATCAAGACATTTAAATGTCATAATTAATGAAACCAAGGACGTACATGTATATAGATTAGAATACTCCTTGATGAAACATATAAATTTAATTTGCAATCATCAATCTTTAATAAAAATTTATTATTTTTTAATAGATCAATACAAATATAATTAAACAAAAACAATATATATTGTTACTTTCACGACTTATGTGCAAAAAAAATGTTCGAACAAAAACGATTCGCAGGAAGACATTAAATTATTTTGGAAAAAAGGGGGGCCGGCGTTTTGAAATTTTGACATTACAATGTAATTCGTATTTGAGCCATGTCCGGTCCTTTTTCAAGATTTCTAGTAATTTTCTATCCCTTATCTCCTCGTACCCCCTTTTAAAAATGTTTTTTCAGCACACTTTCATTTCTGTGAACAACCGCGGTAGGGCCCCGTCAAAATGTGAGCCATAGGTTTTTATTTTTTATACCGGAAGTTAAACAATATGGACGGAGTTAAGCAACAAGACAGTACGCCCCAGAATGATTCGACCCAAGGTTTTAAATGGATAAAAAAAAATCGCACAAAATATTGTGTAGTCATATATTCATAATACATAATGATCATACTTATATTACTGGAGATTACACTAAATTGTGTTTGAACATAATTTGTAATCGGTCATTTTTTTATTTTGAAATGATGTCAGCTTTGTTCCGGTCCGAGTTTTACACAAGGATGAAAAGATATTGGGGCGAAAACATAACTATTTACCGTATGCTCAAACTGCTATTTACGATTCTAAGGTAAAGTTATTTTTAAAACAGGGAATATCCCATCAACTTGGTCGTGACGCAGTTGTTCGATTTGAATGCGAGAATTCAGCAATTGACGTGATCATTAATTTTTTATGAAAAATATTCCACAAGCCTATCGACCATCGTACTTGTGGTTTTGACCACTGCTAATTTTGGGGGGTTCAGTAATTTCTGCCGGTACTATACACGATCTCAGGCGGGTAAAAGTACCGGGTACCGGCCCACTTTGAAAACACTGTATAAGACCACCCTTTTCATTGTAGAAGGGGTGGCCTTTTAAGAGGGGGTCTACTGTACTTAATTCTCCCCTAAAGAGGAGCCACCCTTCTTATAAGACCACTTTTTTGATTGTAGAAGGGGTGGCCTTTTAAGAGGGGATCTACTGTACTTAATTCTCCCCTAAAGAGGAGCCACCCTTCTTATAAGACCACTTTTTTGATTGTAGAAGGACTTATAAGTGGGGGTCTACTGTAGTTACTCACAAACAAGATGTAGATGCAGGCTTTTCAATAAGGGGCAGTACCAGGTACTTTTACCCATCTTAAATGGTCTTTGGTACCTCCTGATTTAAAGGGTGTTGTATAAGATATTCATGAAAATTGTTCCAATTTTAATAAAAAAAGTACCACCTGTAAAGAGTGAAGTACTGGTAGACTTGAAAAATATTGAAAGCCCTGGATGGATCAGTTATTTCATATCAATTTCTGTAAACCAACTGTAGCCTTATACAAACTCTGTATAAGATAAATTCTAATTTGACATACCTTCACCTGTTTCTGAAGAGCTTCTTCTTTTTTAGCATTATCTTCCGTTTCCATGTAAAGTTGTATACTTTCTTGTAAACTCTACACAATACAAAACAATTAATTGATTGATTGATTGGTGTTTAACTCCATTTTCAACAATGTTTCAGCTATATCATGGTGGCCAGTTTTATTGGGAGGAAACAGAAGTACCCGGAGAAGTCACTGACAAACTTTATCACATATGTCACCTTGCCATGAGTGGGATTCGAACTCACAACGTTAGTGGTAATATGCACTTATTGCATAGGTAGTTGTAATTTAAATATAACTAGATCACGATGGTCCCCTACAAAACAAATAAAATCCCTTTCTAAAAAAAGAAAAACAAAAAATATGACACTGTCAGAAGAGTACCAAAATCAATAGAACAATCGTAGGAAGAGACCAAATGAATACCCCTAACACACATATACCTGATTGTTCACTTTCCTGGCTTGTTAATACAGTTGACTCTCATTGTCTCGAACTCGGTTGACTCAAATTTCCGGTTGAGTCGAATTTTTATCGAAGTCCCGAACTTCGTTGTGTATAAATATATATAATTTGACTCCTGTTGAGTCGAATTCGGATGAGTCGAAATTTCGGTTGTCTCGAATAAAAGTTTTGGTCCCGAGATGTAGAAAGCCATATTATTTACATTTGTTAAGTCGAATTTACCTGTCAAAACATGTGTATTACCTTGGGATTAAAATCGGATCACAGGTGAAACATCCGGTCATTGACTTTGACATTTTTACCTTAGGCTATTATTTCACATGTTTATTTCACAATCTGTCAAATTAATTAGTGAAAATATTTTAATTGGCTTGGTATTATGACACAGGTTAGATATGTACAATCAAAAATTATCGATTCATAATAAGTGCACTTGGGTCGGCATACATCAATGATTATGAAAAGTACACAACGGAAGCGTTTTATCTATTGAATTATTTGTCGGAAATTAATTTTGATTACAGAAAAATAGTTTTCTTCTACACTTTATTGAATAATAAAAACACACAATTTATTGTAAATAAACAGTATTGCATAAAGAAAAATATGTCATAATGGGTGAAGTTTAATGACAATGCAACAGCTGAAAAACATAAACAAAACAGATAAACATATTCATACACACAAAAAAAGATATCTAGAAGTTATCAGTCATTCCACAAGATTCAAAGAATTTAACAGAGAGAAAAAAACAGCAACAAAAACATCGAATATGTTTAAAATCGTTCCGAGAATAGGGACATGCGATGCTGGTCTTAGCTCTTCAAAATTTCGCTCAAGTTGTCTCCCTTTCGTCGTTAAACAAACTACACTTCCGGTATTTTCGTAGCTCCTCTTGAGTCGAACTACGTTTGACTCGAAATTTTTCCATGGTCCCATCGAATTCGAGATAACGAGAGTCAACTGTAGTAATATTTGGTATATATTAGTCTAATTTTTGACTATATATCAAACTGATTATGTAAATTCTGTGGTTTTCTAGCGATTCTGTCCATGTTGAGTTATAGATACTGCGAAGCTCAATTATGATTTGTTTCTTAGATTTCTCGGGTGGTTCGTTGTCGCTAGAACCTTTCACAGTTGTATTTGTCCATTTTTGTGATTACAGACACAAATAAATAAATTTTAGAGTCACAAGTCATTTTATACGTGTTTTGATTGGTTTAAAAAGTTGAGGTTATTTTCATATGTCTCAAGGCGTCACGTGCCGTTGTCATCAGGCGATTTTCTTTAAATGAGGCACCTTTGGGGTTATTTAAATTTATTTCCGATTATTTGCCTTATTTTGAAAAAATAAATATATTTTTCAATATCATAACAAAAAAAGCTTGAATTAATTTATAAGGATTAATCGAAATTATTTGTTCGGTTCATTCGGAATAACCTCAATCAGGTTGTAAACACCCTTGCGTAACCTGCTACGCGGGTTCGGGTTACGCTGGTTACACGGTGTGTACAACCTGATTGAGGTTATTTCTTCATGAACTGAACAATTTTTTTTTATCTATCCTTAATTGAAGAATGAGTTGTAAGTTATTTGTATTTTGGTATCAAACATCGGCAAGGAAACACATTCAGAACCATCTGAAAAAGCTTTTTTTCATGGTCTCAGTTTTCGTAAAGCAAATACAGTAGAATTATTATTGCTATGGGGATGTAAATGCTTAATCTGAAAATTACGAGTATGTGTATTTTAATCTGCTTGCATATAACACAACTATCACAATCAGTTCCATAAGACAAATGAGATGCCTTTGAGTTTTATTAATCGTAAAATATTTACGATCATATATACTATTGGAGGAATTATTAAAGAAATAATACACTTAACTTAGAAAATTATTATGCCTTGTTATTTTTTTACTTGTCCCAAGACAAGCTACCCAGTCAAATCTTTTTGTCCAACAGATTCTGTGAACGAGTCTGACAAAACCAGGCATGGCAATTCCACACCCCTGAGTACCCGATTCTGTATCTTCCTATCATATACATGTCTTACTAACCCTGAGCTTGTTCTTTAACTCTGTGATTTCATCTTGATATACTTTTACTTGTTGTAATAGATTATTTTTGGTCTGGCTAGAAACTTTGGCATGATGTCGTAGCATGTCTATTTCCGTTTCCAATTTCTGTAAAAGATAGTGAGAAAACTTATTTCATTAAAATTAATATATGTGAGGAAAAAAATGCAGGAAAAGATATTCATTTCTTCTGATATCTTTTATTAAAAAAAAGATCTTAAGTTGGTTGGTTTTATGGTGCTTAACACCACTTTCAACAATATATATTTCAGCTATATTGTGGCAGTCAGTTTTATTGGTGGAGGAAACCGAGTATCCGAAGAAAACCACCAACCTGCCGCAAGTCACAGACAAACTTTATCACATAATGTTGTACAACTCGACATGAGCGGGATTCGAACTCACATTAGTGGTGATAGGCACCGCTCGCATATATAAGTAGTTGTAAATCCAGCTATCATATGATCACGACCACGATGGTCCCTAACATCTTGGGTGGGCAATTACATGTATGTAGGTTCAAAGGTCACTTTTAAAGACTGGGACGTTACTATCTAATGGGACTTTCAAGTTAATATCTGTAGAAGCTCTCAGACACTTTTATAAAAGGTTGTTTTTAATATGCGACCCAACGACAACTTCAAAAAGCGAAATTTACTCTGAGTTAATGATGATTCAAAAGGTATTATATATTTATGAGAGTTTTAATGCCACTTCCAGCATTATTCTAATCAGCTCTTTATTATACTCAGTTTTTTACTGAAGTAAATTATTTTAACGAAGCTAGGCAAGTTTTATATACAATTTTATTAGGTGAATACCAATTTCTGTTGGTATCACCTTCATCAAACCACGAAACTTATAGTGCATCAAGAAAGGTATAAATAACAAGCGAAGTTATGAGTAAGCATCAAAACCATGACTTCAGATGTCAATGAAAATCTCACTATCAGTTTTCCTATGAAAAAATGATACTAACGACGATAATTGAAACCACAGTATGACAATCATTTACAGATAACACTGTAGAAGGAATATGTATTATACACCTCTGAAAACTCACACCTATTGGGTGTGCATCACCATCAGTTCTCCAGCAAAACATGTTGATGTCAGGGCTTGAAATTAACACTAGCACACAGGCAAATTGCTAGTTGCAATTTTAATTAGCCTTTATTTTGCTAGTGCATAAAATTATTAGGTACTAGCAGAATTTTGCTAGTTGTAAAAAAAACATGTGCTTAGAATGGAATATGAAACAAATACAAACGTGTAAACTTGTACTTTTATTTGATCAGGTATATAACATCTTGTAATAGATGTTAGGGACATGTACAAGTATCTATATATATTAACCCTATGTAAAGCCCAGAAATATCTGAAAACCATCCTGGTTCCTGATTTCTAAAATAAATTTGGTCCTAGATTTTCCAGTTAAAAGTATCCAGTCATCAGAAAATGTCATAACGAAATGTTGATGATGAGCACAATACAATGTACTTAAAAAAATAAGAAGTATGTCGAGATTCAGGTAGATATATATTTTTACTGTGACAAAGAGCAAATATGTAATCGTTTTTTGTGAATAATATCTGTTTTGTTTTTTAATTGATACAATTTCATATAAATGTCACTCTGTTTGACAATATTTCGTTTGTCTGAGACTGGAAGTTTCATTACTGTCAGTCTGACTTGAAGATCTGGAAATCCTAGTAAAACAAAAGAACAGTTTCCAAAGTTTACTGTTTCATTCATAGTTTTAAAGCTTTCATTTTCCTACAGAACTGCTATTAAGTATATGTCTATATATACTCAAAACTCCCGTCTTGAAGTATAAAAAAATTGTAACATACTAAATCACTTTTGAAATAGATCACAATACTAACGACTTGAAATATTTAATTAAACTTAATTTTTTCCTCTGTTTAAATAACTACAGCTCATACTGTTTTAATATAAAGGAGACAACCCCCCCTTGAAAAAATTGTGCAAATTTAAAAAACATTTCAACATGTTTAATAGACTAACCGACACCTTTCACAATGCAATATTACCAGAGGCAGAGAGGGACTTTGTGACTTAGTTCAATCTTTACTGTATTAATTATTTTATTAACACACTTATAACAATATGAAGCATAAATTTTGTGTTAAATTTGGTTGCTTGTCAGATCAGTATGTTTGCTAGTTGATTTTTTTTGCAACTAACAAAGCTTTGCTTGTGGTGAAAAAAGTTTATTTCTAGCCCTGGATATCCAGTCAAATTTTTCTTAGTGGACCACATGTCCATGGTCATCTTTATTGGTGGAGGAAACCGGAGTACCCAGAGAAAACCACCTACCTGTCACAAGTCACTGACAAACTTCATCACATAATGTTGTATCGAGTACACTTCGCCATGAGTCGCATTTGAACTTACAACTAAAGTGGTGATAGGCAATGATTGCAAATTTAGTTGTAAATCCAACTACCATACGATCACGACCATGACAGCCCCCCACAATATACAGGTAAATATACCTTATTTTGTTCTTGGAATTCTTCTTCTTTCTCTCTAAAGAAATCTGCATCATCAGAATGTTTCTGTACTAAGCTAGTTAGTTCGTCGATTCTCTTCCTACTTTTGCCGTCTGACTTCCTGTTTCGAGATTTGGTGTGAAACAGTACGCGCAATTCCTAAAACAAACGCAACAATTCAAATTTCATTTATATATTGGTAGCTGTATATTACTAAACCGAAAAAAAATAACTTATTCTTTTTTTTTAAACAAAATATTTGTAATTTTGAGTCAGTGAATACTGTTTGATGCCAAGTCAGCAGCAGCATTTCAGTTATAAAATATTATAATATTGACAAATTATATCGGGAATTAAATATTTTGACATCCATTTGTACGATTTTCATAGTGTTAGCAATTCATGAACAATCTTGCAAAACATGTCATTTTGTATGAACAATTTTTTCTGACCATCTTGGAGGTTCCCAAGGCTCGAACCCCGAGTTGCTCAGCGCATCCCCAGTGCTGTATTGTGGGTGTCCTCTTGATGTTGTCAGGTTATAATGCAGAAAGCCGAACCGTGGACCACAGTGGATAACATGTTTGGAGAGGGCCACACTCACTTCACATTAAAGATTCTTGTGAAGATGTTGAAAAATAAAATTGTAACTGCTACAAAAGACTAAATTTTTCGTCCCTACCCCGCTCTCCATACTTTCTCAATGGCAATCAAAAATCATTGATCCCAGTTAACCCATTCCTCCCTTATTTCTATATAGTTTTTATATATTGTTGAACTCGTTCTCATCCTGATCATAGCTAAAATACTGCTCACTGGCCATTTAGCAAGAATCATCAATTAATCAATCAATCAATCATTTTCAATCGGTCTCCTGCAAAGATTAGTACCAATGTCACATAGCTTTTGGTTTGAGTGAGTGATTGTATTTTAAAGCCAAGTCAGCAATTATTCAGCTATATCATGGCGAGAACAAGTTACATTTTGATGAGATGATGATGATTCTGCTCTGTACTAGACCAACACGCTTAGTTGGATTTATATAATGCTGGGTCATTGAAATAAGTCTTTGTGTAGTGCTGTGGGTTTGACTTGACTGGGACTAGAACCCTCGATCACACCACAATCATGGATGTGTAGTGCTGTGGGTTTGACTTGACTGGGACTAGAACCCTCGATCGCACCACTATCATGGATAACATGCTAACCACTATACCTCCAATGTGGTTGTCTTTGGCTTGACCTAACATTTCGATTATCCCTTGAGTTTCAGGAAAGAAAATTAATAATTATATTATGGGAGTGGTCTCTATTTCTCTAATAAATTCATTAATATTGAATCATATGCAGTTTAAGGGTGTAGGCCTAGGGTATGGGAGATAATTTTATTTTCATTGTCTTTTCAAATACATGGTCATCTATGCGTTTGAAAATCCACCCTCAATTCCAAGCTTCTTGGCAACAGATTGTTTACATTGGATATGGGCAGTTTTAATTAAAAAATGACTCTTTTTCCTTTTAACTTTCCATAGTTGTGCTCCTTGTCTTTTTACATCTTATTGCTGCTAATAACAGAGTATTATTATCATATGCTTGTATCCACAAAATATCATTGAAATATCTCTTTCCAGAAAAAATTCCCAGCGAAATATGTTGTAAAAAATGCCAGGAGTGTAACACATTTTGTGTGACAAACTTTTTTCCATTTAATTTCAAGTGTTTGTCAAATAAAAAATATTAAATATATAAACCAGAATCTTACATATTATGAAACTATTGCACAATTGCTTTACTTGTAATGAATTAATCAAGTAAAGTCACCCTCAAATGACCCCTCCCCCTACCCAACAGACCTGAAAAAAAAAAAAAAAAAAGACAATGCAGTAATTTGGTAATTTGGACATCCACTATGTCAAATATAAGAATTCAAAAGCTTTTTGTTATTGGTAACTAGTTTTTTTTTTATCTCATAGTCATAAATAAAAAAAAACAGCAAAGGATGAGTGTGTAATAACTTTCCTTCACAATTTCATTTTTTCTGGGTGCCATCCATGAAAAACATAATTTCATATATTTAAAAAATCCGACGGTAAAAGTTTGTAAAATTTGGTGCAATTATGTCTATATGTATATTCTTTACTGTAACATTTTTTGGTGGAAATTAATCGACAGGATTTTTTTTAATGAGATTTTTAATACCAGGGTGGTATCTCAGGACATCCCCCCTTTTTCCCAATTTCAACTGTTTTGCACGTGATTATCTCCAAACAGGATATTCATATATGCCAGATATTTCATAATTATTCAACAATAACACTCCCAAGTGTATTAAAGCCAAAATATTCCCTTTCAACCAGAAATAAATGGGTATATCTATTAGAAGCTTCAGAAACTAGTATTACCATCTGGCGTCAAGTATACCCCCAAAATTGCTATATTTAGGATGTGCTATGCAGAAAACGGGACAGTGAAATTTCTTGAAACTTTGGCAGATAATATATTTACACATAACTATTCAATGATGCAAATAAAAAAAAAAAAGAACTATGGGAAAATTTTGGGGTTACCCAGGCCTACACCCTTAAATAATGTATATTCATTCGGAAATGTTCATGAATGAGGTCGGATTGTATAATTTATAATGAAAAACAACTCTGCTTAGAGGGAATATGCTATAGCAGGGCAGTATATAAAGTATTATGACAAAAGTCTTTCCACACTAAAATATTTCCCTATATATATTTTATATAAAACCATGATATTTAAAAGTCATTTCTTACTCGATTTTCATGAAATTTTGCAGCATTAAAAGTAAAAGCAGAAATAAATATAGTTTCTTCTGCGTATAATATGCTTATGATTTTATTTTTATTTTTCCTTAAAATATGATGTAAACACAAAGTTGTTTTTCTTAACCAAATCATACTATATAACCACAGAAAATTGTGACGTTGAGAATTTACATTTGTCTTTATATCATAAATGCTTGTAAATAAAAGGTTTTATAGACCAGTATGTTTTATGTTTTATTTCTAAGGGTCTTGTAGGTGTCTAAGTTTAATAATCAAATTTGTTCACGCCACGATATAGCTGAAATATTGCTAAGTTGGCGTTAAACACCAATCAATCAATCAATGTACACAAAAGTTTGAAAAAAATATATGAATATATTAAAATAAACTGTTAATATAAATTCGGCTTTTAAAGGTGAACAATTCAAAACTTAAAAAATGACCTCAGGAGAATTTTTTTGAAAATAAGTGGTTCTATATAAAATATACAGTGAACCTGTCTAAACTGAACCTCCTTAGGACCAGTTTTCGTGCTAACAGTAGACAGGGTTAGGATAAGGGTCATAGTGTTTAACACCACATATAACAATATTTCAGTTATATTGTGGTGGTCAGTTTTATTGGTGGAGGAAACCAGAGTACCTGGAGAAAACCACAGACCTGTTGCAAGTCACTGACAAACTGCAGTAGTCAGTTGGTCAGTTTATACAGGTTAAAGTAATAAAAGATTTCTTCTATTAGGACTTTATGTAAAGTTTGGCTTACGCAGGATTCCGCTTTATTCAGGGTTTGGTGTAGACAGGTTTCACTGTACAGGGAAATATCTTAGTGCTGCAAGACTTTTGACCTGTGAATGTATGTCTGATTATATATTTCTACTGGTTAATTCAAAACAGCTGCACATTTCTTGTTTTAAACAAAATTAAAAATTCGAAAAAAAAAACCAACCTGTTTTAGAAATTTAAATCCTCTTCCGTGCATTAGACCTCATTTGATTTTAAAATCTATGAAGTCTTATGATTTAGTTGCTATTGAAACATGCTTAGCTTTGAATGTTGCGTGCCAAGATAATTGAAATTTTTACCTGTAGTTTAAATGAGGCTTCAATTGACAGATTGCAAACCTCTATCATTTGAACCTAGCAAAATAAAGCTTAATGTAACTACATAAGAAGTTTTAAATAGAAAGAGACAACAATGGCCAAAAGAAAAAGGACAAACAATGATCTACAAAACATTACACAGATAATTTAAGACTGAGCAACACAAACCCCACTGAAAACTCAGGGTAAACTCAGGTACTCCGGAAAGGCAATTCAGGCTTCGTAAATTTGAATTGTTTTCTAAATGTAAATTTATGTAATTTTTTTGTTTTCAAATACAATCTTTTATTCGCCTTTGACCATCCAATCGTATGCAAGATGGCTAAACATACTGACTAATAAGACAATAGTTCTCAGTGCATGCTCGGTTACAATATCTCAAGATTGGTCGGTTGTAAATATGAACCCTGATATTAACCACTTTATCCATCGGTAGGGTTTTAAACAGCTGTTTACAGCAGGAGAGACTGGTAATTCAAGGCGACCGATAGGACAAGTTTTGACTATATGAGTAACCTCAGTAATACATGTACTAACCACTTTATCAACTTGTTCACAATCTTTTAATTTAGCAAGAAGATATTGTTCTCTCTCCATGAACTCTTTCTCTTGAACCTCATAAGCCTCTATTAAATCATCCATTTCCTGTAAATGTAAGTAAAAACTGAGATCTATCTAATTTGTCTATAGTAAATTAATCCATATTTTTTGATTTTGAAAAATAAACATACAGTATTATTATGATATTCAAATGAAAGATTTGACAATTTTATTCAACCAAAATTTGTCTCATGAAATTTGTTTTTGTGCCAACAAAATCTGTCTTAACCTTATACAAGTCGTTATTCAATATATACATGTAGTGAACCGCTACCTAAATTCCCAAACAGATACAGCACTTGCCGACCGACCACAAACACTGACTCAACAACGTCAAGAGCGCTATAAAAGAAAAGCATGAAGAAAACAGACCATCATTCTGCAACACTCACATACGTTAAACCCAAATAACCAACAAACCTGTAGTTTATTATTGAGATCAGCTATTTCCATGTTTTTATCTTCTAACTGACTTCTCCGTGTCTCTTCACGAGTTTCCAGCAGTGTTAAATCCCTTTTCTTGTCATCTCTTGACTTTCTTCTCTCCTGAAAAAAAAAGTTTTAAACAGCTGATGTTTGTTGACACGAACATAATTATATATCATATTATAATAATAATTGTTCTCTGTTGCTTCAGAGACCTAAAATAAACACTTATTTTAACATTCAGGATTCATACCAATTGCATCTAACAGCTATGTGTCAAATATGATTAAAATAATGAATATACTCATACTGACAATTCTAAAAAGTCATCAGGTCATACCAATGACAATACAATTTATTGTTGCTTCTCATGTAAGCACACAGCATTAAAGAAAAAGAGAAAAGACTGGTTGGCTCGGAATCAGGATAATGTGTCCAAGAGGGGTGACATGTCTATCTGTGGATTTCTGTTTCAGTGACCTAGCACTATAAAAATCCACCTAAGCGTGCTGGTCTAGTACAAAGCAGACATCATTATCATCTATCAAATAAAGTTGTTCTCGTGATGATATAGCTGAAAAATTGCTCATTTGGCATTAAACAACAATCGCTCACTCACTCATTTCTAAAACAGTAACCTTATTAGATTTCCCTTAAAGCTGTTTGACAGTTATTAGAAAAGGTTAATTAGTGAAGAACCATACATCTATAATAATCACTACATTTTTGGGGAGTTGGGTGGGTTTGTTGGTTTTCATTTTAGCATTGATGTAATTATAAGGCCATGTAAAATTAATTATCTGGTTCTTAGATACCGCCGCGTCAGCAAAAGCAAAAAATCGGCCACTGGCTTGTATTTATCACCAAACAAAAATAAATACAACGGTATTGAATTGATCAAAGAGAGACAACTCTAATTTCACGTTGAAGGAATTCGGAACACTCTTGTGTTTTCCTCTGATTGTACGAAGTCGTTACTTCCGGTAATTCCGAATGGTAACAATCGATAAAATGGAACCTAAAGATTGGACCAATATGCATATAAATACAAAAAATTAAATACCCTCCCTCCCTCATCATTTTTTTGAAAGTCAGTATCTGAGAACCAGATAATTAATTTTACCTTGCCTAATATTACGAATTGTACCTTGTCTAAACGAGTTTGTAATTTCTCTATTTGTTTTTTGTTATGAGTCAACTGTTCAACATACCTTGTCTAAACGAGTTTGTAATTTCTCTATTTGTTTTTTGTTCTGAGTTAACTGTTCAACGTATAACTTCAGCTGTCTATCTCTTTCAGCTATCTTCTTTAACAGTTTTCCCTTGTCTTTCTCCAGTTCTGTGACCAGTTCTTGAAATTCTTCTATCTGTGACCTAATAATATACAATAAATTTATATTCATGGATCATCTAGAATTTTACATTAAAGGAGTAAAATGTCCCCTTTTCAAATGAAAAAATGGACAATTTGTTGAGTGTGTGCACAGCGTTCCAAAAAAAAAGGTTCACCAAGGAGAAATTTATGTGTCCAACATGCCCTTTTAAAAAAAAATAAAATGTGGTGCATTTTCAAATTAAAGGGACAATTTCACAATACCACTTCCTAGAAATAACCTTGGATTACTAGTTACAGGTTAACAGTTTTAACACACTGGCAACAATATTAATAGTCTGAGTCAGGGCATGCAAGTATCTCCAACATTAAGAATCAACTTCTGTGCAAGCTTTATGAGATTATATGAAGTAAAATGTTATTAAAGATTAAATAAACTTAATATTAAGGTAAAACAAAATGTTGATGCAGACAGAAAATGTAATGTAACAAGCCAATAAAAGTGTAAATCTAACTGCATTTAGAACATGTTAGCTGAGGTTGCTAAGAATATTTCATAGAAGGGCCGCCATGGTTGTGATCGTATGGTAGTTGGATTTACATCTACCTATGCAATCAGTGCCTATCACCACTAAAGTTGCGAGTTCAAATTACGCTCAGGGGAGATGTACTCGATACAGCATTATGTGATAAGTTTGTTGGTGACTTGCGACATGTCGGTGGTTTTCTCCACCAATAAAACTGACAGCCACGAAATATAACTGAAGTATTGTTGAAAGTGGCATTAAACATCATAACCTTAACCAAAATGTTGATGCAGACAGAAAATGTAATAAGTATGTCCCATATAATAAAAGTGTGAATCTATCTGCATTTAGAACATGTCAGCTGAGGTTGTTTAGTCATATATTTCATAGGCATGTAAGTACACCTGTAGTAAACTTACCTTAGAATCTCTCCCTCTATTTGCTGAACTTCTGAGTTCATCTCTCGTATCTGTTACACCTGCAGTAAACTTACCTTAGAATCTCTCCCTCTATTTGCTGAACTTCTGAGTTCATCTCTTGTATCTGTTACACCTGCAGTAAACTTACCTTAGAATCTCTCCCTCTATTTGTTGAACTTCTGAATTCATCTCTCTTATCTGTTACACCTGCTGTAAACTTACCTTAGAATCTCTCCCTCTATTTGTTGAACTTCTGAATTCATCTCTCTTATCTGTTACACCTGCAGTAAACTTACCTTAGAATCTCTCCCTCTATTTGTTGAACTTCTGAGTTCATCTCTCGTATCTGTTACACCTGTAGTAAACTTACCTTAGAATCTCTCCCTCTATTTGTTGAACTTCTGAATTCATCTCTCTTATCTGTTACACCTGCAGTAAACTTACCTTAGAATCTCTCCCTCTATTTGTTGAACTTCTGAATTCATCTCTCTTATCTGTTACACCTGCAGTAAACTTACCTTAGAATCTCTCCCTCTATTTGTTGAACTTCTGAATTCATCTCTCTTATCTGTTACACTTGCAGTAAACTTACCTTAGAATCTCTCCCTCTATTTGTTCAACTTCTGAATTCATCTCTCGTATCTGTTACACCTGCAGTAAACTTACCTTAGAATCTCTCCCTCTATTTGTTGAACTTCTGAATTCATCTCTCTTATCTGTTACACCTGCAGTAAACTTACCTTAGAATCTCTCCCTCTATTTGTTCAACTTCTGAATTCATCTCTCTTATCTGTTACACCTGCAGTAAACTTACCTTAGAATCTCTCCCTCTATTTGTTGAACTTCTGAATTCATCTCTCTTATCTGTTACACCTGTAGTAAACTTACCTTAGAATCTCTCCCTCTATTTGTTGAACTTCTGAATTCATCTCTCTTATCTGTTCATACAATTTTTCAGCTCTACATTCTAACAATTCTTTCTCCTCTGTTACAACCTCTAGTCTATCTTTTAAATTCTGATTATGAAAAAATAATATTTTACAAAACTGAAATTTTAGTGTGGCCATACAAAGATGTATCTCGGACAAATAAATTGATGTTTGGAGGACAACCGCTCATCTGTCAGCAATCCTCGTTAAATAAATAAAGAATTAAAAATTAAACTGACGTATTGATGTCAGATGTGAGAGTATCTATCATATACCAGGGCTCACCACTCATAGTAAAAACAGGGCGACTTGACTTCTCTCTCTCTTGACTTAAGGGTGAAGTGAGGGAAAATCTGGGAGACTTCCGAAAATCAATCCAAATTTTAACGTTTCTTTCCCCACTACCACATGTTCCCCTACCTTTCACAAAACGAACGTGCTGCACAATGACCTCAAAAAGGATGCAATTAACGAGTTTGGAATAAAATATTGAACATCAAACCCTGTATGGGTCAAATTTCGGGAACATGGGAGCTCCTTTTATGTGAATATTGAAGAAAAAGTATGATTATTGGTGAAAAAAATACAGACTTAAACTTTGCTTTTTGACAGAAATTGGACGATTTCATTGAAACCAAGGCGAAGAAGTCGCCCACTTCACCTGGTTTGGTGAGCTCTATACAATGAACCTAAGAAAATTAGATGTTGAGCAACTGACCTCATCAAACAATTTTCAGAATTAAGATTGTCCAATTTGCCTAATTTTCTACATTTTCACACCAATATAGAAATTATTTAATAACAAGCATATCAAAATGATGCATTATATTATTAAATATTCACAAAAAACAATAAGATTTAACGAAAACTCATAAAATAAAGTTTATTCATATCTTGCATATTCTGTCAATTTTCAGAATATCTCAAAATTTCTGGTATATTAATTTCATTTATCCAGGAAACATCATTTGACCTACATAAACAGCTATGCAGTTAATGAATGTTAGCACACATGTGTCAATGAAAAACGCTAAAATAGCTTTCCGTCGAAAGGAAATCCCCATGTTTGTAATAAAATCATGAACTTTAGTTATGCTTTAAGAAAAAAAAACTTTTATGATATATTTAAATCATGGTATTATGGGTCAAGAATTTTTAATTTAAAGAGCAGCATTTTTTTTCATTATAAAGACAATTTGTCAACAAGACCAATGTCACTTTCAACAATATTTTAGTCACATAAGGTTATATTGAGTACACTCTCAAGACAGACGAGTAAAGTTCACAAACCTTAATAGTAATCAAAGCCTTAACATCCCCAATGAAATACATGCATCTTCATAGAATTGTAACAGGAAATTGTAAGAACATCATTTGACCAATAAAATTGTAAGAACATCATTTGACCAATAAAATAGTAAGAACATCATTTGACCAATAAAATTGTAAGAACATCATTTGATCAATAAAATTGTAAGAACATTATTTGACCAATAAAATTGTAAGAACTTCGTTTGACCAATAAAATTGTAAGAACATCATTTGACCAATAAAATTGTAAGAACATCGTTTGACCAATAAAATTGTAAGAACATCGTTTGACCAATAAAATTGTAAGAACATCATTTGACCAATAAAATTGTAAGAACATCATTTGACCAATAAAATTGTAAGAACATCGTTTGACCAATAAAATTGTAAGAACATCATTTGACCAATAAAATTGTAAGAACATCATTTGACCAATAAAATTGTAAGAACATCATTTGACCAATAAAATTGTAAGAACATCATTTGACCATAAAATTGTAAGAACATCGTTTGACCAATAAAACTGTAAGAACATCGTTTGACCAATAAAATTGTAAGCATCAAGGATGATTCTGGTTAGAAAATAAAATAACTGAAAATCATGAAAAAATGCAAAAAACCATCTACCATTTCTGACCTGTTCTGACTGTGTCCTGTAACTTTCGGATTTTTTTTTCTGAGAAAAATAACTGAAATCTTTTAACTGAAAAGAGGGGGCCGTCGAGGTGGTCATCGTATGGTAGTTGGATTTTCAAATACCTGTGCAATCAGTGACTATCACCACTAAAGTTGTGAGTTGAAATCCTGCTCATGGCGAGGTGAACTCGATACAACATCATGTGATAAAGTTTGTCAGTAACTTGCGGCAGGTCTGTGGTTTTCTCTGGGTACTCAGTTTTCCTCCACCAATAAAACTGACCACCAAGATATAACTGAAATATTGTTGAAAGTGGCGTTAAACACCATAATCACAGTGCTTCAGCTAGAATTTGAAATCTTCAGAACAATTGTCAGTTTTATAAAAAAATTCTTCAGAACATTCTTTAATAATTAAACAAATTTTTATAAAGTTCTTCAAGACAAAATATCACCAATATGGCGTGAACTGGTTTTTTAAATTACAAAAAAGGGTGCACTCAACTCGCAAGTGATAAAGTTTACCAGTTGCTTGCCCATGGTCGGTGGTTCTCTCCGGTTTCTTCCACCACTAAAACTGGTCGCCATGATATAGCTGAAATATTGCTGAAAGTGGCATTAAACACAATAAATCAATCAATCTTCAAGACAATTTGAGAAATAGGTGGGCAAATGTCCTGAGACCGGTGCCTAGCTGAATCACTGTAATCATAACCCTCCAAGCCTGAAAACTAAATCATCATTGAAGCATATATAATAAATCTTATGGGTATACAAGATCCCATACTTACGTTAGTTCTGGTAATGTATGACTCTAATTCTTTCTCTAATACTTCTTTCTCCAGCGTAACTTTCATCAGATCTTCATCTTTGTCTTGACACGTAACCCTCCACTTATCTACCTCAGATCTTAAGGAACATTCTGACTCCTCCAACTGATGGTATTTCTGTTTTAATCCATGTAATTCGTTTACCTTCACTGTCAAGGTCACCTGTAGATTATGTGGTGGTGTACTACAGCTAGAATCCTGACTAGATGACGATGATGTTGTGTTAGCATCACAGAAACTTTCTAAAGGCAGTTTCAAGCTGAAAAAGATACATTATATGCTGAAGGTAAAATAGATAGGAAATCAGTCTTCGTGCTAACTCACTTGCCCAAAAGAATTTGTTTGAATAATTCGAAAATTTTTCTAAATTCTCTAAATTTGGCTTTCGGGCAAGTAGATGAACAAAATTAAGGCAAAGACTGGGAAATACATTAAAAATGTTCCAGGTACCCAAGCTATATATATAAATTTTTTCTTGGTGTCAAGGATGAGTGAGTAATTGTTGTTTAATACCAAGTGAGCAATTATTTCAGCTACATATGTTTATTATGACAAGAACAAATCAAATTTTGATCGTTTTTTGTCTGATAAATGACAATTAATGATCAAATACAGGTTACAAAACTTAGTATTGTACATTTTAATGAGATGATGATGATGTCCTCTTTGTTCTAGACAAACTTAGTTGGATTTGTATAGAGTTAGCTCACTGAAACAACGGTCCACAGGTAGACAGACATGTCCCTTCTGATTCCGAACCAATTAGTCTTTGCTCTTATTCCTTAATGTTGCGTGCTTAGTGGAGAAGCTGTCCATCAAAGCACAATATCTGGCTTTTCTTAATTGATAACGTATAATATAAACAGAAGGCAAATCAATTACAAACAGTCACAAAAAATATACATAAAAACCTTTGTGGCCGTGATCGTATGGTAGTTGGATTTACAACTACCTATGCAATCTGTGCCTATCACTACTGTTGTGAGTTCGAATCCCACTCAGGTTGAGTTGTACAACATTATGTGATAAAGATGGTCAGTAACATGCGTTAGGTCGGTGGTTTTCTCCGGTTTCCTCCACCAATAACACTGACCGCCACGATATAACTGAAATATTGTTGAAAGTGGCGTTACACCCCATGAAAGCAAGAAAGCAAGCGTAAAAACCTCTCATTTTTTTATTTAAATGTAAGAGTTATCTATCTTTGTACCTCTTGTTATCTTCATCTTTTCCTCCTCTCACAAACGTAAAGCCAACAAATGGTAAATCTTTGCCACTGAAGTCTCTAGTATAATTGTACTCGTCAAACGCAGGACGATACTTTATTCTCTCAAATTCTTCAAAGTTAGACGTATCATCCAAACTGGACAAGTGGGGTACAAATGGAGGCATTTCTGAAATCATAATTTACATGTAAATGTGTAAATTAAAAATCTTTTTCATTGTAAAAGTGCAGTTTTTTTTCATGACAAAACCTAAAATGACGTCATATCATTGGAATGAGGGAGAAAACACATCAATGTAAGCTATGTAAGCAAAGCGACTGCTTAAGGTTCATTCATTCATATTATGTATCACAAATTCGCAGTCATATTCTCATTATTTCTAAGGACATAGTACAAATATTTACGGCAACTGTACTGTCCACATTTCTTAAAAAAAGCGTTGTTGGAATACTGTACAGTGACACTGACCGAACAGTAACGTGACATTGGTGAATGAAAATTAAGTCTTCCTGAGATTTGTTAATTTTAATTCGACGCTTGTTATTTGTTTTTACTGAAATGTTAGATAAACTTATTATATACATAGAATGTTGATACAAGACTTTGCATCAGGTCTTGCCTGTTCAGCCGTTGCGTGAAGCGTGAACTAACCGCATCACAACTTGTCGCGATACTCGTAGTGATCCTGGTTCACACATCAACACACTATGTATGTTATGGGCATTTATTGCGTGAAAAGATCAAAAGGAAAATCATTGATAAGTTACGTATGTTATGGCAATTTATTGCGTGAAAAGATCATAGATAAGTTACCTTCTCGTAGCTTTTCCCATGTCAATCCTTTGAAGAAGTCGTGTAACAGTAGACCTCTGTAATCCAACCTCTTAGACTTCTCTGTCAATAGATCCTTTATCAGGTCAACAGCATGTGACGATATCTTAATATTTGTAGGGAAAGTCAAACATTTCTGAAAGGAAAGAAAACATTAGTAAAACTTCAGAGTGAGTGATTTTTATTTAATATGAGTCTGTGAAGGATTTTTTTAATTGTTTGTTTATATTTATCTGTATTTCACTATTTGTCATTGGAGATCCAATTATCAAGAGCAGGAAGGTTGGGATCCCATTAACTGGTTCAACCCTGCCACATTTTTGTGTCTGACCCAACCAATGACCTATATTTCCAATGTCATATGACGTCTTTTTTTTCTTTGTTCAATGGTCCGAGACACTGAAACAAAAGTTCACGGGTAGACGTGTTGTTCCACTCAAGACACATTATCTGATTCCGAGCCAACCAGTCTTTGTTCTTACTCTTTCATGCTGCATGCTTAGCAAAGAAGCACCAATTTTAGTCTTTGGTTTGACCCGACTGGTGAGGTCGAACCCACAATCTACCACACTCTAGGTGAGTATGCTAACCATTACACCACAGATGCAGTTCTGTCAAGTTGAAGGTACCATCAATTTACATTTCCACCTCTATCAAATTTCAAAAACACATACCTTAAAATTCATTATATTAGAATACGTAGGAACCATTGATCCACTCTCGTCAGTAAATGGCGTCTTCCCAAACAACATCTCATATGTACAAATACCCAGGGACCACCAGTCAACCTCTACACCATATCTACTGTCACTGCTGTGGTCATTCATAGAGGTCAATAGTTCAGGAGAAACATAATCTGGGGTACCAACAGGCATTTTGGAAGACACCTAGAAACAAAACATGCATTTCATAAGAAATATACAGTCAAACATGTCTTAAGAGGTCACCTTTGGGACAAAGAAAAGGTGACCTTATAAGACAGGTGACCTCTTAAAAGAGATTCAATTCATATGAAATTTTCTATGACAAGACAAGAAAAAGGTGACCTTTTAATGAAAGTGCATTCTTAATAGAGGTGACCACATGGGCAGGTTTGACTGTATTTGTAAATGTCTGTATTTGATATTTCAGATAGACAGCATTTATGCAATTATGAAAAAAAAAATCATTATTTGTAGGTTATCAAATAAATTGGAATTTTTGTATTATTCAAGTCCTGAATTAACAGAAGGAAATCAGAAGTATAGATATAAGACCTTGTTTCTTCGATGTTGGGGACACATCCTCTGAAAAGTGCATCTTTACACAACTCAAGTCTTTTGGTGCCAGATTTATATAGTTAATCCTGTCTTATGTTACCTTCCAAAATCACACTGAAATAAGGTCACATAAGACCGGAGGTCCCTAAAAACAGGCTTAACTAGGAAGAACTGTTTTAGATACCTAAAACTTATGTCTCCCCTTAATGCGGCCATCTGTACAACAATAAGTTACACATTATGAGTTGAATGATACTATTTAAAAAACAATTATTTGACCTTGAGATCAAAGTCCCACGAAGGTCATTACAGTATGTGACACACCGTCATGCAACCACATACCAACTATCATTGACCTATCTCGAAAAACAAAAATGTTATGGCCCGGACAAGAAAATACTATTTAAAAAACAATTATTTGACCTTTAGGTCAAAGGTCAAGGTTCCACGAAGGTTCTTTACGGTATGCGACACACCGCCTTATGGTCATGCACACACATACCAAATATAATTGACCTATCTGGAAAGACAAAAAAGTTATGGTCCGGACAAGCTTCGCTGAGAAGAAGCAGAAGAAGCGGAAGCAGAAGAAAAAATCAGACTAAAACAATATGTCTCCCTTCGTTCGAAGGGAAGACATAATTAATATGAAATGCTCTGTGGAAGGAAATTAAAATTAAGGTTACATAATACAAGGTATGGCTTAATAAAGGTGGTCACTAAAGCAGGATTGACTGTAATGACATCTCTGTTAGTCAAACTCTACTACATACCAGCATATCTGGTGATAACCAAGCAGCCGAACCAAAATCTGCCAACTTTACATGTCCAGTACTGTCTAATAATATATTTTCTGGTTTAATGTCTCTAAAAAACACACAAAAAAAAAAAATAATGTTTACGATAAAAGAGTCATCTAATTGACCTTTTGTACATTCCCTCCTTTATTCTAAAATTATGTTTCTATACGTTTTTTACAGGGGTCATTTTCCCTACGACTGGCAAAATGGTACCTGTTCTAGCTAGAGCAACGGAAAGAACATATAATTTAATTATAGTTTTCTTATAATTTATAGATATTTGAACCTAGCAGAGAAGCAGGAAATACCAATTTCATGGTATTTGGTTTGACCCTTGACCTGTCCAGAATTTTAACCATAAATCTACCACACTCAAGGAGAGCATGCTACCCAATACACCATCAATTCTATTATATATAGTGTAATGACATATTAAGTCATTGCTCTGTGTCAGTTCTCTTACACAGGCAGACAGGTGACATAAAAATTAAAGTGAGTACAAAATAGAGAAAAGCAGCATTAATTTGGCAAGAACCACACGATAGGTTTGTAAAATAATTTTGAACCCAAGATAATAAAAAAAAGCTTATTGCTTACATATGTATTCCCACAAAGGATACACAAAAAAGTAATAATAATTTCAAATTCATGGAAATCAAATTGTTGTACTCTTAAGGTATGCTTTTCTAATTTCTGATTTGATGCTTTTGATTTGGCTTTATGGTGTTTAACGCCACTTTCAACAGTTTTTCAGTTATATCGTGGCAGATTTGACATAAAAGGTCTTCTTACATGTAACTCTTCTAACATGGAAAATACCTATTTAAGTGAGATAAAGTGTAAATCAGTATGTGAAACCTGTTTACACTGAACCTCCTTGGGATCAGATTTTTGTGTTCAGAATAGACAGGTGTTCTGTTTATACAGGTCAAATTAATAAAGATATCCTACATATGGACTTTATTAACAGCTTGGTTTTTAATACAGGCCTAGGCCAAAATTAAAAATAAGTTTGTTTCCCCTTAACCGACCGACCGTCAAAATCGGCCGACTGAATTTTTTTTATTGGAAATTTGCCGTCACGTTTTTTCCCCCCCGTTTCGCTCAAAATTCGTTTTACTGAAAATTGCGTATTTTAGATTCGTTTCGCCAAAAGATCGATATTTTCGCATTACCGAGCACATCTTTGTCGTCAAAAAAAAAAGCCTACCTACCTACCCACTTTCAAAATTGTGGGTCGGGTAAGGGGAAACAGAAATATTTTTAATTGTGGCCCTAGGGTTCCACTTTATTCTGGGTTTGGTTTAGACAGTTTTAGTTGTGTAAGAATTGTTTTTCCATTTCTTTAAGTCAGCTGAAAATTGAGGGGTTTTTATCCTTCAAAATTTGGTGAACTGAGTAACATCCCCTGTTTCAGACCCAGCATTCACCTTAACAAACTTACCTGTGTACATATCCCATACAGTGTAATGCATTGATGGCTTGGACCATTTCTGCTACATAAAATCTACACATGGATTCTTCAAATATGTCATCATGCCTATTAATAGAAATAAAAACAAAAGATTTTACAACCATGATTAAGTTATTTTTCAAAAGAATTAATCCTAGTTTCCTTAAACAGTCTCTTACTACTGCATGAGAAACATTTATGGTAGATAAAACTTGTACAAAGAGGGGAGGGTTGGGTTCCCATTAACCGGTTTCAAATTTAACCCTGCCACATTCTTGTGCCTGTCCCAAGCCAGGACTTGGTGAGAAGTGATTGTTCATTTTGTTGATGTTGGTGGAATTCTTCATCATCACTGTTTGACAAAATAATTTCCTAACTTTTTCTCCAATTTTCTGAGGCAACTAGATTTTGCTCTTACTCCTTAGTGCTGAGAAGCAACAAATACCAATTTTATAGTCTTTGGTTTGACACGAAAGGTAATTGAACCCACAATCAACCATTACACCACCGATGTGTTTCTTTACCATTCTTTACCATTAAGTACGGACGACTCGTAGAAGAAAAAAGAGTTTAACAAACCTTGATAACAAGGACAAAAGGTCACCACCCCCATGGAATTCCATCACTAAGTATAAATTCTGTGAATCCTGGAAAGCAAAGTGTAACTGTGTAATCCAGTCAGACGTCGCTTTGGCCATGATGTCTCTTTCTTCTTCATAAAATGATATCTGAAATTAACAGGATACATTTCAATATGTTTGGCATGATATAAATTTCAGATTTGAGAAGCATCATCACATCAAAGAAAACTGCATTGTATTTAAAACACTTTTATGAAATCTTTGAATATATACATGTAGCAGTATGAATTTCTCAAAATAGTGACCTTCAATTTATAGTGTCTGTGATACGAGTCATTTTTTTTCACCTAAATATTTTAACAAGGAATATATTGAAATCATAAATTAACACCAATTAAGACAGAAAATACAAAGTCAATCTTTCAATGCCAGTCTAATCATGAGACTTACATCTTGTTAAGCTATATGTTTCATGCTTTCAATGCCATGTCTAATAAGGAGACTTACATCTTGTTAAGCTATATGTTTCATGCTTTCAATGCCATGTCTAATCATGAGACTTACATCTTGTTAAGCTATATGTTTCATGCTTTCAATGCCATGTCTAATAAGGAGACTTACATCTTGTTAAGCTATATGTTTCATGCTTTCAATGCCATGTCTAATCATGAGACTTACATCTTGTTAAGCTATATGTTTCATGCTTTCAATGCCATGTCTAATAAGGAGACTCACATCTTGTTAAGCTATATGTTTCATGCTTTCAATGCCATGTCTAATAAGGAGACTTACATCTTGTTAAGCTATATGTTTCATGCTTTCAATGCCATGTCTAATAAGGAGACTTACATCTTGTTAAGCTATATGTTTCATGCTTTCAATGCCATGTCTAATAAGGAGACTTACATCTTGTTAAGCTATATGTTTCATGCTTTCAATGCCATGTCTAATAAGGAGACTTACATCTTGTTAAGCTATATGTTTCATGCTTTCAATGCCATGTCTAATAAGGAGACTTACATCTTGTTAAGCTATATGTTTCATGCTTTCAACGCCATGTCTAATAAGGAGACTTACATCTTGTTAAGCTATATGTTTCATGCTTTAAACGCCATGTCTAATAAGGAGACTTACATCTTGTTAAGCTATATGTTTCATGCTTTCAATGCCATGTCTAATAAGGAGACTTACATCTTGTTAAGCTATATGTTTCATGCTTTCAACGCCATGTCTAATAAGGAGACTTACATCTTCTTAAGCTATATGTTTCATGCTTTCAACGCCATGTCTAATAAGGAGACTTACCTCTTGCTGAGCTAATGTCTCATGCTTATGTAATATTTTCATGGCATATACAGTACTCGTCACTTTATCTCTGACCACCTGTACTTCCCCAAAATGGCCTCGTCCAATCACATCTTTAACTTCAAAGTCAGCCATTTTTAACCTCATTTTCTTCAATTCTACAATCGTTGACTCAACTGGAAAAAAAATCGAAAACGTGTAAAATAGGGATAAAACTTAACAGTAGCTCTGTAGCCCAAGATCACCAAAATTTGGCCTGGGCAGCTGAAAATATGCAAGTAGGGCAGCAGGCTACTAAAATTGTGAATATTTCATGTGCAATGTGCTACTTAATTTTTTTTATAGTCCAGCTGGCAACTGCGACAAAAATGCTAAGCTTTGTCTCTGCACCATACCATCTATCATTCAAGTAGATATAAAATAATAATTATCACATCTACAGCTACATTTTTTACACTTTGTGTGGTGTTAACATGTTCTGCTTCAATTTCTACAAATTGTGTCAATAGTTAAAGGGACATTATCTGCCAATATCGTAAATTTTTGTTACCCATAAAAACTATCAGATATGATTGATGCCTTAATAAAACGTGTTTCTGTAACTTATAAATGTTATGAAATGTACGTGTATCGATCAAGAAACGGATGCCATCTTATTAATTATCGGCATTGTTTACGGGGTTTGCCGAATGGTCATTAAATCAGTACAACAATGCACTCATTTCTTATTTTCTGTGAATCTGCTTTTAGTCGGCGTTAATTACGGACAAAGAACCATGCAAGTTTGCAGTTAATAAGCGACAAAATGCAAATTATTCGTTTTTACCTGCCACTAGTAAGGTCAGTTGCATACGGAGAAAGCGAGGTCAAATTATTTGCTTGCAAGGAAATAATAAATAGATGGTAATTTTCGTTCTCAAAAGATGACAAGTGGTACGATAAGCTCTTTAATGTGGAATATTTACCTTTATTTCATCATTTTAAAGCTATTTACCAATTTCCAAAACATATAATTTTGTTGGTCAATATCGTAGCTAATATTTAACCTAATATTGACAAGTGTAATTGAATTTTGATACTAACTACACACCATATTTATTCAATCTTAACAGTAAAGTTAAACACCTGAGAATAAGAAGACATTTTGACATTGAGCGTACCTGATGAAGGCAATTCCAGAACCATGTCATATGCACTAAATTTGATATTAACGTTTTTATTGGAATATAAAATATAAATATAATTTTTGCCAGTTTGACAAAAAAAATATGATACATATACATGTAGTTGTCTAACACAAAGAGAGCACATTTTCAGCTGTACCGTGTCGTGAACAAGTTACAATTCAATGATATGATGTCCACTTTGTACAAGATCAAAATACTTAGTTCGATTTTCATAGTGCTAGTTCAAAAAAGGACTTTTACTTTCTCACGTACATGGAATACTGTAAAACCTGACTAAACCGAACCTTCTTGGAACCAACTTTTGTGTTCAGAATCGACAGTTGATCAGTTTGTATTTATATAAGGTTAAACTAACAAAGATTTCCTACATTTTGGACATTATTATATAAAGTTCTGTTTATACAGGATATGTGAGTTCGAAACCCGCTCATGGCGAGGTGTACTCAATACAACATTATGTAATAAAGTTTGTCAGTGACTTGCGGCAGGTCAGTGGTTTCCTCCACCAATCAAATTGACTGTCACAATATAACAAAAATATTGTTGAAAGTGGCGTTAAACACTATAACCCCTATGAATCCGGTTTAGACAGGTTTCACAATAAAATTGTAAATTTCTTTCAAATTCATTTTGGCCCGAACTGAAAGTGTGAATTCTTACATTTTCTCACAAATGCTGCTACATGTTTATTCTTCATTAGATTTTCATGACCACATTCTTCATATAAAAGTAGCAAGCTGTCCAGTAATCCATCACGGGTCAGTAAAGAAGTGTGAATGTCATCTGAATCTACTTGTCCCTTTATCAAACCATCTAACACCTGGATCCTGTTGGTTATGGATTCCATTCTTATATCTCCCATTGTCTGACAAAGAAAAATAAAATGTAGATTATTTACAAGGCTCAGTCAACATTAACATATTTCCCAACTTGTCGATCTGGACTAATAGCCCCAAGTTTTACCTGTCCGAAAGCAGGAAATACTTGTCCAGATTTTTTCTTATTAATAAATCAGATAGTGATCATTTAAAAAAAAAAAAACTTCTGGTTGGGTCATAAAAATATTCTACTCTATATTTCAATAGTGAAAATCCTGTTTATAATAAGATTGGTATTAATTGTTTTTAACAACAAAATTTATTAAAAAAAAAACAAACATACAAACAAAAACCAATGAATTTAAAACATTGAATTTTTTTTATATTTTTTTCACTTGTTCCATCAGACATGTAACATACAACATTCATTAGTCCGAATCAAACTTTTTCTTGTCTCAGACTACCGGACTACTGTTAATGTCAAGCCCTGCTTTATAAATTCAACATCTATAATATTGTCGGTAAATTTCTGGTCCAGTGAAAATAATAAAAATAACAAATATTGTACTTAATCATTTGGGATAAATTATATAACAAAAATCTTTGGAGTCTTCTGAAGTACATTTATTTTGAGAAATCAATTCTATATTAATTATTTAAATCGGAAATGTACACCGGCAGCAGACATGTAATGTCATGTCTTTACTATTGACTTTTACGCAGTAAAGATATTGTATGCATTTCGCAGATATTAAGTTCTTCTACCAATTACTGACCTACTTCAACAGTCTACTTCTACCAATTACTGACCTACTTCAACAGTCTACTTCTACCAATTACTGACCTACTTCAACAGTCTACTTCTACCAATTACTAACCTACTTCAACTGTTTGAAGATTATGTAAAGGTAATTGCATTGCGAAAAAGGAAAAAAAAGTAACAATAAGAAAATAAGTTTAAAAATACCGGTATGTTCAAAACAGTGAGGGAATTTAAAGATAAGATGAGGTAATGGCAGCCCTGAATGTCTTGACCAAGTCACTCAGCACTGCTGTCTGAGGTAGGCGGTTCCAGTCTACAATGGTGTGAGGGAAAACTGATGCCTTTCTCTGTTGTGTCCTACATAGTGGGACCTGATATGACTGAGAGTGCATACTGGAGTGTTTCATGGGTGGTGAAAGTCTGTCACTAAAACTGACTGCCACCTTGTCATGGGAGATTCTATACATCATGACAAGGCATGCATCTCTACGTCGATCTTCGAGGCTGTACCATTTAAGATGTTGTATCATGTCACCAACACTAGATGTATTACGTTGTCTGTTGGTGACATATCTTGCAGCCCTTCGCTGAACCATTTCTATTTTGTTAAGTTTATGCTTGTATGTTTGTTCTAGATGAAACAAGTGACATTACATTATGTCAATCGAAACAATTTATTTTTTAAATACATAGCTTTTTTTATGATTCAGGTTTATTCAGATTTTGACTAAAAATGAAGATGGATAGCAGAAATTTTGGAAACGAAAATATTAACATGTTCATTTCAGTGTATATACATTGTATTTCGGTAAAAACGAAAATCTTATAGCTCGCTTGTCGCACCTGCTCTCAATACTTTATTACCATCGTGTTATCGGTTTTCGTGCTATTATCGATTTTCAGGTATAGCGATTAACAGTGTTAACCCTCCATTCATATGACGATTGGAATTTTCAAAGAATGGCTAGTTAAATATTTCTTTGTGCATAAGATTGTTTTTAAAGCCATTCTTGTATTTTAATATACTCTCGATTACCTGGCAACTTTTGTTGTCAGTAAAATGGTGGTATCTGTTTCCGTGGCAAATAAAAACAAGGCCGATATACGGGATAGAAACGAATATATAATCCCGAAATGGCTGGTTTTAAAATTTCATGGTTCTGGCCATCTACTAAATCATACTACATCTAAATAAAATAACAGAATGTTTGAAAATGACCACTTTCAAAATTGTGTTTACTTTTGACGTTTTTTTAGTGCTGAAACCACAATGCACTGCAAAGTGACATGTATTTTATGTAAGAAACATGCACATTTCATTCGGCTCTTTTGTTTACAAATACGATCAGTGACCCCATGACAGTTACATGACAGGAAGAGAAGGTGTCTGAGAGGCAGATGACATAGTTAAATTTTATATAGCCCTTCTGGATTTTTTTCCAGCTACTTTATAAATGAAGTACATTTTTGGCATTACAAAAAGTATGGCTCACTGTTTTTGGTACTTACGTCTTTAAAGGTAAACTTGATCATTTGTTACAGATGTCAGCTTACCACGAAAACAGATACCGCACGAAAACACATACCGTGACGATATATCTTTACCATCACCCAGCAGGCCTATCAATGCATTGACAGTCTGAGAAAATATCACAGTAAAATAACCTACTTGTAATGTAAGGTTTAATGGGCAGTTTACGTTAAATTCATTTCTTGTTTATATTTCTTGTTCAAACTGGGCGCCACTTCTCTCAACTTTCAAAATAAATACAGCGCCATCTGCGGAAACACCGGGCATGATGATTTACAGAAGTGATCAGGTACAGTGCACAAATTCAAGGTTCATATCCCGTAATGAATATCCGGTATTGTGTGCGGGCTTTCCAGAACTGAATTAAAAAACTATACCTACATGTATTATTATATAAAATCCGTTTTATTGTGGGTTTTTATTATTGAAACACGGGTGTGTGTAGGTATTTGGTCATGTGACAAATTGTCACATAAAAGCCCGTTCGAAGCAAGTCAAGCTATCAAGACGCACTATAACAGGTTCATTAGAATGTTACAAGAAAAAATTGTCACCACAGATAGCAAAATTCATGTTAATGAAGATGAAATTTTGAAAGATGATGACCAGAATATATCTACTGCAAATGCAGTTTCCTTATTTAACACATCGTTCGCTGCAGTGCTAGAGCACAGGCCTCTGAACAATTATTTGTAGGGATTAGGGTCAATAAGGGGCCCGCCTGGCAATGGCAATATCGTATTCAGTGATATTGCCATTGCTAGGCGGGCCCCCTATTGACCCTAATACCTACAAATAATTGTTCAGAGGCCTGTGGCTAGAGCGACAAAAACACAATGTTAAATGTATATGTGCAGACTTTAAATAAAATTTACTTTACTTTAATTGGAATTTGGAAGTTAAATTGAAGTTCAAAAAACAAAACAAAACAAAATCGAAAAAATAGAAAGAAAAATAACTATTGTTTTGAATGATAATAATACAAGTACAAGAATTTTAGAATCTATTGTTGCGAGGCGTACTCGATGCAGCATTATGTGATAAAGTTTGTCAGTGACTTGCGACAGGTCGGTGGTTTCCTCCACCAATAAAACTGACAGCCACGATATCACTGAAATATCGTAGAAAGTGGCATTGAACACCATAGTCCTAACCCTAATCCAATTCTAGTAAAATCAGAATTACTCTTTTGGTTGTCCCTTGAGAAATTGTAGACTCATACCAAAGTAATTTGCCCAATACAAGAAAAAAGATAGCGTATATTTATTTCAGATGCAAGCACATATGGAAGTGCTGGTTTTAATAGACCACAACATTTTGCAAATTGAATACATACAAGGTGAACCGCAGATGAAAAATTAAAAAGTTCAACTTGGCATGAGTTAAAAGCGTTATTATCTATATTAGAAAGTATTCATTTTCAGCTTAGTGGTAAAATGAGTTATTACTATCATAGTTAATTTGTAGACTGAGTTTTAACGCCAACTCAGAATTTTTTCAGCCTTATCATGGTAAGCTAATTTTCAATGAGATGATGATGAGGTTCGCTCTGTACTAGATCAACACGTCGCTTAGCTAGATTTTTTATTGTGCTAGCTCACTGAAACAACAGTTCTTTGCCCTTTCTCCTTATTGCTGCATGCTTAGCGGAGAAGCAACAAATACCAATTTTACAGTTTTTGGTTTGACCCGATCGGGGATCGAACCCACGATCTACCGCACTCGAAAATTGTTCATTTAGCGTTAAATAGCAACCCCCCACTTATCCATAAACTGTACGAGTTTTAGATTTGCCAAAATAGAAAACATTATTTAGATTTACTTGAAAATTATTTTTAAGTCTTGTTCAATTTCGTTCATCGCTTCATTGGATGCGAAATTCGCGTATTCAATTCGTTATGTAGGCAACCCCAAAAGTTATGACTTGGTCTAAATGAAAGGTTTTATTGTTCGATCAAAACCACACAGCATGTATGCGTTATTTACTATTGTTAAATATAATGGCAGATTAATGAACTTCTAATGACAACAATTTGATTGGTTAATGTCATCAGGATTTTAACTTACATTGAACTAAAAAAAATATAGAAATTAATAGGTATAAGCAAATGATGAAAAGCAGAAGAAATTAACAAAAAATTAACATTGAATTAATTTGAAAATTATTTATCATATATTTTATATCTTATGCTGAAAACACGTTTTATTTCTAAGGCTCTTGAAGTTGTGGAATTAATAATGAAAACGTAGATATCCAATTTAGTGCACACGACCCGTTTCTGGAATAACCTTCACCAGATATGCTCAAAGTTAAAATATTTGAAGGTCAAATAATTTAAAAGTCTCTAAGAGTAAGAAAACAAAAGGTCCTAAAAAATTCAAGCCACGATATAGCTGAAGAATTGTTCTGAAATAATTCTAAAGCTCTAAACAGCAACAAATCAATACATTTTATGTCCGTTCTGGCAGATGTTTTTAATTTAACATATTTCTGTCTAAAGAAAACAAAATTAATGTTATATATAATATATACATATATATATATATATATATATGTCCATTCAAAACTTCAATCAAGTAATATAATTAATATTAAATAATTAAGTAAGTGACTATTGAGGAGAGTAACTTAATTACTCAAGTACTCAATCTTAATCTTCCAGTTGTGCTCTCTTTACAATGAAAACAGGACTATGGTTTAATATAAATGCTTCCACGTTGTCTGAAAATTAACAAAGCAAGTTTATACACAACTTAAACATTAAGAAAACAATTACCAAGAAGTGTCACGTGTTTTAGAATTTTGCATATATTTTTTTATTGATACTGTATTCAGGTAAGGACGTTTTTCATTATTTTTCTGTAATATATGTATATTTGTAGACTTTTATTTATAATATATTATCTCAACAAGCATTTTAGAGATGTGCGGATTCCCCCAAGCAGTAGGGGATTCCGGAAGCTGATACATAAGATAAGATTTGTTAGCATTTGCATACAGCCTTATATTAAAAAAAAATGTCGTTTCTCGGAAAAAAATTCTTAAGCAAAGTTTATTGGTATATTGAAGTTAGGAACTTACGAATTCGGAGTTTTACCACAGCGCAAATATTTTATATGAATATCTCCTCGTTTGAAACATAACTTCTTACTGTTTCTCTGGGTGGTGGGCAAATGTAACAAATAACAATGCAAGACAACAGCAAAAAACAACGAATTATAACGAAAAGCAGCTAATATAGGCCATAACTGAGAGGCGGAAGAATTCTGTCTATGGCAGCTACGCCACTGTCTATAAATTTAATTTAACCATATTGTATTGTTCAGTCATAAACAATAGGATCAGACACAATTTGATACAACTTAGACCCGATCTTATTGTTTGTTACTAAACAATAAGACATATTTAGAAATTAAATTCAGACAGTAGAAAAAAAATTAAGCTTCAACATAGTATTCAAAATGCCGCCAATTTACTAAGCATTTTAAATTGAAATTTTGGAAATAAAACAAACAAAAGGCATTGTGTTATTGACACTTTTTCTTCGATTTACGCTTCTGATAACCCCTTTTGATATCTTCAAGCTTTTCATAAACCATTCGCTCAGATAAAATTTCCAGTATATGAACATTTGCAATATATATTTCTTGCTTTACAATATCAATTTAATACAATGGGCCGTCGTGGCCGTGATCATATGGTAGTTGGATTTAGAACTACCTATGCAATCAGTGCCTATCACCACTGATGTTGTGAGATCAGGGCGAGGTGTACAACATTATGTCATAAATTTGTCAGTGACTTGCGACAGGTCGGTGGTTTTCTCCGGGCCTGCCAGTTTCCTCCACCAATAAAACTGACCGCCATGATATAACTGAAATATTGTTGAAAGTGGCGTTAAACACCACCAAACAAACAATCAATCAATTTAACACAATATTTGTTCCATTTCAGAATGTATCACTCAAACATTATTACAGCTTACAAATCTCAAGGAGTGATTGGTCAGGAAAAAGTTGGTGTAAATATAATATCCAATCCGATGGCCTGCTTATCGGAAACAAAGTTGAAGATTACAAATATCATCACAGCACGAGACTTACAGATATCGTCTGCAAAAGAAAATTCACCAGCACCAAAGCTACCAAAGAAAGAGACGGCACGTGTCAATATTTCTGATACAGTAGTAAAAGTTGAACCAAAGACGGACAGGTTGCCATTTGTTGTTCCAAATGTAGAACGATCTAAGGTTAATCTGCCAGTTGTGGACTTCCGGTATTACAACAACAAGCCAGTTTATAAAGGAACCGTAAGTTTAAATTTCAATACCTTACACATAATTGAATTTCATTTCTAATGTCAAAATATTAGTAAAACATTTTTAGCAACTCGGTCTACATTCAGATAAATGCAAGCACAAAATAAGATTTTTTTTTATTATCGATATTTCTTCTTTGACTCCGTCATTAGCAGTACAGTAATTAGTTCGTGAAACCATAATCTTGAAATAGTTGGTGTAAAATGCGTAGCGTAGTGAACTACCTCACCCCCCACCCCACCACACACCCCATTTTTTGTACCAGCTACGTGCTTTTTCATCATTTTAATTTCATCTTTTGCAAAGCTATTTTTCCCTTATCAACTATTTTTATTTATTCAAGCAAATTGTATTATTTCATTTCATTTATGTGGATCAAAAGTTCACTACAGCTTGTATTGTATATGTTGTTTGACATGCCGACTTTAGATAAAACTTATCTTATCTTATCTTATCTTTCAGACTTTGCCGCTTTCGGTCAACATCAGGAAACCAACACCTCTGACAGTTTGTCATGGACTATTATTTTCCTTCATCATCATTGTCGGAATCTTTCTTGGAGCATTTGCTGGATTTGGAATATATAAAGCATTTCAGTGACCACCACCATGCACCACGCTAATCCAAAGTAGGTTACCATCCACATGGCTGAGAGAGCCGAACATTACAAGAAACCAAATAATGTCACATTAGCTAATTCGAAGCATATTTGTGATTTACCACACTCTTAAGAACGTGCGTCTTAAATAATGGTTCATCTAGAATATATGATCCAAAGAAACTGGTAATGGCAAGGCAAGAGAAATTTACTATAAGAGAAGGAATGACTACGATAAACGATTATTGCATAACTGTTACAATCCTTTGAGAAGTAATGTTATTGTCAGTCGTTTTATGTTATTTATATCTATTGGTTATGTTAATACATGAATGATTTTTTGTTTTGTACATACATGTAGATAGAATAATTTATTATGTTGATATCAATAAAAGAACTAGAGAATCACATGCATTTGTTTCGCTTATCTGATAAAGAAGGTCTGTGTTAGTTTAGTTGGTTTATTTACGCTGTTTAACGCCACTTTCAACAATATTTTAGTTATATCGTGGCGGTCAGTTTTATTAGTGGAGGAAATGGAGGACGTGGAGAAAACCACCGATCTGTCGCATGTCACTGACAAACTTTATCACATAATCGACAGATAATGTTGTATCGAGTACACCCCGTCTTAGTGGAGGTTGAACTCACAACTCTAGTGGTAATAGACACTGATTGCACAGATAGTTGTTAATCCAACTATCATACCATCACGACCACGACGGCCCCCAGTTAGAAAGGGAGCGTAGCTATAATTCGACAGTCCGCCGATATTCCGACAGCCCACTGGTCCCGCAGTCCGACAGTTCCATAGTCCGACAGAGATATGTTTGTTTTTCACTTTCATCGTGCGAGTAAGAACAGCAACAAAGTAAACATAAGAAAGAGATCTAAAGCTTAACTTGACCTATTTTCTTGAACATTTGTTTGAATTTGTACTTGTATGACGGAATGTTCATTCAATTAAATGAAGAAATAATAAACGTAATTCAATGATAATCTCAAAGTTAATGTCTTGAAAATTATAATTTGACTAAAATAAATTTAATATATGTAATATAAACCACATAAGAATCTTTTTTAAATTGAAAGAGATTTTTTTAATAAACTTGGTGTCCTGATTGATGGGGATTTTAAATTTGGTGTACTGCTACTTGTTTTTGTTCGTTTCCTTGGCGGTGATACAGGCAATCTATATCGAAATGTTTTTTGTAAAGAGTCAATATCAGTCCCCATTTCCTCTTTCCCTTGAATCCTGGCATCTCCTGAAAGTGGACAGAGAATAGTTTATTTTGATTAGAGTATTTATCAGTTTTATGTTTAAAAGTGTCAATTTATCAATTTTGCAGAAAACAATTAACAAAACTAGCAAATCTCCTCATGCATTCGCAATGTGCTCTATCAGAACCGATCTCCTCAAGCACTAAAACGAGAAAATTGACAGTTTGTAGATTTATCTAGACTTAAATTTACTTCTGACTTATCGGAATTTATCCCTGATTACATTTAGACTCCCACGATGAAAAAATATTGAAAATTTAACTTGCATCTTTGTCAAGAACAACTTAGAAATGTGTCACAATTTTCGTCATGTTTTTCGTGGGACGATTGATTTTGCGAGAGTTACAGTTCATATACAACAATAAACTATACATGTTTCTAATCGTGAAAGCATTCGCCACAGCATAGCATTCTCTGATTTTGCAATATTCGAGCAATAAAAAAGAAAATTTCAATTTTTGACATGTACATACCTTGCGAAGCGTCTTCGTGAACTCTCCTCCACCAAAACCGGAAGTTATCCGCACGAATTTCTTTGCAGAACCGACTGTTCTGCTTGTGCCGATTACCAGCCGTGTAATCTGACAAAAATATACTGTTAACAATTATCCGACAAAATTAAGACTCAAAATCAAGTTCTTTTGGTCTGATAAAAATGGTGTGGTTGGTTCAAAATTGTCTTTCAAATAAATGTCTGTAATTCCTAAAATCCCCATACTGACAATAATTTTTGTTTCTACGCGGAAGTTAACTTTTGAGATTTCGTAAGGAACGATAACTCGAATAAAGGAACGACAGCTCGATTGAATCAATCGGCAAACCTCGGGTGAGTCCGCTTCGCTTCCTCAATGCCTCGGCTGTAATACGGTATTTGATATGCGTCTACGCGTCACATTTCTTCGCCGGAAGACCGTATCACTTCAATCAAACATTGCGCACCGCGAATAAGGTCTAAAATGGCAACAATAGATGAATGTATAGAGTTTGCTTTGAAAAATATTGGTCTTTGATGAAGGTACGGAATCAGCCGACATAGCGACGAATGAAAATATATTATTATTGGACGAATATTCGAAAGTGAAATTATTTTAATACCTCCTTCATTGAAGATTTCCGAAAGTAGTTCCAATGGGAGCTATCGTAATACGGACGAGGTTTGATGAAGGTACGGAATCAGCCGAAGTTGCGACCAGTGTCGATTGAATACGACTAGATTCGGCCCTAAAATAAGTCGTCCCCAATATATCTCGACCCAAAAAATCTCGACACTTTTTGATGAAATTGTCAGATAATTTTCAGATGCGCGAGCATTCATGGCCGTGCCGGTTTCATATTAAAGTTAACAAACTTGTGATAGATTCTACAATAACAAAATATTGCACCTTTTACGATGTTTGCCTCTTTTTCTCATCTCTTTCTATTGTGTCAATATTTGTTAACGTTGAGAAAATATAGAGTGCTCTCCCTTTTTAGGTAACTAACGTAAATAAAAACAAATTACCTCCCTTTGACCAACGTCAAATAACTTTTTTACAGGCATTTATCGCTGTTGTAGTAGCATTTATAATTAAACAACACTATTAAGAAAAAAAACTGGTGGAACGAGCTAATCTGGGTCACGGGTCACTGTAATCGGGAGGCTGTATCAAGAAACAGATACGGTGTTGAACAAACTGTTGATACTCATAAAATATTGATAAATGCAATACAATTTTGTGTTTGTCTTCAAGAAATATGATAGACAAAACCAGATGTGAAGTTTTATGACGAAATATCTCCGATTTCTATGTAAATTTACGAGTTGAAGTGGGGAAACACCCACAGGTAATTTTAGCGATGTATTTTTTTATCTTGAACAAGAATAATGAGCGTCCCGATTGGATGACCGATTTAAAACACACTGACAACGCATGGTAAAAAGATGCATGTAAAAGAAATCTATGTTATATTTATTCATTTGTTTGATTCTGGAATATTGTTGATCATTGATTTAAACAAGAAAAAAAGTGAAAAAAAAGGGGGGGGGGTGAATTTTATTTGTGAATTTTACAGTTAAATAAATGTTATGTTTCGACATTTTAAAGAGAAAAATAAAAATTTGTTGCGACTAAAGCTTAAATCAGCGTTAAAAATTGAACAAATATCAGTGGTTTTGTAAATGAGATTTATTTTAAATAGAAAATCTGAATTCATTATTTATTAATTTATTATTAATGATACAATTTTATATCCCTTGGGAGGGGGAGGGGGGGCTATGATGAAAATTTGAAATAAAAACACAGGACCGGACTTTAAACAAAAATAAAAATCCAGGATTAGTTTTTTATTAAAAAATCCAGGACCCCTGTGTCCACGATTTTTTTTTTCAAAGTTAATAATATGAAATATTGACATCCACACTTGCCTTTTGGACAGCACATTTCTGTGTCCACACTTGTATATTTATAAAATACATTGTATTTTATTGTGAAATACATTTAAAATACTGCCAAGACACTATAAATCGACAATTTAATTCAACCATGGAAAACAATTTTGCGGCAAAAACGGCGTAAGATTAATAGGTTCTTACACGAGTCTCTATTGAAGATCTGGGATTTCTCACACGAGTGGAAGAATAATAGGTTCTTACACGAGTATTGTGTATTGTTGTAAATATGGCTTTCAATCTGACACTATCGTAGTTTCCCGTTGATTATACTCGGCCGATTTGATTGGCTGACAATGCCATGTAAGACAAGGTCACGCGCAGCTGTCTTTATGGCTTGTCTTACATAGAAAACGCATCAAAACGGAAGAAAGAAAAATCTTTTTCACCTAAATTAACGGACTACTTTATCCAAGGGGTGAGAAAAGAAAATCTCACATCGCTAAAAATAGGAACTGGTCTGTCTCAAAAGTGAGAAATAGTATTCTGTTACCTGATTCATGTTGAGATACGATAAAAAAAACATTAATAGCATTTATGCTTTTAAGCTTATTATATATATAAGCGCGAACTTCACAGAGGACATAATCATAAACGATAAGAACGACGCTTGTTTCTTCCGTAAATGGCCGTTTTCGGGTGAAGACGACCGAGGTAAGACGAGTCCACGTGCACTCGTCTTTACTCGTTGTGACATCCAATCAGAACGCCTCTAACAAGAAAAACAATCGTTTAAATATAGATGATACCCTAAGCCGGGAATGTCACATTATATACCCTGTCTGATAGCTGAATAACAGATATATTACGGATTTAACCATTGGGTTTTTTTTCAAATACAGACTCCAACCGTATTAAATATATTTGTGTCTTTTATTTTCCTTTTTTCGTATTTCTAGATGTCCATTTCCGTACCTTTGACGTCATTCTTCAATGACGTCAAATATGTGTCACGTCATATTTCATGTATGGGGTGTCTCATGAAGGAAAATACTGTACTTTCAATAAAATATCAGTGAGAAAAGTTCAAATATCAGTAGAAAGCTACTTAGTTTATTAGTCGGTGTCACAAAAGTCAGTTTTATGTGATGTGTATTTTATAACGCTCAATGATATTGATCTGATAATTTATGCAAATTAGTTACTGATCAATGGCGGGCGTCTCTAGGAGTTCGCGATAGTGAAAGTTGTTGGTTTACGGAAGAAATATGAACTTACATGCGTTGTTGGGAAAGCCCGGGTGATCTTCCTCTCGTGATAGAAATTGTTGTGTCTTTTCGCTCGTTTCGCTGCGCTCCACTCGCGAAAAGACATAAAATTTCTATCACTCGTGGAAGATCACCCGGTCTTTCCCAAGAACGTATGTAAGAGCCTATTATTCTTCTCTTTTTAGACAATTTGACAATTGTCTTAGGGCTTTTGACATAACACGATAGATACAATATATTACTTTTATACTAATTATTGCGTTTAGTAGTGTGGTCACCGTAGCCGAGTGGTTAGATGGAAGTTTTGAAAGTCAAAATAGACTTTGAAAAGCCCAGAAGTGGTTCGAGACACGAAAGCCCAAAAAGAAGTAAAACGCGTTTTTAAGCCTAAAACAGTAAAAGGTTAAAGTTCATATATTCAAGAACAAAAGAATAAACTGTAGATTCTTAAAAATAATCCACTGTTCGAACAATAGACGTTGTCAGAAATCGGTGATTACCTAGTTATCGTTCGTGGACGCTAGGTGGTGTTACTATCGTCCGCCATCACGAAAGTGTAAAAATCGGTTGTTTACACTAGTTACGATTAATCAGTATTCATAATTGGATTAGATAAACACTCTTCAGTTAATATTTTATGGCTTATTCCCGTGATTTTGGCCAAATATTTCGAAATATGGATTATTGAATTGAACTTAAACGGTTATTGTTTAAATTGTTCAGAATCACAAAGTTCAGGACCAGGTCGGACAAATCTATACGGTCATCAATATTATCAAAATTAAAGAATTAGCTAGTCATTTTGCCAGATGTGGGCTAACAGATCGATCTGTAGCTATTCAGATTTTAACCTTGCTTATGTGGCAGAATTTCAATACAAAACGGGGTACGCAACAACAAAAACCGGTCGGTATGGTAACCCTCAACACACATTTTTTACTAACGGTATATATTTTGTACAAAAAGAACTAAGTTCCCTTCGAATATTGTCTTCACTTCACAAAGCCACAAAGTAGCATATTTTTATGATGTAGGGAGCACTTATGCAATTGACCAAAAAATCAATCATTTGCACAATGATAGAGTAGCAAATATGTGGAGGAATAATGTTCCTACCGTATGCGGTAGAGGATAACATAGAAAGGAAAAAAAAACTGAGTTAAATGTTGTCTTAAATAAAAGCTTAAATACCATAAACAAAGGAAACGGGAACAAAGTGAGCAGTGTAGGAATTATTGTTTTTCATGTAGAAGCCGCATAAAATAATTAACAATTTACAAAGAGATAAATCTTGATTCTGTAAGAAGTAAAAATGAACGACATGATGTCCTGCAACAAAATTCGGCGATTTTTTTTTCTTTTAGTTTTTTGTCATTATAATTCAGTTATATATATTTTTATCATTTTTAACCCTTTGTGGGAAGGGGGTAGAGTTTAACTGTCATATTGCAAATCAAATACATTTAAGAATCAACCCAATACATAAATTAAATTTTTGTGTTTTAGTGATGTCTTTGCTATAACTTGTTATGCAATACACAGTTAACTATCAGTTATAATGATAGTTATCTTTCTACAATATGAATTTAACACCTTTGTTGCAAAATGACACGACTGCCTATTCCCCTAAGTGCCAAACCCGGGAAGCATCCCATCGCTGTTGACACGGTCGACCTTCAGCAGACTACAAGTCTAGAAAGCGATATTAGGTTCCTCATGAAACTTTTTTTTCAGATAAAGAAATTCAGATATTCAGATGTTTTAATTTGATAAGACTTAAATTCCTTTTCATCTTCACTACAGATCCCTATAAAGAAATTGACCGACAAAAAGTTTTAATTTGTTTTACAATTTAACAAACAAAAAATAAATAAAATAAAACAGAATTGAAAAATGCACCTTAAGATGTCACATTCAAAGTTAAGTTCTTTCTTATAAGTTAGGCACACTTTTTATCATTATTACTTCACTTTAAATCGTATAGTAATAATTTCAAAAAGCGTATATTATAATTTATATATTTACTTTTTAATTTCATACAAAATATTAATTTGATTACACTTTTTTTTTTATGCTTGAAAAGCAACAAAAAAACAAAAAAGGAAAAAAAGTGCATGCAGTTTTTAATCAAGTAGGATTTATACTGATTTAAACAGGAGTGTGAATTTTTGGGATTTATTATTATGCGAGCTTAAGCGAGCTCTTTATGGTATAAAATGTGTACTTAGGATTTTTTAACAAACATGGTTGAACATATTGTCGAAGAAAAAAAAATTCTACGTTTTGTAAACACCGGTTTCCGGGTAACACACTAACACACTCAACTAATGAAGATCTTCTTAACATAAAGCGCAAATGTGATCCTGAAGTCTCGTACCCTCTCTCGTACGTCCGATACCACTGAAACCCGGAACCCGTGTGTAATAAAAGTCATTTTGTTAGCTTGTTTTACTTATATTGATATTTTTTAATTTATTAAATCTCTTCTGACATACTGACAAGAATTTTTGTTTCTACGCGGAAGTTAACTTTTGAGATTTCGTAAGGAACGATAACTCGAATAAAGGAACGACAGCTCGATTGAATGAGACTAGATTCGGCCCTAAAAAACGTCGTCCCTAATATATCTCGGCCCAAAAAATCTCGACACTTTTTGATGAAATTGCCAGATAATTTTCAGATGCGCGAGCATTCAAGGCCGTGCCGGTTTCATATTAGTTGAAATATATAGGAAAATCAAAGTCAATATGTATTTGTTATGTTTAAATTATGAACAAATAAAAACCACTCATATAAACATAATGAGCAAATAAACAATCAAAATATACACAATTCTGAAAGTTTTGGTGTAAAATTTGTTAAAATCTATCCAGAAATGACTTCACAATAATTTTTTTAAAAAATATGTTTTGGTTGATTATATAGGGATTTTTTTACATGTTGCAATACTTTTGGCCACATACTGTTCACTTGAAGATAGAAAAACAGTGGTTTCTTTTATTCGGCAGTCATTAGAACTGAGGAAAGGAGATATCCATATAGATTATATATATAGTCATACAAGATATTTCTTTTATTGTCTTTTTGTTTGTTTGTAATTTGCAATGTGTATTGCTTCAATTCAACTGGATTTTTGTTTAGCAAAATAAATATACCCCTCAACGAGCCCCAGCTTGAAGAAAGAGTTACTTCCCTTTATTTGGTCCCTGGTTGTTAACGTTACAACTTGACAACGTCACAACGCGTAATGGCTGCGAGAATGTACAACATAAATTGTTCATCTGCAAGACATTTTGAAGCATTTGCGGATATTCCACAAGAATTGGCAGATAAAATAGTGTCGTACAGGAAGATACGAAAACGTATTTTCCACATTGATGAGTTATACAGAATTGGAGGAATTTCCCGTAAGTATTTTAGACGGTTGGCGTCAGTTTTCTATGTACCAAACCAAGTTGTTCCTAGAATAGGTGCACAACTTCCATACAGTAGCGCATTTTCCACTGTTTCTGTACAACAAAAACATCAAAACAGAAATGCTAACTTAAAGAAAAGAAAGATGAAAATTAAGAAGTGTGAGAATCGAAGAAAAATCGAGAAGAGAGATCGTAAAAGGGAGTTACAAAGAGAGGGTATCTCTACACAGTACAAGCCATTGGGTAAAAGGGAGTTACAAAGAAAGGGTATCTCTACACAGTACAAGCCATTGGGTAAAAGGGAGTTACAAAGAGAGGGTATCTCTACACAGTACAAGCCATTGGGTAAAAGGGAGTTACAAAGAGAGGGTATCTCTTCACAGTACAAGCCATTGGGTAAAAGGGAGTTACAAAGAGAGGGTATCTCTACACAGTACAAGCCATTGGGTAAAAGGGAGTTACAAAGAGAGGGTATCTCTACACAGTACAAGCCATTGGGTAAAAGGGAGTTACAAAGAGAGGGTATCTCTACACAGTACAAGCCATTGGGTAAAAAGTGTAACCTCAATAGTACTAATATGAAGAAACTAAGCACTCATAACAAACTGGTGGAGAATTTAGGAAAGAAAGTTCAAAAGAAAGAAGGCAAAATAGGAAAATATCGGATTGTAAAAAGAAAAAAAAATACAGAAATCGAGCAGAACAATGTTCAATCTTCAGAGTTGGTACCATCAACTCGGCGAGCAAATATTAATGAAACTTCCGAAAGGGTGGTCAGGTTGTAAGCAGCTATTCCCAAGATAGAAGGTGATAATAAAGATATGGAAGAATACAATACTCGTGTAGATATGGAAGAAGATAATATAGATATGGAAGAAGTTCTTACATACAGAAAAAGACCATATCGTTGTGTAAAAAGACCTGAAACTACAGATACAGAAAATAGCAGTGATTCTTCAGAATCGATACCATCACTGGCATCAGCTATAGTTCAGCGAGCAAATATCAATGAAAGGGTAGCCAGGGTGTTGGTTACTAGTCCCAAATTAGAAGTTGATGATATCGATATGAAAGAAGACAATATAAATATGGAAGAAGTTCTTACATACAGAAAAATACCATATCGTTGTCTAAAAAGACCAGAAATAACAGATACAGAAAATAGCTGTGATTCTTCAGAATCGATACAATCACTGGCATCAGCTATAGTTCAGCGAGCAAATATCAATAAAAGGGCAACCAGGTTGTTGTCAGCTATTCCCAAATTAGAAGATGATAGCATAGAGCTGGAAGAAAACAATGTAGAAATGGAAGAAGACAATATTCATACATACAGAAAACGACCATATCGATGTGTAAACAGACCAGAGACAACAGATACCGAGCAGAGAAGTGATTCTTCAGAGTCGGCACCACCAACTCGGCGATTAAACATCAATGAAAGGGTAGCCAGGTTGTTGGCAGCTGTACACAAATTCGAATGTGACGATATAGATATGGAAGAAGATAAAGTAGATATGGAAGAAGACAATATAGATATGGAAGAAGAAAATATTCCTACATGCAGTAAAAGGCCAAAATATAGTAGTGATTCTTCAGGATATAGTGGTGATTCTTCAGAATGTAGTAATAATTCTTCAGAATATAGTAATAATTCTTCAGAATATATTTGTTATTCTTCACAATATAGTAGTAATTCTTCAAAATATAGTAGTAATTCTTCAGAATCTAGTAGTAATTCTTTAGTATATGGTAGTAATTCTTTAGTATATAGTGGTGATTCTTCAGAATCTAGTAGTAATTCTTCAGAATCTAGTAGTAACTCTTCAGAATCTAGTAGTAACTCTTCAGAATATAGCAGTGATTCTTCAGAATCGATACAATCAGTTGTAGTTCAACGAGGAAATATCAATGAAAGGGTAGCCAGGTTGTTAGCAACTGTACCCACATTAGAAGGTGACAATATGGAAATGGAAGAAGACAATAGTTTAACAAACAGAAAAAGAGAATATCAGTCTGTAAAAAGACAAGAAACAACAGATACCGATCAGAGAAGTAAGCATTCAGTATCGATACCAGCAAGTGTAATTGAGCAAGAATATAATGACGCTATGGAAATAGTAGACAGATGGATACTGGCTATACCTGAATTCGAAAGTGACACAATGGAAATGGAAGAAGACTATATTGAAATGGAAAAAGAGAACATTAGACCAGGACATGTGTAGTAGTGTACATATAGTTGTTATACCCACATTCGAAGGTGACCATATAGAAATGTGCAAGAAGACAATATTGCAGGACACGAGAACATGTGTACATATTTATGCAAGAACTGCGTAAGATAGGAACCATTCGGACATTCCATTGGAGCTTTATGTGATTACAAATGTATATAATAATACTATAAATGTATATAATAATAATAAATTAATTTTGCATGTATTTATTATTGACTGATGGAGTAGAAATGTGCAAGAAGACAATATTCCAGGACACGAGAATATCTGTACATGTTTATGCAAGCACTGTGTAAGATGGGAACCACTGGGAAATTCCATTGGAGCTTTATGTGATTTTATAATACTGTACTTGTAATAAATTAATTTTTCATTTATTAATTTCTGTAGTCTGTCTTTATTATTGACCGATTGGGTACCAGAGTCTGTCAAGCTAATCAAAAGAAATAGCGCAACACATAGTATGGACACGTGCGTACACAACTTTTGAACAAACAAAAAAGAAAGAAAAAAGAAAAATCACAAGCTCATCACTGTAAATGGATGACAGGTGATAGGAAAAACAAACAGTTGTAAAAGGTGATTTTTGCACAAAAACCGATGTCCCCCTCTCTCCGATATTCTTTCATTTTTTTGGGAAAGATACTTGCAATTTCAACTTAAAATATAGGAGTTTGTTTGATTACAAGATTTTTGTTGAAATATTACAAGTATAAAACGGCATAATCTGATTGAAGTCATATCTCTCAACTTGCTCCCTTTTACTGTTATGTCTCGGCTCCCACTTACTGACATGTCTCGGCTCCCACTCCGACGAGATAAATAACACTTTTCGCATGCTTCCGTATTTTTTTTCTACCTGAACCAGATTTTTTTACACGTAACAAAATTCAGATTGCTAAAGGATCATGAAAAATATTTTAACCGTCTAAATGGCTCGTTGAGAACTGCAGGATCAGATTATTTATATTTTGAATCTTTTAGACATGTCACGCCACTCGGACACATTATCCTGATTACGAGCCAACTAGTCTTTGCTCTTTCTCCTTAATGCTTGCTGCGTGCTTAGAAGAGAAGCAACAAATACCATTTTTTTAGTTTTTGGTTTGAGCCGACCGGGGCTTGAATACACGTTCTACCGCACTCGAGGCGAGCACCGATACGGTTTACATCATGTGACAAAGTTTGTCAGTGACTTGCGGCAGATCGGTGGTTTTCTTCGGGTACTCTAAGTAGGTCGGTCAAGGACTAGCACTGGTTTGGTGGAAGGTGGGTGGAAGTTCGGGGGTTAAAGCTGACGATAATTCGTATATGAACATTTGTAATTAAAAGCAAAATGCATGCATATTTTTTTTATTTTTTGGGGGAGGGGGTGGGTACCGTTGCATGTTTCAACAGTAACCACATTTTGTCAATTACTAAAGGATCAAACAAATGTCTATAATTCATTAAATTTGTGCATATCTTGATTTCTTTTATTTGAGTCTATTGAAAAAAAACAAATATTACCATTCACGTAATTTTCACTTGGGGAACGACGTTTTAACGCTTAGGGGAAAGGAAGGGTGTAAATAAACTAGGGGCTCAGTGGGCTGAGCCTGTGTCGCTCACCTTTCACTCTGCTTTGAGGAAATTTAATACAGAACCTTCCATACATGTAGATGCTTCCTACCAAGTTTCGGTTCATATGGCTAAGCAGTTTCAAAGAAGAAGATTTTTTAGAAATCGACCAATCAGAAACAAGAATTGCATGTGGTGGCCATGTTTGCTAATCGATCGGGACGAAATGAGCAATCTTCATAGAGAACATTCCATAGATGCTTCCTACCAAGTTTCGGTGGTTGTCATGTTTGCTAACCGATCGGGATGAAATGAACAATCTTCATAGAGAACATTCCATAGATGATTCCTATCCAGTTTCGGTGGTAGCCATGTTTGTTAACGGATCGGGACGAAATGAGCAATCTTTATAGAGAACCTTCCATAGATGCGTCCTACCAAGTTTCAGATCAATTGGCTTTGCGGTTTCAGAGGAGAAGATTAAAATGTGAAAAGTTAACTGACGACAGACGACGGACGCCAAGTGATGGCAAAAGCTCACGTTGCCTTTGGCAAAGTGAGCTAAAAAGGAAAATATTTTACAATTGTTATTTGGTTTTTTTCTGAACAATAATCACAATTTTCTAATTAATAAAAGATAAAAATATGTATATATATCTACAATTCATTGATTTTGTATATTTCTTGAAGATTCCGATATGGGTCTCTTGCAAAAATTACAATTCAAGTTAATATTTACATCACCATATTACAAACCAATATCTCAGACTTTGTCTTGATTAAGGGAAAAACAATTAATATGGAGAATCAAAAATGATTTGACATCAGGGTTCAATCAAAGTAAATTACATAAAGAAATGTTGTCAAGCATCTAACTTCAAGATTGAACCTCAACACAGACTATACTTATAAACTATATGTATGTCAACCTTCTCCCTCACACCCTTTTCTGAAATGGCTTACGTCCTGTCCGTCGCAAAATTGTGCTCGCTAAACTCCTCCTACAATTTAAATGGGAATTGTGTGGTTGCCATATATGAAGATTTGCATATCATTACGTCATTTTTAAGACGTTATCGCCCGATGACATGACAAGTTTTTACGCGCAACTCCTCCTGCATTTTAAATGGAATTTTCTGCGAAATTTGGCTTGCTTGCTAATCACATATACACATTCGCACATTGTTATTTTAATTTGATAGAACTTTTTTCAAGGATATGTTGACCTTTTTCACTTAAAATATTATCCAAAATTTGTGTACGCACAATTCCACCCACATTTTAAATAAAATTTCCGCAATCTATTCATGCTTGCTTATGACCATGCGCAGATTAGCATATCAATGTGGAGGATTGAACCGCTTCAGTAATAGTGGTATAATGGCTAGGATGCTCGCCTCGGATATGGTAGATCCCTGGTTCCAGTCAGGGCGCAGTATTAATAAGTTTAAGCAAAGACGGATTGGCTTGGAATCAGGATAATGTGTGCGAGTGGGGCGACATGTCTATCCACGGACTGTTCTTTCAGTGAACTTGCACTATAAAAATCAAACTAAGTGCATTGGTCTAGTACAAAGCGGACATCATCATCATATCACCGAAATGCAACTTGTTCTCGTCATGATATAGATTTAAACTAGAGGCTCAGTGGGCTGAGCCTGTGTCGCTCACCTTTCATTCTATTTTGAGCAAACTTTATACATAACCTTCTATAGGTGCTTCCTACCAAATTTCGGTTCATTTGACCAAGCGGTTTCAGAGGACAAGATTTCTTTTAGAAATCAACCAATCAGAAACAATAATTGGCTGTGACAGCCATGTTTGTTAACGCCAAATAACGGGTCGGGACAAAATGAGCAATCTTTATAGAGGACTTTCCATAGGTGCTTCCTACCAAATTTCGGTTCATTTGACCAAGCGGTTTCAGAGGACAAGATTTCTTTTAGAAATCAACCAATCAGAAACAATAATTGGCTGTGATGGCCATGTTTGTTAAGGGATCGGGGCAAAATGAGTAATCTTTACAGAGGATCTTCCATAGCTGCTTACTACCAAGTTTCGGTTCATTTGGCCATGCGGTTTCAGAGGAGATTTTTTTAGAAATCGACCAATCAAAAATAAGAATTGCCTGTGACGTCCATGTTTGTTAACGGTTCGGAAAGAAATGCGCAATCTAAATAGAAGAACTTCCATAGATGCTTCCTACCAAGTTTCGGTTCATTTGTCAATTCGGTTTCAGATGAGAAGATTTTTAGTAATCGACCAATTAGAAAAAAAAATTGCCTGTGGTGGCCATGTTTTTAACGAATCGGGACAAAATTAGCATTCTTTATAGAGGACCTTCCATAGATGCTTCCTACCAAGTTTCGGTTCATTTGGCCCAGCGGTTTCAGAGAATATTTTTTTTTAGAAATCGACCAATCAGAAACAAGAATTGTCTGTGGTCGCCATGTTTGTTAACAAATCGGGGGGCCGAAATGTGCAATTTTTATAGAGGACCTTCATAGATGATTCCTATCAAGTTTCGATTCATTTGACCAAGCGGTTTCAGAGGAGAACGTTTTTAAATATCGGCCAATCAGAAACAAGAATTGCCTGTGGCAGCCATGTTTGGTAACAGATCAGGACGGAATGAGCAATCTTTATAGAGGACCTTTCATTGATGCTTCCTATCAAGTTTCAGTTCATTTGGCTAAGGGGTTTCAGAGCAGAAGATTAAAATGTGAAAAGTTAACGGACGACGGACGACAAGGTGAGCTAAAAATGACTCATTTTGGCGCTTAAAAAAACAAGCATTCACTCACACAAAAGTTTGATCGTACCATTTTTTAAGAAGTTCATACTCATTTTAATCTGTGTAGGATCAGATATCTCACCTGCTCCTCTTTATTGATATGTCGTGCGCCACGAGTTACTAACGCGTGGTAACAAGATGGCTAAGTCGTTGTCACGAGATACTAAATCGTGACCGCGAGATAGCTAAGTCGTAGCCACAATATACTAGAGCGTAACCACGAGATATTAAGGAATGGCCACGACATTCTATCGCGTGTCCACGAGATAGTAACACATGTCCACGATATAATAAACCCTTGCATATGAGAGAAAAGGGATAAAAATGGTCGGTTTTAAAGATTGTTTAAAAAGGGATTGTAGCTATAATCCGACAGCCCGTTAGTCCAACAGTCCAATAGTTCGCTAGTCCGACAGAGATGTGTTTGTTTTTCACTTCCACCGTTCAGGTAAGAACAGCAACAAAGTAAAAATTCGAGGAAATACATAAGAAAGCTTTAGATTGACCATTTTCTTGAATATTTGTTTGAATTTGTACTTGTATAACGGAATTTTCATTCACTTAAATGAAGAAATAGTAAACTTCTTTAATTCAATGATAATCTCAAAGTGACGACCATACGATTTGCGATGGGGGGGGTTATTTTTGGATCAAATTAAATCTTTTCGTCTTCTTCTGCATTATTTTTTTGTTCTAGACAGATCCGATGTAGCAGGGAATTTGTTCCGGACTGGGAAGACTGTGTTGGCTAGATGAGCCGACCGGAACGTATTCCGGGTCTAGGCAATATATTCGGACTTTTTTTTTTTGGAATTCTCTAAAATAAATGTCTTGAAAATTAATTTGTCGAAAATATTTTCAATATATGCTTCAGTAAACCACATAAGAATCTTGCAACGCCAGTTTGACGACGCATCTTGCTTTCACAGTGCACAAAACTTGACTAAGCGAATATTTCTTATAAAGAACATATTTTATTTTCATATTTAAAAATGCACTTAGTCTGTCGGACTACCGGACTGTCGGACTAGTGGACCGTCGGACTATCGGGAAGTCGGATCATAGGTCTGACCCCGTTAGAAATGGCTTGAGAAGGATTACAAAAAAAACATGGTTTTATATCAAATATATAGGGAGATATTTTAGTGCGAAAAGACGTTTGACCTATATTACTCTACTTGTTCTCATCACAATAGAAAAAACAAAAACAAAAACAAAAACAGCGTAGATATCTAATTTGATTTGACAGCATATAAGATATGGTCATGTGTCAAATATCGCTTTATAGTATCTATACATGAATCACACATTTAAGAAAAATCTAAATTATGAAAATGTAGCTTTCACTCTCTCCGTCTCTCTTATGTTATAAATATTGTATATACATATAGCTGTTTTGTTATTATGTATTGTTGTACTTTATACCATTGTATTAATAAAGGTTACCAGAAATAAAGATATATATTAGAAAAGGATACACCCAGTCAAAATATTCGGGAAAAAATAGCAAATTTTTTTTATTTTTTGGTTTTTTTTTTTTAATTTATTTTTCTTAAAGTTTTTAGATAAAAAATAGAGATAACTAAATAATGACATCAAATGTAACCAATGATTTGACAACATTTCATTATTATACGTATATGTATATATACATGATATGATCATATGTATGAATCACCGTTTTTTTTTTTATCTACATCTACATTGTATTAATGATAATTATGAAACTGTAAATCTCCGCATTTGATAATTAGCTAACGATCAGTACAACAATGAACACCAACCATGAGTACCATCCTGTATTTTGTATATTAACATCTATATTTATGTTTTCAACGGTTGTGTCCGATGTCTGTCCAGATACAAGTAAAGTTAATTTTACAATTAAATGTAATTTCGAAGACTGTTACATTCCTGGAGAATACTGCGACAGAAGTGATTCGGATTTTTATAGATGTGCCAAGTGTGACGAGGACGTATGTAATGGAGGAAATGTTCCGGGTGAATGTAAAATACCATGTCTAGGTGAGTATGTAATTAAAAAAAAGGGGGGGGGGGGGAATACCACACTGTCGGACAGTTCCAAAATCTAATAGAAAAATCACAGAAAGAGGTAAAATCGATACCCACAAAAAAAACCACAAAAACATGCCCGCTCACTTTAGTTACTTGGTACAGGTGTTTCAATAAAAAGCGGCAGGGTTGAACATGTTTGATTGGCCCAAACCTCAAACCAAGTTCTGTTCGGTGTTGTATAGAAAACTGGAATATAAAAAAATAATGTTAAATAATATAATACTACGAATTTTCTCTACGTTAGATATAATAATAAAAAAAGAGATAGGATGTAACAAGCACGAATTTATAAATTTAAATCTGATGCAATAGGGGTATCCTCTACGTCACATAGTCTATGTAAATACATGTACTAACTATGTAAATTAAACAATTGACTTACAAAAATAATTATATTGACAGTAATACATTTTTTCTACGATAGTCTAAACGTTTTAACAAAATGTTTGATTGAAAAAAAATCGTTTTTATTTTTATATTCCGTGAAAAGCAAATAATTTCACAACTTGAAACACAAACAAATAAATATCATATCATACATGTAAGTAAATGTTTATAAAACTTATCTGAATCAGTTAATCATTTCTATATTTAAAGCGGTATGTTTGAATTTGTCACTATTTTTTTTTTTTATAAATATCTACTAATATGATAACTATACAAAATGTACATCAATTTTTATTTTCCTATTGAATTGATCATGATCGATGCTCATAATACATACAACCCACCACCTTAAAGATCACCCCACTGTCAGAATAGCACACAATCACTGAGTGGCCATAATCATATGATACGTTGGCTTTACGTGAGTTTATCCAAAACCTTCATTATATTTGCTAACTCGTTATTCGATAGCTCCAAGCCTTTTTCATATTCATTCATTGTAAACTTTGTGTGTATGGTAGTTGGATTTGCAACTACCTGTGCAATCAGTGAGTTGTGAGTTCCAATCCCGCTCATGACGAGGTATACAGTGTACTCGATACAACATTATGTGATACAGTTTGTCAGTGACTCACTGACCGCCATGATATAACTGAAATATTGTTGAAAGTGGCTCTAAATACCGTAACCTTATTATTTACATTTGTTGCTTTGTTCATGTGCAAAACAAAAGTATGCAACAAACCAAATATTTTTCAAGTGACAAAGTACAATGAGTGTGTCGGAGAGGTAATTTAGGATGAAAAGGTAATTCCAGATACTGGTAGTACTATGCACTAAATTTGATATCTACATTTTATTTAATTGGAATTTTAGTTTTCCCGGTAACCATGCTAATAGTAACATACTTTATTCGTCTAATTCCAGAATACACAAATGATGAAATGAAGGATATCCGTTCAGCTACAATAGTAAACAAGTCTAGGATTGGAAATACACCATGGGATGTTGGTAAGACTACTTTAATATAAAAACGTTAAACAATGACGAATGTCTAATACATGTACAATTAAAACACAACGGGTGCAACTAGTGGAGCAGGAACTGTTTTTCAATGGGGTTCGTATTGCTTAATCTTTGATTTTCTGCTTAGTGCTTTGTAGATCATTGTTTGTCCTTTTGACCACTGTATTGTCCGTCCGTTTCGGTTTACAGCTTTAGATTACCCCTTTGGTATCTTCTCTTGATCTTGTGACAGTGGGCATCTGCATATGATGTACATGTATACTGTTACTGACACGAATATGACGGACCCGTTATACACTTTATCCTGATTTTAGGTTAAATCTCGCAATATAATTGGTTGATATTGTCCTAATAAATTTCAGTGGAATATTTTATTAAGTCAATTCGAATTATCTCCCTTACACAGTTGACTTGATATTGAATTCATTGTCCTAATATGGAAAACATTAGATATGAGGTTTGGTTGCAAAATCAGGATAAATTCGTTACACAGTGTACAATTGTCCTAATGCGGAAAATATCGGGTCAATAAAATTCATATCGGGCTCGGCTTCGTTCGCCTCGCCCGATATGAATTTTATTGACCCAATATTTTTCCGTATTAGGACAATTGTACACTGTGTAACTAATAGTATCATAATATCTCCCTCAGGTATTAGTAATCTTAGTCGATTTTGTCTATCTTGTTTATGTCACTTGGTTTACTTGATCCTAAAGACCTTTAAATTATTTGTCTTTCCAATATTTTGACTTTGAGTGGACATGAAGCGCGTCGTGCGCACTCAATCGGATATACAAAATGTTTGGGTTTTATACAACACAATAATACCGAACTCATTTTGTTCTCCTTTGCTGTAATCTAACCAAATCTAATCATAACATATTCTTAGACAACCGATACACATTGTTTAAACTCCACCAATCTCTGATGACGTTTAAACTATTTCAAAGCAAGAACACCTGACTTGTAAACCAAACTTTACGGAGCACCAGAGTTCACCCCCGGTTTTTAGTGGGGTTCGTGTTACTCAATCTTTAGTTTTATGTGTAGTGTTTTGGAGATCGTTGTTTGTTCTTTTGTACTTTTTCTTTTGGCCATTGTGTTGTTTATCAACTTGGATTTACGGCTTCTGGTTACCCCTTGGTATCTACAAACATTTCTTACATAAAAAAACTCCTTTTGAAATTAACCAACATATCCAGAACAATTATCAATACATTATGTACTATATACGAATTCACATTTTCGGGGTTGTGTTATTTAACGCCACTTTCAACATTATTTAAGTTATTCTTAAAATCACATTTTCAAATGCATGTATAGTAAAATACATGTATTTGAAAATACAAATAGATCATAGAGCTACCCCATCCTGACCTAATCTCAATATTATTATTAGATCAAAGTATTACATTATATTAGACTGAAAATTATTCAGTATAATAGGGGGACCGGTTAAATCTAAAGGAATGAAAGTTTAATGGTTAAATGACAAAACACTGAAGTGTTCAAACTTAACATTTATAGTCTGGTGTACACGGTACACCATAAGTGTCTGTATTTGGTGTAGAATAATACATGGTGCTCTTGTCTCGTAGTGTTCTTGTGTCATAGATTTGGGGCCGTTAGACTAATTTAACCCCGCCACTTTTTCTTGAAGTGCTTATACCAAGTCATGAAAGTGAAATATCATGTATTTGCGTGTTAGATGTATCGACTTTGCCCATTTCTACGTTTTTTCTGTTGTATTTTGGAACTGTTCCGATAGTGTGGTATTTTTTTTCTTTTATTCCATACATGGTATTAGTAAGAGAAAGACATGGTATGGATGTAAATGAACATGACATACGTAAAGGAATACAGCTTTAATTGCTGTTCTACATTTCACAACCACTATAGAGTCTTCTACAATGAACACAGCTTATACCAGGAATCATCTGGAACGGTCGCAATCTTGCTGTTGAGATGTATCTTTACTTCTGTCGAGAAAGGCATCGTTGTCGTTTTTTGTTGTATATACATGTAGTAATGTTTACTAGATCGGGTGGGGTTGTTGTACTTACACATTGAAATTCTATATTTGTTGATGATGTACATACAATATTTTTATTTCGTTTCAGAAAGAGGTCGCGGATTCATTATATTAATGTCAATTTCAGCTGCATTGAATTTTGTTTTAGCAGTACCATGTGCCATATTATTTAGAAAAATATGGAAGCAGAGAAAAGATGCTCTAACAAAGGGAGAAGGTAATATATCATGTAAATATTGAAATGTTAGGAATTGGAGACAAATATGTTTCAATTTCTTCTTAATTCATGTGTAGTCGTTCTGTGTGAGTTTGTGAACAGGGATTATATCATAAATATATACAATATTAGTACAATGTCTTGAAATATAAAGTTTATGTGCCGGAGGCTACACAAATCTGGGACAAAGGCGAGGTTCAACGAGCCTTTACGAAATTTTTCATCGAATGAACATAGCATTTATATTTTAAGACATTTCTTTAGTATATATAATGTATTGTGTTTATCCTGCTGAAAAATCGAATCGCATTAATCCGTGAGTGGTCGGTAAAATTTGAATTAAATAAAATTAAACGATTATCCCTTGATTGGCTTTATTGATATTTTCTGTCAACAGGAAGTGAAATGATTCAAACTAGTTTCGCAAAGCTCACCACTTAAGACATGTGAAAGTGGTACCAGAAAATATATATTTAGGTCAATGACAGTATTTAAAAAAAAATCCAGTCAATGTAATTTGACTACTCAAATAGAACGAGTGCAGTATAAACTTGAATATGTACAATCTTTTATTGTGAATCAATATATAAATGGTGATGTTAAACAATAAAGACGTTGACATCTAACTTTAGTGTACATGACATGTGTAAATCTTTATCAAGTACGATCATATTAAAAACAACCTGAATAACCGAACAACCCAAAAGTCTTTGGGAACAATTAAACCAAACACGATAACCAAAATTGGTCAATGTTGCCTATACCAGAGGGAGATTGACCGTAGTTATGATGAATTACTTGATAAAGACGCTGCAAATTTCAACCAATTGTAAATATATCCAGAAAAAAAGAGAAAAGAAAAACAATTTGTGAGTGCCGACGCTATAACAGCTAGGTAGACGATGGATACCTTCAGAGACTAAAAGTCCACCAGCAGAAGTATTGACACAGTGATAGTAATAAGAACGTAGACATCAAATGTAGTACATGTTTGTTCGACTATAGTCAAAAGACCGGTAAGCGAAACAACCTAAAACTAAGCGAATTGGCATTAATATGATAGCCAAAATCGGCCAAGGCTAATTTAGATTTCATTTCAACAAGACTATTTATTGTAGTAGATAATCCATAAATAATTTCCCAATCTATGAAAAACAGATATTAGGTATTTACAACATATTAACTTAATGGGATAAGAGTTACACAGTCTTTGAGATACAATATGGCTACGTAGATTCTGGTAATTGAAGGCGGACAGACAATACAATGACCAATAGAAAAAAAGACAACATTTTTAACATTGTCATTACGCTACATAGAAAAGAACTTGACATGAACTAAAGTGCTCCGGAAAGGCTGGTTTCTTTTGATGCAAATACAGTATGTGGATATACACAAGATAATCTACATTTTCCGACCTATGTATAACCCACTGACATGTTTGATTGCTTTACTAGTTCTTCTTCTTCTTCGACTTTGGTGACTCTTTCCAGTAGACAGTGATGTGCATCGTGTTTTTGTTAATGACATAATATAGACCAGAGAATACAAATGTCCTCTAAAAACTTTGGTGTTACAAGATCTGAATTTAATATATGAGCTGAATTATGATCGAGATTTGACATTTGGATTTACAAACAATATTTTGAAGGAAGCATACTATTCGTAATTATGAATGAGGGTCATATAAGTAAAGTGTGAAGATACCAAAGGGTAATCAGAAGCCACCAATTGAAGAAGGGAATACAATACAATTGTCAAAAGAAAAACAAAGAATGAACAAAACAATACACAGAAAACTAATGATCGAACACAACGAACCCCACTAAAAACCGGGGTGAACCCAGGTGTTCAAAGGGGGTAAGCAGTTCCTGTTCCACATGCGGCACCCGTCGTGTTACTCTTGTTACACAACCGGTGATAAGTCATGAATGAGGAAAGTACCGTATTGTGATTATCAGTGGTCGTTTGTGACAAATATACTCCGTAGCGATTAACGAAGTCATGGTGGCGATCGTAAACGTTCGAAGTGATGATTCCAACTTAACACGCTAGGAACTCTTGGTTCACCAACTACCCAACACAAATAAGACATTCTTAATATAAACATACTCATTATAATGTAGAAATATATTCCTAATAGTCGCAAGGACACAAAACATATATAATTGTGTTTTACAACTTTACATGCATAAAAGTACCTTAACATAGATTTAACATAGATTTAAAAATATATTTACTTTTTCTTTTCAGAACATAGACAAATGGAGCAAGCTACAGACAAGTCCAACGAGAATACAAAAGTGGCACCTTCCAGTAGCACATCAGAAAGTACAGTCCAAATTGATACAACTTTAAAAACATAAAAAATATTCTACAATAAAACAAATTCTAATTAAGAAATCATTATAATCACTGTATTATTTTTGAAGTTTTGTCGACGTGTATTGAGGATTTGACGGTGGCAAATGCAGCTTTACTGACGAAGAGGATATAATGCAAGTGCAGTCTCCATGAATTGGTGTATTCTCTGTATGAGTTAGCATAGTCAGTGTGCATACGAAAAATATGTTTTGGTCACGTGGAATGGTCGAACACATCCATTGTCAACATGTATGTGCATACTTCACCAGACATGCGATTAGTCAAAAGTTATCCACAAGTTATTATGTCAAATATTCATTGTGTCAGATTTTGTCTCTTAATTAAATCTTAATTGAAGTTGCTATTTTTAATTTTAAAAAATACATAAAAACGTAGTGCACACAACATGTGTCTGGGATAACCATCATCGGGTACTCCCATAGTCAAAAAATAGGAAAGCCCAACAAACTTATAGTCTTTGAGATCAAGTAAACTAACGGGTCTAAGCAGGATATGCATGAAGCAGGAGAACCGTAGTTTTGGTAAATCAAATTACTCAGGGTTATGGTGTTTAATGCCACTTTCATAATTTTTTCGGTTATGTCGTCGTGGTGACAAGTTTTATTGGTGGAGGAAACGGGAGAAAACCAAACCTCAAATCGTTAGGGGTGATAGGCACTCATAGCATAGGTAGTTATAAATCCAACTACCAAACGATCACGACCACGACGGCCCCCAAATGACTTAGGAATTGTAAATTTCAAACATAAGTATGCATATACTAGTACATGTATCTAATGCATCATATCAGTGCCGCAGAACTGACTACTGGAGGGTGGTACCCCGTAGACTAATATACCATCAGCAGAGATATCGACCCAGTGATAGTAACGTAGATATCTAATTTCGTGCGCACGATGAGTTTCTGGAATAACCTTCATCAGATACGTTCATATCAGAAAGATACAGGTGAGTTATAGATCTATTTAACTTGATTAAGAAACTTCCTTGAAAGCTGGTGCCGTCGTGGTTCGTCATCGTATGGCAGTTTGATCTACAACTACCTATGCAATCGGTGCCTTTCACCGCTGACGTGATTTCGAATCCCGCTCAGGCCAGGTGTACACTTAGTACACTTATTACGTTTAAAGACTAGTCATCGTTGTTCTACAAGTACATGTATCATAATCATAACACACAGTCAATGGTATCGGTGGTCTACAAGTACACTGGAGATAAATACAATTTGATTGATCTTGTGGTGACGTAACTTAGCAATGGTGGCTTGCTTGACAGATATCACTGACGTCATATATGTCTAAGGAAAGATAATTCTAAATCGGTACAATTGTCACTGTGGTATCGTTAGTTTTGAAAAATAAATGCATCATATTGATAACTTATGACAACCTTGTCAAATTCTAATATAAAAAAGTTAGTTAAATGACCCCTACGATTACTATTCAAGGGTGCTATTTGAGTGCTGTTACTATACAGGTCTTACAAAATTACAACTTAAAAACTAATGTCAAATTCTTCTGAACTGGTGTTTTGAGCATTCTATGTTGGACACAATTATAAAATTGGAACTGTTAGAAGTATCAGTTATGATTTCTTGTTCTAAGAGTAATGGTCTTTAACAAATAGATTCTACATTCCTAGCTAGTAATCAGTTAACAACGAGCATTCATGATATGTACTATTAATATTTGTGAATGTATGTTTTGTAAGTGTAAGCGAATATGTGTAGGGTTTTCATCGGTGTATATCTGAATTGTCACTGGGGATCCGATTATTAAGATATTGAGATAAAATTGACTGCTTTAACCACGCCTCATTTTTTTGTATGTCCCAAGTCATGACCTTCATTTCCAACGTCATGTGTCGTGGTCTTTTTATGTTCAGTGAGTTGAGGTGAGAAGTAATTGTTCTTTTTACCAGCTAAACGACATGCTCTAATATTGAAATCATGTTGGACACCAATTATGCGCAAGTACTAAAATAAAAAATAAAACCTACCACACTGCCGGAACAATTCCAAATTCAAATAGTATAATCGTAGAAATAGGAAACATCGATACCCCTATCACACAAATACATGATCGCTCGCTTTTCTTGTTTGGTACAGGTACTTTAAAAATTGGCGGCGGGGTTAAGCTGGGTGCCCACATGTAATAAATACAAATCATATAAATAAAACATGAACCTTCTAGACAACAAATGGGAAAACATATGAACCTAGATAAACGTTAGAGAATAACGAAAGGGTAATCGAAAGTGGACAAACCAGAGAAGCCGGCAACACAAGGTATTTAAATGGAAATCGTATCCACGGATAGTGACAGAAATCACAACACGGAAGTAAAAACGTGAAAACATGTAATTAGACAAAATGAACAACACGAAAAACATCTCCGTCCAAAACCTGATTTTAATCTTAATAATTTACTGTTAGTAAACCTGTTCTACTCATTGATATGTGGATACAATGTTAGTAGACTTGTTCTACTCATTGATATGTGGATACAATGTTAGTAAACTTGTTCTACTCATTGATATGTGGATACAATGTTAGTAAACTTGTTCTCCTCATTGATATGTGGATACAATGTTATTAAACTTGTTCTCCTCATTGATATGTGGATACAATGTTAGTAGACTTGTTCTCCTCATTGATATGTGGATACAATGTTAGTAAACTTGTTCTCCTCATTGATATGTGGATACAATGTTAGTAGACTTGTTCTACTCATTGATATGTGGATACAGTGTTAGTAAACTTGTTCTACTCATTGATATGTGGATACAATGTTAGTAAACTTGTTCTACTCATTGATATGTGGATACAATGTTAGTAAACTTGTTCTACTCATTGATATGTGGATACAATGTTAGTAAACTTGTTCTACTCATTGATATGTGGATACAATGTTAGTAAACTTGTTCTACTCATTGATATGTGGATACAATGTTAGTAAACTTGTTCTACTCATTGATATGTGGATACAATGTTAGTAAACTTGTTCTCCTCATTGATATGTGGATACAATGTTAGTAAACTTGTTCTCCTCATTGATATGTGGATACAATGTTAGTAGACTTGTTCTCCTCATTGATATGTGGATACAATGTTAGTAGACTTGTTCTACTCATTGATATGTGGATACAGTGTTAGTAAACTTGTTCTACTCATTGATATGTGGATACAATGTTAGTAAACTTGTTCTACTCATTGATATGTGGATACAATGTTAGTAAACTTGTTCTACTCATTGATATGTGGATACAATGTTAGTAAACTTGTTCTACTCATTGATATGTGGATACAATGTTAGTAAACTTGTTCTACTCATTGATATGTGGATACAATGTTAGTAAACTTGTTCTACTCATTGATATGTGGATACAATGTTAGTAAACTTGTTCTACTCATTGATATGTGGATACAATGTTAGTAAACTTGTTCTACTCATTGATATGTGGATACAATGTTAGTAAACTTGTTCTACTCATTGATATGTGGATACAATGTTAGTAAACTTGTTCTACTCATTGATATGTGGATACAATGTTAGTAAACTTGTTCTACTCATTGATATGTGGATACAATGTTAGTAAACTTGTTCTACTCATTGATATGTGGATACAATGTTAGTAAACTTGTTCTACTCATTGATATGTGGATACAATGTTAGTAAACTTGTTCTACTCATTGATATGTGGATACAATGTTAGTAAACTTGTTCTCCTCATTGATATGTGGATACAATGTTAGTAAACTTGTTCTACTCATTGATATGTGGATACAATGTTAGTAAACTTGTTCTCCTCATTGATATGTGGATACAATGTTAGTAGACTTGTTCTACTCATTGATATGTGGATACAGTGTTAGTAAACTTGTTCTACTCATTGATATGTGGATACAATGTTAGTAAACTTGTTCTACTCATTGATATGTGGATACAATGTTAGTAAACTTGTTCTACTCATTGATATGTGGATACAATGTTAGTAGACTTGTTCTACTCATTGATATGTGGATACAATGTTAGTAGACTTGTTCTACTCATTGATATGTGGATACAATGTTAGTAAACTTGTTCTACTCATTGATATGTGGATACAATGTTAGTAAACTTGTTCTACTCATTGATATGTGGATACAATGTTAGTAAACTTGTTCTACTCATTGATGTGGATACAGTGTTAGTAAACTTGTTCTACTCATTGATATGTGGATACAATGTTAGTAAACTTGTTCTACTCATTGATATGTGGATACAATGTTAGTAAACTTGTTCTACTCATTGATATGTGGATACAATGTTAGTAAACTTGTTCTACTCATTGATATGTGGATACAATGTTAGTAAACTTGTTCTACTCATTGATATGTGGATACAATGTTAGTAAACTTGTTCTACTCATTGATATGTGGATACAATGTTAGTAAACTTGTTCTACTCATTGATATGTGGATACAATGTTAGTAAACTTGTTCTACTCATTGATATGTGGATACAATGTTAGTAAACTTGTTCTACTCATTGATATGTGGATACAATGTTAGTAAACTTGTTCTCATTGATATGTGGATACAATGTTAGTAAACTTGTTCTACTCATTGATATGTGGATACAATGTTAGTAAACTTGTTCTACTCATTGATATGTGGATACAATGTTAGTAGACTTGTTCTACTCATTGTTATGTGGATACAATGTTAGTAAACTTGTTCTACTCATTGATATGTGGATACAATGTTAGTAAACTTGTTCTCATTGATATGTGGATACAATGTTAGTAAACTTGTTCTACTCATTGATATGTGGATACAATGTTAGTAAACTTGTTCTACTCATTGATATGTGGATACAATGTTAGTAGACTTGTTCTACTCATTGATATGTGGATACAATGTTAGTAAACTTGTTCTACTCATTGATATGTGGATACAATGTTAGTAAACTTGTTCTACTCATTGATATGTGGATACAATGTTAGTAAACTTGTTCTACTCATTGATATGTGGATACAATGTTAGTAAACTTGTTCTACTCATTGATATGTGGATACAATGTTAGTAAACTTGTTCTACTCATTGATATGTGGATACAATGTTAGTAAACTTGTTCTACTCATTGATATGTGGATACAATGTTAGTAAACTTGTTCTCCTCATTGATATGTGGATACAGTGTTAGTAAACTTGTTCTCCTCATTGATATGTGGATACAGTGTTAGTAGACTTGTTCTACTCATTGATATGTGGATACAGTGTTAGTAAACTTGTTCTACTCATTGATATGTGGATACAATGTTAGTAAACTTGTTCTACTCATTGATATGTGGATACAATGTTAGTAAACTTGTTCTACTCATTGATATGTGGATACAATGTTAGTAGACTTGTTCTACTCATTGATATGTGGATACAATGTTAGTAGACTTGTTCTACTCATTGATATGTGGATACAATGTTAGTAAACTTGTTCTACTCATTGATATGTGGATACAATGTTAGTAAACTTGTTCTACTCATTGATATGTGGATACAATGTTAGTAAACTTGTTCTACTCATTGATATGTGGATACAGTGTTAGTAAACTTGTTCTACTCATTGATATGTGGATACAATGTTAGTAAACTTGTTCTACTCATTGATATGTGGATACAATGTTAGTAAACTTGTTCTACTCATTGATATGTGGATACAATGTTAGTAAACTTGTTCTACTCATTGATATGTGGATACAATGTTAGTAAACTTGTTCTACTCATTGATATGTGGATACAATGTTAGTAAACTTGTTCTACTCATTGATATGTGGATACAATGTTAGTAAACTTGTTCTACTCATTGATATGTGGATACAATGTTAGTAAACTTGTTCTACTCATTGATATGTGGATACAATGTTAGTAAACTTGTTCTACTCATTGATATGTGGATACAATGTTAGTAAACTTGTTCTACTCATTGATATGTGGATACAATGTTAGTAAACTTGTTCTCATTGATATGTGGATACAATGTTAGTAAACTTGTTCTACTCATTGATATGTGGATACAATGTTAGTAAACTTGTTCTACTCATTGATATGTGGATACAATGTTAGTAGACTTGTTCTACTCATTGATATGTGGATACAATGTTAGTAAACTTGTTCTACTCATTGATATGTGGATACAATGTTAGTAAACTTGTTCTCATTGATATGTGGATACAATGTTAGTAAACTTGTTCTACTCATTGATATGTGGATACAATGTTAGTAAACTTGTTCTACTCATTGATATGTGGATACAATGTTAGTAGACTTGTTCTACTCATTGATATGTGGATACAATGTTAGTAAACTTGTTCTACTCATTGATATGTGGATACAATGCTTACTTGGTGTTTAACAACTCTGTGCACTAAGAATGAAATGCACGTGAAATGCAGGTGCAATAATTTGCATTGGTCTTTCTTCTCATACCATGTCTGGAATTTACTCAAGATTTAAATAAATTAAATAAATAAATGTTTACCTCTGACATATTTATTTTATTACAATATATAGTATGACACAGACTAGTATGTTCCTATGAAAGATAATTTCCAACACACTGGGAAATGGGGTACGTAAGGACAATAAACCATGTCTCGAATTCGATAATTTGAATGGCATTTAATAGAATCCAGTTTTTATCCTGCTATTTTGGACAGTGAAATAGTGAAAATTACTGCACGGACAATGAAAACATGTACTTATTAAAATATGTGATTCTGAAAAGACTATTTTTCAATTTTGATGGTTGTCGAAACGGTCTACATGGTACAAGTGATATTAATAGCATGTATAAAGGTTTGCACTTTGTGAAGAAAATTAGAAATTTAAATAAAGAAGTAAGCGTCATTTGATATACATATGTTAAGTCACATGACATATTTTGGTGAGATACATATGTTAAGTCACATGACATATTTTGTTGAGGAACATATGTTAAGTCACATGACCTATTTTGGTGAGACACATATGTTAAGTCACATGGCATATTTTGGTGAGATACATATGTTAAGTTATGTGCGAGCAAAAAGTAAATTAATATCAGAATAAATCAATAAATGTAAAGAAGACATTTAGAAAATATGTGATTGTTAAGTATGGCTCCACCTAAGGATCATGCAGTGGGTGATTTATTGATAGTTGCAAAATTGGAGTTTATATGGTTCATATATTGCATTTTGATGGAAAACTCATAAAAATAATAAAAGAACGTATGTATTGACTTTGGTTGCTATGGTAACAACTACATCATAAAACCCCTTTTATTTCAGTCTTAAAATCACTAAATTTGCACTTTTGCCACACAGATTTCTCAAAAAATATTTAAAAAAATTCATAATATAATTACATACTAGTGATGTTGAAGACTTCTTCTAAAAATTAACGTATATCAACAGAAAGTACAAGTTTGCCAATTACTGTTACCATGGCAACCAAACAGCCTCATTTCGCATCTTCAAAAAAATGCAAAAAAAATCAGGATTTTCATTATCTATTATCTCCTGTGAACAGAGGGGTTGGTGAATGAGGCTTGTTTGTATCCGTTCAATAGACACTTATCTAAAACATATCAAAAATAATCACGTGTAGCCTCTTTTAGATTTTTTGGAAAAAAGCGTTTTTTGTCCCATACTTTTGGTTTTTCAGCAAATACTACATAACTACATTTTTAGCAAATATTTCTACTTCTCTAAAATGTATTTACTGATATTATCTTTTTCACATAACTTATAACCAAACTAACTACTAAATAAACTTTTAACCTTAAATTATGTGAATGGTTGCCATGGAAACAAAAATAAAACATTTTAAATGCATTTCATATCATGCTAAAATCATAAAATTTTCTTTTGGTCACAAAGATTTCCATATTACTGATTTCATAACTAAATGCCAAATCTTAAAATGATACCAATGAAAATTTAAATAATGCCCATGGAAAGAAAAACAATTATTGTTACCATGGCAACCAAACAGCCTCATTTCGCATCTTTCAAAAAAAAAACTTAAAAAAATAGGATTTTCATTATCTATCATCTCCTGTGAACAGGGTGCTATGTGAATGATGCTTGTTTGTATCTGTTCAATAGACACTTGTCTAAAACATATAAAAAATAATCGTTTGTAGTGTAATGTCCATGGTTTCCATGGAAACAAAAACAGAGTTTGATAAATCTGCAATTCAAACACAGCAAAAATTGTTTTCTAGCATTAATTTCTCAATCATTTTTAAAATCAAATCTGCTAATTTTCCAATTGTAAATTATTTCAGGTAGTATACAATTATGGTACTAGAATATTTATTGTACAATTCTAGTACTATACATTTATTGTACACAGGGGGCCTGGGTGGCTCAATGAGTTAGGTCGCTGGATATACAAGCCTATCACCAATACGGCGTGTGTTCGCCCCAGGCTTTGTAAATTTGCTCATGGTTGGTGGTTCTCTCCAGCTTCCACCACTAAAACTGGTCACCATGACAATAGCTGAAATATTGTTGAAAGTGGCTTTAAAACACCAAAAATCAAATCAAATCATTTATTGTACAATTCTAGTACATTTTGTACTACCGGGTATACATTTATTGTACAATTCTAGTACTATACATTTATTGTACAATTCTAGTACTATACATTTATTGTACAATTCTAGTACTATACATTTATTGTACAATTCTAGTATTATACATTTATTGTACAATTCTAGTATTATACATTTATTGTACAATTCTAGTACTATACATGTATTGTACAATTCTAGTACTATACATTTATTGTACAATTCTAGTACTATACATTTATTGTACAATTCTAGTACTATACATTTATTGTACAATTCTAGTATTATACATTTATTATACCATTCTAGTACAATACATTTATTGTACAATTCTAGTACAATACATTTATTGTACAATTCTAGTACTATACATGTATTGTATAATTCTAGTACTATTATTTTAAGTCACTTTTTAGATACTAAAGATTTGTTGTAGTAACATTTTACTATAAACTTCTAATACAAATATGGGGTGCTTGTCCTGATTACATTATAATTTACATGTACCGGTACCTCTGTATATTAAAAATATGAACCTAAAAGTTAAGAAAGTTGCCATTGTTTGAAGAGCAGCAAGGATTTACAATCATATGACTTTTCACAATGTGCCAGAGGGTTGTATCTTGTTTTTCAAATCATATTATGCAAATGACCCCTCTTTTTAACATTATAAATTCCTATAATGTAATCAGTCTATTTGTTCATAGAAACATGTACATGCTTCAAATACCTTCAACAACTTCTGACAAGTTCAGTTATCTGAATAGCCGATTCTAGATACCCATCTTCTACTTGTACTGTTTGTAAATTAAACCAAAGACCATACAATTGGTATTTAATTTGTTGCTTCTGCACTAAGCTCGCATCATTAAGAAGAAAGAGCAGACAGGTTGGCTTGGAATCAGGATAATGTGTCAGAGTGGGGCAACGTGTCAATCCACAGACGATTGTTTCAGTGAACTAGTAGTATAAAAATGCAACTAAGTGTTTTGGTCTAGTACAAAAACGGACATCATCTCAATTAAAATTAGTCTGTTCTTGCCATGTTATGACTGAAAATTGCTGAGTTTGAGTTAAATAACCATCTGACACTCACTCTACTGTTTGTTGCTTTGGGTTTTGAGATGGTAAAGAAAGTCTTGAAAAAAATGCAATCTGAATAGGAAGGAGATAGTGCAGGGTGCAAAAATCATAGTAGAATAGGAATTTTTTTAATGAAAATATAGGATAAATTACAGCTATATTTAGCAAAAAATACATGGCCTCCACCAGTCCACTTCCCTTGTAGCATTTCCTCACCTCCTTTTTATACTAACAAATGAACCAAAAAAACCCCATTATCATTAAACTCTAGTCTCCTATTGCTTTTTTCACAAAATAAATAAAAATTTTAGTACATGGTTCTGTGTAGGAAAATCTGCATTGTATTGCATTTACTAGTACATGTAAGTTGGTCAGATGTCACAATTTCATTTCCTATGGTATCCTCATTTACATTTTCTGTTTTTCTCTCTCGACATTATCCCTTCTTCTTTTGATGGCAAAATGAATGATTCATGAATAATAAGTCCTAGTGATGATGGAGTTGATAGGCATATTTTCTTGACATCATCTTCTGTGTATAAAATACCATCTCTTATTTCAAATGATGACTTGTTTTATCCCTACAAGACATTAAAAGATGTTTTGAGTTTTGATAAACATTAACTTTTGCATTTTAAAAATGTTATAGGTTTTTACAAGTACACCACAATGCTGAGCATCCATCCTTTTTCTATGTAAAGTTTAACTTTTGTATAGACTTGTGAAGAATGGATATCTATCTGTTAATGTAACTGTTGTATCACAGTATGTCCTTATTTTATTTCGGTCACATACAAATATTCTGTAGATGAACCAATAATTTACAAACTCTCAGAATTTAAAAAGACCCAAGTAATGAAAAACAAACAAGTATTGACTATTGTTGAAAATTAAGGAAACAAAATATTGCAGTATATGCTGTCATGCTCTGGTGCTAAGTAATTTCATGACAATTTTAAATTCAAAGGCACAGGTTGACTGAATACTTGCTGAACATATAGCTACAATGTAGTACTACATGTAGTAGCAAGGAGAAATATACTTCCCCTGATACATGTACATGTATCTAGGCTAGGATGAGATCATTAATATCATAAAAAATCAGATTCGTACCAAAATAGTTAGTAACTGAATGCACCATTTAGCATTCAGTTTTAAAAAATCTTGGTGAGAACTAACCCCTCTACTGTCCACTTTATTTAACCCTAGCTATACATGCATTGCATAACCCTGTACAGACAGTGATAATTCCAATTGTGTAATTTTTTTATAATTAACAGATAACTATCAATAAACTATTGTATTTCAAACTTTCAAAAAATCATGGGTATTACTAGTACTGTTGTAAATTATGTCACACAAGGATATCTAATGCGAATCTGAACACGAGACGAGACATTTTCTTACTTTCCATACTCTTTTAATTTTTCAAGGTAGGCATTATGTTTATTTTGTATATAATTGTAATTAACATAACATTATACATTAATCAATCCAATCCTGTGAATTTGCTATATTTTTCAGAAATTATTTTTATTGTGTTAATTTAAGTAAATTTTACATTAAAAAAATCTTGTGATTATAGCTAGTGTAAGAATAAAAATATTGTAAACATACCATTTCAACAGGTAGTAAAACACCATAGTCCTCCAATATTATCTCGCTATGGAAAGGAGATCATCCTCTAAATGTCTTTAATTTCCTCTATGTTGAGTTCCACTTTTACTCAGTTGAAAGTCTACCACGAGTTTGTAACGACGTGCATATATTCATATTGTTACAGTAAGAGACAGATTCGTTGTAAAAAGTCCTACTCTACACAACTAGATCGCTTTGAGATTAAACTACCGAAGAAAGTTTCTGCTCTGTACCTCCAGGATAATTTCTATGTGAAATATTATATTTTGCATGTGCCACAACAAAATTTCTCAGTCCTTTATAAGTACTGCAGTCCAGTGATGTGATAGTTGACCAAAACAGGAAGTGATGGATGGTAAACAAACGATCTTGGCAGAGAATGGAAATTAACAGATAAAATATCAAATTAATCAATTTCATCATCAAAATGTATTGCTAGTTTAACCAATTAAGAATAAATATAGATAATTAAAGATTTTTACTCCAAATGTTTAGCTTACAACCTGAAATAAGTAAAATGTTATTCATTTTGAAGTTCAACAAGAGTTATCGTTCTTGGAATTGTGATTTGGAGCGGTTAATTTAAAACTAAAATAACAAAAAAATGACACTAGGCTACACGTGAAAATTTTTTATATTTTGTAGAAGAGATCCTATATTTTTCATTGTGCTATATGGTTTATTACAAATCGCCTGTTCACAGGAGATAATGTATTCTGATATCTAACCTTTTTACATACTTTGTTAGTAAAAAAAATGTGACCAATCTGATTTTAATTTGGGTATGATAGCAAAAATATCATAAATAAACACTTGTCTTTGAATATACATTTATTTTTACTCAAAATACCTCATATAACAAAATATTGAGAGAATTGGTGACATAAGGTAAATCACTTTTTCTTGATTTTGCATGATCCTTATGTGGAGCCATACTTAAATACATGACTAATGTCAAAATAAAAACAAAATATTTAGTAAATATATCAAATTATTGTTATTTATTAAGAATTTATTTATTTTTCAAATTTATTTATTTATTTATTTATTTATTTATTTATTTATTTATTTATTTATTTATTTATTTATTTATTCGTTCATTCATTCATTCATTTTTTTCAAATTATTATTCATTTATTTATTTATTTATTTATATTAATAAATATTATATTTCTACATGACCTTCGCGTGTTATTCCGTCTTCTGATTATCATAATCACATGATCAAAATATCATGGTCATTTCAATGTATCCACCAAATATCTGAAAATATGCTTAAATTGGAAATAAATTAACCGACCGACCATTTAATCTTTAGCTATGTTTTCCCCTGTTTTTCCAGATGAAAATAAATATGATTATTTCTTTTTTAACATAAGAAAAACTGGTAATGTGTTTCATCACATTTTACCGAAATTTGTTGTTGAAAACTACAGGATTAATTTGTTTTGCATCTTTTGGGACACTAAATTTTTAAATAAAATTTGGCGACCAATTTTTTTCTCAGAAAAATAAACATATCCCTTAATTACCTCCCAAAAATGTTTAATGTAGCAATGTTTCAGCTATATCATGAGGAGAACAAGTTGATTTTCAATGAGATGATGATGAGGCCCGCTTTTTACTAGACCAACATGCTTAGTTGGATTTATTATAGTGCTAGCTCACTGAAACAACAGTGCGCAGATAGACATGTCGCCCCAGTTTTTGCCCTTTCTCCTTACTGCGTGCTTAGCAGAGAAGCAACATTGACAAATTTTATAGTCTTTGGTTTGACCCAATCGGAGCTCGAACCCACGATCTACCGCGAGCACGCTAATCATTACACCACCGATGCGATTAAAAATTCTTCTTGCAATATGAAGCGAGAAGACGAGAAAAATAAAGCGTTGTATTGCATTATAATGTAACAACTACAGAGACGTGCAAAAAGTATTCGATTACTGTAATTTTTTACTATAGATTTCATATAAAACCACATTTTTTAAAAACATTATTCCAAAGTCGACTCTTGTTCGATTTTGATGATATTTTTTACCAACAAAGGCAGAATTAAGTGTAGTTTTACACTGTAATTTTAGCATAATTTTATAATCTATAAATTTTATGAGTTCACGAGTTAAACACAATACTAAATTTTGAACGTCAAAAAAACACAATACAATGATAGTACATTTGAAGACAAATAATTTAAGCTTGTGTTTAAATCATGAATATATAAAATCTGATAAATAATTCGATGTAGCGACTATTAAGACAACTCGACAAGGCAGTTCCTGGCATCCTCTGTATTTGCAGATTCTTAGAGGGATCAGATAACGACTGAATCCATGTTTTTAATGGCCGGTGGCCTCCATAGTCAACAGGAAACACCATCTCGGTAAAAGTAAAGATGTATAGATTCGATTGAAGGCGAGTATTAGCCTGGAATTAGGCATCATTCAAACGAGACACATTTGTTTTAAAAGGAGAGAACAAAATATTATTTTGGTCACATTGCGAAAAAAGGGGGGATGCGTTGTCACAACATATCATCCTCAGCGCTTCATTTCTTCAAAATAAACAATGTCTGAACCTGAGAATGCTTTTCAAAATGAATAAATACATATGAATATGCTTGATTGCCCATTCGGTATTCTCTAACGTTTATTCACCTGTATCTGGGAAATAAAATTCTACATACAAAATACACTGTACACTGTGTAGAAGCAAACAGTAGGGGGGGGGGGGGGCGGGTTTGTAGACCAAGGGATGTACGTTTTCTTAGGTTGTTTTTGCAATTCGCAGAAAGAAAAGTGAGTATGAACTATAAATAAAACATGGAAAGGGACAATGTTATATACCACGGAACTCAGCAGAAAATGGGTTTTCATTTGATATTTTTCTGGGTTCTCTGGAGCATCCTGGTTTTTCAAACACTTCGACAGTTTGCATCTATGATGGATGTTTACCTAGAGGAGAGCACTCATGTTTACTTGCGGGGGGCTGTTCGAATATATCGGTGCATAGACGCTAAAAGAAGAAGTTTATGATTATGTGTGGGATTTCACTGTGAAGAATCGTCAATTATAATATGATTTGTGTTCTGTCAGGTTAGGGTAGGTATCACATTTGACAGAAACTGATGATAATTTCGACTCGACGTTTTATTTATAGTTCATACTCACTTTTCTTTTTGCGACTGGTAAAAACAATCTAAAAAAAACCCGTACACCCCTTGGTTTACAAACCCCCCCCCCCATAATGTTTGCTTGTACACGGTGAAATAGCATCAAAACGACAAAGATACCTAGATGTTACTTTCGTTAATAGAAGTAAAGAATATTGCCCAACTGCAGACTAGGGGCCGCTTCATACTCAGAATATTGCCCAACTGCAGACTAGGGGCCGCTTCATACTCAGAATATTGCCCAACTGCAGACAAGGGGCCGCTTCATACTCACTTATAGAAGTAAATAATATTGCCCAACTGCAGACTAGGGGCCGCTTCATACTCACTTTAAGGTATGGATTATACTCATTATTGAAGACCCAACTGTGACTGTGATATATAGAATATTGCCCAACTGCAGACTAGGGGCCGCTTCATACTCACTTTAGGGTATGGATTATACTCATTATTGAAGACCCAACTGTGACTGTGATATATAGAATATTGCCCAACTGCAGACTAGGGGCCGCTTCATACTCACTTGTAGAAGTAAATAATATTGTCCAACTGCAGACTAGGGGCCGCTTCATACTCACTTTAAGGTATGGATTATACTCATTATTGCAGACCCAACTGTGACTGTGATATATAGAATATTGCCCAACTGCAGACTAGGGGGTGCTTCATACTCACTTTAGGGTATGGATTATACTCATTATTGAAGACCCAACTGTGACTGATATATAGAACATCAATACACACGCTGTTCCTTTAATATGCGTTGTGAGTTCGAATCCCGCTTTATATGATAAAGTTTGTCAGTGACTTGTGGTAGGTCGGTGGATTTCTTCGGGTACTCCGGTTTCTTCCATCAATAAAACTGACCGCCACGATATAATTGAAATATTGTTGAAAGTGGCGTTAAGCACCATAGCCCTAACCCTAAACGCTTTAGTTTGTTTCTTAGTGTAAAATTGAATAGTCTCTCATTCTCATTTACATCCATATCCTTCCTTACTAAAACAAATGTAAATATCAAAGTTATTGACCACGACGCGTTTCTGGAACAAGCTTCATCAGGTACACCCAAGAACAAAAGGCTGGAAAACCAAACAATTTAACAGTCTTTGGGAGCAAGAAAACAAAAGGGCCATACACAGGAGAGCCAAAATTAGCTAAGATTATCTATGCCTGAGAGGGAACTCAGCATTTAAGTCTGGATTACGATTGAGCACCACTGAAAAAAAAACCCGCTATATACAATAAAGTACATCTGGTTCTGATTTAAGAATTGATTGCAATCTGCTGTAGTTTTATTTGCATGTGAAAATGTTGATAGAAGTGCATTTACCCGGAAGTATGCGTGGTTGAATTGTTTTGTGCTTCATTGACTGATGAAGTGTCAATTTTGATGTCACATGTCAACCTTTTGACCAATCACATGAAATTGAATACACAATGTTATTATATTGCTATAAAAGTAAATAAAACAACAATATATTATAATGCATCAATACTTTATTAAAGTTTGCAGTCTACAAAATTAATAAGTAAAGGACGGATATGATGTATAGATAATGTAGTAAGTAAAGGACGGATATGATGTATAGATAATGTAGTAAGTAAAGGACGGATATGATGTATAGATAATGTAGTAAGTAAAGGACGGATATGATGTATAGATAATGTAGTAAGTAAAGGACGGATATGATGTATAGATAATGTAGTAAGTAAAGGACGGATATGATGTATAGATAATGTAGTAAGTAAAGGACGGATATGATGTATAGATAATGTAGTAAGTAAAGGACGGATATGATGTATAGATAATGTAGAAAATACTCACAAGAAAAAAAAGCTGTGCAATAAAAACGAAATATTAAATCAATAGGTTTTAGGTTTATGGTGCTAAACGCCACTTTCAACAATATATCAGTTATATCGTGGCGATCAGTTTTATTGGTGGAGGATATCGGAGTATTCGTAGAAAACCACCGAATTGTCGCAAGTCACTGTAAAACTTTATCACAGAATGTTGTATCAAGCACAACTCGCTTGATCGGGATTCGAAATCACAACGTTAGTGGTGATAGACACTGATTTCTCAGATAGATATAAATCCAACTAACATACGACCACAACCCGAGTTCGTAAAAATCATTGATAAGTATCTTGTATTTAAAACTATTTCCGAGTATGACAAAATGGCATATGTGACAAACAATTATCATTTAATAGAATAAATTAGTCCCATAAAACTACATGTAGTTTAACCCAGCCACTTTTTGTTTTATTGAAGTGGTTGTACAAAGCCAGGAAATTGAGTCGTCATGTATTTGTGTGTTAGAGCTATCGTGTTATTTTGCCCTTTTCTACAATTTTTCTATTGGGTTTTGGAATAGTTCTGACAGTGTGGTATTTTTTGTTTCTCATTTTATTGCACAATGTCTAAGCCAATGATTCAAGAAGAAAAAGAACAATAATAATAAAAAAAAAAAAAAAATAAAAAAGAATGGTTAATGGAATTCTATATATAGGATGATGAATAAATAACAGTTTGAAAGCTAAAACAATATCACGATTTAAATATTTAAATTGTTGCTAAAAGCAAAACTACAGGTCCAATATATACGGATGTCCAGTGGCTTTCCTGTCAAAAATACATTGTCCTTGTTAATTTGTCTTGTGTTGGTTCTTTATGATATGTTGTCTAATTTCTCTGGTAATAGATCACACAACCTACAAAATAAATAGAGATCAATATATTATAACATATATTTAACTTAAAACAAATACATAAATAAAAAAAAAATAATAAAATGAAGAGACAAAAAAAAAGGAATAAAAAACACAGTTAAAATCATATGTTAAGCCACAGTTAAAAGGTATAAATGGTCTCGAGTCGTGAAAACTACAACGATATGCTTATCGCCTAATGGTTTTAGATGAAGCCTCTTTACTGCTCAAATTGTTTAATATGTGGACATATACATTTTTTCACAATCAGCGCAAGTGGTCCGAAGGAATTATTTAACAGTATATCTAATATTAAAAATACTAAAGGAAGTAATAATTATACGAAGGAACATGCTAAAATGATTCCTGCTACTATGGATACATACCCGCATGTTTTCTGGCAATTGGTTTTTGCCCATTTGTAAAATTTGTTTGATGGCAAACACCAACCAAATTCGTGGGCATACTTGCAATATGCATATACGTCCTCTGTGGCAACATTCTCACAATGTCTTGCCTTTTCTGTGAAGATACAAGAAATTGATACATTATTTATCAAATAGCTGCATTGTATTACATTTTTGTCTTTCATACCAAATAGGCTCTACAAAATATCTTATTGTTAGATACCGGAAATACAAATGTAATTATGGTGTCCACTTTGGCAACGTCTTTGCAATGTCTTTCAAGATAACATACATTTAAATATTATTTACGTGTATTAAAACGTGCTACCTCTAGATGTATTGTCAGTTTGTATTATTTTCTACAAATAAAATGAAAAACAAAAAGGCACTCTGTCGGAACAGCTCCAATATCCAATCGAAAAACTGTAGGAGGCAAAATCGATACTCAAGCATACATATACATGACCACACACTTTCCGGGATTGGTTCATGAACTTGAATAAAAAGTGGCGCGTTTAAACTAGTTTTATGGTCCCAAACATCGATGTTTGAAGCGATGCGATCATTCAAGTGGTTTACTCATGTGAGTAACAACTGAGTAACTATTTACTTGTTCTTACTTACTACATTGTGGGTCAAAATCTGGCCTTGACGGGTCAATCACACATTCAACTAAAAATTAAAAAAATTAAATGAATGAAGAGGATTCAAATGCAAGTACTTATTTATCACAGAAACTGGTTATAATATAGGGCTTAAGATGTAAGAGGCCATATTTTTGGGGGGCTAGTCAAATTCAAGTATGTATGTTTTGTTGATCGTTGTTTGTCCTTTTGTACTTTTTCTTTTGTCCATTGCGTTGTCTGTTCTTCTTCGATATACGGATTCTGATTGCCCCTTTGGTATCTTCAAACTCTTTCTATCATAGAAACTGGTTATATAATATAAGGCTTAAGATGTAAGAGGCCACATTTTTGGGGTGTTAAATATTAGACGATTTGTTGCATGTTTAAAGAACTGTTCCACCTAATGGAATTTATCTTTGTAAATATTATTATGAGAATGAGGATATGAAAGAAATGCACAAATAAAAGTAATCCCTTATTGTGAGGAGCCAGTAGGATTCCTTAAATGGGCATTTTTAAATTATAAAAGCCAACAAGCAATAGAAATTTGTCTTTAATTCACAATAAAATATATATATTCAGACTACTGTGAGCCTCTGGATTATATTTCCAAACATGGGACATTGACACTAAATAGGAAATATAAATAACGATAAATTGAATGGAATAGTACGTTTAGTTCATTTATTATTATTTTGTTGACACTTTGTTTCTATCATTCAAATTATTTGTTTTTGTTTGTTTGTTTGTTTGATGGTGTTTAACGCTATTTTCAACAATATTTCAGTTATATCGTGGCGGTCAGTTTTATTGGTGGAGGAAACTGGAGGAACCGGAGAAAATCGCCTACCTGTATAGCTGACATTTTTTCTGAGTTGGTGTTAAACAGCAATCACTCACTCACTCGCTCAAATTATTGACTTACGACAATTTCCTTCTACACATTTTACTCCTAAATGTTTATCCCAAATTGGCACAACACACTCGGAACATTCGACACCCTGGTCAAATGGTCTTTTCTTAGACGAAGATCTGAAAAGACACACAACATGTCAAAATAAATGACATCCCATTAACTGGTTTAACAACACTACATATTTGTGTCTGTCCAAAACCAGGACCTAGATTTCCAACGCCATATGTCTCATAGTTTTATTTTTAAGCAATGACCTGATCGGTCCTTTTAGTATTGAAATTGGTGAACTTCACTGGTTTAAATATTTTTCACGATTACCTTTTATCCTTTTATATATCTAAATTAAAATACAATGACAAAAATAAACGAATCGTAATATTAAAATAAATTGTTGGTAGGAACACGTCATTATATTCTCCCAAACTTCGTTCGTCCGAAGATAAAATAATTAGATTCTAATGGGTAATATAATAAAAACATAAAACATACATAGGAATGATACTCGCTATAACCTTTTTCATAGCGAGCCTCGATAGTGTGCCTTGTTTCGTATGGGCTTTTATATGACAATTTGTCACATGACCATATACCTACACCTACCCATGTTATCACATGACGATATGCATACACCTACCCATGTTATCACATGACGATATACCTACACCTACCCATGTTATCACATGACCATATACCTACACCTATCCATGTTATCACATGACCATATACCTACACCTACCCATGTTATCACATGACGATATACCTACACCTACCCATGTTATCACATGACCATATACCTACACCTACCCATGTTATCACATGACCATATACCTACACCTACCCATGTTATCACATGACCATATACCTACACCTACCCATGTTATCACATGACCATATACCTACACCTACCCATGTTATCACATGACCATATACCTACACCTACCCATGTTTCAATAATAAACACCCACAAAGAAAAGAATTGTATTTCATATGATGACAACCATTCATATATCACTACGTTAAATGGACATTGCATTTCGATGCATTTTAGATCCTACATGTTGTTCTTGTATTATTAATCATCCTATTTTATTAGGGTGAATTACACGACGGTTGCCAATAGTGGAACAGAAATTGTCCATTCTTCCAGAGCACATGGTTTTTTTTTGTGGTTCGTGTTGATTCTCTTTTCTTTTTGTGTTTTGTATTTTTGGTCATAGCATTATCTGTCCTTGTTCTATATCCTGTTTTCGATTACCACTTTTGGTATATTCAAACTTTTCTTATCCCAATGTATGCAATGACATCTACAAACATTCTTCAGCGACAAAATAAACACATATGATTTTCCAGTTAAAATTGCTAGGGTTGCTAGGGTTAATTCTTGTCCAAATTTTAGTGGCTGCTTATAAGGAAGCTACTGAACCAAGGGTTGGTACTAGTTAAGTTGAAGTAATCATTTCGAATGTTATACGGTCGCTACCATGACTTGTTAACTGTTACAGAATATATGTGCCTTCAATTTACGGATTCTGATTACCCCTTTTAAAATCTTCAAACTCTTCTTAGCTATTGTACAGATTATTGTCCTTGATTTCTCACACAATTGATATAATATTGATATAATATAAACAGGAAACGAAAACTGAAATCTGAAAACCTCTCTTTTCGCATCCTTATTTAATAGTTTAGTTGTACTGTTAAAACATTTATAATCGGCTTCAGATATCTATGTTCCAATTAGAATTACTAACATTAAACATCAAGATGTTGATTGAAATATCACAACTATGGGTCTCCTACCTCAGGCATAGATGACTTAACCGATTTTGGCTATTCTCTTTTGGCCCTTTCGTTTTCTTGCTCTCATTTTGTTTATACTGTTTGTGGTTTCTGGGCGTACCTGATTATGGTTATTTCAGAAAAGCGTCGTGCTCACTAGTTTTGATATCTAAGTTTTTATTTCAGAAAGTTTGTTTGGTTATAAGCATGAAATTTGCAAAAAATAACTTATTTGAAGTAAAATTACCCAGAATACATTATGTTTTGACTATTGTTTTGTCATGAAGTGAGTGAGTGATTGTTGTTTAACGCCAATTCAGGGATTTTTCAGCTATGTCATGGCCAGAACAAGTTAATTTTCAATGAGATGATGATGAGGTCCGCTTTGTTCTAGACCAATATGCTTAGTTGGATTTTTATAGTACTAGTTCACTGAAACAACACTCCGCGGGTAGACATGTCGCCCCACTTTGACACATTATTCTGATTCCGAGCCAACCAGTCTTTCCTCTTTCCCCTTAATGCTGCGTCCTTAGCGGAGAAACAACAAATACTAATTTTATAATCTTTGGTTTTACCCGACAGGGGCTCGAACCCACGATCTACCGCACTCGAAGAGAGCACGCTCACCATTACGTCACCAGTGCGATTGTTTCGTCATGGATACTTACGGTGGCCAGTAGTCACATACCCAGTACCAAGCGTCATTAAACACCTTCTTCTCTTTTGTTGTCATTATATATAAATTATCACATTTTTTCACTGCGCATCCTACTTTGACAGATTGCCAATATACCAACTAAAATAAAACAAAGGAATATAATTCTAATTCTTAAACTAGCTAACTATCTAATGAAAGTTATAGCTGCATTATTAGGGTCGTCGTGGTCGTGATCGTATGGTAGTTGGATTTCCAGCTACCTATGTAATCAGTGTCTATCACCACTAACGTAGTTCGAATCCCACTCGTGGCGATGTGTACTCGATACAACATTATGTGATAAAGTTTGTCAGTGACTTGTGACAGGTCAACGGTTTTCTGCAATAAAACTGACCGCCACGATATACCTTTTATTTCTAGCATAATTTCACTAAAAGCAGAGGTTTGGGTCATGTTTTTGTGCGTTAGGGTATCGACGTTGCTTCTTTCTGAAGTTACTATTGGATTCTGACAGTGTGATATCATTTGTTTTGAATCACTTTATCCCAACTTAAGCCAAAGACATTTGAAGTGTACTCGAGCTATCTTTCTGTACCCGCAATATGTATCGTAGAAATTACAGACATACACCTTTTTTTTCTTTTCCGGACATTGAATTTCATATGACGAAGCTTCTGCTAATAAAATCGGAAGTTACGTCACTAAAAACTGTATTTACCTGGAAGTAATGTCCAACGGCAGCATCCCACTCATGCTTGTCGTAGTTGTAATCAAATTGTTCATTTGCAAACAACTGGACAATCCGTGAAATAGAATGGTTCCGTCCCGTAACCGCTCCTAAGTTCTGCCCAACATGTGTTCCGTTACGACTGTAATTATCATAATTTATTAGGTTTAGGCTGAATGTAAATTGGGGTCCTATAGTACCGTGGTAGGTAAATTAATAAAAAATGCGGCGAATATTGGTTGAAATAGCACGTGAATACACGGTATCATAGAGCCCACGGTATGATAGGGTCAGCTTTTACCAATATTTAGTTTATGCATAGCAAATAAATAGAACATGTAGGACATAATGTTCAGATCTCATCAAAATCTTGCCATTTCCTTATTCATGACTTACCACCGGATGCCTGACAAGAGAAACAGGGCGGATACCACTATGTGAGCAATAACGACTTAAATTTCCAGAGCACATGAGTTCATCCCGTTTTTTTGTGGGGTTCGTGTTGCTCAATCTTTAGTTTTCTGTGTAGTGTTTTGTAGATCAGTGTGTGTCTTTTTGTCTTTTATCTTTTGGGCATTGTTTTGTCTGTCCTTCTTCGATTAACGACTTCTGAGTACCCCTTTGGTAACCTCAAACTTATTTTGAAGAGCTAAAGACATATATTTGCAAATGAAAATTTAGAAAACAATAACTATGATATAACAAATTAAATCAGCACCTCAAAAGCAAACCATAAATTATAATATGAAAGGAGTAGCTGGTCTTTTGCGGTTCTTAGCAATGTCGGCCATTACTATTTAACTTCTAATTTTTAATATGCGCATTTTAACTACTTACAATTGAAGATTGGTATGTTTAAAGACGCAGGTATCTGCCAATCCCTGTGCTAATTCAGCTAAAGTATCGTCCCATTCCTGAAATGGTAAAAGAAATAAATTCACAAACTCAAAAATAAATCGTATCCCATCACATCCATTCCGTCAACGATCCATACAACAAAAGACAAGCATTATATGTGTCAATCGTTTGGATACGAATATTTTTCCTTGTAAATTCGATATCCAATATTTACAGAGAATTTCATGTCAAGCGAATACAATGTTTTTTTTCCTAAAAACGGAAGCAATTATCCTACCTTTCAACATCTTCAAATGACGTCATTGGTAGAAATTTGATTGGTTAGTTTGATTTTATCGAGAACCTTTGGTTGTTTTGCACACGGTGTACTAACTACAGAAACAAGTGTAATTGTCATATAAGGGACACATTAGAATTTACATACACTGTAGATTAATTGATTGATTGACATATTGACATCCAACGAGCAGTATTCCAGTTATATCGAAGGGGTTATGGTAATGGTGTTAAACGCCACTTTCAATTTTTTTTTAGTTATATCGTGGTGGTCAGTTGTATTGGTGGAGGAATCAGGAGTACCCAGAGAAAACCACCGATATGCCGCAAGTTACTGACAAACTTGATCACATAATGTTGTATCGAGTATGCTTCGCCATGGACGGGGTTCGAACTCACAACCTTGGTGGTGATTCACAGACACTGATTGCACAGGTAGTTGAAAACCCAACTACTGTGCGATCACGGCCACGACGGCCCCTCATTGGTCATCTGGATAATGGATCACCAATAATATATATATGTGTGTGTATGTGTGTGTGTTTATTAATAAATCTACTGAATAAAATGAAGCTTGTTACATACCATCAACCACATATTGGCAGCCTTTTCATGTTTTCTGACGTTCTGGTGAACAGATAGTGCTTCATCAATCGTCTCGGCAGGTAGACGGCATTTAGACTCTCTCCCACTGATTTCAAACCCAACCGCTTCATCCCATGTAGTTACTTGCCTTTGATATTTTTGTGTTTGTATTTTTTCTTGCCTTTTTGTTTTATCATTTGCAAAACTTTGCGGCTTCAATCTTTTTATTTGATCATCAAGAGATCTGTCCACCATTTGGTTATGACGGCCAAACGATCTTTCCATTCGCATTTTATCATCAAGAGATCTTTCCATTTGTATTTTATCATCAAGAGATCTTTCCATTTGTATTTTATCATCAAGAGATCTTTCCATTTGTATTTTATCATCAAGAGATCGTTCCATTTGTATTTTATCGGCTAAAGATCTGTCCACATTATTGCCAAAAGTTCTGTCCATGTTATTGCCAACAGATCGCTCCACATTAGATCGCTCCATATTATTGCCAATGGATCGCTCCACATTAGATCGCTCCACATTATTACCAATGGATCTCTCCATGTGTATTTTATCGCCAATAGATCGCTCCACATTATTGCCAATAGATCGCTCCGCATTAGATCGTTGTACATTAGATCTCTCCATGTGTATTTTATCGCCATTAGATCGCCCCATATTATTACCAATAGATCGCTCCATATTCTTGTCAATAGACCTGTACATGTGTATTTTATCGCCGAAAGATCTCTCCGCCTTATCAACCAGAGATCTAGCCACTTGAATTGCAGGTTCTAGGTTCCGTTCACTCTTTAAATTGTCTGCTCTCTTTTCGAATTGATTATTTCTCTTGTTGTTTAATGGCGGTTCTCTTTTGCTTGTTTTTATTTGCCGTGCATGTGGATAGTTATGAAATCTTGTCATTGTAGCAGCCCCGCGTCTATTATCCTCCTCTTCCGAATTATCATTACTTTCTGAGTTCATGGTGAATTTCCTCATGTTAACAGCTAAGCCATTCAGAGGAGGCTCCATAACTCTTCAAAAAAGAAAGTACATGTACACGAGTAGTCTAGTAATCAAAATGGGGTATTTAACGTTATTCCTATTGGGAAAAAATTACCCGAACGTATGACCTAGACTACTTACATGCATATTGTAGAATGTGTAGGGAACTGGTATGTTTCCGGAGAAAGTTATTAGTGGGTCGCCGAGGAAATTATGTGCCATAGATATGTGTCAGAAAAATATAATTCAGAAGAATTTGTTCTTCGGCTTATTGTTGTCAAAAACATTTTTTTGATAAGCCAATTACATAAATACGTTAATGGAACATTGGTCCACACGTTATTATTGGAGACGGTGTGGGTCAGCAAAATTAAAGAATTCCAACAGACCTTTTTTTCAGTATTTACAACTTTGCAGATAATATGTAAAGTGTAAAGTATCAGTTTTCAATTAAGCAAACTATTCTACATTGTAATTTCGCTAATTTATGAAAATTTCAAAATGAAACAAATAACTAACGTTTCACACAAGAAACACCACGATATAGCTGAAATATTGCTAAAGATGGCGTTAAACACCAATCAATCCATCAACCTACAGAAGAACATAAATAGTGTCACCCTTTACACACAGCTTAGTACATAAATAAAGTAAAACTAAACGGCCCATATTTAGATGCTCTTTTAGATAACCTTAGCAGAACTTGACTATCAAGTTTATACCCGTTGACATACAAGACTTTTTAATTATTTAGCTTTCCGATACTTTGACTATAAGCGTACATGGTAACGATTTCCCAGAAACGCGTCGTGCTCGCACATTTGATATCTGCATCCTTATCACTATCACTGGGTCGATATGTTGGTGGATCATTAGGTCCGGAGGATATAATCCGTACAGTAGTCAATGTTTCGGCAATGATATTGTTTATTAGATACATTTATGTTTGAAATTATTTGGCTTTCCAATATTTATGGAATTAAGCTCAATATCAAAAGATAGGAAAACTAAATAATTTCTTAAGATTTTGGGAGCAATACAACCAAAGGGCCTAAACGAGATAGCCAAAAAGTTGGCCATGCTCACCTATGACTGACTGAGAGAAGGGAAAGAAACTTAGTCTTAATAATGACTAAATAATCTAAGAAATACAAATTTCAATAATAAATATATATATATAATAAACCATGTCAGTGCCGCAAGACAGACTACGTTTTGATATGCCAACTAAAGCTATATTGATAGCTGTTTTGAAATGGCAACTGAAGCGGTTTATTCAATAGCTTTTTGATACCCAACTATATATGTATTGAAAATTGTTTGGACAGGTAAATTTTAGCTGTATTCAAAAACGTATTGATACACAAGCTGCATTCAAAATTGCAAAGAAAATTATAAACGTATTCATAACGGATTTGATACACCGACTAATCTATATTTCAAAACTTTTTGATACGCCAGCTAAAAGCTGTATTCTATATCGTTGCCATGATCGTATGGTCGTTGGATTTATAACTACCTACGCAATTAGTGCCTATCCCCACTAAGGTTGTGAGTTCGAACCCCGTTTATAGCGAGGTGTACTCGATACAACATTATGTGATAATGTTTGTCAGTTACTTGTGACAGGTCGGTGGCTTTCTCCGGGTACTCTGGTTTCCTCCACCAATAAAACTGACCGTTACGATATAGCTGAAATGTTATTGAAAGTGGCGTTAAACACCATAAGCCAAATCAAACCATTAATTGTAGCTGCATATTCATAAACGCTTAAACACAACTATATATGTATTCAAATATATGTATTCAAAACAGTTTTGAAACCAATTATAGATGTCTTCATGAACAATCTTAATAGCGAGCATCGCAAGATGCGAGCTAAATAGCAACATGTGTGTAAGGAGATGAATCAATACATTTTGTATATACGATCAATACCAACCGGAAATGGATTCTAAGTTTCAGCATAGAATGGACAATCGGAGTGAAGTACAGGAAATAGCCTTTTAATTTGAATAAAAAATAACTATCCAGTTTAAAAATAACAAAAAAAAAAAAAGAATTAGAAAGGAACCAAAGGATTAATTTATTTATATATCTCGGCCCTAAAAAAAAGTCGTCCCCGATATATCTCGGCCCAAAACATCTCCTTTGCAATAGAATTAACTGGGAAAGTCGAATTGAAGAACAAAGAAAAATAATCAAGAATAATAAAGAAAAGAACCCAAAACTTGTAGATGTACATGTCTATGCGTAGATGCGATTCTCGCATGTAGGCTGTGCCTAATCCATATTACCTCTGTATTCAAGAACGTTTTGAAACGTTTTTATTTATATTCACAAACGATTTGACACGCCAAATAAAGTTTTATATATAAACGCCTTATTACGCCAACTGTATCTATATTCATAAACGTTTTGATACCTCAACCAAAGCGATGAATCTATTTGATCATTTAAATGAAAAATTAAATATTTTAGACAACAAGAAAAAAAATAAAATAAATATAAAAAAAAATAAATAAAAATAATAATATGAAATTAAAAAAACCCGAAAATAAATAGAATAAAAAAAATCAAAAAATTAAAGAAAATAAAAATAAAATAGACTAATATCAATAATAAACAGAATACCAAAGACTATTAATTTTTTGTCAGTTTTCATTACCACAGTAGAAGTAAAGGATCGAGTGGTATGCCTAAAGCAAATACGTAAAGATCGTATATCGAAGAAAAAGGGTTAGATATATGGTTTTGGTGTTTAACGCCACTTTCAACAATATTTCAGTTATACCGTGGCCGTCATGTTTTACTGGTGGAGGAAACCAGGGTAACCGGAGCAAACCACAGACCTGTCGCAAGTCACTGACACACTTTATCACATAATGTTGTATCGAGTACTCACAACTTCAGTGGTAATAAACACCGAAAGCTTAGATAGTCGTAGATCTAACTACCATACGATCACGACCATGACAGCTCATATAAGAAAAAAAATAGACGAATTTACGCTATGTTCATTATTTCAAAACCGATTATTTTTTAGCAAAATTTTACACTTACTTTTCTGGTATGACAATAGGATCATCAAGCACCACATCATTTCGTTCGGCCGGTATACTGAGTACAGCTTTCAACACCAATGCCACAATCAACAGCTTCATGGTCAAAGGAGAAATAATTTCGATACGAAATACATTGGAATAGGATCTTTATTTATACCTTCTTGAAATTTTACAGGCGTGACAAACCATCAAATTAATATACTAGATAATGCTATGAATTTCAATTTTTCAATTTACGGAAAATCTCTTTAAAATTGAGAATATACATCAGTAATTAATTTTTCCGATTTTAAGACGTAATCCCAAATTAATGAAACCACATTTTAATAATAAGTAATTTCCCAGATGAGTTTTTATATATTTCATAATGTGAATGACGTTTTCTGATATAATTAAATTAATTTCTACAGAACAAATTACCATTTTGTTCATTTCCTATTTTCAAAAAATTCATACCAAGCTATGTTCCCACAATTTAAAAGTACATGCACGTTAATATATCATATGTTCTGTACTTTATAACGAACATTTATTATGCCAATCCCCCCATAACAGCTGATGGAAATTAACAAGCATGAGAATTCCTTATCCTTTACAGGTCATTCAACCGAACAGTGGTCATTTCCATGACGCTGTGACATTACTGTGTACTTTTGGTAAGGAATCGCAAGCAACGATAGCTGTGTAAGTTGGTTGGTTCTATGGTATTTAACGCCACTTTCAACAATATCTCAGTTATATCATGCCGGTCAGCTTCATTGGTGGAGGAAACCAGAGGACCCGGAGAAAACCAATGACCTGTCATAATATAATGAGGTTTCTTTTTATATACAGACGTTCTGAATTATGGTTGGCAATTTGAAAAAAAAATGTACCGGTGGAGAAAAGAACAAAAGTTGGGAAACTAAATTGTGGGGAAGATTATTTCGTGTGATCATGAGACCACCTCTTACACCTCTGTTATTGTATAAGTTATAATGACATACAATGTAACTGATGTGCATTATAATATGGAGTAGGCATTGCCTAGATGCGAGCACAGCATTTCTGTCTGGCCAGTGTGTATGTATTTGAGTGAAAGTTGAATATCACAAAATAATATGAGTAGGCATGGCCTATAGAGAGGACATTAGTATTTGAAATTAAATGATATCCCCTATGACATCCATTGGAAAGTTAAATGAAGTAGAATAGAAAAGTATGAGAAAAAAGTATGGAATCTTTTATTGTTGGACTAGGGACAGTGCAAACATTGAAGACTAACTAGTACTAGTACGCGGGTGGTATCAACCATTATTAATTAACTTTGATTTATTAGCCTTTATATGATCAAATCTGTCAATACAATATAAAAACTTTCATTGGGCCAATACGGCAAAAACCAGTCCAATACGGATATTTTCCGTATTGGCCCAATTCCAGTCAGTCCAATAACAACTAGATCGGAATCCGCTAGACATTTCGACAATTGCAAGGAAAAATCCCGAGAGATATTGGACTGGTTAATTAACAAAGGTATCATTGCGTGATGTTTTTCATATTGGCCTAGTTATAGGTCCTCGGTCTGCTGTATTGGCGTTCGGCTGCGCCTCAGGCCAATACAGCAGGCCTCGGATCTATGACTAGGCCAATATGAAAAACATCACGTAATAATACTATATTATAAAGCCTAAAGGGGGTAGTAGACGCCGGTGTCTGTAAAATGAAAGTATGGTCTTTTAAGTCATAAGAAAAGAGTTTTATTACGAAAATATCAATTAATGCAACCAACATACATAAGCAATATTGGCTTATACCATGCTATGTACAGCCGATATATATTCATGAAGTGTAAATGATGAATGACGTACGGCCAGGGCCGTCTTGTCAGCAATATAGGCCCCGGTCAAAGCAGTGCACTGAGGCCCATATCTATACAAACACTCACAGAAATAAAATTATAAATGGTCGATAAAATTAAACATATATTTCTTGTATTGATATTTCCAACAAAATCAGTGTTTAAAAATTAAACATTATGCCGTATACAACATACATAGATTAGCATGGGGTTCATTTGCTTGTGGGACCAACGGGCAACTGTCCATTGTGCCCATACATAAGACCGCACTGCGTACGGTTACTTTAATACTGATAATCTTCATTTCGACATTTTAAAGTATGTGTATTTGGGCCAATATTATGCTATCTCCAAGTGAACAAAATAGTTTTTAATTTTAAAAGAATTATATAGGTACCGCTTTCATCAGACATGTCTCTGCTTTCACATACAAAATATTTATCAATATTAAATATTTTTTTATTGGAAAAAGCACAGTAGAGGCGTGATATATATATTAAGGCAATATTCAGCATCGAAATCATACTCTTTAAAATTATCTGTGACAAGATTATACAGACATATATTCCTTCTTGTGTAATGTTATTACCTTTTAAAGTTTCAACAACAAGCTGGTTAATAATTTTATAGCATTTATTTTAGAAAGACTGAGTTTAATAAATAATAACAGATATACATATAGTATGAACGGCATAATTAATAGTTAAATAAATAAAATTCATTGTGTCTTACTATTCTAAACCATTGTCGGCGGATGTTGGTAGTATTCAAATATTTTGTAGGATCAGACTGACGGAAAATTTAAGATGAATAAACAAATGGGTACTGATAGAAAAAATTAACACTAACAGAAATAAGGAAAAAGTCATGCGTTCCTTGTTCCTTGCAAGCACATCATGGTTAGAAAATGTTTGTTACTTAGCCAAAGAAATAATAAATGCAAAAATTGTATAAAAATGAAAAATGTTAATGTTCACCACTAAATGAAAAATGTTAATGTTCACCACTATCTTTTCTTATCAGAGACATATGAGCCGGTGGCAAGGGGCACATGCCCTCCCCCCCCTTTGGCAAAATTTTAAAAAAGCTGGATTTTTAGTATACTTTAGGATTTTTGATATTTATTTGGAATTACCATTATTCAACACAACTAAACCGTACGAAAGGTAGGAATTAAGTATAAATATGAACGGGTGTCATCCCTTGTGATATATTAGTACCGCACATTGATAGTAGGGTTAAAATTATTGATAACGAAAGGCCGGGAGCAGGTCCCTGTGATCTCCTCCTAGTTATTGTACGTGTACTATAGATGCGTATTAAAAAATATTGATGACATTGTCATCTTTGCGTGTCAGTAGTGACCCAACTACGATTTCAATGCTGACCTTTACTTGTTGCAACGTAAAATATGACGTGATAAAAAAAATATTAACATGACGATGAATGGTGGCCAGATTCGTTTTTATTTACGCATTTATTGTAGAACTTTAGGAATATTGTGGTACATGTACAAATAATCTTGGAGACAGGAATTGTGTTTGGATTTCTTTTAAACTGGTAAGTCATATATACAGTAACGAAATGTCAATATAAATCTGGAGTTCGACAGTGAAATGCAGTTGGGCGTGACATGAAATGTCCATACGTCAAACAATGACCAGATTCGTGTTGTCTTAAAGAGTCATTCACAGTGATAAAAAAAGAACAGTTGTTGTCCTTAACCTGATAGTCCATGTTAACATAAAGTCCTTTCAGTACGCCAGTGTTGTATTAATTAAAGTTTTGATTGATCCGAGTAAATATTTAGACCACCCGCGTAGATTCTGCAAAAAAATAAAACAAAACTAAAACACACCAAGGCGAGTTTTTCTACATCGGCTGCAAATGGTCCAAAAAATTAATTTGATATTTTCTGAAAATATTGTAGTTCAAAATTATCGTCACGGTATGTGTTTTCGTGCGTCATCTGTTTTCGTTTTATCCATTTTATTTTGATTTCCACAGCGCACGCATTATTTTTGACGTGTCTTCCGGTTTCTATTTATGGAACATAAACAAGACTACAGCGTGACATCTGTAAAAGATGTTAAAGTTTGCTTTTAAAGACGTAAGTACCAAGAACAGTGAACCTACCTACTGAACCATACTTTATGTAATGCTAAAAATTTACTTCTTTATAATGTAGTTGGAAAAAAATCCAGAAGGGCTATATAAAATTTAACTATGTCATCTGCCTCTCAGACACCGGCTCTTCCTGTCATGTAACTGACATGGGGTCACTGATCGTACTTGTAAACAAAAGAGCTGACTGAAATGTGCCTGTTGCTTATATAAAATACATGTCACTTTGCAGTGCATTGTGGTTTCAGCACTAAAAAAAACATCAAAAGTAAACACAATTTTGAAAGTGGTAATTTTCAAACATTCTGTTATTTTATTTAGATGTAGTATGATTTGGTAGATGGCCAGAACCATGAAATTTTAAAACCAGCCATTTCCGGATTATATATTCGTTTCCATCCCGTATATTGGCCTTGTTTTTACTTCACACGAAAACAGATGACGCCATTTTACTGACAACAAAAGTTGCCAGATAATCGAGAGTATATTAAAATACAAGAACGGCTTTAAAAACAATCTTATGTACAAAGAAATATTTAACTAGCCATTCTTTGAAAATTCCAATCGTCATATGAATGAAGGGTTAACACTGTTAATCGCTATATCTGAAAATCGATAATAGCACGAAAACCGATAACACGATGCTAAGTCAAATTTATTCTATAATCATCTTTTACTAATCCGTAACTAGAAAGGTTTTTATCTAATAATCTGGACACGCTTGAAAAAAGTGCTGTATTTGTTTACATGTCGTCACGATTTACGGAATTGACGCAGTTGCAAATGAAATAGATGTCGTTTTGAAATTTTTTGACTCGGGAATGAAAATACAAGATTTTAATTAAAATTCCGCGAAATGTTGTTGACGACTTTGGCCTATGTCTATGAATAACATGACGTCATGACTTTGATAGCGAGATGTCATTCTGATTAATTTAACAATGTAAGCACCTTTTATTGTCTTTTGTTACTTAAATACGATTTTTAGAAGTTCATGATATCATTTTAGTTTTAAAATCATTTATTGGAGACTTTTTTATTTATTTTTGGCATTCTCTCCGAGACTGCCAACTTTTATCAACTTCCGGACGAAAGGATTTCAATCTCATCATAAGGAAGATTGTGTATTCAATTCGCATGCCCATGTTGCTGTAGAGCTCTCTGTGCTCGCTATAATAGAAGAAAGCTGAAAAAGAGAAATCAGTTTATAGTTTCAAGTTCTTGAAATGTTTGCGACCAGACAGTACCTCAGTACTTGGATTTTATTTGTTTTGGTCAATCATTCAAATACGAAAACCTGTCCACCTTTTGATGCAATTGAACCTGAATTATTTTCAAAAAGTAATTAAAGAATGAAATTATTATTTTTTTTATGAAATTATTCAATCTTTCCAATTCATTGCAATGGATTTATGAAAGAACTGATATTTTCCGTTATTCATAATTATAGCATTTCATTGAAGAAAATACAATATCGACTGTACATTAATTATATATATTCGTATGAACAAGTTTTATCTACATAAATCTGTAGTGTGCGCACTGTTACAAATCTTATTACATTCAGTCCCGCCCATCTTATTTTAAATTCAAATAAATTATCTGACTTGGATCACGCTGACATTATCATACAACCCGTTAAATCAAATACAACAAAAGTATACCAAAGATTTTATCACGCCTCGTGTGCACTACGCTTTTAAATTACACGTGTCTATAGATCTTGGAGTGTAAAACTAGTGCATTATTTCCCGTAAAATAATTAAAACTCCATAAGAACATTCTCACGAAAATAATTCACCGGAAACTCTTAAAACTTCGGAAGTATTTTTTATTTCGACAACTTCGTCGCTAAAAAATTCTCTCTCGAATTTAGTTGAAAATCGATTGATTATGTTCCATAGAAAATCTTCGTACCTTTCATTCTTGAGTTTTTTGTGTATTATATTGTGGACCGTTGTTTTTCTCTTTTTTGTTTCTTTTGACCTTTGTGTTGTCTGGCTTCTGAATTTTCTTTTATTACCTTCAAACTTTTCTTGAGATACTTAAGAAAAAAAATTCTTGAGAAATATGAATCTTGAATTTCTTGAATAATTTTCGTTGTTTTAATAAGGTGGATATGTAATTAAGAGGAAGAAGTGGATCGTTTGAATTTGTCTATCATTAACATTGTTTAATTGTTTGGTCGACAAATTTAGTCTTTTGTAGTGGCTACGATGCCCGTACTCTTTTCTAAAATCTACAAAGGAGGTCTTTGGCGTGAAGGGAGTGTGGCACTCTAACAACAGGTTACTCACTATGGTCCACGGTCAGGTTTTCCATTTTATAACCTGACAACCCCCTACCGAGAGGGCTCCTCCTGTCTACCACGTGCACCCGGAGACGCACTGAGCCAGATAAAAAGAGGAGATTGATGGTCTACGTTCAGGTTTTCCTGACAACCCCCCCATCGAGAGTGCTCCCTGGTCTGCCACCAGGAGACCCGCTTATCCAGATAAAGATAAGAGATTATATATTTTATATATCAAAGATGATAATGATCTGTCTTATCTTTTGTTCATCAGTAAAATATAGCATTATTATGTATTTCTATCAGTTTTTTAACTAGATGTCAGTTCTACTGTAATTTATACAAATGAACTGAATACCGTCTATCGGATAGATATCACTCGCGTCGTGTAGAATCGTGCCCAGTGTTTTTGAAGGTTAATTATGCGAATGTATTAAATATATTATATACCTAAGTAGGGATAATAATCTATTATCACGTTAAACAATAAATATCAACAAGTCATTTAAAATAATCACAGTGGCCCAGATTTACGAGCCTAATCAAAATATCTGTAATTAAATGCAAAAAAATGCAGGTTAAATCTCTTTTGTTTAAACGTAGCAGGTCGGACAATGTCAAAATATCATACAATGTGTATTAAATAGAATATTTTAGAATTGTTTGTGGTATTTTGTTAAACGTATCTAGAGGGTTCAGTTGGTATTTAGTGATACCTGTATTTGCATGTATTTTGATATATTGAATTCGTAGTTTACATTCGTTAATTTCAAACTTGTGAATAGATTGGATAAAAATTGAAATGTTCGGATGGAGGATAAGTGTAAATTTTATTTCAATCAATAATGGATGCATTGTTATCAATATCTTATAATTCGAGTTAAAAAACTTCAAAGAAAATTAAATATTTCAGTTGTAGTGATTCATAATGTTGAGCATTAAACAAAAATAAACGTCAAAATGATGGACGGACGATTAGGTGTTGTGAAAAGACAGGAAAACAGTCACCGGAAGTTATTGTATATCATGAACGAGGTTGCGAAATACCGTCAGGATCAACTAAAGCACTACATTGACAAAGAAAGGAGAGAAGATATTCAAAGGATAGATCGATTGGCGAATCGCGTACGTAAAAAGGCTATTCATCGTCATGTACTTGGGAAATGTCTAGAAATAAACAGAGAGAATACTCTCACTTCATCAACCGGAAACATGTACGGTCACCATAATGGCCGATCCATCGATTCGTTTACACCAGACGTCGAAAATTATATCGCGAGAAAAGATCCAAAGATCAAAAGACAAAAAGATATGGAATATGTTTTAAAAAGATATAAAGAATCTGGTAAGATTTTAGAGGAAGATCAAATGACAGGAAAAATTAGAGAATATTTTCAAACAAGATGGGGTGTTCATTATAAATCGACGGACAAGGAAAAGGAAAAAGAACCGGAACCGGAACTGGCCCAGATCCGGGTTCTTGATCACAAGCTACCCGACATCTTTTCTTTTTACAAATCTAATAATATGCAGGCAAAGCTCAAAAGTAGAGCCACAGAAAGGAGAATGAGTCGAATAGAGATTCGTGATGAAAGTGGACAGTTTGTGCCTCTTAACCAAGCAAATGCAGTCATGGGTCGCAGAAGAAGTATTCTACCGCAAATAGACACGTGCCAGAGAAGACGGGGTAGTATGATGAGGCGCCCAAGTGAGCTGCCTCAATTTCCGAGCCAGTCTTTACGGAGAGGGAGCATGTTACCGCCAATTACTTAAACAACATTTTATACATTTGTGTGTTCTGAACAAAAGAAGAAAAGACAACTATGGTTTTGAATACTATTTCGAATAATTTCAGAATCTATCAAAGTTTTTGAAAGAGAGTTGTGAACGAGATTTAATCATTTTTTAAATCGATTCAAATGTCTTTTTTTTTCTCTCTAAATCATTTTTTCTTCTACAATTGAAAATAATCGATTATCAAACAAGAGTAGATTTTTTTTTATCCTTGATGTATTAGAAAATAGAGCAACAAAACTGTAAAACGATGTCCCTCCTTTTTCATCTTACGTTGTATTATTTAGAATGAGTAATACTATAACAGTTCCATGAATTTTAAATTTTTGGATAATTAACAAAACAATTTAGATTTTTCTTTTCTATCTTATTTGCAAGCAGAAATGTGAAACAATGCCACGAATTTTAGTTATTGGTTGGTTATAAGTAACGATGAAATTGTGATAATTAAAAAAAAAAAAATACTGAAATTCAAAAATCAATAATTTTCATTATAAACATTCTTTCAACACCACGTTTATGATGTTAAAAAGGGCTGGTATGTTTAATAATCAAAGATATTTATCTTAATGCGAAACTGAAATATGAAATAAACACCAGGGTTATGGTTTATAAAGAATAATGCACACAACGGGTGCAATTAGTGGAGCAAGAACTACATGCCCTTCCGGAGCACCCGAGTTCACTCTGGCTTTCAGTGGGATTTGTGTTACTCCATCTTTATTTTTTTCATGTTTTGTTTTGCAGGTAATTTTTTGTCTTTTTGTCATTTTTCTTTTTGCAATTGTGTTGTCTGTCCCTCTTCAATTTGTAGATTCTCATTACCCCATTAGTATCTTTTTGCCATTGTGTTGTTTGTCCCTCTTCAATTTGTAGATTCTGATTACCCCTTTGGTATCTTGTGACCATTGTGTTGTCTGTCCCTCTTCAATTTGTAGATTCTGATTACCCCTTTGGTATCTTGTGACCATTGTGTTGTCTGTCCCTCTTCAATTTGTAGATTCTGATTACCCCTTTGGTATTTTGTAGCCATTGTGTTGTCTGTCCCTCTTCAATTTGTAGATTCTGATTATCCCTTTGGTATCTTGTGGCCATTGTGTTGTCTGCCCCTCTTCAATTTGTAGATTCTGATCACCCCTTTGGTATCTTGTGGCCATTGTGTTGTCTGTCCCTCTTCAATTTGTAGATTCTGATTACCCCTTTGGTATCTTGTAGCCATTGTGTTGTCTGTCCCTCTTCAATTTGTAGATTCTGATTACCCCTTTGGTATCTTCAAACTTTTCTTTTATTTACATAATAACATGTTGTATTTTTTGTTAGGAGAAAGTACCTATTGAATATTCCCGATTTGATTCTAAAATTAAACATTTTTATGCTTTTTTTATACGAGTTATTTCCCTTCCGACGGGCCAAATGGTATCCGCTATAGCAAAAACAATGGAAAAGACAACGAATTTGTGTATAAGGGAGGATCGGGAATGTATTTATTTATTACAGGGAAAAGTTCAAATTATTTTAATTTCAATTTTCAAACAAATTTGAATTTCATTTAACATTCATTGTAGATTCGTATAATAGTGACATATGACATTCATTTGAAATTTTGATATTGTTATTTAACTTAAAAACAAAATAGTTTGTACCAGGCTCTGTAGATTTGTTTTAAATTAAGGTATAATTCGAGATATTACCCACAGTAAAAAGATAATTTATAATAATTACATTACATATATATATACATTGTAAACAAGTTTACGCATGATGACGAAGAATGTTTATTTTGAATTGAAATAAATATGCCAAAAATTATAGATTATATTTTAGAGAAAACGAAAGCAAACAAATATGATTTTTTGAAATTTGTGAAAAAAAGAATGTAAATATTAGTATGCATGAAAATGCATAAAAAAACCCAGCAAAAAAAGATTAGGTAAAATATAAAAAATCTTTAATTGCTGTTCTTCATCTCTCAGTCATATAAAGTTTCCAAAGAGTGTGTGTGTGATCATGGTGCTCAACGCCACTTTCAGCAATATTTCAGTAATATTGTCACGGTCAGTTTTATTGGTGGAGGAAACCGGAGTACTTGGAGAAAACAACTGACCTGCTGTATGTTCCTTACACATAATGTTACATCGAGTACACCTCGCCTGCACGGTTAGTTTCCAAAGATGAACATAACTCATTACCCGGAAATGATAATGAATGAGAGTTGAAAGAAAAATACGTATTATAACAATATAATATAAGCTATACATATAACAACCAAAGGCGAAAGATGAACCGTCGTAGTCGTGATCGTATGGTAGTTGGATTTACAACTACCTATGCAATCAGTGCCTATCACCTCTAAAGTTGTGAGTTCGAACCCCGTTCATGACGAAGTATACTCGATACAAAATTACGTGATTAAGTTTGTAAGTGCCTTGCGGTAGGTCAGTGGTTTTCTCCGAGTACTCCGGTTTCCTCCACCAATAAAACTTACCGCAACGATATAACTGAAATTTTATTGAAAGTGGAGTTAAACACCATAACCCTAAGCTTAACCCTAACCCAAAGGTGAAATCAAGCAGTTTTTAAAAGATTACGGTTAAGTTCTAACTAAATGACTGGACATTTCATAAGACAGATTTGATCAACAGACTTAGGACAAAGATATGTCGTAAGACCATAAAATGTCTTAATCCAAAGACACCTTGGATAAACGGGACAAAGTAATCTAATGTCATAGTGTTTTAACATCACTTTCCAGAATACTTCCGCTATATGGTGGCGAGCAAAGTGCAACAATGTAAAATATATTTAGAGTGAGTGATTGTTGTTTAACGCCAACTCAGGAATTTTTCAACTATATCCTGGTTAGAACAAGTTAATTGTCATGATAAGGTTCGCTTTGTACTAGACCAACGTGCTTAGCTTGATTGTTATAGTGCTAGTTCACTGAAACAACAGTCCACGGATTGACATGTCGCACCATTCGGACACATTATCCTGATTCCGAGCCAACTAATATTTCCTCTTTCCCTTTAATGCTGCGTGCTTAGCAAGAAAACAACTAATACCAATTTTATTATCCTTGGTTTGACCCGATCGAGGCTCGAACCCCCAATCTACAGCACTCGCGACGAGAGCGGCAACAATTATACCACCGATGCGGTTACCATATATTTAGATTAAAAATGTCGAGAATATACACTACTATTTAACAAATTCTAAATTTAACTACAATTACAAATTAAAAACTACTATTAAAGTTAATTTAATACCACTTCTTGTATTTTGAATGACTTCAACCAAGGATAAGCCATCAAAGCCATTTAGCTTAGCGTATTTCCAATTCTGGTTTTGATAGGAATAATCTTTAAATAGGTATTAATAGGTCAATAATTAACCTGAATGGGGACATCGGGATTAATTAGTTTACAAAATGGTTAAATATTATTAATAAAAGTTTTAAAGACACCAAAGGGGTAATCAGAATACGGCGTTGGTATATATGCACTACATGAATTATTAATACATGTATTATGCAACAACGATAAATATATAAACATATTTAAATTATTATACGCACAATGCTAGACTTAATAAATCAGATAAAGGGTTAATAAACAGCTAAATTACTTCTAATCACATTTAAAAAAAAAATATATATAATTGATTTTAATTACTTATAAATTAAATAGAATATTAATATATTTCCTTGATATGCATCGTTTAATTGCTGATTACATTGGTAAGTGGGTGTATATAGAATTATTAACTGATTATCACAATGATCAAATTTGGTAAACATATTTTTGTCAATATAGGAAACCGAATCTTTGGCGAGTACCCTACAGATGTATATTAAATTAAATCCAGTAGTGCTAGAATCAGATTTAAAGTACACAATAATGTTTTGCGTTCTTTATTATGATTAAAATCCACAACTTTGATAACTATATAGCACTATATGTACTGCTCAGTCACATCATCAATGTTACAAGTAGTGTATGCTAGGACATTTTAGTCCCTCAAAAAACCCGTGGCGTTGTGGCGTCCCCATAAACACACCCATTTCCCATACAGAGGCATAGTCCCACCCCTTTCGTCTGACGTCACAAAAAAAAAAAAAAAAATATTTTTCGACTCGATGACTCACCCGTACCTTCAGTGATAGGTCTATGACTCACCCCGGACGATATCTAATCATGTTTCACTTCCCCCTCGTGGGACCCGCGGAATTTTTCGATTCACTGGGAAACGCACTGGAAACGTATCACCGCTGATTTGCCAACGTCCTGATCGTCAACGGACCGCAATACTACGACTGTTCGTCTCGAATCCAACACCTACGGACTGTATTGCCTGTACTACGTCAAACGGAGACATCGAGGAATGGAGCTGCCGGACATAGAGAAAGACTTTTCCATCGTTGATCTAAAAGGAAACGAGGACAAAATGTTAAGATCTAACTGTTAACATTGTATATTGTCATGCATTGTAATTGTCGTTATGATAGAACGTATTGAACTTAATAAACAATCGAACTGTTACAATTGTATTTTGTCATGCATTTTCTTGGTAAATGTCAGCATTATAGAATGTATTGTACATAATAAACGGACGAAATCGTGTTAAAACGACTATTGTATATTGTCAAGCATTGTCGTGTCTTTATTATAGAATGCATTATACGTAATAAATGATACGAACGAAATTGTGTCGTTGTGTTATGCTCAGAGTTACTTCCCTTTGAATACGCTTAACCATACTGGAAACGTATACTTACTTCCCTTTGTACATACACATTGAGTTATCTCCCCCACTCTCATCGAACACACAATCGTAACTACTCGACCATTCTCGCTACCCTGCAAATAACCTCGTATGCATTAGGCGTATAAATCGCACTACTTTTCACATGTCAGTTACATGAAAGTTTGATAAAGTTATATTTTAAACAATTTTCTATATTTCAATTAAAGTTTTAATTAGTTTTGCATGATTAGATTTTACTTAGTAGGTCTTCCATATTGGATTTTCGTGGACTATATTTTTGTGCGGCTTAATTTAACTTAACTTCCGGCAAACAATTTAAGAAGAATTTCTGCTATGTACGTACGAGGTTATTTGCAGGGTAGCGAGAATGGCCGAGTAGTTACGATCGATCCGAACACACACACACACACACCGAATAAAGTGATTTCCCTTTGTTTATTAACTCTGATCGAACATATATACCGAATAACGTTATTTCCCTTGGTTTACTAACTCTCAATCCGCAACAGTATTACTTCCCTTTGAGAACACAAATGTCAAATTACCACTACCCAGAAACATCAAAGAGCCATACCAATTTATGTCATAATTCGATAATATCGACTTGAGAAAACACGATAAAAACGACCACGATACTACATGAAACACGTGTGGAGATCTTATCAGTCGAGTTAATCATCGCTATATAGCCTTCCTTGATCGAGCTGATAAGCACAATCTTATAACATCTGGTAATAATTAGATAGATATCATGTCATTGTTCTGAATAGAGGTATTGTGTATTAAGTTGAAAGTTTCCCTTCGATAACAATTAAAGAAAGGTCGTGTTTAACATTGTTTTGTTTTGCTACAGACACATTCATGGAATCAATTAACTCGAGTGGTTTATCAGTAACACATAGCGATCAAGGGGTTCCTCGAGATCAGATCAATTGAAATTTAATCCTCAATGCAGACGATGCTGAAACGTATAGCCTTATCAGAAGTCAGAGGGTTTTCTAAGGTCAAGCTCTGTTTTTGCACGTTATTATTATAAAAAGTAATTATTACTTATAGTATATAATCAGTAATTAACACACAATTAAAGACATTTATCAATAAAAAAAAATTCAGTCCCCGGGAAAGATCGAGATATTTTTTCATTGGCTGGTTCACCACGTACCCATGTATGGACGTCTGTTATGACTCATCTTACTTCAGGAATACACTGCACGAACAATTAGGGTCGGAACACGTCCCGGTGTACGTCAACGAACGAGTCTCGTCACGTTTCTGGTGTGATTCATGATGCATGACCAAACATGATCAGATATCGTCCGGGGTGAGTCATAGACCTATCACTGAAGGTACGGGTGAGTCATCGAGTCGAAATTATGTATTTTTTTATTTAAAACATTTTTTGAATTAAAAAAAAAATTAAATTTGAAATTTTTTGAATTTAAATTTTTTAAATTTGTGTGACGTCAGACGAAAGGGGTGGGGCTATGCCCCTATATGGGACATGGGTGTGTCTATGACCTTATATGGGGACGCCACAACGCCACGGGTTTTTTGGGGGACTAACATGTCCTAACTAATACTAATGTTATATATACCTTCATTAATTGTTAGGGTGGAAACAATCCTTCATACTAATATAATTACATTACTTCTGTTTTTCATTGAAATGTTACAATATGATTGGTTATGAAGTGGTCACATGATTATAAAAGAGATGTTTTACATCCCAATAAAACTCAAACCCGAACTTGCACGTGCCTCCATGACGACGTCAGATGTAAACAATCAATGGCGTAGTAATTTCCAACAGTAAATAATCTAACACAAATAAAATTCACAACGAAAAATTCAACTATATTAAATGTTGGTGTGATTTAAATGTAATTATAAGAATTGAATGCATTTTTTTGTAGTTTTATAGGCGAGGAACAAAATGTGCTTCGGTCCACGCTTTTACACACCAATAAAACTACTAAAAAATCATTCAATTCTTAGTATGGCGTTGTAATTGATAACATGTCTTACGAAATTCAAATAAAGTCTGTGAATTTAACATAATATGCTTTGGATATGAATGCATATGTACAATTTATTTTATTGCAACTGATTGAGATTTGAGGAAAGACGGAGATAAGCTGGTAAATGGTGTGGGCAAAATTACCAGACTCTGAAAAATGAGGAAAAGCAAAAACAGGATATAACTATTCTTTTTAACTTCGTTTCGTCGACGAAATAAGGAATAAAAACACATGCATCGAACTTAGACTCGTTTCAGGAATTACCCTTTTTCAAGTAAGCTGAACTACAACATGGTCAAAAGATTCGAAAGCCAAATAATTTATAAAGTCTTTGGGATCAGGTAAGCCAAATGACATAAACAGGATAGACTAAATAGGCTAAGGTTACCTATGACAGTAACATCCGGTTTGAATTGAAAACCATTTTCTCGTTCCTTATACTCTTATCGTTCTCTTCATGTGATTTGTAGATATTAAATCGGAAAAAGAAAAGAAAAATAGAGTTATTTGAATAATTTCAATGAATTTGACACTGACTCTACCCATGACCACACCCAATGCAACTGCTCAAGAGTTTCTTATACTTATTTCAATTTTCTACTGACACGAAATTAATAGATCTTAAATGCATATTGCAATGTACAAATACTACGCGCATTGTTAATAAGACCGTTTACGTCACGTGACCTTTAGTGTCTAGCTGGATATGATGAACTTGCATGACATGATTAGGCTTATCTTTGCACTATGCAAAGAAATGGGTCATAAAATCTGATCATTGTCTAGTCAGAGGTTTAACAGGTAATAGTTTTCTCATTTTGCTAAGGTAACATTTTATCTTTAAGTACTCGCTATGCTATCTGTGCACCTTCCAGCATAGAACATATAGTCACGGGTTTCTGGGGGGAAAAACTGTATTTGTTAGAAAATTCAAATACAGGATCACAAACCCCATATGCAGAGACGTAAATGTATGATGTTTTGTGCGGTTTTGCTTTTTTTGCTTTTTGTTTTGCATAGACAACAAACTTGCTGCAGAAAAGTTTGAAGATACCAAAGGGGTAATTAAAAGGCGAAAATCGAAGAACGACAGACAATACAATGGTCAAAAAGAAAAGGGAAAAATGACAAACAACGATCTACGAAACAATATAAAACAAATAAAGATTGAGGAGGATGACCCCGCAAAAAGAAGAAAATTGGCAGAAGTGATCGTTGGAGGAAAATTACCGATCTATATTGCGTGTAGCAAGTCAAAGGATTTATATATATAGAATCAACAGTACGACGTTGTGCAGCTTTATTTATTTATTTATTTATTTCATTTTTTCTTCAAAATGTAAAAGTTTAATTCAAAGTTATTGTAATAGCTTTGCGTTCATTGTCTGCCCTGGCTCTCATAGCATTTCAGAATCCAATAGCAATCTGTTAAATGAGTATACCAAACGGAAGAACGGAAATTAACTCATCCATGAAATAAAGATCCAATAATCGTCTCATAGATAAGTATATCGAACGGAAGACGGAAGTTAATTTATCAATGAGACCTGTTGGCTAATCCTAAAACAGTTTATATTTTTGAATGAAGTCTGCTAATTTAACACTTGGACCAAAATAAATGAGCTGCATTCATGTGTTCAATAACAATTGATCACAGATGCAATTTAAATCTTCTGTAGAATGTAAAAGTAAACGAGTACAAACTTCCCTTAATACATATTCGATGTATCCGTCCTTTCAAACATCAGTTAATGCGATCGGGAAGAAAAAACTATTTACCGAGCTGAGTCAAGCTAAAGTGCATCTGAAAAAATGAACTTGGTTCAAATGAATTTCTATAATAACTTATGATTCAATTGAAGCGTTTAGCAGATAGGGATTTTAATATGAGATTTAGCAATGGCTATTCGACCATTGTTTGCACCGGAAGTGAATCCTTCATTTACGTCAATCGGTAGTTAAAATGACAGCGAGACATTGGTACGCGAATATTTTGTCCTATTTAACTCACAAACAAACCTCCGATATGCATATACAAAAATCAGAAAGTCGTTATAAAAATGTATATGTAAAATGAACGAAACGAGGTACACAACTCGAAGTCCTGTTAGGAACAAAGATGGGAACCACGTAATATTAAATCTCTCTAGAGGAAGTCAACGACACTTTCATTCATTCAAAATGAGTGATTGTTGTTTAACGTCAAATCAGCAATTTTCAGCTATATCATGGCGAGAACAAGTTCATTTCCAATGAGATGATGATGAGGTTAGCTTTGTTCTAGACCAATACGACTAGTTGGAGTTTTATTGTGTTAGCTCACTGAAACAACAGCTCGCGGATAGACATGTCAGCCCACTCGGACATATTATTCTGATTCCGAGCCGACAAGCATTTGCTCTTCTTAATGCTGCGTGCTTAGCGGAGAAGCAACAAATACCAATTTTATAGTTTTCGGCACAAAAAATAATGTCTACCATATTTGACACAGAGAATAGACATAATGGAAAGTAACACAGGCCATATTTTATACAAGGTATTTTTTAAATGTTGAAATCATTTCTATTGTCCCTAGGTGTCGGATTTTTTGGAGTTATTTCTTGCTGTTTTTCAAAGCTTATTTGCAGGTTCAGAATATCATGATTATCTTTGGAATTGCTCTACTGGTTTGCCATACATTGGCCGCACCGTAAGTATTGCATAATTTTTGTGTTATTCTATGAGATTATAAAGGGTTAAGATTGTATGCTCTTTTTTTTGTGGAAAAAGAAATGTAATCAGAAGCTGCATACTGAGGGACAAACAATACAATGACCACAGAAGAAAGGACAAAAGGACAACCAATGATTTGTACAATACATCACAGATAACTAAAGATAGAGCAACATGAACCCCACTAAGCACGTGGCGAATGTAAAACTACTTTTGTTAGTTAAATTATTTGCATTCTTTAAGGAACAACTATTCTATGCTGTTTATTCCCTCTGTGATAAATAAACAAATACAATATTTTTCATATACAAACTGTGTGTGCGTGTGTGAGAAGAACCGAAAATACCGTAGATGCGATACAAAAAAAGTGATCAACAAAGACAGAAAAGGAAGGACAATAACAACAAAAAATCAACGTGAACAAACACGGAAAATTAAGGATAACCAACAAGGATCCATCAAATACGGAAATAAACTCAAGTACTCCGCATGTATACATGTAGCAGTGATAAAAACTAAAAAATCCATACTGTAGGTACAGTCCTAAAATACAATAGAAAAATTATTAAAAAAGAAGCAAAAACGATACCTCTAACACACAAATACACGACCATTCACCTTCCTGGTTCGGTGCAGGCACTTCAGTGAAAAGTGGCAGGGCTAAGCTAGTTTTAGGGACTCAAATAAAAACGTCAGAAACAATTTTGATAGTGCAAACAGATGAGCTGAGTGATCTGTAAAACAAGGTTAATGCAGTTGTTTTTTCATGATACATTTGTTTTCGGCGTTGTGGTATTTGTTGTATTTCTAGTCGTTCTGTTTCTTGTGCGTAGTGTTGCCTGTGTCTGGGTTGTCCGTTCTCGATTGTCACTTCGGGTTTCTCGGACGTTTATAACAATACTGAACACTATTAATGATATAGTTGTTCTATCCTCAGGACAGCCTTGAGTCCACATGAAGCTATTCAGCAACTGAATGCTGTCATCTCAAAAGAGGTAGAGAGTTTGTGGCACAATGCTGACAGCAATAATGATACATTATTTACCAGTAGTGAGTGACATGGACATTATTTTTGTTAACTACGACCACAATAGTAAGTATGTTTTTTTCTCAAACAAAACACATATTTCATATGCGGATTTCCGACTTGATTCTAAAATTATACGTTTTCTTATATTGTTTTTATAAGAGTTATTTCCCTCTAGGCAGGGAAAAATGTCGTCATTTATGCAGAGTTCAACTGGTGAATTTTCTAGTTACTATAAATTAAAAAACATCTCTGGTTTTGTACAATATTTAAATATCAAACAATTGTAAGGAAAAAGAAATGCTCACATTTTTTGTCTTTGCCGTTGTTGTAGTTATGGGAACCAGTTTCGCAAGCCCAAAGGGAACTCACTCCTAAAATTTGGGAATATCTCTAAACCAAATTTTGGAAAAGTTCTAACCTTTATAAGTCAATCTAATCGATTTTATAGCCGCATTTTTCACCTGTACTTCTTACTTTCTTCTTATCAGTGTCAACTTTTTAAATGTCTATTGTTAATGTTTTGTTTTGCTGTCATTAATTCATGTGTATATTTTGTAAGGAGAGGACTTCACATAAGTTGGTAAGACTTGCTGTCAAATCCTATTGTTTATGTACAATAAAATATCATTCAACTTAACTCTAAACCGCATTATATATAGGCTTGGCACAGACACTTTAATAAAAAGTGGCGGTTTTAAATATTTTTATGGGGCCAAAATCTCACATCAACAAATAGTGAAAATTAAAACGTGCATGGATTTGATGGCCCTCAAAACAAAAGCGAAAACAAATGCCTGTAAAATATTTGTTCTAAAAGCACCATTACCCGTACTTATTTTCCCTTTTGCAGGATTTAGGATATTTTCTTGTTTTCTTTAATTTAAGCTGTTGTGTGTCATGCTTTAAAATATTTATCTGTTGTTAATATCAGTACATTGTGTATTCGTACATTGAATATACGTCAGTAAAGGGAGCTAACTGTTGTTATTAAATTAAAATAATATAATCTAGTTTTAGTTATCCCCTTTAAATGTTTCTATTGCCATGCCAGAATCTTTTGCATTTTGTCTGAACCAAGCGAGAATTATTCAGTGAGTACAAGTTATCTTGTGCATCATTGCACAACTTTGATATCATCTTGTGGTAAAGCAATACGTCTTTCAACTGGGTATTTAACTGTTAGATTACTAGTCACATTCCGAGATAGACAGTTCTCCTAAGTAAACAGGGAAATCGTAGTGGTCGTGATTATATGGTAGTTGGATTTACAGCTACCCTACCACCACTAAGATTAGGGAGGTTAGTGACTTCCGCCATTTTGTTTATATTCTGAGTTTAATAGTCAATCAGTAGTTTTTTTTATTTGCAATATAAAAAAATGTCGTGTAAAATGTGCAATGAAATGTGTCTATATCGTACAGGTAATGTTTAAAAATTATATAAAAAATATTGTTAATCAAATAAATCATAGTTTACATTGTTATTTTGTTGTCTGTTGGATACCAATTTTGTCGGAAAACATGGTAGCCACAAAAATGGCACCGGAGTTTTTGCCACTTCTATTTTGAGATCGAAAAAAAACAATGTTGCTGATGTTTTACCCTAAAAATAAAGTTATCACATGACAGAAGAAGCTTTCAATTTTGATTGGATAATGCCGTTTGAGGGAAAATCCCCCTTTTCGGAATCTATCTCGTCAAGAGAAAACTTGAGTAAATTATTTTTTTGTGAAATTCAACGTGATTCAATCAAACGGAAATCTCGGAACTCAAGTTTACCTTTCTTCTTGCCCATGCAAATATCTTTTCACTTCAATTAACTCAGCAACATTTGTTTTAGATAACATAAAGACCACTACCCCCCTTGACATGTCCGGTAAAATTCAGTCTCTGGACGAGTCTATCGTAAATTGGGTCGGAGCTGAACTGGAAGCACGTGGTGCAACAAATGACATGATTTACCAACTCATCACAATAGGAAATTACACTGGTACGTTTTAAATGATAGCATAGGCTACGAAAAATATATATTGTGGATGAAATCGTAAGATTTCAATATTAACAAATGTTACGAAATGACCTGGTTTCCCTGTTATTATTGGCGCTTCCACATGATGGGAAATAACTCCCGCCAATAGATTGCAATACAATCGTCGGCTTTCTTTATTGATTTTTTTTAGCGCAAACATTAACATTTTATTTGAAAGGCCCTTGAACTAGAATGATATTTTAGTCTCACAATCATATGGATGTTCATTGAAAAGATCGTTTGATAGAACATGACAATTTTTCCCCCCTCTTTTGGCAAAAGAGGTGCAGGGCAGGGGGTTAGTCAGGAACTTAATTTTGTCAAATTTAAAACTTAACAGTATTTTGAAATTGGTGAAAAAGGGAGTTATGGGTATTGTACAAGACAAGCAATATAAATGAGGACTTTATTCCTGATTTTTTAATAATGATATTAAAAGCAATTTTTTTTCAGATCCTTTGTCTTTATATATGATGTTAATTCTGCTGTGATATACTTAACTTGACTGAATTTTTCTCAGTTAATCAAATGCTCAAATCTAATTTATTATGGTTTATTTGGGTATTGATGTAACATGTAAGTGAACATGAAAGCATTCATTTGGAACTAATAGTTAAAGTTGAATGATTGATTGCTGAACATGCACTGAGCAATATTTCAGCTTATATATTCAAGTTGAAAAGAGGACAAGCAATAAAACATTGGCAATAGAATACCGAAGCAACAAATTAAAGGGGAATATCCAAAGACCACAATCCAGAGACCAGGCGAAAATGTGAAAACAAAAAAATAAGAACTTGGTGAACAATTACAACAAGAAGACAATCCGGAAGGGGAATAATAAACACATTTTGAAGAATAGGATGGGTCATTGGGCTTAAAATTTTGACTGTCCTTGAAGAGGCGGGTATAATGGATATGAACAAATTTAGCCTTGTAACAAGCCTTTCAGGGATCATAATGAAGTTTTTTTTTTGAACATGGCACCTTGGATTTAATCATCCCCAGTTGACACACATACTGGCTTTGAATATGTTCATTTCACACTGTTGGTTTCTCCATTCGGAGTAGGAGGACATGCAACAACGGACATAGCTTTGTATTTGTAGATTCTACACAACCTATGCTCTCCCTTCAGAAGGTTTTTTTTTTACCACAAATGAAGCTGTGTCCTATTTCTATATCCCAAGATTCCCTCAGGTGGTCAACATGATGTCATCAAAAATTAATAATTTATTGCAAGTATGTGTCAATGTTCTTAATTTCATGAGATTTACACGTTTTAGATTTCGATTTGATGTACAAATTATTTATTAATTATATATGCATGAATGTTTGGTAAAGGATAATGACTTAATATTAACTAATAAGATGCTTGTTACTAATTATGCATGATTAATAGTTTGGTGATGGATAATGTATTAAAGCATTTAACAAATATTAAAAGATAAAAAGAAAAACTTGTAGTTGTATTACCAATCATTGAATCAATGTAATCCCACAAAAATATGCCAGTTAGGCCAAAAATAAAATATCGTTTGTTTGCTCTTTACCCACCTACCAACAAAAAAGCCGTAAACAGCAAACAAACAGTTATTTAATTTAGGTCTTGGACTTCTTAATTTGGCATGTTTCATCAATATCTATCAACTCAAGTTAAAAGGATTTTGAATCATTGGTTTGGTCTGCTTTTTCTGCTTTGCAAAGTCGCACTGATGGGATTATGGATGTATATCAACATTGTACAAAGAAATCATATCTGACAAAAGTTCATGAAAATATTATGACTGTTTTTCGCTTGCGTGAATGGTACAGCATATATTCTGTAATTTAACAGTACATTTTACTGACATATTCTAGATCAGGAACTGAGATCATTTGGGCAAATAACATAACACTAGCTTGATATTTGTATGCCCAATTTGCAGATGCCCTTATTGCATTCACTAGTGCCAGTAGTGGAAAACAGATTGAATCATATTATAGCACTTTTTGTGTCATGAGAGCTGCATTTAACTTGACTGGTAATGAGAAGAATTCTGAATTTGTCACAGCCTATTGTTCTGTTTTTTTCCCGAACCCCACTAAAAATCGGAGGTGAACTCAGATGTCCCGAAAAAGTTAGCAGTGAGGCTTGAAGATGCCAAAGCAAAACGATAATGAGAAGGGGTAATTCGTAGAAGAACAAACAATACAATGACGAAACGAAAATGGACAGAAAGACTAATAATAACCCAGTAAACACTACACCGAAAATAATAGATTGTGCAACATCAAACTAAAGTGCCTCAGAAGGGTAAGCGTCGCTAGTAACACCTACCGTGTTACTCCGATGATATGTCATGAATGAACATATTGAAATGTCTGCCATTTGCAAAATTATCCACGTATAATAGGCTGCATTGAAAATGTAAGATAGTAACTTGAGACAACAACTTTAAAAAAATCCACTAAATCTATAAAATTGTTATCCACAAAAAAATTATTAATATCTGTGTACAATTGTTATTATAATGAATGATACCATATTAGTTTCTGAAATATATATTTCACTTGGATAAGATCCATACGCCTACTTGTATATATATATATATATACGGACGATTAAATATTGTCATTGGACATCCTTCTTTAATGTTTGACAGTTGTGGTTCCTTCAAATATATTTACTGAACAACATTTTAGCGTTAATGTTTTTTTTTTCTGCAGATGATGGACGTGTCAGCCATGATGAGTTCAAAGATTATTTCACTCAGGTAGTATTGCATATTTATTATTGAAATTTACATTTCATTAATAATGTAATAAACATCAAAATTAAAGTTCTCTTCTCTCATGTGACCATAGCCGATTTTGGCTATCCTGTTTAGACTCTTTGGCTTTTAAGTTATTTGGTTTTCCGTTTTTTTGCTATGAGAGTACCCGATGAAGACTATTCCAGAGACTCATGGTTATTCATTTTATCCGTATTAAAGGCAGAAAATAAACAGAGAGAGACAAGGACAATAACAAACGTGATCATCCACATGTACAGTACCCGGAGAAAACCACCAACCTGTCGCAAATCACTGACAAACGTTTTCACATAATGTTGTATCGAATGCACAATGGCATGTGTCGGGATGTGTCAAACTCACAATTTTAGTGGTGATAGGGACTGATTGCACAGGTAGTTGTAATCCAACAACCATACGATCACGACTATGATGACCTCTAGAAGAAATATTTGATATTGAATGTATGTTAATGAAAATAATGTATACCATTTCTAACTCCCCCTTTTTTCAGGTTCTGACGTTATTATTCATAATCCAAATCCAACACTCGAACCACGTGACAACACCTGCAGCAGTCATAGGATGATATACATTTGGATGAACAAACTATAGTGATACAAATAAAGACGTCATTATATATTATTCCTGAGTTCACCCCTCTCCGCCACATTCCCCTTTTTTGTGGGGTTCGTGTTGATCAATATTTGCAGATAATAGTGTGGCCCTTTGTCCTTTTGACTATTTCATTGACATACGGCTGCTGATAACACCTTTGGCATCTTCAAACATTTCTTATGCACTACTTGTTTTAAGTATATTTTCTGAGTACTGGTAACGGTTTGTACTAGCTGTCCAGATCGACCCAGGTAGCGGATGGTCTCCTCTTGATGGCCGTGTAGGTAATACATGTAATAGGGAAAACTTGTTGAAAACCACTTGTAGAGTAGGCGCAAAGAGCTATATTTTTCGCCCCTACCCACCTCTCCATACTTTTCAATTGTAAGTCAAAAGCCATTGCTCTGGCTGTCCCATCCGTCCTTCAATTCTATATATATTTTATATATTTTCCAACTTGCTCTCGTCCTACATTTTCCTCTTGGTTGATTTGATTTGATTTATTTTGTTTAACGCCACCTTCAGCAATATTTCAACTATATCATGGCGACCAGTTTTAGTGGTGGAAGAAACCGGAGTAACCGGAGAGAACCACCGACCATGGACAAGCAACTGTTAAACTTTATCGCTTGCGACTGCGAGTCGAGTGCATCCTTTTTTGTAATTTACAAAGACGGGCGCGAACCCACGCCGTATTGGTGATAGGCTTGTATAAGTTGCTAGGTAATCCAACTACCTAACTCATTGAGCCATCCCGGCCCTCTTTTCCTCTTGGTGTGGGAAAAGGTTGAAGATACCAAAGATATGAAAAGAATCAGACAACCAATCGTTTCACTGTATTGTCAAACTCATTTGCCAGGTTCGTCCCTACGCATTACAGTTGACCCTCTATTCGATGTCCTAGTCTTTCACTAAAGAGAAGTAACATCAAGACTAAGCTAATATGTCAAATATTGTCATAGCCACCATCTCGCTTGTATACAGAGATATTGCAACCTTAAGCTTGCCCTCTCCTACATTTAACCCAATTTTCATACAAATGATTATTTATTACAAGTTCAACTGGCAAACCTTATCCTGTCGAACCACACAATTTTTCTGTCAGTTTTATGCTTTGTGAAAAACCGTATCCTGGCGAATCATGTTTCTATACTGTCAGTTTTCTGTTCTGTCGAGCCATTTAATCTTATCGTCAATTTACTGTATTGTGGGAAACCTTGTCTAGTCGAATTGCGCGATCCTACTGTCAATTTTCTGTTTGCACAAAAACTGCTTAATTTCATACTAATATAATTACATTACTTCCGTTTTTCATTGAAATGTTACAATATGATTGGTTATGAAATGGTCACATGATTATAAAAGAGATGTTTTACATCCCAATAAAACTCAAACCCGAACTTGCACGTGTCTCTATGACGACGTCAGATGTAAACAATCAATGGCGTAGTAATTTTCAACAGCAAATAATATAGCACAAATAAAATTCACAACGAAAAATTCAACTATATTAAATGTTGGTGTGATTTAAATGTAATTATAAGAATTGAATGCATTTTTTACACGCCAATAAAACTACAAAAAAATCCATTCATTTCTTACTATGGCGTTGTAATTGATAACATGCCTTATGAAATTCAAATAAAGTCTGTGAATTTAACACAATATGCTTTGGATATGAATGCATATGTACAATTTATTTTATTGCAACTGATTGAGATTTGAGGAAAGACGGAGATAAGCTGGTAAATGGTGTGGGCAAAATTACCAGACTGAAAAATGATGAAAAGCAAAAACAGGATATAACTTTCTTCGACAAAATAAGAAATAAAAACACATGCATCGAACTTAGACTCGTTTCAGGAATGACCCTTTTTCAAGTAAGCTGAACTACAACATGGTCAAAAGATTCGAAAGGCAAATCATTTAAAAAGTCTTTGGGATCAGGTAAACCAAATGACATAAACAGGATAGACTAAATCGGCTAAGGTTACCTATGACAGCAACATCCGGTTTGAATTGAAAACCATTTTCTCGTTCCTTATTCTCTTGTCGTTCTCTTCATGTGATTTGTAGATATTAAATAGAAAAAATAAAAGAAAAATAGAGTTATTTGAATAATTTCAATGCATTTGACACTGACTCTACCCATGACCACACCCAATGACACTGACTCTACCCATGACCACACCCAATGACACTGACTCTACCCATGACCACACCCAATGATACTGACCCTACCCATGACCACACCCAATGCAACTGATCAATAGTTCCTTATACCTATTTCAATTTTTTGCTGAAACGAATTTAATAGATCATAAATGCATATTGCAATGTACAAATACTACTTGTATTGTTGATAAGACCGTTTACGTCACGTGACCTTTAGTGTCTAGCTGGATAAAGTCCAATGTACTGATGAGATTGTATGATATGATTAGGCTTATCTTTGCTCTATACAAAGAAATGACTCATAAAATCTGATCATTGTCTAGTCAGAGATTTAACAGGTAATAGTTTATCTTTAAGTACTCGCTATGCTATCTATGCACCTTCCAATATAGAACATATAGTCACGGGTTTCTGGGGAAAAACTGTATTTGTTAGAAAATTCAAATACAGGATCACAAACCCCATATGCAGAGACGTAAATGTATGATATATTGCGCGGTTTTGCTTTATTTGATTTTTGTTTTGCATGGACAACAAACTTGCTGCAGAAAAGCTTGAAGATACCAAAGGGGTAATTAAAAGACCAAGATCGAAGACAAATAATACAATGACCAAAAAGAAAAGGGCAAAATGACAAGCACTGGTCTACGAAACAATATACAACAAATAAAGATTGAGCATGATGATCCCGCAGAAAGAAAAAAATTGGCAGAAAGTGATCGTTGGAGGAAAATTACAGACCTATAATGCGTGTAGCAAATCAAAGGATCTATATAGATATATAGAATCTACAGTACGACGTTGTGCAGCTTTATTTATTTATTTATTTATTTATTTATTTATTTATTTATTTATTTATTTATTTATTTATTTATTTATTTATTTATTTATTTATTTATTTATTTATTTATTTATTTATTTATTTATTTATTTATTTATTTATTTATTTATTTATTTATTTATTTTTTCTTCAAAATGGAAAAGTTGTTGTAATAGCTTTGGGTTCATTGTCTGCCCTGGCTCTCATAGCATTTCAGAATCCAATAGCAATTTGTTAAATGAGTATACCAAACGGAAGAACGGAAATTAACTCATCCATGAAATAAAGATCCAATAATCGTCTCATAGATAAGTATATCGAACGGAAGACGGAAGTTAATTGATCAATGAGACCTGTTGGCTAATCCTCAAACAGTGTATATTTTTTAATGAAGGCTGCTAATTTAACACTTGGACCAAAATAAATGAGCTACACTCATGTGTTCAATAACAATTGATCACAAATGCAATATAAATCTTCTGTAGAATGTAAAAGTAAACGAGTACAAACTTCCCTTAATACATATTCGATGTATCCGTCCTTTCAAACATCAGTTAATGCGACCGTGAAGGAAAAACTATTTACCGAGCTGAGTCAAACTAAAGTGCATCTGAAAAAATGAACTTGGTTCAAATGAATTTCTATAATAACTTATCATTCATTTGAAACGTTTTGCAGATACGGATTTTAATATGAAATTTAGCAATGGCTATTCGACCATTGTTTGCACCGGAAGTGAATCCTTCATTTACGTCAATCGGTAGTTAAAATGACAGCGAGACATTGGTACGCGAATATTTTGTCCTATTTAACTCACAAATAATCCTCAGATATGAATATACAAAAAACAGAAAGTCGTTATAAAAATGTAGATGTAAAATGAACGAAACGAGGTACACAACTCGAAGTCCTGTTAGGAACAAAGATGGGAACCACGTAATATTAAATCTCTCTAGAGGAAGTCAACGACACTTTCATTCATTCCAAATGAATGATTGTTGCTTAACGTCAAATCAACAATTTTCAGCTATATCATGGCGAGAACAAGTCAATTTCAAATGAGATGATGATGAGGTCCGCTTTGTTCTAGACCAATACGATTAGTTGGATTTTAATAGTGCTCAACTCACTGAAACAACAGTCCGCCGATAGACATGTCAGTCCACTCGGACATATTATTCTGATTCCGAGCCGACAAGTATTTGCTGTTTTTAATGCTGCGTGCTTAGCGGAGAAGCAACAAATACCAATTTTATAGTTTTCGGTTTGACCAGAGCATTCAAAATGTCAAGTGAAAATATAAAATATGGATCATTTGCCTTATTATGAAGCATACTATTGGATTTTAAATGTAAAAGAGTGAAGGAAAAAAGGGCACATTAAAAATAATGTCTACCATATTTGACACAGAGAATAGGCATAATGAAAAGTAACACAGGCCATATTTCATATAAGGTATTTTTTTGAATGTTGAAATAATTTCTATTGTCCCTAGGTGTCGGATTTTTGGGGTTATTTCTTGCTATTTTTCAAATATAATTTGCAGGTTCAGACTATCATGATATTCTTTGGAATTGCTCTACTGGTTTGCCATGCATTGGCCGCACCGTAAGTTATGCATATTTTTTGTGTTATTCTATGAGATTAGAAAGCGTTAAGATTGTATACTCTTTTTCTGTGGAAAAAAGAAATGTAATCAGAAGCTGTATGCCGAGGGACAAACAATGCAATGGCCACAGAAGAAAGGACGAAAGGACAACCAATGATTTGTACATTACATCACAGATAACTAACGATAGAGCAACATGAACCCCACTAAGCACGTGGCGAAGTAGAACTACTTCTGTTTGTTAAATTATTTGCATTCTTTAAGGAACAACTATTCTATGCTGTTTATCCCCTCAGTGATAAATAAATAAATAAAATATTTTTCATATACAAACTGTGTGTGCGTGTGTGAGAAGAACCGAAAATACCGTAGAAGCGATACAAAAAGGTGATCAACAAAGACAGAAAAAGGGAGACAATAACAACAAAAGATCAACGTGAACAAACACGGAAAATTAAGGATAACTAACAAGGATCCATCAAATACGGATATAAACTCAGGTACTCCGCATGTATGCATGTAGCAGTGATAAAAACTAAAAAAAAAAATCTATACTGTAGGTACAGTCCTAAAATACAATAAAAAAATTAAAAAAAGATGAAGCAAAATCGATACCTCTAACACACAAATACACGACCTTTCACCTTCCTGGCTCGGTGCAAGCACTTCAATAAAAAGTGGCAGGGTTAAGCTAGTTTTCGGGACTCAAATAAACACCGTCAGAAACAATTTTGATAGTGCAAACAGATCAGCTGAGTGATCTGTAAAACAAGGTTAATGCGGTTGTTTTTTCATAATATATTTGTTTTTGGTTTTGTGTTATTTGTTGTAGTTCTCGTCGTTCTGTGTCTTGTGCGCAGTGTTTCCTGTGTCTGGGTTGTCCATTCTCGATTATCACTTCGGGTTTCTCGGACGTTTACAACAATACTGAACACTATTAATGATATAGTTGTTCTATCCCCAGGACAACCTTGAGTCCAATTGCAGCTATTCAGCAACTGAATGCTGTCATCTCAAAAGAGGTAGAGAGTTTGTGGTATATTGCTGACACCAATAATGATACATTATTTACCAGTAATGAAATGGACATTTGCGGATTTCCGACTTGATTCTAAAATTATACGTTTTTCTATATTGTTTTTATAAGAGTTATTTCCCTTTAAGTAGGGAAAACTGTCCTCATTCATGCAAAGTTCAATGAAAATAAGAATGTTCTAGTTACTTTAAATAAAAAAAAATCTCTGGTTTTGTACAATGTTTAAATATCAAACAATTGTAAGGAAAAAGAAATGCTCACATTTTTTGTCTTTGCCGTTGTTGTAGCTATGGGAACCAGTTTCGCCAGCCCAAAGGGAACTCACTCCTAAAATTTGGGAATGTGCAAAAGGTTTGTTGTCGAAGTGATAATGCAATAACTGACTTTTAAAATGGAAATAAATTACATGTTCTCCAATAAAATGAAGAAAAAAAAAAGAATTGTACACCGTTTTTAAAATCCGGTCGGATATTGTAGAAAAAGGTACACACGATATTTCTAAACCACATTTTGGGAAAAGTTCTAACTTTTATAAGTCAATCTAATCGATTTTATAGCCGCATTTTTTCACCTGTACTTCTTACTTTCTTCTTATCAGTGTCAAAATTTTAAATGTCTATTGTTAATGTTTTGTTTTGCTGTCATTAATTCATGTGTATATTTTGTAAGGAGAGGACTTCATATAAGTTGGTAAGATTTGCTGTCAAATCCTATTGTTTATGTACAATAAAATATTATTCAACTAAGCTCTAAACCGCATTATATATAGGCTTGGCACAGACACTTTAATAAAAAGTGGCGGGTTTAAATATTTTTATGGGGCCAAAATCTCACATGAACAAATAGTGAAAATTAAAACGTGCATGGATTTGATGGCCCTCAAAACAAAAGCGAAAACAAATGCCTGTAAAATATTTGTTCTAAAAGCACCATTACCCGTACTTATTTTCCCTTTTGCAGGATTTAGGATATTTTCTTGTTTTCTTTAATTTAAGCTGTTGTGTGTCATGCTTTAAACTATTTATCTGTTGTTAATATCAGTGCATTGTGTATTCGTACATTGAATATACGTCAGTAAAGGGAGCTAACTGCTATCATTAAATTAAAATAATATAATCTAATTTTAGTTATCCCCCTTTAAATGTTTCTATTGCCATGACAGAATCGTTTGAATTTTGTCTGAACCAAGCGAGAATTTCTCAGTGAGAACAAGTTATCTTGTGCATCATTGCACACCTTTGATATCATCTTGTGGTAAAGCAATACGTCTTTCAACTGGGTATTTAACTGTTAGATTACTAGTCACATTCCGAGATAGACAGTTCTCCTAAGTAAACAGGGAAATCGTAAGTGGTCGTGATTGTATAGTAGTTAGATTTACAGCTACCCTACCACCACTAAGATTGGCGAGGTGTACTCAATGCAACATTATGTGATAAAGTTTATCAGTTACTTGTGGCGTGCATATGGTTCTCTCCAGCTTTCTTTGCCATATTTTCTGAAAGTGGTGCTTAACACCATAGCCCTAATCCCCTATTATACGTTAAATGTGTTTTGTCTTGCATTTGTAAATAAGCAAAATGCTATATTTCAACAACTTCATGATTATCTTTCAGAGGACAATAACATTACAAAGACAGAATTTATTGGCAGATTTACTCATAACAAGACCGGATTAGACGCCATTGCACATGGCCTCTTTTTGGAAATTGATGTGAACAACGATGGCACCATTACACATCAGGACTTCGACCAATACCACAAGAAACTCGATACAAATCGTAAGAATGCTAACAATACGAATAATCATTTATTTTCTTCATGGCATACATTGGTGGAGATATGAAAAGTTTGAAGATACCAAAGGGGTAATCAGAAGCCGTAAATCAAAAAAGGAAAGACAACGCAATGGCCAACAGATTTGCTTTAAAAGGACAACAAGAGGGACAAACAACGATCTACAAAACATTACGCAGAAAACTAAAGGTCGAGCAATCCGAACCCCACTAAAAATCGGGGGTGAACTCAGATGCCCGAAAGAGTTAGCAGTAAGGCTTGAAGATGTCAAAGCAAAACGATAATGAGAAGGGGTAATTCGTAGAAGAACAAACAATACAATGACCAAAAGAAAATGGACAGAAAGACTAATAATAATCCAGTAAACACTACACAGAAAAATAATAGATTGTGCAACATGAAACTAAAGTGTCTCAGAAGGTAAGGGTCGCTAGTAGCACCTACCGTGTTACACCGATGATATGTCATGAATGAACATATTGAAATGTCTGCCATTTGCAAAGTTATCCACGTATAATTGGCTGCATTGAAAATGTAAAATAGTAACTTGAGACAACAACTTTATAAAAATCCACTAAATCTATAAAATTGTTATCCACAAAAAATTAGATGAGATATTGTCACTGGACATCCTTCTTTAATGCTTGACAGTTGTGGTTCCTTCAAATATAATTACTGAACAACATTTTAGCGTTAATGTTTTTTCTTCTGCAGATGATGGACATGTCAGCCATGATGAGTTCAAAGATTATTTCACTCAGGTAATATGGTAAATTTATTATTGAAATTTACATTTCATTAATGATGTAATCACCATTAAAATTAAAGTTCTCTTCTCTCATGTGACCATAGCCGATTGTAGCTATCCTGTTTAGGCTTTTTGGCTTTTAAATTATTTGGTTTTCCGTTTTCTCCTATGAGAGTACCCGATGAAGAATATTCCAGAGACTCATGGTTATTCATTTTATCCGTATTAAAGGCAGAAAATAAACAGAGAGAGACAAGGACAATAACAAACGTGATCATCCACATGTACAGTACCCGGAGAAAACCACCAACCTGGCGCAAATCACTGACAAACGTTTTCACATAATGTTGTATCGAATGCAGAATGGCATGTGTCGGGATGTGTCAAACTCACAATTTTAGTGGTAATAGGGACTGATTGCACAGGTAGTTGTAATCCAACAACCATACGATCACGACTACGACGACCTCTAGAAGAAATATTTGATATTGAATGTATGTTAATGAAAATCATGTATACCATTTCTAACTGACCCTTTTTTCAGATTCTGGAGTTATTATACATAATCCAAACCCAACACTCGAACCACGTGACAACACATGCAGCAGTCTTAGGATGAGATACATTTGGATGAAGAAACTATAGTGATACAAATAAAGACGTCATTATAGATTATTCCTGAGTTCACCCCTCTCCGCTACATCCCCCGTTTTATGTGGGGTTCGTGTTGATCAACCTTTACAGATAATAGTGTGACCCTTTGTCCTTTTGACTATTTCATTGACTGACGGCTGCCGAGAACATCTTTGGCATCTTCAAACTTTTCTTATGCAATAATTGTTTTCAGTATATTTTCTGAGTACTGGTAGCGGTTTGTACTAGCTGTCCAGAGCGATCCAGGTGGCGGATGGTCTCCTCTTGATGGCCGTGAGGGTGTCAGGTGATACATGTAATATGGAAAACCTGTTGAAAACCCTTTGTAGAGTAGGCACAAAGAGCTATATTTTTCGCCTCTGTCCACCTCTCCATACTTTTCAATTATCAGTCAAAGGCCATTGTTCTGGCTGTCCCATCTCTCCTTCAACTCTATAAATATTTTTTATATTTTCCAACTTGCTCTCGTCCTACATGTTCCTCTTGGTTGATTTGTTTTGATTTATTGTGTTTAACGCCACCTTCAGCAATATTTCAGCTATATCATGGCGACCAGTTTTAGTGGTGGAAGAAGCCGGAGTTCCAGGAGATAACCACCGACCATGGACAAGTAACTGGTAAACTTTATCACTTGCGGCTGCGAGTCGAGTGCACACTCTTTGTAATCTACAAACCCACGCTGTATTGGTGATAGGCTGTATGAGTTGTTAGGTAATCCAACTACCTAACTCATTGAGTCATCCCGGCCCTCTTTCCTCCTTGTGTGGGAAAAGTTTGAAGATACCAAAGATATGAAAAGAATCAGACAACCAATCGTTTCACTGTATTGTCAAGCTCACTTGCCAGGTTCGTCCCTAAGCATTACAATTGACCCTATATTCGATGTCCTAGTCTTTCACTAAAGAGAAGTAACATCAAGACTAAGCTAATATGTCAAATATTGTCATAGCCACCATCTTGCTTGTATACGGAGATATTGCAACCTTAAGCTTGCCCTCTCCTACATTTAACCCGATTTTCATACAAATGATTATTTATTACAAGTTCAACTGGTAAGCCTTATCCTGTCGAACCATACAATTTTTCTGTCATTTTTATGCTTTGTGAAAAACCGTATCCTGGCGAATCATGTTTCTATACTGTCAGTTTTCTGTTCTGTCGAGCCATTTAATCTTATCGTCAATTTACTATATTGTGGGACACCTTGTCTAGTCGAATTGTGCGATCCTACTGTCAATTTTCTGTTTGTGCAAAAACTGCTTACCATTCCGAAGCACCATAATTTGCCCCAGTTTTTACTGGGATTCGTGCAATGCAATTCGATTTGCAATTGCAAATCATCACCTTTTTAGCTCCATGCTGGGTACAGAGGCCATACCTACGAGACAGCCTAGGGCGCTCCGGATTGCTGATAGAGGATGCCCACTCAAGGGGGGGGGGGTGTTATCAGGATATAATATACAAAGCTATGACAGACGACATTTTCCGTCCCCATTTAACTCTCTATGCTTTTTCAGTGACAATCAAGAGCCATTAACCCGGTAGACTCATCCCTTCACTCATTTCTATATAGTTTTTATATATTATTGCACTTGTTCTCGCCCTGAATATACTGGTAATTAAAATACTGCTATCTAGACGTTAAGTGATAATCAATCAGTTATTGCATATTATGCTGTCCGCGTGAAAACGATGTTTGGCTCGTCTCTACTTCCATTTGTTTTAGAAGGGTTGATTTGATTTGATTTGATTTATTGTGCTTAACGCCACCTTCAGCAATATTTCAGCTATATAATGGCGACCAGTTTTAGTGGTGGAAGAAGCCCCAGAGTATCAGGAGAGAACCACCGACCATGGGCAAGTAACTGGTAAGCTTTATCACTTGCGGCTGTGAGTTGAGTGCACACTTGTTTGTAATTTACAAAGTCGGGCGCGAAACCACGCCGTATTGGTGATAGGTTTGCATGAGTTATTAGGTAATCCAACGACCTAACACATTGAGCCATCCGGGCCCGTTTTGTTGTATTTATGTTTATGTATTGATTATAATTAACACACACCATTGTCTGCACATGTCATATGTTGTTTGCGTTGTTTAACAGTGACAGGATCAGTCGGACTAATTGAGATGGAACAACTTACCATTCCATATCATCCACTCCCGTTCTTTTGTGGAGTTCGTGTTGCTGAAGAGTAGTTTTCTGTGTAGTGCTTTGTAGATCTTGGTTTGTTCTTTTGTCTCGTTTTCCTTTTGGTCATTGAATTGTCTGTCGATGAACGACTTCTGATTACTCCTTTGTATCTTCAATAGTTTTTATTCCGTCAAAACATGTGATCTTACTATAGGTTTTCTGTTCTATGGAAAGCTAGTGTTACCTATTCTGTTGTTAGTTTTTACTGGTGTTGATTCATTCATCTGGATGTGTTTTTGTATATTGTTTTTGTTTGTTTGTCTGAGGGTAAAGGCGAACCTGCTGACGTGTACATACTGGCCTTTTCGACATGTGATATTCATGTGTGGTATTCTCTCTGATTGCTTTGTGTCATTACATCCATCTAGTAATTTATGCTGGTAGCTCATCCGAATTATTTCTTTATCGCGAATTAAAATATGTAAACCAAGTGTAAATTGAATCTTTGATGTCAACTTTCCAGAAGCTTGTGTGACGTTATTCGAGACAAAAGGATCAACATCGAAAAAAACAACCCAAAGCAATTCAGTTGCTCGTTTTCCACGAATAAAAATTATTTAGTAAGCTAACCTTTCATGCGTCAATTTCACCAATTTTTCTTGGAATCAACGTAACACGAAGACGATAATCTATAAATATCAAATGAAATAACACAATGTTGCCTATTATTTTGTCATTGGATACGCATGTGCGAGGCACAATATATTTATTTATCCTGCAATCAGTACATTTGCTGTACAAATATGCTATACGAATACATTTTTGCTTTATTCGTACTAGACGAATAAACCTTTCAGCCTACGAATAAACTTTTCAGCCTACGAATAAACTTTCTTGGTACCCCGTAGCTATATACAGCGGAGGGCGCAGACAAGTATGAAACTGGTACTAATGTAACGCGGACCACGAAGAAGACACCCTTGACAACATTTATGAAAGGCGAGGAATGACGCTTGTTTCTGTCCTTTTTGTTTAAATCTGACAAGTTTTCCGACTTTTTTGACATTGCAGGATAAACACAATATACGTACATTGTCGTTAAATATAAAATTCATTTGTACTCGATGCGAAACAGGCATGAAAAGCTCGCCGAAGGCTCGCTATTCTGCCTGTTTCTAAAGCTCGTACAAATACATTTTATATTTACCGACAATGTACGTATATGGTATATATATTTGTAAAACCCTTTTTGATTACATCACCCATACGCCCACTTGTAGTAATGATATCAAGTTTGATTTCATTTGTTGTGTCTACTTGTGGTTTGTGACCTTAAGTATAATATATTTGTTCAGGATGTTGGTTTATTATTTGTTTTTCTTCTATTTGTTTTACTACATGTATATTGATATACAATTTTCTTTTTTTTTAATTTCTTTGCTGTAATGTTATTAGAAGAAGGGTTTGGAGATACCAAAGGGGTAATTAGAATCCGTAAATCGAAGAAGGACAGATAATGGCCAAAGGAAAGAGACCAAAGAGACACACACCTGTCTACAAAACAATACACAAAAAACTAAAGACCGAGCAACACTAACCTTACTACAAACGGGGGTGAAAAGCAGTTCATGCTCCACTAGTGGCACCCGTCGTGTTATTAGAACTTCTGATTTAAAATCATATTGTGAATATGTATCAAGAGTAATGTAATGGGTGCTTCAATCCACTTTCAATAATGGTTTAGCTATGTCCATTTTATTGGTTGACGAGACATGCAGGAATAGCAGTAGAAAACCACCGACCTGCCGCAAATCACTGACACATTATCATGGATTAGGGTTAGAACTATGGTGCTTAACGCCACCTTCAACAATATTTGAGCAATATCGTGGCGGTCAGTTTTATTGGTGTAGAAAACGGAGTACCATGAGACAAACCGACCTGTCGCAAGCCACTGGCAAACTTTATCACATAATGCTGTATCGAGTACACCTCTCCATGTCCAACTACTATGCGATCACGACCACGACAGTGCTTTACTCATTATCACATACAGTTGAATCGAGTATCGGGTATTACATTTTAGTGATGACATGCTCCGATTTAAATTCAGCCAGCATAGAATATGTTAATTTTTTATCTGACTTGTTTAAAATAAAGAAATAAAGACATAGTGTATAATGTAGAATATAGCAGTTTTGTTTGATATATTCTTTATTAGGATAGTGGTATAAAATCAAAAACGTACTTGATGAATATTATTCCAGAAACACGTCGTGCGCGCTAAATGTGATATCTACGTTTTTATTAAGTCTATTGATTTTATTGGAGATGCAAATTCGGACAGATATTTCAAAAAGACCGATAAACACTTGACTTTGGGGAGGTATCTTTGAGATGGCCGGAACCACAGAAAATGATGTAAGGCATGTGGTCGACGACCTTAACCACAGGCCAATGTGGAACAGAAAATAAATTGAGAGTATATGACCTGATTGACTGTTCACCGCCCTGATTTTGTAATGTTGTTGTTGCTCAAACTTTAGTTTTCTGTATAGTGCGTTGTAGATAGTTGTTGGTCCTTTCGTTCCTTTTCGTTTGGCCATTACATTGTCTGTTCCCCTTTGATTGATTATTCCTGACTACCACTTTGGTATCTTCAAACTTTTGTTACAAATTGCACACTATTGCTAGACACTAGTCGGAACGGATATGGATGTGAATGAACTGGGGAGACTATCCAATATTACACTTTCACTGCTGTTCTACACTTCACAGTCAGAGATAGGGTACTCATCAATGATCATGACTCATACTCTAAAATTGTTTGTTTAATAAATTGTTGTCTATAATATCATCAAATCATACGGCGTTGGTATATATACACTACATGCATTATTAATACATGTATTATGCAACAACGATAAATATATAAACATATTTAAATTATTATACGCACAATGCTAGACTTAATAAATCAGATAAAGAGTTAATAAACAGCTAAAGTACTTCTAATCACATTGAAAAAATATATGTAATTGATTTTAATTACTTATCAATTAAATAGAATATTAATAATATATTTCCTTGATATGTATCGTTTAAATGATGATTACATTGGTAAGTGGGTGTATATAGAATTATTAACTGAATATCACAATGATCAAATTTGGTAAATATATTTTTGTCAGTATAGGAAATCGAATCTTTGGCGAGTACCCTTCAGATGTATATTAGATTAAATCCAGTAGTGCTAGAATCAGATTTAAAGTACACAATAATTTTTTGCGTTCTTTATTATGATTAAAATCCACAACTTTGATAACTAAATAGCACTATATGTACTGCTCAGTCAGATGTAAACAATCAATGGCGTAGTAATTTCCAACAGAAAATAATCTAACACAAATAAAATTCAGAGCGAAAAATTCAACTATATTAAATTTTGGTGTGATTTCAATGTAATTATAAGAATTGAATGCATTTTTTTGTAGCTTTATAGGCACAAAATGTACTTCGGTCCACGCTTTGACACGCCAATAAAACTACAAAAAAGGCATTCAATTCTTAGTATGGCGTTGTAATTGATAACATGCCTTAAGAAATACAAATAAAGTCTGTGAATTTAACACAATATGCTTTGGATATGAATGCATATGTACAATTTATTTTATTGCAACTGATTGAGATTTGAGGAAAGACGGAGATAAGCTGGTAAATGGTGTGGGCAAAATTACCAGACTCTGAAAATTGAGGAAAAGCAAAAGCAGGATATAGCTATTCTTTTTAACTTCGCTTCTTCGACGAAATAAGGAATAAAAACACATGCACCGAACTTAGACTCGTTTCAGGAATGACCCTTTTTCAAGTAAGCTGAACTGCAAAATGGTCAAAAGATTCGAAAGCCAAATATTTTAAAAAGTCTTTGGGATCAGGTAAACCAAATGACATAATCAGGATAGACTAAATCGGCTAAAGTTACCTATGACAGCAACATCCGGTTTGAATTGAAAACCATTTTCTCGTTCCTTATTCTCTTGTCGTTCTCTTCATGTGATTTGTTGATATTAAATAGAAAAAAGAAAAGAAAAATAGAGTTATTTGAATAATTTCAATGAATTTGACACTGACTCTACCCATGACCACACCCAATGCAACTGCTCAAGAGTTCCTTATACTTATTCCAATTTTTATTAAAGTACTCGCTATACTATCTGTGCACATTCCAGCATAGAACATATAGTCACGGGTTTCTGGGGGGGGGGGACTGTATTTGTTAGAAAATTCAAATACAGGATCACAAACCCCATATGCAGAGACGTAAATGTATGAGGTTTTGCGCGGTTTTGCTTTATTTGATTTTTGTTTTGCATAGACAACAAACTTGCTGCAGAAAAGCTTGAAGATATCAAAAGGGTAATCAAAAGACGAAATTCGAAGAAAGACAAATAATACAATGACCAAAAGGAAAAGGGCAAATAATTTGACACTGACTCCACCCATGACCACACACAATGCAACTGCTCAAGAGTTCCTTATACCTCTTTCAATTTTTTGCTGACACGAATTTAATAGATCATACATGCATATTGACATGTACAAACACTACGTGCATTGTTGATAAGACCGTTTACGTCACGTGACATTTAGTGTCTAGCTGGATATGATGAAATTGTATGGTATGATTAGGCTTATCTTTGCACTATAAAAAGAAATGACACATACAATCTGATCACTGTCTAGTCAGAGGTTTAACAGGTAATAGTTTTCTCCTTTAGTTAAAGTAACATTTTATCTTTAAGTACTCGCTATGCTATCTGTGCATCTTCCAGCATAGAACATATAGTCACGGGTTTATGGGAAAAAACTGTATTTGCTAGAAAATGCAAATACAGGATCACAAACCCCATATGCAGAGACGTAAATGTATGAGGTTTTGCACGGTTTTGCTTTATTTGATTTTTGTTTTGCTTGGACAACAAACTTGCTGCAGAAAAGTTTGAAGATACCAAAGGGGTAATTAAAAGACGAGAATAGAAGACAAATAATAAAATGACGACAACAAATGGTTTATATAACAAATAAACATTGAGCAAAATGACCCCGCAAAAAGAAGAAAATTTGCAGAAAGTGATCGTTGGAGGAAAATTACCGACCAATTTTATAGTTTTCGCTTTGACCAGAGCATTCAAAATGTCAAGAGAAAATATATAATATGGATCATTTGCCTTATTATGAAGCATAATATTGGATTTTGAATGTAAAAGGGTGAGGGAAAAAAGGACACATTAAAAATAATGTTTACCATATTTGACACAGAGAATAGGCATAATGAAAAGTAACACAGGCCATATTTCATATAAGGTATATTTTTAAATGTTGAAATAATTTCTATTGTCCCTAGGTGTCGGATTTTTTGGAGTTATTTCTTACTGTTTTTCAAAATTTATTTGCAGGTTCAGACTATCATGATTTTCTTTGGAATTGCTCTACTGGTTTGCCATGCATTGGCCGCACCGTAAGTTATGCATAATGTTTGTGTTATTCTATGAGATTGCAAAGCGTTAAGATTGTATACTCTTTTTCTGTGAAAAAAAGAAATGTAATCAGAAGCTGTATACCGAGGGACAAGCAAAACAATGGCCACAGAAGAAAGGACGAAAGGACAACCAATGATTTGTACATTACATCACAGATAACTAACGATAGAGCAACATGAACCCCACTAAGCACGTGGCGAATGTAAAACTACTTTTGTTAGTTAGATTATTTGCATTCTTTAAGGAACAACTATTCTATGCTGTTTATTCCCTCAGTGATAAATAAATAAATAAAATATTTTTCATATACAAACTGAGTGTGCGTGTGTGAGAAGAACCGAAAATACCGTAGATGCGATACAAAAAAAGTGATCAACAAAGACAGAAAAAGAAGGACAATAACAACAAAAACTCAACGTAAACAAACACGGAAAATTAAGGATAACTAACAAGGAACCATCAAATACGGAAATAAACTCAAGTACTCCGCATGTATACATGTAGCAGTGATAAAAACTAACAAATCTATACTGTAGGTACAATCCTAACATACAATAGAAAAATTATAAAAAAGAAGAAGCAAAATCGATACCTCTAACACACAAATACACGACCATTCACATTCCTGGCTCGATGCAGGCACTTCAGTAAAAAGTGGCAGGGTTAAGCTAGTTTTCGGGACCCAAATAAAAACCGTCAGAAATAATTTTGATAGTCCAAACAGATGAGCTGAGTGATCTGTGAAACAAGGTTAATGCAGTTGTTTTTTCATAATATATTTGTTTTCGGCGTTGTGTTATTTGTTGTTAGTTCTCGTCGTTCTGTGTCTTGTGTCTTGTGCGCAGTGTTTCCTGTGTCTGGGTTGTTCATTCTCGATTGTCACTTCGGGTTCTCGGACGTTTATAACAATACTGAACACTATTAATGATATAGTTGTTCTATCCTCAGGACAACCGAGAGTCCACATGCAGCTATTGAACAACTGAATGCTGTCATCTCAAAAGAGGTCGAGAAGTTGTGGCACAATGTTGACACCAATAATGATACATTATTTGGCAGGAGTGACATGGACATTATTTTTGTTAACTACGACCACAATAGTAAGTATGCTTTTCCTCAAACAAGACACATATTTCATTTGCGGATTTCCGACTTGATTCTAAAATTATATGCTTTTTCTATATTGTTTGTATAAGAGTTAGTTCCCTTTAAGTAGGGAAAAATGTCCTCTTTCGTGCAAAGTGCAATGAAAATAAGATGGATATTTTCCATAATTTGTACAAAATTGTGATGTAGTAACTTTTGAATTTTTTAGTTGCTATAAAATATAAAAAATAACATCTGTTCCAATATCTCCAAATAATAAGAAAATTATACTCACATTCTTTGTCCTGTTCGTTGTTGTTGCTAGAATAGGTACCAATTTGTCCCGTCAAAAGGGAAAAGGTCTATTGTCGAAGTGATAATAGTTATTTATACTTTTTAAATGGAAAATACATTACCTTTTCACCAATTAAATTAAAAAAAAATCTACACCGTCAAAACAGTTTCCAAAATTAATTCGAAAATTATAGAAACAGGTACAAACGATACCTCTGAAACACATTACATATAGGTTTGACACAGGCACTTCTTTAAAAAGTGGCGGGGTTAATGTAGTTAAATGACCCCAAATTCTCACATCAACAAGTAGTGAAAATAAATGTATATGGATTTGATGACACCAAAAGCAAAATCGAATAAATAAATAAATAAATAAATAAATAAATAAAATATCGTCTGTAACACATTTGTTCTGCAATATGCCATTACGCGTACTTATTTCCGCTTTTGCAAGATTTAGGATATCATGTATTTTGTTTTTGATTTGTTTTTATTTGTGTTATCAATTGAAGTTGTAGTTGAACACACTTTGAAATATTTATCTCTTGTTAATGTCTGTGTATTGTCTATTTCTACATTTGCTTACACATTTCTACGATTCGTCCGTAAAGGGAGCTAACTGTTATAATTAAATTAGAATAATATAGTTTAATATTGGTTACCTCCCTTGACGTGTATATACTGCATCAGAAAATAGAGTGAATTTTTTTTAAGTCAAGCATTACAAAGCTTTGATATATTCTGGTTCTAAAGCAATAAACTGGATATTTAACTGATAGATCACTAGTTACATACCGAGTTAGACAATGCTACTAGTTAAACAAGGGGTTTTTGTGGTCGTGATCGTATGGTAGTTGGGTTTACAACTACCTATGTAATCAGTGCCTATCACCACTGAAGTTGTGAGTTCGAATCCTTCTCATGGTGGCGTATACTCGATCCAACTTTGTCAGATACTTGCAGCAGGTCAGCGGTTTTTTCCGGGTACTCCGGTTTCCTCCACCAATGAAATTGTCCGCCACGATATAGCTGAAATATTATTGAAAGTGGCGTTAATCATAATAACCATAACCTCCCCAATTAAAGAAAACAGAAGAACATCCATTGGAACAGCAGGTATCACATACGTTGAACGCGTTTTGTCATGCATTTTGCTCTTCCCAGTAATAAAGAAAATCCTATATTTGCAGTTCCTAAATAATGTAATTATTATCAAAACTAAAGTCCTCCTCCCTCAGGCATAGATGACCTTAGCCGATTTTGTCTATCCTGTTAAGGGCCTTTGATTTTGTTGCCCTCCAACACTTGGCTTTCTAATCTTTCGCTTTAGAACGTACCCGATGAAGGTTATTCTAGAAACGCAATGGGCGAAGCAAAGTTGATAGCTACGTTTTTATTTCAACAACTTCATGATTATCTTTCAGAGGACAATAACATTACAAAGGCTGAATTCATTAGCCAATTTACTCATAACTCGCCCGGATTAAACCCAATTGCAAATGGACTCTTTTTGGAATTTGATATGAACCATGATGACACCATTACACACCAGGACATCGACAAATACTATATGAAACTCGATACCAATGGTAAGAATACTAACAATACGAAAAATCTTTGTTTTTCCTTATGGCATACATTTGTAGAGATAAGACAAGTTTGAAAATACCAAAAGGGAATCAGAAGCCGTAAATCGAAGAAGGACAGTCAACATAATGACCAAGAAGGAAAAGGACACACAACGATCTACAAAACATTACACAGAAAACTAAAGGTTGAGCAACACGAATCCCACTAAAAATCGGGAGTGAACTCAGATGCTCCGAAAGAGTTAGCAGAAAGATTCGAAGATGCCAAAGCAAAACGATAATGAGAAAAGGTAATTCGTAGAAGGATAAACAAGACAATGACCGACAGAAAAGGGACAGAAAGACAAAAGAGTGATCCACAAAACACTACATGGAAGACTACAGATTGAGCAAAAGAAACCTCAAGTGTTCCCGAAGGGTCAGCTGTTACTGCAGCGCTAGTGGCACATATCGTATTACACCGATGATAAGTCATATATGAACATATGGACACGTCTACCAGAGAGTATTACGACGATCTTAGACAAAATTTACTCAACCACGAATGATAGGCTGCATTGAAAATATAGGATAGTAAATTGAGACAAGAGCGATATAAAGAGAATTGTTTACTTAACAAAACGTATACCACAAGCCAATAGATATGTGTAAGCTTCATTTCAACACTGTATTGATATGCATGATTAAATATGTACCATATTATAAGAAACCATCTTAATTGACGTGAAACCACAGCACAAAGACATCACATCTGCACCATCTGATGGACAACAGACGTTAGAGAAAACCGAAGGGGCAATCAAGAAATCTTGATTGTGGAACAGGCACAAGGAATATGACGGGTTTAAGCTACTTAATGAATTCATGGTATACCAATCCGTTCTTCTTCCCAACACCTACTTGTTTGTATATACTGATGATTAAATATTGTCACTGTTAATCTTATTTTAATGTTAGGCAGCTGTTGTTCCTTCAATTATATTTACTGAACAACGTCTTAGCGTTAATGTATTTTTTCCTTGCAGATGATGGAAATGTAAGCAAAGATGAGTTTAAAGATTATTTCACTAAGGTAATATCCTATATTATTATTTACAGTTCTTAAATAATGTAATTAGTATCAAATAAGGGTAATAACAAAATTACCGTACTCCGAACAATCTAACAAAGGGAAAGCCAAAACTCATTTTTTGCTCTGAGAGTTCCTGATGAAGGCTATTCCAGAAGCGCACCATGCACACCTATTAAAAATATCTTTGTTTATCAATCATGTTAGAAACAATCCTTCTAATAATTCATTTGAAAACCTGCATCAGTATCAAAGGTAGACGATACCAGGACGTTTACAAAATCAAGACAGAGAGAGAGAGAGAGAGAGAGAGAGAGAGAGAGAGAGAGAGAGTACCAGGAGAGCACCACCGATCTGCAGCAAGTCATTGACAAACTTTTTAACATAGTGTTGTACCTAGTACACATCGTCATCTTGCGGGATTCGAACTCACAACTTCAGGCGCTAATTGCTCCGTAGTTGTATATCAAACAACCATACGATAACGCCCACTGCGGCCCTTGGAAGAACTATTGCTATTAATGTAAACAAAGTATAACATTTCTGATTTTCCCCCATTGTTGCAGGTGCTGACGTTATTATTCATAATCCAAATCCAACACGAGAACCACGTGACAACGCCTGCAGCAGTCATAGGATGAAATGCCATTGGATGAACATACTATAACGATACAAATAAAGATGTCATTGTAGATTATTCTTGAGTTAAATCCTGTATTTAGTGGGGTTCGTGTTGCTCAATCTTTATTTTTCGTGTAGTGTTTTGTAGGTCATTGTGTAACATTTAATTGTGTCCTCTAGTTCAAAGTGTCCGCCGGACACTTTTACATATGTTATAGTGTCCAGCAGACACTATTTCATATTGCAATCTCTATAAAATATTGTCCGGGGGTACACTTTAACATAGGACACTATTATGTCTTACCCTAACCGTAATCCTAACCCTAAACCTAACCCTAACCGTAACCCTAATCCTAACCCTAAACCTAACCATAATCCTAACCCTAACCCTACTAAGCCTACACTAGGACACAATTTCATAGCACCGGACACTATTTCATATCGCCATTTCTATAAAATATTGTCCGAGGGACACTTTAACATAGGACACTATTATGTCTTACAATTGTCCCTTTTATCCCTTTTCTCTTGACTATCTTATTGTCCCTCCTTCTGCGACTTACGTCTGCTGATTACCCTTTTGATATTTTTGCTTATATAATAATTATTTAAGTCTATTTTCTGGTTACTGGTAACGGTATCTACTGATCGATTAAAAAAGCAGCCATCTCGATCCAAGTCGCGGGTGGTGTCCTATTGGTGGGTAGGGGGTCAGCTGATAAACTGTTGAAATCCCCTTGTAGAGTAGGCGCAAAAAACAAAAATGTTTGCCGCTACCCACCTCTCCATACTTTTCAAATGTCAGTCAATAGTCGTTGCTCTGGTCGCCCCACACCCCCTCATGTCTTTATATATTTTACATACATGTATTTTTCAACTTCTACTTGTCCTGAATTTGCATGAAAGATTTGTCTCTTGGTGTAAGAAATGTTTGAAGATACCAATTATAAAGGCCGAAGTCCTTTTAACGGTAGGCTGTCCGAATTTTCCTCCTTTCTATATTGATAGCCAAATATCTGTTCACCGGAAGTATAAAAAAAAATAGATCAATTGATATTTAGAAACGCAAAAGAAATATATTTCAATGAAAAATCCCCAATTCTTTAATTATTTACTCTATGTAAAATCGAAATAAACTTGAAATAAAATTCTAATAAAAAATCTCATTCTACGAAACTCTCGATGGAAGAGCGGCGTAGGTAAAATGAACGGAACAGCCATAACAAATCGGCTACACAATTCATTCAAAATAAAAGATAATAACTTGTACGGATCATCGTATCACTGAAATTTTAGGACTTCGTCCTTCAAACAGGTTGCCTGTCTCATATTAGGTAAACAATCAGACAATCAATTGTTTCAATCTATTGTAACGCTCTTTTGCCAGGTTCGTCACTACGCATCGCAGCTGACGCTCTATTCGATGTCGTAGTCTAATTTACAACAAATGCAATGCATTCAACTGGCAATCCTTATCTGGTCGAAAAATACGATTTTTCTGTCAGTTAACTATTTTGTAGAAAACCGTATACTGTCGAATCATGTGACCCGACTGTCAATGTTTCGCTCTGTAGAAACATTATCGTATCGAATCATTTAATCTAACTGTCAGTTTTCTTTGTTGTGGGAAACCTTGTCTAGTCGAATCAAGTGATCCTACTGTCAGTTATCTGTTTTGGGGGATTTTAGAAAATAATATGGAAAGATTGATCGTGGACCATAGTGGGCAACGTGTATGGAGAGTTCCACACTTCATGCACGCTAAATACATATTTTGTGCATTTCATAAAAGAGTAGGCGCATTGAAGGCGCTTTAAAAGACTAAATTTACTATCCCTACTGAACTATCTATGTTTTCAGTTGCAGTCAAAAGTTGTTAACCCCGTAGGCCCGTCCCACCTCTCATTTCCATACAGGCTTATACATCATTGCACTTGTTGTAGTCCAAACAACCTTTTCTGGTCAAATCATGTGATCCTACTGTCAATTTTCTATTGAAAGTTCGTGCTGTCTATTCCTTTGTTATTTCAAAATTTTAATTCATACATCTGGATTTTTATTTTCCATATTGTTTTTTTCCCATATAGGCATGTTTTGCACACTGATATAAGTACAAAACAAAGTTTAAAATATGTTCAGTGATGTGCAGCGAGACAGGCGTCATAAAACTGGACAAGAACAAGCCGGTCTTTTCGAAACGTATTATTCCTGTGCTATTCTTTCTAATTACTTTAGCACGATTTTACAGAGTCCATTACATTACTCACTATTAGCCTTTGTCTCTTCACATATTATTTGGGATTATGGTTACAGTGTTTATTTCGTGGTGGCATAAAATGAAAAACAAAAAATACCACACTGTCGGAACAGCTCCAAAATTTAATAGAAAAATCGTAGACAAAATCGATACCCCTAACACTCATATATACACATGAAAAAATTATAGCGATGCTAAACTAGTTTTATCTGCCCAAACTTTCAATAGTATTCCAATAGTCATGGGGCATGGAGAAAGAATCTGTGTATTATTCTTTATTGTCACCTCCACAGTTGTTCAGCTATATCATGAGATAATTTGTTTAAACTGAAGCCAGTCTCCCACAGGCAAAGGTAATATTAATATATTTTGACTATCCTGTTCAGACCCTTTGGTTTTCTTCCTCCCAACAATTTTGTTTATTTACTTGGCTTTCAAATATTTGGCAGTGATCGTATCTGATGACGGTTAGTCCAGTAATACGGTATTTTCGGATTAAAGCGGTTTTCAAATTGGAGGTACGATTGGCGTATCGTATTCGTTGTGTGCACTAAATTTGATATCTACTTTAAAAAAAATTTAATATCTTTTGACCATAAACGTATCTGGTGATGATTCTTCCAGAAACGTGTCTGCGCACTAAGTTAGCCTTTTCTTAAAAGTTAGACTTAAGTTTATGTTTTGCCGGAGAGAAAAGTCCGAATAGGTAGTTCCAAAAGACCAATGAAACCTCTGGTTTTGGTGAGATGTCGTGCAGATGGATATCGAAGCCAGAACCCAAGACAATAGTATTAGGAGTGTGGTCGACGACCTTAGCTACAGGTCAACCAGGCATAGGAAACACATTGAGTGTGGACAACCCTATTGCTATAATATAAGAATTTATTATATAAAGAGAGGATTGTCTGGTAATTATTTTTCTATTCTACGCTCAAAATATTTTCCTATTCTGAGCATATTAATATGGCGTTTTTCTTCCTGTGCAACCAACCGAGTGTTCATTCATTCACTCTTGTGTACTTTGCTACATTGCTCCCTAATATTCAAATACCACAATACTAGTTATATTCAAAAACAAATTCTTATTTTGGGATTAGAACTAAAACATAAAATCTACTAAAATATTCTGTTTTAATATGAATGAATCACAAATAAAGTTATAACATAATGATCCTATTACAAATAAAAAAGACCCAACTAAGCCAAAATATTTTCAGATTTTTCCTATGACACAACTTAACTTATGGATACAAAAGGAAGAATGTAATAAAACAGGATTATCTCCCCTGGTTTTATGGCATTTATTCAGAAATCTTTGACATACTTATCTGGTCACTTCATCGTAGATTTTGAGCAATGAATCTCCTTGGCAACTTGTGTCAATACATGATTGTTTAGCATAGAGCGTGTTTTATCCTGATTCAGTCTAGTGGGGGTATTTAAGATGTCATTTACCCTTTTATTCCATTCACATCCCACATACATTTGAAGACACCATGCAACTGTGAGTATTCAAACATTTAGAAAACTAATGTGTGTTTGATATATATTTTTTTATGATAGAAATCAAATATTGTCAAGCTTATTTCAACGTGTATGGAAGCGAGAAATGTAGAACAACAATACAAGCGCTGCTACTTTACTTTAACTTGTGTCTTAAGTATAATGTTGGGTAGTCTCTCATGTTCATTTACATACATATCATTGAGCACATAAAACTAGTATTATTCCGCTACTTTTTATGAAAGTGACTATGCCAAGCCAGAAAAGGTGAAGGGTCATGTATATGCGTGTAAGTCTTATCGATTTGTTCTCTCTTTCTACTATTTATCTATTGTATTTTAGAACTGTTCCTACAGCGTGGTATGCTTTGTTACATTCGTCGTCTAATAACAAGGTGCACAGCTGTTATAGTTTGACTAGATGACTAGTTCCTTTTGGCTTACTTATTGCTTGGGTTTCCAATCTTTTGATTACGTGTGTACCTGGAGAAGGTTATTCTAGTACAGTCTAAAATAGATATCTAAGATTTTATCAAATCATTGTCAAGCTGTGTCTTTTTGTACTTCAAAACCTTTTAAACTATCAAACAATCTAATGGATTTGTAGTTCAATTTTAAATTAAAGTAATGACGACTGTGTTAACTATGTTTGTACTATCATTATTGTTGATTGATTGATTGATTGATTGGTGTTTAACGTCCAGCGAGCAATTTGTTAGCTATATTCAGGACGACATTATTGTTGAAGTGAGAAGCTAAAATAAACAACTAATTAGGATATCACTAATAACCATTTTGTTGCAAAATAAGGTTGTATAATACTTTAGATATACATATATACATGTAGTATGGCTGGTTAGAAGCATTTCATCCTGACTTACCTCTTATTTCTCTTTTTCTTGTACTGCTTTATCATTTTGATGGCTTGATATTGCTTGGGTTATTTCCCTTTGTATTTTTTTCTCTATGTAAAAGATGAAAGCTATCTTTAAAATTATACATGCCAGCAAAAATCTAATTTATTTACTGTTTTATCTAAGAAAAAACTCCAATAATAACCATATAAGCAATTGTGACGAAATGGCCACAGTAAAAAGAGCAATAGACAAACAATGGTCTACAAAGCACTAAGCAGAAAACTAAAGATTCTTGGTTTGATGCATTTTTACCAGTAAGTGTCAAAAAACATTACCGAACAAAATTGATGATTCTACATGTTCTAGCTTTACGTTGGTTGCACAGTAGGTATTAAATCTCAAGAAAAAAGTTCATGCAACCATTAACAACATTCGCTCTGTCTGGGCGCATTTGTGATATCACCCTTTTATAGTGAATTATTTATTAATAGATTGAATTGACAACGTACTTTGAAAACCGATGTGTGTCTTAAGAATTCCATTTTTTCTTTAGTTCATATAACGTTGTATATGGTGAAGCATTCAATCTAAATGAATAATAATGACTTATTTTCTATATTTGATTACAATAATGGCTGATTGAGTATGCTTCATTGAATAAAGTGAACATATTGTTTTTTCATATAGTAATTCCCGTAGTTATTGATGACGATTAATTAATAAGATCTTAAATAAACTGAAACTTGCTCTTTGAAGAAATTATTAATTTTATAATCGTATAATCGTTATGTGTCACGAAGATCAAAAATATTATGTATTATGTTCAAGAAGAAGACTCAGCGTTCATTTACGACGACGCTGCTAACCCAGTTATATGTGAGGGTTGGATATTTACTCTCATGTGGACAACACCTCCATCACTGCATAACTTCACTACGAGGGGAGGTTTGGGTCACAAGACAGAATTAACCCGTCACTTATTTTATTGAAGTGTCTGTTCCAAGTCAGGACTGTGAGTGGTCATGCAAATGTTAGTTAGGGGTATCAATTTTGCTTCTTTTCTTCTACGATTTTCCTTTGGATGCTGAAATTGTGCTGATCTTGTGTAAGCTAAGAAAATTGAATCATAGAAATCGGGGATATGCAGTATGCAACTGTTAGGGCAAGTGCTATGGTGCTTAACACCACTTTTAACAATATTTCAGTTTTATCGTGGCTGTCAATTTTATTGGTGGAGTAAACTGAAGTACCAGGAGAAAACCACCAACCTGTCGCAAGTCACTGACAAACTTGATCACATAGTGTTGTATCGAGTACACCTCGCCATGAACGGCGATCGAACCCACAACTTTAGTTGAGATAATAATTGATTGCCAAGGTAGTTGTAGATCCAACTATCACACGATCACGACTACGACGATCCCACTGTAAGCCAAGAAAATTGTTAAAAATTCCCCTAAGCATTTTGACTAAGAGTTTATCTGATAAATTTTTATTAGAAACACGTCGTGCAGTCCAAATTAGATATCTACGTTTTTATTAAATATGGTTTGGGAGTAAAATATTACCATTATTTTACTAATCAAACGAAATTAAGCTAAAATATAATATTTATTTTATGAATAATTACATATTACAATTAAATCTACGTTGAAGCACATTTTACCCTTCAGGAAACAGACTGTATCCTACATCTTTACATAGGCGTGTGAATTAACTTTACATTTAAGCTTCTTGTAGGGCATTTAATCAAGATATGAATGAATGTGCTAAAATTGTCAGATATGTTTAATAGAGAATAATTCACTAAAGTCATTAGTTTGAGTGTAGTGACGTGTGGGGGCGAGGTCAGTATATACAGGTGCGTCACCAATTCTCGAGAAGTCATTTGGTTAACCTCTTTCGTCACATAAAATATTTACGATGAAAGATGGGCTGATTGTAGAATACCTATTGTATTTGTCAACTAACTTGTTATAATATGAAACTTATGGTTTACTTTTTTTTACTATAGTAAATTCATGCTTTCATTAACATAATTTTGTTTAAGGTGTCAATTAAAACGAAGGTGTGGATATACAAGTATATATGATTGTAGTATTGCGTCAATGTACTTAATACTAGTCTGCGCAAACTGTCTGTTACCCTTCCAAATGTGGTGCAAACCGTCTCTATATATTGATACCAGCTATCTAGTTCTAAAAACATTGCTTAACACTGTCTATCTCAATTATAATATTACTACAAGTCATCCAGATCGTTGTCACAATTCTGTTCTCCTCTTTTTCTCTTTTATGACTTATCACCGGATTTTGAACAAGAGTAGCACGATGTGTGCCAATAGTGAAGCAGGATATCAGAGCTCATGAGTTTCATCCTATTTTTGTATTGCTCAATCTTTAGCTTTCTATGTAGTATTTTGTCGAACATATTTTGTTGCTTTGTTTTTTTTAGCCTTGGTGATTGTATTGTCTGTCTTTCTTCGATTTACAGCTTTTGATTATCACTTTGGTAACTTACCACTCTTGTTTCTGCACACTGTCTTCTTAGTATATATATACTGTATGTGACCGATGTCATCAATATAGCCACAATCAGTGAATTTATGGGAAATATTGCATTTAATCTTGAAATTATCACTCATAAATCAGTGAATTATAAAAATTACAAAAAAAACAAACCCCAAAACGTAAGCACAACATTTTATTATATCCGGGTCATTATTTTATTTGGAACAGTTTCTACTTTTTGGTATTCATACCTATTTCGTTTTATGCATTATATTAATGCACCCTATTTTAATCTAATGTGTTTACATCTTACTAACATGTCTAAACATGCACTGGTACTGATTGTTTACTTCATATGGTTTATTGGTATCTAGCGATCAAATTGTGTAGTTTTGTCCAGCCCGTATGTGGTATTTGTATTTTGTAACATGAATGCATTCTTTTCCTTTGACCTTTTTATGGTTTATATACCATAATGTTATCAACAGCTAAGAACTATGAAATAATACACGCAGATACGAGATATTGCACACCTTAAATCTGGGTTGTGGTTTCATTACCCTCAGAGAGCCGTGAGATAATCAACGACCTAGATGTGATATTACATGGCCTCATGCTAAATCTGGGCTGTGGTTTCATTCCTCTCAGAGATTCGTGCGATATTCAACGACCTAGATGTGATATTACATGGCCTCATGTTAAATCTGGGCTGTGGCTTAATTACTCTCAGAGAGTCATGCGATAATCAACGACATAGATGTGATGTTGCATGTTTCGCGTTCGATTCTTTAACAGTTTAACTCGGAAAACCGTGGTATAAATATTACGTGTCGTAATATCGGGCCACCCATTTAGAATCATAAGAATACATTTTTGTGTTTTTTTGTTCTTTATATGACATCGTAAAGTTAATACATTTAATTCTATCGTCAAACTGTTGATTTTCATTCGTAAATCTATTAATAATATTAATGTATGCATTTAGGTCACTGGTGTCCATTTTATTATTATTTTTACATTCATTCTTACATGTTTTTAAATATATACATTCATTTAATTCTAAAGACAAACTATTGATTTTTATTCGTTAATCTATTAATAATATTAATGCATGCATTTAGGTGACTGGTGTCCATTTTATTATTACTATTTTTACATTCATTCTTACATTTTTTTAAATATATACATTCATTTTATTCTAAAGACAAACTATTGATTTTCATTCATAATCTATTAATAATATTAATGTATGCATTTAGGTCAATGGTGTCCATTTTATTAAAACAATTTCTAACATTCATTTTAACATTTAAAAAAAAAATATCTAAATTTATATGTATCGTTTTAATAATATCTTTATCGCCATCTTATATCAATGTTTTAAAACATGGATGAATCCATTCGAAGATGGAATTCCACGTTTCAATAATTAAAGAAGAAAGACTTCAGTACGTACTTATATAAAGCTCCACACATATCTATAATTTATGGGGACATTTACGCCTGTACCTTTATTGAAATACCACTCACACAATGGTATTATATCTCAGTGATTGATTGATCTTAACAACAAATTTAAAACTTGCTAATGGAAAATTAAAGATGGAATCATCCTGTCTGAGTCAACCAACTATGGCGTATTCCCACTTGTATTAGGAAAAAAAGATAATTTTGTTTCTGTCATTTTATTTGAATTTTGAAGAAGGATGTTTCAGAAGTGAACAGTCAACAATTGAACAAACTTTAACAAAAAGAGGACTAATATATATGCTTCTTACATTAAATTATTAAATCGTTTTCATTTTGTTTTGAATCTGTTCTTTTAAACATTATATGTGATCAACATTAAATTTGATAAACTTCAAACTTCGGAGTGAATTCATAAATTTGTAGAGAAAAACCGAAATTTACCTTTTTCTGATTTGTTCTTTGTTTTTGTGTTTGTGTTTTGTTTTTGTTTTTTTAATTTAATTTTGTTTTGTTTTTTCCTTTTTGTTTACTGGTTTGTTTTTTGTTTACTGTTTTGTTTTTTGTTTACTGTTTTGTTTTTTGTTTACTGTTTTGTTTTTTTTTTGCTTTGCTTTTTTATGTTCTCCTTTTTTTCCTTTTTCTTTATATATATATATATATTTACTTTTTGCTAGCTTGTGCAACAAATTTTGTCTTTTGTTTAAATAGAAGAGATATCAATATTAAATATGCAATATCAATTGGGATTATTTTTGAAACCCCTGCTGGTTGAATATTAATCATTAACGGTATTATCTAACTATACATATGTGCTTCGGGATTGATATCGTTGCTACGAAACACTGTATATATTTACCATTGACATTTACAGTTCTCTACATTATTATTAAATCTAAGCTCCACCTCTCTCACACATAAATAACCCCAGACAAGTTTTCTATCCTCTTTGGGCTATTTTTGTCATTGCTGCCAAATATTTGTTTGTTTATGTTTTTTTTTTAGCATTTTTGGCTTTCCAGTTTTTTGATATATGGTACATGATGATTGTTATTCCAGAAACACATTCTGCGAACAAAATAAGATATCTACGTTATTTGTAGGATAAATCCATTCTTTATGTACTTCTTACTAATAAAAACCTCTTCAAGCAGTGCTTTAGGGACGAAGTGAGAATTGGCAAATATATTGCAATAATGTCTGATACCAAAGGATCATAGAATTGTTCGCCAAATACCATCAATGGAAAATAAATGTATGGAAAAGGATAGCTTTGTCTTTAAAGCTGTTTTATCTCTTGGTGTAAAACATACAGCAGAACATCGGTGCCTGGAACTCAAAGAGACTGTCAAAATGTGGTAGATTTAACGGAAGTTCGAGCCACCGAAGTCGGTAATTACAGAGAGAAAAATATGTATATTATTATCGATGAAAATAAACAGTCGAATCTTAATAAGAACGTAAATTAAAAAAAGTATAAAAAAAAAGATCCAGAAGTGACAACAATAGTATACAGGCAACACATTGATGACAATACTATATATTATAAATTGTAAGCATTTCTAAAGCAAAATGGCTGGTACTTATGTATGAAATGTATTGCTCTGTAAAATTTAATCAAATCAATTTATATTTATTTGTGCACTCATTAGAAATACGAATATTCTCTCTAATGTAGCATTTTAAATTTTCCCTGTTGCTTACACTTCACAGGGTCTAAAACAAGGCGATATTAATTCCAAGTTTGGTCATGTCCCAACGAAAAGTTCATTCCACTACCGCGGATTTTGCTCTGGCAGACGACAATGAAACAGTAATTACTTTTTTCTCTATTACTTAATTTGCATATGTGTTGAGTGGTTACTAAGCAACGGAGCAGGTAAGGGTAAAAATGTCTTAATGGCTTTTCTATCCGACATTTCAATGCCAATAAAAAGAATTATTGATGCCTGTATAAAAGGGACAACCGATTCGCTTTCACAAATACTTTAATCCTATATGATTTCCCTGTTGTTGGCAAATCGAGGACATAGCAAACTTATTATGAATGTATCTGTTCATTGACACGTGAACCAAATATGAATATGTTTGACACGGTTTATGATTTCTGCAAAGAGAAAGTAAAGCCCCGCCTGTTTTATATTTTGATAGAGACATTGCTACAGGGACAATGTTATTTTTACCTGTCAGGTAATAGCATAGATGAAAGGTGTAGATACATCGACCGCCATTTATACATCCGTTCACCTGACGCTTGTTCCTTTGTCATCCGATCCGGTACGATGTGACTTGATGGATATACAACTTTCACTTTATAATGACCAAAGTGGTCATTTGTAATATGACACTGGATGGAATTAAAACCGAACTAGGACATGCTTTCATTAAAATAAGTTTAAAAGATGTCACGGGATGTACTCTGGAAATCTATCTTATTTATTTTAAAGCATTGAATTTTAATTCATCTCTCATTGGATGTAACTGATGCTTATGTAGAACATGTTTTTGGAAAATGAACCACATGGTTGTCTACTTTCTGTGTCTACCTGTCTGCACTGAAGCCTGGCTAAAACTACGACTTATGGAAAATTTAATCAGCACAAAATTTTGTTCTTTTGTCTAGTAACTGGAACCAGCAAATTTGGGTAAGTATATTCAGGCTATTTTAGTTAATTCCATATATTTATTTAAGTAAAGCCATATTGAAATTATTTACATGTACATATATGCTAAAACGTTGTAATATTATTCAATCTACTATAATATATATGTATGAGTTATACCATATTCAGGAGTCATTTGCACTTCAATGACACGTCTATGGAAACCGGCTTTACTGATTCATTCCCAAAGTATTAAATTTATGAAGCATAGTTGATTTGGGCGGGAAAAATGAGCACACATGTGTGGGAGTCAGCACATTTTTGGTCCATTCATGTTTTAATTTATTCAATTGCAGATTTACTCGTATTTCAGTTGTGATGTATGTTTTTTCAATATATGTATTTTTTTCTAAAGTCAGTCTGGATTATATTGTTCTTCTGGTCTCTATATCTACATAATGTTTTGATTTATTGGCACAAAAAAAATCAAAACCAGAAACAAGACATATCAAGGTAAATTAAAAAATACAAACAAACCCCCCAAAAAAACCAAACAAACAAACAAACAAAACAAAGAAAAAGAGGAAACAAAACAAAACAAAACATATAAAAAAAAACAAAAAAAACCCCAAAAATTACAAAAAAATACAAAAAACGCAGTCTTAATGACATGCTTCTTGTCAGTTATAAAGTTAATATATTTCAATATATAACATACAATTTCCTACGAAAATCGCACTGTGATTCGAATACAAGTAGCTGGAAAAATTATTCATGTATTATACATATATATATAAATTTACCATAATTGACTTTGATTATCCCAAATGGACCTTTTATTATTAAATGTATCTCAATTCTAGGTCATCTGATTTACTACAAGGCATTTATAATGTAATTTTTCTAACATTTAACACACTGTTTCACCGTGAAAACAAAATGAATACATGATATTGCCCTAGGCTATACATATTATATACATAGTCTGGCGGATGACCCTAGTAACTATAAAAAGTGATGGACAATGGAAATAGCCACATAATAATTATTGTATATAATTGAATTCACGCTTATTTTGATATATAGGTATCATACCTTGGGCATATCTTCTTCCATTATAGAATGTGATTTTTTTTTTATTATTATTATTATTACTATTTTTGGTTAATCCAATTGTCGTCTTCCTTTTTATTATTTTCAGTTTTTTTGCAAATAGATATCATACTTTAGGCATTTCTCCTACCATAATAGAATGTGCGTTTTATTTTTATTATTATCATTTCTATTTTTGGTTAATTATTTTGTTATTATTATTACAATTGTTTTAACTGTCGGCTTCCTTTATTTTAATTTGTTTGATTATAGGTATCATACCTCAGGCATATCACCTACCATTATAGAATGTGCTTTTTATTTTTATTATTATTATTTCTATTTTTGGTTTGTCATTAATATTTCAATTGCTTTTAAGCTGTTGGCTTCCTTTATTTTTATTTTTTCCATATAGGTGTCATATCTTAGGTATATCTCCTGCCATTATAGAATGTGCGTTTAATTTTATTATTATTATTTCTATTTTTGGTTAATTGTTTTGTTATTAATATTCCAATTTGTTTTAACTGTTGGCTCCCTTTCATATAGGTACCATACCCTAGGCATATCACCTACCATCAGAGAATGTCCTTCTTATTTTTATTATTATTATTTCCATTTTTGTTTTTGTCATTAATATTCCAATTGCTTTCACTGTTGGCTTAGTTTTGTTTTCATTTCTTGCATTTTTTGCATATAGGGACCATACCTTAGGCATATCACCTACCATTATAGAATGTGCTTTTTTATTTTTATTTTTATTATTTCTATTTTTGTGTTGTCATTCATATTTCAATTATTTTACCTTTGTTTTCATCATTTTCATTTTTTTCAACACCATAATAGTTTATTCAGTATAGCTTGTTACATTGTTACTTCATAGTCCATGCACCTCTGAAGTATCCTTGTGAACATTAGACTGATTAACCAGGGAAAGTAATGAGAATATTTAAATATTTCATAATATTTCATATAATCAAATGGTACAGGTTTCGAAAATTAACAATTTTGTGCATACTTTGAAATAAAGAACATTTCATTAACGCATCATATTCATAGATTTTAACTCTTGTTAGAAGAGAATAGATACTTTTAAGTTTTCATTAAATCATTGCCAATGTAAAGAACAGCAACAGCAACATTTTTAACATCCCCATCTACAACGAATTCCACTTCCACAGCCTGTCATCTTGCAATTCAAAGGAACAAAGATAAAGCTGGCAATAAACCAAGGTTCTACTTTATCGTCCTTATCATTAAAGAGCAACATTAAGGTGAAAAATATGGTTTAATTTTTTTCTATTTTTGCTATGAATTAATTTGTAACTTTTGTTGGAATTATATTTATTGTAGCTGTTTTTGGTTTGATTTTTCTTTCGCTTCGTTTTTGTTTTCTTGTTTGTTTGTTTTTGTTAGGTGTTTTGTTCTTTGTTTATTTATTCGCTATGTTGTTGGGCTACCCTCTGACGCTGTATTTTATTTTAATAAAATAAAGAAGATGCAACTGAGGATGAATCTTGTTCCTACATGTCAAATATCACTAAATCATGAATGTTTTTTTTGTGTGTGTTGCTTTTTTTCAAATATATTATAGTTGATGTTCATTTACACCCAAATAGTTTTGTTATTTACTGTTTAATATATACAATCCATCAGATTATAAAAATATTTTTTACAAAACATCGTAATCACATCGAAAACTATCAACACGTAGATATACTTTGTACACTCAATTTCATTAGATTGAAAAGTCAAATGATTCAAAAACTCGTTGGGAGCAAGTAAGATCTCATGTTAGAAGATAAATTAATTTTTCTTATGTCAAATGAAGAAATCCACCCCCCTTTTTTTTTTAGCAAGAACTTTATATAATATGTTTATAGAAGAAAGTATTGTTTGCAATAACATGTATTTTAGTAAATCATAAATATTTTAGGTATATGGATGTATAGTTTGACAGTGTCTCATAAGTCATATGTGGCTGGGTACTAATATTATAATTGATACAATTTTATTGTGTATGTTTTTAATTGTTTTAAGCATGTACAGATGTATGAAATGTTTTATATTGGTATGTGACACTATAATAAAATAAAGTATTCAGTATTCATTCAGTAAGCCATAGGACATAAAAGGAATATCCAAAATTGGCTGTTGTTTGTGATTTTTCTATTGGATTTTGTAACTGGTTCCGACTGTATGTTATTTTTGTTCTTTTATTTTATCAGTGAAAAAATATATACACATCACCCATTTTCCAGACATTTCATGACGACCCTAAAAGTACCTGCATAAAAAAATAAAATTGTATAGTATTCATGATGTTGAACCATTAACCAAGTAATCACCATTCATACAACATAATCAAGCATACGAAACTCGTATATATGTTTGTCTTTGCATTAATTTTAATTCTCATCTGACATGTTAGCATATACTATGAGGACTATGCAGTGCTTACTATATGGTAATGCCTTATTTGTATTTAAAATTGTCGTTTTCGAAAACAAATCGATTTTATGGGAGTGCAGTATGTATACTATGTAGTTTGATATATATATATGTCATTTAATTAATTGCCGGGCAACAGACTGGGCTTAAAACAGAAAAAAAAAAAAAAAAAAAAAAAAACCAATTCTTTAATTTTAAAAATGTTTTTGGTTTTTTTTTATTTTTTTTTTATTTTATTCGCCCCTTTTTTTTATGTTGGTTCGCCCTTTTATTTTTATTTTGCTTGCATTCTAAGAGTTTGATTCTTACTTTTCTAAGCAACACCTACATACAGTTTTTGGTTTATTTCTATTGTGACAAATAAGGCTGGCTTTTAATTATATCTGGATGAGGAATATTCATAATTTAGTTGGATTGGATTGAAGGTTTGCGCGCCATTGCATTTAAGTTTAGTTGTCCAGGACTGGGTTGCACAAACGTCAATTAAATTTAAGTCTCAATTAAAATTAATTTCATGACCATTTCAAATAAGTCTAAGTCTCAATTAAGATTTAATTCACACTTAAATTTAAATAAGGTTTGCACAGCCCAGTCCAGGTGTCTTTGATCAGAAAACACCGGGGTAGTTGAATATAGATATGCGCAACTTTCTTCCCCTAAAAATAATGCAAATAAAATAATAAATAAATAGAAAAGTTAATACTCATTTCCGATATAGTTTGAAATGTGACGTCTTCATAATTTCAACGTTTCATTGGACAAACGACCCCATAAAAGACAGTTCATGTCTCTTCTGTGGGATGTTTCACATGAAAAAGCTCTATTGAGAATACAAATTTCTGAATATTTCCAAAAAGTACTTCTGGTTGATATTTTCAGGACATGGTTATTAAAAGCTGATCTTAAAACCGTAAAATGTAAAGATTAGAGTTTTAAGAATAATCAACATCATCATCTACATCATCTACATTATACGATGCTCCTTCAATTGTGACGACTATGCATCGGCGTGAACAGACCATATATTTACTATACATCGGCGTGAACAGACCATATATTTACTATGCATCGGCGTGAACAGACCATATATTTACAATTCATCAATAAACAAAAAAGAGAAGAACAAAAAGTAACGTATTTACATATATATAAAATGGAAAACTGTTTAGATGTAGTGGGTTTGGATCTGTGATTTCAACTGATCCAAAGAAGAAATAGAGACAATATCGGGTACTCCGGTTTCCTCCACTAATAAAACTGACCTCAACGAAATATTGTTGAAAGTGGCGGTAAGGATCTAGACAGTATATACACCAATCAGTAGCATGTATAACCTGATTCAGATAATAATTACTTATAAAGGTATTCATCCGTGAAATTAAACATTGAAATTAAAATTGAAACATGGTGTTAGTATCGAAAGGGAGAATGTTTTTTTTTTAAAAAGCGAAAGTCGTAAAAATATTCAAATAATGTATTGTATAATTTGAAATATGTATGTGACATAATTATTATGCCTTATCTTATGCAACGAAGTGAAAAAAATATTTTTTCAAAAATTATTTATAATAAGAAATTTTCAAATAATGTATTATTTAAGGATCCATCGTGGTCGTGATCGTATGGTAATTGGATTTACAACGACCTGTGCAATCGGTGCCTATCACAACTAAAATTATTAGTTCGATCCTCGTTCATGGCAAGGTGTGCTCGATACAACATTATGTGATAAAGATTGTCCGTGACTTCCGACAGGTCGGTGGTTTTCTCCGGGTACTCCGGTTTCCTCCACTAATAAAACTAACCCTCACGATATAGCTGAAATATTGTTGAAAGTGGCGTTAAACACCACAAACCAAGCCAAACAAATGCATTGCTTAACTTGAAATATATATGTGACATAATTATTCTGCTTTATCCTATAATGTCTTGCTTGATGCTTTTCCTGGGAAAAGTCAGTATTCTAATACTGTGCTGAAGAAGACACGAACTAGATAAAACCCACTGATCTTAGTTTGGTTCTAATTTAAAAGTAAAATTGATCACATTGCTTACTATATATAAACTATGTCACGTAGACAACACGTTTATTCTCCAGGTGTTGATTGGATATATTGACTTGTTCAATATTTTTTCTAGTCCAATGATTCTAAAGTACTCTCTCGTACAACGAATTGCAATATGAATTACTCATCCGTGACTATAAAGTCAATGATTGATATAAAATTCACACTTTGTACAGATCGAAGGTTTATTATGAACAATTTTTAATGCAGGTATATATATTTTTCAAGCATTTCCTTCAGATAATATAATATATTTATTATTAGTAATTTCAGTATGCTAAATGTAAACATGGTGTTGGTCTGCAAATGTTTTAAGCTAATCAGTTATATTTGCAAATTCATAATGTACAAAAATAATTTGTAAAAATTCATTTGTAAAAAATAATTTGTAAAAATTTATTTATAAAAAATAATTTGTAAAAAATAATTTGAAAAAATTCAATTGTAAAATTCCATTTGTGAAATTACAACGAAAGGCTTGAAGATACCCAAGGGTTAATCAACATCCGTTAATCGATGAAAACAAACAATACATTGGAAAAACGAAAAGCAATAAAAAAAAATAAAAAAAACCAAATCAAGACAAAACCAAAACAAAAACAAAAACAAACAAACAAACAAGAAAAACAAACCAATGGTCAACAACACACTACACAGAAAACTAAAGATTTAGCAACACTAAGAAAAACTAATATGCTCTAGAAGGGTGATCAGTTCAGCTGTTCCATTGCTGTGTGCCAATGCAGTTCATGGAATATATTAATTAGTTGTCTGTGCAATCTTTTGACATTGATCGTATCCGATGAAGATTATTCTAAAAACGCATCGTGTGCACTGTTTTAGATATCTACTGTTTTATACATAATAATTTAATAATTACCCACGATAGCTATACACTTATTCAACATTCAACAGTCAGTGTGTTGCACTGCTGATTACTATTGTTTGTGTCCTAATTCTAACATAACCTCCTTCTTTCGCTTTGCTAACAAACGAGCGTGTTATCCATTCGGTATAATCTCATTAGCACATGCGCCGGTGAATGTGACTGACTTTTCCATTGGCAGCATCAATTGTTTGCGACATTTTTCGCAAGCGTAAATATAAATTACCGCCTCCCAATCAAAGTATACTACCGTATTTGTACTCTTAGACATATCAAAAGCGAAATAAATCATGGAAGCCAGAATGTGTTTTGAGTTTTAACATGGATTGGCGGATATTAGTAAATTTTATCCCTCACTTCTGGCTCGGGATAAAATACTAATATCCGCCAATCCATGTTAAAACTCCCAACACATTTCTGGCTTCCATGATTTATTTCTTATTTTTTTTTCTTCAGATCTGAAGTTTTAAATGTCCTGTGTCTTATCTCAAATATGCATTCCTTTCTAAATATATTTCTCTTCCGTCTATGTTTTTAGCATCTATATATTCCTTTCCTTTATTTTCCTAGTGTTTATATATACAATGTATATTAACACTTCTGGTCTCGTTGTATTAAACCTGATCTTTATATATAATATATTCAACATAGAATGTGTGTGGTACTATATTGGTGATTTATTTCGATAAGGACGTTGATCAAAGTGAGATCATATTTTATGACCTTGTGGTCTAATTTACATATATAGAGGCATGTGAACAAGGTCAATAATTCAGTCATCTTATCCTTGCTAAGAATGTATCATATTGATAGAAAGGTTTTCAAAATATTACCGGCAACCAGAGAAATAAGGGCTTACAATAAATTATGAAAAGAATGTTAAATAAACAAGTGAGGTCAACATTTCGACCAGTATCATTTCAGCGAACAACCACCTCTCGCCTCGATTCAGTGAATATAAAAAAGACCAAGACACATGACGTTGGCGGTCCTGGCTTGGAACAGGGCAAACATCTGACGGGCATAAACCGGTTAACGGGATCGTAATCCTCCCCTCATATATACATGTTTTGATCTGGTTGATATTGATATGTCTTGTTGTGATTTAATCCATCGTGTTATTTGGAATTATAGTGCTGTTTTGGTCTTGGTCGGTTGTCCATGTACTTTATGCTGAGATTAAGCTAGAGTGGAATACATGATAGAGAAGCATTATTAGCAAGTAACAACACAACAAAAGCAGTTCGGAATAAAAATGTAAATATCTAATTCAGTGCGCACGACGCTATTCTGGAATAACCTTCATCCTGTACTCTCAATGTCAAACAATCATTATAACAATTCATTTTAAAGAATGTTTTATCCTGCAGTCTTTTCCCTTTCACGATCGCAGTTGTCCGCCATTTTTTTTTTAATCATGAATCAGATACATCGTTTAGTACTTACAACAAAAAATTTACAAGTCATTCGTCATGTGTATTTAAAATTTCTAGGTGTACTCCCTCTAACCTATCTGACACAAACCAACAAGTACAAAACAAAGTTTACCCTGCGGCCATGATGATAATGTATGATAGAAATGCCTTTGTTTATCTGATCTTAGTTTAACCAAAAAATCATTTTTTTTTAGTATTTGGCAATTGTCCAAAATTATTTTATGTATATTTGGAGTAGACAGGTATGTTGTAGCATTCATTGCAGTATCCTTGTATATCAATAATTGATTATATTTTTGTTTTGTTTCGTTTTTTTTGTAGAAAGTTTGTATAAAACGGGATACAGATATGGTTGCATCCTGGTTTTGATGTTATAATATTATAATACATGGGTTCTTCTAGATAATATGATTTCCTTGTTCCAAATTACTGCCCAGTCAGTCTTGTCTTTTAGCGTACCCGATAAACATTATTTCAGAAATGCGTCGTAAGCACCGAGTTAGATATCTTGATTTTTTGTTATTTTGAGCAAAAATCCAGAACTTAAACAAATAAACCCTCGTAATTTGACAGCTATCTGCTGGATTCGACTGTAGATTAGTGGTCCTTATGCACCGATATCCCTATCTACGCTGCGATGTAGATTTATCTCCCTTAGATATAAAAAACATCGGCTACGCTTGGTTTTAGGCTTACCTCCCTTAGATATAAATAACATTGGCTACGCTTGGTTTTAGACTTACCTCCCTTAGATATAAATAACATTGGCTACGCTTGGTTTTAGGCTTACCTCCCTTAGATATAAATAACGTTGGCTACGCTTGGTTTTAGGCTTACCTCCCTTAGATATAAATAACGTTGGCTACGCTTGGTTTTAGGCTTACCTCCCTTAGAGAAAGGTATCATTCGCAGGGTTTGGCTGGAAGTGATGTTGTATCTTGCTTTGTTATGTTGTTTGTATTCTTATCGTCTCCTTGGAATCTTAGGGGCCGTGGTGGTCGTGACCTAATGGCAGTTGGTTTTACAACTAACTATGCAATCAGTGCCTACTAACGTTGCGAGTTCGAACCCCGTTCATATGATACAGTTTGCCAGGAACTTGCTATAGGTCGGTGGTCTTCTCCCGGTACTCCGGTTTACTCCAACAATAAAACTGACCGCCACGAGATAATTAAAATATTGTTGAAAGTGGCGTTAAACACCATAAACCAGCCACACAAACCTTATTTATTTGATCAAATTCCTATTACATCACATTATCATTAGACCATTCCTTATGTACCGGACAAAATTATTGTTGCCAAACATGTCAAGTAAACCATTCCTTATTTCCAAAACCGAATCAAGGCCACATTCCTGTTAGCAGGCATGATCATTCTACCGTTCCTTATACAGGACCAACTTTTGAACCTTAACATATGAAATATCTATACCACGATTTCCGAGTTAAACAGCTAAACAATCGAATACTAAGTGTGTGATATACCCGTTTGTCGTCTCTAGTTTGTGATAGTTTAACCGTTTAACTCGAAAAACCGTGGTATAAATGATTTGTATCATGAAGTAGTGCAATATCACATCTAGGTTGTTGATTATTGCACGGTTCTCTGAGAGTAATACAACTACAGCCTATATTCAAGGTGTGCACGATCTCGTATCTGTTTGTATTATTTCATAGTTCTCTGAGAGTAATAAAACTACAGCCTATATTCAAGGTGTGCAATATCTCGTATCTGTTTGTATTATTTTATAGTTCTTAGCTGTTGCTTACATTCTGGTATATAAACCATAAAAAGATCAAAGGAAAAGAATGCCTTCATGTTACAAGTACATTATAAATCACTACTGACTAATATATTTCACAGATTTCCTACGATGTCAACGTTTTGCTATTAAACCTATTAACTTGATTGGACTGTTTTTCTTTAAGCTTCAAACATCTTGTTAACAGTTCTGCTTATTTTGATTTCCTCATCAACATAACTAAAGCTTTATATACAAACCTGTCTTTAATTTAGTATGTTTTTTTCAACTATTTACAAGGTAAGGACGCCAAGGTACATTTAATAAATAAAAATGTGGATGTTATATTGATCTAATCAGAATATTTTACGGATGAATAAATGTTTTAGTCATCAAAATACACTTAAAATTTCTTGCACGCCTCGATGGTGGTATTTTGTAGTTAAATTTATCAAAAGTAGAATCAAATTAGCAACAGGACTACCGAATGGTTTTAACTGTGTACATTGTGTAGTGTGTATATTGTGTAGAGTGTACTACCGAATGGTTTTTACTGTGTATATTGTGTAGTGTGTGATATAAGTGTGTTTATTTGTTTTTCTTGTGTACCCTATGTTTCTCTGGATTGTCCATTTTTGATTGCCCCATCTGTATTCTCCAACGTTTATTATTTAGTATGTGTTTTATGCGTTTGTCTTGTCTAGTGTGGTATGCGCGTGTATTTTGCCGAGTGTGAGATAGACCTGTGTACGTTGCTTAGTATGTGTGCTTTTTAAAGGGTTTGTTTTTTCTGTGCATGGTATGGTAGTGTATATTGTCATTCGTGTAAATTGTTTAGCTTGTGTTTGTCTTGTCAAGTGTGTGATATATGAATGTAAATTGTTTAGTATATGCAATAAGTGTTTGTCTTGAGTAGACTAAATGTGTATTTTGTATAGAGTTTGAAATACGTGTGTGAATTGCTTAGTGCGTGTTATACGCGTTTCTCGTCTCTAGTTTGCGATATGCTCGTGTCTTTTAAGTGATTTCGTGTGTATCTTGTCTAGTGTGTTCACTGTTTGTGTGTATTGTTTCGTGTGTGAAATACGTGCATGCATACATCGTATGGAATATGCGTATGTATCTTGCTTGATATCTGATATAAGAGTGGTACTTTTCTCCGTTGTGTAATATCTAGTGTGTAGTATACGTGTATGTTGAATATATCCTCAAATGGACAAAACAATATGCCCCTTTGCAAAAAATTGAAATTTTAAACAAATCTGAAAAGAGGTTAATGAAGAAGCAATTGAATATTAGTCATTCCTACGTTTGTATGGCATAAAACATTATTAAATCCTTTGATATTTCGACAAAGAATAAGGAATTTAACGCCACGATATAGTTGTACTACTGTCACAGTTGGCGTTCAACACCAATCAATCATATAAGGAATGTACACGTTATCTTTTATGACAGTCGGATTATGATATTCCTGGTACCTGACATATCCCATGACAAATATTTCACACATGCTGAGTTTGAATCTTTAATAGCGTATCTAACAGCCATTGGTTTTTTTTTTAAATTTCTTATAGAAACGCCAGGTGAATTATTTTGCTCATTGTCCTCGAGTCCGTCTATTTTCTCATTTATTTATATTAGTTGCTAATGCTACTTTGGGTGTTGTTTTTCATATTTTGATGCTGGATAGCAAGAAACATGGATTTGATATTCATGTTGATATACCTGAAAAGATGGCACCAACCGTGAGTAGCAGGAACTGCCTACCCTTCCGGAGCACCTGATTTCCTCCTGGTTGTTAATGGGGTTAGTGTTGCGCAATCTTTTACTTTATGTGTATTGTTTTATCGACCACTGTTTGTCTTTCTGTCCTGTTGCGTTTGATCAATGCATTGTGGGTCTTTCTTCGATTCTGACTACTACTTTGGTACCTTAAAGCTTTTCTTATGATAAATGCAATCGAGTTATAGTTTTCAATAAGTCATAGTTGATGCAAACAGAAATCAACTGATTACAATTTAACACAGGCAACAAATCGGTTTTCTCGATTTAGTAATAGAACATTTTGAAGAAAATACCAAAGAGGCAATCAGATGTTATAAATAGAAGAAGTACAGACAAAATAACATAAAAAAGAAAAAAAGGACAAACAGACAAACAACGACCCACAAAAAACTAAGGATTGAGTAACACGGTCCATTAAACATAGGGCGGGGGTGCATGTGCTGGAATCTGCTTAAATTATTTATGTTGATAACATGTATAAGGAATATGCATTTGTAAATGGTTTATGGTATCTAACGCCACTTTCAACAATATTTCAGCTATTGCATTTTTTTAAATTACGATTTGTACCTAGGCCTAGTATTTCTCACTTACGTTATCGCATGCAAATGAACTTATGGCAAAAATGAATCGAACAGATTAAATATGACAACCAGTACAGTTGAATAACATTTCTCTCAGCAAGTTGCCATTATGGTCTATTGGCGGTTTTCTTCTGTGTTTCTCTTATAAGGTTGTTGCTTGAAAAAGTCAATGTTTCAGGATATTTTTCTCAGTGGGTGTCAATCTTTTATGAATGTTTATTCTATTTAAGGTTCGTTACATTGAGTATTTTCTTTTCATTGAATAGTAAGAATTGTTGAATTCCTGTCAATCACTACACCAGACAAAACTAGTTTTATCTGATTCTAACATGTAAATAGATATATTTGAAATTTGCAGTATTGAAACAATGTAAATAAGGGTAATAACAAAATTACCGAACTCCGAACAATCTTACAAAGGGAAAGTCAAAACCCATAAGTATATAAACAGACAAAATCAGTCAACAACCGGAAAACTGCGAAAACCTTAATGATCCTGACTTGGTACAGGCATTTCTAAAGAAATGGTGAGTTGAATCAGATTTTAAAGCGCCAAACCTCCCGCTTTCATTACGGCACAAATGTTCCGGTATCCAAAGAAAAATTATAATATGCCATAACCTGTTTAAACCTTTAGGTATACTTGCTCCCACAGACTATTACATTATTTGGCTTTCAAATATTTTGACTAGTAGCGTACCTGACGTAGTGCGCAATAAATTAGATATCTACGTTATGTTTATAATAAGGAAACACGTTCTATTCCAAAATGTGCTTAAACCAATCTTAGAGAACTATGATTATGTGTAAGCGAGAACGATATTCTGTCCAATTGTCTTTTATTTTTATTGTTATATGTATATTACTGTGTATATATATTTATTAAGAAACGAAAGAGTGGTTTAAACGATAAAATCGATCTAGAAGCAATGAATAAACCTGAATCCTATGCAAATTGAGCAAGACATTTTCTCATATAGCTTTATATTTTGTTTACTCAAAAGGTACTTAAGGGGGTACCATACACTACAGGGAGATAACTCTTTAAAATCAGTCAAACGTTTTGATCATATGATGTTTGTATGCAGATTTCAAGCATCTCGGTGATCAAAACAACAGAGAGAAAAGCTGCTATGTGGCTAGTGAATTTATAGCTCTGAGTCTGTTGATTGGAATTTGTTAAAATTTTGATATTTATTACAGTGGATATATTCAAACACACTGCCAAAAAAATAAGAAAATTAAACGGGCAGATCAAATTTTACCTGAAGTGTATGGTACCACCTTAAAAGAAGAATGAAACATAGGAAAGACAATAGTATCGAAACAGTTCCAAAATCCTATAGGAAAATCTTAGAGCGAGGCACAACCGATACCCCTAACTCACAAATACACGACCGCTCACGTTCATTGGTTGTTTCAAGCACTTCAATAAAAAATGGCAGAGTTAAACTAGTTTTATGGGCCCAAACTGTCCGTCTTAGTTAGACTAAATGACATAATTATATCTAATCATCAATTCTAATTTGACATAAAACCATGACAACTATTTCATTTGATATAATTGTGATGTATGATAATGAGAAAGGAATCAGATATAAAGAACATTCACCTGATCAAGGTCAAAGTATATAGTGCATTGCTTTATCTTACAATAACCGTGGGAACTTTTTTTTCATAAGAATAACATATTACTCAGCCAATTTTGGCGATCGTTTTTAGACCCTTTGGCTTACTTGCTCCTAAAACCTTTAAGATTATTAGGCTTTCCAACCTTTCGACTTTGATCGTAACTGGTGAAAATTATTGCAGAAGCGCATTGTGTGCACTAAACATTCTACGTTTTTATTAGACTAACACATACCGACGTTTTTATTAGACTAACACATACCGACGTTTTTATTAGGCTAACACATACCGACGTTTTTATTAGACTAACACATACCGACGTTTTCATTAGACTAACACATACCGACGTTTTTATTAGACTAACACATACCGACGTTTTTATTAGACTAACACATACCGACGTTTTTATTAGACTAACACATACCGACATGTTAGCTATGGTCTTAGCCTTTATCTTTCAATTTGTATGAATCCTTCATTAAAAAGTGATGAAGAAATGTAAAAGATGCTGTCATCAATGTATTTTACTCGCATGGGGAAAGTACTTGCACAACTGCATGATTTCAATAAGAGGGGATGATTGCGTACATAAGAGGCACTTTTTATTGAAGTGCTTGTACCAAGCTAGAAAAGTAAAGTGAGCAGTCATGTATTTGTGTGGTAGGGTATCAATTGTGCTTCTTTCTACGATTTTGATATTTGATTTTGGAACTGTTCCGACAGGGTGGTATCTTGGAACTGTTCCGACAGTGTGGTATTTTGGAACGGTTCCGACAGTGTGGTATTTTAGAACTGTTCCGACAGTGTGGTATTTTAGAACTGTTCCGACAGTGTGGTATTTTAGAACTGTTCCGAAAGTGTGGTATTTTAGAACTGTTTCGACAGTGTGGTATTTTGGAACTGTTCCGACAGTGTGGTATTTTAGAACTGTTCCGAAAGTGTGGTATTTTAGAACTGTTTCGACAGTGTGGTATTTTAGAACTGTTTCGACAGTGTGGTATTTTGGAATTGTTCCGACAGTGTGGTATTTTTGCTTTTCATTTTATTATCAAATACTGATGTTATAAATGTTATATATGTCGTTAATTTATTTTATTTTACTATAATATTTTTTATTATATTTAAAGAATTTTCAGCAGAATGGTGATGATTATTGTTAATATAACACATTAACAGATAACAACACCTTCAGATGAACTCGTGTGCGCTGGAAGGGTAGGGATTTATTCTACAGACAAGAGAGTCATGTAATTCTTAATTGTCATTTTTCGCACATCTTTGTATTTGAACAGTATCTGCCGCCGAACATCACTCATGATCAAAGTCAGAAATGTTATGCTTGTAACTTTAATGTTTATTTGAATGAATATAAGGCCATGAATTTAATATTCTGAAATATTAAAATGTTAAGTACGGGAAGTTATTCTAGACATTATGTCATTTAAAAATGCATATTTCTCATGAATGACATTTTGATTTATTACCGTCAGAAAATTTATTTCCAGGTTTTTATAGACAAAAAAAAAATAACGTAAAAATATTCGGAATTCTTTTCACAATGATATTTAAGTTATTATAGATTCATTTCAAAATGTGTATTCAGTTTTTTGCAACATAGCTTAAATTCATTCGGAATATTTCGAATATTTATGTTTCTTTTCGGTTGTCCCTTATGCAACCTCTCCAAGCTAACTAATTTTCAAAACAGTTTAAAGGGTCTCATTTACATTTGTCAAGGTCCTAAGGAAAATCATTAACATAATATTACACATTGTACTGAATGTCAGATACATACCATTTAGGAAACACTGCATACCAATGTGACGCATTACATAACGACCATGCTGAAGACATTCATTCCATGAACTGTTTACCCTTCCGGAGAACCTGTGTTCACCCCCGATTTTTAGTGGGGTTCATGTTACTCAATCTTTAGCTTTATGTGCATGTTTTGTAGATCGTTGTTTGTCTTTTTGTACTTTTTCCTTTGACCATTGTGTTGTCTGTTCTTCTTCGATATGCGGATTCTGATTACCCCTTTGGTATCTTCTATATCTTCTTCCAATGTGGCGGTAGTATAATTGTAAAGCAGTAGACTTTTTGACCACGAACTTGCCACCACTGAAGAGCGTTTTTGTACAGAAGCTGACATCTTTAGTTTCTTCTGTAGATAATTGTTCGTGCTTTTGTCCCTTTTCTGTCGGCCAGTGTGGTGTCTGTCTTCTTTGAATTACAGCTTGTGATTTCCCCTTTGGTATCTTTAATCTCTTCTTCCTGGTGACCAAAGCCCAGTAAAGATATCTTACAGGGCATGATAAAACAATTACCAGACGATATTTTAGCTTGATAGTATTTTTATGCGAAGCATATCCGGGACTTTAGGTATATAACTTGTAGTCAGAGTACATACGAATGAAGATAAAATGGATACCAAGAATGAAGTTTAACAAGGCTTTTAATATCACTATAATAGTAATGTATACCGTTAAACCTGTATTAAGAGGTCACCTTTGGGACAGAGAAAAAGTGGTATTTTAAGACAGGTGAACTCTTAAAAGAGGTCCAATTCATATGAAATTTTCTATGACCGGACAAGAAAAAGGTGATCTTTTAATGCAGGTGACTGATTAATAGAGGTGACCTCATGGGCAGGCTTGACTGTACTATAATTAAATATTGTTCAAAGAGTGTCCAGGTCTACAACCACGAAAACAAAACAAATCTTATAGAATTCCTTCCAAGTGAATTAATGTTTGATGCTTTCATACTAAAGTAAGGTTCCTGTTATTTATCCTGTCCAATTGTATATGTTCACGTTTTCAGTTCTTTGTTGTGATGTTCTATGTATGATTTCCGTGTAAAAATTATGTTCGATTCATATTTACTCCCGTTAAAGCTTTGTAAAGGTCCATGTTTGATTTATGTTATTTGTGTTCATTCACGTATCTTGGTGTCAAACATGATTTCCATATCCAATGATGTTCGTGTCATTTAGCACTAGTGGTACAGAAACTGCCTACCATTCCTCAGGTCACTCTCAGTTTTCAGTAGAGATCGCGTTGTTTTCGGTGTAGTCTTTTGTTACCATTGTTTGTCTTTCTGTCCTTTTTCTTTTGGCCATTGCATTGTCTCTCTTTCTTTGATGTACTGTTTCTGATTACACCTTGGGTATCTTCAAACTTTTCTTGCTTAAAAAGAAACAAAATGTAATTTCATATTTTTTTCATTTCTTTGTTTGTTTGTTGTTGTTGTTTGTTTTGTTTGTTTGTATTTATTTTGCTTTATTTTGCCCTTGTTTTATTGAGACTTCCTTTTTATTCATGCCAATCTATTATTATTATTAAATTGATATGCAACATAAAAAATAAATTAAAATTAAAAAAAGAAGACATGTCTGCTTTTTGTTTGTTTCTTTGTTTGTTTGTATTTATTTTTGCTTTTGTTGGCCTTTGTTTTATTAAGGCGTCGTTTTATTCATCTCAATCTATTATAATTATTAAATTGATATACAGCATAAAAACTAAGTGAAAATTAAAAAAAGAAATTTCTTCTTTTTCTTTGTTTGTTTGGTTGTATTTTTTCAATGTTTGGTGTTGCTTTTGTTTTATAAACACTTCATTTAATTCATCTCAATCTGTGACTTTTAGATTGATATACAACATAAAAACTAAATAAAATATAATAATAATTAAAAAAAAAGCAACAACAAGCAAACCAAATGTCTACTTTGCATTTGTCACGGTTGTAAATAAGTAATTTCCTTAACATTGATGTCTTTCTATTGGATATCATAAACTATTACAGCATTTCTATAGATAAAAACAAATGTGTAAATTTGCGGGAAAAAAATCTATTTGATTGTATTTGATGATATTAGACATCTGTCTTGTAATTACATATATATATATATATATATATAGATAATGTTTTTATGGATATGTTACATGTAGACAACCACATATTTCTCATACAAGTCAATAAACGACTCGGTTACTCGATCTTTTGTTTTATGTGTATGTTTTGTAGATCAGTGCCTTTTTGGACTTTTTCGTTTGGGCATTAGGTTGTCTATTCTTCCTCGATTTATGAATTCTGATAACCTTCGGGAACGACCATTTAACATGAAGGGTGGGGTATGGTTTTTTTCTAAGAAAATATTCTGATTCCCAATGTTGCTGAAACAAATATTCTGATTTTGGTGGAGGAAAAAAAATAATCTGATTCAAAGTTTTTGTCATATAGCCTAAAAATGTTGTATTCTGGAAATAAAAGTATGTTTAGATTTCTTATTGTATATATCACATGCACTTTTAGTCCAGAGTTAAAAAATATAGGAAAATATATTCAGAATATAAAACGTTAACGTTAAGTAATATTGTTAATGAAGACAGAACTTTAATAGTAATTATAACAATTATTGAAATTTTATATAAATTTCATGATCAAATCATTTCACTTAGAAGGGAGCATTGAGCCTGTAAGATTGGTTTACCCCCTCCATTCATTTTATTGAAGTGCCCATGCTAAGCCAGGAGAGTAAGTTGTGAATGTGTGTTTGGGGTATACATTTTGACTCTGTTTTTTTGTGATTTTTCCATTATATTTTGGAACAACTGTTCCTACAATGTGTTAATATTGAGTTTTTCAGTTTATTTCATTTCTCAGATGTGGGAGTGGAAATGTTTTCTAGATAATTGTTATTGTTATATTGATTCCATTAAATGCATTAGATATATAACAATAAGTAAAATGGTTACACTTTGTAAATTAGAAGAAATATTCCAAAGGTATTTATTCTCAAAAAACATGTTTCTTTGTTTGTTGCACACACATTGACTGCAAGACATCTTGCAATACTTGCAGTGACATTTTACAGATATTAAATACTTTTCAACCCGTTTTTAATCTGATATTGATTAAAAATAAATTCATTCATGCATATTATTACTATTATTAAGATAAAATAGTATCCCAATTTTCATATTAAATATACATAATTTTTTTCCATACCAATGATTTCAATAAAGATCAATTATCCTGGTATATCCTGGATCTAAGGTATATAATAAACTAGCATTGAATATTAAAACCTTTAAAAAGTTTTAGTCTTTTCAAATTGTCAATTACAACCACTTGCATAATCTTCTTCTAGCTATTGAATGTATTCAATATTGGTAGAAGTAGACGTATGCCACGGATCCGTATAATCTAAATAATATTTCATGTCCAGATATTGGATGTATTTGTATCCCTTTCAAAATAAAGATTGAAGATTGTCTGTGCTGGTCGTCCTCTTTAGCATTTTCAACTATATCAGTACTTTCAGACTTAACGAGGAGGACAACATATACTTTTCTGGCCATGTGGACTTTACATTATAAATGGACATTAGGGCGTAAACACACACCAGTAGTATATTAGAAGTCAGCTACCTTAAAATGTGGTCGCCCCCGCCCGGATAGGTTCTATATTATAGATACTTACTGTTCAGATATAGTAGGGCTAAGGTTAGGGTTATGGTGTTTAATGCAACTTTCAACAATATTTCAGCTATATCGTGGCGGTCAGTTTTATTGGTGGAGGAAACCGAAGTACACGGAAAATCCACCTATCTGCCGAGAGTCACTGACAAACTTTATCCCATTTGTAAATAAACGTAATGTTTAATAGGTCTCCTGCATGGTGATATACTTACATTAGTATATCCTCAAAACAATTCTAAATGCATAGTTCTAATTAAATTTAACACATGCAGCAGATTTTAAAGAAAATATTTTAAAAAAATCGTACATATCCCATATATGTATATTGTGTAGTTATTTATATATTCAGCAAATAGGCTTTTTTATGATTAATTTTATCCTTTATCTAATTTGTTAATGAAATTGCATACCTATTTTTGCTGGGAAATGTATGTTATGCCGAATATCCATCTTCAAACCAGTCGATATTTCAATATGTGATTGGCATGGTATTTCCTGACCCGGATATGAACGTATTAAGGAGAAAATTTTAAAGAATATCGAATAAAGGTCTTCAGGCAATGATTGTCCAAACGCAATTCTTGTGCTATTTGATCCAAGAACTGTGTCTGGACATCAGTGCTTGTGACGTCATCGACAGGAGCATGAGACTAAAAGCAGACGACCAGCTTGTCAACAAACAGCGACTGGAGCAAATGTAATGATTGAATTACGCCATCTTGTTTTCCATCGGACACATTTGGTGTGTAATATTTCAGGTGAACCCTACATGTTTTCTTCATATCTTTTATTAGTGTTTAATTGCTTTTTGTTAATGTTTGTTTTTACCATGGAGTGATGAATCAAAGAAAGAATATTCTAGAGGGATTTGTAATCTTCAAAATATATCTAGTACGCATTCACAAGATCTGATTAATTCATTATTATTGTCAGTGCCAATTGCTCCTAGCTGTCTAATATTGATTGACTTTCAAAACATATTTATCAAGTAAAACGCCTCCTTTATTTAATGAAAGTTGTATGTATATAAATATACATATCATGTAAGGGCTGTATATATTTTTGGTCAAATTTTACTTTTTACCTGTTATTTATTTGCATGACATAATTTGGAAAATATTTATTTAAATATATAATTGCATAAATAATTCACTATTTCCCTATTTTTGCACAATATTAATTCATGATGTTATTCAATCGTATGGTAAATTGCATTACCCTATACTTCATAAATATGTTTTAAAATAGGACAGAAATATGTAAAAATATATGAATGTTACTGTAACAGAGAAATCAAACAAACAATCAAACAAAAACTAAATGGATAAACACAAATTAAAAAAAAAAAAAAAAAGAAAAAAATAGGAAAAGAAAAACACACACAACCACAACAGAAAGCAAAAACAAAAACAAAACTAACACATAAAATAAAAATTAAAAAAGAAAAAGAAAAAAGAAAGATAAGATAAAAAAATACAAAAAAATACAAAAAAACAAACAAACAAGATAAATCAAAACATAGGTAAAACTACAGAGAAAACCGAAGGGTCAGTCAAGAATGCATGGACAATTCAGAGGATGAGCAGCATAAACAAAGGTGTGATAAATTACAGACATAAATTAATTTGATATTTATTTCAGCATATGCAAGTATTTTTTTGTGATTTTCCAGAAAATCTTTCTTTCAACGATAAAAAGTCGTTTTTATATTCAGAAATTTATCTTTTGCAAAATATTTATTTTACTGCTAATATTTTTTGTGTGTCATTAAATAAAACATTTTCTTGACCTCCATTGCAAAATAATTTCTGATGAAAAGGAACCTTCGATATATTTTATAATGTGGTAAGATTAATTCCTACAGTACCTGGTCAGTTCTATTTATATCTTTATTAATATTTTTCAAATATGTTTTTCTTTATGGTGATATGTAATTTTGACATGGATTGTTTTGCTCCTCTGCATTTCAGAAAATAAACCTTACTTTTAATAACTTTAAATTTTTATATTATTTTCATATTTTCACTACAAATTTTTCATGTTCATATTGATATGTATTTTATTCTTGTTTACATTTCAGAATGTAGAGCTTAATTTGTTAAAATCTTGTAGCTTGTTATTTCATTTTGAGATTTTGACTGCACATTTTCCATGCATGTATGCTACTTAAATCAACAGGAAAATATCACCTACATGTGATAAATCTTAAGAATTTTGAATTTGAATTTTGGTGTTTAACGCCACTTTCAGCAATATTTCAGCTATATCATGGCGACAAGTTTTAGTGGTGGAGGAAGCCGGAGTACCTCGAGAGAACCACCGACCCTGGGCAAGTAACTGGTAAACTTTATCACTTGCGGCTGCGAGTCGAGTGCACCCTTTTTGCAATTTACGAAGCTGGGTGCGAACCCACGCCGTATTGGTGATAGGCTTGTATGAGCTGTTAGATCCAGCAAACTAACTCATTGAGCCACCCGGGTCCCCTATAGATCTTAAGAATAATGTATGAACAATATTGACAAGACGCATTTACATTACAAAGCCTTTATTCCATTTCGTTTCATTGTTAAACTTAAGCACCAGGCCAATACAATAATAACACTCTCCTGGTACTTTACAATTGGACATAAAAACAAGGGCAATATCAGAATATCACTCTCCTGGTATTTTACAATTGGACGATACAACCAGGGCAATACAAGAATATCACTCTCCTGGTACTTTTACAATTGGACAATAAAACCAGGGCAATACATGTATATCACTCTCCCGGAACTTTACAATTGAACATAAAAACCAGGACAATACAGGAATATCACTCTTCTGATACTTTACAATTGAACATAAAAACCAGGGCAATACAAGAAAAAAAGAATATCACCCTCCTGGCACTCTACAATTGGACATAAAAACCAAGGCAACACAATAAATAAAGGTAATAACAAAATTACCGAACTCCGAACAATCTTACAAAGGGAAAGTCAAAACTCATAATTATATAAACAGACAAAATCAGTCAACAACCGGAAAACTGTGAAAACCGTAATGACCCTGACTTGGTACAGGCATTTCTAAAGAAATGGTGGGTTGAATAATATAACTCCCCTGGTACCTTGCAATTGGACATAAAAAGCAGGGCAATAGAAGAATATCACTCCCCTGATACCTTGTAATTGGACATAAAAAGCAGGGCAATAGAAGAATACCACACTCAAGGTACCTTACAATTGGACATGAAAACAGGAATACAAGAATATTACTCTCTTATTACTCAGACTTAGAGACCAGAATAATTAAAAAAATTCAGTTTCATGTTAATTATGATTATAATTACAAATCAGAGCCACACCACTATCTGATGACCTAACATTAGACTTAGAAACCAAAACAATGCAAGAATATCACTCTTCTAATACTTTATTTTATACTTGCAAATCAGAACAATACAAGAATATCACTCTCTGAGCACTTTAAATTAGAATTGGAAACCAGGTAAATACAAGAATATCACTCTCAGAGCACCTTACAGTAACATAAGAGATTAGTCCAATTCAAGAATATTACTCTACCAGTACTATCTGTTACATCTAGAAGCCATGACAGTACACGAATATCACTCCTTATAGTGCTTTAACCTAGATTTAGAAATCAGGCCAGTGCAAGATTTTCACTCTCCTTGCACTTTAATTTGACTTCAAAACTAGAGCCATGTATGAATATCATTCTTACATTGCTTCATATTTGACGTAAAAACCTGAAAAGTACAAGAATATCACTCTTTTAGTACTTTAAGTGTGACTAGGAAACCAGAATAACATAGAGCTAATACTTAAAATGCAAAGTATGCATTGGAAGAATATCAATGTCCTAGTATTGTACTTTGTTAGATTTAGAAACTAGGACAAAACAAAAGTATCATTCTGCTAGAACTTAAATTATACCTTAAATTATATTTATAAAACATGTCAATACAAGAATATCACTCTTGTAGCATTTTAAGTTACACTTATAAACCAGGGTAATACAAGAATATTACTCTCCTAAGACTTACAGCTGTTCGTAAATATTAACATGTGATTATGAATGGCCCATGGAAACTTGTTCTAATGTACAATTGTTTACCCATATCCAATGTCTTATTTATAATAAAAAGCCTCTTTGGTCAAGTGGTTGTGGTCGTTACTGTCTCACCACAACCCTTACATCAATATTATGGGTTTGCACCTCAATGGACAATCCAGAGAAACTGGCAACATTGGGTACACAAGCCACAGGACAAAGACAAACAAAATAAAATAAAGCATTGCTATATGCAAGCAAGCACGGTTTTGTTGTTGTGGTCAGTGTTGCTCATCATTTTTGTGGTGTCCCATTATGTGTCTTACGTTCTGAGTTCCATGTTGTGGTGTCCGCTACGATTTCAGCATAAAAACAATGTTCGGTTCGTCTTTAGCTCCAGTTGTTTGTAGGAGGGGTCATGTCTTATATACGTTACTTGTGTTTGTTTGCGTATAGTGATGTTCAAGACATATTGTGTTGTGTTTTTGTTTAGTTTGTCTACGTCTTGTGTGCACTATGTTGCCAATTTCTATGGATGGTCCATTTTTGAATTCTCCTCCGGTTTTCTCTAACGATAACTAAATATGATTGAACACGTCGCTTGATTCAATGTTTTTTTTATCCACCAGTAGTCAGTGATCCGCCACCAACATGGTTAGTGAGATATATTTACTGTTGTAATTTACGGTTGATAAATAATGTAATTATTATTAAAGCCAAGGTTAATACCCCCAGGCATGGGCCCGGTGGGCTCAGTGAGTTAGGTAGTTGTAGGGTCCGGGTGGCTCAATGAGGTAGGTAGTTGTAGGGTCCTGTGGGCTCAATGAGTTAGGCAGTTGTAGGGCCCGGGTGGCTCAATGAGGTAGGTAGTTGTAGGGCCCGGGTGGATCAATGAGGTAGGTAGTTGTAGGGCATGGGTGGCTCAATGAGTTAGGTAGTTGTAGGCCCGAGTGGCTCAATGAGTTAGGTAGTTGTAGGCCCGAGTGGCTCAATGAGTTAGGTAGTTGTAGACCCGGGTGGCTCAATGAATTAGGTAGTTGTAGGCCCGGGTGGCTCAATGAGTTAGGTAGTTGTAGGGCCCGGGTGGCTCAATGCGTTAGGTAGTTGGATTACTTAGCAACTCATACAAGCCTATCACCAATACGACGTGGGTTCGCGCCCGGCTTTATAAATTACAAAAAGGGTGCGGTGCACTCGACTCGCAGCCGCAAGTGATAAAATTTACCAGTTGCTTGGCCATGGTCGATGGTTCTCTCCGGGTACTCCGCCTTTTTCCACCACTAAAACTGGTCGTCATGATATTGCTGAAATAATGCTGAGAGTGGCGTTAAACACCAACAATTAAAAAAATTAAAATCCGCCAGGCATATCGGATTTTATCTTTTAGTTTAGCTTGCTTGCTATATTCGTGATAATACCACGTGGAACTCCAACGAAACATGTGCACCTCCTTATCACTTTTGGAATTGGATTGCATGGGAAACGTAAGTGAGCAACGAAATAAATGACTAATAGCAGTATTTTTTATTTGGTGTTTAAATTACATACTGATGAGCAACTATATAACAGAAACTGTTGTTTTAAACATATACAGAACATACATCAAATTACAAACATTTAGACATACAATATGCATGTTATATATTTATTATCTGATTTCTTGGTGTGTCTTCATATTATACAAAATATATTATGTACCATGTTCCCATCACCCTTTTTCACTTAAATTTGGATGGATAACACGTGGAACTTAAGTGAGCGATCATAGTGTTTGGTGTTTTAATGACATACAGAACACACATCATATTGCAATCATTTAAACATACAAATCATCCCATTATGCATATTTAAAATTTGATTTATTGGTGTTTTATCATATTAGACAAAATATGTTATGTACAATCGACTTGAGAGTCTTATTTCATAAACATTATGATGTATATAATATGTTCTTCTTAAGTATGCAAGGTCAAAATGAGGGTAAAATAACTTTTTGTCAGATTTGGTTTCATAATTTTTCATAATAGCATGTATTCATAGAGAATTCCGCGTATTATGGTTAGGCTAAATTTAGCACATTTTATGCATATTTTGTACTTTCATAAAGGACTATGAGAATAAAAACTTGTGTATTGTACAAGGTGAGTCTTACACTATTATAGCAACCATTGAAATTTCTGCACATAATATTTACTCTGAATGACACTCTACAATTCAAAGTCGACAGATCTTAATACCTGCCATATATGTTGTGGTTCATGTAAATTTGCATGACATTTCTATAATTTAATTTTGTCCTTCCATGATATTATCCAGGAAAGCATTTTTCATTGACCAATGAACCATGGTACTTTTGATCGTTTGAAGGATTATACCCGCATGGATAGAGAGCTTGGTTTGGTTTTGATGGGTGTGAATAAGTGTATCAAAGTTAATTTGCATTCATATAGAAAATCTTGTATAAAGATGTTTTAAGGAAATGATCCATGCATTATCCATGTGTGAGTGGTTTCATGATGTTTTCTATGAGATAAAGTTGAGCACCTGAATTCACCCCCTGTTTTTGTATGGTTCGTGTTGATCAATCTTTAGTTTAGTTTTCTGTGTGGTATTTTGTAGATCCTTGTTGTTTATTTTCTCCCCTTTCGTTGACCATTATAATTTCTGACCCTCTTCGTTGTACGTCTTCTTATTATATATATCTATGTAGACCATTGTTGTTTATTTTCTCCCTTTTCGTTGGCCATTATAATTTCTAACCCTCTTTGATGTACGGCTTCTTATTATATATATCTATGTAGACCATTGTTGTTTATTTTCTCCCTTTCGTTGGCCATTATAATTTCTAACCCTCTTCGATGTACGGCTTCCTATTATATATATCTATGTAAATCATTGTTGTTTATTTTCCCCCTTTTCGTTGACCATTATAATTTCTGACCCTCTTCGATGTACGTCTTCTTATTATATATATCTATGTAAATCATTGTTGTTTATTTTCCCCCTTTTCGTTGACCATTATAATTTCTGACCCTCTTCGTTGTACGTCTTCTTATTATATATATCTATGTAGACCATTGTTGTTTATTTTCTCCCTTTCGTTGGCCATTATAATTTCTAACCCTCTTCGATGTACGGCTTCCTATTATATATATCTATGTAAATCATTGTTGTTTATTTTCCCCCTTTTCGTTGACCATTATAATTTCTGACCCTCTTCGATGTACGTCTTCTTATTATATATATCTATGTAAATCATTGTTGTTTATTTTCCCCCTTTTCGTTGACCATTATAATTTCTGACCCTCTTCGATGTACGTCTTCTTATTATATATATCTATGTAGACCATTGTTGTTTATTTTCCCCCTTTTCGTTGACCATTATAATTTCTGACCCTCTTCGATGTACGTCTTCTTATTATATATGTCTATGTAGACCATTGTTGTTTATTTTCTCCCCTTTCGTTGACCATTATAATTTCTGACCCTCTTCGATGTACGTCTTCTTATTATATATATCTATGTAGACCATTGTTGTTTATTTTCCCCCTTTTCGTTGACCATTATAATTTCTGACCCTCTTCGATGTACGTCTTCTTATTATATATATCTATGTAGACCATTGTTGTTTATTTTCTCCCCTTTCGTTGACCATTATAATTTCGAACCCTCTTCGATGTACGGCTTCCTATTATATATATCTATGTAAATCATTGTTGTTTATTTTCCCCCTTTTCGTTGACCATTATAATTTCTGACCCTCTTCGATGTACGTCTTCTTATTATATATATCTATGTAGACCATTGTTGTTTATTTTCTCCCCTTTCGTTGACCATTATAATTTCTGACCCTCTTCGATGTACGTCTTCTTATTATATATATCTATGTAGACCATTGTTGTTTATTTTCCCCCTTTTCGTTGACCATTATAATTTCTGACCCTCTTCGATGTACGTCTTCTTATTATATATATCTATGTAGACCATTGTTGTTTATTTTCTCCCCTTTCGTTGACCATTATAATTTCGAACCCTCTTCGATGTACGGCTTCCTATTATATATATCTATGTAAATCATTGTTGTTTATTTTCCCCCTTTTCGTTGACCATTATAATTTCTGACCCTCTTCGATGTACGTCTTCTTATTATATATATCTAAGTAGACCATTGTTGTTTATTTTCTCCCCTTTCGTTGACCATTATAATTTCGAACCCTCTTCGATGTACGTCTTCTTATTATATATATCTATGTAGACCATTGTTGTTTATTTTCTCCCCTTTCGTTGACCATTATAATTTCGAACCCTCTTCGATGTACGTCTTCTTATTATATATATCTAAGTAGACCATTGTTGTTTATTTTCTCCCCTTTCGTTGACCATTATAATTTCGAACCCTCTTCGATGTACGTCTTCTTATTATATATATCTAAGTAGACCATTGTTGTTTATTTTCCCCCTTTTCGTTGACCATTATAATTTCTCACCTTCTTCGATGTACGTCTTCTTATTATATATATCTATGTAGACCATTGTTGTTTATTTTCTCCCCTTTCGTTGACCATTATAATTTCTGACCCTCTTCGATGTACGGTTTCTTATTATATATATCTATGTAAATCATTGTTGTTTATTCTCTCCCCTTTCGTTGGCCATTATAATTTCTCATCCTCTTCGATGTACGACTTCTTATTATATATATCTATGTAGATCCTTGTTGTTTATTTTCTCCCTTTTCGTTGACCATTATAATTTCTGACCCTCTTCGATGTACGTCTTCTTATTATATATATCTATGTAGACCATTGTTGTTTATTCTCTCCCCTTTCGTTGGCCATTATAATTTCTCATCCTCTTCGATGTACGACTTCTTATTATATATATCTATGTAGATCCTTGTTGTTTATTTTCTCCCTTTTCGTTGACCATTATAATTTCTGACCCTCTTCGATGTACGTCTTCTTATTATATATATCTATGTAGACCATTGTTGTTTATTTTCTCCCCTTTCGTTGACCATTATAATTTCTAACCCTCTTCGATGTACGTCTTCTTATTATATATATCTATGTAGACCATTGTTGTTTATTTTCTCCCCTTTCGTTGACCATTATAATTTCTAACCCTCTTCGATGTACGGCTTCCTATTATATATATCTATGTAAATCATTGTTGTTTATTTTCCCCCTTTTCGTTGACCATTATAATTTATCACCCTCTTCGATGTACGGTTTCTTACTATATATATCTATGTAGACCATTGGTGTTTATTTTCTCCCTTTTCGTTGACCATTATAATTTCTAACCCTCTTCGATGTACGTCTTCTTATTATATATATCTATGTAGACCATTGTTGTTTATTTTCTCCCCTTTCGTTGACCATTATAATTTCTGACCCTCTTCGATGTACGGTTTCTTATTATATATATCTATGTAAATCATTGTTGTTTATTTTCCCCCTTTCGTTGACCATTATAATTTCTGACCCTCTTCGATATACGACTTCTTATTATATATATATATGTAGACCATTGTTGTTTATTTTCTCCCCTTTCGTTGACCATTATAATTTCTAACCCTCTTCGATGTACGGCTTCTTATTATATATATCTATGTAGACCATTGTTGTTTATTCTCTCCCCTTTCGTTGGCCATTATAATTTCTAACCCTCTTCGATGTACGACTTCTTATTATATATATCTATGTAGACCATTATTGTTTATTCTCTCCCCTTTCGTTGACCATTATAATTTCTGACCCTCTTCGATGAACGACTTCTTATTATATATATCTATGTAGACCATTGTTGTTTATTTTCTCCACTTTCGTTGACCATTATAATTTCTAACCCTCTCCAAAGTACGTCTTCTTATTATATATATCTATGTAGACCATTGGTGTTTATTTTCTCCCTTTTCGTTGACCATTATAATTTCTAACCCTCTTCGATGTACGTCTTCTTATTATATATATCTATGTAGACCATTGTTGTTTATTTTCTCCCTTTTCGTTGGTCATTATAATTTCTAACCCTCTTCGATGTACGTCTTCTTATTATATATATCTATGTAGACCATTATTGTTTATATTCACCCTTTTCGTTGGCCATTATAATTTCTGACCCTCTTCGATGTACGGCTTCTTATTATATATATCTATGTAGACCATTATTGTTTATATTCACCCTTTTCGTTGGCCATTATAATTTCTGACCCTCTTCGATGTACGGCTTCTTATTATATATGTCTATGTAGACCATTGTTGTTTATTCTCTCCCCTTTCGTTGGCCATTATAATTTCTAACCCTCTTCGATGTACGACTTCTTATTATATATATCTATGTAGACCATTATTGTTTATTCTCTCCCCTTTCGTTGACCATTATAATTTCTGACCCTCTTCGATGAACGACTTCTTATTATATATATCTATGTAGACCATTGTTGTTTATTTTCTCCACTTTCGTTGACCATTATAATTTCTAACCCTCTCCAAAGTACGTCTTCTTATTATATATATCTATGTAGACCATTGGTGTTTATTTTCTCCCTTTTCGTTGACCATTATAATTTCTAACCCTCTTCGATGTACGTCTTCTTATTATATATATCTATGTAGACCATTGTTGTTTATTTTCTCCCTTTTCGTTGGTCATTATAATTTCTAACCCTCTTCGATGTACGTCTTCTTATTATATATATCTATGTAGACCATTATTGTTTATATTCACCCTTTTCGTTGGCCATTATAATTTCTGACCCTCTTCGATGTACGGCTTCTTATTATATATATCTATGTAGACCATTATTGTTTATATTCACCCTTTTCGTTGGCCATTATAATTTCTGACCCTCTTCGATGTACGGCTTCTTATTATATATGTCTATGTAGACCATTGTTGTTTATTCTCTCCCCTTTCGTTGGCCATTATAATTTCTAACCCTCTTCGATGTACGACTTCTTATTATATATATCTATGTAGACCATTATTGTTTATTCTCTCCCCTTTCGTTGACCATTATAATTTCTGACCCTCTTCGATGAACGACTTCTTATTATATATATCTATGTAGACCATTGTTGTTTATTTTCTCCACTTTCGTTGACCATTATAATTTCTAACCCTCTCCAAAGTACGTCTTCTTATTATATATATCTATGTAGACCATTGGTGTTTATTTTCTCCCTTTTCGTTGACCATTATAATTTCTAACCCTCTTCGATGTACGTCTTCTTATTATATATATCTATGTAGACCATTGTTGTTTATTTTCTCCCTTTTCGTTGGTCATTATAATTTCTAACCCTCTTCGATGTACGTCTTCTTATTATATATATCTATGTAGACCATTATTGTTTATATTCACCCTTTTCGTTGGCCATTATAATTTCTGACCCTCTTCGATGTACGGCTTCTTATTATATATATCTTTCATGTCTTCAAACTTTTCTTAATTGCATAAAATATAACGAGTTACACTTCAGTTTTATTATATACGCTTTTATGCCTTTGTAGTTCAATTATTCTGTACTAGAAAGCTATTCGATATTTTGGGTTCAGTTCACCCATTCTCTATCCATAGTTCTCGTTCCTGCTACGCTACACTCCATTTCTGTCAACGCCCATTTTACAAGATTTTTGTAAAATTTAGAAACAGTAAAAAAATGTACTTTAAATTGTTTTAATTATTGTAAATATCAATAAAGATGAAAATAAATCACTCATTTCAAATCAATTCTCTCTAAAAAATGATTTGTGATCGTTTTTAACTTTTTAATTTTTACCTCCGCAAAATAGTTCTCCAAGAAATGGGGGAACAATAATTTTTAAAAGAGAATTGATTTGAAATGAGTGATTTATTTTCATCTTTTTTATATTTACAATAATAAAACAATTTTAAGTACATTTTGTTTTACTGTTTCTATATTTTACAAAAATCTTGTAAAATGAGCATTGACAGAGATGTTGTGTAACGTAACAGGAACGACAACTCTGGATAGAGAATGCAGATCACCGTCTGCGCTGTCCAACAAAAAACCAAGCATTAATTGAACTTGCTATTGCATAGTCCATGTATATGTTGTAATATTTTTTTGTGCTTTTTGGGGGGCTTTGCAGATTTTTTTTATCGTTTGTTTATATATGTGTTGCCGTTGGAGATCCAGTTATCAAGATGGGAGGGTTTGCATTCCTTTAAACAATTAACCCCAACATATTTAGCCAGGACCTGAATCTCGACCGTCGTATGCCGTTGTCTTTTTGTGTTCAGTGAGATACGTTTGTTCGTTTTATTCGTTGATGCAACATTGAAGATACATATTCCCGCTTTACTCATGAATTTTATTTCAATTGCGGAACACAAATTTAAAAAATACAAACAAAAATAGACAACACCGTCAAAAGAGTTCCAAAGTCCAATCGCAAAATCGTAGAAAAAGAAGACAAAATCGATACCCCTAACACACATATGTATCGTCACGGTATGTGTTTTCGTATGTCATATGTTTTCGTATCATCCATTTTATTTTGATTTCCACAGTGCACGCGTTATTTTTGACGTGTCTTCCGGTTTCTGTTTCTGGAACGTAAACAGGACTCCAACGTGACATCTGTCAAAAATGTTCAAGGTAGCTTTTAAAGACGTAAGTACCAAAAATAGTGAACCTACCTACTGAACCATACTTTTTGTAATGTTAAAAATTTACTTCATTTATAAAGTAGCTGGAAAAAAATCCAGAAGAGCTATATCAAATTGAACTATGTCGTCTGACTCTCAGACACCAGCTCTTCCTGTCATGTGACTGTCATGGGGTCACTGATCGTATTTGTAAACAAAAGAGCTGACTGAAATGTGCCTGTTTCTTAAATAAAATACATGTCACCTTTCAGTGCGTGTGGTTTCAGCACTAAAAAAACATCAAAAGTAAACACAATTTTGAAAGTGGTCATTTTCAAACATTCTGTTATTTTATTTAGATGTAGTATGATTAGTAGATGGTCAGAACCATGAAATTATAAAACCAACCATTTCCGGATTTTATATTCGTTTCCATCCCGTATATTGGCCCTGTTTTTACTACATACGAAAACAGGTGACGCCATTTTACTGACGGCAAAAGTTGCCAGATAATCGGGGGTATATTAAAATACAAGAATGGCTTTTAAAATAATCTTATGTACAAAGAAATATTTAACTAGCCATTCTTTGTGAAAATTCCAATCGTCATATGAATGAAGGGTTAACACTATTAATCGCTATATCGGAAAATCGATAATGGTACGAAAACCCATCACACGATGCTAACTTGTAGGACATGTCTAGACACAAACCACTTAGTGAAACGATGCGGTTATGCAGGTGGGTGTTTTCCACATGTAAGTAAATGCCAAGCCTCATTTATAACTGGGGCAACAACGTTGCTATAAATAACGCTCTAATCCTGAAAATTATGAATAATATATTAGATCTTGATGACAAAGAAGTGAGAGCATAAGCTATATCCATGTCGAGTGCCAAGTCGACATGCACGTAGATCAAACAGATGCCATGTTGATTGGCCTACGATTTCACCTTTGACTAAAACAGATAAAGCCGACAATGTTCGTCTCTCACGAAACGTGACCAATCACTCGTAATGAGCTGTAACTCGTTTGTATCAGTTACAGAGACAAAGGTATGACATTTCCGAACACGTAAGCATGTATTACCGTCTCCTCAACCGGATGTTAGTCAGGTATTTATACAAAACTAACAACCAACGGGTAAAACTAAAAAGAGAACGTACAGCATAATAATAAGGAAGCAATCATAACACCTTTTCAGGTAATAGAGGGATTGGTAAAGCTAGAATATTGTTTTTTTTCACCCGAAACAAAAATCATATTATTATCATGAATTAAATTTCATTTGGACCGGATAAATCGATATCTATTTCATGTTTTTTTTCAAAATTCTCCTCATTAACTGCGGGTTGAATTATTAATTGTTTTGCTTCTTTCAGGTCAATCTTTTTTTTCTATGAAATCATGGCGACATGCCCCTAAAAGTTAATTGGCGGTGAATATTGAAAACGTTTGTTTAACTTTATCCACCTATATCACTGCGACACTTTTCCATCATGCATCTATCTGTATGCAGGCGAAATAATCAAGGTTACAAACAGGATCAAATTAGCAAGGCTATACCGAATTTAAGGATAAATAGAAATATAGATATTTAATCAAATGTGTATGACGCATTTCTGGAAAAACGCATATAAGGTCGTTAGGTCAAAAGATTGGAAAGCCAAATGATTTAACAAACAAACCAAAATCAGCCAATCGTAACTACTCGGCCATTCTCGCTACCCTGCAAATAACCTTGTACGTAGATAGTAGAAATTCTTCTTAAATTGTTTGCCGGAAGTTAAGCCGCACAAGAAAAATCCAATATGGAAGACATACTAAGTAAAATCTAATCATGCAAAACTAATTAAAACTTTAACTTTTATCCATGGAAATAATTGAAATATAGAAAATTGTTTAAAATATAACTTTATCAAACTTTCATGTAACTGACTTGTGAAAAGTAGTTTTATTTATCCGCCACCTACGTACGAGGTTATTTGCAGGGTAGCGAGAATGGCCGAGTAGCTACGATGGCAAAATCGGCTAAGGTCATCCATGTTTGATAATGATGATCAGTAGTTTTAAGAATAATTACATTAATTAAGAACAGTGAATTACATTAATATATATTTCTTTTTAAAATCGTGTTAATACTGAAACACTGACTACTGGGTGGTATTCCATCATTTAAAGATTGCTTTATTTCTTATTATTGAGAACATTGTTATATTTGTACAATGAAGCACAATAGTAATTGATTATGTATATTTCTATTTTCCTTTTGTGCTAATTGTATGTATTTTAGTTTTATTAATCATTAATTCTTACAATTGTTACGTAAAACTCTGATTAAAGTAATCACTCAGAACGTTTTTGCCTCGTATCCTCCCGGGGGTTGTTTTAATTTATACGACTATTCCGTGCTAACAAGTATTGTAATCATATTTATGTTCCACATACATTCATCGATGTAAATAAAAATGGAATTCACCACATGCTCAATTGTGGAAGAATGTTGATTTTCTGTTCCAAAGTGTTCATGATCTTAGTTTATTTATTTATTTTTCCTTTTTGCAAATATATCAAATATTTTGCTATTATGTTTTTTTAATATCTTCGTGGTTTTGTGATGTTAGCCCCTGTAATATTTTAGTATTTGTCCCAATGTATTTCATACGATTAGTTGTGTTGTTTAACGTCAAGTGACCACTTATGAATACGACTAGAACAAGATAACAAACAAAAAACAAAAACAACAACAACAAAAAAACAACAAAGAAAACAACAACAACAAAAAACAAACAAGCAAACAACAAACAAAACAAAAAAACATGTTGGATAAAAATATGATACAGGTAGGTCAATAACAAGATGTTTTGATAACCACAATTTTAAAATATCAATGTGGTAACCAGAAGCCATTAGTCCAGGAAAAAGAGGCAATACAATGGCTGAAAGAAAAAAAGGCAACAAGAGGCACACAATGGTCGACATAACACTATACAATTTGTGTGTGCATTTCTTAAAATGTATTAATATAAACGAAAATTATATTATCTTCAATAAAGTTCGAGCATATATTAGACAAACAAAAAAATTATAATCAGTGGTCTGTCATCTAGTCTACATCAACATCAAATCAGGTGCTCCGGAAGGGTAGGCAGTTCCTACTCTACATGTGACACCCGTCGTCTTACTCATGTTTCAAACCTTTCTATCATACAGACAGACGAATTCGAAATATTTTTGGTTTTTAATATTTCCGTATAGTAACATACATGCATTGAAGGTAATTGATAACACATGCTATTACCTTTATATTGTCGTCTCACTCTTGACTTGTCACCGGATGTTTAACATGAGTAAAACGACGGGTAGCATTAGTGAAGCGTAATCTACTTACTTTTCTGAGAGATCGAAGTTCACTCCCGTTTTTATAGTGGACTTCATGTTGCTCAATCTTTAGTTTTCTGTGTAGTATTTTGTTGATCATTTTTATCCCTTTGGCCAGTGTATTGACTGTCCCTCTTCAGATTATGGCGTCTGGTAATTTTGGTATCTTCAAACATTTCTTTCTATATAATTATCTCAGATCTTGCGAGTTAGAATTATTGAAGTATTCCGTCACATTCAACGATGTTTCAGCTATGTTATTGTGTGACTACCAGACCAATTGCGGCAGGCAAGAATAGATAATTATAAATATCATAAAAAACGATCAGAGAAATCACTGACCCCTTGCATCGGGAAACATTAGCATTTGTACGAGTGTTGTAGCTAAGACCAATGCCATTTTTGTTGGGCTTGCTGTCATAAGGCACAGTCTTCTACTAAAATTATGTGGTTACTCATAGACAGTCTATATAATTCAGAATTAATATTGCGGTCTTGAAAATAAGGTTTAAATGAAATATGGCTACAAAATGCAAAACTTATGTGTTTGAATCTGGTCGGAGACATGTGTTTCATAAATTGGAAACCATGATCTTTTTTATAACATTTGTTTGTGTGTCTGTTTGCTGTCAGTTAGTGGTAATGACCTTTTGTTGACTCCCGAATCTTTAATTTGTTTTTTTCATTTTGTTTTAATCCCATACTGCCTTTTTTAAAACGACAAGTGTGTAATTGATAACAATATATTATGTTCCGCCACCTGTAAATGTGCCTCTAAAGCTGCTGATATAATAATAAGTAGCAATACTTTATTAGATACAATATACTACAGGCAGTGAGCATTTCCTGTCAGATTTGCTGACAGAAGTGATTTAATACATTCCCTTGGGAAATGTTTTTTCCTCATTAATCCCTATATAATGTAATCATCTATGTATAGAAAATTGTGGTATTAAATAAATATTCAGAATATATTTATACTCAATATATACTGTCAAAAGAAACTTAGATGTTATATTAGATGATTGTTAATAGCGTAGATGTCATGTTTTGTAGTCCTCTTACTCATTTCAATTCAACATATAGGTATTTTCGGTGTGATGGGAATTCCGTGTTGGCATGACAGCACACCGATATCTAAAGAGACATTGTACTCACCAGTTGATATGAAAATATTCCGGTATTTGCAGTGACATGTCCCCACTGGATGGCATGGAAACAGACCGTGTTTCAAGTAACATGACCCTCACTATATGATATGGAAACCAGGGGAGGATCTAGGATTTAAAGTTAAGGGGGCGCACTTAAAAAAATTGCGCCGAGCGGAGGGAGGCGCAAAATTGTTTAGGGTAATTCGTGTGAAAAATCACGATTTTACGCCAAAAAATCATATTTTTTCCAATTTTAGGGGGGGGGGGGGTGGTGGTGCGCCCCCTGGATCCGCCCCTGGAAACAGACCAGTGTGTCATGTAACATGACCCCCACTATATGATATGGAAACAGACCAGTGTTTCAACTAACATGACCCCCACTATATGATATGGAAACAGACCGGTGTTTCATGTAACATGACCCCCACTATATGATATGGAAACAGACCAGTGTTTCAAGTAACATGACCCCCACTATATGATATGGAAACAGACAAGTGTTTCATGTAACATGACCCCCACTATATGATATGGAAACAGGCCCGTGTTTCATGTAACATGACCCCCACTATATAATATGGAAACAGACCGGTGTTTCATGTAACATGACCTCCACTATATGATATGGAAACATACCAGTGTTTCATGTAACATGACCCCCACTATATGATATGGAAACAGACCGGTGTTTCATGTAACATGACCCCCACTATATGATATGGAAACAGACCGGTGTTTCATATAACATGACCCCCCACTATATGATATGGAAACAGACCTGTGTTTCATGTAACATGACCCTCACTATGTGATATGGAAACAGACCAGTGTTTCAAGTAACATGACCCCCACTATATGATATGGAAACAGACCAGTGTTTCATGTAACATGACCCCTACTATATGATATGGAAACAGACCAGTGTTTCATGTAACATGACCCCCACTATATGATATGGAAACAGACCAGTGTTTCATGTAACATGACCCCCACTATATGATATGGAAGCAGACCCGTGTTTCATGTAACATGACCCCCACTATATGATATGGAAACAGACCGGTGTTTCATGTAACATGACTTCCACTATTTGATATGGAAACAGACCAGTGTTTCATGTAACATGACCCCCACTATATGATATGGAAACAGACCCGTGTTTCATGTAACATGACCCCCACTATATGATATGGAAACAGACCGGTGTTTCATGTAACATGACCCCCCACTATATGATATGGAAACAGACCTGTGTTTCATGTAACATGACCCTCACTATGTGATATGGAAACAGACCGGTGTTTCATGTAACATGAACCCTACTATATGATATGGAAACAGACCGGTGTTTCAAATAACATTGTACTCACAGGTTGATATCATAACATTTCAGTATTTCAATTTATTTTGTAGTCACTGGTTGCTGACTGTTTTAGATGAAATGATGTAGCTAAATTTGATAGGTTTTCCATTTCCAGTGAGAGATAGGACGCTACATTTGTCTGGATGAAAAACGATTTTCCATTTTCCCTTTCCATTTTTACAAGATAGTCGAGATCGTGTTGCAAAAGTTGTGCGTCAATTGTAGATTTTACAACCATGTATGCAATGGTGTCGTCAGCAAATATTAAGTTGCATGGTTGAGCTTAGACTGATTGGAATATCGTTTATATAATACAGAAATGGACTAGGACCTATGATTGACCCTTGTGTCACTCTGGATTCAACGGGGACATGTTTCTTCACCTTCAGTTATCAGAGTTTGTGGCCGATTTCGTCCTATAACTGCATTAATGTTAAATTTAGTATTTTTAGGGCAATATTCGTTGAACCGGAAATATATTAAAATATGTATCTGTATTGAATGGTAAAATTAGCCGTTATGGGGCAATATTCCTTAAGCCGGACACAGTATGAAATCTTTTTCTGTGTTGCATATTAAGCTTAGCCTTTATAGGGTCCTATTCCTTAAGCCGACTATATAATAACATTGTCAGATGTCATCAGATGTATTTCTACCCTCTCCTAGCTTATTAGTATATCAATACTTGCATATATTACTGTACCGTTTTACCGGACCATTTATGAAGGAGTTGTTGCCCTTTCTTTTTCACTTAGAAAATTCTATTAGAATGTATATGCACGCACTTCCACATTTTAAACGTGAATTTTTTCAACACTTGGATTTCAACCATATGGATAATGCAGAATAGCATATTGTTACGGTAGTTTGGTCAACCATTTCACCTGTTTTTGGCTAAGAATATTTCATCAAACAGAGGTTATGCGCCCTCTCTTACATTGTAAATGGAAATTATCCAAAACTTAGCTTATTACCATATGGAGATTGCAATACCATTATGGCTATTTGATCGGACCATTTTCACGGAATTATTGTCCTTTTTCACTCAAAATATTGCACCCACAATTTTGTACGCACAATTCATCCTACGCTTTAAACGGAAATTAAATGGTATATTTCTCAAAAGTTGAAAAGAATGTCGGGAGAGACATTAGTTTTTGCGTAACATTTCTCTCAGCTATTCATATATCAAAACTCTAAGTAAGGCTGTCGTCGTGAAGAAATACTTTGTTTTCCACTTATTTAACTGCTCTACAATACACCTGTATAAATCGATGACATATGTATTTTATATTAAATGTCTAAAATGAATGAATTGTAAGCAATATTTTATACCTATGGTACACCTGACTGATCAGCTGATGCAACACCTTTGTAGATTTACATGTAATTAAATCTATAAATAAATTTCCATATCAGTAAACAAAGAATACTTCATGAGAACAATAGGAAGGATGAAAGAGTCCAGAAAGGACTTATTGTATCTCATATAGCTGTAATCAGTCACGTGTGTCTATATGAAACGTTATTACTATTTGCCATAGTCTGTCTGATCAATGGAATAAAATCATCTATTCAATTTGCTGACTTGCAAAAATAAACATCAATAATTTTTATATTAATATAGTGCACACTATCAGTAGTACTTAATACCAATCAGTTGGAAAAGAAAGAGTGAGTGAGTATGTGTGTACTTATATGAGTTAGTATAGGCGTACTTGGATGAGGTCAGTATGTACGTACTTGTATTAGTCAGTATGTGCGTACTTGTATTAGTCAGTATGTGCGTACTTGTATGAGTCAGTATGTGCGTACTTGTATGAGTCAGTATGTGCGTACTTGGATGAGTCAGTATGTGCGTACTTGTATGAGTCAGTATGTGCGTACTTGTACGAGTCAGTATGTGCGTACTTGTATGAGTCAGTATGTGCGTACTTGTATGAGTCAATATGTGCGTACTTGTATACGTCAGTATGTGCGTACTTGTATGAGTCAGTATGTGCGTACTTGTATGAGTCAGTATGTGCGTACTTGTATGAGTCAGTATGTGCGTACTTGTATGAGTCAATATGTGCGTACTTGTATACGTCAGTATGTGCGTACTTGTATGAGTCAGTATGTGCGTACTTGTATGAGTCAGTATGTGTGTACTTGTATGAGTCAGTATGTGCGTACTTGGATGAGGTCAGTATGTACGTACTTGTATAAGTCAGTATGTGCACACTATCAGTAGTACTTAATACCAATCAGTTGGAAAAGAAAGAGTGAGTGAGTATGTGTGTACTTATATGAGTCAGTATAGGCGTACTTGGATGAGGTCAGTATGTACGTACTTGTATTAGTCAGTATGTGCGTACTTGTATTAGTCAGTATGTGCGTACTTGTATGAGTCAGTATGTGCGTACTTGTATGAGTCAGTATGTGCGTACTTGTATGAGTCAGTATGTGCGTACTTGTATGAGTCAGTATGTGCGTACTTGTATGAGTCAGTATGTGCGTACTTGTATGAGTCAGTATGTGCGTACTTGTATGAGTCAGTATGTGCGTACTTGTATGAGTCAATATGTGCGTACTTGTATACATCAGTATGTGCGTACTTGTATGAGTCAGTATGTGCGTACTTGTATGAGTCAGTATGTGCGTACTTGTATGAGTCAATATGTGCGTACTTGTATACGTCAGTATGTGCGTTCTTGTATGAGTCAGTATGTGCGTACTTGTATGAGTCAGTATGTGCGTACTTGTATGAGTCAGTATGTGTGTACTTGTATGAGTCAGTATGTGCGTACTTGTATGAGTCAATATGTGCGTACTTGGATGAGGTCAGTATGTACGTACTTGTATAAGTCAGTATGTGCGTACTTGTATGAGTGAGTGTGTCCGTCTTGTATGAGTCAGTGTGTGTACTTGTATGAGTCAGTATGTGTACTTGTATGAGTCAGTATGTGTACTTGTATGAGTCAGTATGTGCGTACTTGTATGAGTCAGTATGTGTACTTGTATGAGTCAGTGTGTGTACTTGAATGAGTCAGTGTGTGTACTTGTATGAGTCAGTGTGTCCGTACTTGTATGAGTCAGTGTGTGCACTTGTATGAGTCAGTATGTGCGTACTCGTATGAGTCAGTATGTGTACTTGTATGAGTCAGTGTGTCCGTACTTGTATGATTCAGTATGTGTACTTGTATGAGTCAGTGTGTCCGTACTTGTATGAGTCAGTGTGTGTACTTGTATGAGTCAGTGTGTGTACTTGTATAAGTCAGTGTGTCCGTACTTGTATGAGTCAGTGTGTGTACTTGTATGAGTCAGTATGTGTACTTGTATGAGTCAGCATGTGTACTTGTATGAGTCAGTATGTGCGTACTTGTATGAGTCAGTATGTGTACTTGTATGAGTCAGTGTGTGTACTTGAATGAGTCAGTGTGTGTACTTGTATGAGTCAGTGTGTCCGTACTTGTATGAGTCAGTGTGTGCACTTGTATGAGTCAGTATGTGCGTACTCGTATGAGTCAGTATGTGTACTTGTATGAGTCAGTGTGTCCGTACTTGTATGAGTCAGTGTGTGTACTTGTATGAGTCAGTGTGTCCGTACTTGTATGAGTCAGTGTGTGTACTTGTATGAGTCAGTGTGTGTACTTGTATGAGTCAGTGTGTGTACTTGTATGAGTCAGTGTGTGTACTTGTATGAGTCAGTGTGTGTACTTGTATGAGTCAGTGTGTCCGTACTTGTATGAATCAAGTATGTGTGTACTTGTATGAGTCAGTGTGTGTACTTGTATGAGTCAGTGTGTCCGTACTTGTATGAATCAAGTATGTGTGTACTTGTATGAGTCAGTGTGTGTACTTGTATGAGTCAGTGTGTCCGTACTTGTATGAGTCAGTGTGTCCGTACTTGTATGAGTCAGTGTGTCGTACTTGTATGAGTCAGTGTGTCCGTACTTGTATGAGTCAGTGCGTGCGTACTTGTGTGAATCAGTGTGTATTGGATAAGTGAATTAGTTAGTGAGTAATTTCTCACCTATATCATTGAGTGAACAAGTCACATTTTGATGAAATGATGATAATATTTACTTTGTACTAGACAAACATGCTGACACTATGCCACTTAACTGGACAGATTATCTTGATTCCGAGCCAACCAGTATTTATCTTTCTTATTCCTTAATGCTCCGTGCCTAGCACAGAAGTGACAAATGATAAATTTATGATCATTGGTTAATGTTTCCTGTGCCTGTGACTTTAACTTTAATAAAGTACGTTATTAAGGAACGGCTAATTTCAAACATAAATATATTCAATAAACCATGTCAGTGCAGAAGCACTACAATTGTTTATAACTACCCGGTATGCTGTTTTAATGTATAAAGTTGTAGTAGAGATTATATATTACATTATGATACAGCGTCAAGCAAATGTTTTTGACTTGCAGTTGCTTAACGCCACTTTCAACAATATGTGGGTTATGTCGTGGAGTGGTACATTTTATTGGTCGCGGAAATCCATCCACCTGCCACTTATCAATGACAAATGCTTGCCACAAATTGTTGTATTTGAGTACACTTCGCCATGTGAGGGATTATAACTTACAACTTTAGTGGTGATTGCATTGAATATGATAACGATCAAAACGTCACTATCCTCAAAATAGATATGTTCTGTCATATGGAAAGTTTATCAGATAAATATAACATGTGTTGATTCTGTGTATTTTTTGTGGAAGACGCGTTCGTGTCCGTATTTTCACTAAAAGACCAGGTTTAGGCCCATACAATGAGCTTAGCCTAGCTCTTTTTTCATTGAGGTACCTATACCAAGACAGGAAAGTAAGTGGTCATATATTTGTGTGCTAGAGGTATCGAGTTTGTCTCTTTCTACGATTTGTTCGATTACATTTTGGAAATGTTCCGACAGTGTGGTATTTTTTGTTTTTCATTTTGTTATTCATTTATTCTGCTGACTTGCAAAATGATGTTTATATTAATATAGTGCACGATATCAACATTTCTGTATTAAACTTTACCATCCGTGCTCAGTCTCAAACAGTGAGTGAGTGAGCGATATAGTGGGTGAGTGAGCGATAGAGTGAGTGAGTGAGTGAGTGAGTGAGTGAGTGAGTGAGTGAGCGATATAGTGGGTGAGTGAACGATATAGTGGGTGAGTGAGCGAGTGGGTGAGTGAGCGATAGAGTGGGTGAGTGAGCGATATAGTGGGCGAGTGAGCGATAGAGTGTGTGAGTGAGCGATAAAGTGGGTGAATGAGCGATAGAGTGGATGAGTGAACCATATAGTGGGTGAGTGAGTGATAGAGTGAGTGAGCGATAAAGTGGGTGAGTGAACGATATAGTGAGTGAGCGATAGAGTGGGTTAGTGAGCGATAGAGTGAGTGAGTGAGTGAGCGATATAATGAGTGAGCGATAGAGTGGGTGAGTGAGCGATCGAGTGGGTGAGTGAGCGATATAGTGGGTGAGTGAGCGATAGAGTGGGTGAGTGAGCGATAGAGTGGGTGAGTGAGCGATAGAGTGAGTGATACAATAAGTGAGGATTGAGCGAGTGGTGAGTGATTGTGTAGGTGCTTGAATGAGTGAGTCTTAGGTGAGTAAATTAGCGAGTGAGTGATTTCTCCGATATACCATTGAGTGAACAAGTCACATGTTGATGAGATGATGATAATATTCACTATTACTAGACAAACACGCTGACATGGTGGATATGTCACTTCATTGGACAGATTATCGTGATTCCGAGCCAACCAGTCTTTCTCTTTATTATTCCTTGATGCTACGTCCTTCTGTCAGAAGTAGCACATGCCAATTTTATAATCTTTGACTAATGTTTTCCGTGTCTGTGATAAGATTGACCTTTGTTTTAATACATTACATTATATGTGAACTGTAAATTTCAAACATAAAGATATCTAATAAAGCATGTCAGTGCAGAAGCACTACAATTAGAGTGTGTATTTTATAACTATGCTGTTTCAAAGTATAAAGTTGTGGAAAAGTTTATAAATTACATTATGATGCAACGTCTAGCACAATGGTTATGACTTACTGGTATTTAACTCCACTTTCAACAATGTGTCAGTTATATCGTGGAGAGGTCAGTTTTATTGGTCGAGGAAAATGGAGTATCTAGAGAAAACTACACAGCAGCCACAAGTCAATGACAAATGTTGCCACACAATGATGTATTTGAGTACACCTCGCCATGTGAGTGATTCTAACTTACAACTTTAGAGGTGAGTGCATTGAATATGATAACGACCAAAGACGTCACCAATTGTCATAATACATGTTTACCTTAATATGGAAAATATATCAGATAAACACAACATGCTTTGATTCTGTGTTAAACACTTGCATGACGTCATCTTTTCACTAAGAGGGGAAGATTTGGTCCATAAATCTAGCTTAACCCCGCCACATTTTATTGATTGTCCCTGTAGAAAGTCAGGAAAGTGAACGGCCATGTACATGTTCGGGGTATCGATTTTGCCTCTCTGTTTACGATTTTGCGACTAAATTTTGGAACTGTTTCGATGGTGTCTTATTTTTTTTTCTAAGAAATATTGGTTTTAAGCTATCTCATGATATCATATTTATGTGTAAACCGTATTTCATTTATATTTTTCCATTTCATGCATTTTCATGCATCGTGGAAGGATACATACACATTTTGTAAATGTATAAAAAAAAGTTACTTCAATTGAATAATAGATCAAAAGAACGTTTTAAGTCTGGTTTATATTTAACATATATAACCGTAACTCATTAAATTAAAATATTATGACAGTAGTATAACGGTAAATATTTATATGAAGATCAACAATGTTGTTTTCCCTGGATTCAAGTTCCTTTGACATCAGTCTATCTATGAATGTAAGAACATATTCAATTCAATTAGATGTAAAAAAATAAATCTCCTTTGATCTTTTGTTGTAGTTTTACTTTCTTTGGTCTGATGTAATTATTTGAATGGAATGCCGTTAGTGTAATCGTATGTTAGTTGGATTTTAATCTACCTATGGCGAGATGTGTATTATGTAATAAAGTTTGTCTGCGAATTGCGGCAGTTGTGTCATTTTCACTCCCAGGCACTCCGGTTTCCAACAAAACTGACGGCCACAATATAACTGAAATGTGTATGTGCGTCAGAGGGATATATTTTGCCTGTTTCTATGAGTTTTCTATTGTTCTGACAGTCTGTTATTCTTGTTTACCATTTTATTATATGCTTTGGCCGTCATGGCCGTGATCGTATGGTATTTGGATTAACAACTATCTGTGCAATCAGTGCCTATCACCACTAACGTTGTGAGTTCGAACTCCGTTCATGGCGAGGTTTACTCGATATAACATTATGTGATAAAGTATGTCACTGTAAACGACTGCTGCCAATTGAATAAGATGATGATTTTGGTATTTAACGCCACTTTCAGCAATATTTCAGCTATATCATGGAGACTAGTTTTAGTGGTGGAAGTAATCGGAGTACCCGGAGAGAACCACCGACCATGGGCAGGCAACTGGTCAACTTTATCACTTGCGGCTGCGAGTTGAGTGCACCCTTGCCGGGCGCGAACCTACGCCGTATTGATGATAGGCTTATGCGAGTTGCTGGGTAATCCAACGATCTAACTCATTGAGCCACCCAATTGAATAAGACATCAGTGACATGAAGATGGAATACTTGTTACAGAATATATGTTTATGCTTGAATTGCACAGACAATCCTAATATAAAATGCCAAAATGGGACAAAGGTAAAACAAATGATGAAAGAAAGAAAAGGTGTGCTAAAACAACACCACAACAAAACAAAGGAGTAAATCATGTACTTTACCGGAGTATAATATTCTCATTACTTCATACAGTATCAACCAATTCGTGTTTTGTCGACCATATTATTTCACAAGCGATATGCATGAAGTGGGAAGAAAAAAGTATCTTTATTTTGTTTTTGTTAACAATTAAAACTAATCGGGGTATATAGGGTAATTAATAATTGGTGTTGACATGGTGTTTTGAAATGTTGGTGTTTGTCTTACTTCATATTCAACTTATTTATGTATGCTGGCTGATGTCCATTCTACCAAACACAATGAAAGTCATAGATGGAGCAGGACAAGTTGCCACTCTTTGGGGACAGTTTATTATTATTATTCTTTGCACGGTATTCGTCTTGTCCCACAATTTTGTTCTTTCCTCGTATTGTTGTTGTTTGGTATCTGGTTATTTTCTTCACTATGAATACCTCTTTTGATTTAGTGTTTCTATATTATATTGTTCATATGCATTTATTATATTGGAAATAATATGCTAAAACAAAATGATAATAACACCCTGTCGGAACAGTTTCAAAATCCAATAGAAAAATGGTAGAAAGAGAAATAATCGATACCCCAACACACGTGTACATGACCGCTCACTGAGGGATTAAACCGGTTATATTGCCCCAAACCGCCGTAGTGCAATGAGGCGATCATGGAAGTGTTTCCCCTCATCTACGTCATCTACATTATACGATGATCCGTCTATTGTGACGACTATACATTATACGATGCTCCGTCAATTGTGACGACTATACATTATACGATGCTCCGTCAATTGTGACGACTATGCATTATACGATGCTCCGTCAATTGTGACGACTATACATTATACGATGCTCCGTCAATTGTGACGACTATACATTATGCGATGCTCCGTCAATTGTGACGACTATGCATTATACGATGCTCCATCAATTGTGACGACTATGCATTATACGATGCTCCGTCAATTGTGACGACTATGCATTATACGATGCTCCGTCAATTGTGACGACTATTCATTATACGATGCTCCGTCAATTGTGACGACTATGCATAGGCGTGAACAGACCATATATTTACAATTAATCAATAAACAAAACAAAAAAAAAATAGTAAAAAAAAAGAGTTACGTATTTACATATACAAACGTATATATAGAATGGAAAACTGTTTAGATGTAGTGGGTTTGGATCTGTGATTTAAACTTATCCAAAGAAGAAGCAAAGACAATATCGGGTGGTAAAGCATTCCAAAGGACAACTGTATGAGGGAAGAAACTGAATTTGAAGTAGTCAGTGGACATGTGTGTAAAATACTAACTCTCACATATAACAAGGAACGTGTGCTTACGAAGACCATTTAGACCATTTATGTCTTATATAAACATTGGGCATTCTTATAACATTATTCATGATATGTAGACACCTGCACTGTCTTGTATGATAGATATAGAATATTGTGAAATTTGACAGAAACTCATAAACAAACTTAATGTAAGTTGTTATAGATAAGAAAACAATGTCGTGATTTACGGAAAATAGGGCAAAATCAAAATACACATACAAATTGAGAATAAAATAAATTCTAGTCAATATGTGGGCGTTTTTTATTTTAATTTACACATACATGTAAAAAATGGCATCAATATACATAAAGTGTTTTTTGATTTCTTATCACGATAAATGTATTAACATTAAATATAATCATTTATTACATTCGTTTACATTAAACATATAAAATGTTTAATGGCATACAGGCTGTCAGAATTGAATTTTTTTATATTAAAAGTTGCCAATATTTGATGTTTTATACTAATAAAATGTTCTGAGCAAAAAGCCAGGTTTAAAAATTCTGTTATAATGTCGTAATTAGTGAAAAGAATTCGTATGTTTTGCATTGAATCGGTCAATATTGAAGTCTTTGCTGGATGGAAGAAAATCAAACAGCGACGTATTTCCTTCGTTCTAGGCTATTTACGTATGATAATATGAAAAATTTCAACTGCAATATATCTTTATGGTTTTTTATATCAAAGTTTAGGTCTTATATTGGGTAAACATTTTTTATATTAAAATAACGGCCTGTGTGCCTTTAACCATGAAGTTATTGGAGGTTTGGGCCCGTAACATGTGATTAACCACGCCATCTACCAGTACCAAGCCAGAAAATTGTGAGGTCATATATTTGTGTTTTTAGGGGTATCGATTCCGCCTCTCTTTCTACGACTTTTCGATTGGAATTTGGAACTGTTCTAACAATGTGATACTACTTGTTTTGCATTTAATTCGTATTTAACATTTATTTTAATTTGTTTTAGCAAATTTTGTCGGCTCGTACTTTTGCGTCTCGCATAATTTTGATTTAATGATTGATTGATTGATTTATTAATTGATTGATTGACCGTTGATTGATTTATTTAAGTGAACAGTTCTTCAGCTATATTTGTGGCGAATTTACAAACGTTGTAGGCGACGCGGGGATATTTCTATGACCGGAAGTGTGAATTGGAAGTCGGAAGAACAAATATTTCGAACGCTTCGGATTTCGTACCTTTAGCTATTAACTATATATTGTTTGTTGAAATCCACTAGTGTAGACAATTTGTATGTGTTTACAGCTATTAACGATATATTGTTTGTTGAAATCCACTAGTGTAGACAATTTGTATGTGTTTACAGCTATTAACGATATACTGTTTGTTGAAATCCACTAGTATAGACAATTTGTATGTGTTTACAGCTATTAACGATATATTGTTTGTTGAAATCCACTAGTGTAGACAATTTGTATGTGTTTACAGTTAGCAACATATTTTGTTTGTTGAAATCCACTAGTGTAGACAATTTGTATGTGCTTACAGCTATTAACGATATATTGTTTGTTGACATCCACTAGTGTAGACAATTTGTATGTGCTTACAGCTAGCAACCTTTTTGTTTGTTGACATCCAATAGTGTAGACAATTTGTATGTATTTACAGCTATTAACGATATATTATTTGTTGAAATCCACTAGTGTAGACAATTTGTATGTATTTACAGCTATTAACGATATAATATTTGTTGAAATCCACTAGTGTAGACAATTTGTATGTATTTACAGCTATTAACGATATATTGTTTGTTGAAATCCACTAGTGTAGACAATTTGTATGTGCTTACAGCTATTAACGATATATTGTTTGTTGACATCCACTAGTGTAGACAATTTGTATGTGCTTACAGCTAGCAACATATTTTGTTTGTTGACATCCACTAGTGTAGACAATTTGTATGTATTTACAGCTATTAACGATATATTATTTGTTTAAATCCACTAGTGTAGACAATTTGTATGTATTTACAGCTATTAACGATATATTGTTTGTTGAAATCCACTAGTGTAGACAATTTGTATGTGTTTACAGCTATTAACGATATATTGTTTGTTGACATCCACTAGTGTAGACAATTTGTATGTGTTTACAGCAAGCAACATATTTTGTTAAAAGCATTAGACAAAACGATCCACCTCGAAAACACATCCGGTACATTTGCACTAAGACATACAGAAGGAACAATATGAATTAATCACAATTTGTCAATTAAAAAAAATCAATGTTGCTTTGTCTTGATTTTTTTTATTCCCATTTGTTGTGGAAATAAAACTATCAAGACAAACAATACACCTCATCCAGACAAAAACAAGTTGGTCTCATATCAAGCACATTTCCGAAGAACAAATTTATGATACAAGGCATATTTCTTTCTGACTAATATTTAGCTCAAGCATATCTCTTTAAAACAATATGGCTACTTGTATACATGTTTTATCTCCATATTATATACTATTGAACTTCTACACGGTAAAAGTCAATCCGGAAACGTAATATAATTAATGGATACTTTAATCACCATACAATGTCTGTAATATACATCAAATATTGTCATCTAATCACATCAAAGGCAAATCATTGGACCAATACATACCAATAACGACAAATCAATTAATGTCTGATTCTTAGAGCCTCACGTTTACAAAATGGATTCTGCATTAAATGCCTTTTTTTTTTCTATTCGTCTGACATATTTATTTCAGTTTTCCTGTTTTTTGTATCTTTTTTTTGTGTCTAAAAATAACATTTATTTGTAGCTTAATTCATAAATGTAGTAACAGGAAATATATATATGTTTTTGTGCTAAATATTTGAAATATTTCATTGGTGATTTATTTCTTTGTTCTAGATTGAAGGAACCACTTTGATGGTGTAATGGGAGCCATGCTCGCCTATAGTGCAGTAGATCGTTGGTTCGAGACGCGATCCAAGTAAAATACAATGGGTATTTGATTCTTCCCCGCTACTCATGAAGCATAGAGGAGTAAGAGCAGGTTGGCTCGCAGTCAGGATGCTGAGTGGAGCGACATGTCTACCCGCGGACTGTTGTTTCATTAAGTTAGCACTATAAAAATCAAAATAAGCTTGTTGGTCTCGTACAAAGCGGACCTCATCGTCATTTCATTGAAAAATAACTTGTTCTTGCCATGATATAGCTGAACAATTGCGGAGTTGGCGTTAAACAACAATCACTCATCCACTCACTAGATTGAATGTATTTCTTCATTATCGATTAAATCATGGCAAGTTTTGCTGTCTTGCAACACTGTGTTATATGGAGAGCATTTGTCAAAACGTGTGTACCAAACGGCATTTCATGAATAACATATATTCTCATCCCGTTCAGCAGTCATGCTTCTAATTCCTCCTACCACTGACTACCATCAAGTTGTTTCTGATCTTTTGTGGAATGTTATTACACTATTGATTAAGGGCTTGTATGAATTAACCGACATTACTTGTGTCGTTGATACGTTTCATGGAACAGAGATAAAATTTAACCGTCGCCCAGTAAGAGTTGGTCTGGGCCCAAGGAAATTTTCAGACAGTAGCCCATGTGGCTACTGAAATTTTATTTATTTCATGTGCAAATTCAGTTGCAGGGCTATTGAAATTGTTATTTGAGAGAGCCCAGTTGGCAACTGCAGCAAACATTCTCAGTTCTCTCCCATGTGTTCTTCCTGTCTCACTCTTCCAACAAAGGCTGATTCGGTGATAATTCTAGAATGTGGGTTATTGGGTTGGTTGAACAAGTAACTATAACCTATAGACACGTAAACCTCACATTATCTTGTTACAATATACTGTTACTCACATGGATATAATAAGCAGTAAGGTGGTCTAGAGGACCATGAGAGATGAAATCCCACGGCTATTACATACCCCCACCCCACCCCAATGTATTGATTGTTTTTTAATGCAAATGAGCAGTAATTCAGCAATATGCTCCCTAGCTAAAACATATCTACAACCAATAAATGGTGTAGGTAAAATGATATGGGCGTCCGCTTATATCGCCACAGGAAAACAATATAATGGATAGGGTTGCATAAGAAAATGTTTGGAGATACCAAAGGGACGTAAGCCTATATCTTGTATTGCATGGAGCCACCAACCGCAACTCCTACACAACCTGATCAGTATAATCTGCTATGGTTTAAAGACGTAAGCCTATATCTTAAACTAGTGACGTTTACGAATAAACAAACAAATATATACCTGTACAAAGTCGCTTCAAATAAAGAAAAAAGACCACACATAACTACAAATATGAACGACAATATAAACATATATATAGTACAATAGCTACGACTCTAACGATTGATCATTACATGTCGGTGCTTATTTAACGACAGCTGACCAGACAACATTAATAATTACATCTTTGTAGGCTCAACGGCTTGACAGGCATAAGATGAGTCTGTTTTGAAACATTTTTGTGGTATGTGTTGCTTCCTGATTAAATTATAAATGAATGCAGGAGTTTTAATGATATGATAAAATGAGGTCATATGATGACAATGCGAAAATTATGATTCCTATTATGATTTTCGTCATAGAGGAATGCTGTTGCAAGGAACCTACTGAAACAAGGGTTAACCTGAAGTTATGGCTTTGACAGTTTTACGGTGGCCACCATGATTTGGCTAGCCGTGCGGAGTATCTGTGTAACAAATTACTGTTTGTCGTAATCACAATCCCGTCCTTTCCTCATGCATGTCTTATCTTCCGGGTTTGTAGCAAGAGTAACTTGACCGGTGCCACATTAGTGGAACATGAACTGCTTACCTTTCCGGGACACCTGCGTTCACCCCCTATTTAGTGAGGTTTGTGTTCCGCAATCTTTCGTCTTCTTTAATTTATTATGGTTGGTGTTCCTCAATCTTTAGTTTTTTATATTATGGTTTGTGCTACTAAATCTTTAGTTTCCTTTATTGTGTTTTGTCGATCATTGTTTTTCTATTTGTCATTTTTCGCTTGATCATTGTATTGTCTATCCGTCTTCAAATTGCGACTTCTGAATACCCCTTTGGTAAATTAAAACTATTCTTTCACCATATGCATGCATTGAAGCTAAATTTCACATTCTGTGTTTCTCGTTCTGTAGACAATTTTCCAATTTCGCATGTATTTTTTTCCAACTGTGATGTTTGGACTTTGTGAATCAAGGATTTGTGTATGCAATTGTTGTGTCTTTGTGAATCATGCCTTTTGTATATAATTTGTTATTTCTGTTTGAATTAGTGGTTTAAGGATTTGTTTTGTCTATGTGAATTTATAAATTTACCTTTGTATATCAAGGTTCTGTCTGCGTAAACTGAGGATTTGTTGATTTATTTTGTATGCTTCCTGGTTTTTTTCTAAGTGAATTGTGGATTTGTGGATTTTTCTTTGCATATTACTAATCTGCAGGAATACCAAATACCCTTAATTTCATAAGAAGAGCTTGAAGATTCCATAAATCGAAGAAGAACAAACAATACAATGGCCAAAAGAAAAAGGACAAAAGGACAAACGACGATCTACAAAACATACACATAAAACTGAAGATTATAACATGTGTTTACCAGACCATAGCAATCAAGTTTTTATACTACTAAATGTCCAAGGTAGATTCAATAATCACTCTTTCCCTGATAGATTTGTGGCCATCAAGTTGATTTCATTGGCCGTCCGTAATCTATCGCTTGACCATTGAAATCAAAATATGAATTGTTTCCCAAATATATGAGGTTTAGGGTCTTACATATAGTTTATCAAAACTAAAGTTTTCCTTCCTCTGCATAGAGAGTGAGTGAATGATTGTTGTTTAACACCAACTCAACACAATTGCAGCTATATCATGGCGGTAACAAGTTAATTTTTAAATAGATGATGTCGAGATCCGCTTTGTACTAGACTAACACGCTTAGTTGGATTTTATAGTGCTAGCTCACTGAAACAACAGTCCGCAGATAGACATGTCGCCCTACTCGGACACATTATCCTGATTCCGAGCCAACCAGTCTTTCTCCCCATATACTGCGTTCTTAGCGGAGAAGCAACACATACCAATGTTATTTTCTTTGGTTTGAGCTGACAGGGACTCGAACCCACGATCTACCACACTAAGGGCCTGTAAGGAACCCAATGCGCGTAAAAATCGGACCTTGTTTCTTCGCTGCTGGTTACAAACCCTCCACAATTGACGTTCGCAAGTTGTGCGTGACAAAACTAATACAAAATCGCATACTGGATGTAAAAGATAAATTAGAGCAGTTCATTATAAGCGAGGTAAGCAACTTATTATTAATGTGGTCCGTTGATGGCCAGTTGAAAGGGAAAACGTTATGAACCTACCAATCAAACAGTTTTTGTTCACGTGGCAGTTTAAGTTTAGCTTCAGACCATAGCCAGATCTTGTTCACGCCATAATATAGCTGGAAAATAGTGTTCATTCACATTGCGCTAAGCAGCAATTTCTCACTCATTTCTATAGTGTGTGAAAAGAAAAGTGATCACATAGTGATACGCAACTCTGAACTTCTTTCTTTAATTACAAGTATGACTTGTCTGCTGGAATTATGCTACCTACAACCGTTTGGTTTTGTTTGTTTTGTTTAATGCTGTTTAACTCCAGTTTCATTGGTGGAGGAAACCGGAGGAGCAGGAGAAAACCACCGACCTGTTGCAAGTCACTGACAAACTTTATAACATCATGTTGTATACCTCGCCCTGACCGAGATTCGAACTCACAACATCAGTGGTGATAGACACTGATTGCATATATAGTTGTAAATCCAACTACCATAAGATCACGCCACGACGGTCTCACCTATATTCGTTGTATTATAATCTGTATAATAAATTCATATACTAATTCTATCGTTCTGTTCATTGTTAAGTCAAAAGAAAATTCTAGCCACAAATTCTAAATGATCACACATAACAAATGCCTTACAAAAGCAGACAAGCAAGGTCCATAGAATTACAAAACAGCATATGCCTGATCTGCAAAGGCAATAAAATATTAACCTCAAAGCAAAACGAAGGAAAGAGAAAATAGATTTTAGATTATGGTAATATTTCAACAGAACGGTATACGCTCCAAAAATCAAATTATTTATCGAATGTATAAATATTGGAAATAACTGTAGCATAAAATGATAAGAGTACATATATATTGATATGGTAAATTCGATAAAATAGCTTACTATTATAACATTGAGGAGAGTACAGATATATACAATATACCTACATTGTTGGAAAATATATAATTTATTTGGACGAGCTGTAGAAACAGGTAGAAAAGAGTACATTTGTTGGTGTATCTGACCTGTTTCGCAGCGAGTGCAAATGGATTATACATTGTGCTTATCCTGTAATGTCAAAAAAAAAAAAAAATTGCCAAATTGTCTATTAAAGGAGAAACAAGGGTCGTTCTAGTCGTTTTTCTGTGACGTCACCACTTATACTAGTACCGTTTCTGTGACGTCCCCACTTATACTGGTACCGTTTCTGTGACGTCACCACTTATACTGGTACCGTTTCTGTGACGTCCCCTCTTATACTGTTACCGTTTCTAACCGTAGCCGAATATCAATCAGGTACCAGAAAACTAATTCTTGGTCAGTGATCGTATTTAACAAATAGTATCCAGTCAATGCAATTTGACGGCTAAAAATAGAACCAGTGGAGGATAAATATGTACATGCATATATACATATATATTCTTTTGGCCATTATATTGCCCGTCTTGCAATGTACGACTTCTTGTTACGCTTTTGGTATCTTCAAACTCTTCTGTTTGTTTTGGAGTTTTTTTTCCATCGATATTTTATGATCTGCAAATTCAACAGTATAATTTCTATTTTTAGAATTCAAAGAACTATTTGCATTGTAGTATTTCATTCCCCCTTGAGTAGAGCGGCATTATTCATCTCATTTTTGTTTAATTCCGACCTTTCACACCTGTATTGTTATTGTGTACCAGTTGTACCAGTTCAACGAGAATCTAACTTATTATAATATAATTATGTATTTGTTAACATACCAAATGTATACAATAACATTCCTACGCCTTCGAGTAATATTCTACAAGCTAAAGTTCGATCACATCAAAACTCAATTCATTCCAGCGTCCCATGGTGTGTGACCCAGATGATCCGTGTATAGTCAGTAAATATTGATATTTATTCATCTGCTTTTTCTCGTGAAGATTACAAACTGTTTGTGAACAAACAAATACAGCATATTTACTTGTCTGGACGCGGTTGTCTATGGCAACGATCCAGACACGTATATTGATGATTTCATAAGGATTACGATGGCTTCGAAAATAATAAAAAAAAAAAAATTAATTTACCAAAATTAAACCCCAAGATGGATGTAATGGTACCCAAAGGCGACCATTTATTTAATATATGCTTCTCTAATGTTTCTAAACATTTGGGGGAGAGGTATAAGCAACAATATGGAGAATAACTTAGTCTAAAGTTTAACATCTGCCCCGTGTTGAGCCTTATTAGAGATTGCATTCTAGCTGGGTACAGACTAGTAATGTAAAATCGACTTATTATATATAATATTTTATGATGTACACGGTTGTTAGATATTTTATGTAGATTCGTTTTTATCCTTCATTTTGCAGATAACAACATTTTATATACTTTTTTTCCCAAATTAAAATAATTTAAAACTGTAGTGTCAAGCAGTGAAGGAAATTAACTTTAGAGCAATATTTAGAACGCTTCCTATCTTAATTGCTTTTTCACAAATACAGTAAAAGCTGTCTAGGCACTCACCTCTATTAAGCAGCCACCTGTATTTAAAGGTCACATTTTTCCTGTCCTGTCGTAGAACATCTAATTTGAATTGCAACTCTTCTAAAAGGTCGCCTGTCATATAAGGTCATTTTCTCTTTATTTCAAAGGTGACCTCTTAATACAGGTTTGACTGTAAGTACAGGTTATTGTCCTATTTTAAATTATTGTGACTTTTAATAACCATTTTACATTTTATGGTTTATGATTTTTTCTTTTTTTTTGTAAGATTTGAAATCAAAGTCCTTAAAAATGAACATTTTGATTTATGACTTTTGAGTTGAGTTAATGTAGATATAAACTTGCCATACATCAATAGATCTAACCATCTGTAAAAATGCAATTCATTATACCGTGAATATTCCCAATTTGTATATGCAAACGAAGCACATTTCGACTGATCAAGTTTTATCTTGAATATTTTGCCTATCCTGTTTAGGCCCTTTGGCTGTTTTGCTCCAACAGACCTCTAAGTTGTTTGGCTTTTCAATCTTTTGACCTTGGGTATAGTTGATGAAGGTTATAGCAGAAAGGAGTGGTGAGCACTAAATTAGATACCTATATTTTTATTTGATCAGTGTTGCTCGAAGACAAGATTATAAATAACACTAATTTGCATATATCTTACTATAACATATTCTAAAATATATATTTAATAGTTTTCCACCCAGTTACGCACTATATATTACAATAAATACACGCTTTTCTCCTCAAATAAAGATCATTTTTGAAAGAACTTAATTGCTTTTCTTCACATTACCTATAAAGGGGTTGGTATAAGGGGCTCATATCTTCGACACTTTGTAAGCTATTTAATGAATACTCGTACCACATATAATTCCATGTTCTTAGATTCCATGCCTATTGCATCAAAAATAAAATACCATTACCATATTAAATTGGTCGACCCATATATGTCTCTCTCTGTCATCTAGTACCAGCACATTATGCGCCCGTACCACCTAAGGTCACACCATGTTTTTAGTAGAGTTCGGGCCCACAAATTATAGTTTTCTGTGTAGAGTTTGGCATACCATTGTTTATCTTGTCCTTTTTTTCTTTTTGGTCAATGCATTGTCTGTTCTTCGACTTTAGACTTTTGATCCTCCTTTTTGGATCTCATGTTTTTCGTTACGCAGACTATATATATATCTTTATTCTCATAATCCAAAATACAATGGTATAGAGAAATACACAAATTACATATGCAAAAACAAAAGGTACAAAAAGCAAGACAAAAGAGCTTTGTAATACATATTTACAAACCAGAGAAGTAAAAAAAGACATTAATAAATAAATACATAAATAAAATAATAAACAAACAAAAAAATACAAAGACTTCATGCTTACTTTGATCCTCATTGCTGATTATGGAAAACGATTATTTGCTATTTTTAATGAGCAAGGCCTCCTGTTCCCTGAGCAGCCAAAATCAGTTAAGTGTTACCAACAGACAAATACATGTCCAACGCATTTTCACACTCGAAACATTTAAATTTTAGATGAGAAGCTGGCGATAATTTTGATAATTAAAGTAGCCGTATGTATATAATTAAAATACCAAGTTTGGTGGGATTCTCCGGAAATTGTTTTTTTTTTCCATAAAATTTTAAGTAGCAGAGATACAGTAAAAATACAGTGTCCTTTTGCAAATGTTTCCACGATATTGGATGTTTTTTGTTTGCATGAAGAAGCATGAAAACGGTTATTTTTGGGTATTTTTTTTTCCTGTTTCAAGACATTTTTGCTTAATTAAAAGCAAAGTATGTGTCTTTGTTATGCCAATATTTTTTTTTCTTTGTGAACTACGTTATGTTCATTGAAAATGGGTTTTCCTAACCAGTATTGATGTATGCATATATGACGAAAGGCCTAAAAGAAAAGAATTAAACCCCTTAAAACGAAAAAGTAACGCAAAGTGCAATATCACATACACTCTCACATAGGTAAACAAAGTAATGTGGACTAAAAAAATATATTTTTAAGAGCGTGAACTACGTGTCTCCTATTACTGATATTTAGATCACAAGAATAATAAAAACAAGAATGTTTATGTCCCAATTATTAGTACATAAAAATATTCTTGTTATCTCGTGATAATTATTCACAATGTTATCAAGTGAATTACGTTACGTTAACTACGTTACTATGACAAATTAAAACTTACTTTTATTCATAAAATATTCTTAAAGTCTTTCCTTTAGCATTGTTTTTTTACTGGAAATATCCACAGCAGACGAATGTTAGTTGGAAATTGCATTTATTTTTTATATTTAAGTGAAATATTATGACCAGTGCATTTTGGGGTAATCATTTTAAATACCACGAATGGTATCTAATAATGGTGTGTATGGGAAAAAAGGGAATAAACAACCCCCAAATTGCAAAGAGAAAATCAAGTACTTACGTACTAAATACACTGCCAATTTCCCCAGTTACTCACATGAACACCCATAACGTAGTTCACATCTATGGTAACGTAGTTCACCAAATACATTTATGAACTTACTCGTATTCACTTTTGTAAATTAAACTACATGTTTAGAATATGACGGTGAATTCATTAAAAAGTATTAAGTTTTGTCGAATGCAGAAGAGTTTATTGTGAGGAAAAGCAATGAATCAATCAGTTTTAATGAAATGAAAGCACCGGGATTTTCTTGACAAACATGCTGAATTTCATAATTTGCATGACTTACTATTGTAAATAATAAATGGGGTACATATGGTTAAGCTAAGATGTACCCCGCTTCCACATGTAGACCAATAAAAACACTGACCCAATGATTGCACCATACATTCCGTTGATTATTTAATTAACACCAGTAACGTATTTCACTGAATAAATTTTTGATCACTTTTAAGCAAAGTTCAATCATAAGAATAACGCTTCATTCCATGCATGTTTTTGCAATATATTTATTTATCTATTTATGAAGATGGAAGAATACACAATCATGTTAACAGTATCCTTATATAAGAACACATATACACAACAGTTGTTTTATATAGGGTTTCTCATTTCTAACATGATAAGTGAGAATAACGTAAATATAAGGAACATTGTCATCAAATTTTGTTAAAATTTTACTGAAAATGTTATTCATATGTTGAATCTTCATCATTCTTTTAAGAGGCGATAGAAATCTTACCATTTTGTGAACTACGTGAACTATGTGAAATACGTTACCGTTCAAGTTGAGTCTTGAGTGAACTAAATTAATTATCATTCTGTGTTTATTCAGCAATTACAACCTGTCTATAAACCTTAAACATTCCAAGTTTTTCATTAGAATGACATATTAGTTTATTTGTTGCTTTACTTTGAAATTATTAAAGTTTGATTTACATGCAAGTGAACATCATTTTTTTTCAATCAAATTAAATTACGATTTTGCACACTTAGTATCTATATAAGGCAGTTGTTTGAAGTTCCTAGCCTTGAAACTACATTTTACTATCTATTTAAGACAGTTGTTTGAAGTTCCAAGCCTTGAAACTACATTTTCCTGCTATCAGAAAGTGTTAGGCGTTATTTTCTCACTACTATTTCATATACTGCGAAAAACGTAAATTTCACATGAATTACGTTACTTTGTTTTTTAGCAATTTTCCAAGAGCTGAGATTATTTTCTATGCTTAGGTATCAAAATCGATCACTGAAAATAAAAACAATTGTGTTTTTCTAGTTCAAAATTCAGTGTTATTGTCTTTGTAAAAATTACTATTTACAATTCATCAGTTATGTATCTTAATCCATTTTTTATTACTTAAAATTTTCAGAACCTTATTTAAAGTTTGTAGAATAAAAGCTTGGAAGATCAATATAGAATATTAGGTCTGGAAAGTTATGGAGAATTTCGATTCATATAGTCATATTAGTTCTTTAAAAATGACTCTTTTCATAGGATTTACTGCTCTGTTTGGTAGTTCTGGAAATATAAAACATAGGGTGTTGTATGTAACGTAATTCACAGGATAAAAATATGTGATTACTTTGATTGTCAACAAAATATGTCAAACCTCAATATTTGGTGCTCTTAATTTACCAATGAAACCTCAAGACATAGAGGTTTAATGTTTTAATGGAGATTTTGGTATCAGTGCAAACTGATTTTTGGAAGATTTCATATTTATGTGGTCCCAAATTAACTAATTTTGGCGACGAGCTCACGTGTAGCTAGAGTCATTTAATTGGTATCCATTGTACAACAAGATAGCATAAAGCAAAACCACTGTGAACTCCAGTGATTGATCGCTTAATCAGTCATAAAATTGTCAGTTTACATAATTTCATATTATCGCCAGTCATATGTCTGACAACATAATCACCGACACATTTTAACATTGACTAAAATTATTCTTTTCTCATTAGTGCTCACGCGTGGAAATCACTTCCAATGACAGTATCATTTCATTAAGAGGGTATATGTGGGCTGAATAAAACTAGTTTAACTCTGCTACTCTTATATTGAAGTGTCTGCACCAAGACACTTTTTATGATACCAAAGGGATAATGAAGCCAGGAGAGTGAACAGCCATGTATATATGTGATAGTGGTATCGATATTGACTCCTCTGCTTCTGGTATTTTCTTATTAGATTTTGGAACTTAACTGATGATGTGGGATTTTTTATTTCCTTTTTATTTATCTCATTCTTCTAAAAATCGACACAAGACTAAAACATGTAGGTACAACATCACCAGCAGCTAATGCATCATATGCATTCAACAACAACAAAAAAACAACAAAATGGTGCCATGGCCGTACATGCTTTGATTGGGGGGTGAACATTTATAGCTTAGGGTTTTAATCAGTGGTGTGTCAGTGTTTTTGATTGATTGATCATTATTGTTCATTTTATTATTTATTAATTTCTAGTCATCAGACATATTGTTTTTTCAAACAAAAACAATTGCTAACAGCGGGAAATATTGTTATCCATCTTCTCATATCTCGTGCAATGTACATATATAAATGAATTGTGAGTCGACTGGTTACCAATTACGCATACAACCAGGCAAATTGAATCATAGGAAGGATACAGGAACGGTTGTATATATGCCCTTTACATATATACTATAATACAGGAAATGAGCTATGCGTGGCCAATCTTACAGAAAGCAGCTACAAGATACAAAAGGGATAATCAGAAACGTAAAGCAAAGAATGACAGACAAGACAATTACTAAAAGAAAAAAGGACAAAGGACAAACAATGACCAACAATACACAACATAGAAAACTAAATCGACAAGAACAACATGAGCCCAACCAACAGAGAAAAAAAACAGTGGTGAATTCGAGGGCTCTGGGATGGTAAGCAGTTCCTGCTCCTCGAGTGGCACCCATCTTGTTTTTTTTTGTCTTTTCCCGATGATGTACATAAAATTATAGGAAACGGCCCATATTAGACCCTTTCAGTAATTATTTACCATTTATATCTACTAAAGGGAAATAATACATTACTGATATTTAAAATCCACCTGCGATGTAAATCTAATGTCAAAACTCTCCATTATTTTTAGGGAATGGAGAGTTATTGTTCTCTTTATACTTTTAAGGTCCCACAAGGGGCAAACAATTTAATTCTTTGTACTTTAGATACTATATACAGACTTTTTTTTATTACAAGATTAATAATTAATAAAATTAATAAAGTACAATGGGTGGATTTTAAGTTGGAGAATGTCCTCGTATCTCTCCATTCCTTAAAACGATGGGCCTCGGCTCCATTATTTTTAACGAATGGAGAGTTACTTGGACATTCTCCTATACTTCCAGTAGTAATTAAACTCCCTTTGAGTCTTATTCTTTACAATATAAAATTGTGACTGTATTCTACTGAAATCTATTTAGCTTAACAAAACTTGATCTTTTCATATTGCTCATTTTGAACGTTGCATATACATGTACATATTTCAAGTGTAGGTCTCATTTAGATTCTTGGTGATTCTGCATTCATGATAATATTCATGGTCACATCTAGCCTAACATTATGTTCAGTTGTTTATGTTTTTGCTACCATGACAGCAATCCTTATTGGATTCGTTAATATTCAAGATCTCCAATTAATAACTCTTCAGCCTTAAGGTAATAGATTAAAGTTTAATATTTTATTATCGAGAGTTTAATATAATATCTAACGATCTAATTTCTCTATTGAAAGAAAATGTAATATTAATCTCGGAGTAACCCAGTGCGTATAAATATGTTTGAGTTTGAGGACATGTCCCCCAATTATCAAACATTCGATTCGTGTACCATCAGGTTCAGCGCTATACACAGAATAAATGTTGACAATCAATGGTTATAGCAAAAAAACCCGTTGTGGTCGTGAACTTATGGTAGTTTGATTTACAACCACCTATCCAATCAGTGCCTATGACCACAAACGTTGTGAGTTTGAATCCTGCTCATGGCGTGGTGTACTCGATACAACGTTTATGCTATTACGTTTGTCATTGACTTGTGGCAGGTCGGTGGTTTTCTCACGGTACTCAGGTTTCCTCCACCAATAAAACTGACCGCCATGATATAGCTGAAACATTGTTGAAAGTGGGGTTAAATACCAATCAGCCAACCACACTATAAATTAGGAGTGCTTACCGTTTTATTGTATAGTCTATGGGTTTGGGTATCATCCGCTCAGTAGTCAGTTTGTCAGTGACTATTATTAGATATAATTATTTTTGAAATTTACAGTAGCAAATATTGTAATAAGTAATATTTATACCACGCCGAGTTTAACCGCTTAACTACAGCCCAGATTTAAAGTGTGCAATACCTCGGATCCGCGTGTTTTATTTCATAGTTCTTAGCTGTTGCTTACATTCGGGTATATACACCATTAAAAGATCAAAGGAAAAGAATGAATTCGTATTACAATAATCAAAACTAAGGTTCTGCTAGTTTGGACATTTGTGACCTTAGCCGATTTTGGAAATCCTCTTCATGACATTTGGTTTTCTTGCTCCAAATTTTTTTAAGTTATTTTGCATTCCAAAATTTTTAATTTGAGCGTACCTGGTGAAGTTTATTACAGAAACGAGTCATGTGCACTGATTTAGATATCTACAGTTTTATCACTTAGTACTTTTCTTAACAAAATGTATATCAAATAAACGTTGGAGAATACCGAAGGGGCAATAAAATATAGTCAATCCAGAGAAACTGTAAATAAACGTGAGAGAATACCGAAGGGGCAATAAAAAATGGTAAATCCAGAGAAACTGTAAATAAATGTTAGAGAATACCGAAGGGGCAATAAAAAATGGTAAATCCAGAGAAAGTGTAAATAAACGTTAGAGAATACCGAAGGGCAATAATAAATGGACAATCCAGAGAAGCTGTAAATAAAGGTTAGAGAATACCGAAGGGCAATAACAAATGGACAATCCAGAGAAACTGGAAATAAACGTTAGAGAATACCGAAGGGCAATAAAAACTGGACAATCCAGAGAAACTGTAAATAAACGTTAGAGAATACCGAAGGGGCAATAAAAAATGGAAAATCCAGAGAAAGTGTAAATAAACGTTAGAGAATACCGAAGGGCAATAACAAATGGACAATCCAGAGAAACTGTAAATAAACGTTAGAGAATACCGAAGGGCAATAACAAATGGACAATCCAGAGAAACTGTAAATAAACGTTAGAGAATACCGAAGGGGCAATAACAAATGGTCAATCCAAAGAAACTGTAAATAAACGTTAGAGAATACCGAAGGGGCAATAAAAAATGGAAAATCCAGAGAAACTGTAAATAAACGTTAGAGAATACCGAAGAGGCAATAATAAATGGAAAATCCAGAGAAACTGTAAATAAACGTTAGAGAATACCGAAGAGGCTATCAAAAATGGTCAATCCAGAGAAACTGTAAATAAACGTTAGAGAATACCGAAGGGGCAATAAAAAAAGGAAAATCCAGAGAAAGTGTAAATAAACGTTAGAGAATACCGAAGGGCAATAACAAATGGACAATTCAGAGAAACTGTAAATAAACGTTAGAGAATACCGAAGGGCAATAACAAATGGACAATCCAGAGAAACTGTAAATAAACGTTAGAGAATACCGAAGGGGCAATAACAAATGGTCAATCCAAAGAAACTGTAAATAAACGTTAGAGAATACCGAAGGGGCAATAACAAATGGAAAATCCAGAGAAACTGTAAATAAACGTTAGAGAATACCGAAGAGGCAATAACAAATGGAAAATCCAGAGAAACTGTAAATAAACGTTAGAGAATACCGAAGAGGCTATCAAAAATGGTCAATCCAGAGAAACTGGCAACATAGTGTACACAATACGATAGCAAACAAAACAAAAACACAATATAATGTTTGCTGGACACCACTATCCACAAACAAACACAAATAACTTAAATAAAACATGAACCCTTCTGCACACATCTGGTGGTAAAGACTAACCGAAATGTGAGTTCGAACCCCTTTCATGGCGAGGTGTACTCGATACAACATTATGTGATAAAGTTTGTCAGTGGGTGGCGATTGGTCGGTGGATTTGTCCGGGTATTCCGGTTTCCTCCACCAATAACGCTTAACGCTACGATATAACTGTAATACTGTTGAACGTGGCATTAAACACCACAAATCAAACTAAACAAAATTCATATAATTTGTTTGACATTAATATCTGAACTTTTAATAAATAAAATTGTGCATACTTTGCAATAGACATGCAATCAATTTTTTTCTCATCTCCCATAATTGTTTTTTTTTGGGGATAAAAAGATGTCATTTCTATATTATTGATACAAACCTAAATACAGATAATGAAAGTTATTGAAATCTGCTTTTATTGAAAACCGACCCCCCACTAATGGCAAGTGCATTCACATTTCATAACTAAATACGATTTTATTATATCCGTATTATGCTAATATGCTGTAGTTTCGAATAGATTTTTCTATAAGGTACGGGTTTTTATTCACAATTTTATGTGCATCTTTCAATTGAAAGTTATTAAAAAGCGAAGTAATCAACGTGAAACGAGCGAATTTATCACAGGGAGAAAATGAAGAAATAAAATATAACGGTTTAATAGCAGATTATAGAAAACTTAACATTTTTCATCGAACGTGAACCTACTAATAAAGTGGGAATAAGAGAAATATTTGTGGAGGTGTTGATGACTGCTAAAGTAAAAACATGCAACAACGTCGTAACAAGTTGAGACATATTATGTGTCTGTGGTGAGGACACAGACAGGATTACGCCATTATACATATTGTTATGTACAACACAAGGCATATGACACAATACCACAAGCAAGCACCTAGCATGTTTTTCCTTCAACTGGGACAACAGTGTCAATTATTTTTCTCGGGAGGTACTGTTATTATCGAGGCAAGTTCCTAGCAACATATTGTATCTTTAAATCGTTAATAAATAATAGAGCACGTTCAGTCAAATATACATTTTATAAAATAAACTAAAATACAGCTAAGAAAAATGAATCCCACTTCTGGCCCCAAATTACATGTCTTTGATATATTACAATTGTTTCAGGCTAATTACATGACGATTGTTTAACGTTGATTGGTAAATTACAAAAAAATATTTGTACACAAATAAAATGCATTATATACATCATATAATGACTCATAAAAGAACACATGTGAATAATGAATGAATTATTGTGTTCATAACCCTCAAAGCAAATAACAACCATAGAGATAGCTCCGGAATTAATCAATCAACGTTTTGATCAATACAAAAACATGTACTTCCACCGAAATGACAAGAAAGGCAAATATCGAAAACAACAGTTCATGAGAAAAGTTTGAAGATAACAATCATTTGGTTCTGTAAATATGGAATTGTCTAATTATTATTTTTTGGAAGCAATAATTTTAGAGTGACACGACGGGTGCCACTAGTGGAGCAGGCACTGTCAACTCTTCCGGAGCACCTGAGTTCGCTCCCGGTTCTTAGTGGGGTTTGTGTCGTTCGATCTCTAGTTTTCTGTGTAGTATTTTGTCTTTTTGTCCTTTTTTGGCCATTGTGTTGTCTGTCCTTTGATTTAGAGATTCTGATTACCCCTTTTGTATCTTCAAATTCTTCTTGGTCCTGTAATTAGAAGCCTTAAATCGAAGGACGACAGACAATAGAAGAAGGAAAAAAGGACAAACAATGATCTACAAAGAATTACAAAGAAAATTAAAGATATCATGAACCACACACACTATCCAGAGTGAACACATGTGCTTCGGAAAGGCATACAATCAGAACCAAATGAGAATGTTGAAGTAACGATGATAAACAAAGCTAAACATTGAGTCAAAAAGAGATAGAACATGTGTTCTTTTGAAAACCACACAGACGCATACTAATGAATGGTTGACTTCCTTCAAGGGTTTCCCATGAATAAAGATAGAATATTAGCCCAAACATTCAATTCCAGCTTCTGCTCTATAGATGATGTTCTGTCATTGAACAATACTCGATTCGGTGAAGCATACTACCTACACTCAAATGTCTGCTTCTTACATTGACCTTGAAATCGACAATGGAGGAAGAAACAAAACTCTACGGCAAACGTGATGACTTCACTTTTCCAATAGTCAACTTCCTTTTCATCAGTAGCAATATTCCAGAATCACCAGCATATATAATTTACATTTCACAACGTTATTCGAGGTCTTTTGACCAGTACAGTGATTTTCTGAAAAGAGCTCAACAGTTTTCGCAAAATCTACTCAAACAAGGGTACGTTGGTCTTAGGTTTAAATCATCGCTACAAAATTTCTACGGTCGTCATCACGAACTGGTTGACTATTACGAAGTACAACATGTATCCATATCTCAAACGACAATGGATATTTTCCCTTTTACGTAGATTGTATTTCTTTCCTCTATCACTGACAATATTGTTACTGGAATTCATTATATGACATACACGGCGGGTGTCTTATAATAAGCAAAACCTGATTGTCCTGGTTTTGATGGGTCCGTGTTCCTCATCTGTGTTGTGTTGTTTTTCTTTTGTTTGTCTTTGTTCTCTTTCTTGTGTTCCAGTAGTTGCTAGTGTCTCCGGATTGTCCATTCTTGCTTAACCCGGTTTTCTCTAACGTGTTTTAATACGCTTCATCGAGAGCTTTGATTGCAATTTTTCTAGAAATGTATTTGCCAACATTGTTTTCAACCGCATCTGTGGTGTAATGGTTAGCTCATTCACACAAGAAAGGTATAATGTGGCTTCGAGCCTTGGTCAGATAAAAAAAAATGATTGTCGTGTAAAACAGTATAGATAATAGTAATGTAGAGCAAAGGGAGACAATTTAAAGCCGGGTGCTTTTTTGCTCAGATTAGACTCCGACGGTTAGAAATAAAGCATAGTTTCTCCAATGTGGGATACAACTATTCATATATGGTAATCACTGATTGCTTGGAGGAATGAATACAACATTATTCTTCGGATTGGCATTTATTTCAAGAATGCATGTTAAAGACAACTTTAAACTGCTCTTAGCGTGCAAGGAAAAGTTGCAGATACCAAAGAGCTTATCACAAGGAACAGACAATGCACTTGAAACAAGAAAAAAGGACAAGAAGACAAAAAAGAGAAATAAAAAGATTGAGCTATACGAACTTGGAAAGCAATCGGGTTTGAACTCAGGTACACGAAAAAGTATGCAGTTCCTGATCCACTCGTTGCCTCAGTTGTGTTACCCATGTTAACAATCTGGTGATAAGTCATACTAAATAGTGTAATATAAAATCTGCTGTATCATTATAGATTCTAAATAGACGTTAGATAAAACCGAAGGGACAATCAATAATGTACAATCCAGATACACTGGCAACATTGGGCACACAAGACACAGTACGAACTTCGTAGTACGAAGACAAAAAGAGAAGAAGAAAAAAACACAACACAGACACACGACTCGACCAAAACCTGGGACGAACCCAGGTTCTCGCGAAGGGTAAGTAGTTCCTGCATATTATAAGACACCACCATGCTACTCACATAGTCAAGACATGTTGGACACCACTATACGCAAACAAACACAAATAAAACACATATTAACAAAATGTCTTATATGTGAATTATAATATTTCGCAATCGGCGAATACTATGTATGCATATTTTAAAGGCATTTGTTATTTTGAGTGGAAAACATTGTATGACGTAAATATCAAAATAAACTATAACCGAAAACAAACTTTCGATTTCAGTTTTAATGGAAGGGGGATAACTGCAACTGAAATATCAGCTTTTACTCATGTAATGTTTCTTCAATAAACAAGACGAGAAAAACTATTCATTACCGTTCTTCTGTAGCAAAGAATGACACTTTACATCAATAATTAATATGAAATAATAAGTGCAAGAGATCGTTTTAATATTAATATATACGTAACCGCATCGGTGGTGTAATGATTTGCGTGCTCGCCTCGAGTGTGGTTGATCGTGAATTCGAGGTCCAGTCGGATCAAACCAAAGACTATGCAATGGGTATTTGCTGCCTCTCCGCCAGACACGCAGCATTCAGGTGTGTTGACTCAAAATCATGATAATGCATCAGAGAAGAACGACATATCTACTAACGGACCATTGCTTCGGTGAGTTAGCGTTTTATAAATCCAACAAAGCGTTTTGGTCCAGAATAAAGCGGACATCATTATTATCATCTCATCAAAGTAACTTATTTTCAATGATATAGCTGCAACAATTGCTTATTTATTTTGGAGTTAAAGAACAACAACTCACTACTCTACTCAAACATAAAGATTTCTGATTTCTGGTGTTTATCGCCACTTTCAGCAATATTTCAGCTATGTCATAGCGACCAGTTTTAGTGGTGGAAGAAGCCGGAGTACCGGGAGAGAACCACCGACCATGGGCGAGCAACTGGTAAACTTTATCACTTGCGGCTGCGAGGCGAGTGCACCCTTTTTTCTACTCAAATATATATTTTCCTGCCCATCAAAATTAATACATAGCCTAGTGTCTACAGCTATAAACTATATTGTTGAAATAGGCTCAGTAAATACTAGCTTATTGCTTAAACTGCATTGAAAAAAAAAGTATCAATGAAACATGCAACCACACACACATTAACACACACAAAGAATAATTTGTATGATATTAAGGATATTATCAGAATCCGTAAGCAATGCAATTACTAAAAGGAAATAGACAAAAAGAACAAAACATTATATACAAAACACTGCAAAGAAAACAAAAGATAGGGTAACGTGAATCCCACTAAAGACAAGGGTGACCTCGTATGTCTCAGAATGGTGGGATTTTCCTGCTCAACTAGTGGCAACCGTTATGAACCACATGAAACATAAAGAAAACAATAATGCAAAGTTTGACAACATGAACCCACATACAAACTCAGATGGAGACAAAGTTCTCCTGTTCCATGTGTGACACCTGTTGTCAAATCTTTCCTGAAGATCATATTTGAGAGATGTAGAATTTAAAGTTACCTTTGATTTCCTTATTCTGAAGATCATATTTGAGAGATGTAGAATTTAAAGTCACCTTTGATTTCCTTATTCTGAAGATCATATTTGAGAGATGTAGAATTTAAAGTTACCTTTGATTTCCTTATTCTGAAGATCATATTTGAGAGATGTAGAATTTAAAGTTACCTTTGATTTCTTTATTCTGAAGATCATATTTGAGAGATGTAGAATTTAAAGTTACCTTTAATTTCTTTATTCTGAAGATCCTATTTGAGAGATGTAGAATTTAAAGTTACCTTTAATTTCCTTATTCTGAAGATCCTATTTGAGAGATGTAGAATTTAAAGTTACCTTTGATTTCCTTATGTCGTTAAACAGTAGCACGATGGGAAGCATTAGTGGAGCAGGGACTGCATACACCATCGGAACAGGGGTCGTGATTGTGGTTGTAATCGCATTGTATTTGGATTTACCTGTACAACTAGTGCCTACCACCACTAAGGTGAGTTCGCAACCCGCTGATGTGAGTGACATATGGCAGGTTGGTGGCTTTCTTCACCCGGTTTCCTCCACTAATAAAACTCACCGCCACGATATAGCTGAAATTTTGTTGAAAGTGGCGTTAAGCTGCATACTCTTCCACTCCCCGCTACATATATGTTGTGTCAATCAGTCATGAAATAAATGTTCTACTTCAAGCACGTCCGTACCGTCTTGGCTTTGTAATTTGAGGAGATTTCCCTTTAAAAATGGTCATGGCGTTAAGCAGTAACACCATGAGAACCATTAGTGGAGCAGGAACAGCTTACCCTTTATATCAAACATATTGTATTACTAAACATTTCAACAACTGTAATGGGCACAAGTTATATCAACATGCATGGGGCCTCTCTACATACAAAATAACAACAAGAATACATACGTCAGTAATAGTAGAATACAATATACAATATATTAAGTTCTTGTCACATGAACATATCACTAATAATTCTGTATTTGATTTCAACTGTACATTGTATTTCAGTATATACGACTCATAAACAATGAAAAAAAGACACGAAATTATGTAATGTTCGTGATTCTTAATCTACAATTTGCTTAGTAGTGATTTGTAGATCATTGTTTGCTTCTGTCCTTTGTCTTGTTGGTATTGTGTTGTCTGTCCGTCGATTTACAGCTTCTGATTACCCCTTTGGACATCAGTGTTCAGTATAATACTAATATTCAGAATATGGAGTACAAACGCGTAAGATAGAGAAACTAACTTAATTATACAGTCCTATAGTTCATTATCTTTGAAACTGTGATCCAATTTACTATGTGCAGTAATGGTTCGAGGTCTGCTGAATAGTCTTAATTCCAAGGCTGATCACGACTGTTACACTCTATTCACCACCCGTAGTTAAAAGGACAAACAGTCTTAGTAGTCATGAATTATTCAGATGCCGACAATCACATCACCAGAAGGAATTTTGCGAGCTAAAATGATAAGACGAAAAACAGGTCGAAATTACTCATTTCATATCGACGATGAATTCTATATTTACTAGTAAGCTCGTACTTTCATAATTTGTTCATACCGATAAATATAGGGATGGGCTAGGGCTATGGTGATTAACGTCACTTTCAGTAATATGTCATTTATATCGGGGCGGTCAGTTTTTTTGGTGGAGAAAACTTGAGTATCATCGACCTGTCGTAAGTCACTGACAAACTTTATCACAAAACGTAGTATCGAGTACACTTCGCCATGAGGAGAATTTAAACTCACAACGTTAGAAGTGATAGACACTGAATGCATAGGTAGTTGTAAATCTAAACATCATACGATCACGAGCACGACGACCTCATGATTAATATAAAAATACTAATCAATTGTTGTGTTGTTCTGGATACTAATAAATACAGATCAGTTACAGGTGCGGAACAAAACCGTAGCAACGATTGTCATATGCAATGACCCAATCTAACGTTTACTCGATCACTGATCTGCTAAAAATACAAAGAATACAAGAGAAGTTAGAAGATACCAAAGGGGTACTCAGAATCCGTAAATCGAAGAAGGACACTGGTATTGGGTACTTCACAGCTTAGTACAATATTAGGGAAATAATACTGTTTGGATGAGTGTGTCCACATGGAGAGCCATATCTACGTGCAGATTGGTTTTTTTTCTGTACACTAGCTAGCACTGTAAACATACAACCCAGCTGCATACTGGATTAGCACAAAGATGACGTCATCACCTAATCAAAACAGTACATTGTTCTCTCCATATGATTTGATTTGTTTTTGTGTTTAACGCCACTTTCAGCAATATTACAGCTATTTCATGACGACCAGTTTTAGTGGTGGAAGAAACCGGAGTACCAGGAGACAGCCACCGACCATGGGCAAGCAACTGGTGAACTTTATCACTTGCGGCTGCGAGTCGATTGGACTCGTTTTGTAATTTACAATGCCGGGCGCGAACCCACGCCATATTGGTGATAGGCTTGTATGTGTTGTTAGGTAATCCAACTACCTAACTCATTGAGCCACCCGGGCTCTCCATATGTAGTTGAACAAATACATGCATACCGGTAGTGATAGTCAACAATTCTACCAATATCAACAAAACGAATAATTACCTCTGACCTCAAGTCGCATAACACAGGAAAAGATCACTCGTGAAAATACCTATGGATATACATACCCCATTTGGGAAAGGCGCAAATGTGTTGCGGCGTTAACATGTTAAGGAGATGACTTGTTATCCCTTTGTTTGGAAAAATATTAGGAAATGTTTGATGATACGTGTACCAAAAAGGCAATCAGAACCCGTTAATCGAAGGACAGAGAACACAATGGTAAACAGAAAAGTGATAAAAGACAAACAAAACACTATCCTGAAAACTAGAGATTGAACAACACGAACCTCACTAAAAACGAGGGTGACAGGTAATATGGAAGGGAAGCAGTTTCTGGGACACTAGTGACACGCAAGTCCACTTTAAAAAGTATTATCAATATATTCTATGCAAAAAAGGTGTTATAAATTCCCTATTCAAGCTGAGTATTGAGTTCCGTGTTGTAATGTCCGTTAAAATTTCCGCATAAAAACCATTTTCGGTTCGTTGTTACCTCCAGTTGTTTGTAGGAGGGCTCATTTCTTATTTACGTTTTTTGTGTTTGTTTGCGTATTGTGGTGTTCAACACATATGTCATATTGCGTTGTGCTTTTGTTTTTGTTTTTCTCCGTCTTGTGTACTCAATGTCGCCAGTTTCTCTGGATTGCCCATTTGTGATTGCCCCTTTGGTATTCTCTAACGTTTATTTATGCGAAATCTATTCTTTATGAAATAGATACACTGTGCATAATTATTTTTCAGAGTAAAGAAACACGTTTATCGCATGCAATATTTTGTGTCTGCTTGAAAGGTTAGTTTTAATTTTCTTATGGTTACTTGAATTGTTGTAAATTCATTGTACAGTCACACTTGTTTTATCTGGAACCTTTCAATTAAACATAGGACAGGTGATATATAAGCTTAAGTCACTTAACACGAAGTGCACCGTGAAGGGAAATCAAAATTTAGGTCACATATAATAAGTTGTTGTTTAATAGGTGTTGTCATTAATGCAGGTTTGAGTGTAAATTTAAATACTTATGTATAGCGTGCTTATTTGCTACAAGTATGTATGCATTTGTCACAAGTACATAACTATATTATATTGCACGCATCTACTCCTCTTTTGCCACCTCCAGTGCCTGAAAGAAATAAGAAGAGTTTGACATACCAAAGGGGTAATCAGAATCCGTATATCGAAGAAGAACAGACAACAAAATGGCCAATAGAAAAAAGTACAAAAGGAAAAACAACGATCTACAGAACATATATCCTCGCGGTATCGGTTTCGGAGCCCTTAGGGAAAATAGTAAATTATTTTCTTTCGTGGCGTTGAAAGAAATATTAAATATTGGAAATATCTAGATACAAGCCTCCTTTAAAATGTTTTAACATGAACTTTATCTAGAGCCTTCAAACTCTTACGCAAAACTTATTTATTATTGAGTGCTGCGTCACACTTACCTGTGTAGGCGGTATCAATTTCGGAGCGACTATTCCAATTCACTCCTACTGTATGTAAAATGGGTGGAACAGCGCGCACTTTGTTCCAAGGTATGATGTGCTGTCTTGTCATATTGTTCAAACGTTTTTTTTCACAATAACAAAATAAAAAATCCAAATTAACTTCATTAACGTAATAACGATCCAACGCTTAAAATGAGTTTTTAAAACAACAACATTGTCATAAAACAGTTTTATGTTCCTCACTACTCCTCAACTTTGTCATGACATGGACAAGTGAACTGATCATCTCTTCTAAAAACTCTAACAGAATAACAGTATTTAAGGTGAACCCAGTGGCAACGACCATCATATGTGCATTGTCCCCATTTCAGAAATTCTACAAAGTATCCTTGGTTTAAATTATCTGGTCTGTGTTTATTGCATACACAGCAAGGTGTACCATCATCCTCAACATCATTCAGTGAACATTCTGAATCACTGATTGGTATTACTTGCAATCCAGAGGGACCAGGGGCATGTGATCTATTGACAACAGCTGTTGAGCCAGTAGACTTAAATGGTGGTGTAAAATCAGGATTTTTCTCCTTGAGACCTTAGCTTTTGAAAATTCATCAGCATCAGTTATTCCAGATTTCCGTTTGTTGGATATACTGCTAGTTTTCTTGTTGACTGGTTTCGACTTCTTGCTGTTTTGTTCCTCTTAATGTGTCTGTATTTCTTTAATGACGTGGTCTTCAGTTATAGCTTTGCCCCCAACAATTGCAGAAAGAACTTTCCTTATAGTGGTTTCTCTAGATTTGTCCAAAAGTACGTCCTCTTTACTTCTGAAAAATTCCACTGTTGTGTCCTGTTCTCGGTCCTGTCTTGAAGTTGGAACAGTCTCTACTGGTTCTGGTGAATTTACAGGTTCTGTATCGGATATAGGTGTAGGTTCTACTTCAGTATCAGATGCCTGAGTTTTCTTACTTTTGAATACTGTTGAAGGTAAAAAATGTATTGCGTCTACTGGGTAAATTCCACATTTCCTGAAAGATGAACATAGATTTGTTGGATTGAGACTAAGCATGTATGCCTTACAACCAGTGTTACAAACTGAATGATTGGGTATTGATGATGACGAATTTTCTCTCATGACCTTTGCCTTCAAATTGTCATATATGTTCTGTAATGGACCAACGCATCCAACATCTAATGGTTGAAGGATATGTGAAGTGTGTGGTGGCAAAACAAACAAAATCAAATTCAGCTCCATTGCCCAATCTATTATACCAAGGGAAACGTGTGATGTATGGCCGTCATACAAAAGAATTAGTGGTTCTAATGGGTCTCTACCTTGGATATACTTCATGAAATGTTCCTCCAAGTACTTCCTGAATACAGTGCTATTTGACCAACCTGTCTCACTAACAGTTCCTGAAGCTCCAGGTGTTGCACCCTCAAGAAGTTCTGATCTCATCCTTTTTCCCATAAATACAAAGTATGGTGGTATAGCTGTATCTAAAGCATTACCAGATCCTAGGACAGTGACAGTACCAGACATACCACTGGTAACAGATACAGGGGTTACATGTTTATCACCAACAACTTTAGGAGGATTATAGTTTTCTGATATACCCTTCTCATCAATATTATGCATGTGTTGGGGTTTTTCTTTCAAGTTATATTTGGTTAGTATTTTATCAAGCTGCTGAAAATATGCTGTTACATTTTCTTCTGATACTGCCTTGGCATGTGCAATGGCTAGTGTTCTTGGCTTTTTCACAGCTAAATTTGGCCATCTAGTTATAAAATTCCTGTACCACTGAAGTGATAATGGTTGATCTTTTTCTCTTAACCCAAGGTCTACTGCATACTCTAGTTGCAAGGTTATATAATTCTGGACGAGTATATCCATATCCAACCTTTGCCATTAAAGTTACATGATCAACTAGTCTTGCCTCCTGCTCACATGAAAACAATGGACTTGGACCTGATTTGCCTGTATCAATACTCACAGCACCAATAACTCTCTGACGTATCGTTGTTTCTGGAACAGAATGTAGTCTGGCTGCCCCTTTAACTGCCATGTTGTTTTCTTTGACATCAATGCATGCTTTGGTAAGTGCATCTGGGTCATACAAGCGATAATTCCTCTTAGCCTGATATAAAAAAAAATGAAACTTGATAAGTATGGAAAAAAAAATTGGCAATATATAAAATCAACGAAAATTTTATTTTCTGGCTTTTTTTTTTAATAATTTTTTATTTAAATTTTGTTTTTCAATTTCAATAGTAGATATCCTTATCTCAAATAAACAGACCAAAAAAAAGTTGATATGAATGACTTTTGAACCATTTCTCATTCCTGTCTAATCTGTAAAATTGTAGAAATGAAGATTTCAGACAATAAGAAATGACACTTACGGCTTTCCATAGATTTTTTGTTTGCTAAGAGTTGTCCTCCTTTCCACACTTGAACTGTGTTCAATGGGCAGACGACAAAAGGATAAACAACATTGGAATGACTTGCACAGCAACAATGGGTACTTTTTTAAGGAAATTTGGGGTATACAAAATGGATTTAGGAAATACAGTGATATTCTATAGGTGTTTTATAACGTATAAAATACTAACGTTAATTGAAAACTGTCAGGACATTTCTTTGTATGGTGAACTGTCAACTGTATCGACAATGTAAACATACGCCTCTGACGTCATACGGGTCACTAGTTCACGAGTAATGCATATGCATATCAGCGGCTCAGAAACTGATACCTGGAAGACTAAAGATCGAGTAAAACAATCCCCATTAATAATAAAGAATGTCTATGTCGTATTTCATGATATGTATGATTGCCCACTCTGTGGAGAACAAAAGTCTTCCGTATTGACATGCCTGAGTTTCATAGTCAGTTTTATAGAAGTTGAAAGAAGCATTCAGGTAGCATTTTCTTGAATTGTGAATTCAAAGCAGGTAAGTTATATGTGTTTATTTGTAACTAAAACCATATATACTTTGTTGTTCAATTTAAGCATATTCATGATTTATAACCGCATTTGTAATTAAATTAACACAACGGGTGCCTCTTGTGGAGCGTGAACTGCTTACCCTTTTTGGAGCAGCTGAGTTCACCCTCTGTTTTAGTGGGATTCGTGTTGCTCGATCTTAAGTTTTCTGTGTAATGTTTTGTAGATCGTTGTTTGTCCTTTTGTACTTTTTTCTTTTGGCCATTATGTTGTATGTTCTTCTTCGATTTACGGATTTTGATTACAATTTTGGTATCTTCAAACTCTTCTTCTTTTCTAAATAACGACAAAAGGATCAGACACAAGTTAGTATTGTCTTCTCCACTTTGCTGTTAATAGTTTTACGTTGTATTTTGCAAATGAAAATCAATTGCCTCGCGTTTATTTATTTGGTAATGAAAACGTAGATATCTTATTTAGGGCGCTTGTCGTGTTTCTGGAATAACCTTCATTAGATACACTCATAGTAAAATGATTGAAAAGAAAAAAAAGTAGTCCTTGGGAGCAAGTACCCCAAGGACCTTAACATGAGAGCCATCTATGCCTTAGTTTTAACGATAATTACATTATTTAGGAACTATAAATTTCAAATATAAATATGTCTAATAAACTTTGTCAGCGCCGAAACATTGACTACTAGGTGGATGTAGTCCTTTTAAATAGCACCTTATGTGCTTGGCAAAAATAAAGAATGGATAGGCTAGGATTTGTATATGTGATCTGGACAGTTGCCCGGGTCTCCACGGGCATAGGGCCCCATGCTGATCTATGTATGTTGTGCATGGCATGTTTTTTAATGCTTAAACACTAATTTTGTTGGAAGTAACAATACAATAAATATATGTTTAATTTTATCGACATTTATAGTTTTATTCATATGAGTGGTTGTGTAGATAAGGGCACCAGCGCACTTCATTGCCCTGGCCTTCTGTATAGACGTGTCTGAGTCTCATAGTTTACAGAAGTTAAAATTTATCATAATACATCGCACATTTAACTTACAAAAATATACGAATTTAGTAAAAGCCACATCGAATCTTGATCCGCAGGTAATTTTTATTGTCTTTCATTAAAAATGCTACACGAATATTTTACAGTAATTCGGTTACACAGGTGAATGACGTTATATGCAGTCTTGTGATCTAGTTTTATGTTAATAAAGCTTCTGTACAAATCGGGGATTTTTTGTTCTATTTATAGAATAGAATTTGTGTTGTTTATAGCAGTTGAAAGAAGCATTCAGGTAGCATTTTCTGGAGTTGTGAATTCAGAGCAGGTAAGTTATGTGTGTTTATTTGTAACTAAAACCATATATACTTTGTTGTTCAATTAAAGCATATTCATGATTTATAACGGATTTGTAACTAGATTAACACGACGGGTGCCTCTGGTGGAGCAGGAAATGCTTACCCTTTTTAAAGCAGCTGAGCTCACCCTCTGTTTTAGTGGGAATCGTGTTGCTCAATCTTAAGTTTTCTGTGTAATGTTTGTCCTTTTGTCCTGTTTCATTTGGCCATTGTCTTGTCTGTTCTTAGATTTATGAATTCTGATTACCCATTTGGTACTTCAAACTCTACATATTGTGTTAATAATAACAAAAGGATCAGACACAAGTTAGTATTGTCTTCTCCACTTTCTTGTTAATAGTTTTACTTTGTATTTTGCATATGAAAATCAATTATTATTTATTGTTAATGAAAACGTAGATATAATTTAGTACGCTTGACACGTTTCTGGTATAACCTTCATAAGATACGTTCATAGTAAAATGATTGGAAAGGGTAAAGAAACTAATAGTCCTTGGGAGCAAGTACCCCAAAGCACATTAACATGAGAGCCATCTATGCCTTGTTTTAAATGTAATTACATAGCTTAGGAACTATAAATTTCAAATATAAATATGTCTAATAAACAATATCAGCGCCGACACATTGATTACTTGGTGGATGTACATGTAGTCCTCTTATATAGCGCCTTTACAAAAATAAAGAATGTCTAGACTTGGATTTGTATATGTGATGATGTAGCTGTATTGTTGTACAATGCGGAGGGATACATTTTAAGACAAAATGTCTTCCGTATAGACATGTCTGAGTCTCATAATTTACATATGTTGAAAACCATCATAATACATCGCACATTTTATTTGCAATAATATACGTTATAGCCACATACAATCTTGATTCCCAAGTAACTTGGTTTTTTTCTTATTAAGAATGTAATTCGCTTACACACTTGAATATTGTTTTACAGTCTTGTGACTTAGCTGCATGCTAATTAGGCTTCTGTACAAATCTGTGATTTCATGTTTTATTTATAGAATACGATTTTTGTTGTAATAAATACAAGTGTGGACACAGAAATGTGTTGTCTAAAAGGCAAGTGTGGATATCAATATTTCATATTATTAACTTTAAAAAAAAAAAAAATCATGGACACAGGGGACCTGGATTTTTTTTAATAAAAAGCTAATCCTGGATTATTATTTTTGCTTACAGTCCGGTCCTGTGTTTTTATTTCAAATTTTCATCATAGCCCCCCTGCCCCTCCCAAGGGATATCAAATTGTATCATTAATAATAAATTAACAAATAATAAATTCAGATTTTCTATTTAGAATAAATCTCATTTACAAAACCACTGATATTTGTTCAATTTTTAACGCTGATTTAAGCTTTAGTCGCAACAAATTTTTATTCTTCTCTTTAAACTGTCGAAACATAACATTTATTTAACTGTAAAATTCACAAATAAAATTCATCCCCCCCTTTTTTCCCTTTTTTCTTGTTTAAATCAATGATCAACAATATTCCAGAATCAAACAAATGAATAAATATAACATAGATTTCTTTTACATGCATCTTTTTACCATGCCGAGTCAGTGTGCTTTAAATCGGTCATCCAATCAGGACGCTCATTATTCTTGTCCAAGATAAAATTACATCGCTAAAATTACCTGTGGGTGATTCCCCACTTCAACTCGTAAATTTACATAGCAATCGGAGATATTTCGTCATAAAACTTCACACATGGTTTTGTCTATCATATTTCTTGAAGACAAACATAAAATATTATTGCATTTATCAATATTTTATGATTATCGTCAGTTTTTTCAACACCCTATCTGTTTCTCGATACAGCCGCCCGATTACAGTGACCCGTGACCCAGATTAGCTTGTTCCAGCAGTTTTTTCTTAATAATATTGTTTAATAATATATAAAGAAGCGCTAAGAAGCATTGATGCTGCATTTTCTGGAATTGTGATTTTTAAGCAGGTAACTAAGTTATGTTTGTTTATTGAATTTGTAGCTAAGACTATATATACTTTGTTGATTTACTTTGCTTTGCATATGCAAATCAATACGGTTGTTTCGAATCATTTCCATTCCGTCAATATTTTGTTATTTTCGTCCGCCATATCACGTGATGTTGATGGACTAATCAGCATTGAACTTCCGGTGTCAATGTACACAACAAAAACTCCAATCGATTTGTGCCGTTTTAACGTTCGATCCTCAACTTAAAAAAATCTTAACATTTTCTGTAAAAGACAGATATCAATTAAATTATTTTATTTGTATCAAAGACTTCAATGCAGAGACAATTACTTCTTTAAAATTAAATTAGCTTTCTTTCTTTATTTGCTGCTGCATGCTGTCAGTATCATGAAACGAAAACGATCTGCCTTTATATTTTTCTGATATCAGACATATACTGGGGTACCGAACACAAGTATTTATTCAGCCGTTTCCTTGGTGTTTCCATATTACAATTACTTATAATATAACGCATATGCGACTATGAAATGCTGACGTTGTAACAGTAATAACGTAAACACCGGAAGTCGTCTGCCAAGTGATTCAGACGTCAAGACACGAAAAAGACGGAACGTGGTCGGAATTGACATGATTCGAAACAACCGTATTATTTCTCATCTTTATTGATTTGTAAAGAAAATCTAATTGTTTGCACACGTCATGTTTCTGGAATAACCTTCACCAGAACTGGAAAGGAAAACAATTCAAGAGTCTTTGGGAAGCATGAAATACAAAAGCACGTAACAGGATATCTCAAATCGCCTGTGGTAATATATACCCGAAGGGAGGAAACCTTAGTTTTAATAATAATTTCATTATTTAGGAACTGTAAATTTCATATTGATATGTCTAACAATCAATGTCGGCGCCGTAGCATTGGTTACTAGGTGGATGTAGTCCTCTCGAGTGCTTTACATAATCTAGGATTTGCATATGTGACGATGTAGCTGAAAACATGGTTGTATAATGCGGGAGGGGTACATTTTAAGACAAAATGTCTTCCGTCTCATAAAGTAGGGGTGTTGAAAGCCACCATAATACAGCGCACATTTAATTTGCAAGAACATACGAACTTAGTAAAAGGTACAAATAATCTTGATCACTGGTAATTTGTATTGTATTTTTTATTAAGAATGTCACACAAATATTTAACCGCATCGGTGGCCTAATGGTTAGCGTGTTCGCCTAGAGTGCTGTAGATCGTGGGTTCGAGCCCCAGTCGGATCAAACCATAGACTATAAAATTGGTATTTGTTGTTTCTCTGCGAGGCATGCAGCATTAAGGAGAAAGAGCAAAGACTGGTGGGCTCGGAATCAGAATAATGTGTCCGAGTGGAGCGACATGTCTATCCGCGGACTGTTGTTTCAGTCATCATCTCATTAAAAATTAACTTGTTCTCGCCATGCTATAGCTGAAATATTGCTGAATTGGCGTCAAACAACAATCACTCACAAATATTCTGACAACAATTCGGTTACACACTTGAATGTAATTATACACTCGTGTGACCTAGATGTATGTCAATAAAGCTTCTGTACAAATCGGGGATTTCGCGTTCTATTTATTGACAAGGATTTTTGTTGTTGATCAAATAGATAAGGTTAGAGGAACATTGATGCTGTATTTTCTGGAATTGTGATATCAAAGCAGATATAAGTAGTTTCATTATATATATTTTCAATTGATAATGTATATATACTACATTGTATGTTATTTATTATTTTCGTTATATTATTGATATTTCATCAATTATCGAACAGCTTTAAAGGGCCGTCGTTGTCCTGAACGTATGGTAGTTGGATTTACATCTACCTTTGCAATAGGTGCCAATCACCAATAACGTTGTGAGTTCGAACCCTGTTCATGGCGCAGTGTACAACATTATGTGATAAAATTTGTCAGTGACTTGCGACATGTCGGGGGTTTTCTCCGGGTCCTCCTGGTTCCTCCAAAAATAAAACTGACCGCCACGATATAACTGAAATAATGTTGAAAGTGGTGTTGATTAGGGTGTAAGCCTGGGTGACCCCAACATTTTCCCATAGATCAATTTTTTTTTAATTTACATCATTGAATAGTTATGTCTAAATACGTTATCTGCCAAAGTTTCAAGAAATTTCACCGTGCCGTTTTCTCCAATATAACAATGTAAACATATCTTGTTTACCCTCCTGACATTTTCGGGTCACCTAATAATCATATGAAGGTCAAAACGGTGCAAAAATATTCATGGGGCAATGAAAATGTTTTTATGAAACATACATCATACAGTTTCAATATCAGTTCTAAAAACGCTACATTTATTCCAACATGACACTTTCTTTTCAGTATATTGATATTTTTCAAACCAATATATTTCAGTATTAAAGTAATATTACACCAGTTTTGGGTGAAGAAAATGTTTCCCTGAAAATTCAATTTGGAATACGGCGGTACCTTTAGGGACCGACCATTTAACTTGAAGGGGGGAGGGGATTATGGTTTTTTGTTTCGTTCAGAAATTATTTTTCGGACAACACGAGAGTTAGAATATTTTTTTTTTTTTCTCGCGCAAAATGCGAATTTTTTTTCCAGAATTTAACATTAGATTATATGACAAAACTCTGAATTAGATTATTTTGTTTCCCTCCACCAAAATCAGAATATTTTTTTCAGCAACATTAGGAATCAGAATATTTTTCGAGAAAAAAAACATAACCACCCCTCCCCCCCCCCCCTTTTCAAGTTAAATGGTCGTTCCCTTACTAAGCTATGCATGAATGTTTCAAGTCGAAATATGTTCCCAACAACTAGAAATCTGCAAATCCGTGTGCATGTTTATCAACCTCGCCATTGTTGTGGAGACTGATTAACTTTCGGTTGTTTTGTTCCGATGATTGCCGATCATGACCTCGTGAAGAAAGGTTTTGGTCCGATGATTTCCGATCATGACCTCGTGAAGAAAAAATAAACAATCAAGGATGCTGAGGTACTGAAGCACGAACATATTCCTGACAGTGATTATTGAGGAATCTGTCTGTTTCATGTCGTGTGAGACCAATTTTTTTGTGTGCAATTATTCTTATGTGGTACACACGGAATATATATATATATATTTTTTTTTTCATCAACTGAACATTGCGCATGAGCGATAATCCCCCCAAAAGAGTTAAAATCTTGGGTCACGCGCATATCCTTTGCATTACTATATGGGAGGAGAGAATTATCTGCTGTCAAATATTTTACGATTTGCTCTTAAAATCTGCTTTTGAGCGGATTTTTAAGGTTATGCAGTTGATTTTAGTTAAAATTAAGTAACATATTAAGTGAAAATATTGAATCCACAAATTCAACGATATTTGCCTTTCATATTACTTTAAGTTTTTCAATGCGACCATTTTATTTTTATAAATCATCAGCAGGGGTAAGTGATTTCCTGACAAATAAAGCAATTACACTATAGTTTCATAATATCTAAGATTCCGGTGTATATATTTAATTTTTTTTTTGACAAACCTTTGAAATTCTATTGAAAAAAGTTTGTTTCACAAAATGTGTTACACTCCTGGCATTTTTGACAACATATTTCGATGGCAATTTTTTCAAGAAAGAGATATTTCATTGATATTTTGTGGGCACAAGCATATAATAACAACACACTGTTATTAGCAGCAATAATATATATAAAAAACATTAATAAAAACAACAAGAGCACAACTATGGAAAGGTAAAAGGAAAAGGGAGTCATTTTTTTTTAAACTGACCATATCCAATGTAAACAATCTGTGTTGCCAAGAAGCTTGGTATTTTGGAGGGATTTTCAAACGCACAGATGACCATATATTTTAAAAGACACTGAAAATAGAGTTGTCTCCCATACCCCAGGTCTACACCCTTAAGCACCATAAATTTAAATCAAGCCAAGCCTCATTTATTTGTAATGTATATGAAGAAAGTTTGCAGTAATTTCGCTGAGATCCGACTTACGAAGAATTTTTCTGTTCTGTAGACCTGAGATTCATAGCAGCACATCTCTTCGTAAGTCTAATCTCAACGATATCAAGATTAAAGATACAAAGGAGGTAACCAGGTAAATATAAGAGTGTACTCGATACAACATTAAAATATTTGTCAGTGGTTTTCTCTTGGTCCTCCAGTTTTCTCCACCAATAAAACTGACCGTCACGATATAGCTGAAATATTGTTGAAAAGGGCGTTAAACACCAGAACCACCACCGTAAATAGAAGAACAAACAATAATGATCAAAACAATAAGGACTTGTTTACCCATTTTTTTATTTTTTAATAACATAATACTTTATTGTTTGACTCGCCTGTTAACAAAACACCTTAGATGCCCAGGTAAGCAAAACAATAATCTAAGGTTCCCTGTTTCACAATAGATCTATTATCCAGGGTTAGTAAGAGGTTAATCAGAGTCCACATGATCCCATTTCAAAAATACAACGAGGACAAGTGAAGGTCCTTTTTAAAACTGGCGCGTTATTGTAAAATATCGAGTCGAAGCGAGGATTCCCTCTTCGTATTTTGACGATTGTTTCTTACCTTTATGTTTTTTTAGTAAAACGGCAGCTGGACCTAGAAACACAAGTTAGTAGAACGAGAGAGTTGTAACACGAAATGTTGTAAAATATGGATAAATGGTTCAAAGATATACTTCCAGACAAAGATCCATATCATAATCGCGGAAGGGACCAAATGAGGAAAAAGGGGGGTCCGGAATTCGAGTACCTGTGAAGGAAACGGCTGAATAAATACTGATGTTCGGTACCGCAGTATCTGTCTCATTTCATAAATACATAAAGGCAGATCGTTTTCGTTTCATAATGCTGACAGAAGCAAATAAAGAAAGAAAACAAATCAAGTTTTAAAGAAGTAATTGTCTCTGTATTCAAGTCTTTGATACGAATAAAATAATTTAATTGATATCTGTCTTTTACAGAAAATGTTAAGATTTTTTTAAGCTGAGGATCAAACGTTAAAACGGCACATATCGATTGAAGTTTTTGTTGTGTACATTGACACCAGAAGTCTAGTGCTATGCATTCCCAGTCGTAACTACTCGGCCATATAATATATATATTATTGGAAGGGTAACAAGAATGGCCAAGTAGTTACGATTGATGCATTCCATCAAAATCACGTGATCTGGCGGACGAAAATAACAAAATTTTGACGGAATGGAAATGATTCGAAACAACCGTATTGGAAATCCATAAAAAGACAACGTGTTTTTGCTTTTTGGTTCAATACACGCGAAAATGCATTAATTTTAATCATTTAAGCAATAAACCAATACAATTATGTGTGATCACATTAAAGAGAAAGTAACATCGTGACCACTAAAACCGAGCAGAACAACGGCATAACGATGTTCAATACAAGTAATGAAGGAACCGGCGGATTGGGGATATCCTATTCTTCAAGTTCTATGGGATTTTTCTTGCTACGTTCAATCCCTGTATTCTTTGCCATATGGAAATATCGTATTTAATGATAAAGTCTGTTGACTGTTAAACTTTTTCCAATCTCAGTCTTTGGGATGTCGTTGTGCCATTGCATTTTTAAAAAAAATAATAAACAATTAAATGCTAAAAAACGATTATTTTAAACACTTAAAGGACGTAGGGTTTTTGTAATATCGATTGCGAACGTGTAAATATTCCGGATAAGTTACGTCACAGTAAACGTCATGTAATACAATCGTCGTTTTCATTTTCATTTAATAATCAGCGTAGTAAAGATTTTCCTTAAATATATGTTTTATAGATGTGCTTCAAAAGCTCCCTTCTTCACAAATTAATGTGTATTGTTTATCTGCTGAAATATCTAAACACCAACGTTATCGTAGCATTTTACATGTGTAGACCCTCTCTACTGCTTTTTGGATAATAACAATAGAAGCAGGGCCGTCTTAACAGCATCACGGGATCCCGGGAAAAACAGTACACTGGGGCCCATATCTACACATCCACTCATAGGAATAAAACTGTAAATGTATATGAAATTAAACATATATTGTATTGGTATTTCCAACAAAGTCAGTGTTTAAACCTTAGAAAAACATACAGTACACAACATACATAGATAAGCATGGGGCCCCTATGCTCGTGGGCCCCCGGGCAACTGACCCGCGTGCCCATGCGTTAATACGGCACTGAATACACACCTCTCCTACATCCCTTCAATGTTAATGTTAAAGAATTACAGACCACGCTGGACGCAATGTGATGATAATACCCTAGATCCTTTGGGTGTGGTCATGGTGGGGTAAGCGTTTATGCATGTGCGTTTTGTATAAACATGTACTATATATGCACGCGCTACACAATAGTCCCAAAACTTGATAACGTAAAATAAAGCATTTGGTTTTGCAGTTTCTAAGAAAAAGGTTAAATATTAATATGAAAAGTTATGGAAAACAGACGACGGACACTAAATGATAATATTTCTACGATTTTTCTATTGAATGTTGGAGCTGTTCCGACAGTGTGATATATATTTTTTCATTTTATTATATGTTATGAAAAAAAAACCCAGCTGAGTTGCAATTGTTAAAAAAAATATGGTTGTGATCGTCTTCCGTAATTAAAATCGTCAAAATGAAATACAACCGAATTGATATCAAATTGCGACATGTTTCAACCTCATTTGAAATATACCTTGAAATGCTTTGATACTTGTACATCACGTTCACGATATTTTATTACAACACTATTTCACTCGAGGGTAATTTTTTTTCTGTTCTATTAAAGGACTTCATCAAACAGAATAATACAGATTACATGTAATGCAGTTAATACGCATTTAAACCACAGAAGAATGTTTCTATTTTCACAGCTTGTGGTGTTGGGTAGCTATTGTGCATGCGAAATATTAATCGCAAACCCCATTGACTGGTTATATGCTGCCTGTCTAGAATATTTTTTTTTTCTCGATCGACAGTACAGGAGCTAGAAAACAATATGATGAATATTGTCTGTCAATCATGCAAACAATAACGTATGCACAAGACAGAACGCATATACGGATTATGATTGCCCCTTTGGTATCTTCAAACTCTTAAGGATATGTTGGATTGTGCCCAAAAAATATCTACTCCTTTTGGATCAAACTATTTTACTTCATTTTAGAAGTAGCATCGATAGACCATTAAACCTACCTCAGTATCACGGTAGTAATAACTATTTCAGTATCCCGGAAGAAAATATATAATCAATAATTGGGGGCTTATGAAAAAAAAACTATTTTGGATGAAGTGGTGTTTATTTTATTTTTATGTTATATAACTGTTACGTGCCGACATACCATCGTTTTTTACGGCAAATATTGCTTCTCAAACATCAAAACGTCATCTAAGCGCTTGTAATATTTGAAAATTTTCCCGTCGTTTTTCAAGAAATTTAACACCTCGTGCACCAAAAAATACTTTAACAATAGTTGTGTTTTATTTATTTTAATAATCTGGAAAATATTGTCTGGTGCACGACTACGGAGGTGCTTAATTTCTTCGAAAACCGTCGAAATATCGCCGGCAAAATTCCACGAAATACAGAAAACAAATAACGCTCATGACGTCACAATGACGTCAAATACGGATCGATTTTGTTGGAAACAAGTTTTAACATCAAAAGTATGATGTCGTCTATAAAATAAAACACATACAATTTTAATCAAGTATTTTCTAAGATAATGATTAATTAAATATGGCATTTCTTTTTATCGCATTGACGCCGGATTGCATGCACCGAGTTTTTCTCCTGGTTTCAATGTCTACAAACCGTATTTAAAATAAATACAATTATTTACAGAAACAAGTTATTTACTGATGAATTTCATTACTTGAAATGAATCATAAAATGTACAGAGATTGTGTATATATACATAATGGTATCGGATGTGGTCGAGTGGTCTAGGGAGCTGGACGTAAGGCTAAGCGAATGGTGCTGCAGTGTATCAATGGTGTGGGTTCAAATCCCGTCGAGGGAAGAACAAAATTTGACAGCTCTAAAATCTAATTCTAACACTGTTTGGTTTAATTTTCAGACGTATACATAATGGTATCATATATACAATCTGAAGAGTGAAACTATTGATTTTAAGGGTCTGGCCGAGGGTATAAATAAATTAATATTCAGCAACCTCCACAATCCTCCACCAACAAAATATTTTGATACAATCATTAACCCTCTATACTCAAAACAACTGCTCAATTTAGTGTTGGTGGAAGACTGTGGAGGTATACAAAATAGCTAAAATGTACATTGAATATGTCGTTTATAGTCCATTTTTAGCATTATCCGTCTAATTATGATGTCATTATGACGTCATAGCGCACCCAATCTCACGGAAAGATATATTTTTTGAAAACTTGTAAATATAACAATTAAATTAGTAAATTGTTTTTATTCTATGTCAAGCATTAATTTTTGATAAAATGTGGGGCCAATTTTGCACCTTAACGCCTCTCCCTCTTTATCAATTATAAAATTAACATGTAAATCAATCTATATATAGGCATTTTATGATAGCTTCAACATATAACATTTACATACATGCATTGTACTCATATATTATAACTACTTACTAATCACTGATAGAATTGTCAAGATTTTGGCTTTATATATTGTATCATTACAATTGGCCGTTAGCAAAATTTTTAGTTCAGATTTTAAAGTCTGTTTCCATATATTACAAAGTACATTCTGATTGATATGAATTTTGTCACATTTAACTTTGTTTCTTGCCTTCCAAAATAGACCACTTAGATATAAAAATTAATGTATTTAATAGAAGTTCATGTTTATCATCCATATTGAACCCAAACATCATATTATTCTCATTTAAGTTAACAGTTCCCACATTCTAAAGAGTTCATTAAAATTGTAATGTTTGATATGAATCGCTTAGTTATAATGCATTTAAAAATCAAATGTTGGAGAACTTCTGGAATGTTCGATTATTTACAAAGGTGACATCTTCCATTGAATAGTTAAATTTTTCTAAGTCTACTTTCGGTGTAAATAATGTTATGGGTGCATTTCCATTGGAATTCTTTAATTTTATAACTGATGCCCAGTCTTTTAAGATTAATCCAAATTTTTGGCCAGTGAAATTCTTCAATATAAACATTATTCCATGTATCTTGACATTTTGGTAGTGATTTTTTATTTAATATTTGTTGTATAATTTTAATCTTAATATCTTTTGTATTAATAATTTTGTCTCTAATATCTGTAAGTTTAAATTATTTAACAACTTCATTTTATTTCTACTTTTAGTTTTGTTATCTATATCAATATTTTCATTTTTTAAGAACTTTAAGTAGTCTTTTTGGAATACATTTCTTAATTTTAGAGTATTCTGAGATACAGTTTCTCCTGTCTATCAGCTTAGAATATAAAAAATCACAATCGATGAATTGTTTTGAGTTTTTATCCCATATGTCTTTAATAGTTTTTATATTACTTCTTAAAAATGAAGAAAATATTAAAGGTTTATTTTGGAAAGTTATATTACAATTCCCAAATAACCTAACATGTAAGATATCTGTTTTGGTTTCCACCTTTTGTACACATTGTAAAAATTGTGTCCATGCTTGGATTGATTTTTGATAAAACAAAGGATACCTGTTTAGATTTAAGGATGAAACATTTGAGCATTTACAAATAAAAAAAGTTTCATTAAATTTCAAATCAAGTCTACTTAACCAATATTTTCCAATAGCATTCCAATTTTCAATTGGTTCATTGATGATACGATAAATAAACTTTATTCTTCTACTGTCAATGTAAGAATATATATTAACCATACTCATGCCTCCATTATCTATATCTAAACAACATACATCTCTTTAAATCTGATTAACTTTCCCCTCCCATATAAAGTCACAAATTAATGTTTCAATTTCTGTTTTAAATTTATCAGGAATGCCCTTCATTTCAATTTCAAATCCACAATATGATAACAAAAGATTTTTCACAATTATAGTTTTACCTTTGTAAAAAAGTTTTCTGCTTTTCTAAACTTGTATACAATTTTTCATGCTATCAATAATGTCCTTCCAAATTTAATCATTGTCAACATTGTAACCATGATGTACCCCCAAACTTTTTACATTTTCTTTAATCCATGATATTTTATTAAATTTTGGTTTTCTATTGCGAGCAGTGCCAATAGAAATAGCTTTTGTTTTATTATAATTAATTCTTGATCCGGATGCTTTTTCATATTTTGAAAGTATATCGAAAGATGTTTCAACAGAGCGTTCATCTTTATTGAAAAGTTGTGTGTCATCTGCAAACATACTTATTTTGGCGGGCGCACTACGTTTGAGCGCACTTTCAATTTTAGGTGTGTTACGTTTGAGCGCAAATCTTTCCTACGTTTGAGCGCATTTTACCTGTGGTTTACCTGTGGAATTTAATATCTAAAAATGTGAAAAATAGAAATAAAAATATATACACTTTATTATAAAAGATTACAGCACTAAAAAACACATCATAAAAACATCATAGGATTTATTTAAAATGTTTTATGAAATAGATTTAAGAATGTTTAAAAATGTCTATAAAAGTAGCACTAAAATCTTACAAATCGGTTCTTGCGAAAAATTTCAACCCCATTGACTTCATGTAAGCTGCTCTAGAAATTTCTCCTGTCTCTAACCTACGGTATTGTTCTAGGGATAGCCATTTACCAATTTCACTAGATTTATCTTTGTAGTCCTGTGCAAGACCAAGAGACTGAATTTTTCTATACCACGCTTGACCAAGATGAAACCTACAACCTTTAATTTCGACTTCCCTGAATTCTTCTCTTAGAAGGTTAACCATTCCAAGTTCAAAATCAAGATTTATTGTCTTCGGCTCAAATTTTAAATTTTGATCATCACAAAGTTTAAAAACTACATTCCAAAATGTACGTGCACAGCCTTTTCTTTTGAAGGTAATAAGGCAAACAGTAAAGGTACATAGTTCCCATTCTTGCAACCATGAATAGAATAAAGTTGATGAAAATGTTTCGGGCAACATTTAAATGTCCCGTCTATGAAAATATCATCTACATCACACATGCATTGTAAGTTTGTGCTGCATGTAAACATGATCATTCCTGCGTCAGAATCATTGTATGCTAAGAAGTTTTCATCTTTGCTGGTTTTGACAGCTAAATTTTCTAGACATGCATGTGTTTCCACCCTATCTTTTGGAAGAGTGGGGTATTCTTTTCGTCTTTGACGGTAGTGAGACTGAGAAATACTTTTGAGATCAGACGGCTGAAGATGAGATTCGTCTGTCTCTTGTAAAGTCTGACGAATTATTTTTGCAGGACGCGTTGATATGTCAGTTGCTTTACGTTTTACAGATACTCTTACTTGTTGTCTTTCAAGTTTTCGGTCGTCAGTGGGATGGTTGTGTTCATTTTGGCCATTCAATATAGCTTTGCACTCTGCGTCTGTTCTTATTCTGCACTTGCAACTGTTTTTTGTGCATCTCCAGGAAATTTCAGAATTCTTTAAAACTCTATCGACTCTAAAAGTGTAGCCATCGTAAATTAAACTTTTCTTCTCCCTATTTGTTTCCGATATGAAAAACTCCATTTTGTTTCATATACATACAAGTAGTAAACAATATAAATCATAGACAGTACTCACAAATGAAAGGAATTAAATAGTGAACACAACCATCATACCGTGAAAAACCGTATGTAAACTAAATCTTTAAATTATTTTTTTCATTATCAAAATCATTTTTAATAATTTTTTAAAGATCATTTTTATAATAATTTCTTAAAAGTTTTATAATTTTAATTTTTCTCCTCATGTAAATAGCTAAGGTAAAATGCGCTCAATCGTGGATTTGTTTGCGCTCAAACGTAGGATTTTTTGCACTCAAATGTAGGACCAATGCGCTCAAGCATCGTGCAAGGAATTTGGCTTCTAATTTCTTTCCACCCGGTTCACCTGGTAATTTAATCCCCTTTATATCATTATTTCCTCTAATTGCACATGCCACGGGCTCGGCTTGCAATATGTAAATTAGCGGTGCGACGGGACACTCCTGTCTACATGAGCGAGATATGGAGAAAATTTTTGAAACAAATCTATTTGTCTTTATGGATGTTGTAGCATTCTTAACTAACATTTGAATCCACCCCCTAACTTTTCCCCCAAAGTTAAATGCTTTTAACACGAAGTCTACCCACCCCCATTCAACTCTATCGTATGCTTTTTGTTGATCTTAGAAAACTATTATGCCTTCTTTATTTTCTTCGTCTACACATTGTATGATGTCTTGTATCATTCTGTTTGCTTCACTTATGTTCCGACCCTTTACAAACCCTTTTTGGTCCGATGAATTAGCTTAGTTAAAACATTTAAAGCTTCGAAATTATTTTATAATCACAATTCAGTTAGGTCAATGGTCCCCAGTGTTTTATATATTCCCGTTCCCCTCTCTTATGTAATAAAGTCAAGACCCCCTTGTACTGTGATGCGCTTAAAATATATTCGAATTTGAAATTTTTTTCAACCACTTCAAAAAATTCGATTTTTATATCTTGCCAATAAAGTTGATAAAATTCTGAAATAATACCATCTTCTCCTGGGGATTTATTTGGTTTTAATATTTTAATAACTTTACTAATTTCATCTAAGCTAATGTCTTCGTCAAACGTTTCTTTTTCTTTATTGTCCAATTTATTAACAATATACCTTGTAAGTTCGTGAGCACTATTTTCATCCCACCCTTCTGATTGAAAAAGTTTAGAGTTAAAATCAACCTACTCATTCATTATCGAGTCAATGTCATACTTAGATTAAACATATTTTATTGCCAAATATTATAACAATTGGATTGGACACAAATATTAGCAATATACAAGGGTCCTCTCCACATAATAAATAATTACAATAGTACATGCGTCAGCAATAGTAAAATACCATATACAACATTATAAATAAATTCTTTGAAAAATGAAAAAAAGGAGACACAACAAAAAACAAAAACAAAATACAAAACAAAAAGCATGAAATTATAAAATATACCGGTAAGCATGTTTTACCATACTTGTATCTGAGATGAAATTGATTGATTGATTGATTGATTAATTAAACAAATATATATTTGGGAGGGTGGGGGTTGTGATCATAAATGGGTAAAACGGTTTGTTCGTTTGATGTAAAGTTGCACAGATTTGAAAATTTGCAGATTTTGCATCTCAGTTAAGGTGTCATCGCCAAAAAGTAGGACTTCAATTTTAAGTTCATGAAGAAAAACTAGTCTTAATTTCAATTCTTCTCTTGCTTCGTTGTAAAGACAACATTCTAATATAAAATGAATTGCATCTTCAAATGCACACCCACATATACAGCCTGGATCATTAGTCAAATGCACACGAAAAAGATCAGCATTCAAGCTGCTGGATCTATGTCTCAGTCTAGTGTGAATTATATTTAATATTCTACATCCAGCAATGTAAAATTTGGGGGTTTTATTGTATGATTTTTATTTGCTTGTTTGAATCTATTTAGAGTAGGTGCATTTCTTAATTGTGGACTTAATTTATTCCATGATTTAATAGTAAAAGGGAAAAAGGAGTTTGCGAATAATTGTAATCTAGTGAACGGATTTCTAAATTCGGTTTGGTTGCGCAAATTTAATTCATTTTCCTCTCTCATACTTATAATTACCGTCTGTCGTTTTAATCCAATACCATAGCTTTTCTTAACCCCACTTTTTTTCAAGGTTAAAGAAATATCGCGTTGATTTTTCCCCTTCTTCCACCCATTTAACACGAGATCTAATTTTCGCTGCTTCTGTTTTTGTTTATTATAATAGTTTTTAATTAAGCCCTGTAATTGCTTTATTTAGTTTTAATTTATCTAGTTTCCTTTCTATTCTATCGATTTCTTTTTTGTTTTGTTTACAATTTAAGTTTCTACTTATTTTCATTGTTAACAATTTTATTTTGTTTTTTGCAAGATCCCACCATTCCCGTATATCACTGTATTTATTTTTCTCAATTTTCCAGTTATCCCACCAAATTTTAAAAACATGTCTAAACTGTTCAGATTTTATTGTTTCAAGATTCATTATCCACATATCTGGACCTCTATTAATATCTTTAGTTCTTAATTTTGTTATTACGACATCATGATCACTGAATGGGAAATGATTAATCCGAGTACCAAACACCTTACTGCTTATGGCGTTACTACATAAAATATAATCGATTCTTGATTTCGATTTACCGCGTTTAAACGTATATCTCTTAGTTTCTGAATTTATCTCCCTCCACACATCAAATAAATCATTTCTATGTAACATGCTTTGGAATTCTCGGACTGATATGTCGGCTAATTGTTGAGGAGGATTGCGATCTAAGTTTTTTTTAATAGCGCAATTAAAATCACCCAAAATTAAACTGTAGTTTTTATCGGAATCGTCCGTATATTCGAACAGTGGATCGTTAATTGCATTAAAAAACGATTTGCTTTCCCTACCATTATTCGGCGCATATATATTTGATATATAAAAAGTTGAGTCGTTTATTTTTAATGTACAAGTGTGGACACAAAAATGTGCTGTCCAAAAGGCAAGTGTGGATGTCAATATTTCATATTATTAACTTAAAAAAAAAAAAAAAATCACGGACACAGGGGTCCTGAATTTTTTTAATAAAAAACTAATCCTGGATTATTATTTTTGCTTACAGTCCGGTCCTTTGTTTTTATTTCAAATTTCATCATAGCCCCCCCCCCCCCTCCCCCTCCCAAGGGATATACAAGTGTATCATTAATAATAAATTAATAAATTATAAATTCAGATTTTCTATTTAAAATAAATCTCATTTACAAAACTACTAATATTTGTTCAATTTTTAACGCTGATTTAAGCTTTAGTGGCAACAAATTTTTATTTTTCTCTTTAAACTGTCGAAACATATAACATTTATTTAACTGTAAAATTCAACCCCCCGCCCCCCTTATTCCCTTTTTTCTTGTTGAAATCAATGATCAACAATATTCCAGAATCAAACAAATGAATAAATATAACATAGATTTCATTTACATGCATCTTTTTACCATGCGGAGTCAGTGTGTTTTAAATCGGTCATCCAATCAGGACGCTCATTATTCTTGTCAAAGATAAAAATACATCGCTAAAATTACCTGTGGGTGTTTCCCCACTTCAACTCGTAAATGTATATAGAAATCGGAGACATTTCGTCATAAAACTTCACAGATGGTTTTGTCTATCATATTTCTTGAAGACAAACATAACATTGTATTGCATTTATCAATATTTTATGAGTATCAATAGTTTTTTCAACACCGTATCTGTTTCTCGATACACCGCAACTTCAACTCGTAAATTTACATAGACATCGGAGATATTTCGTCATAAAACTTCACACATGGTTTTGTCTATCATATTTCCTGAAGACAAACATAAACTTTTATTGCATTTATCAATATTTTATGAGTATCAACAGTTTTTTCAACACCTTATCTGTTTCTCGATACAGCCACCCGATTACAGTGACCCGTGACCCACTTTAGCACGTTCCACCAGTTTTTTTCTTAATAATGTTGTTTAACTACGTAAAATGCGTCCTGAATTATCCTGATTAAAGAATTCTACATTTTCTTTAAATTTTTTGCTCAATAAAATTTCCACACCCCTTGAGTCACTCGTACCACAATTAAAAAAGCTATTGCCACCCCCACAGTTTTTCCGTTCATTTTGCCATCGAATCAAATCATCTTTTGTTGAGTGAGTTTCTTGTAAACAAATCACGTCGATTGAGGTGGCTACCAGTCAGTTAAAATCCAAGTCACGTTTCTTTTTGTCTCTTAAACCGTTAACATTTATTGTAGCTGGAGACAAGGTCATTTAGACAAAAATATGTAAATAGTTTGTTTACTCTACCGTGAAAGAGTATGTGTATTGCCCTATTTATAACTTTATGGTTTGTTCGATTAGCATTCATCTTCAATATTTTAACTTTATAATGTTTACAAACAGTTGCATTTAAAAATAGTGTATACAACATAAATATGAAATAAATATAATGCATAAAAATAATTCTATTTACAACAAATGTTTTAAATACTATATTGGTAGCACAAAATGTGTTCTTTACAAAAAATGTGTGGACTTTGCATATTTCACAATGTATATAATAAGTTACAATTGTACAATAAATTACACACAAGATCACTGTAATAATGTAAAGGTAACAAAAAGACATTAATTTTTTTTTCCTATTTTTTCTTTTAAGTTTCTAGAGAAATAGGTAAAATAAATACCATATATATACACAAGCATAAATTGACTAAGCATTGCTAAGAGTTTATCTGCTTAGGATGCCAGACATCATTGGCGATCCCGCATTTGTGTGCTTATGTTTGGCCTCGGCTGAAGACGGATTTATTGTAATATCACTAAGATTACGTTTTTCTCGACGATGTCGTATACGATCGCTTTTGACCTACTTTTGTTATGGATGCTGTTGCCTAGCAATTCTAAAGATGAAAATATTTTCTAACTTTTTGATTGGAGAATAATACAAATTTGGTAGGAATTCGGAGTACGGGGTTAAAATGCTTGCAGTGATTTTCCGACTGTGCTTTTTGGGCCGAATATCGGCCCCAGTCCCAATGTGAACATTTTTTTCCCCCCAATTTCATGATAAAACTATTCGTAAAAACTGGCTAAAAAATCTTTTTCAAATGACAATTTCACGCTTATGACCTGGTTTCTATTTGTTTTGATTAACCAAGAGAAATACTACACACAAGATACCGGGAACCAGTACAATATATTGGGTCGCTTGATTTGTTTACCTGACTGCGATAAAGCTTCAGAAAACGAAAACGGAAATCTGTAGTATTTAGAATAAATGTTTATTTAATAAATTTAATATAAAATTTTAATAAAAACCAGTAAATATGTCATGTGATTTGTTAAAAATAAAAATGTCACGATGTTGCATAATTTGTTAAGAAATTGACCAGTAATGATGGAAGCAAGTAGCCTACATGTAACTTGAATTAAAAAAGTTGTTACTTCCCCCAGGAGAAAAATGAGGTTGATGACGTTAATAAAGCTAGTCAAACTGTCTGTGCTTTGAAGTGAGTCCGACCCACTACCGTACCGGTGATGTCGTCTATCTAATCCCATTAAAAAAAATATTCCAGATATTCCAATAGTCAATAGATGTTGTTGCAGTTAATTATGCTATTTTTGCAATTAGTATCTAATTAATTATTTCCTGTGATGTACCTGTGTTTTATGTCAAATATTGCAGAAAAAGGGAAAATATTTGAGTGAAGTAAGTGTTATTAATAAAAATTAGAAATTGGAATGAAACATTTTTTTCATATGAAGTGAAATCAAGTATGATATAAATAGTAAAATATCTTTTCAAAAATATTTGTACCGTTGAAAAAAAACATGAATCATAAGAATTTCATTACACAATGAATAGTAACAAACATAAGCTAAGACATGCTCGTTTATTATTTCATGTACCGGTAGTTTAAAAATAAATAATAAGTTCTATGGATGTTGAAATATAAATGTATTGAACATCCATAGAACTTATTATTTATATATTATTATCACTTATTCATGTATGTATCTGTATGGTTTTTCTTATAAGAATAAAAATGATAAATTAATATATATTAGTTCTCCATTCTCTAATCAAGGTTTACCTGCAGTTACTAGTAATGAGTTTTTGTTTATACACCCTAAGCCCCAATGTTTGCACATTGTTTATACAATAATTACAGCTATTCCCACTTGAAATTTGAGATTTCTTTAATGAATTTAAAACAAAAGTGGGATTAAGTGGAGTCAACCCTACCGGTCACCGACACTAAGTACTGATACACCATGCCCAGAATCTGAACACCTTGTTACCACTGCGAATGTCACTCCAAAAACAACCAATTCAAATTCTTTATTACCTAACACAGCTTCAAATGAAATCCAACAACATGTAAATAGTGGTGATGTTGATATTCGCAATCTGACTATCATTCGGATTCGGACATTTGTGCTCCAGATGTCATAGTATTAGATGCCAGGGTGTTCAGTTCAATGAAAAATGAACAAAAATACCCATGGCTATATGACAGTGTGGTACACCAAGGATATTTAAGTAAGTTTTGTGAACTGTTTTATGGTCATTCTTCCTCATCACAAGAATTTGTTACTGTGGGCATAACCTTGGTACAGTATGATTGCTATTCTATTACTGGACCCCCAAACTAATAAATGTATTGCTCTCCCCATCTTTTCCCAATTCACATCATTTAAGCGCTAATTTTCCCAATTATAGGGGACCGGACCCCAGATACAAATGAGTAGAAAAATCACTGACTTGTAGTAAACATGTCGGATTTAAAGCACTTTATGCTAAGCAAGTTGGATTTAAGGCATTTGTAATAAGCAAGTCATTTAGTAGTTTGCTGATTGGTTGTGTCCGTCGTCCTACGCCCCGTACAGACAAAGGGAGTTCGAGTATAACTGATAATATGATTACTTTTAATGGTATATCTGTATACAATATATTAAACTTTAAATTTAAGCGATATTCTATTTAACCAAAGTTTTATATGTCGTAAAGTTTTATTTTCAATGTATTATGTAATCTTCAGGTGAGCGACAGGGGGTATTAAATTCTGAGAAAGTGCCATTTCGTCTATTGCATATTAGAGAAGTTATTGTTGAAGCCATGACTTTTTTTTAGATTTTACGACGGATAGGAAATAATATGCACCCCCCGTTTTTTTTAGCTCACCTTACCCAAAGGGTCATGTAAGCCTTTGTCATCACTTTGCGTCGGTCGTCCGTCCGTACACAATTACTAAAAATATTCCCCTCTGAAACCACTTCGCCACTTGAGTCCAAGAATTGGTGGAATGGTCCGTGGGTGATCCCCTTCCAAAATTGTGTCCGACAGTCCCGACCTCCAACCAACATGGTCGTTGTTACTACGAACAAAAAAGGGGGATGAAACTCAAAAAATCTTCATCTCTGAATCTACTGGGCCAATTGGAACTAAACTTTGTTTAGTCCTTTGATGACCCCCTTTCAAATTTGTGTCCGGCAATCCAGACATCCATCCAACATGGCCACTGTTGCTTAAAACAGAAAAAGTGGATGAAATTTTAATTGTTTTCCTCTGAAATTACAGGACCAATCATGGATTCATGATTTGCTAAAAAATAATCCTTTGGTGATTCTCTTTCAAAATTTTGTCTGGCAGTCCTGTCCTCGGGCCAAGATCAGTGGACGCTGTTACTATTTATTAACGATTCCTTGCACATTAAGTAGGATGCAAGGTTTTACATGTCTTATCAAATCCTATAAAACCAATATGCTTAGGTTATTTCAGTGAAATACTGTTCGTAGAAGAATAACATATTTGTGCTTCGTCGTACATCTTTTTTTTAAAGATAGTTCTTGTTTGTCATGTTGTGGTGTTACTGGGAATTCACTTTTCCCCGGTAGCGCCGTCAAGTATTTGGAAAATATCTCGCATAGTTTTTCTTCACCAGAGCTACTGATGTGTACTCCACTGACGTCGTTAGTATCAAACAAAGGTTTTATCACAGTACCTTGTTTACTAAATTCTATGTGGATATCAATGAAGTCTAATGTACCATCTCTAATACACATTTTTTTCTAGAAACCGTTAACATGATTTGATGTGTCATTCATCTTAATAAGGTGTTGTCTGCGACCTTTTCGCGGGAGTATACTACACACAGCAATCTGTGACTTCGGGAAAGTTTGTTTTATTTTGTAGATTGCTTGTTTTGCAGTGATATTGATCTGGTTACTGTCATCTCTGTTTCTCGTGACGTCATTTGTTCCAAGACACAAGATCACCTTTCCAATGTGTGTGTTAGGTGGTTTGATTTAGGAAGTGGCCAAGTTTATACATTGTTCGACATTCTCCAGTGTAGGACCGGACACCCATGCATTGATAGTGTTTTGATGGAACTGACCCAGACGTTTAGTATTTGAAGCTCCCAGAATAATGTTGACATTGTTACCGCTACTTTTCGTTATGTCAGATTTTGTCTGGTCTGTTTCATTATTGTTTAAGCTATGTCTATCTACGTGAAAGGTTTCATTAAGGTTTATGTGTGCGTCCTCTTGTGTTGTTTGTTGTCCTCCTAAGATTTCCGAGGCATAACTCCCATAATCGCGTCGTGCCTTTTCAGTAATATATTGTTCACAATTATTTCAAGAGTGACCACTTTGCTTGCAGAAAGATTAAACAGACTCAATGTTACAGTCTCTAGCAATGTGTACCATTTGATTACAGTTGTAGCAAGTACAACGCGAGCGGGTTTGTCTCTATAAAGATAAGAGGGGTGGTCTGTCGTCCTGCAATATTTACACTCTGTGCGATTGTTGTCGGCAAACATTCTAACTTCAAATCTACCGAAATTGGTTTTATTTGGTAAGGTTTTGTCACACTTCAACATTTGTAAGTATCGTGATCCATTTTCAATGTTTGTACCTTTTATATACCCCCTGCGCACGGACTCGGTGATCACTTGACCATACCGAAGCATTTGGGTAGCTACAAAGCAGTTTTGAACCTCGTATGGCATATCTTTAATGGTGACATTTGTAATAGTTTTCTCAACATCTAAAAATGAGACTGACCTGTTTTTGAGAGTTAATCCATTAATAATCAGTTTATCTTTCGTTTCAGAATCATCCAATGATACAATGCAACTGTTTTCCGTTAATCTCACAGATTTCACTTTATCAAGGTATATTGTTTCTTTAAGTTGATCTATAATCGTTTCGTGCGATATCCCTTTAAAGAATTTTGTACTAAACTGTACAGATAGGTCTCTTTTCATGAAGGCCATGTTTTAGAGTCGTGAGTAGATCTCAGGATTGAACACAAGGTGTATTTGATAAATGAATATATACACATTTACCGATCGAAAGTCAATTATATCTTAACGTATCCAGATAGATATATTAAAGATGTGCATAATCCCACAAAATGGGCTCGAAAAGTTTGAATAAACTACAAATAAACAGAATTTTTCCAGACACAAATTTCAACAACTCCATTAACTAAGGGACATAACCAAACTCCTGTTTACCCATTTAATATGTTATGTAAAAAGACTATGGTAACTTAACCGCATCGGTGGCATAATGGTTAGCGATATCGCTTTGAGTGCGATAGATCGGGGGTTCGAGCCTCTGTCTGGACAAACCAAAGACTATAAAATTGGTATGTGTAACTTCTCCGCTAAGCACTCAACATTAAGGCGAAAGAGAAAGGACTGGTTAGCTCGGAATGTGTCCGAGACATGTCTACCCGACTGTTGTTTCAGTTGAGCTACCACTATACAAATATAACTCAGCATGTTGGTCTAGTACAAGGATAATCTCATCATCATCTCATTGAAAATTGTCTTGTTCTCGTTGTGATATAGCTAAAATTGGCGTTAAACAACACTCACTCACTCACTCACTCACTCACTCACTCACTATGGTAACTTGATTTTTGTCGTTTGCCTTTCTTCTTAGCCTCTCATGTATTTTTTACGGGAAATGTGTACTTCTGTTTGCATCCTGTATAACAACAAGATACTTATACTATAATTGCATATGCCTGCTGACATACTATCACAGTGATTTTTCTGTTGATTTTATTATATTTTAAATTTGATTTAATAATTTTTAAACAGGAAGAATAAATGTTAATTTTAGATTGAAGAAAGTGGCAGAGAGAAAGTGAATGCTATGAAATCATGTGATATCTGTGGGATTTCTAGGTTCTAAAAATAGACAACGAATGTTGTGAAATCGTAAGTAGTCAATTACTTTTCAGCCGGTGCAAAATATTTTGATTTACAAATAGGCACTGGACGTAACAGACAATATCGATTCTATAATCAACATTGCTGGGTAAACTAGGTGACCAACAAATAATTTTTAGGAGAAGGAATATATTTTTTCCTCCGAACCAGATTTTTTTTCACAAAAAACAGATTAATTCTTTTTTGTTCAAATTTTTTCAAAAATTGTCGTTGGGAATTGCAGTGTCAGATTACTTATTTTTTACATCTTTCATTTTACACCATAAAATCTGGCCACATTTTGTTTTTGCATTAAAACATTGCTACTTTAATAGCTGTCACAGTTAAAAGGAACATTCAAATTAAATGATTTATTGCAATAAAGGGCTGTCGTGGCCGTGATCGCATGGTAGTTGGATTTACAACTACCTATGCAATCAGTGCCTATCACGACTGCTGTTGTGAGTTCGAATCTCGAATAGGGCAAAGTGTACAACATGTGATAAAGTTGGTCCGTGAGTTCCGACAGATCTGTTGTTTTCACCGAGTACTCCGGTTTCCTCCACCAATAAACCTGACCGCCATGATATACCTGAAATATTGTTGAAAGTGGCATTCAACAACAATCACTCACTCACTCCAATAATAAAAGATGCGATTATTATCTCATTCTTTCACTCACAAGACCCGTTATGCAATATTATCTTAAACAGTACCTATGCATTACATGCACGCTACGTGCTATCTATGGGCAATGACAATAAGCAAAGATCTTATATTCTTATTTCAGGTATAATATTAAATCTTGAATAGCCATGAACCGGGAACTAACACAATCATTTCGCGGAAGGACATATTCGGAGGGCAGCGACTACTTGTCGTCAGGTGACGATATTACTGACAATGAAGAAAAACAAACAATGGTTGCATTATTGAAAGAATGTTGGGAAACGTATGTCGATCATATTGAAATAACTTCGAACGAAGAGGTTCAGACCAATGACGATAAGACACAACTTCCAAATTTACATTTTGAAGCTTTGGTGGATGAAGGGGTTTCGTGTATCTCGGACAGTATCGAAGTTTTAGCGACTTCCGAAGAGAATGACAACGATTGTCTATCTGAAGAAGCCGACGACAAATCCGCAACGAAAATAAATTGTTTCAGGTGTGCAAAGGTCACAAGAGTTGACGATGGAACTATTCTGATAGCTGGAAGCCATGTAAAATTCGGAAGATATGCACCCATTACAAAAACTAATAATTTTCTAAAGAAACATTTAAAAGGTCACTTAGGATTTCCCTACTATCATCATGCAATCGTAACAGAAATTCATATGCAAAGCAAACAAAAGGTATCTTTCGACGCTGTTGAGTTCACAACGATCAATGATGACAACGGTAAGACAAATATCAAAGTAGCGGAGACTTTCTTCGAAAATGTCGACGTTGACGATGAATTTTTATATGTGGTTGATTATAAACAACTTCCTTCTACAGCAGACAAGATTGTAGCACGTGCAAGAACGCGTAAAGGCTACAGAGCATATAATCTGTTCACTAACAATTGTGAACACTTTGCCTTATGGTGCGCAACGGGTGTAAATGCAAGTTTTCAGTCTGATAATACAGGTGATGCCATACAAAACTGGGCAACCTGGTTTTCATCAATGATGACGAAAGTTTCTCATCTTGCTGCCGTCTCCGATGATATTGCCTCCGCAATGAAATCCATATTGGTTCGAGTGAGTGCGTTACCCTTGACTGCAAGTATATGCTGTCCAATCGTGTGTTCTATCGTAGAGTGTATTTTTCTGCTAAAAAGGTTGCGCCAGCTTAAAAATCACTTACAACGGCGCCTGATCTGTCTGTGTTGTTATAACAGTAAGAAATTGAAGATTATGGCAAAACTGGTCATTGGTTTTATAGTTTCAATTGCATTGTTAATTCCCACAACAAAGTATGCATTGCCGGTAATAGGTGTTGGGTTGCTTACTTTGGTCGTATTTCCGTGGGCTTGTGAAAAAATAATAACAAGGATCAAAGCGAAAATCAACCCAACATCAGTCATCCCACAAATGGTTGTACTTTCTATAACTGATATTAAGCCAGGAGATATATTGTCTGAGTTGACAGATTTCACAACTCATGATGTTGTTGTTGAACAAGTGCAACTTCTACCCAGAGTAGTACCGCTGAACACTGCCAGCATGGAAGTAGTTCACTATGCTTTCTGTGGTATATTCGGAACACGAACCGTTGTAATGGAGCACCTCGACGTGAATCTCGAGAAAGAAACGTTATTTGTATACGATTTTCCCGAGGAGGCAACTTTTGCACCAGAGATAGTGATATCTAGAGCAAAACAGAGAGTAGGCGAAAGAAAGTTTAATATGATTACACGTAGATCTAGTCATATGGCTTGCAAATGTAAGGTAATGTTATACAAGTACAGACTTTTGTAGAAGTGAATATGAGTTTTTATTGACCTGTAGGATAATATTGGTTTTCCAGGTCAATAAAAACTCATATTCACTGATACAAAAGCCTGTAATTGCTTTATTACATCTATAATGCTATGACGTCAATGACGTCATCCGGTGAATATTACTTCCAGCAGGTGAATACCATTATTTATTGACTTCTAGACTTTACTCTATCTAAAATACGGATAGTTATAGTCATTATGTAATAACAGTTAATATAAAACTCATATTCACTTCTACAAAAGTCTGTATTTGTATAATATATTAATAAAATAATGTGAAAACGTAGTTATCTAATTTACAGCATACGTCGTGTTTCTTGAATAACCCGAATCAAAATAGTATCATATCTTTAAGGTTTGGGCGCCATAAAACTAGCTTTACCTCGCCTGTGCTAGCCAGGAAAGTGAGCTATCGTGTATTTCTATGTTAAGGGTATCGATTCTTTCTAGTGAATGTTAAATCTATACCAACAGTGTGATATTTGTTTTTCATTTTATTAACAACACAATATGACTGCGTATGTATCTTATTTAGTTCTGGAATAACCTTCATCAAAACAGTATTATATACACTAAAACCGTCCCATGTGGTCACCTCTATTAAGCAGTCACCTGTATTAAATGGTCACCCTTTTCTTGACCTATCATAAACAATTTTATTTAAATGGTACCACTTTTAAGAGGTCACCTGTCTTATAAGGTGACCTCTTAATAAAGGTTTGACTGTATATCATTTTATTCGAATTCTTTTCATTTAATCTCTTTAATCCATAGTATTGATTTTGCATTTCGGAAGATACATTAAGAAAATAAATAAAGTAATAGTGTTTTCTCCATGAATCCAACAAGGCACAGGGGCCGCTACCAATCTGCCTCAAATCCTTATATATACTATTCTTCCTAGGCGTGAAGCAAGTTAGTTTTACCCAGCTCACTTCAAACTCTTACAAGTATCTCAACTAATACCGGAAAGAGTTGCTCACAAATGCACTTAATTACTGGTATTTTGTTTTATTTAAGGGGCCGTCGTGGCCGCACTCGCATGGTAGTTGGATTTACAACTACCTATGCAATAAGTACTCTATCTCCACTGCTGCTGTGAGTGTGAATCGCGATGAGGGAGAGGTGCACAACATTATGTGATAAAGTTTTCCACTGACTTGCAATAGGTCGGTGGTTTTCCCAAGTCCTCCGGTTTCCTCCACCAATAAAACTGACCGCCACAATATAATTGAAATATTGTTGGAAGTGGCGCTAAGCACCATCAAACAAAAAAACTAAGAAACAAACACTGTTTTGATTTAAGGAAATGAAAGTTCAGTTATCATTATTTGACTCGCATTTGAAACCCAATATTTTGCTAATGTAGTTTAAGCCGGCTGTCAATTTTGATGTCTAAGATCCTAGCAATCCAAGAATGGTAAGCGGTGAACTGATTAGTTAATATTTCTACAATTCAAATTAGGTGGGGTAAAGAGAGTTCGTTTTCAGAGAACGGGGAAACATCCATCTGATATCAACAGAATCTATAAGTACTACTGTTTATGCTTTTGTACTCGAACAGACGTGCACATTTGGACATTTCTGACCGATATCAGTTGACACACAAGACTTTGAAGTGAACTGGATAAATCTTTGTTGTTAACCCTTCGTTATCATATTTTTATTCTGAGTTTTGTTTTTTAGGTTTTGCCGGGAGTTCAAGAACACCCTACGAAGAGATTGGTCCAATTTGTTGATGAGGTTCATGCAGGCGACGTCATCGAATATAAACACTGCCGGCTTCCGCATGTTGCAGTTGTTGCTGAAAAAAACACGTACATACGAGCTAATATCATTGAGTTGAAGTATGTGCATGTTGATGAAAATGGGAATGTCGTTGAAGGTTTGAAAACTATTGATTTGGAAAATAGCTATGTTTACGTACAGATTTATGATGAAAATGAAACAGCAGAAAATGCCGAAGTAGTCCGAAAGGCAAAAGAGCGTATTGGTGAAAAGATCGTCAACCGGAAGTTGTACAAGTCTTCACATTTTGCATTGTCATGTAAATTAAAAACAACAGAAGACAATAATAAAGATTGACATAATATCAATTATGGTTTGAGCTCATAAAACTAGTTTAACACCCCTCAATGCACCTTTTATTGAAGTGCCTGTACCAAGCCATGAAAGAGAGCGATCATGTATTTGTGTGCTATGGGTATCGAATTTGCTTCATTCTACGAATTGTTTTTTTTCTATAATGGCTGTTGGAATTATTGTGACAGTGTGGTGTTTTTGTGTTTCATTTTATTATAAAGATATATAATATGCAATCAATAATGTGTCTGTGATGTGATTTATTGTTCCTTAATACTCTAGGTAAGCAACATTTAATGGCCATACCATGTTACATTTTCATGATGATGATGATATCGATGATGATGATGATGATGATGATGAGGATGATGATGATGATGATGATGATATCGATGAAGACGATGAAGATGATGATGATTAGTACAAAACAAAACGTTGAGATTGTCATTTAGCTCCATTGGGACACATTATCCTTATTCCTAGTGAACCAGTCTTTGTTATTATGCCTTTAGCGATGAGTGCTAAGAGAGAAGCAGCAATTGCAATTTGCATAGAGCTTAGTCTCTGAGTTGGTGCTATTTCTCTCAAAATTTACGAAGGCCACAGAAGAAAAGAGGGATGGTTGTGACTCATTAGATATTTGAATTACAAATGTATTATCAACACCCCCACCCCCTCACCCAGAATAAGAAAATTGTTCATGCCTCTATTATATTGACAATTTTGATATTTTAAATAGATTGCATTGGCAATTATTTTGATGCAGATATAACTTAATAAATATTAGTTCTTATATGATAATTCAATATTTTTATTTTCCATTTCCTGCTTACAACAGTCATATATCAATCGATGGCTATCTTTATGCCTGTCTGAAACCAGGACCTTAATTTTCAACGCCATAGATATATGTCGTGGCCTTTTTTTTCTATGTTAAATGATTTAAGGTGAGAATTGGTTGTTCGTTTTGTTGGTGTTGGTAGAATTGTTGACAATCACTTTAAACTTTTCTTTTCAAAACCAAAATTTCCTTTGTTGTCAGGATGTTAATTATATTTCCGAAATGATGCAAGGACAATATCTACTTGGATGATATCGAAATCGGATGATACTACATTGCTAGAGATTGTTGAATAAACATACGACACTCTAATCATTGTTAAATTGCATGTGATTACTTCTATTGAATCTTTATTGCATAACAACCGATAACTATTGACCGAGAGACTGATAACTACTGACCGACATACTGATAACTACTGACCGACAGACTGATAACTATTAACCGACAGACTTACAACTATTGACCGTCAGACTGATAACTATTGATTGACAACAAAGTAATATATGCAGTACTTGGTATTATAGACTGTAGGAAATTATTAGTGCATAGAGAGAATTTTGTTCAAAAGGGCGCACAGTTCCTATTTCCAGATAGATATTCGGGTAAGAGACCCTTCTGGATATAAAAGCAAAATGACAATAATACATACATAAAGGTCAAACAAAGCAAGAGACCCTGTTTGAACAACACGAACTGCCACAAAAAGGAGCGAGATGAAGGTGTGCCGAACATATTGGCATTTCCTACCCCATTACTGACACCCGTTATGGATTTTGAGTTATTGGTGTTTATCGTAATTTGTTCAGCACTAACTCCGTTAAATTGTATAAACCAGAATTTATGGTGGAGGAAAGCAAGGACAGTTTTAGCAAACGAACCGGTAACCCCCCCTCACACACACACACACACACACACACACACACACACACACACACACACACACACACACACACACACACACACACACACACACACACACACACACACACACACACACACACACACACACACACACACACACACACACACACACACACACACACACACACACACACACACACACACACACACACACACACACACACACATTCATCCCACTTCCGTCTTTGGGTAGGTATATTTAGAGACAATAACAATTGAGGTAGTTATCGGAGCACGAACTCACGCCAGTGGTGTTTAGACTTGGGGTCAGAAGTCTATGACTTGGCCACTCGGCCATCCATTCTCTTAATGATGACATCCGTACTGACGTAATACTTCCTAAATCCTGAAAAAAATAAACCATGTCAATGTCTACGCCTAGGTCATGGTATGCATGATTGCTAACTCTGCTGAGAACAAAATTACTTCCTTATTGACATGTCTGAGTTTCATAGTCATCTGATGCTGAAAGCGATTATCAATACGGGGCACATATCATTTGCACAAATGCACAATCGTAGTAAAGGATTCATAGAATCTTGATTAAACCTCAGGTATAATTAACCACATTGTCTTTTGTTAAAAATGTCACACACACCGTTTACACGCGTGGATGACATATTACAGTCTTGTGATCTAAATGTATTTATGCTTATGTAATTCTGGGATTTTATATTCGTGGCCGTATTCGTATGTTAGTTGGATTTACACCTATGCAATCGGTGTCTATCACCACTTATGTTGTGAGATCGAATCCCGCTCAGGCCGAGGTGTACAGCATTATGTGTTAAAATTTTTCAGTCACTAGGTTTTGTTTGGATCAGCCGGTTTCCTCCACCAATAAAACTGACAGCCACGATATAATGGAAATATTGTTGAAAGTGGAATCAAACACCATAAAACCAAACCAAGCAATGTGAAAATTAATTGTCTCATGTTTATTCATTTGTAAAGATGTAAAGAAAATCTGAGTTGATGTACACGTCGTGTTTCTGGAATAAATCCCCCCAGGTCTTAGTCAAAAGATTGGAAAGTAAATCTATTCAATGGTCCTTGGGAGCAGGAATCCAAAGAGACTTAACATGACAATCTAATTAAGAAATAAATCATGGAAGCCAGAATGTACTGGGAGTTTTAACATGGATTGGAGGATATTAGTATTCTATCCCGAGCCAGAAGCGAGGAATACAATTTACTAATATCAGCCAATTCATGTTAAAACTCAAAACACATTCTGGCTCCCATGATTTATTTCGATTCTGATATGTCTAAGAGTACAAATACGGTGGTATGCTTTGATTGGAAGACTGCAATTTATATGTACGCTTGCGGAAAATGTCGTACATAATTTATACTGCCAATGGAAAAGTCAGTCATATTCACCGGCGCATGTGCTAATGAGATTATACCGAATGGATAACTCGCTCGTTTGTTAGCAAAGCGAAATAAGGAGGTTATGTTGGAATTAAAATTAGATCTCCGCACTACTCACGCGGCTACTAAAAACCACCAATAGAAAATAGGGAGCAAGTGAGGAGATCTAATTTTAATTAGATTGTTTAGCATAATAGCTAAAATCGCCCGTGGTTATCTATGCCCGACGAAGGAAACACTAGTTTTAATAATTACATTATTTAAGAACTATAAACTTAAAATATAGATATGTCTAATAAACAGTGTCAGCGCCGAGCCACTGACTACTAGGTGGATGTAGTCCTCGTATAGCACCTTGATAACATGACAGAAATAAAGAATGTCTAGACTATGATTTTTGTGGTGATGTAGCTGAATAGTTGTACACTGTGGATGGATACATTTTAAAACTAAGTGTCTTCTGTATAGACATGTCTGAATCTCTTAATTTACAGTCGAGTGAGGTAGATCGTGGGTTCGAGCCCCGGTTGGGTCAAACCGAAGACTATAAAATTGGTATTTGTTGGTTCTCCGCTAAGCACGCAGCATTAAGGAGTAAGAGCAAAGACTGGTTGGCTCGATCTAAACCTCTTCATGATAACAACAGGAAATTCCTCCATATTCCGTTTGCTAACAAAGGAATCGATGCTATTAACATCAGCAACATTCTTAATAGAAAAGAGGTCGTAAAAGAAATTCCACCATATTTCAAAAATCAATCTGTTCCCATCGTCTCCTATAGCTACACTAACAGCATTGGCCGTAAAATTTTCAACTACAAAGAAGCATTGCAAGATATTAACATAGAAGAGTACCTTAAGAACCCTCTGACTTGTGACTTCTCCCACTCTCCTTTTCAATACAACCCATCTGGACATGTAATCACTGGTGATCTGAATATCATTCAACATGAGAGTCTCCGAAAGGTGATTTCTCATGGTCCTAAATTCAGAGAACCTCAACACATCAATTGGAAACATAATTTCAAGATAATTATGGATGCTGTTGAAGATTATGCCAGAAGGTGAATAAAGAGAGAAGTAGACCAAGATCCTGATTTAGAGTCCTTGTCAGACTGGGTTAGAACAATTAGGTCTCTAGTACAAGGTCGGATTCACAAACTCAAAAATTGTGTTAATAGTCGACCTAAGTCTGTATTTAAAGACCAAGAAGCTGTTAAATGTCTTTCCTCTCTTCATGACAGATATGTTATCGTTCCTGCGAACAAGGCTTCCAACAATATCGTGTTTGTATGTAGATCATATTACTTCGAATGCCTAATCAAGGAATTAGGCATAAATAACAACACCTCTAGTAACATCACATACAAACCTACTTCGTTCGACAAAGATGAAATCGTAGCTAACCACAGATCATTCATGACCTCTTTAAACATTCCCTCTGGTAAAGAGTCTTAGGAATTACCCTATTTACATTGGATACCTAAACTCCATAAGACACCATACAAAGAAAGGTACATAGCGGGATCATCAACTTGTTCGACGAAAGAATTGTCTATTCACCTGACAAAGATTCTGTCTGCAGTAAAAGAGGGACAACAGAAATATTGTGAAACTGTTTACTCGCGTAGTGGCATAAATCACATGTGAATTTGAAAAACTATAAAGACCTTTTGGATAACCTTAAATCAAGATCTTTCTCTCAGGTATAATCCATCAAAACCTTTGATTTTTCAACTCTATATACCACCCTGCCGCATGACAAATTAAAAACCCGCTTAAAAGAAACAATTCACAAAGCTTTCAGTCATAGAAACTATGGCTCAAAATTTGTTGTGTTAGGCTACAATTCCACATATTTTTTAAACAAAATTCAGAAAGGTAAAACATGCTACTCCGAGGAACAAGTGATCAGTATGCTGGAGTTCCTCATCGATAACATACTTGTCTCCTTTGGAGGGATACTGTTTCAGCAGGTCGTCGGCATACCAATGGGTACGAATTGTGCCCCCTTCCAGCCGATTTATTTTATTACTCATATGAGTCGGAGTTTCTTCCAAAGCTTGTAAAAGATAAGATGAAACATGAGGCTAGAGCCTTTAATTTCACATACAGGTATATTGATGACGTTTTATCTATCAATAATTCTAGATTTGCAGAATTTCGTCCATTGATATATCCTCCAGAGCTGGAAGTTAAAGAGACCACAGATACCGCTTCGTTCGCATCATTTTTGGACATATACCTCGAATTTGACGAGAGTGGTCAAATCAGTACTAAAATTTATGATAAACGGGACGACTTCAATTTTAAGATCATAAATTTGCCAAATATGTGCAGGAATATACCAGCTTCTCCTGCATATGGTGTTTACATCTCGCAATTGATTCGCTATGCAAGGGCCAGTAGCAATTATTCTGATTTCCTGAAACGTCATCTTCATCTGAGAAACAGGCTACTGGACCAGGGCTATTAAAAGATTCGCCTTATTCGATCTCTTAAAAAGTTTATATTCCGATACCAAGATCTTGTTGAAATATATTACGTCTCTGCATAAAAGATTATAAACGATGGATTTTCACATAGTGAAAATGTATAAAGATAAGGTTTCAACAAAAATGTCAAAAATATTTTGTTATCAATCTGTGACGTAAAAGTGTTTTTGACATTTACTTCACTGAGTTTTTTGCTGATTTGACAACTGTTTTACCTGTTTTGTTCAAGTATTGTTGTAAATACTAGTATAGTGACAGCCGGAAACTTTGAGCCGTAATGAAAGGGGGAGGTTTGGCGCTTTAAAATCTGATTGAACCCACCATTTCTTTAGAAATGCCTGTACCAAGTCAGGGTCATTACCGTTTTCACAGTTTTCCGGTTGTTGACTGGTTTTGTCTGTTTATATACTTATGAGTTTTGACTTTCCCTTTGTTAGATTGTTCGGAGTTCGGTAATTTTGTTATTACCCTTATTCGGAATAATGTGTCCTAGTGGAGCGACATGTCTTCCCATGGACTGTTGTTTCAGTGAACTAGCACTATAAAAATCCACCTAAGCGTGTTGGTCTAGTACAAAGCGGACCTCATCATCATCTCATTGAAAATTAACTTGTTTTCGCCATGACAAAATGAAAAAGTGCTGAATTGGCGTTAAACAACAATCACTCACTCATAATTTACATAGGTTGAAAGCCGTTATAATACATCGCACATAATTAAATTTTGAATTTAGTGAAAGCCACATACAATCTTGATCCCCGGTTAATTTGTATTGTATATTTATTAAGAATGTCACATTAATATGTTTGCAATAAATCGTTTACACCCTTGAATGTCATTATACACTCTTGTGACCTAGCTGCATGTTTCTTTGTAGGCGTCTGTAAATCTGGCATTTCATGTTCTATTTATAGACAAGTATTTTTGTTATTGATCAAATAAATGATATCAGAGAAGCAGTGAGGCTTCATTATCTAGAATTGTGATTTCAAAACATTGTATATATTTTTTAACTGAAATTGTATACTATGTTATTTATTGCTTTTTTTATTTTATTGATATTTAATCAATTATCTATCAGTCTTAGGAGGCCGTCGTTGTCGTGATCGTATGGTAGTTGGATTTACATCTACCTTTGCAATCCTAGCCTATCATCACTAGTAATCTTGTGAGTTCGAATTCTGCTCATGGTCAGGTGTACAGCATTATGACTATGTGATAACGTTTGTCAGTGAATTACGGCAGGTTGGTGATTTTATTCGGTTTCCTCTACAAATTAAACTGACCACCATGGTATAACTGAAATATTGTAGAAAGTGGTGTTTAACACCATAAATCTAAGCCAAACCAAACCTGTAATTATTTGTAATGTATATGAAGAAAGTTTGAAGTAATTTCGCTGAGATCTGACTTCCGAAAAATTTGTTCTGCTGAGATCTGACTTCCAAAGAATTTGTTCTGCTGAGATCTGACTTCCGAAGAATTTGTTCTGCTCTGTAGGAACATTTCTTTGTAAGTCTAATGTCAATGAGATTAAGTTTGAAGATACCAAAGAGGTAATCAGAGACCGTTAATAGAAGAGTGTCATCGATACAACATTATGTGATGAAGTTTGTCAGCGTCTTTCAAAAATTGGAAAAGACCCCAATCACCAATAAAAAATATTGTGAAGACCCCCATCACCAATAAAATAAATTGTGAAAGATCCCCATCACCAATAAAAAAAAATTGTGAAAGACCCCCATCACCAATAAAAACAAATTGTGAAAGACCCCCATCACCAATAAAAACAAATTGTGAAAGACCCCCATCACCAATAAAAAAAGATTGTGAAAGACCCCCATCACCAATAAAAACAAATTGTGAAAGACCCCCATCACCAATAAAAACAAATTGTGAAAGACCCCCATCACCAATAAAAAAAAATTGTGAAAGACCCCCATCACCAATAAAAACAAATTGTGAAAGACCCCCATCACCAATAAAAACAAATTGTGAAAGACCCCCATCACCAATAAAAACAAATTGTAACCTTAAAACCACCACCCATAAAATTCAATTTCAAATATTCCAATTTTTGAATGGCGTTTTTGGTTTATAGTATATGTCCCCTTGTTGTCAGACAACTCGGAATTTGTCAATCAAGCCGTTTCAGAACTAGTAAATTGTGGCTGTGTACATGAAGTCTCTTTTATTCCTAATATAGTAAACCCACTATATGTAGCTACAAATAAATCGAGTAAGAAAAGGCTTATTTTAGATTTGAGTGTCTTGAATACATTTGCTAAAAAACAAAAATTCAAATTTGAAGATTGGAAATTAACAATTCAACTTTTTAAAGAATATTCTTACCTATATAAGTTCGATCTCAGGTCGGGATATCATCATTTCGACATCTGCCCACAACAACAGACATATCTAGGCTTTTCTTGGAATGGCAAAATATTTTTGTTTCACCGTTCTAGCTTTTGACCTTTCGTCAAGTCCTTATTTATTTACTAAATGTTTACGTGAAATGGTCAAATATTGGAGAAAAAACGCCATCAATATAGTTTTATATTTGGATGACGGTTTTGGTATGTCAGATAGTTTTGGGGAATGTCAACAAGATTCTGTTTTTGTTAAACAATCTTTGGTAGATGCCAGATTTTTGATAAATGAAGAGAAGTCGATTTTTTTTCGGACTCAAAAGCTTGAATGGTTAGGTATTCTATGGGACAGCCAACTATTTTCTCTTTCAATACCAGATAGACGCATCTCTGATCTTTTATGCTCGATCACACACATAATTGATCTTTTCCTCTGTGGTTTTCTCCGGGTCCTACGGTTTCCTCCATCAATAAAACTGACCTCCACGATATAGCTGAACTATTGTTGAAAGTGGCGTTAAACACCACCAAACAAACAAACAAATATTTTTACAATAATTCGATTACACACTTGAATGTAATTATACACTGGTGTTACCTAGATATATGTTTTCACAGTTTTCCGGTTGTTGACTGATTTTGTCTGTTTATATAATTATGAGTTTTGACTTTCCCTTTGTAAGATTGTTCGAAGTTCGGTAATTTTGTTATTACCCTTATTTAATCAAACTTCTGTACAAATCTGGGATTTCATGTTCTATTTATGCTGCCGTGATATATACTATGTTATTTATTCTTTTCTTTGTATTATTGATATTTCATCAATTATCTATCAGCTACGACGTTGCCGTGATCGTAAGGTAGTTGGATTTACATCTACCTTTGCAATAGGTACCTATCACCACTAATGTTCGAATACCGGTCATGGCCAGAAGTACAGCATTTTATCGGTGAAATGCTGCAGGCCGGTGGTTTTCTTCGGTTTCCTCTACCAATAAAGATGACCGCCACGATATAACTGAAATATTGTTGAAAGTGGCGTTAAACACCATAAATCTACACCAAACCAACCCTTATTTATGAATATGAAAAAAGTTTGAAGTAATTTCACTGTGGTCTGACTTCCGAAGAATTGTTCTGCTCTGTAGACTTGCGACTCATAGCAGAACATTTCTTCATAAGTCTCCACTATGCACGCAGCATTAAGGAGAAGAACAAAAACTGATTGGCTCGGAATCAATAGCAGAGAAAGTAAATGCTATGAAATCAAGTGATATCTGTGGGATTTCTAGGTTCTAAAAATAGACAACGAATTTGTGAAATCGTAAGTAGTCAATTACTTTTCAGCCTGTGCAAAATATTTTGATTTACAAATAGGCACTGGACGTTACAGAAAATATCGATTTTATAATCAACATTGCTGGGTAAACAAATTACTTTTAGGGGAAGGAATATATTTTTTTGTTCAAATCTTTTCAAAAATTTTCGCAGTGTCAGATTACTTATTTTTTTACATCTTTCATTTTACACCAAAAATCTGGCGATATTTTGTTTTCGCATTAAAACATTGCAACTTTAATAGCTGTCACAGTTAAAAGGAACATTCAAATTACATGATTTATTGCAATAAAGGGTCGTCGTGACCGTAATCGCATGGTAGTTGGATTTACAACTACCTATGCAATCAGTGCCTATCACGACTGCTGTTGTGAGTTCGAATCTCGAATAGGGCAAGGTGTACAACATTATGTGATAAAGTTGGTCGTGACTTGCGACAGATCTGTTGTTTTCACCGGGTACTCTGGTTTCCTCCACCAATAAAACTGACCCCCACGATATACCTGAAATATTGTTGAAAGTGGCGTTTAACAACAATCACTCACTCACTCCAATAATAAAAGATGGGATTATTATCTCATTCTTTCACTCAGAAGACCCGTTATGCAATATTATCTTAAATGGTACCTATGCATTACATGCACGTTACGTGCTATTTATGGGCAATGACAATAAGCAAAGATCTTATATTTTTATTTCAGGTATAATATTAAATCTTGAATAGCCATGAACCGGGAACTAACACAATCTTTTGGCGGAAGGACATATTCGGAGGGCAGCGACTACTTGTCGTCAGGTGACGATATTACTGACAATGAAGAAAAACAAACAATGGTTGCATTATTGAAAGAATGTGGGGAAACGTATGTCGATCATATTGAAATAACTTCGAACGAAGAGGTTCAGAACAATGACGATAAGACACAACTTCCAAATTTACATTTTGAAGCTTTGGTGGATGAAGGGGTTTCGTGTATCTCGGACAGTATCGAAGTTTTAACGACTTCCGAAGAGAATGACAATGATTGTCTATCTGAAGAAGCTGGCGACCAATCCTCAACAAAAATAGATTGCTTCCGGTATGCAAAGGTCACAAGAGTTGACGATGGAACTATTCTGATAGCTGGAAGCCATGTAAAATTCGGAAGATATGCACCCGTTACAAAAACTAATAATTTTCTAAAGAAACATTTAAAAGGTCACTTAGGATTTCAATATTATCATCATGCAATCGTAACAGAAATTCATATGCAAAGCAATCAAAAGGTATCTTTCGACGCTGTTGAGTTCACAACGACCAGTGATGACAACGGTAAGACAAATATGAAAGTAGCGGAGACTTTCTTCGAAAATATCGACGTTGACGATGAATTTTTATATGTGATTGATTATAAACAACTTCCTTTTACAGCAGACGAGATTGCAGCACGTGCAAGAACGCTTAAAGCCTACAAAGCATATGATATGTTCACTAACAATTGTGAGCATATTGCCTTATGGTGCGTAACGAATGTAAAGGCAAGTTTTCAGTCTGATAATACAGGTGATGCCATACAAAACTGGGTAACCTGGTTTTCAGCAATGATGGCGAAAGTTTCTCATATTACTGCCGTCTCAAAAAATATTGCCTCCGCAACAAAATCCCTATTTATTCGAGTGAGTGCGGGAACCTTAGCAGCAAGTATAGGCTGTCCAATCGTGTGTGCTATCGTAGAGTGTATTCTTCTGCTAAGAAGGTTACGCCAGCTTAAAAATCACTTAAAGCGGCGCCTGATCCGTCTGTGTTGTTATAACAGTAAGAAATTGAAGATTATGGCAAAACTGGTCATTGGTTTTATAGTTTCAATTGCATTGTTAATTCCCACAGCAAAGTATGCATTGCCGGTAATAGGTATTAGCTTGTTTACTTTGGTCGTATTTCCGTGGGCTTGTGAAAAAATAATAACAAAGATCAAAGCGAAAATCAACCCAACATCTGTTATCCCTCAAATGGTTTTACATTCTGTAACAGATATTAAGCCAGGAGACATATGTTCTGAGTTGACAAGTTTCACAACTCATGATGTTGTTGTTGAACGAGTGAAACTTCTACCCAGAGCAGTACCGCTGAACACTGCCAGCATGGACGTAGTTCACTATGCTTTCTGTGGTATATTCGGAACACGAACCGTTTTAGTGGAGCGTCTCAACGTGAATCTCGAGAAAGAAAGGTTATTTGTATACGATTTTCCCAAGGAGGACACTTTGTCCCCAGAGGCAGTGATATCTAGAGCAAAACAAAGAGTGGGCGAAAGAAAGTTTAATATGATTACACGTATATCTAGTCATATGGCTTGGGAATGTAATGTAATGTTATACAAGTACAGACTTTTGTAGAAGTGAATATGAGTTTTTATTGACCTGTAAAATAATATTGGTTTTGCAGATCAATAAAAAATCATATTCACTGATACAAAAGCCTGTAATTTTTATATTACATCTATAATGCTATGACGTCAATGACGTCATCCGATGAATATTACTTCCAGAAGACGAATACCATTATTTATTGACTTCTAGACTTTACTTATCTAAAGTACGGATAGTTATAGTCATTATGTAATAATAGTTAATATAAAACTCATATTCACTTCTACAAAAGTCTGTATTTGTATAATATATTAATAAGAGAATGTGAAAACGTTGGTATCTAATTTAGAGCACACGACGTGTTTCTTGAATAACCCTAATCAACATAGTATCATATCTTTTATGTTTAATTGGGCGCCATAAAACCAGCTTTACCTCGCCTGTGCTAGCCAGGAAAGTGAGCTGTCGTGTATTTCTATGTTAAGGGTATCGATTCTTTCTAGTGAATGTTAAAGCTATACCAACAGTGTGCTATTTGTTTTTCATTTTATTAACAAAACAATATGACAGCGCATGTATCTTATTTAATTCTGGAATAACCTACATCAAAACAGTATTGTATCCAGTCAAACCTCCCCATGTGGTCACCTCTATTAAGCAGTAACCTGTATTAAATAGTCACCTTTTTCTTGACCTGTCATAGAAAATTTCATTTAAATTGTACCTCTTGTAAGAGGTCACCTGTCTTATAAGGTGACCTCTTAATACAGGTTTGACTGTATATCATTGTATTCGAATTCTTTTCATTCAATCTCTTTAATCCATAGACTATTGTTTTTGCATTTCGGAAGATACATTAAGAAAATAAATAAAGTAATAGTGTTTTCTCAAAGAATCCAACAAGGCACAGGGGCCGCTACCAATCTGCCTCAAATTTTCCTAGGCGTGAAGCAAGTTAGTTTTACCCAGCTCACTTCAAACTCTTACAAGCATCTCAACTAATACCGGAAAGAGTTGCTCACAAATGCACTTAATTACTGATATTTTTTAAGGGGCCGTCGTGACCCTACTCGCATGTTAGTTGGATTTACAACTACCTATGCAATCAGTACTCTATCACCACTGACGTTGTGAGTGTGAATCTCGATCAGGGCGAGGTGTACAACATTATGTGATAAAGTTTTCCAGTGACTTGCAATAGGTCGGTGGTTTCCTCCACCAATAAAACTGACCGCCACGATATAGCTGAAATATAGTTGGAAGTGGCGCTAAGCACCATCAAACAAAAAAATAAGAAACAAACACTGTTTTGAATTAAAGAAAAGAAAGATCAGTTATCATTATTTGACTCTAGAATACATTTTTATGCATTTGAAACCCAATATTTTGCTAATGTAGTTAAAGCCGGCTGTCAATTTTGATGTCGAAGCTCCTAGCAATCCAAGAATGGTAAGCGGTGAACTGATTAGTTAATATTTCTACAATTCAAATTAGGTGGGGTAAAGAGAGTTCGTTTTCAGAGAAAGGGGAAACATCCATTTGATATCAACAGAATATATAAGTACTACTGTTTATGCTTTTGTACTCCAACAGACGTGCACATTTGGACATTTCTGACCAATATCAGTTGACACACAAAACTTTGAAGTGAACTGGATAAATCTTTGTTGTTAACCCTTCGTTATCATATTTTTATTCTGAGTTTTGTTTTTTAGGTTTTGCCGGGAGTTCAAGAACACCCTACGAAGAGATTGGTCCAATTTGTTGATGAGGTTCATGCAGGTGACGTCATCGAATATAAACACTGCGGGCTTCCGCATGTTGCAGTTGTTGCTGAAAAAAAACACGTACATACGAGCTAATATCATTGATTTGAAGTATGTGCATGTTGATGAAAATGGGAATGTCGTTGAAGGTTTGAAAACTATTGATTTGGAAAATAGCTATGTTTACGTACAGATTTATGATGAAAATGAAACAGCAGAAAATGCCGAAGTAGTCCGAAAGGCAAAAGAGCGTATTGGTGAAAAGATCGTCAAACGGAAGTTGTACAAGTCTTCACATTTTGCATTGTCATGTAAATTAAAAACAACAGAAGACAATAATAAAGATTGACATAATATCAATTATGGTTTGAGCTCATAAAACTAGTTTAACACCCCTCAATGCACTTTTTATTGAAGTGCCTGTACCAAGCCATGAAAGAGAGCGATTATGTATTTGTGTGCTATGGGTATCGAATTTGCTTCATTCTACGAATTGTTTTTTTTCTATAATGGCTGTTGGAATTATTGTGACAGTGTGGTGTTTTTGTGTTTCATTTTATTATAAAGATATATAATATGTCAAAGAGAACTGCCATGTATTTGTGTGCTATGTGGATCGAATTTACCTATTTCTACGAATTGTTTTTTATAATGGCTGTTGGAATTGTTGCGACAGTGTGGTGCTTTTGTGTTTCATTTTATTATAAAGATATATAATATGCAATTAATAATGTGTCTGTGATGTGATGTAGTGTTCTTTAATACTCTAGGTAAGCAACATTTCATGGCCATATCATGTTACATTTTCATGATGATAATGATGATATCGATGATGAAGACGATGAAGATGATGATGATTAGTACAAACCAAAACGTTGAGATTGTCATTTAGCTCCATTTGGGACACATTATCCTTATTCCTAGTGAACCAGTCTTTGTTATTATGCCTTTAACGATGAGTGCTAAGAGAGAAGCAGCAATTGCAATTTGCATAGAGCTTAATTTGTCAGACGACAGGGATCGAAACACGAGCTCGCTAGCTATCATATTGTATCACAGTAACAGTTAGAATAAAAGGAAAGGCAAATATATCACTTGTTCGGAACAGTTCAAAACCCGGATAGCGAAATCGTAGAAAACGTCAAAATCGATACAACTAACACACAATTATATTCAGGGGCGTATTTAGAGGGGGTGGGCGAGGCGTGCGTCCCCCCTAAAATTCGCAAAGCATATGTTATACAACGTTAATTAAGCAAATTTCCAGGAATGGTTAACTCGTGACCTGTAGTAAAATATTCCTACACATTGTAAATACACGTTGGGTGTGTTCGTTGATTCATATATGGATACGCCGACAATTTCCGCTTTTGTTTGTCTATTAACAAGAACGGTCGAATCATATGTTTTCAATGGATGAATCATACGACGAAAAGAAAAGCTCCATCCGGACGGGCAGTATTAACTAGAACCACCCGAAAGGACAAGCACCGAAAGTACAGACCAATTAGTGAAATGAGGAATGCGTTAAAACTAAACCAATAGTTCTTTGAAGGGTTAAAATATCGTGATCGATCAGTCATGAGTTGAACAATTCGCATCACGGTTGTTCAAAAACAGTTTTACTTTAGGTTCTTATAATCTGACAAAAATATACTGTTAACAATTATCCGACAAAATTAAGACTCAAAATCAAGTTTGTTTGGTCTGATAAAAATGGTGTGGTTGGTTCAAAATTGTCGTTCAAATAAATGTCTGTAATTCCTAAAATCCCCAGAGCTTCAGGGGGTCTTTTCCCCCCTGTGCCCCTACCAGGGTTCTACCCTGCACCAGCTGGGGACCTTAAGCGGTCCCCAGACCTCTCGCCTACTCACACCCCCCTAACCACAAATCCTGGATCCGCCCCTGATATTACCATTTACTTTCCTGTCTTGGTACATATACTTCAATAAAAAAGTGGCGTGGCTAAGTTAGTGTTATGAGTCTCTCTTAGAAAATGATATGTATTGACCTATGAGTATACTAAATGTATATTATAGAGACGCTTTAATATAAAATAAAGTTACCTTTGTAGCTATTTTATTTTACACAATTCGACTATATAGACCAATGATACCAGTCAAGTTTTAATGGTTTGTTATTTACCCACAATAAAATGAAATGATTTTAGTACATTGGAGTACTATACTCTAGAACTCAACCGTTTTAACATTTGAGGTTAGAATTTGCAGTCTGTACAATTTTTTTAGTCTCCGAGTTGGTGCTATTTTTTTCAAAATTTATGAAGGCGACAGAAGAAAAGAGGGATGATTGTGACTCATTAGATATTTGAATTACAAATGTATTATCAACGCACATCCCCTCCCCCCTCCCCCCTCACCCAGAATAAGAAAATTGTTCATGTCTCTATTATATTGACAATTTTGATATTTTAAATACATTGTATTGTCAATTATTTTGATGCAAATATAGCTTAATAAATATTAGTTCTTATATAATAATTCAATACTTTTTTTTTTTTACATATCCTGATTACAACAGTCATACATCAATTGATGTCTATCAAGTGGGGAGAGTTGGGATCCCATTAACCGGTTTTACCTCGCCTCATCTTCATGCCTGTCTGAAGCCAGGACCTTAATTTTCAACTCCATAGTTATATGTCGTGGCCTTTTTTGTTTAATGTTAAATGATTTGAGGTGAGGATTGGTTGTTCGTTTTGTTGGGGTTGGTGGAATTGTTGACAATCATTTTAAACTTTTCTTTTCTAAACCAAAATTTCCTTTGCTGTCAGGATGTTATTTATTATATTTTCTAAATGATGCAAGGACAATATCTACTTGGATGATGTCAAAATCGGATGATACTACATTGCTAGAGATTGTTGAATAAACATACGTCACTCTAATCATTGATAAATTGCAAGTGATTACTTCTATTGAATCTTCATTGCATAACAAACCGATAACTATTGACCGAGAGACTGATTACTATTGACCAACACACTGATAACTACTGACCGACATACTGATAACTACTGACCGACAGACTGATAACTATTGACCAACAGACTTATAACTATTGACCGTCAGACTGATAACTATTGATTGACAACAAAGTAATATATACAGTACTTGGTATTATAGACTGTAGGAAATTATTATTGCATAGAGAGAATTTTGTTCAAAAAGGCGCACAGTTCCCATTTCCAGATAGATATTCGAGTAAGAGACCCTTCTCGATATAAAAACAAAATGACAATAATACATACATAAAGGTCAAACAAAACAAGAGACCCTGTTTGAACAACACGAACTGCCACAAAAAGGAGCGAGACTAAGGTGTGCCGAACATATTGGCATTTCCTACCCCATTACTGACACCCGTTATGGATTTTGAGCTATTGGTGTTTATCGTAATTTGTTCAGCACTAACTCCGCTAAATTGTATAAACCAGAATTTATGGTGGAGGAAAGCAAGGACAGTTATAGCAAACGAACCGGTAACCCCCCTCACACACACACACACACACACACACACACACACACACACACATTCATCCCACTTCCGTCTTAGGGTAGGTATATTTAGAGACATTAACAATTGAGGGAGTTATCGGAGCTACGAACTCACGCCAGTGGTGTTTAGACTTGGGGTCAGAAGTCTATGACTTGGCCACTCGGCCATCCATTCTCTTAATGATGACATCCGTAGTGACGTAATACTTCCTAAATCCTGAACAAAATAAACCATGTCAATGTCTACGCCTAGGTCATGGTATGCATGATTGCCAACTCTGTTGAGAACTAAATGACTTCCGTATTGACATGTCTGAGTTTCATAGTCATCTGATGCTGAAAGCGATTATCAATACGGGGCACATATCATTTGCACAAATGCACAATCGTAGTAAGGGCTTCATAGAATCTTGATTAATCCTCAGGTATAATTAACCTGCTTTGATGTTTATTGTTTGACTTTGTTTTCCATATACAAATCTTCGGGTCGTCGTGGCCGTGATCGTATGTTAGTTGGATTTACACTTATGCAATCGGTGCCTATCACCGCTAATGTTGTGAGTTCGAATCCCACTCAGGCCGAGGTGTACAGCATTATGGGTTAAAGTTTGTCAGTCGCTTGGTTTTCTCTGGGTCATCCGGTTTCCTCCACCAATAAAACTGACCGCCACGATATAATGGAAATATTGTTGAAAGTGGAATCAAACACCATAGAACCAAACCAAGCCATGTGAAAATCAATTGTCTCATGTTTATTCATTTGTAAAGAAAATCTGATTTTATGTACACGTCGTGTTTCTGGAATAAATTTCTTAGTTAAAAGATTGGAAAGCAAAGCAATAATTCAATAGTCACTGGGAGCAAGAATCCAACATGACATTCTGATTAAGAAATAAATCATGGAAGCCAGAATGTGGTGAAAGTTTTATCATGGATTGGCGGATATTAGTATTTTATCCCGAGCCAGAAGCGAGGGATACAATTTACTAATATCAGCCAATTCATGTTAAAACTCAAAACACATCCTGGCTTCCATGATTTATTTCGATTCTGATATGTCTAAGAGTACAAATACGGTAGTATACTTTGAATGGAAGACGATAATTTATATTTACCCTTGCGGAAAATGTCGCACATAATTTATGCTGCCAATGGAAAAGTCATTCACATTCACCGACGCATATGCTAATGAGATTATACCGAATGGATAACTCGCTCGTTTGTAAGCAAAACGAAAGAAGGAGGTGATCTTAGAATTAAAATTAGATCTTCGCACTACTCACGCGGCGACTAAAAACAATCAATAGAAAATAGGGAGCAAGTGAGGAGATCTAATTTTAATTAGATTGCTTTACATAATAGCTAAGCATAGCCCGTGGTTATCTATGCCCGACGAAGGAAACCCTAGTTTTAATAATTACATTATTTAGGAACTATAAATTTAAAAAATATAGATATGTCTTATAAACAATGTCAGCGCCGAACCATTAACTACTAGGTGGATGTAGTCCTCTTATAGCACCTTGATTGCTTGACAGAAATAAAGAATGTCTAGACTATGATTTGTGTGGTGATGTAGCTGAATAGTTGTACACTGTGGATGGATACATTTTTAAAACTAAATGTCTTCTGCATAGATATGTCTGAGTCTCATAATTTACAGTCGAGTGCGGTAGATCGTGGGTTCGAGCCCCTGTTGGGTCAAACCGAAGACTATAAAATTGGTATGTGTTGCTTCTCCGCTAAGCACACAGCATTGAGGAGAAAGATCAAAGACTGGTTGGCTCGGAATCAGGATAATATGTCCTAGTGAATCGACATGTCTACCCATGGACTGTTGTTTCAGTAAGCTAGCACTATACAAATCCAACTCAGCGTGTTGTTCTAGTACAAAGCGGACCTCATCATCATCTCATTGAAAAGTAACTTGTTCTCTCCATGATATAGATGAAAATGTACTGAATTGGCGTTAAACAACTATCACACACTCATAATTTACATAGGTTGAAAGCCGTTATAATACATCGCACATAATTAAATTTTGAATTTAGTGAAGGCCACATACAATCTTGATCCCCGGGTAATTTGTATTGTATATTTATTAAGAATGTCACATTAATATGTTTGCAATAAATCGTTTACACCCTTGAATGTCATTATACACTCTTGTGACCTAGCTGCATGTTTATTTGTAGGCGTCTGTAAATCTGGGATTTCATGTTCTATTTATAGACAAGTATTTTTGTTATTGATCAAATAAATGATGTCAGAGAAGCAGTGAGGCTTCATTATCTAGAATTGTGATTTCAAAACATGTAAGTTGTTTCATTGTATATATTTTTAACTGAAATTGTATACTATGTTATTTATTGCTTTTTCTATATTATTAATATTCAATCAATTATCGATCAGTCTGAGGAGGCCGTCGTTGTTGTGATCGTATGGTTGTTGAATTTACATCTACCTTTGCAATCCTAGCCTATCATCACTAGTCTAATGTTGTGAGTTCGAATCCCGCTCATGGTCAGGTGTACGGCAGCATGTGATAACGTTTGTCAGTAAATTACGGGGCAGGTTAGTGATTTTCTTCCCTTTCCTCTACCAATAAAACTGACCACCATGGTATAACTGAAATATTGTAGAAAGTGGCGGTTAACACCATAAATCTAAGCCAAACCAAACCTGTAATTATTTGTAATGTATATGAAGAAAGTTTGAAGTAATTTCGCTGAGATCTGACTTCCGAAGAATTTGTTCTGCTGAGGTCGGACTTCCGAAGAATTTGCTCTGCTCTGTAAGAACATTTCTTTGTAAGTCTAATCTCAATGAGATTAAGTTTGAAGATACCAAAGAGGTAATCAGAGACCGTTAATAGAAGAGTGTCATCGATACAACATTATGTGATGAAGTTTGTCAGCCTCTTTCAAAAAATTGTGAAAGACCCCCATCACCAATAAAACAAAATTGTAACCTAAAAACCACCACCCATAAAATTCAATTTCAAATATTCCAATTTTTGAATCACGTTTTTGGTTTATAGTATATGTCCCCTTGTTGTCAGACAACTCGGAATTTGTCGCTCAAGCCGTTTCAGAACTAGTAGATTGTGGCTGTGTACATGAAGTCTCTTGTATTCCTTATATGGTAAGCCCACTATCTGTAGCTACAAATAAATTGAGTAAGAAAAGGCTTATTTTAGATTTGAGTGTCTTGAATAAATTTGCTAAAAAACAAAAATTCAAATTTGAACATTGGAAATTCACAATTCAACTTTTTAAAGAAGATTCTTACCTATATAAGTTCGATCTCAGGTCGGGATATCATCATTTCGACATCTGCCCGCAACAACAGACATATCTAGGCTTTTCTTGGAATGGGAAATATTTTTGTTTCACAGTTCTAGTTTTTGACCTTTCGTCAAGTCCTTATTTATTTACTAAATGTTTACGTGAAATGGTCAAATGTTGGAGAAAAAACGCCATCAATATAGTCTTAAATTTGGATGACGTTTTGGTATGTCAGATAGTTTTGGGGACTGTCAAAACGATTCTGTTTTTGCTAAACAATCTTTGGTAGATGCCGGATTTTTGATAAATGAAGAGAAGTCGATTTTTGTTCGGACTCAAAAGCTTGAATGGTTAGGTATTCTATGGGACAGCCAACTATTTTCTCTTTCAATACCAGATAGACGCATCTCTGATCTTTTATGCTCGATCACACACATAATTGATCTTTTCTTCTGTGGTTTTCTCCGGGTCCTCCGGTTTCCTCCATCAATAAAACTGACCTCCACGATATAGCTGAACTATTGTTGAAAGTGGCGTTAAACACCACCAAACAAACAAACAAATATTTTTACAATAATTCGGTTACACACTTAAATGTAATTATACATTCGTGTGACCTAGATGTATGTTAATAAAGCTTCTGTGCAAATCTGGGATTTCATGTTCTATTTATAGACATGGATTTTTGTTGTTGATTAAATAAATAAGGTTAGAGAAGAATTGAGGCTGCATTTTCTGGAATTGTGATTTCAAAGCATGTAAGTTATGCTTCATTGTATATTTTTTACTGAAGTGTTTATGGCCCAGTGCCGTCTTAACGCATGGGCACACTGGGGGAATATGGGCGCCATGCTAATATATATATGTTGTGTACAGCATGTTTTTTTATGCTTAAACATTAATGTTGTTGGAAGTACAAATACAATAAATATATGTTTATTTTTATGACAATTTACATTTTTTTAACTGTGAGTGGTTGTGTAGGCAGGGCCCCAGTGGACTGCTTTGCCCGGGGGCCTATGATGCTGTTAAGACAGCCGTGGTATATACTATGTTATTTATTGTTTTCTTTGTATTATTGATATTTAATCAATTATCTATCAGCGAGCCGTCGTTGTTGTGATCGTATGGTAGTTGGATTTACATCTACCTTTGCAATAGGTACCTATCACCACTAATGTTCGAATACCGGTCATGGCCAGGAGTACAGCATTTTATCGGTGAAATGCTGCAGGCCGGCGGTTTTCTTCTGTTTCCTCTACCAATAAAGATGACCGCCACGATATAGCTGAAATATTATTGAAAGTGGCGTTAAGCACCATAAATCTACACCAAGCCAACCCTTATTTATGAATATGAAGAAAGTTTGAAGTAATTTCACTGAGATCTGACTTTCGAAGAATTGTTCTGCTCTGTAGATTTGCGACTCATAGCAGAACATTTCTTCGTAAGTCTCCGCTATGCACGCAGTATTAAGGAGAAGAGCAAATACTGGTTGGCGCGGAATCAGAATAATGTGTCCGAGACATGTCTACTTCCAACTCAGCATGTTGGTCTAGTACAAGGGGGACCTCATCATCATCTCCTTGAAAATCAACCTGTTCTGGTCGTGATATAGTTGAAAAAATGCTGAATTGGTGTTAAAACTCACTCACTCACTCACTCACTCACTCACTATGGTAACTTGATATTTGTTGTTTCCCTTTCTTCGTAGCTTGAAAGCCTCTAATGTATTTGTTCTCGGAAATTTGATACTTTGCATCCTGTATAACTACAAGTTACTTATACTATAGTTACATATGCCTGCTGACATACTACCACATTGATTTTCCTGTTGATTTTATTATATTTGAAATTTAATATTACAATTTTTAAACTGGAAGAATAAATGCTAATTTTAGATGGAAGAACGTTATCTATAGCAGAGAACGTGAATGCTATGAAATCAAGTGATATCTGTCGGATTTCTAGGTTCTAAAAATAGACAACGAATGTTGTGAAATCGTAAGTAGTCAATTACTTTTCAGCCTGTGCAAAATATATTGATTTACAAATAGGCACTGGACGTTACAGAAAATATCGATTTTATAATCAACATTGCTGGGTAAACAAATTACTTTTAGGGGAAGGAATATATTTTTTTGTTCAAATCTTTTCAAAAATTTCGTTGGGAATTGCAGTGTCAGATTACTTATTTTTTTACATCTTTCATTTTACACCATAAAATCTGGCGACATTTTGTTTTCGCATTAAAACATTGCTGCTTTAATAGCTGTCACAGTTAAAAGGAACATTCAAATTAAATGATTTATTGCAATAAAGGGCCGTCGTGGCCATGATCGCATGGTAGTTGGAATTACAACTACCTATACAATCAGTGCCTATCACGACTGCTGTTGTGAGTTCGAATCTCGAATAGGGCAAGGTGTACAACATTATAAAAAATTGTAAAAGACCCCCATCACCAATAAAAAAAAATTGTAACCTAAAAACCACCACCCATAAAATTCAATTTCAAATATTGCAATTTTTGAATCGCGTTTTTGGTTTATAGTATATGTCTCCTTGTTGTCAGACAACTCGGAATTTGTCAATCAAGCTCGATCACACACATAATCGATCTTTTCCTCTGTGGTTTTCTCCGGGTCCTACGGTTTCCTCCATCAATAAAACTGACCTCCACGATATAACTGAACTATTGTTGAAAGTGGGGTTAAACACCACCAAACAAACAAACAAACAAATATTTTTACAATAATTCGACTACACACTTGAATGTAATTATACACTGGTGTGACCTAGATGTATGTTTTCACAGTTTTCCGGTTGTTGACCGATTTTTTCTGTTTATATAATTATGAATTTTGACTTTCCCTTTGTAAGATTGTTCGGTATTCGGTAATGTTGTTATTACCCTTATTTAATAAAGCTTCTGTACAAATCTGAGATTTCATGTTCTATTTATATAAATGATTTTTTTGTTGTTGATCAAATAAATAAGGTTAGAGAAGAATTGAGGCTGCATTTTCTGGAATTGTGATTTCAAAGCATGTAAGTTATGCTTCATTGTATATTTTAACTGAAGTGTTTATGGCCCAGTTCCGTCTTAACGCATGGGCACACTGGGGGAATATGGACCCCATGCTAATATATGTATGTTGTGTACAGCATGATTTTTATGTTTATACACTGATGTTGTTGGAAGTACAAATACAATAAATATATGTTTATTTTTTATGACTATTTACATTTTTATTACTGTGAGTGGTTGTGTAGGTAGAGGCCCCAGTGCACTGTTTTGCCCGAGGGCCTATAATGTTGTTAAGACGGCCGTACGTGGTTATTTAAGTTATTTATTGTTTTCTTTGTATTATTGATATTTCATCAATTATCTATCAGCTACGTCGTTGTCGTGATCGTAAGGTAGTTGGATTTACATCTACCTTTGCAATAGGTACCTATCACCACTAATGTTCGAATACCGGTCATGACCAGAAGTACAACATTGTGTCCGCGAATTGCTGCAGGCCGGCGATTTTCTTCGGTTTCCTCTACCAATAAAACTGACCGCCACGATATAACTGAAATATTGTTGAAAGTGGCGTTAAACACCATAAATATACACTAAACCAACCCTTATTTATGAATATGAAGAAAGTTTGAAGTAATTTCACTGAGATCTGAATTCCGAAGAATTGTTCTGCTCTGTAGACTTGCGACGCATAAGAGAACATTTCTTCGTAAGTCTCCGCTAAGCACGCAGAAATAAGGAGAAGGGCTCAGAATCAGAATAATATGTCCGAGACATGTTTACTTCCAACTCAGCGTGTTGGTCTAGTACAAGCCGGATATCATATGTATTTTTTTCCGGAAATCTGATACTTCTGTTTGTATCCTGTATAACAACAAGTTACTTATACTATAGTTACATATGCCTGCTGACATACTACCACATTGATTTTCCTGTTGATTTTAATATATTTGAAATTTAATATTATAATTTTTAAACTGGAAGAATAAATGCTAATTTTAGATTGAAAAACGTGGGAAACATCAATAGCAGAGAAAGTGAATGCTATGAAATCAAGTGATATCTGTGGGATTTCTAGGTTCTAAAAATAGACAACGAATGTTGTGAAATCGTAAGTAGTCAATTACTTTTCAGCCGTGCAAAATATTTTGATTTACAAATAGGCACTGGACGTTACAGACAATATCGATTCTATAATCAAAATTGCTAGGTAAACTAGGTGACCAACGAATAATTTTTAGGGGAAGGAATATATTTTGTCCTCCTAACCAGATTTGTTATCACAAATAACATATTAATTCTTTTTTTTCAAATTTTTTCAAAAATTTTGTTGGGAATTGCAGTGTCAGATTACTTATTTTTTACATCTTTCATTTTACACCATAAAATCTGGCGACAATTTGTTTTCGCATTAAAACATTGCTGCTTTAATAGCTGTCACAGTTAAAAGGAACATTCAAATTAAATGATTTATTGCAATAAAGGGCCGTCGTGGCCATGATCGCATGGTAGTTGGAATTACAACTACCTATGCAACCAGTGCCTACCACGACTGCTGTTGTGAGTTCGAATCTCGAATAGGGCAAAGCGTACAACATTATGTGATAAAGTTGGTCCGTGACTTGCGACAGATCTGTTGTTTTCACCGGGTACTCTGGTTTCCTCCACCAATAAAACTGATCGCCACGATATACCTGAAATATTGTTGAAAGCTGGGTTTAACAACAATCACTCACTCACTCCAATAATAAAAGATGCGATTATTATCTCATTCTTTCACTCACAAGACCCGTTATGCAGTATTATCTTAAACAGTACATATGCATTACATGCACGTTACGTGCTATTTATGGGCAATGACAATAAGGGTAAAAATAAAATTACCGAACTCCGAACAATCTTGCAAATAAGGGTAATAACAAAATTACCGAACTCCGAACAATCTTCCAAAGGAAAAGTCAAAACTCATAATTATATAAACAGACAAAATCAGTCAACAACCGGAAAACTGTGAAAACCATCATGACCCTTACTTGGTACAGGCATTTCTAAAGAAATGGTGGGTTGAATCAGATTTTAAAGCGCCAAACCTCCCCCTTTCAATACGGCTCAAAGTTTCCGGCTGTCTCTATAACAGTATGTATAACAATACTTGAACAAAACAGGTAAAATAGTTGTCAAAGCAGCGCCAAACTCAGTGAAGTAAATGTCACAGACACTTTTACGTCACACATTGATACAAAAATATTTTTGACATTTTTGTTGACACCTTATCTTTATACATTTTCACTATTTGAAAATCCATCGTTTATAATCTTTTCTGCAGAGACGGAATATATTTCGACAACATCTTGGTATCGGAATATAAACTTTTTAAGAGATCGAATAAGGCGAATCTTTTAATAGCCCTGGTCCAGTAGCGTGTTTCTTAGATGAAGATCACGTTTCAGGAAATCAGAATAATTGCTACTGGCCCTTGCATAGAGAATCAATTGCGAGATTTAAACACCACATGCAGGAGAAGCTGGTATATTACTGCACATATTTGGAACATTTATGATTTTAAAATTGAAGTCGTCCCGTTTATCATAAATTTTAGTACTGATTTGACCATAAGCAAAGATCTTATATTCTTATTTCAGGCATAATATTAAATCTTGAATAGCCATGAACCGGGAACTAGCAAAATCTTTTCGCGGAAGGACATATTCGGAGGGCAGCGACTACTTGTCGTCAGGTGACGATATTACTGACAATGAAGGAAAACAAACAATGGTTGCATTATTGAAAGAATGTGGGGAAACGTATGTCGATCATATTGAAATAACTTCGAACGAAGAGGTTCAGAACAATGACGATAAGACACAACTTCCAAATTTGCATTTTGAAACTTTGGTGGATGAAGGGGCTTCGTGTATCTCGGACAGTATCGAAGTTTTAACGACTTCCGAAGAGAATGACAGCGATTGTCTATCTGAAGAAGCCGACGACCAATCCTCAACGAAAATAGAATGCTTCCGGTGTGCAAAGGTCACAAGAGTTGACGATGGAACTATTCTGATAGCTGGAAGCCATGTAAAATTCGGAAGATATGCACCCGTTACAAAAACTAATAATTTTCTAAAGAAACATTTAAAAGGTAGCTTAGGATTTCCCTACTATCATCATGCAATCGTAACAGAAATTCATATGCAAAGCAAGCAAAAGGTATCTTTCGACGCTGTTGAGTTCACAAAGACCAATGATGACAACGGTAAGACAAATATCAAAGTAGCGGAGACTTTCTTCGAAAATGTCGACGTTGACGAAGAATATTTATATGTGGTTGATTATAAACAACTTCCTTTTACAGCCGACGAGATTGTAGCACGTGCAATAACGCTTAAAGGCTACAGAGCATATGATATGTTCACTAACAATTGTGAACACATTGCCTTATGGTGCGTAACGAATGTAAAGGCAAGTTTTCAGTCTGATAATACAGGTGATGCCATACAAAACTGGGTAACCTGGTTTTCAGCAATGATGGCGAATGTTTCTCATATTACTGCAGTCTCAAAAGATATTGCCTCCGCAACAAAATCCATATTTATTAGAGTGAATGCGGGAACCTTGGCAATTATAAGCTGTCCAATCGTATGTGCTATTGTAGAGTGTATTCTTCTGCTAAGAAGGTTACGACATCTTAAAAATCACTTAAAACGGCGCCTGATCTGTCTGTGTTGTTATAACAGTAAGAAATTTAAGATTATGGCAAAACTGATCATTGGTTTTATAGTTTCAGTTGCATTGTTAATTCCCACAGCAAATCATGCAGTAATAGGTGTTAGCTTGCTGCCGTTGGTGGTATTTCCGTGGGCTTGTGAAAAAATAATAACAAAGATCAAAGCGAAAATCAACCCAACATCTGTCATCCCACAAATGGTTGTACTTTCTATAACAGATATTAAGCCAGGAGATATATTGTCTGAGTTAACAAGTTTCACAACTCATGATGTTGTTGTTGAACGAGTGAAGCTTCTACCCAGAGTAGTACCGCTGAACACTGCCAGCATGGACGTAGTTCACTATGCTTTCTGTGGTATATTCGGAACACGAACCGTTTTAGTGGAGCACCTCAACGTGAATCTCGAGAAAGAAAGGTTATTTGTATACGATTTTCCCAAGGAGGAAACTTTTTCACCAGAGGCAGTGATATCTAGAGCAAAACAGAGAGTAGACGAAAGAAAGTTTAATATGATTACACGTAGATCTAGTCATATGGCTTGGGAATGTAAGGTAATTTCATACAATAACAGACTTTTGTAGAAGTGAATATGAGTTTTTATTGACCTGTAAAATAATATTGGTTTTGCAGGTCAATAAAAACTCATATTCACTGATACAAAAGCCTGTAATTGTTTTATTACATCTATAAAGCTATGACGTCAATGACGTCATCCGGTGAATATTACTTCCAGCAGGTGAATACCATTATTTATTGACTTCTAGAATTTACTTAGCTAAAGTACGAATAGCTAAAGTCATTATGTAATAATATACAATTACATACTTTTGTAGAAGTGAATATTATACAATTATGGCCTTCTTAGGAGGTGGACATCCAGAATTGTCAACTTGTGAGGGTTGTTTTCCTGAGGATGTCCACCGACTAAGATGGCCATAATCGTTTTATTAACCGAACAACAGACAAAAAGTGATACCTTTATGACAACAGTCTAAAATTGTTGATCACGTTACCAAATCCTCAATAAACATACTAAGCAATCTCATATTAAAGGTGAAGTATATATTTATCAGATTGTATTTCTGTAAATACATTTTCCAAATTCCTCTGAGCTAGTGGCAAACCGACCTGCAGTTGCCATATTTTCTACACAAACAGACGATTTCCGGTTTGTGGTTATCGCCACCTAGCGGAAAAAATTTGGGATTGTCGAGGGTGACAAAACTATTATTTACCTCGCACGGTGAATTTTTGGGGTTGTCCAAGGAAACGTCCCAATTGTCAAAGTCATGTGACCGCTGATCGGACCAATCCTAGATACATTTATATAGAGATATTTAATAAGAGTTTTTATTGACCGGTAAAATAATATTGACCGAAGTCGAATAAAAATAGTTAATATAAAACTCATATTCACTTCTACAAAAGTCTGTATTTGTTAAACAACATTAATAAGAAAAAAACTGCTGGAACGAGCTAATCTGGGTCACGGGTCACAGTAATCGGGCGGCTGTATCGAGAAATATATACGGTGTTGAAAAAACTGTTGATACTCATAAAATATAGATAAATACAATACAATTTTACTTAAGACTTTACTTATCTAAAGTACGGATAGTTATAGTCATTATGTAATAATAGTTAATATAGAACTCATATTCACTTCTACAAAAGTCTGTATTTGTATAATATATTAATAAAAGAATGTGAAAACGTAGGTATCTAATTTAGAGCTGACGACGTCTTTCTGGAATAATCCTAATCAAAATAGTATCATACCTTTAAGGTTTGGGCGCCATAAAACTAGTTTTACCTCTCCTGTGCCAGCCAGGAAAGTGAGCTGTCGTGTATTTCTATGTTAAGGGTATCGATTCTTTCTAGTGAATATTAAAACTATACCAACAGTGTGATATTTGTTTTTCATTTTATTAACAAAACAATATGACTTTGTATGTATCTTATTTAGTTCTGGAATAACCTTCATCAAAACAGTATTGTATCCAGTCAAACCTCCCCATGTGGTCACCTCTATTAAGCAGTCACCTTTTTCTTGACCTGTCATAGAAAATTTCATTTAAATTGTACCTCTTTTAAGAGGTCACCTGTCTTATAAGGTGACCTCTTAATACAGGTTTGACTGTATATCATTGTATTCGAATTCTTTTCATTTAATCTCTTTAATCCATAGACTATTGTTTTTGCATTTCGGAAGATACATTAAGAAAATAAATAAAGTAATAGTGTTTTCTCCAAGAATCCAACAAGGGACAGGAGCCGCTACCAATCTGCCTCAAATCCTTATATGTACTATTCTTCCTAGGCGTGAAGCAAGTTAGTTTTACCCAGCTCACTTCAAACTCTTACAAGTATCACAACTAATACCGGAAAGAGTTGCTCACAAATGCACTTAATTACTCATATTTTTTTAAGGGGCCGTCGTGGCCGTACTCACATGTTAGTTGGATTTACAACTACCTACGCAATCAGTACTCTATCACCACTGACGTTGTGAGTGTGAATATCGATCATGGAGAGGTGTACAACATTATGTGATAAAGTTTTCCAGTGACTTGCAATAGGTGGGTGGTTTCCTCCACCAATAAAATTGACCGCCATGATATAGCTGAAATATTGTTGGAAGTGGCCGTACTCACATGTTAGTTGGATTTACAACTACCTACGCAGTCAGTAAGCGGTGAACTGATTAGTTAATATTTCTACAATTCAAATTATGTGGGGTAAAGAGAGTTCGTTTTCAGAGAAAGGGGAAACATCCATTTGATATCAACAGAATTTATAAGTACTACTGTTCATGCTTTTGTACTCGAACCGACGTGCACATTTGGACATTTCTGACCAATATCAGTTGACATACAAGACTTTGAAGTGAACTGGATAAATCTTTGTTGTTAACCCTCCTTTATCATATTTTTATTCTGTGTTTTGTTTTTTAGGTTTTGCCGAGAGTTCAAGCACACCCTTCGAAGAGATTGGTCAAATGTGTTGATGAGGTTCATGCAGGTGACGTCATCGAATATAAACACTGCTGGCTTCCACATGCTGCAGTTGTTTCTGAAACAAACACGTACATACCAGCTGATATCATTGAGTTGAAGTACGTGCATGTTGATGTAAATGGGAATGTCGTTGAAGGTTCGAAAACTATTGATTTGGAAAATAGCTATGTTTACGTACAGATTTACGATGAAAATGAAACAGCGGAAAATGCCAAAGTAGTCCGAAAGGCAAAAGAGCGTATTGGTGAAAAGATCGTCAACCGGAAGTTGTACAAGTCTTCACATTTTGCATTGTCATGTAAATTAAAAACAACAGAAGACAATAATAAAGACTGAAATAATATCAATTATAGTTTGAGCTCATAAAACTAGTTTAACACCCCTCAATGCACTTTTTATTGAAGTGCCTGTACCAAGCCATGAAGGAGAGCGGTCATGTATTTGTGTGCTATGGATATCGAATTTACCTGTTTCTACGAATTGTTTTTTTTATAATGGCTGTTGGAATTGTTGTGACAGTGTGGTGTTTTTGTGTTACATTTTATTATAAAGATATATAACATGCAATTAATAATGTGTCTGTGATGTGATTTATTGTTCCTTAATACTCTAGGTAAGCAACATTTCATGGCCATACCATGTTACATTTTCATGATGATGATGATGATGATGATGATGATGATGATATCGATGATGATGATGATGATGATGTTGATGATATCGATGAAGACGATGAAGATGATGATGATTAGTACCAACCAAAACTTTGAGATTGTCATTTAGCTCCATTGGGGACACATTATCCTTATTCCTGGTGAACCAGTCTTTGTTATTATGCCTTTAACGATGTGTGCTAAGAGAGAAGCAGCAATTGCAATTTGCATAGAGCTTAATTTGTCACACGACAGGGATCGAAACACGAGCTCGCTAACTATCATACTGTATCACGGTAACAGTTAGAATAAAAGGAAAGGCAAATATATCATTTGTTGAGAACAGTTCAAAACCCGGATAGAGAAATCGTAGAAAACGTCAAAACGATACCACTAACACACAATTATATTACCATTTACTTTCCTGTCTTGCTACATATACTTCAATAAAAAAGTGGCGTGGCTAAGTTAGTGTTATGAGCCTCTCTTAGAAAATGATATGTATTGACCTATGAGTATACTAAATGTATATTATAGGGACGTTTTAATATAAAATAATGTTACCTTTGTAGACATTTTATTTTACACAATGCGACCATAGATCAATGATACCAGTCAAGTTTTAATGGTATGTTGTTTACCCGCAATAAAATGAAATGATTTGAGTAATACATTGGAGTACTATACGCTAGAACTCAACCGTTTTAGCATTTGAGGTTAGAATTTGCAGTCTGCACAATTTTTTTAGTCTCTGAGTTGGTGCTATTTCTCTCAAAATTTTCGAAGGTCCCAGAAGAAAAAGAGGGATGGTTGTGACTCATTAGATATTTGAACTACAAATGTATAATCAACACCAGCCCCTCCCCCCTCACCCAGAATAAGAATATTGTTCATGTCTCTATTATATTGACAATTTTGATATTTTAAATACATTGCATTGTCAATTATTTTGATGCAAATATAGCTTAATAAATATTAGTTCTTATATAATAATTCAATACTTTTTTGTTTTGTTTTGTTTACATTTCCTGCTTACAACAGTCATACATCAATTGATGGCTATCAAGTGGGGAGAGTTGGGATCCCATTAATCGGTTTTACCCCGCCACATCTTTATGCCTGTCAGAAGCCAGAACCTTAATTTTCAACGCCATAGTTATATGTCGTGGCCTTTTTTTGTTTAATGTTAAAGGATTTGAGGTGAGGATTGGTTGTTCGTTTTGTTGGGGTTGGTGGAATTGTTGACAATCATTTTAAACTTTTCCTTTGTTGTCAGGATGTTATTTATTATATTTTCGAAATGATGCAAGGACAATATTTACTTGAATGATGTCGAAGTCGGATGATACTACATTCGCAGAGATTGTTGAATAAACATACGTCACTCTAATCATAGTTAAATTGGAAGTGATTACTTCTATTGAATCTTCATTGCATAACAGACTGATAACTATTGACCGAGAGACTGATTACTATTGACCAACAGATTGATAACTACTGACCGACCTACTGATAACTACTGACCGACAGACTGATAACTATTGACCGACAGACTTACAATTATTGACCGTCAGACTGATAACTATTGATTGACAACAAAGTAATATATACAGTAATTGGTATTATTGACTGTAGGAAATTATTATTGCATAGAGAGAAATGTTTTCAAGGTGGCGCACAGTTGGGTTCAGGTCAGGTCACCCCCAAAACAAGTCGCCCACTTTTCAGGTCAACTCGCCCACTTTGGCAGGTCAAGTCGCCCCCAAGACTAGTTGCCCACTTTTCAGGTCAACTCGCCCACTTTTTCAGGTCAACTCGTCCACTTTTCAGGACCACTCGCCCACTGTTCAGGACAAATCGCCCACTCACCAGGACCTTTAGAAAAACTTATTGTTTGTGTTTTGTTACCGTAGTATTTTGTTTTTTATCGTATGTAATTTAGGCTTTGTGTTGTCTTTCATGTGCATTTCTTCTCTCTGGGGTGACTCGAAAAGCCGAAATACACTGTCATTAGCCGAAATACACTTGTAAAAGCCGAAATACACCTAGAAAATGCCGACATACACATGAAATAACTCATATATAGTTGTAATTAAAGTTAAAAACATCATAAAAGATCTACAATGACATTTTATAAGTGAAAGATGCAACTCGTTATATCCAAGATACATGTATATGGGAAATGCTAAAAGATGGATCGCATCCCCTCGATCGCATTACTATTCCTATTGTTAATTTGTAATGATTTGCTCATATTAGACCACCATGAATACAAGTTAAAATTAGTTTTATCTTAGTAATTGGTAGAGCCCTCACGCCACGTCAAGGCTATGAACAATGTGAGGGTGGGCGGGTGGGACCACCCCCCCCCCTCTTTTCGTGAAGACCCAGGAATATATTTCAAATGAATGATGAAATTTCCCAAAATAAAGTATTGAATATTCTCTTTTTTTTTTTTCAGACAGTGTCTACCTTTTACATTTTAATATTTATTTACTTTTGTAATAATTATTCATATATTATTTATTTATTCATTAATATTTATATTATTAAATAATAATGATAATTATCATTATTACAGTAAAACCTGTGTAAACCGGCCACCATTGGGACCACATTTCACGGCCGGTATTGACAGTGGGTCGGTTTATTCAGTGTCTACTCTCTGACTACCGTATAAGTGGTTTTTTCACGGGAGCCAAATTTCACGATTTTCTTCCAAATTGGTGGATTTTTTTAGCGGTATACTTAATTTTTGCGATCCTGAGTTTTAACCAAAATCAAATTTTAGCGGATAGACCGTTATATTAGAATTACATTCAGATTGTCTGAATTGCTTAACTAACAATTCAAAATAGGAATTGTTTCGAAATAATTGAGTATCGTAATTTCTTATGCATAATGCACGGGTTTTTGTCCAGATTCTTTATTTTGCAGGAGGGTGCACATTTACTACTGTCTAATATTTTCGTATTTCTTTACTTGTTTGGACACTTTTCCACAAAATCACTAAATGCGTATAATACTTTTAATTATTCAGAGAATTACATTTATTGTAATACTCTCTAGCGGAGTTGTGTTTTGAACCAGTAAACGTTGATACTAAAATAACTTAAAATTAGTGTGACTATATCTAACCGTGCGTAAAATAATCAATAATGCTGTCGATAAGATTGAATGTGTGTATGTATGAAGGTGTCCTAATTACTTTGTGCATAATTAGACTGCCAGACTGTGTTTACTCAAGCTTTTAATGATTGAAATAAAAAGAAAAAAAGAATCGAATGTATTTGTCATTTTTTATGTCAAGTCTGAAGTTTGATTACTCCCAGCTGTGAAGACTATAAAGTATAATCCGATTAACAATAAATTATCTCAAGTTATGATTGTATGGCTTGGGTGCTAGTTCATCACTTAAATAATAAGGCATTGTTTGTTGTTCATTTATGATCATTGTCAACATATGCATTGTTTTCGGGAAGGATTCCCCCATGTTGGATATTTTAAAAGCGTCCCGGCGAAAAAAACCCACTTATAAGTTATACGGGGTATTTCATCTTGATTAAGCTTTCGCTTTTTATGTGTTGATTCCATGTTTGCTTAACATTTAATGAACATTTAAACAATAACCACATGAGTTACCAGTGATCACTAATTACAGGTGTGCTAATATACACACTTCGATAAACACTTCCAATACGTTTCCCCCCGGACGCCCCTTCAATTTACTACCGATCAATATTCACATATATGTAAACACACGGTTGATTGATCTGATCATGACCAGTTTACGGAGATAAATTATAACAGTAATTAGTGTATTGGGACCGCAAGTCAAGGCCGGAATTCGGAATGTGCAGTGTCCGGTTTATTCAATGATTTTTAACAAAGAATATTAAGGAAAAAACTGATGCTGATGCTGTGTGGAACCCCCTGGAGAAAAATAATAGACCTTGAAGACATCCCAGAAATTTGCTATGCAGTCCACAAATACAAAATTTAAAATTTAAAACTACCTCGATACCCTGCACGTTGTTAGGGATATCATAAGTAGTCCAGGAAAGAAATATTATTTAGATTTTATTTGAAAAGTCTAAAGCTACCTCGATATCCTGCACGTGGCTAGGGATATCATAAGTAGTCCACGAAAGAAATATTATTTAGATTTTATATTAAAATTTTTAAACTACCTCGATATCCTGCACGTGGCTAGGGATATCATAAGTAGTCCACGAAAGAAATATTATTTAGATTTTATATTAAAATTTTTAAACTACCACGATATCCTGCACGTGGCTAGGGATATCATAAGTAGTCCACGAAAGAAATATTATTTGGATTTTATATTAAAATTTTTAAGCTACCACGATATCCTGCACGTGGCTAGGGATATCATAAGTAGTCCGCGAAAGAAATTATTTAGATTTTATATTAAAAGTTTAAAATTGTAAGAAATTTATATTCGAAGTATCACGCGCCTTAGATTAATTTTGTTACCAACGTCCTTTGCTGCAAAAACACATCATATATACAAAACATGCCAGATAAACAAACAAAACAACAAATATTTTATTGCCAATCATAGGCTCCTGTTAAGGCAGAACAATTAACATAAATTTTATACAATTGATTACATTGATTGATAATGATATAACAGCAATAGTGATTTACAGATAACCTTTAAAAAAGAAGGAAAAAAGTACAAGCTATATATATGCAAACAAATACAGGATGCAGGACTCAATACATTATCAGAGGCATTTTTAGAATATGAAATTGTTATACTAAATATTGTCTGAAAGGGATTCACAATCTAAAAGGATACACTATGGTTAATAATAGATATAACTTATCATAAACATAAAAATCCTCAGCAAACAAAAGCCAACCAAACTTAGAGGTATGATCAAGAGATTTGAGATTATTAAATTTAAAATTTAAAAGTAAGATATGCTTCAGCTACAATGCCCAGTATTTAACTACATTTAAAAATGCTTCTAATATTAGAGGAAATCTCCCTAATTCTCCAAGAACAGCAGAGTTAGTCGATCGACGATCAACTTCTAATAAGTACTTACAGAGTTTAATATGTATTTTCTCAGATATGATCAACATGATAGCAAGAAAGTAACAAATCTTACAATAGAAACAAATGTATAGCACGATTTTTCCAATTCCCTAAAAGATTTGATTTTTTTCCAGATTCCCTAAAAGTTTAGGCTCTTTTTCCCAATGCCAAATTTATATTTTACACATTTCCTATATCCAGATAGATATTCGAGTAAGTGACCCTTCTCTTTATAAAAACAAAATGACAATAATACATACATAAAGGTCAAACAAAACAAGAGACCCTGTTTGAACAACACGAACTCCCACAAAAAGGCACCAGACGAAGGTGTGCCGAACATATTGGCACTTCCTACCCCATTACTGACACCCGTTATGGCTTTTGAGTTATTGGTGTTTATCGTAATTTGTTCAGCACTAACTCCGCTAAATTGCATAAACCAGAATTTATGGTGTAGGAAAGCAATGGACAGTTATTGCAAACGGACCGGTAAACTCCCCCCCCCCCCCCACACACACACACTCATACACATTCACCCCATTTCCGTCTTTTGGGTAGGTATATTTGAACTCGGCCCTCCATTCTCTTAATGATGACATCCGTAGTGACGTAATACTTCCTAAAGCCTGAAAATAATAAACCATGTCAATGTCTATGCCAAGGTCATGGTATGCATGATTGCCCACTCTGCTGAGAACAAAATGACTTCCGTATTGACATGTCTGAGTTTCATAGTCATCTGATGCTGAAAGCGATTATCAATGCGGGGCACATATCATTTGTACAAATGCACAATCGTAGTAAAGGCTTCATAGAATCTTGATTAAACCTCAGGTATAATTAACAACATTGTCTTTTGTTAAAAATGTCACACACACCGTTTACACGCGTGGATGACATATTACAGTCTTGTGATCTAAATGTATGTATACTTATGTAATTCTGGGATTTTATATTCTATTAATAGAATACGATTTTGTTGTTTATATCACATATAAAGATGTTTCAAGAAATATTTAGGCTGCATTTTCTGGAATTATGATTTCTAGGCAGGTAAGTTAAGTTTGTTTATATATTTGTAACAAAAACTATATATAAGTTTTGATGTTTATTGTTTGACTTTGTTTTCCATATAAAAATCCTCGGGTCGACGTGGCCGTATTCGTATGTTAGTTGGATTTACACCTATATAATCGGTGTCTATCACCACTGATGTTGTGAGATCGAATTCCGCTCAGGCGGAGGTGTACAGCATTATGTGTTAAAGTTTTTCAGTCACTAGGTTTTGTCTGGATCATCCGGTTTCCTCCACCAATAAAACTGACCGCCACGATATAATGGAAATATTGTTGAAAGTGGAATCAAACACCATAAAACCAAACCAAGCCATGTGAAAATTAATTGTCTCATGTTTATTCATTTGTAAAGATGTAAAGAAAATCTGAGTTGATGTACACGTCGTGTTTCTGGAATAAATCCCCCCAGGTCTTAGTCAAAAGATTGGAAAGTAAATCTATTCAATGGTCCTTGGGAGCAGGAATCCAAAGGGACTTAACATGACAATCTAATTAAGAAATAAATCATGGAAGCCAGAATGTGTTTGGAGTTTTGACATGGATTGGAGGATATTAGTATTTTATCCCGAGCCAGAAGCGAGGAATAAAGTTTACTAATATCAGCCAATTCATGTTAAAACTCAAAACACATTCTGGCTTCCATGATTTATTTCGATTCTGATATGTCTACGAGTACAAATACGGTGGTATGCTTTGATTGGAAGACTGTAATTTATATTTACGCTTGCGGAAAATGTCGTACATAATTTATGCTGCCAATGGAAAATTCAGTCATATTCACCGGCGCATGTGCTAATGAGATTATACCGAATGGATAACTCGCTCGTTTGTTAGCAAAGCGAAATAAGGAGGTTATGTTGGAATTAAAATTAGATCTCCGCACTACTCACGCGGCGACTAAAAGCCACCAATAGAAAATAGGGAGCAAGTGAGGAGATCTAATTTTAATTAGATTGCTTAGCATAATAGCTAAAATCGTTCGTGGTTATCTATGCCCGACGAAGGAAACACTAGTTTTAATAATTACATTATTTAGGAACTATAAATTTAAAATATAGATATGTCTAATAAACAATGTCAGCGCCGAGCCACTGACTACTAGGTGGATTTAGTCCTCGTATAGCACCTTGATAGCTTGACAGAAATAACGAATGTCTAGACTATGATTTTTGTGGTGATGTAGCTGAATAGTTGTACACTGTGGATGGATACATTTTTAAAACTAAGTGTCTTCTGTATAGACATGTCTGAGTCTCCTAATTTACAATCAAGTGCGGTAGATCGTTGGTTCGAGTCCCGGTTGGGTCAAACCGAAGACTATAAAATTGGTATTTGTTGGTTCTCCGCTAAGCACGCAGTATTAAGGAGTAACAGGAAAGACTGGTTGGCTCGATCTAAACCTCTTCATGATAACAACAGGAAATTCCTCCATATTCCGTTTGCTAACAAAGGAATCGATGCTATTAACATCAGCAACATTCTTAATAGAAAAGAGGTCGTAACAGAAATTCCACCATATTTCAAAAATCAATCTGCTCCCATCGTCTCCTATAGCTACACTATCAGCATTGGCCGTAACATTTTCAACTACAAAGAAGCATTGCAAGATATTAGCATAGAAGAGTACCTTAAGAACCCTCTAACATGTGACTGCTCCCACTCTCCTTTTCAATACAACCCATCTGGACATGTAATCACTGGTGATCTGAATATCATTCAACATGAGAGTCTCCGAAAGGTGATTTCGCATGGTCCTAAATTCAGAGACCCTCAACACATCAATTGGAAACATAATTTCAAGATAATTATGGATGCTGTTGAAGATTATGCCAGAAGGTGGATAAAGAGAGAAGTAGACCAAGATCCTGAGTTAGAGTCCTTGTCAGACTGGGTTAGAACAATTAGGTCTCTAGTACAAGGTCGGATTCACAAACTCAAAAATTGTGTTAATAGTCGACCTAAGTCTGTATTTAAAGACCAAGAAGCTGTTAAATGTCTTTCCTCTCTTCATGATAGATATGTTATCGTCCCTGAGGACAAGGCTTCCAACAATATCGTGTTTGTATGTAGATCATATTACTTCGATTGCCTAATCAAGGAATTAGGCATAAATAACAACACCTCTAGTAACACCACATACAAACCTACTTCGTTCGACTAAGATGAAATCCTAGCTAACCACAGATCATTCATGACCTCTTTAAACATTACCTCTGGTAAAGAGTCTGAGGATCTACCCTATTTATATTGGATACCTAAACTCCATAGTACACAATACAAAGAAAGGTACATAGCGGGATCATCAACTTGTTCGACGAAAGAATTGTCTATTCACCTGACAAAGATTATGTCTGCAGTTAAAAAGGGACAAAAGAAATATTGTGAAACTGTTTACTCGCGTAGTGGCATAAATCACATGTGGATTTTGAAAAAACTCTAAAGATCTTTTGGATAACCTTAAATCAAGATCTTTCTCTCAGGTATAATCCATCAAATCTTTAGATTTTTCAACTCTATATACCACACTACCGCATGACAAATTAAAAACCCGCTTAAAAGAAACAATTCACAAAGCTTTCAGTCATAGAAACTATGGCTCAAAATTTGTTGTGTTAAGCTAGAATTCCACATATTTTTTAAACAAAATTCAAAAAGGTAAAACATGCTACTCCGAGGAACAAGTGATCAGTATGCTGGAGTTCCTCACCGATAACATATTTGTCTCCTTTGGAGGGATACTGTTTCAGCAGGTCGTCGGCATACCAATGGGTACGAATTGTTCCCCTCTTCCAGCCGATTTATTTTTATACTTATATGAGTCGGAGTTTCTTCAAAAGCTTGTAAAAGATAAGAAGATTCATGAGGCTAGAGCCTTTAATTCACATACAGGTATATTGATGACGTTTTATCTATCAATAATTCTAGATTTGCAGAATTTCTTCCATTGATATATCCTCCAGAGCTGGAAGTTAAAGAGTCCACAGATACAGCTTCGTCCGCATCATTTTTAGACTTATACCTCGAATTCGACGACAGTGGTCAACTCAGTACTAAAATTTATGATAAACGGGACGACTTCAATTTTAAAATCATAAATTTTCCAAACATGTGCAGCAATATATCAGCTTCTCCTGCATATGGTGTTTACATCTCGCAATTGATTCACTATGCAAGGGCCAGTAGCAATTATTCTGATTTCCTGAAACGTCATCTTCATCTGAAAAACAGTCTACTGGACCAGGGCTATTAAAAGATTCGCCTTACTCGATCTTTTCAAATTTATATTTCGATACCAAGATCTTGTCGAAATATATTACGTCTCTGCAGAAAAGATTATAAACCATGCATTTTCATGTAGTGAAAATGTATAAAGATAAGGTTTCAACAAAAATGTCAAAAATATTTTTGTTATCAATGTATGACATAAATGTGTTTTTGACATTTACTTCACTGAGTTTGGCGCTGATTTGACAACTGTTTTACCTGTTTTGTTCAAGTATTGTTGTAAATACTGTTATTGTGACAGCCGGAAACTTTGAGCCGTAATGAAAGGGGGAGGTTTGACGCTTTAAAATCTGATTCAACCCATCATTTCTTTAGAAATGCCTGTACCAAGTCAGGGTCATTACGGTTTTCAAAGTTTTCCGGTTGTTGACTGATTTTGTCTGTTTATATACTTATGAGTTTTGACTTTCCCTTTGTTTGTTTGTTGGGAGTTCGGTAATTTTGTTATTACCCTTATTCGGAATAATGTGTCCTAGTGGAGCGACATGTCGTCCCATGGACTGTTGTTTCAGTGAACTAGCACTATAAAAATCCACCTCAGCGTGTTGGTCTAGTACAAAGCGGACCTCATCATCATCTCATTAAAAATTAACTTGTTCTCGCCATAACATAGATGACAAAGTGCTGAATTGACGTTAAACAACAATCACTCACTCATAATTTACATAGGTTGAAAGCCGTTATAATACATCGCACATAATTAAATTTTGAACTTAGTGAAAGCCACAATAAATCGTTTACACCCTTGAATGTCATTATACACTCTTGTGACCTAGCTGCATGTTTATTTGTAGGCGTCTGTAAATCTGGGATTTCATGTTCTATTTATAGACAAGTATTTTTGTTATTGATCAAATAAATGATGTCAGAGAAGCAGTGAGGCTTCATTATCTAGAATTGTGATTTCAAAACATGTAAGTTGTTTCATTGTATATATTTTTAACTGAAAGTGTATACTATGTTATGTATTGCTTTTTTTATATTATTGATATTTAATCAATTATCGATCAGTCTTAGGAGGTCGTCGTTGTCGTGATCGTATGGTAGTTGGATTTACATCTACCTTTGCAATCCTAGCCTATCATCACTAGTCTAATCTTGTGAGTTCGAATTCTGCTCATGGTCAGGTGTACAGCATTATGACTATGTGATAACGTTTGTCAGTGAATCACGGCAGGTTGGTGATTTTATTCGGTTTCCTCTACAAATTAAACTGACCACCATGGTATAACTGAAATATTGTAGAAAATGGTGTTTAACACCATAAATCTAAGTCAAACCAAACCTGTATTTATTTGTAATGTATATGAAGAAAGCTTGAAGTAATTTCGCTGAGATCTGACTTCCGAAGAATTTGTTCTGCTGAGATCTGACTTCCAAAGAATTTGTTCTGCTGAGATTTGACTTCCGAAGAATTTGTTCTGCTCTGTAGGAACATTTCTTTGTAAGTCTAATCTCAATGAGATTAAGTTTGAAGATACCAAAGAGGTAATCAGAGACCGTTAATAGAAGAGTGTCATCGATACAACATTATGTGATGAAGTTTGTCAGCGTCTTTCAAAAAATTGTAAAAGACCCCCATCACCAATAAAAAAAACTGTGAAAGATCCCCATCACCAATAAAAACAAATTGTGAAAGACCCCCATCACCAATAAAAACAAATTGTGAAAGACCCCCATCACCAATAAAAACAAATTGTGAAAGACCCCCATCACCAATAAAATAAAATTGTGAAAGACCCCCATCACCAATAAAAACAAATTGTGAAAGACCCCCATCACCAATAAAAAAAACTGTGAAAGATCCCCATCACCAATAAAAACAAATTGTGAAAGACCCCCATCACCAATAAAAAAAATTGTGAAAGACCCCCATCACCAATAAAAACAAATTGTGAAAGACCCCCATCACCAATAAAAAAAAATTGTGAAAGACCCCCATCACCAATAAAAACAAATTGTGAAAGACCCCCATCACCAATAAAAACAAATTGTGAAAGACCCCCATCACCAATAAAAAAAATTGTGAAAGACCCCCATCACCAATAAAAAAAATTGTGAAAGACCCCCATCACCTATAAAAACAAATTGTGAAAGACCCCCATCACCAATAAAAGAAATTGTGAAAGACCCCCATCACCAATAAAAGCAAATTGTGAAAGATCCCCATCACCAATAAAAACAAATTGTGAAAGACCCCCATCACCAATAAAAAAAATTGTGAAAGACCCCCATCACCTATAAAAACAAATTGTGAAAGACCCCCATCACCAATAAAAACAAATTGTGAAAGACCCCCATCACCAATAAAAACAAATTGTGAAAGGCCCCCATCACCTATAAAAACAAATTGTGAAAGATCCCCATCACCAATAAAAAAAATTGTGAAAGACCCCCATCACCAATAAAAAAAATTGTAAAAGACCCCCATCACCTATAAAAACAAATTGTGAAAGACCTCCATCACCAATAAAAAAAATTGTAAAAGACCCCCATCACCTATAAAAGCAAATTGTGAAAGACCCCCATCACCAATAAAAACAAATTGTGAAAGACCCCCATCACCAATAAAAAAAATTGTAAAAGACCCCCATCACCAATAAACAAAATTGTGAAAGACCCCCATCACCAATAAAAAAAATTGTGAAAGACCCCCATCACCAATAAAAAAAATTGTAAAAGACCCCCATCAACTATAAAAACAAATTGTGAAAGACCCCCATCACCAATAAAAAAAATTGTGAAAGACACCCATCACCAATAAAAAAAATTGTAAAAGACCCCCATCACCTATAAAAAACAAATTGTGAAAGACCTCCATCACCAATAAAAAAAATTGTAAAAGACCCCCATCACCTATAAAAGCAAATTGTGAAAGACCCCCATCACCAATAAAAAAAACTGTGAAAGATCCCCATCACCAATAAAAACAAATTGTGAAAGACCCCCATCACCAATAAAAAAAATTGTGAAAGACCCCCATCACCAATAAAAACAAATTGTGAAAGACCCCCATCACCAATAAACAAAAATTGTGAAAGACCCCCATCACCAATAAAAACAAATTGTGAAAGACCCCCATCACCAATAAAAACAAATTGTGAAAGACCCCCATCACCAATAAAAACAAATTGTGAAAGACCCCCATCACCAATAAAAAAAATTGTGAAAGACCCCCATCACCTATAAAAACAAATTGTGAAAGACCCCCATCACCAATAAAAAAAATTGTGAAAGACCCCCATCACCAATAAAAGCAAATTGTGAAAGATCCCCATCACCAATAAAAACAAATTGTGAAAGACCCCCATCACCAATAAAAAAAATTGTGAAAGACCCCCATCACCTATAAAAACAAATTGTGAAAGACCACCATCACCAATAAAAACAAATTGTGAAAGACCCCCATCACCAATAAAAACAAATTGTGAAAGGCCCCCATCACCTATAAAAACAAATTGTGAAAGATCCCCATCACCAATAAAAAAAATTGTGAAAGACCCCCATCACCAATAAAAAAAATTGTAAAAGACCCCCATCACCTATAAAAACAAATTGTGAAAGACCTCCATCACCAATAAAAAAAATTGTAAAAGACCCCCATCACCTATAAAAGCAAATTGTGAAAGAACCCCATCACCAATAAAAACAAATTGTGAAAGACCCCCATCACCAATAAAAAAAATTGTAAAAGACCCCCATCACCAATAAACAAAATTGTGAAAGACCCCCATCACCAATAAAAAAAATTGTGAAAGACCCCCATCACCAATAAAAAAAATTGTAAAAGACCCCCATCAACTATAAAAACAAATTGTGAAAGACCCCCATCACCAATAAAAAAAATTGTGAAAGACACCCATCACCAATAAAAAAATTGTAAAAGACCCCCATCACCTATAAAAAAACAAATTGTGAAAGACCTCCATCACCAATAAAAAAAATTGTAAAAGACCCCCATCACCTATAAAAGCAAATTGTGAAAGACCCCCATCACCAATAAAAACAAATTGTGAAAGACCCCCATCACCAATAAAACAAAAATTGTAAAAGACCCCCATCACCAATAAAAAAAATTGTGAAAGACCCCCATCACCAATAAAACAAAAATTGTGAAACACCCCCATCACCAATAAAAAAAATTGTGAAAGACCCCCATCACCAATAAAAAAAATTGTAAAACACCCCCATCACCAATAAAAAAAATTGTGAAAGACCCCCATCACCAATAAAAAAAATTGTGAAAGATCCCCATCACCAATAAAAACAAATTGTGAAAGACCCCCATCACCAATAAAACAAAAATTGTAAAAGACCCCCATCACCAATAAAAAAAATTGTGAAAGACCCCCATCACCAATAAAAAAAATTGTGAAAGATCCCCATCACCAATAAAAACAAATTGTGAAAGACCCCCATCACCAATAGAAACAAATTGTGAAAGACCCCCATCACCAATAAAAAAAATTGTGAAAGACCCCCATCACCAATAAAAACAAATTGTGAAAGACCCCCATCACCAATAAACAAAATTGTGAAAGACCCCCATCACCAATAAAAAAAATTGTGAAAGACCCCCATCACCAATAAAAAAAATTGTAAAAGACCCCCATCACCAATAAAAAAAATTGTGAAAGACCCCCATCACCAATAAAAAAAATTGTAAAAGACCCCCATCAACTATAAAAACAAATTGTGAAAGACCCCCATCACCAATAAAAAAAATTGTGAAAGACACCCATCACCAATAAAAAAAATTGTAAAAGACCCCCATCACCTATAAAAAACAAATTGTGAAAGACCTCCATCACCAAAAAAAAAATTGTAAAAGACCCCCATCACCTATAAAAGCAAATTGTGAAAGACCCCCATCACCAATAAAAAAAACTGTGAAAGATCCCCATCACCAATAAAAACAAATTGTGAAAGACCCCCATCACCAATAAAAAAAATTGTGAAAGACCCCCATCACCAATAAAAACAAATTGTGAAAGACCCCCATCACCAATAAACAAAAATTGTGAAAGACCCCCATCACCAATAAAAACAAATTGTGAAAGACCCCCATCACCAATAAAAACAAATTGTGAAAGACCCCCATCACCAATAAAAAAAATTGTGAAAGACCCCCATCACCAATAAAAAAAATTGTGAAAGACCCCCATCACCTATAAAAACAAATTGTGAAAGACCCCCATCACCAATAAAAAAAATTGTGAAAGACCCCCATCACCAATAAAAGCAAATTGTGAAAGATCCCCATCACCAATAAAAACAAATTGTGAAAGACCCCCATCACCAATAAAAAAAATTGTGAAAGACCCCCATCACCTATAAAAACAAATTGTGAAAGACCACCATCACCAATAAAAACAAATTGTGAAAGACCCCCATCACCAATAAAAACAAATTGTGAAAGGCCCCCATCACCTATAAAAACAAATTGTGAAAGATCCCCATCACCAATAAAAAAAATTGTGAAAGACCCCCATCACCAATAAAAAAAATTGTAAAAGACCCCCATCACCTATAAAAACAAATTGTGAAAGACCTCCATCACCAATAAAAAAAATTGTAAAAGACCCCCATCACCTATAAAAGCAAATTGTGAAAGAACCCCATCACCAATAAAAACAAATTGTGAAAGACCCCCATCACCAATAAAAAAAATTGTAAAAGACCCCCATCACCAATAAACAAAATTGTGAAAGACCCCCATCACCAATAAAAAAAATTGTGAAAGACCCCCATCACCAATAAAAAAAATTGTAAAAGACCCCCATCAACTATAAAAACAAATTGTGAAAGACCCCCATCACCAATAAAAAAAATTGTGAAAGACACCCATCACCAATAAAAAAATTGTAAAAGACCCCCATCACCTATAAAAAAACAAATTGTGAAAGACCTCCATCACCAATAAAAAAAATTGTAAAAGACCCCCATCACCTATAAAAGCAAATTGTGAAAGACCCCCATCACCAATAAAAACAAATTGTGAAAGACCCCCATCACCAATAAAACAAAAATTGTAAAAGACCCCCATCACCAATAAAAAAAATTGTGAAAGACCCCCATCACCAATAAAACAAAAATTGTGAAACACCCCCATCACCAATAAAAAAAATTGTGAAAGACCCCCATCACCAATAAAAAAAATTGTAAAACACCCCCATCACCAATAAAAAAAATTGTGAAAGACCCCCATCACCAATAAAAAAAATTGTGAAAGATCCCCATCACCAATAAAAACAAATTGTGAAAGACCCCCATCACCAATAAAACAAAAATTGTAAAAGACCCCCATCACCAATAAAAAAAATTGTGAAAGACCCCCATCACCAATAAAAAAAATTGTGAAAGATCCCCATCACCAATAAAAACAAATTGTGAAAGACCCCCATCACCAATAGAAACAAATTGTGAAAGACCCCCATCACCAATAAAAAAAATTGTGAAAGACCCCCATCACCAATAAAAACAAATTGTGAAAGACCCCCATCACCAATAAAAAAAAATTGTGAAAGACCCCCATCACCAATAAAAACAAATTGTGAAAGACCCCCATCACCAATAAAAACAAATTGTGAAAGACCCCCATCACCAATAAAAAAAATTGTGAAAGACCCCCATCACCAATAAAAAAAATTGTGAAAGACCCCCATCATCAATAAAAAAAATTGTAAAAGACCCCCATCACCTATAAAAACAAATTGTGAAAGACCCCCATCACCAATAAAAAAAATTGTAAAAGATCCCCATCACCTATAAAAGCAAATTGTGAAAGACCCCCATCACCAATAAAACAAAAATTGTAAAAGACCCCCATCACCAATAAACAAAATTGTGAAAGACCCCCATCACCAATAAAACAAAAATTGTGAAAGACCCCCATCACCAATAAAAAAAATTGTGAAAGATCCCCATCACCAATAAAAAAAAATTGTGAAAGACCCCCATCACCAATAAAAACAAATTGTAAAAGTCCCCTTTCACCTATAAAACAAAAATTGTGAAAGATCCCCATCACCAATAAAAAAAAATTGTGAAAGACCCCCATCACCAATAAAAACAAATTGTGAAAGACCCCAATCACCAATAAAAACAAATTGTGAAAGACCCCCATCACCAATAAAAACAAATTGTGAAAGACCCCCATCACCAATAAAAAAAATTGTGAAAGACCCCCATCACCAATAAAAAAAATTGTGAAAGACCCCCATCACCTATAAAAACAAATTGTGAAAGACCCCCATCACCAATAAAAAAAATTGTGAAAGACCCCCATCACCAATAAAAGCAAATTGTGAAAGATCCCCATCACCAATAAAAACAAATTGTGAAAGACCCCCATCACCAATAAAAAAAATTGTGAAAGACCCCCATCACCTATAAAAACAAATTGTGAAAGACCACCATCACCAATAAAAACAAATTGTGAAAGACCCCCATCACCAATAAAAACAAATTGTGAAAGGCCCCCATCACCTATAAAAACAAATTGTGAAAGATCCCCATCACCAATAAAAAAAATTGTGAAAGACCCCCATCACCAATAAAAAAAATTGTAAAAGACCCCCATCACCTATAAAAACAAATTGTGAAAAACCTCCATCACCAATAAAAAAAATTGTAAAAGACCCCCATCACCTATAAAAGCAAATTGTGAAAGACCCCCATCACCAATAAAAACAAATTGTGAAAGACCCCCATCACCAATAAAAAAAATTGTAAAAGACCCCCATCACCAATAAACAAAATTGTGAAAGACCCCCATCACCAATAAAAAAAATTGTGAAAGACCCCCATCACCAATAAAAAAAATTGTAAAAGACCCCCATCAACTATAAAAACAAATTGTGAAAGACCCCCATCACCAATAAAAAAAATTGTGAAAGACACCCATCACCAATAAAAAAAATTGTAAAAGACCCCCATCACCTATAAAAAACAAATTGTGAAAGACCTCCATCACCAATAAAAAAAATTGTAAAAGACCCCCATCACCTATAAAAGCAAATTGTGAAAGACCCCCATCACCAATAAAAAAAACTGTGAAAGATCCCCATCACCAATAAAAACAAATTGTGAAAGACCCCCATCACCAATAAAAAAAATTGTGAAAGACCCCCATCACCAATAAAAACAAATTGTGAAAGACCCCCATCACCAATAAAAAAAAATTGTGAAAGACCCCCATCACCAATAAAAACAAATTGTGAAAGACCCCCATCACCAATAAAAACAAATTGTGAAAGACCCTCATCACCAATAAAAAAAATTGTGAAAGACCCCCATCACCAATAAAAAAAATTGTGAAAGACCCCCATCACCTATAAAAACAAATTGTGAAAGACCCCCATCACCAATAAAAAAAATTGTGAAAGACCCCCATCACCAATAAAAGCAAATTGTGAAAGATCCCCATCACCAATAAAAACAAATTGTGAAAGACCCCCATCACCAATAAAAAAAATTGTGAAAGACCCCCATCACCTATAAAAACAAATTGTGAAAGACCACCATCACCAATAAAAACAAATTGTGAAAGACCCCCATCACCAATAAAAACAAATTGTGAAAGGCCCCCATCACCTATAAAAACAAATTGTGAAAGATCCCCATCACCAATAAAAAAAATTGTGAAAGACCCCCATCACCAATAAAAAAAATTGTAAAAGACCCCCATCACCTATAAAAACAAATTGTGAAAGACCTCCATCACCAATAAAAAAAATTGTAAAAGACCCCCATCACCTATAAAAGCAAATTGTGAAAGACCCCCATCACCAATAAAAACAAATTGTGAAAGACCCCCATCACCAATAAAAAAAATTGTAAAAGACCCCCATCACCAATAAACAAAATTGTGAAAGACCCCCATCACCAATAAAAAAAATTGTGAAAGACCCCCATCACCAATAAAAAAAATTGTAAAAGACCCCCATCAACTATAAAAACAAATTGTGAAAGACCCCCATCACCAATAAAAAAAATTGTGAAAGACACCCATCACCAATAAAAAAAATTGTAAAAGACCCCCATCACCTATAAAAAACAAATTGTGAAAGACCTCCATCACCAATAAAAAAAATTGTAAAAGACCCCCATCACCTATAAAAGCAAATTGTGAAAGACCCCCATCACCAATAAAAACAAATTGTGAAAGACCCCCATCACCAATAAAACAAAAATTGTAAAAGACCCCCATCACCAATAAAAAAAATTGTGAAAGACCCCCATCACCAATAAAACAAAAATTGTGAAACACCCCCATCACCAATAAAAAAAATTGTGAAAGACCCCCATCACCAATAAAAAAAATTGTAAAACACCCCCATCACCAATAAAAAAAATTGTGAAAGACCCCCATCACCAATAAAAAAAATTGTGAAAGATCCCCATCACCAATAAAAACAAATTGTGAAAGACCCCCATCACCAATAAAACAAAAATTGTAAAAGACCCCCATCACCAATAAAAAAAATTGTGAAAGACCCCCATCACCAATAAAAAAAATTGTGAAAGATCCCCATCACCAATAAAAACAAATTGTGAAAGACCCCCATCACCAATAGAAACAAATTGTGAAAGACCCCCATCACCAATAAAAAAAATTGTGAAAGACCCCCATCACCAATAAAAACAAATTGTGAAAGACCCCCATCACCAATAAAAACAAATTGTGAAAGACCCCCATCACCAATAAAAAAAATTGTGAAAGACCCCCATCACCAATAAAAAAAATTGTGAAAGACCCCCATCATCAATAAAAAAAATTGTAAAAGACCCCCATCACCTATAAAAACAAATTGTGAAAGACCCCCATCACCAATAAAAAAAATTGTAAAAGATCCCCATCACCTATAAAAGCAAATTGTGAAAGACCCCCATCACCAATAAAACAAAAATTGTAAAAGACCCCCATCACCAATAAACAAAATTGTGAAAGACCCCCATCACCAATAAAACAAAAATTGTGAAAGACCCCCATCACCAATAAAAAAAATTGTGAAAGATCCCCATCACCAATAAAAACAAATTGTGAAAGACCCCCATCACCAATAAAAAAAATTGTGAAAGATCCCCATCACCAATAAAAAAAAATTGTGAAAGACCCCCATCACCAATAAAAACAAATTGTAAAAGTCCCCTTTCACCTATAAAACAAAAATTGTGAAAGATCCCCATCACCAATAAAAAAAAATTGTGAAAGACCCCCATCACCAATAAAAAAAAATTGTGAAAGACCCCCATCACCAATAAAAACAAATTGTGAAAGACCCCCATCACCAATAAAAACAAATTGTGAAAGACCCCCATCACCAATAAAAAAAATTGTGAAAGACCCCCATCACCTATAAAAACAAATTGTGAAAGACCCCCATCACCAATAAAAAAAATTGTGAAAGACCCCCATCACCAATAAAAGCAAATTGTGAAAGATCCCCATCACCAATAAAAACAAATTGTGAAAGACCCCCATCACCAATAAAAAAAATTGTGAAAGACCCCCATCACCTATAAAAACAAATTGTGAAAGACCCCCATCACCAATAAAAACAAATTGTGAAAGACCCCCCTCACCAATAAAAACAAATTGTGAAAGGCCCCCATCACCTATAAAAACAAATTGTGAAAGATCCCCATCACCAATAAAAAAAATTGTGAAAGACCCCCATCACCAATAAAAAAAATTGTAAAAGACCCCCATCACCTATAAAAACAAATTGTGAAAGACCTCCATCACCAATAAAAAAAATTGTAAAAGACCCCCATCACCTATAAAAGCAAATTGTGAAAGACCCCCATCACCAATAAAAACAAATTGTGAAAGACCCCCATCACCAATAAAAAAAAATTGTAAAAGACCCCCATCACCAATAAACAAAATTGTGAAAGACCCCATCACTAATAAAAAAAATTGTGAAAGACCCCCATCGCCAATAAAAAAAATTGTAAAAGACCCCCATCACCTATAAAAACAAATTGTGAAAGACCCCCATCACCAATAAAAAAAATTGTGAAAGACCCCCATCACCAATAAAAAAAATTGTAAAAGACCCCCATCACCTATAAAAAAACAAATTGTGAAAGACCTCCATCACCAATAAAAAAAATTGTAAAAGACCCCCATCACCTATAAAAGCAAATTGTGAAAGACCCCCATCACCAATAAAAACAAATTGTGAAAGACCCCCATCACCAATAAAACAAAAATTGTAAAAGACCCCCATCACCAATAAACAAAATTGTGAAAGACCCCCATCACCAATAAAACAAAAATTGTGAAACACCCCCATCACCAATAAAAAAAATTGTGAAAGACCCCCATCACCAATAAAAAAAATTGTAACTTTAATAGCTGTCACAGTTAAAAGGAACATTCAAATTAAATGATTTATTGCAATAAAGGGTCGTCGTGACCGTAATCGCATGGTAGTTGGATTTACAACTACCTATGCAATCAGTGCCTATCACGACTGCTGTTGTGAGTTCGAATCTCGAATAGGGCAAGGTGTACAACATTATGTGATAAAGTTGGTCCGTGACTTGCGACAGATCTGTTGTTTTCACCGGGTACTCTGGTTTCCTCCACCAATAAAACTGACCCCCACGAACAACAATCACTCACTCACTCCAATAATAAAAGATGGGATTATTATCTCATTCTTTCACTCACAAGACCCGTTATGCAATATTATCTTAAACGGTACCTATGCATTACATGCACGTTACGTGCTATTTATGGGCAATGACAATAAGCAAAGATCTTATATTTTTATTTCAGGTATAATATTAAATCTTGAATAGCCATGAACCGGGAACTAACACAATCTTTTCGCGGAAGGACATATTCGGAGGGCAGCCACTACTTGTCGTCAGGTGACGATATCACTGACAATGAAGAAAAACAAACAATGGTTGCATTATTGAAAGAATGTGGGGAAACGTATGTCGATCATATTGAAATAACTTCGAACGAAGAGGTTCAGAACAATGACGATAAGACACAACTTCCAAATTTGCATTTTGAAGCTTTGGTGGATGAAGGGGTTTCGTGTATCTCGGACAGTATCGAAGTTTTAACGACTTCCGAAGAGAATGACAATGATTGTCTATCTGAAGAAGCTGACGACCAATCCTCAACAAAAATAGATTGCTTCCGGTGTGCAAAGGTCACAAGAGTTGACGATGGAACTATTCTGATAGCTGGAAGCCATGTAAAATTCGGAAGATATGCACCCGTTACAAAAATTAATAACTTTTTAAAGAAACATTTAAAAGGTCACTTAGGATTTCCCTACTATCATCATGCAATCATAACCGAAATTCATATGCAAAGCAATCAAAATGTATCTTTCGACGCTGTTGAGTTCACAACGACCAATGATGACGACGGCAAGACAGTTATCAAAGTAGCAGAGACTTTCTTCGAAAATATCGACGTTGACGAGGAGTTTATGTATGTGGTGGATTATAAACAACTTCCTTTTACAGCAGACGAGATAGTAGCACGTGCAAGAATTTTTAAAGGCTACAAAGCATATGATATGTTCACTAATAATTGTGAACACATTGCCTTATGGTGCGTAACGAATGTAAAGGCAAGTTTTCAATCTGATAATACAGGTGATGCCATACAAAACTGGGTAACCTGGTTTTCAGCAATGATGGTGAAAGTTTCTCATATTACTGCCGTCTCAAAAGATATTGCCTCCGCAACAAAATCCCTATTTATTCGAGTGAGTGCGGGAACCTTAGCTGCAAGTATAGGCTGTCCAATCGTATGTGCTATCGTAGAGTGTATTCTTCTGCTGAGAAGGTTACGCCAGCTTAAAAATCATTTAAAACGGCGCCTGATCTGTCTGTGTTGTTATAACAGTAAGAAATTGAAGATTATGGCAAAACTGGTCATTGGTTTTATAGTTTCAATTGCATTGTTAATTCCCACAGCAAAGTATGCATTGCCGGTAATAGGTATTAGCTTGTTTACTTTGATCGTATTTCCGTGGGCTTGTGAAAAAATAATAACAAAAATCAAAGTGAAAATCAATCCAACATCTGTCATCCCTCAAATGGTTGTACATTCTGTAACAGATATTAAGCCAGGAGACATATTGTCTGAGTTGACAGGTTTCACAACTCATGATGTTGTTGTTGAACGAGTGCAACTTCTACCCAGAGTAGTACCGCTGAACACTGCCAGCATGCATGTAGTTCACTATGCTTTCTGTGGTATATTGGGAACACGAACCGTTTTAGTGGAGCGTCTCAACGTGAATCTCGAGACAGAAAGGTTATTTGTATACGATTTCCCCAAGGAGGAAACTTTTTCACCAGAGGCAGTGATATCTAGAGCAAAACAGAGAGTGGGGGAAAGAAAGTTTAATATGATTACACGTAGATCTAGTCATATGGCTTGGGAATGTAAGGTAAGGTTATACAAGTACAGACTTTTGTAGAGGTGAATATGAGTTTTTATTGACCTGTAAAATAATATTGGTTTTGCAGATCAATAAAAACTCATATTCACTTATACAAAAGCCTGTAATATTTTTATTACATCTATAATGATATGACGTCAATGACGTCATCCGGTGAATATTACTTCCAGCAGGTGAATACCATTATTTATTGACTTCTAGACTTTACTTATCTAAAGTACGGATAGTTATAGTCATTATGTAATAGTAGTTAATCTAAAACTCATATTCACTTCTACAAAAGTCTGTATTTGTATAATATATTAATAAAAGAATGTGAAAACGTAGGTATCTAATTTAAAGCACACGACGTCTTTCTGGAATAACCCTAATCAACATAGTATCATATCTTTAAGGTTTAATTGAGCGCCATAAAACTAGTTTTACCTCGCCTGTGCTAGCCAGGAAAGTGAGCTATCGTGTATTTCTATGTCAAGGGTATCGATTCTTTCTAGTGAATTTTGAAACTATACCAACAGTGTGATATTTGTTCTTCATTTTATTAACAAAACAATATGACTGCGTATGTATCTTATTTAATTCTGGAATAACCTTCATCAAAACAGTATTGTATCCAGTCAAACCTCCCCATGTGGTCACCTCTATTAAGCAGTAACCTGTATTAAATGGTCAGCCTTTTCTTGACCTGTCATAGAAAATTTCATTTAAATTGTACCTCTTTTAAGAGGTCACCTGTCTTATAAGGTGACCTCTTAATACAGGTTTGACTGTATATCATTTTATTCGAATTCTTTTCATTTAATCTCTTTAATCCATAGTATTGTTTTTACATTTCGGAAGATACATTAAGAAAATAAATAAAGTAATAGTGTTTTCTCCAGGAATCCAGCAAGGGACAGGGGCCGCTACCAATCTGCCTCAAATCCTTATATGTACTATTATTCCTAGGCGTGAAGCAGGTTAGTTTTACCCAGCTCACTTCAAACTCTTACAAGTATCTCAACTAATACCAGAAAGAGTTGCTCACAAATGCACTTAATTACTCATATTCTTTTTTGATTTAAGGGGCCGTCGTGACCCTACTCGCATGGTAGTTGGATTTACAGCTACCTATGCAATCAGTGCTTTATCATCACTGATGTTGTGAGTGTGTATCTCGATCAGGGCGAGGTGTACAACATTATGTGATAAAGTTTTCCAGTGACTTGCAATAGGTCGGTCGTTTTCCCCGAGTCCTCCGGTTTCCTCCACCAATAAACCTGACCGCCACGATATAGCTGAAATATTGTTGGAAGTGGCGCTAAGCACCATCAAACAAACAAACTAAGAAACAAACAACTGTTTTGAATTAAAGAAAAGAAAGTTCAGTTATCATTATTTGACTCTAGAATACATTTTTATGCATTTGAAACCCAATATTTTGCTAATGTAGTTTAAGCCGGATGTCAATTTTGATGTCGAGGCTCCTAGCAATCCAAGAATGGTAAGCGGTGAACTGATTAGTTAATATTTCTACAATTCAAACTTAGGTGGGGTTAAGAGAGTTCGTTTTCAGAGAAAGGGGAAACATCCATCTGATATCAACAGAATCTATAAGTACTACTGTTTATGCTTTTGTACTCCAACAGACGTGCACATTTGGACATTTCTGACCGATATCAGTTGACACACAAGACTTTGAAGTTATCTGGATAAATCTTCTTTGTTAACCCTTCTTTATCATATTTTTATTCCGAGTTTTGTTTTTTAGGTTTTACCAAGAGTTCAAGCACACCCTTCGAAGAGATTGGTCCAATTTGTTGATCAGGTTCATGCAGGTGACGTCATCGAATATAAACACTGCTGGCTTCCGCATGCTGCAGTTGTTGTTGAAACAAACACGTACATACCAGCTGATATCATTGAATTGAAGTATGTGCATGTAGATGAAAATGGGAATGTCGTTGGAGGTTTGAAAACTATTGATTTGGAAAATAGTTATGCTTACGTACAGATTTATGATGAAAATGAAACAGCGGAAAATGCCGATGTAGTCCGAAAGGCAAATGAGCGTATTGGTGAAAAGATCGTCAACCCGAAGTTGTACAAGTCTTCACATTTTGCATTGTCATGTAAATTAAAAACAACAGAAGAAGACAATAATGAAGATTGAAATAATATCAATTATGGTTTGAGCTCACAAAACTAGTATAACACCCCTCAATGCACTTTTTATTGAAGTGCCTGTACCAAGCCATGACAGAGAGCGGTCATGTATTTGTGTGCTATAGGTATCGAATTTACCTGTTTCTACGAATTGTTTTTTTTTTTATAATGGCTGTTGGAATTGTTGTGACAGTGTGGTGTTTTTGTGTTTCATTTTATTATAAAGATATATAATATGCAATTAATAATGTGTCTGTGATGTGATTTATTGTTCCTTGATATTCTAGGTAAGCAACATTTCATGGCGATACCATGTTACATTTTATTATAAAGATATATAACATGCAATTAATAATGTGTCTGTGATGTGATGTAGTGTTCTTTAATAATCTAGGTAAGCAACATTTCATGGCAATACCATGTTACATTTTCATGATGATGACGATGATGATGATGATGATGATGATGATGACATTTGGTTAGTACAAACCAAAACGTTGAGATTGACATTTAGCTCCATTTGGGATACATTATCCTTATTCCTAGTGAACCAGTCTTTTTTTTGTATACCATTAAGGAGAGAAGCAATAATTGCCAATTGTATATAGCTTTATTTGGCAGGCAGGGGATCGAAACATGAGCTCGCTTACTATCATACTGTATCACAGAAACAGTTCTAATAAAAGGAAAAATAAAATATACCACTTGTTCGGAACAGTATAAAACCCAATAGCCAAATCAGTTGCTTGGCCAGGATCGGTGGTTCTCTGCGGGTACTCCGGCTTCCTCCACCACTAAAACTGGTCGCCATGATATAGCTGAAATATTGCTGAAAGGGGTGTTAAGCACCAACATTTTAAAAAAATCAATTTGTTTTGATGTAGATATAACTTAATAAATATTAGATCTTCCATTTATTTTGATGCAAATATAGCTTAATAAACATTAGATCTTTCATTTATTTTGATACAAATATAGCTTAATAAATATTAGATCTTCCATTTATTTTGATGCAAATATAGCTTAATAAATATTAGATCTTCCTTTTGTTTTAATGTAAATATAGCTTCATAAACATTATATCTTCCATTTATTTTGATTAGATCTGATAAAATTATTCAAACGTGTGTTTCTTTACAATTCCTGCCTATACCAGTCATACACAAATTTACATTTATCAAGACGAGAGGAGAGGGATCCCATAAAGCGGTTTAACCGCGCCTATTTTAAAACCAGACGAAGAGGTCATATTCGATTAAATAGTGAACGATGAAGGGAGGTCAGGGTTGGTGACTGCAATTTTTCCACAAGGAAGCCTTGGTTCAGTAGCTTCCTTGATATTACCAACCTTCTATCAATGGAAACCATCGCTTCGCAGCCGCAAGTGATACAGTTTACCAGTTGCTTGCCCATGGTCGGTGGTTCTCTCCGGGTACTCCGCTTCTTCCATCACTAAAGCTGGTCGCCATAATATAGCTGAAATAATGCTGAAAGTGGCGTTAAACACCACAAATCAATAAATCAATCAATGGAAACCCAAACGATGGAATATCATTACATTTGAGAGACACATACTCCATATGTAGGTACTGCTTGAATGTTTATGAAAAGAACAAAAATAAGCAATTAGGTCAACACTTCCACCATTATCAACAAAAGGAACAATCACCTCTCACCTCAACTCATTCAGAATCGAATCAGTTGCGTAATAGTTAGCGTGCTGACCTGGAGAGCGGTAGATCGTGGGTTCGAGACTCGGTCGGGTCAAACCAAAGATTATAAAATTGATATCTGTTGCCTCTCCGCTAAGCACATTTAGGAGAAAGAGCAAAGACGGCTTGGAATCAGAATAATGTGTCCGAGTGGAGCGACATGTCTACCCGCGGACTTTTGTTTCAGTGAACTAGCACTATTAAAATCCAACTCAGCGTGTTGGTCTAGAACAAAGCGGACCTCATCATCATCTCATTGAAAATTAACTTGTTCTCGCCATGACATAGCTGAAAAATTGCTGAATTGGCGTTAAACAGTAATCACTCACTCACTCACTCACTCACTCACTCACTCACTCACTCAACTCATTCAGAATGCTTGCAGATGTTTCCATTCAACGTTGCTGCAATTTTGCAGAAAGATAAGATATTTGCAGAAACACTCCATGAATATCTACATGTTTGCGTTGGTTTGCACAAATTTTGAAGAACACTTTGGGAATGGCTAGTATATGCTTTGCAGAAAGATTGCAATGAAAATTATTGATCTTTGCTATATCATTGCAGAACAATTGGTGGGAAAGTGATAATAGACTCAGTGACTGAGTGAGCGAATGCATGAGTGGGAGAGTGATTCTTGTACTAAACCAACAGTTGGATTATTATAATACTCCAGTCCGTCATATTATCCCGATTCCGAGCAAACCAGTATTCGCTCTTGCTCTTCATTCTGTGTACTTAGGGGGTAAACAGGAAATACACATTTCATAAGTCTTTGGTTTAACCACAACGGGGCTCGAACTCATGATCTACCAAACTCGAGGCATCGACGACGCTAACCAATACACCATAGATGCGGCTTAATTAGTAATATGAAAGTATATGCCTAAAATCAGTCTTAATCACATCATGTTATGTGTATTTTTTCTATGTCTATATATTAAGAAGAGCTTGAAGATATCAAAGGGGTAATCAGAATCCGTAAATCAAAAGACAAACAACACAATTGCCAAAAGAAAAAGGATAAAATGACAAACAACGATCTGCAAAACACTTCACAGAAAAATAAAGATCGGGCAAAACGAACCCCACTTAGAACGGTGGTGATCTCAGGTGATCCGGAAGTGTAAGCAGTTCCAGCTCCACTAGTGACACTCAGCATGGGGCTCCATTTAAAAACCCAGTGATAAATCATGAAGGAGGAAAGGATCGGGAAGTGCTTTCAAAATTTGGGAATATGTGCCACAGATATTCTGTAACGGTTAACCAAGTCATGGTGGCGTCCGTAAAACTTCCGAAGTGATAATATCAACGTAACCAAGATTAATCTATACCATAAACTTGTATAAACTGATATGCATAGAAATAGAAGTGAAACAAAAATATAAATAACATTTATTTCATTTTTTTGTTATTTTACGTTTCAATAAGTGAACTTTAGAATTCGATATAGTTATTAGCCAATTATTAAATCTTGAGAATTTCATGCAAGATATAACAAACTAGAAACAAAATAATTGTCTATATGGTACCTTCTGTGGTGAAAATGAAAATAATCTAAATAAACGTTAAAAGTTTTCAAAATATAATATAGGCAGTGGGAACAATTTGATTTCAAGACGCCTGAAGAAATCAGTCTTGGTATAAGTCCAATGTTAATGGTCAACAATCCAAAAACCTACACATGACCAGAACAATTGGTTACAAGTGTGAAAAATGTGCATAGTCATTCAAAGTATCAATACTATACGAAATGAATTAAATTCTGGTAATCAGTCTGTCTCTTTATAACAATACACATGATCTTAAATAATAGTACAACCTCTATACAATTGGAGCATAGTATAGGAAATTGTTTTAATAGAAAAACAACCATGAAAAATTTAGAGTATTTTTTTATCAGGATACTGGCCGATTCAGCAAATGGGTTTAATACAACAAATATGCTATTAGTAACAAAATGATATACATGTAGATAGATGTAAGTGTACATGAGAGACTATCCAACAATACACTTAGACACAAATTAAAGTTAAGGAACAGCACTTGAATTTCACAGTACATGAGGATTTTAAGCATAATTTGTATCATTGATTGATTGTCAAACGGTCCCTATCCTGCTGTCTACAACTGTCACTATCCTGCACCTATCCTGCTGTCTACATCTGTCCCTATCCTGCTGTCTACATCTGTCCATATCCTGCTGTCTACATCTGTTCCTATCCTGCTGTCTACATCTGTCCATATCCTGTTGTCTACTTCTGTCCCTATCCTGTGGTCTACATCAGTCCCTATGATGTTGTCTACATCTGTCCCTATCCTGCTGTCTACATCTGTCCCTATCCTGCTGTCTACATCTGTCCCTGTCCCTATCGTGCTGTATACATATGTCCCCATCCTGCTGTCTACATCTGCCCCTATCCTGCTGTCTACATCTGTCCCTATCCTGCTGTCTATATCTGTCCCTATCCTGCAGTCTACATCTGTCCCTATCCTGCTGTCTACATCTGTCCCTATTCTGCTGTCTACATCTGTCCCTATCCTGCTGTCTACATCTGTCCCTATCCTGCTGTCTACATCTGTCCCTATCCTACTGTCTACATCTGTCCCTATCCTGCTGTCTACATCTGTCCCTATCATGTTGTCTACATCTGTCCATATCTTGCTGTCTACACCTGTCCCTATCCTGCTGTCTACATCTGTCCATATCCTGCTGTCTACATCTGTCCCTATCATGTTGTCTATATCTGTCCCTATCCTGTTGTCTATATCTGTCCCTATCCTGTTGTCTACATCTGTCCCTTTCCTGCTGTCTACATCTGTCCCTATCCTGCTGTCTACATCTGTCCCTATCCTGCTGTCTACATCTGTCCCTATCCTGCTGTCTACATCTGTCCCTATCCTGCTGTCTACATCTGTCCCTATCCAGCTGTCTACATCTGTCCCTATCATGTTGTCTACATCTGTCCATATCCTGCTGTCTACATCTGTCCATATCCTGCTGTCTACACCTGTCCCTATCCTGCTGTCTACATCTGTCCCTATTCTGCTGTCTACAACTGTCCCTATCCTGCTGACTACATCTGTCCCTATCCTGCTGTCTACATCTGTCCCTATCCTGCTGTCTACATCTGTCCCTATCCTGCTGTCTACACCTGTCCCTATCCTGCTGTCTACATCTGTCCCTATTCTGCTGTCTACAACTGTCCCTATCCTGCTGACTACATCTGTCCCTATCCTGCTGTCTACATCTGTCCCTATCCTGCTGTCTACATCTGTCCCTATCCTGCTGTCTACATCTGTCCATATCCTGCTGTCTACATCTGTCCATATCCTGCTGTCTACATCTGTCCCTATCCTGCTGTCTATATCTGTCCCTATCCTGCTGTCTACATCTGCCCCTATCCTGCTGTCTACATCTGTCCCTATCCTGCTGTCTACACCTGTCCCTATCCTGTTGTCTATATCTGTCCCTATCCTGTTGTCTACATCTGTCCCTATCCTGCTGTCTACATCTGTCCCTATTCTGCTGTCTACATCTGTCCCTATCCTGCTGTCTATATCTGTCCCTATCCTGAAGTCTACATCTGTCCCCATCCTGCTGTCTACATCTGTCCCTATTCTGCTGTCTACATCTGTCCCTATCCTGCTGTCTACATCTGTCCCTATCCTGCTGTCTACATCTGTCCATATTCTGCTGTCTACATCTGTCCCTATCCTGCTGTCTACATCTGTCCCTATCCTGCTGTCTACATCTGTCTCTATCCTGCTGTCTACATCTGTCCCTATCCTGCTGTCTACATCTGTCCCTATCCTGATGTCTACATCTGTCCCTATCCTGCTGTCTACATCTGTCCCTATCCTGCTGTCTACATCTGCCCCTATCCTGCTGTCTACATCTGTCCCTATCCTGATGTCTACATCTGTCCCTATCCTGCTGTCTACATCTGTCCCTATCCTGCTGTCTACATCTGTCCCCTATCCTGCTGTCTACATCTGTCCCTATCCTGCTGTCTACATCTGTCCCTATTCTGCTGTCTACATCTGTCCCTATCCTGCTGTCTACATTTGTCCCTATCCTGCTGTCTACATCTGTCTCTATCCTGCTGTCTACATCTGTCCCTATCCTGCTGTCTACATCTGTCCCTATCCTGCTGTCTACATCTGTAGATAAGCATTACATCTGGCATCTTTGTCGTACTTACTTATACTTCTATGTTTTCTGTTTTGTTGTTTTTCTGTTAAGAATATATTTGATTATTAACAAGTTGGCTGTGGAATCCGTAGCTCTTGTGGTCTGTTTTGTGATCATAGGCTTATTGCTCGTCCTTTTTAATTCGATTGATTGTTCATTGTATTGGTTATACTCTGCAAAAGAGATTTGAAGTTGGGTGTTTAAGCCCCAGTTTTTCTGTCCTGGACAATCACGTTACTACAATATACAAACCACGTTTTAATGACTTTTATGAGATAAGAAACTGACAGCCACTAGAACATTCACTTCACTATGCACTTGGTTAGCTGATTTTGATGAGAAATTGTTTATATATGTATATGTCTCCAGTTTTTTAGGAAAATACTCTTAAAGACATATCCAAAATTAATTACATTAATTACTAAGATTACATACAGAGATCAATAGACAATAATTTATTCTTTTTAAATTGTCTAATTACTTCTGTATGTAAGACCACTGAGATTTTCAATAACATTCCTGTTATCTCTTTTTACAACATAGAAGTGGGGTCAAATATAATTTGGCTTTTTTATCGTTCAACCAATTACGTAAATCCAGATACAATAATAAGTATGACACACGGTAACTGGGGCTTTAAGAATTTACTATGTAGTGGAGAATACACTCCAACTGTAGATTTTTAAAAATAATCAACGAGACCCGTAAGGGTCGAGTTGATTATTTTTAAGAATCTACAAGTTGGAGTGTATTCTCTTACATAGTACATTTCTATCTGCAACAATGTTTTCATTTTATATCTTTACCTTTTTAATGTTCAGAAAGCTAAATAAGCCACAATTAACAAAAAATAAACAACAAAAGTTTATCGGCATCCGTGCTTTCGATTCTCGTTTATATTTAGATGTTTCAAGGTCTTTCAAGTGAATAGAATCGTTTATATTTAGATATTTCAAGGTCTTTCAAGTGAATAGAATCGTTTATATTTAGATATTTCAAGGTCTTTCAATTGTCCCAAATGTTCACATCTGGTCTGTCTGATTTGTTATCCCATGTTTCGATTCTGACCAGTGCAACAGTCTGAATAGAAGCAAACATGACGAACAGTAGATGATAACGACTTCAAATAGGTAATCAAGCAAGTGGCTATCTCACAAGAGCCACAATCTCCCTGTCTCATCCCACATGAAACACGTAGCTCGGCCATCGGAAAGAGAGTATACTGACAAGTTATAACAACTTAATTTTCTTGTGTAGTATAAGCTACTCACAAGTGAACATGGAGTGTTTAACACCGCCTCTAAATCAAAGGTTGTAACATGAAAATGTGGGCTTTTCTTAGCCAAACCTTTGTCATTGTTCTTTTCTTCTCTGGCTCTTTCCTTGTTTTTAATATGTTCTTGGTGTTTTAATTTCGGCTCTTCATCGGGTGTTCCCATATCTTTCAACTGATTTATTTTATTGCATAAGGAACACATATCGTTATTCGGTGTATGAAATGACAAATTGTAGTTTTCACAGAAAGTTTTCCTGTACATATATAAAGATGCTGGCCTTTTTCTAGCATTAATACACTGTTCCTTGTACAAGTCGTACATTTTGTTGATTGGTAAATCCTGGCCTAGAAACTGCCTATTTGTGTCTTTTCGTGTGTAATGAGCCTCTACAATGGGCATGCTTTCAGTGTGCCTTTTAATATCCTCTACAGTTTGAACAGGGGTTTTGCTGTGTGGAGATTTTCCTCCTCGGTTGTCTGAAGTCCCACATGTTTGCCCACCTTTGTTTTTCATAGCATACGTAACAGTTGTTTCTCCTACATCTAAGGTTCTGATAAAGAATGTCTTGCAAACTCTGATGCGCACTCCATTTACTTGAAAATGGTATTCCCGTGACAAAGTTTTTGGTTTCTGTGCTTGTCTCAACATACGCTTGGGTAGATGTTCTGTAATGCTGCTGCAAATAAAGTCTCTCTGACGCTCATAACTATTCAAGTTCCAATACTCCGTGAACAGTTTATCACGCTCATCCTCAGATACAAGTTCAGAACATTTCAACCTACACTTTGAACAGTCCTGTGATTTCATAGATCTTTCTGCAACAGTTTTGCCCTTATAATCAAGGTACTCTTTCCCTTGAAGTCGTAATGTTTTCCTCACATTTCGCTTCCAATTGGCCATTTTTGCCGTCCCCTTTCTGCTTTTTGGTCCTTTTTGGGGCGAAATGAAAGTTGCTTGTTTTCTTGTAGTTTCATTTGCAGGTTTGCGACTTCTACTTTTATTTGGAGTGTTTTGATTCTGGGATGATAACACAACTTGTTTTACTCCATCGTAATGTTCCAGTCCACGATGAGACCTATAAGCTATCTTAATTGTTGGTTTATCAGATGTTGATTCAGCCGCCAGTATTGTGGGGTATATATCAATAATAGGCGTTCCCCGTTTGCTAGAAAAAATCATCAAATGTAAATCGAAGCAATTAGCAACAGCTAAAGGTAGGCCATCAGCTATATCCATAGACCACTGTCCATTATTTTGCAGTGATACAACCTTCTGTAAAAGTAACTCTTCATCCAAAACTCTTTCAGTTGGAAAAAAGTTCATATATTCTGCAACATTCTCCATCATATGATTGCAAACCTTTTGGCGAATTCATGAACGGCTGAGCTCAGTTTCTGTACATTTCAATAAAGATTCGAAAAATCAATTTCCTTCACCATCTACTATATCACGCTGAAGCCCGTTGCTCTTTAGTAGCTTGTCTAATATGTTGTTATGAATGTCTATCATATGTTGACGTCTACGATAGGCGTTTAGACTTTCCTCTTTTGCTTGGTTTATTGCTGACCCAAGCTAAGACCCCTTAACAAACAACCTTTTCTTTGCAGTTTTCTTTTTTGTTCGTAGTTGATGAATTCTTCCAGGAGTATTTCTTTTCTTTCGACTCAGTTGAGTGGGATTCTTCTTCCAACCTAAATCGGATTTTGATCGCTTTATTAACTTTTGTGCTACTTTTTGTCGTCGCTTTAGTCTTATTAAAGGTTCTTGATCAGAGTCAGTGTCATCATTGCTTCTCGGTCATTTTTGTTGTCTAACCTGTGCCTCTGCTTAGGCTTTACTAATGGTTCAATTTCAGAGTCTGATTCTGACACATTGTTAATCTCTTTTTGCTGTTTTTTCATTTCGGTTGCATCAATATCTGAATCTGAGGCTTGAAGGTCCTCCTTTCTAATCATGAAATCTGGATCACGATCATCATCGTCATTGTCTGTCGATGATATATCTTTGTACTGCGAGCTTCTATCTATTTCTTGGCGAAGTTTTACATCATTTAAAATAAGTTTTCTTTTGATGTCAGAAAGGCATTCATCATCACTAGAACTGCTTGACTCTGCTATGTCATTCACTTTATTGTCCACTGTGTTGGCTTCATTTATGTTCTGCACTTCGTTCTCACTATTTTCAGTTTCCATTTGATTGTTCGCATTACTTTCCACTGGATTGTTCTCATTTTCCACTTTTTCGACCTGATTGTTCTCATTTTCCACCTGATTGTTCTCTTCTTCCACTTGAATGTTCTCATTTTCCACTTGATTGTCCTCATTTTCCACCTGAATGTTCTCATTTTCCACCTGATTGTCCTCATTTTCCACCTGATTGTTCTCATTTTCTACCTAAATATTCTCATTTTCCACTTGATTGTCCTCATTTTCCACCTGATTGTTCTCATTTTCCACCTGATTGTTCTCATTTTCTACCTGAATGTTCTCATTTTCCACTTGATTGTCTTCATTTTCCACCTGATTGTTCTCATTTTCCACCTGATTGTCCTCATGTTCCACTTGACTGTTCTCATTTTCCACTTGACTGTTCTCATTTTCCACGTGCATGTTCTCATTTTTCACTTGATTGTTCTCATTTTCTACCTGAATGTTCTCATTTTCCACTTGATTGTCCTCATTTTCCACCTGATTGTTCTCATTTTCCACCTGATTGTTCTCATTTTCTACCTGAATGTTCTCATTTTCCACTTGATTGTCTTCATTTTCCACTTGATTGTTCTCATTTTCCACCTGATTGTCCTCATTTTCCATTTGACTGTTCTCATTTTCCACTTGACTGTTTTCATTTTCCACGTGCATGTTCTCATTTTTCACCTGATTGTTCTCATTTTCTACCTGAATGTTCTCATTTTCCACTTGATTGTCCTCATTTTTCACCTGATTGTTCTCATTTTATACCTGAATGTTCTCATTTTCCACTTGATTGTCCTCATTTTCCACTTGATTGTTCTCATTTTCCACCTGATTGTTCTCATTTTCTACCTGAATGTTCTCATTTTCCACTTGATTGTCTTCATTTTCCACCTGATTGTTCTCATTTTCTACCTAAATGTTCTCATTTTCCACTTGATTGTCTTCATTTTCAACCTGGTTGTTCTCATTTTCCACCTGACTGTCCTCATTTTCCACTTGACTGTTCTCATTTTCCACTTGACTGTTCTCATTTACCACATGAATGTTCTCATTTTTCACCTGATTGTCCTCATGTTCCACTTGACTGTTCTCATTTTCCACTTGACTGTTCTCATTTTTCACGTGCATGTTCTCATTTTTCACCTGATTGTTCTCATTTTCTACCTGAATGTTCTCATTTTCCACTTGATTGTCCTCATTTTCCACCTGATTGTTCTCATTTTCCACCTGATTGTTCTCATTTTCTACCTGAATGTTCTCATTTTCCACTTGATTGTCTTCATTTTCCACCTGATTGTTCTCATTTCCACCTGATTGTCCTCATTTTCCATTTGACTGTTCTCATTTTCCACTTGACTGTTTTCATTTTCCACGTGCATGTTCTCATTTTTCACTTGATTGTTCTCATTTTCTACCTGAATGTTCTCATTTTCCACTTGATTGTCCTCATTTTCCACCTGATTGTTCTCATTTTCAACCTGATTGTTCTCATTTTCTACCTGAATGTTCTCATTTTCCACTTGATTGTCTTCATTTTCCACCTGATTGTTCTCATTTTCCACCTGATTGTCCTCATTTTCCATTTGACTGTTCTCATTTTCCACTTGACTGTTTTCATTTTCCACGTGCATGTTCTCATTTTTCACCTGATTGTTCTCATTTTCTACCTGAATGTTCTCATTTTCCACTTGATTGTCCTCATTTTTCACCTGATTGTTCTCATTTTATACCTGAATGTTCTCATTTTCCACTTGATTGTCCTCATTTTCCACTTGATTGTTCTCATTTTCCATCTGATTGTTCTCATTTTCTACCTGAATGTTCTCATTTTCCACTTGATTGTCTTCATTTTCCCCCTGATTGTTCTCATTTTCTACCTAAATGTTCTCATTTTCCACTTGATTGTCTTCATTTTCAACCTGGTTGTTCTCATTTTCCATCTGACTGTCCTCATTTTCCACTTGACTGTTCTCATTTTCCACTTGACTGTTCTCATTTACCACATGAATGTTCTCATTTTTCACCTGATTGTCCTCATGTTCCACTTGACTGTTCTCATTTTCCACTTGACTGTTCTCATTTTTCACGTGCATGTTCTCATTTTTCACCTGATTGTTCTCATTTTCTACCTGAATGTTCTCATTTTCCACTTGATTGTCCTCATTTTCCATCTGATTGTTCTCATTTTCCACCTGATTGTTCTCATTTTCTACCTGAATGTTCTCATTTTCCACTTGATTGTCTTCATTTTCCACCTGATTGTTCTCATTTTCCACCTGATTGTCCTCATTTTCCATTTGACTGTTCTCATTTTCAACTTGACTGTTTTCATTTTCCACGTGCATGTTCTCATTTTTCACCTGATTGTTCTCATTTTCTACCTGAATGTTCTCATTTTCCACTTGATTGTCCTCATTTTTCACCTGATTGTTCTCATTTTATACCTGAATGTTCTCATTTTCCACTTGATTGTCCTCATTTTCCACTTGATTGTTCTCATTTTCCACCTGATTGTTCTCATTTTCTACCTGAATGTTCTCATTTTCCACTTGATTGTCTTCATTTTCCACCTAATTGTTCTCATTTTCTACCTGAATGTTCTCATTTTCCACTTGATTGTCTTCATTTTCAACCTGATTGTTCTCATTTTCCACCTGACTGTCCTCATTTTCCACTTGACTGTTCTCATTTTCCACTTGACTGTTCTCATTTACCACGTGAATGTTCTCATTTTTCACCTGATTGTTCTCATTTTCTACCTGAATGTTCTCATTTTCCACTTGATTGTCCTCATTTTCCACCTGATTGTCCTCATTTTCCACCCGATTGTTCTCATTTTCCACTTGATTGATTTCATTTTCCACTTGATTGTTTTCATTGTTGTCCACTTGATTGTTCTCACTCCTGTTCACATTATTGTTCTCATTTTTCTCTTGATTGTTCTCATTATTTTCCGTTTCATTGTTGTCCCAATTGTCCAGTATGTTTTCCTCGTTATCACTGGGACAATTTTCATCTGTCATTAACATCTGTAGATCTTCTTCAGTTATTTCGTCCATGGCAAACTGACAAAATACATAATGCAGTTGTTATTTTCTCCACTTTTACCCAGCATTCATAAGTGTTTCACGCATAAAAAGATGTTCACATCTCTGGATACTTTTAACCAATTTGATTGCATTCAAAGTGAAGGTCTTCTATCTTAAAATTGCAAGTTTTATTTATAAAGTATAGATACATGTCCCTTTATCACTTTGATTATATTATACAATATGAATTTCATAGGCATCTATAAGAACTAAATAAATTAAATATTTATTTTAAATAATAAGAATAGCTATATTTAATTAACTTACCTTATAACCTTTTATTTCTTCAATCTTGCTTGATAAATGTGGGAAAATTCTAACGTGGTACTTTGTGTATTGAAATTGTAGCTGAATGTAGAGGGAACAATGATCAATTCTGTTTTTGTAATTTGATGATTACCATATGTGACCTTATTACTGATAAAACTATGAAATCTTGCTGTTGTACAAAAGTCTTAAGTGCACTTATGTCTAGGGAGTCAATGTTATTTCAATTAGAAAAAAAATGCAGAAAGGTCATATGTGCACATAAGACCCATAATTTTTCAAATGCTGCAAATATGACCTTTTGCTTTTCAAGCCAGGTTTAAAATGCAGTTATGACCTTTTTGAATGAGCTATATCTTTTTTATTGTTTATAGTACAGCTTTGAATTTTTTAAGACACATAGCGTATATCATTTCCTATCAGAATGTGACATAAATAAATTTTTGACCAAATTTGCAGTTACGACCTTTTTGCACTAATACCTCGATATATACAAATTTTAGAGTTTTGAAAGTCAAAGTAGACTTTAAAAAGTCCAGGAGTTATTCGATACCCGAAAGTCCCACAATATGTATAACACGTTTTTAAGCCTAAAACAGTAAAAGGTTAAAGTTCATATATTCAAGAACAAAAGAATAAACTGTAGATTCTTAAACATAATCCACTGTTCGAACAATATAGAGTGACGTCAGAGAAATGTATTATTATTGACATTGTGTGAAACTTTAACAATATCTACTCATTCGTGACGTTAAACAATTATAATCGATCTCCGAACCTTTTTCAATTCTCACAGTGTTTTATTAGTCGTGCAAATGTTTCCGTTGCAAAAAAAAAATTTTCCGTGTCGTAATTTAAATGAATGAATCTTACGGGAGTGTCAACAGTCATGGGCTTTGGGCATGCGCCAACATTTTAACACCCAAAACCGGCACGGACCAAACCCGGAATACAATTGCGTTATTCTGGTATTCGTGACTCCTCGGATGAGTACCAGACTAGTAAAAAGTATGAAATAGCGGCAAAAATAAATTTCTGAATTAAAAAAAGATACTGAAAATAAAATCTGATGTTTAAAATGAGCGGCAAAAGTAAATTTGTGCGGATCCAAAAGTTCTTACTTAAAAGGAGGATTTCCAGGAGGTTAAAAAGGGGGATTCCGGAACAGGGTTAATTGATTTAATAATGTTATGTCTTCATGCAGTAAAACATGTGTGTTACGATACATATACCCGTTTTAATTGCTATTTACATGTACATTTCTGACAAATTGTTTATATTTGTAAAATTTAGTTGGATTAAATTGGCCAAATTTATGATCAAACAATATCATAAATGTAATTGTTTAAAGCTGATCGTAAATTCACTAACCAACTTGTGTGAATCACCTTGACGGTACTTATGCTGGAATATGGCTACCTTGATTGTCTCCCCTGCTTGAGTCTAGGTTTCCTTGTGGGAGTAACTCTAATGTTATTATTCTTGTCATTATTATTGAGTATTCATTATTATTCATGTCAATTATTAATGATTTCTGTTAAATAATAATTTCAATCATTGCAATTGATTATGCAGCTCGAAAGAGCGCCTTGATTGGCAATACAGTTATTTGCATTTGCATTGTATTTGTATTTGGCTAGAATAATTATTATATTTAATTCTTAAGATGACTAATAAGAAGACAATTTTGAATTTTCACACATGTCAATACATCGCATTTTATGGTAAACGTTTCTCCAAATAGACCAGTATTATAAGTATTAAAATGGCGAAAAACGGCCACGCCCTTATTTTTGTTGCACTGAAAGGTGCAAACTTTACCGAAGTTGAGACTTTTTTCGATGATATGTTGAACTTCACAAGTTAAAATGCCACCGTCCGGTGTATGGCAGAAATGTTTATGGAAAAAATGCATGCATTTGGGAATTTGCTTCAAGACGAGTGTCAGGTTTTTACAACACCAGAAACACACTTACCCAAAATACCCTTAGAAAGGATAACGTTATTCCTATTTTTTGGGGTGCTTTCCGCGTGGACAAAATTTATGATCAAACAATATTATAAATCAATCGGAGTAAAAAAAACGTAAACAAGACGTCATTGCATTTGTAAACACGGTGACGCAGTTTATTCATCGTGGCAGTTATGCACTGACATATCGTCACGGTCGTAAGGAAGTTTTCGTGAATTTGTTGGTTAGGAAAATAATTTATGACTGCATGTATCCCGTAGATCTTGAAAATAATGAGAGATCGTGTGAATATTCATCTATAGTAGTTCCAACTTCCAAGGATATTATGACACAACCTCGCAAATAAAATAGTACTGTTTACAAAACATCCTAGACCTACAAGAATAAATAAAATATATCATCCTAGCGAGTACTTATCGATTAACTTGAAGAAAATTAATCTAAATCTCGTATATTTTGTTGTCTGACCATCCTATAAAAAAGGGGGGGGGGGTCCTTATAAGAAAGGGAAATCAAAATAAGTATTTTTCCCCTAAGCGACTGGCAGGTATTCCTACAAAAACCAGCTTTGTAATGTTAATGCTTTAAAGTTGGCATTATGTTAGACTTCTGCATGGTTTTATAGTTTATCATAGTTATATCACATTAAACATGCAATTTGTAAATTATCATATTATGGAGCATCAAATAAAACTTTTTAAAAGGCCCAACTTAAAACTGGTATGCCCCTTTTGTTAGAGAATGTATAAAGTCTGTGTGTGTAAGACACTTTTGATGTTCTAACTTAAAAATGACTTAGTTCAACTAAATATCATTTTGTGATTTTTTAGAAGTCAAAATCCTGTAGGAATGCACACCTTTAGTATTTGTACATTAAACACACTACAAAATATTACAAAAAGGGAGGGACAGACAGGGGTTAAATAGTATGCCCTGATACAGGGCTATACATTAACAGTCATGTTCCATTCTTACATGTATGTCAAGCACATTATTATGGTGTGGTTTCTGTTCATGAGGCACTCCATCCATTCTTGTTTATGCCAATGTCAGGAGACCAATAATAACATATAAGGATTAGTATGGAAAAAGTGCTAATTTCAGGAACAAGTCAGTCTTGGTTGGGCAAGATATGTACATGCACATGTACTTTGTAAATGATTCAGCTGATAACTTTTGTAAATTATAGAGCACAAAAATTAAACAAAAAGGTGACCGCATGGGCAGATTTGACTTAAGAGAACTACATGTATTCATTAACAAGAAAATAGTTATTGCAAAAACAAAACATTATTAAAAGGTCAGCTATACATGTATAATAACAATGTTGTAAAATAACAAAACTATGAACTGGAACATTGAAGAATGGGTAATAAAACACATTCCCATCATCCTGGTGAAGTCTTAAGTTAATGATTGAATAAAAATTATATTGCTTTTAACATCAAAAAGTTAATATTAGGGGACACTATGCAATTTGTTTAGTTATTGAATTGAGAAGTTAAAAATCTGACACAAGTTCCACCCCCCCCCCCTCCCCCCCCAAAAAACATACTACATATATTAAGGTTAAAAAAAACTCCTTTAATTTCAAAATATTTGACTAAGACTTTTCAGGTAAATGAACAAAGCCCAAAATATTCAATAATTTTACATCAAAAACAACACTCATATGGAGGATAAAAACATTCTATTCATAGAATTTTTAAACAATAAACAACAAGAAATATAAACTATAACATGTGATGTGTAAACTATTCAAGCATGAGCAACAGGAAACACATTTAGATACAAAAAATGAAAAGACCAACACCCTTAGTTGGATTTTTAGAGTGCTAGTTCATTGAAACAACAGTCTGTGGGTAGATATGTCGTTCCACTCTGAAACATTATTCTGATTCTGACCCGACCATTCTTTGTTCTTACTCCTTATTGCTGCATTCTTACCAATTTTATAATCTTTGGTTTGACTAGACAGGGGCTATAACCCATGGATCTACCACATTCAAGGTGAGCATGCTAACCATTACACAACATTTTTGTGGTTGTGTAAAAATCACACTGAAAAAGGAGTAGTTCTTCAAAACTTTCATTAAGCTAGGGACTTGTGTCCAAGTTAGTTAATGCAGTCAACATGATCAAGCATATATTAAAATAAACCCATAGATTAGCTTCCAGTCAGATTTGAACTGACATCTTTTCAACATTATTGAAATGTACTACCTTGTACTATAGAAGCTATATGTATTGTAATTGTTAGTAGTTGACAAACCTAATATGTACTCAGATCATTAGTTTCCAGAGAGATTTGAACCGACATCTCTCAAACATTATTGAAATGTACTGATTCATTGATGCCATAGTAACTACAACATTTTGTCATGAATTTGTTAGGAACATTTCAGCCATCAATCATGTTCATCAAGCCTATCAGAATACATTTGAACGGGGTCTGAAATTCCAGTCACTCAAAATTTTGTCGTAGCACCTCTTGTTATCTTGTAAAACATAATCTTGTGATGGCACCATTTCTTTGTTTTTAATCTTTGCTATGTTTGTGTTTTAATTTTGTCCTTGTTTTTAAATTGTTTTTTTTTAAACAAACTGGAAGTTAATCATTTTATTAAATATTAATATAGATAGCATGATTTCAATACTAATCACTCTTGCAATAGGGGCATACAAATACATCTCTTTTCCTGATCACACGTTTTTCAGTTGAGTAGACCAAATGAACCCAGTGTTTGTATTGGTCACATTGTAGCCATTTCGTGAATATTAAACATGGGTTCTCTCTGATTTCTTTTGGGGTGAATAATTTGCATACACAGCACTTTTCATCATCTCTTATTCGATTTTCATCCTCAGAATCAGATTCAGAAGTGCTATTGGTATTTGTAAGTGGTTTGATAGATGGACAGTCATGTCAAGCAATAGATTCTTTCTTGAGAGGGGTATATATAAATGTAGGAGAAATACTTAATTCTGATTGGTTAAAAAGTTACATTTATTTTCCATACACGCCTACCCAGCCTATCAGTAAAAATGTAAAAAAGCAGAAAATTTTGTTATACGAACTGATACACAACTACATTCCCTTTCTTCTCAAAACATCAAAAGGTACCAGAAACTTCATTAGGTCAATGACTTTATATGTCTCAATGTTATTCTACCCCCTTTATGAGGTTGCAAAAAGGTGTGATTGCAAGATAAAATTCTTTCATGATCCAACAGTTTTACTTCTTTGACATCCAATACAGCCTCTTCCAAAACAACACTTTCAAGCTGGAAATAAAATTATATTTATTAAGTACTGGTACTACAGATCATGATGAGCTATTTTTAAGAAATTTACTTAGCGAGCAAGTGTATGTTTTTTTCCTTCTCATTAAATTTTCAAGTTTTACAAATCCGTATTTCTGGTCAAGTCATATAAATCTTCAATGATTTACTTACTAACAGCACCATTGAACTGCAAAATTACTTGGCAATTTCTGAATACAACAGACTGGTTGTCTTTTTAGTGTGTTATTCCCTCGTTTCAAATTACAGAGTTATCTCCTTTTTTACAAGAGTTGTCTTTCTTGTTAGCAAGTAATTATATAAAATCATTCTGCTCAGTAGAAGCTGTGAAATTTTTGACAAAAATTTTTTGGATGGACATTGGTAAAACTTAATGACCCCGACTGCCTTTTACTTAAGTTTTCGTTCAACAATATTTTCATAGACCCAACGTCTTTAAATTGAGAATGGAATTTTCGGTTTTTCACACTGCATTAACAGACGATCCTTTCATATTAATATGATCCCTCTTACATTTTTTGTATTGAGGGGATATTGTTATAAAATGTGTAAATTCAATCTTTTTTTAACATACCTGTACAGGTAACTGTTGTGTGTCTTTCATCAATTCATTGGTCATGTTGTTAGGAGTAGGTTGGGATTCATCAACCAAATGGGCTATAGGCTGGTCAATTTCCATAGGGTGTATATCCTAATAGAATAATATACTTTAGGCATGTAAATAATTGATGATCTATACTTTATCAGTGAATGCCCTTGAAATTTTAATAACCATTATTTGGGGCCGAAAATAAAATTCTTTGTTCCCCCGTGTCTTAATTTTGATGTTTTGATATAATTTTGACTGTGCCCTTGAATATTCAAGAAAAAATTGGTTCCAAAAGTTTTGTGCCAGAAAAAATAATCCATTGTAAAGGAATCAAATTAATTATAATATTTTCATCACAACTAAGGTATTTATTTAGATCATGTCTGTACACTCAAATTTTCAAAACAAACATTAATCTTTGGTCATCCACTTTTCAGGCATTTTTTCCCAGAAGATATTTATCAATAATATTATTGTATTTGTACAATATAATGCCAAATATAACATATATTTCCTGTTCTGCTTGGTTGTTTTGCAATACTATTGCAATACACTTACTGAAAAAGAAAAAATAGCTGTGATCATATATCCTTGAATACATACAAGAGCCTGTTAAGAACAGGTTCAATGAGTAGACTTAAAAATAAAAAATAAATATATATACATGTATAAACAAAAAATATTTTGCAACTAATTATGTAAGTTGTTCAATCAATTGATGCATTTTAGTTCACATAAATTCAATAAAACAATAGCCCAGGTTTCTATTAATAATTTTACACTAAATGTTCCCCGATAAATATCTAAATAAAGACTATTATTTGTCCATGTCTATTTTTAAACTACTACATTGATTTATTTATAGCTATGTATAACAGAGTCACAATGTGAATACACGTATGTATATGTATACCTGTATTTTCTTCTTCCTCCTCTATATACAAGGATGTATAGGTATGTCTTCTATTGAATTACTTATTTGTTTTAATTGATTTATACTTATTTATAATTAATTTCGTATATTTCCGTTAGTAACCACCCGAACACAGATTATAACAAATGAGTCACGTGAAATCTAAGTTAAAAAATGATGAAAAATGTAAAGAATGACAATATTATAAATGAAAAGGGTATCTATAGGCCTTTATTTATTTATTTTTTACATATTTTTTACATATTTTTTCCCCCATAATATTATTAGGATTTCAAATTGACCAAATCAATCACAAAATTTAATAAGGAACTATATTAAGTACAAATATATATTTTTTATCTAATTGTTCCGGGTATATTATTTCGTTGTGTCAATATCTACAAAAAGGTCAGAAAAACGAACAACAGTCCGGATCTATGCACAGGCACTCGAATTCCGGACCCCCCTTTTGCAGGGGTTTCAAAGTGGGCCGGTACCCGGTACTTTTACCCGACTGGGATCGTGTATAGTACCGGCAGAAATTATTGAACCCCCCAAAAATTAGCGGTGGTCAAAACCACAAGTACGATGGTCGATAGGCTTGTGGAATATTTTTCATAAAAAATTAATGATCACGTCAATTGCTGAATTCTCGCATTCAAATCGAACAACTGCGTCACGACCAAGTTGATGGGATATTCCCTGTTTTAAAAATAACTTTACCTTAGAATCGTAAATAGTAGTTTGCGCATGCGGTAAATATAGATATGTTTTCGCCCCAATATCTTTTCATCCTTGTTTAAAACTCGGACCGGAACAAAGCTGACGTCATTTCAAAATAAAAAAAATGACCGATTACAAATTATGTTCAAACACAATTTAGTGTAATCTCCAATAATATAAGTATGATCATTATGTATTATGAATATATGACTACACAATATTTTGTGCGATTTTTTTTATCCATTTAAAACCCAGGGTCGAATCATTCTGGGGCGTACTGTCTTGTTGCTTAACTCCGTCCATATTGTTTAACTTCCGGTATAAAAAAAAGCAACCTATGGCTAATTTATTTACATATTTTGACGGGGCCCTACCGCGGTTGTTCACAGAAATGAAAGTGTGCTGAAAAACATTTTTAAAAGGGGGTTACGAGGAGATAAGGGATAGAAAATTACTAGAAATCTTGAAAAAGGATCGGACATGGCTCAAATACAAATCACAGGGGCTAGGTGCGTCGGACCTAGCCCCTGTGATACAAATTACATTGTAATGTCAAAACGTCGGCCCCCCTTTTTTCCAAAATAATTTAACTTGTGATTCAAATGTTAATAAATGTCTTCCCGCGAATCGTTTTTGTTCGAACATTTTTTTTGCACATAAGTCGTGAAAGTAACAATATATATTGTTTTTGTTTAATTATATTTAAATTTTATTAAAGATTGATGATTGCAAATTAAATTTATATGTTTCATCAAGGACGTATTCTATATACGTCTTTGGTTTCGTTAATTATGACACTTATATGTCTTGATCTGTGCCAATGGTCTTTGATGAGTTTAATATACTGGTAATAAAGAAAAAAAAACACACAAGCCAAGGTATTGTGAAAAAGAAAAGGACAAAGCCAACAAAAGAATTTTGAGAAGTTTAAGCTTTGATAACAATGGCTTGGTCAAGCCTAGCTGCGGAACCGTAGCTCTTTATGGTCCTTTTGGTTTTTTTTAAGATATGGCAGACTATCTATGAATAATCTTGGCTGAAGTCTGTAAACTGAAATATTCAATAAAGAAATTGGGGAGAAAAATCCAGGCATTATGCATGGTCTTCACTCTTGGTGAAATCTGAACTCTAAAGTTAATGGGATTTTTCTTTCAAAAACACTTAATGTTTTGCAGTCTCTGAAGTACATTTTTTGGTCCACAAAATGCTAGATTTCAGGAGCTTCCGCCCCCTGGACCCTTACGGCCCTCAGCCTAATTTTGTATGTACCTCCTAAAATTTAAGAAGTACCTCCTATTATAAAAAACTTTGAAACCCCTGCCTTTTGTTTCTAGGTCCAGCTGCCGTATTGCTTATGTATATATAAGTAATACGGCAGCTGGACCTAGAAACAAAAGTTAGTAGAACGAGAGAGTTGTAACACGAAATGTTGTAAAATATGGATAAATGGTTCAAGGATATACTTCCAGACAAAGATCCATACCATAATCGCGGGAGGGACCAAATAAGGAAAAAGGGGGGTCCGGAATTCGAGTGCCTGTGGATCTATGCCGATGGAAATCGGCAGTCCTTGGTTTGGGACAGCTACTAAAATGTGGTGGAATTAAAACGGTTATACATACAATTGTATTATTTTACAAGATGCAAAAATACCCCACTATTTTAAAATAAAGCCTGCTATCATTATAAATATGACGTGCGTCCAGTAAAAATATTATACAATTACTGCACTTGAACTATGAGGTTTTATGGAGCAGAGTACAACAATATTGAACGAGGCGAAGACGAGTTCAATGTACTCTGCTCCATAAAACCTCATATTGATCAAGTTCAAGTGTAGTAATTGTTTTATTACATAAGGCTCTATTTTACTCTAATTTTGAAATTTTATGAAAATTTTGAACTTTTTAAAAAAAAATGAAATTTTAAGGAATTTTTTAAATCTTAATTTTTTTTTTATTTTATAATTTTTTTTTTTTTTTTTTAATTTTGAAATTTTATGAAATTTTCTAACATTGATTAGCAAACAGCAATAACAAACCATATTGCACTCTCGTGCCACGTAATTTCATTCATTGATTTTGCACGAGAGTGCAATATGATTTTTTTAATGCACAGCAATTGCTTTTTGCTAATCAATACGTTAGAAAATGGAATGTCACGTGTATTGCTTCTGGCCAATAGAAAAACAGTAAAATAGAGCCTTATGTAATAACACAGAATATTGCAAAATGTTCTCCAAATACCACAAAATTCATACTGGTGTGTGTGGACAGGATACCTTTTGAAATAACTGATATGTATAGCTGGCATATATCAGTAACCCCATATGGATAGAAAATACTGTTTGATCGTATTTATTGTATTTAAGTCATCCAGTTATGCATAGAAAGATGCAAAATAAAATGAAAATCATACATTTTCGATCTGCAAAAAAACTGTATTCTGCAAAAAGGGGGAGGGGCACCAAAAGGTATCCTGTCCACGCGTACCTGTGAAAATTCATAGAAAATGGTACTTTTCTATGACAAAATAGTAATAATGACATCAGATTATCTTTAAAATATCGAATACTTTGATGTTGGTATGCTTTTGCAACAAATATTTTCAACACAGATTTTTACAGAATATGACAAATTTGATAGATCTTTTCATAAAGGAAAACACATTTTGAAACAACGTAAAAGATAATATTGTTACAGATATCTATGCTACAAAAACTTTGGACGAACTTTCGAAACTGACTGATCAGTAGATTAGAATTTTAGAATTTTCATTTGAATTTTGGTGTTTAACGCCACTCTCAGCAATATTTCAGCTATATCATGGCGACCAGTTTTAGTGTTGGAAGAAACAGGAGTACCATGAGAGAACCACCGACCATGGGCAAGCAACTGGTAAAATTAACTCAGGGGATGTCATAAGCAAAGGGGACGGAATCGGCAAATAATTATGCTAGAAAATGGCCGATTTTACCATTCGATGTATCTCGGGATTTTATAATAAGTAAGGAAATTCTCATATATCGAGAAACTTTTCATTGGATAATTTTTTGACGTATTTGAAGTGTGTATGCAAATTTAGAATCGACCGCAATAAGTCGGAAAATACCGAAGTATAATTGTAAAATACGGATTTTTTTATTTTTTTATTTTTTAAATTAATTCTGTCTAGTGTAGACCAGCGACATTATTATTATTATTATTATTTATTATTATTATTACATAATTTTTATAGCGACATTATAAAACAATCATAATTGAGAAAATAGTAATAATAAGTCCACAGGCGCTCGTGTCATGGAATATCCACCCCTTCTTTTTTACTTTCTGTTTACATATTTATTTCAATAACATTTCTTTATTATTTCATCTCTTTTTCCTTAACTTGCCCGTGTCCATTTTCATACATTCTTATGTTATCAGAAACTTACATGTGTCGACCCACATAATTGCATTTGCATTCAGCAAATACACAGATGTGGGCAAAATGAAATGCAAATACGCGCATGTCCAGGTCAAGCAAATGCAAGATATTGCATATGGTAAAATTCAAATAAGATTTTCAAACAAAAACCAACGATTCTTGAGTATTGTTTTATAAACTATCATGTAGTTCTTCGAATTCAACCTGTATTGACATTGTAAGAGGGTATGCATGTTTCCTTTCAAAGCATCATCTTTTTTTAACCATATTTGCAAAAATAAATGAAACTGACTGGATGCGTGAGTTACGCAAAAATATCCCAAAAGACATATTATTTAAATAGTTTGTGCATGTGCTGTGCCAGCTTTGTTGTTTATAAGAAACGTTTGTATACGAAAGGGAAATCAAAATTAAGCCTTTAAACGAAGGACTAGCAACTTAGCAAAAAGAGTGATTGAGTGAGTGATTGTGGCCGTTTAATATTGTGCATGGATTTGTTTAGTGCTAGCACACTGAAATAACAGTCACCGGATAAACATGTCGCACCACTCGGACACATTATCATGATCCCGAGCCAACCACTCTTTGATCTCTCTCCTTAATGCTGCGTACTTAGCTTAGCAGAGAAGCAACACATATATAGTCTTTGGCTTGACCCGATTGGGACTCGAACCCATTAATTATCTACCACAACCGATGTGTGCATGCCAACCATTGCACCACCGATGTAGTTTTAGCCAAAAGAAATGGGACAACAAGCCTCCATATGATCTACAAAGGCATTATAGACACCAAAATAAAGTCAAAGATCGAGCAACGTGAATTCCACTAAAAACCGAAGTGAACGTAGTTGATGCGGAAGTGTTTATTCAGTTCCTCAAGTTCTCCACCAGCGAACACCATCGCTTTACTCGTGTTAAAAGGAATGAACTTTAGTGATTTCATTGATTTTAGCCCATTATTGTTAAATTAACGTCACGTGTAACAAAACAACAGCAACCAATCAATCATAAAAGAAGAAGAAAACACATTCCTTGATGTTATTGTTGAAAGGTAGAATAAGCTTGAAAAGTATGTACAAATGTATGTTTAAGCATATTTTATTTGCATAAAAGTTGCAAATGGGATTGGACACAAGTTATGACAACATTAGTTAAGTCCTTTCCCTTTTACAAAGATATAAACAAAAAATAATTGTACATAATGGCGATAATTATACAAATAAATTTTACAACATGATATATTTAGACGTTAATAATAAAGTAAATATAAAGAAAAATAAGATGAAATAAAATGTTCAAAACATAGGGATAGAAAGAAGGATATGAAGAAGAAAGGTTTCAAACAAACAAAGACAACAAAAAATAACATGGACTGGAGTGAGTAAGCTAGTATATTAGTTAAAGCGCTAATAAAAGAATAAACAGCAGAGAAGATTTCAATGTTTTGGTTAGGAGTCAAATTTTCATCACCAGCTAATATCAATTCAATTGTAACTACGTAATTCTTTAATTTATTTAACAAGATTGCCCTAATTTGCATTGTAAAAGGAACAGTGTATACAGTCTTCAAAATCATGACCACAGATGCATGCAGGACTAGGCTTTAAATTGACAAGGTGCAAATCTGCATTTAGCGAACTGCACATATTTCTAAGTTTGCTATAAATAATATTTAGTTTTCTATCACCCCAACCGAAATAAAAAGGCATTTTTTCAAGCAATATTTTAATTTTTCTTTTAAATATGTTAATATTACCAGAATTTCTAATTTCTAATTTGGTAAAACATAATTATTACTATTTCGTAAATTATACTGGGAAACACTACCAACCGGAAGGGGCATCAAATCACAAAGATAGTCTGCGGCAGATTTGTTGTGAATAGAATAAGATAAGCTGAGCCTTCTTACCCTTCGCCTATCAGATAGTAATTCCCAACCCGTTTCAGAATAGATAGATTTACGACTTGCAAATAGAGGCAGTCCGGTTACTATTCGTCCTGCCTCTATTTGAAGCTTTTCTAAATTATCAGAGTCTTGTTGACTACAACCATCCCAAAGTTCACATGCGTATTCCAACATAGGCCTTATAAAGATCAAATAAATCAGGGGCGGATCCAGGATTTCAAGTTAGGGGGGGGGGGGGGGCACTAAAAAAAATTGCGCCGATCGGAGGGAGGCGCGAAAATGTTTGGGGTATTTCATGTGAAAAATCATATTTTTTCCAATTTTAGGGGGGGCGCGCGCCGGGTGCGCCCCCCCCCCCCCCCCTGGATCCGCCCCTGTAAATACGAGAAAGATAATGTCTATTTAATACATATTTAAGTTTTCTTAGAAATACCTCATTTTTTTTTATTATAGATGGCAACATTTAATAGGTTTCATCATATGATTTAAGAATGCCCTTCATGAATTAAATCCATTCATTGTCTGATTATCATAATGGTCACATCTCACTGTAACCCTAGACTAGACTTTTTTTTTACTATAGTACCTGACAAATTGACAGGCCGGAGAATTTACTTGCTTACATCCGAATCAATTCGATATTTACGCACTTTCTACTTCCGGGAAGACAGCTCAGAGCAGGACTTTCGTTTCGCTAATTATTGGTATGCTTGCTTGTATTTTTGCCCAAAATAACGCATTATATATATATTTCCTTTATACCCAAAAGCTTAATATAATCTATTCTCATACAACGTAGTCTAATTAAGAGCTTTATAATTATCTCCCTTGCCCTTGGATTGGGCGGCGTGACTTTTTCTTCTTCTTTCGGTATACAGCTATCCATCCACTGGATGATCACTAGCTGTTGCACATGCTGTTACCCAATTACAGCTTCAAATTATATTATTTCTAATATTTTGAGATGTTTTATAAATAATTCAAGATTTATTAGCTCCTCTAACGTTATTTTTGCATGAATTTCAACAAACTAATCAGTTTTTACGGACAATATCAAACGATCCCGATCTCGGTTTCTCAATTTCAGTGTCATTACTTCAAAGTCGTAGCACAATTCGATTTTCGCTAGCATTTATGCCCATTAAGGGTTTACTTATATTTTATATCATACGTTTGATATTGTTAAAGAAAATAAATAAATAAGATAAAAGTTAATAATGTTTTCCAATAACCGACTGAACTGACATACACAGCCTTGCAAGTTGCAGTGTGTGAGAGAGCTTTGTAGCCTAAGGCTAAGGCAGCAGGTAAGGAAGAATACATAAAAAATACAAATGAAAATGATAGCCTTCCTGGACTGACTTTGTTTGGACTAATCTAGGCATTTCCTGCATGGAGTCTAAGCACTATAGCTACATGTACATCAAGATAAAGTAAGGTCAATGCTAATAGGAAGAAAATAGTTTTATTGGTAATCTCTGAGATTTGACTTCTGAAGAAATTTTCTGCTCTGATGCAAAAGTCAAATCTCATCCTGATCATGCTAAATGGGTTATTGATGCAGGGGCTCAAAAATCTGCTGGTCCGACATCCGGGACCAGCGATTTGTGGGTTCGGACCTAACATTTTCTAATCCTGCAAAGACCGACAGACCAGTTGAAACTGTCCAATTACGGACTTGAATTGAATAGGAGGTTAAAAGTCTGAGTGACAGATGTACTGCATAATTTTAATCCAACATTGATTGCCTCTTTTAATATTGTTAACATTGGATTACGTAATCTGAAATAATTCAAGATCGTTTTAGTGCTTTACCAAGTGTGTTTTGTTCCGTATGAACCTCCGGTAATTAACGGAGCACACACACCCGGGATGATTATAACAGATTAACTCGAGAACAGTTTTGCGCTTTACGGAAACGGTAATTCTTTCGATAATACTTAAGCGTGACATGACTCTTGTTATACGTAAATTATATCTTGCTGGAATAGTGGGGAAAAAATGGAATATTATCAATGAATGGTATGGAATACATCAAGGCGGCATTTGGTCACCCACCGCATATACAGAGCTGTCTAAAATCGTCGGACAAAATATTGACTAGGTCCGATTTAAACTACTTCGCGTCAGACCCAATGTCCGGAGCAAGTTTTCAGTAACTTGGGACCGACAATATGCTTGAAGATGACGGCATCATTACTTAATTTCGCTTCTCAAACTTTTTTTGTTTATTTTTGTCTATATAATCAAATTTTGACTTCACATTGAAGAGTTTGACTACTAAATGTGTAACCGATTCCGGACGGACGTGCATCGATTTTCCGGAAATTACGATTTTATTTAAAAAAAAAAAATTGTTTGGCAATAATTTTTTTTGACTCTGCGGCTTTTTTAAGGGTCGGTCGGTGAAAGGGGAAACAAGCTTAATTTTAATTTAGGCCTAGGTTGTCAGTCATCCAATTGATTTGGTCCAGACCTAATGCTACTTATAAGAGGTAACACCTTGAAACATGTGCATAGCTAGCATTATGCAAACTTGGTATCTTTGTTTATTTCACACACAAGTCTATTGTATTGTATGTATATTTCCACATGTCACACACAAATGTGTTGTACTAACTTTGAGTATTCCAAGGCATCACTTGAAGCTGTAAACAAACCATTTTATGGATTTAGCAAGTATATGTGTAATTCAGTTGAAGTTGTTAAAAAAAAATGTAGGTCCGGCAAATGCTTGATAGGTCTGACACATTGTCCACATCTGCCAGACCCATTGTCTGACAGACAGGAAAGAGATTTCGACAGCTCTGCATATAAGGCATATATCTTACTTCTTACAAACTTCTAGGATATCATTGGTTTAAAGTGATCACGTGGAAACCGTGTATATTCAATACACGGTCAGTAGATTTTTAATACACGGTTAGTGGTAGAGTTATCTCCCCTTTTTCTTTCAAAACAAAGATGACGTTGAACAACGAGACACCGGCGCATTTCACCCTGACAACAGACGTTGAAAATATAAACAAACATATTATTTTTTTCAAATATTGCAATAAAAAATTAATTGACCCGAGTAAGTTTGTCCCTAAATGTTGGTTCAATGACTTGACATATAAATAACTTACACACAACACAAATATTACATATTTATTATACCCCCGCTCCCCGAAGGGGGAGGGGGGTATACTGTTTTACCTCTGTCCGTCTGTCCTTCCGTCCGTCCAAGATATTTTTAGTCACATTTTTCTCAGTAACTGTTGATGGCAGAAATCTGATATTTGGTCACAAGCGTCATATAGGTACCCCATATCGTGGGAAGCGTTTTTGGACCCATCAGATTCCTACTTCCTGTTTGCCGACTTTGTTGATTTTTATACACATTGAACATACATTTTGTATATGCCCATTTTTAGTTGCATTTTTCTCAGCAACTATTGATGGCAGAAATCTGATATTTGGTCACAAGCTTCATATAGGTACACCATATCGTGGGAAGTGTTTTTTGACCCATCAGATTCCTACTTCCTGTTTGCCAAAGAGCGGGGGTATCATAAGTGAGCATTAGCTCACAGTTCATTTTGTTAGTTTTGATGCAGTTACATTTAAATCCCTCATTCAAAGGTAATCAGTAATATATATTCGTTACACAGTGTGCTAGTGACCTAATACGATATATACAGGGTCAGTAAATTCCATATGGGGCTCGAGCTTCGCTCTCGCCCCATATGAAATTTACTGACCTGTATATATCGTATTAGGTCACTAGCACACTGTGTAACTTATAATATCAATCCTATGCTAAATCTGCTACATGAACACTGTCTAGGAAGTTACTTTAAAGGATACTAGGTTAATACTAAATATTATATACGTCTGAAAATTAAACCAAACAGTGTTAGAATTAGACCTAGTATCCTTTAAAGTAACTTTGAGATCCAGTGGGACAGATATATTGTATGGTTGTCACTTGCTTCTAGACATTTGTATAATATACTTTATTTCCTGTGACTGTATAATGAATTCTTCATTATCCTATACAATATATTAAAAATTGCTGAGTTAGATTGCTGTTAAATTATAATATTAAGTATATATGTACCATCTACACACGCTTATACACATGTCTTACGCCTATCCCTAGATTTGCCTTACAAGAAAAGGTAACACTACGATTATTGAAGCTCCTTTTTAGGGAGTGGATGTGGTCGAGTGGTCTAGGGCGCTGGACGTAAGGCTAAGCGAATGGTGCTGCAGTGTATCAATGGTGTGGGTTCAAATCCCGTCGAGGGAAGAACAAAAATTTGACAGCTCTAAAATCTAATTCTAACACTGTTTGGTTTAATTTTCAGACGTATATATATATATATATATTTTTTATTTTTTTTTTTACCTCTTAACAACAGCATTTATATATTGCACACTGATATTGACACTTATATACGTATATTACGGATTTAGTTTGTTACACATATTTTCATTGGTTCTTCATCCCTGAATGTCAGCATATATTCGGAAAACAGACGGGGTATATATTTCAGTCCCCAAAAACGATTAAAACATGGACGATAAAACATTACGCTTCACTGAATCAATGGTATAATACGGGATAATAAATGTATTTTTACCAAATTACATACGGCTGCATGAACAAAAAAACGGTTAATTCCGTCACAAATACCTGATCGATTCAGCAAACTCCTATGTTCCACGGCTGTACCATAACAAATAAACAAAACGTTGAGCCTTGAAAACTTTCGATGTCATGGGGCCACACCAAGGTTTTATTTACATGTAGTTAACATTTAAATTATTGAAACTGTTTCGCAAACCCGTTGTTTTGTTATGTGATATATTAATGTTATATTTATAAAGTTTATAAAATTTATTACATATGAAACTATTGATTTAGAAATTTAGTACAGTATTTTCCTTCACGAGACACCCTATACATGAAATATGACGTGACACATATTTTGACGTCATTGAAGAATGACGTCAAAGGTACGGACATCTAGAGATACGAAAAATGAAAATAAAAGAGGCAAATTTATTTAATACAGTTGGATGTTGTATTTAAAAAAAAATAGGTTAAATTCGTAATATATCTGTTATTCAGCTATCAGACCGGGTATATAATGTGACATTCCCTGCTTATGATATATATTCCCTTCGGCTGCGCCTCAGGGAATATAGATCCTAAGCCGGGAATGTCACATTATATACCCTGTCTGATAGCTGAATAACATATAATATTTATAATTGGTGGTTTTAATATTCAAATCTATATAATACCGTATATTCATGGACTGGAACTAATATTCATGGATTGGACAGACACAGAAGATATACCGGTATATATATTTATATTTATACTGTGGTTCTCCAGAAAGCGGAGGAATTTTCTACAACAGAACAGAACAGAACAGAAGCAGTTCAAACATAAAAATGGCTTGAGTCATAGACTTTTTTTTTTTTTTAAGTTAACGGAGCAGCTTGTGATACTGACAACAATAAATTACATAATAAAAAAATGCCACAACTATACTAATAAAAGGTCAAAGATATAATAGGCTTAAGCGTAAGAGTACATTTCAAGTATCGTGGAGTGAAAAAATTCCTTTGGTTGAGGCAAGTGGTAGGCTGATAACCACGGCGATCTAATTTCGTTGAAATTAAACTTCGGAAGACATTTTCTGCTATGTATCTCCAGAGATTAGACTTCCGAAGACATTTTCTGCTCTGTGTCTTTGGAAGTCTAATCTCAATGAGATTACCGGCGATCATGCTAATGAGAATTATGAAGAAAATATGTGGGGTAAATACTGTAGAATATATCCAGAATTTGCCCAAAAACCCCCCCAAAAAACCAGTGCTTTATTTAAAGTACCGTACAACCAATATACAAAAATTGACTGTTTGATAGCCCAGACAAAATGAAAAGCAGGTTTTATGAAATTAAATTTACAGCAGCATCTGATCAGGTATTAAATTGCCAACCTAAAATAGTCATTTTAAATAATATATATATCACTCAGTTACTATACATTACTACAGGGGTAAGTTAATTTCGTGTTCAACAAATTTATCTCCTCCATTCCGATATTCAGGACCAGTAGATTCCTGGTGCTCACTGGTCCAGGACCAGTGAACTTTTGGGAAATCTTTTAACCCTGCTGATGGATTGTAAAAAAGTTATTTTTATTTTTAAAAAAAGGTAAAAAGTAAGATATTTCACATATTTTGGAGGTAAATATTATGTACATTGTATGTATATAGAATTTTTTTTATCCAATTTTTATGCATGGCATCCGTCACTCATTAATTTTTCACATTTTAATCTTCTGAAAACCTGCTGAACCAAGTTTCAAAGGGTGGGTAATTAATGCCACTTTCAACAATATTTCAGTTATATCATGGTGTTCAGTTTTATTGGTGGTGAAAACCACCGACCTGCTGCAAGTCACTGACAAACTTTATCACATAAATGTTGTACAGAATGCACCTTGCCATGAACAGGATTCTAACTCTGACACAACTTTTAGTGGTGATAGGAACTGATTGCACAGGTAGTTTGGAAGGGATGGTCCTTGGCTATTTAATATGGTGTGTACATGTAGATACAGTATACATTGTAATACCATCTTTCAGTGACAGTGCTTACAAAAAAATTTAAAAATTGAAATAAATTTTACTTTCAGATCAACTGAATAGATCCAGAGATGCTAGATGTAATTTGACAATTTGAGTGCACGAGAAGAATATACATGTATATAACTGATTGAGAAGAGAAATATGGTATACAGATTTAGATTATTCAAATAAAATTATCGTATAACAGAGTGTGGATATAAGACTTATAGTACCATGCAAGCGGGCTATTCCAGGGATATCTTCCCTGCAGGATTTGACTCCAAATTTGTATGTAATTATTGTGGTAACATTCTAAGAGATCCAGTACAGAGTTATTGTGGACACAGATTCTGTAGAACATGTATACAAGGACTTGTAAGGTGAGTTTTAAATTTTCTTGTTCATTCGTAACCGTGATGTACATGCATGCCGGTCATTCCACTCCTTTTCAAGTAGGAGATGATAATCCTAAAGTAGAAGCGGGATCCTGCTATACCAGTATGCAATACAAAGCCGTATTTTACTTTCACTGACATTCTCATTTTTGAAAACCATGTAGCCGGGGGGGAGGTGAAATGCAAATAGATGGGCAATTTTCCTGGTGCCCGGCTGCTGTGCAATGCCCTTACATATAAATATAAAATGAAAGATCACAATGTTAACTTCTGTATGTAGTTGGAATGTACATGTAGTAGATGTATTTATAATATGAGTGAGCTTTTGTAAGAACAGTGTTGGATGTAAGTTAACATGAGAGGCTATCAAACTTTATAAAGTAAAGGAACAGGATTTTTGTTGCTGTTCTAAATTTCACAATCACAGTAAGGTCTTCTGTAATGAGCATAACTCATACCCTGAAATGATGTATACAATTTTATTTTCAAGATACAGAGTTATCATCAAGAAAACAAAATACATGTGTGAAGTAGTCTGGTAAATACTGTCATCAATATGTCTTTCATCATCACAATGTTAATTAACAAGAAAACAAAATACATGTGCGAAGTAGTCTGGTAAATACTCTCATCAATGTGCCTTTCATCATCACAATGTTAATTAACAAGAAAACAAAATACATGTGCGAAGTAGTCTGGTAAATACTCTCATCAATGTGTCTTTCATCATCACAATGTTAATTAACAAGAAAACAAGATACATGTGTGAAGTAGTCCGGTAAATACTGTCATCAATGTGCCTTTCATCATCACAATGTTAATAAACAAGAAAACAAAATACATGTGTGAAGTAGTCTGGTAAATACTGTCATCATTGTGCCTTTCATCATTACAATGTTAATAAACAAGAAAACAAAATACATGTGTGAAGTAGCCTGGTAAATACTGTCATCAATGTGCCTTTCATCATCACAATGTTAATTAACAAGAAAACAAAATACATGTGTTAAGTAGTCTGGTAAATACTGTCATCAATGTGCCTTTCATCATCACAATGTTAATAAACAAGAAAACAAAATACATGTGTGAAGTAGTCTGGTAAATACTGTCATCAATGTGCCTTTCATCATCACAATGTTAATTAACAAGAAAACAAAATACATGTGTGAAGTAGTCTGGTAAATACTGTCATCAATGTGCCTTTCATCATCACAATGTTAATTAACAAGAAAACAAAATACATGTGTGAAGTAGTCTGGTAAATACTGTCATCATTGTGCCTTTCATCATCACAATGTTAATAAACAAGAAAACAAAATACATGTGTGAAGTAGTCTGGTAAATACTGTCATCAATGTGCCTTTCATCATCACAATGTTAATAAACAAGAAAACAAAATACATGTGCGAAGTAGTCTGGTAAATACTGTCATCAATGTGCCTTTCATCATCACAATGTTAATAAACAAGAAAACAAAATACATGTGTGAAGTAGCCTGGTAAATACTGTCATCAATGTGCCTTTCATCATCACAATGTTAATAAACAAGAAAACAAAATACATGTGTGAAGTAGTCTGGTAAATACTGTCATCAATGTGTCTTTCATCATCACAATGTTAATAAACAAGAAAAGAAAATACATGTGTGAAGTAATCTGGTAAATACTGTCATCAATGTGCCTTTCATCATCACAATGTTAATAAACAAGAAAACAAAATACATGTGTGAAGTAGTCTGGTAAATACTGTCATCAATGTGCCTTTCATCATCACAATGTTAATAAACAAGAAAACAAAATACATGTGTGAAGTAGTCTGGTAAATACTGTCATCAATGTGCCTTTCATCATCACAATGTTAATAAACAAGAAAAGAAAATACATGTGTGAAGTAGCCTGGTAAATACTGTCATCAATGTGCCTTTCATCATCACAATGTTAATAAACAAGAAAACAAAATACATGTGTGAAGTAGTCTGGCAAATACTGTCATCAATGTATCTTTCATCATCACAATGTTAATAAACAAGAAAAGAATATACAAGTGTGAAGTAGTCTGGTAAATACTGTCATCAATGTGCCTTTCATCATCACAATGTTAATAAACAAGAAAACAAAATACATGTGCGAAGTAGTCTGGTAAATACTGTCATCAATGTGCCTTTCATCATCACAATGTTAATAAACAAGAAAACAAAATACATGTGCGAAGTAGTCTGGTAAATACTGTCATCAATGTGCCTTTCATCATCACAATGTTAATTAACAAGAAAACAAAATACATGTGTTAAGTAGTCTGGTAAATACTGTCATCAATGTGCCTTTCATCATCACAATGTTAATTAACAAGAAAACAAAATACATGTGTTAAGTAGTCTGGTAAATACTCTCATCAATGTGTCTTTCATCATCACAATGTTAATTAACAAGAAAACAAAATACATGTGTGAAGTAGTCTGGTAAATACTGTCATCATTGTGCCTTTCATCATCACAATGTTAATAAACAAGAAAACAAAATACATGTGTGAAGTAGCCTGGTAAATACTGTCATCAATGTGCCTTTCATCATCACAATGTTAATTAACAAGAAAACAAAATACATGTGTTAAGTAGTCTGGTAAATACTGTCATCAATGTGCCTTTCATCATCACAATGTTAATAAACAAGAAAACAAAATACATGTGTGAAGTAGTCTGGTAAATACTGTCATCAATGTGCCTTTCATCATCACAATGTTAATAAACAAGAAAACAAAATACATGTGTGAAGTAGCCTGGTAAATACTGTCATCAATGTGTCTTTCATCATTACAATGTTAATAAACAAGAAAACAAAATACATGTGTGAAGTAGTCTGGTAAATACTGTCATCAATGTGCCTTTCATCATCACAATGTTAATAAACAAGAAAACAAAATACATGTGTGAAGTAGTCTGGTAAATACTGTCATCAATGTGCCTTTCATCATCACAATGTTAATTAACAAGAAAACAAAATACATGTGTGAAGTAGTCTGGTAAATACTGTCATCAATGTGCCTTTCATCATCACAATGTTAATTAACAAGAAAACAAAATACATGTGTGAAGTAGCCTGGTAAATACTGTCATCAATGTGTCTTTCATCATTACAATGTTAATAAACAAGAAAACAAAATACATGTGTGAAGTAGTCTGGTAAATACTGTCATCAATGTGCCATTCATCATCACAATGTTAATAAACAAGAAAACAAAATACATGTGTGAAGTAGTCTGGTAAATACTGTCATCAATGTGCCTTTCATCATCACAATGTTAATAAACAAGAAAACAAAATACATGTGTGAAGTAGTCTGGTAAATACTGTCATCAATGTGCCTTTCATCATCACAATGTTAATAAACAAGAAAAGAAAATACATGTGTGAAGTAATCTGGTAAATACTGTCATCAATGTGCCTTTCATCATCACAATGTTAATTAACAAGAAAACAAAATACATGTGTTAAGTAGTCTGGTAAATACTGTCATCAATGTGCCTTTCATCATCACAATGTTAATTAACAAGAAAACAAAATACATGTGTGAAGTAGTCTGGTAAATACTGTCATCAATGTGCCTTTCATCATCACAATGTTAATTAACAAGAAAACAAAATACATGTGTGAAGTAGCCTGGTAAATACTGTCATCAATGTGTCTTTCATCATTACAATGTTAATAAACAAGAAAACAAAATACATGTGTGAAGTAGTCTGGTAAATACTGTCATCAATGTGCCTTTCATCATCACAATGTTAATAAACAAGAAAACAAAATACATGTGTGAAGTAGCCTGGTAAATACTGTCATCAATGTGTCTTTCATCATTACAATGTTAATAAACAAGAAAACAAAATACATGTGTGAAGTAGTCTGGTAAATACTGTCATCAATGTGCCTTTCATCATCACAATGTTAATAAACAAGAAAACAAAATACATGTGTGAAGTAGTCTGGTAAATACTGTCATCAATGTGCCTTTCATCATCACAATGTTAATTAACAAGAAAACAAAATACATGTGTGAAGTAGTCTGGTAAATACTGTCATCAATGTGCCTTTCATCATCACAATGTTAATTAACAAGAAAACAAAATACATGTGTGAAGTAGTCTGGTAAATACTGTCATCAATGTGCCTTTCATCATCACAATGTTAATAAACAAGAAAACAAAATACATGTGTGAAGTAGTCTGGTAAATACTGTCATCAATGTGCCTTTCATCATCACAATGTTAATAAACAAGAAAACAAAATACATGTGTGAAGTAGTCTGGTAAATACTGTCATCAATGTGCCTTTCATCATCACAATGTTAATTAACAAGAAAACAAAATACATGTGTGAAGTAGTCTGGTAAATACTGTCATCAATGTGCCTTTCATCATCACAATGTTAATTAACAAGAAAACAAAATACATGTGTGAAGTAGTCTGGTAAATACTGTCATCAATGTGCCTTTCATCATCACAATGTTAATAAACAAGAAAACAAAATACATGTGTGAAGTAGTCTGGTAAATACTGTCATCAATGTGTCTTTCATCATTACAATGTTAATAAACAAGAAAACAAATTATATGTGTGAAGTAGTCTGGTAAATACTGTCATCATTGTGCCTTTCATCATCACAATGTTAATAAACAAGAAAACAAAATACATGTGTGAAGTAGCCTGGTAAATACTGTCATCAATGTGTCTTTCATCATCACAATGTTAATAAACAAGAAAACAAAATACATGTGTGAAGTAGTCTGGTAAATACTGTCATCAATGTGTCTTTCATCATCACAATGTTAATAAACAAGAAAACAAAATACATGTGTGAAGTAGTCTGGTAAATACTGTCATCAATGTGCCTTTCATCATCACAATGTTAATAAACAAGAAAACAAAATACATGTGTGAAGTAGTCTGGTAAATACTGTCATCAATGTATCTTTCATCATCACAATGTTAATAAACAAGAAAAGAAAATACATGTGTGAAGTAGTCTGGTAAATACTGTCATCAATGTGTCTTTCATCATTACAATGTTAATAAACAAGAAAACAAAATACATGTGTGAAGTAGTCTGGTAAATACTGTCATCAATGTGCCTTTCATCATCACAATGTTAATAAACAAGAAAAGAAAATACATGTGTGAAGTAGTCTGGTAAATACTGTCATTAATGTGCCTTTCATCATCACAATGTTAATAAACAAGAAAACAAAATACATGTGTGAAATAGTCTGGTAAATACTGTCATCAATGTGCCTTTCATCATCACAATGTTAATAAACAAGAAAACAAAATACAAATGTGTGAAGTAGTCTGGTAAATACTGTCATCAATGTGTCTTTCATCATCACAATGTTAATAAACAAGAAAACAAAATACATGTGTGAAGTAGTCTGGTAAATACTGTCATCAATGTGCCTTTCATCATCACAATGTTAATAAACAAGAAAACAAAATACATGTGTGAAGTAGTCTGGTAAATACTGTCATCTGACATCAATGTGCCTTTCATCGTTCACAAGGTTAATAAACAAGGAAAAAAATAACAACCATACAGTGCATTGTTTTTAATCAGACAATTGCAGTGTTAACTGTTTTATAAATAAACTTTAATGCCTTTTTTATGCAATCTCTATAATATAAACCACATCCTTGGTGTAATGGTTAGCGTGCTCGGGTACGGTAGATCATGGGTTTGGTGTAATGGTTAGCGTGCTCGGGTACGGTAGATCATGGGTTTGGTGTAATGGTTAGCGTGCTCGGGTACGGTAGATCATGGGTTTGGTGTAATGGTTAGCGTGCTCGGGTACGGTAGATCATGGGTTTGGTGTAATGGTTAGCATGCTCGGGTACGGTAGATCATGGGTTCCAGCCTATAAAGGTCGTCTTTGTTGCTTCTCCGCTAAGCAGGCAGCATTACAAATGTAAGGAGTGAGGAATAACTGGGTGGCTCTGAATCAGGATAATGTGTCCGAGTGGAGCGACATGTCTATCCACAGACTGTTGTTTCAGTGTTTCAGCACTATAAAAATCCAACTAACTTGGTGTAGTAAAAGCGGATCTCATCATCATCTCATTGAAAATTAGCTTGTTCTTGCCATGATATAGCTGAAAAATTGCTAAGTTAGCATAAAACATTAATCTGGCTTGGTACAGGCACTGCATTAAATATTGGCATTGCAATCTTCGAAATTAGACTTTCGAATTTACTGGCCAGAAAACTTCAAAATTAGAATATTTATATAGATTCTATTGAAAAAAATTGGCAAAAGTCACTGATCCGAATCAACTTTCACTGGCCGTGGGCCACCGGACCACTGCTTAAGTTGATGACTGGCATTGTATATTTGAGTGCTGGGTTTTTATGTTGATAGATATTTTTGTTTTTAAGAATCCATATTTATTGGTATTTTTTGTCAGTTCTGGAGATCGTGTACAGTGTTTGCAATGTTTACAAGAAGGAAGTGCAGATGAGGAATATAGCTTCATTAACCAAGATCAGGTAATTATGTATAATTAACATATGACCTACAGTCAGAGATAAATTACTGTGATAGACATATCACTCATCTTGGTGATTTTGATATATATCTTTTGTCCTATTAGATGTATATCTTCAAAATGTCTTTTAGTTTTACATTTAGAGTGTTACTTACATGTACTATCACAATAAAGGCCTATCAAAATAAGTAAATAGATTTATAAACAGACCAAGAGATATTTCAGTATCACTAAGAAGAGTGACGTCTATCACAGTGATTTATCACACTATGTCTGACTGTACTATATCAGTATCACTAAGAGTAAGATGAGTGACGTTTATCACAGTGATTTACCACACTATGTCTGACTGTACTATATCAGTATCACTAAGAGTAAGATGAGTGACGTCTATCACAGTGATTTACCACACTATGTCTGACTGTACTATATCAGTATCACTAAGAAGAGCGACGTCTATCACAGTGATTTACCACACTATGTCTGACTGTATAAAGTGTGTATGTCCTATGTATAAACAAAGAAACCACATTGGTGATGTAATGGTTAGCGTGCTCGCCTTCAGTGTGGTAGATCGTAGGTTCGAGTCCTGGTCGTGTCAAACCAAAGACTAAAATTTGGTATTTGTTGTTTCTCCACTGAGCACACAGCATTATAAGGAGTAAGAGTAAAGATTGGTTGAGTTAGCATCAGGATAATGTGTCTGAGTGAAGCGGCATGTCTATTTGTGGACTATTGTTTCTGTGTGCTAGCACTATGAGTAAAGACTGGTTGGGTTAGCATCAGGATAATGTGTTAGAGTGAAGCGGCATGTCTACTTGTGGACTATTGTTTCTGTGTGCTAGCACTATGAGTAAAGACTGGTTGGGTTAGCATCAGAATAATGTGTTTGAGTGAAGCGGCATGTCTATTTGTGGACTATTGTTTCTGTGTGCTAGCATTATGAGTAAAGACTGGTTGGGTTAGCATCAGGATAATGTGTTAGAGTGAAGCAGCATGTCTATTTGTGGACTATTGTTTCTGTGTGCTAGCACTATGAAAATCCAGTTAAGCATGTTGGTCTTGTAGTTGTACAAAACAAACATCATTATTATCACATCGAATGTGACTCATTCTCGCAATGATATACAAACAAAAATGTAGCTTAAATATTGTGACATGTCTAGCTGCTGACTGTTTTTCTCACCAGGATATATATACATGTAGCTGAAAAATTGCTAATATGACGTTTAACAAGAATCACTCACTCCTTTTCAGAGCATTGTATGATGTATATACATGTTTAACAACAATCACTCACTCCTTTTCAGAGCATTGTATGATGTATATACATGTTTAACAACAATCACTCACTCCTTTTCAGAGCATTGTATGATGTATATACATGTTTAACAACAATCACTCACTCCTTTTCAGAGCATTGTATGATGTATATACATGTTTAACAACAATCACTCACTCCTTTTCAGAGCATTGTATGATGTATATACATGTTTAACAACAATCACTCACTCCTTTTCAGAGCATTGTATGATGTATATACATGTTTAACAACAATCACTCACTCCTTTTCAGAGCATTGTATGATGTATATACATGTTTAACAACAATCACTCACTCCTTTTCAGAGCATTGTATGATGTATATACATGTTTAACAACAATCACTCACTCCTTTTCAGAGCATTGTATGATGTATATACATGTTTAACAACAATCACTCACTCCTTTTCAGAGCATTGTATGATGTATATACATGTTTAACAACAATCACTCACTCCTTTTCAGAGCATTGTATGATGTATATACATGTTTAACAACAATCACTCACTCCTTTTCAGAGCATTGTATGATGTATATACATGTTTAATTGTTGTACTCATTTGTTAAAAACAAGATTGTGAGCTTTGTTTGAGCATGTAGAGTTTACATTTTCCTGTTAACACTCTAAAAACTGTTTTTCTTGAGTCAAATTATTTTCCTATATGATTAATGCATAAAACTGTAAAACACAACAGAACAGACTTGAAGATTGATTGTCTACATCAATGAAATACATGTATCAGTATTGTGTGTGTTTGTTTGTTTGGGTTTTGTAAAAAAAAAATTATTAGGGGGAGGGGTATTTATTTTTTCTAATCCATGTGCCATGAATTTAGTAGTATTTTTATTTTTATTCTTAAAAAATCATGTTTTAATTTTGAACTTTGAAATACCGTACATTAAATTCTCAAATTTTCCTTCTTTTTTTTTTTACAGATATTTCCAGATATGGCGGTTAAGAGAGAGATGTCCAACATTGAATCTAAGTGTATCAACCCGGGGTGTAGCTGGAAAGGAACATTTAAGCAATATGAAGTAGATATTCCTTTCAGCCTTTGCCTTAATTTTTTTCACCTACTTGCCCGAAAAACAAATTAATTTTTTTTTCTATTTATTCAAGAAAAGTCTTTCATAATTTTCACTTGTCCGAATCCAGTTTTACTTGTCCCGGGCTTTGGGCAAGTAGGTTACCGCGAAGACAGTCCTTTTATCACAATATTGACAATCTCAGTCTGTGTCAAACACATTTTGATAAACTAGCCCGAACAGCATTTTAGAAGAATTTTTTCTATTTGACTATGCAAATTTTATGCAATTTTTACTAGACTGGGACTTAGGACTAGTGGTTTTTGACGCATTGACTGGTTTTATTTTTGCAATTAACTTGTGAAATTGTCTTTTTGACTTTAACGGACAGAATACTGAAAAATATTGATTGGCAACAATTAATATTGCATTATCTTACTGAGAAGCCATATTTTTGTATTACATTTACAATCATTAACCTAGCAAATTGCCTCCTTTCAAGATGGTTGCAACAGTCCTGTCCTCTATCTAAGATGGTCACCATTACTGACAAAAAGAAAAAAAAATATTTGACCTTTTTTGCTTTGTTTTTAGTCAAAATTAGCTCGGAATAAGCTTCAGCATCATGGTATTGAGAAGTTTCAATATTGTATCTGACAGCATTGTCCTCCATTAAAGATGGCCAGCATTGATAAAAAAACATTTTTTCAATTTACAACTTTATTTTAATTAAAATGAGATCAACTTTAAGCTTCAGCAGTCCTCATGATGAGCACCGGTCCTACGGCCAGTAAAACTTTGTTCGGACCATTAAATTTTTCAGTTTTTAATTAGAACTATACATACGAAAATAAATTAAAAAATTTGATTCAGACCAGTTAATTCAAATTTTCATTTCGAGGACAGCTGCATCTGCATGACAATAAGCAGTTCGACATATCTTTGAAGTCTAACATTACTAAAAAAAAAAAATTAATCTTTAAATGGCAAAAATGGGATAATTTTAAGTTGGAATCTACTAAAATTTGATTGATTGTTTGGTGTTTAACACCAACTTTAGCAGTATTTCAGCTATATCATGCTAAAATTTGAATTTTAAATTGTTTAACATGTGTTCTGACTTTTTATTTAAAATGTAGAAGTTAAATTAAAAACCAGGTGAGGGATAACATTATATATACAGTCAAACTTGTATTAAGAGGTCACTTTTGGGACAATGAAAAAATGGCCTTATAAGACAGGTGACCTCTTAAAAGAGGTCCAATTCATATGAAATGTTCTATGACAGGACAAGAAAAGGATGACCTTTTAACACAGAGGACTGCTTAATAGAGGTTACCACATGGACAGGTTCGCCTTTATATTTATCATTGTTGTGTATTTAATACAAGTGAATTCTTTTTTTTAGCCACATTTCAAAGAATGTAAGTTCCAAGCACTTCCTTGTAGTCAATGTGGAAACTTAATAGCATCCTCCAAACTCTCGGATCACATGAAAAACGATTGTCCAATGAGAATGGTGAAATGTAAACATTGTGGTGTAGATATTATTCACCAAGACTTAGAGGTTAGTGTTATTGAGGTTATACACTTAGAGGTTATTGTCAAGGGTCATACACTGACACTTATTATTTATTGTCAGAGGTCGTATACCTAGACTTTGACACAGATTAACCTGATGTTTTAATTAGAACTTTGTCATTGAATAATAAAAAATATGAAATAATTATTGTAATAAATGTACAAAAAATTGAATAATTCACACTTTCTGAGTTACTATAGGATTAAACACTGTTTTTTAGGAAATTATCTATGTATAAACTCCGGCAGCTCACTCACAAACTGAATTTAAAGTTTGTGAGTGAGCTGCCGGAGTTTATACATACATAATTTCGACGCTAAATACTAATAATTCTTGGTGGATTATTGTTTCATATTCCTATGCCGTAATGCTACAAAAAAAAGTAGTCCGGCAAATGGAAATATTGATTTATAAATTCCTTTCGAATGACGTAGAATAAGTGACGATATCCAATCGGATTACGAGTTATTGATAAATTCTAGTAAGAATAGAATTATATGTACATGTATGTGGTACACACAGTCGTTTGTAGTGTATGTTTTGTGAGGAATTTATTTCAGGCGATTTTCAATTCCGATGAAAATGTCATGTTTAAATAATCAAGAATTATTTTTAAAAATACTCTATATGGTAAACTGATAACAATGAAGTTTGGCCGAATTCATATTATTTAATTTTATTTTTTAGACACATCAGAATGAATGCCCGAAGTGGCCCGTTAAATGCGAATCTTGTGGGAAAAAGAAAATTCTAAGAGAAAAGGTATGTAGAGTTTTTGTGATGTCTCAAGTCTTCTAAAATAACCAATGAATTTTGCACAGAAAATATTGACATATTATTTAATGGTAGGTATTGTGTGTATGGTAGTTTTATTTATTTTTACCTATGCAATTCGTGCTTGCCACCACTACAAGTAGTGGGTTTGATTTGTGTCCATAACGACACATACTTGATTTGAAATTTGTCAGTGACTTGAAACAAGTCTATAGTTTTCTCTGGTTTCTTCCACCCATACAATTCACAGATATGATATAACCAACATTTACTAAAGATTTATTATTCATGAGAAGTGATAAGCTTAATGGGCGAATATGAAATTCAAATTCAAATTCTTGTATTGAAATTTTATCAAAAAATAAGATCATCTTCAAACAACACATATAAGAAAAATAAAACATAGACACATAATACTGAAAGAAGTTACATACTGACAGAGAAGTTTCTCACATTACGACTGTTTACTAGGAAAATAATATGAAATATTAAGCATGCTGGGAATGGATTTTTATTCAATGAATATCGGTACCAATTATTGTGGTTTACATTGGTACCATCAAACTACAAAATTTAGTATTTTCCACCATGAAATGCATATGCAACTAGCATAGAGTTAATTATCAAGTATCAAAACCACAAATTCAAAATCAACAGAAATCTCATCCATGAAAACTGATATCAAATCACGAATTCAAATGACAACGGAAATCTCATTTTGCGCCTATCCATGAAAATTGAAATTGAAAAAACAGTATCGCAAAAACAGTTTTATATTGAATATTTCTCTAATATTTTAAACATAACATTTACTGACATAGTCATACTATAGTGCGGAATACGAAATAAAATTTATTCACGTTAGACATACTTTTGAAATAAAGAATTGTGTATTTATTGCTACTTCAATACAGAGAAACCTGTTTAAACCGAACCCTAGATAAAACGTAATCCTGTGTAAGCCGAACTTTAAAGAAAGTTACAGTGTAGGTTCTCCTTCTTGATTTAACATGTGAATACCGTATATCTGTTTATTGCGAACACAAAAGTTGGTCCGAAGGAGGTTTGATTTAGACAAGTTTCACTGTATAATATTTTGATTTCATTAGATGCCACAGCATATTGAAAAAGAATGTGCCAACCAGAAATTACAGTGTCCAGTAGCGGGCTGTGAAAAGGTATGTAAATAACCGTTAGAGAATACCGAAGGAGTAATAAAAAAAGGACAATCCAGAGAAACATAGGCTACACAAGACAAAGAAAAACAAAACAAAAACACAACACAATATGTGTTGGACACCACTATGTGCAAACAAACACAAATAATGTACTGGAAGTAAAGATGAACCGAACATTGTTTTTATGCGGAGATCTTAACACGTCTTTGCATTAAAATCCTTACAGCGTGAGTGAGTGTGTTGTTAAAAGTGAAGCGATCAAATTATCAGCTATATCATGACGAGAACAAGCTACGTTTCGAAGAAATGATGACGATGTATGTTTTGTACTAGATCAACATGCTGAATTGGATTATTATAGTGCTAGCTCACTGAAACAGCACTCTGTGAGAAACATGTCACCACACTTGGACCCAAAAATCCTGACTTCAAGCCAACCAGTCTAAACTTACAGCTTAATGCTATATGCTTATTTGAGAAGCAGCAAATACCAATTGTTAGTCTTTAGTTTGAGGTTACTTGTGGATTGAATCCACGATCTGCCACACTGGAGGCGAGCACGCTAGCCATTACCATTACACCACTGATGAATTTCTTTATCCTGGCCTTGTAGAAAGTAGTGCCATAGTATCCTGGAAAAAAACACTGGAGAATTAAACAAAATTAATTGAAATTCAAAATTGAGTTATAATATGTCTTTTATTAAGTAATAAATATGCATAATTGTTTCAGAATATTACCAAGGTAAAAATATTATTTTCAATTTCCTTTTTTAACTTTTTTTTGCATTCACTTTCAACAAAATGAAACTAAGAATATTCAAATTTAAATGGATTTAATGCTTGTATCGCTATCAATGCTTGAAAAGTTGACCTCACTCACTCAGTCAGACACTCGCTTATCTTTATATATAACATTATACATTGACAACTGCACGATCTCCATTGTGTTTTAGAAAAGGGACGCAACTCCTAAACATCAAACGGTCATTAACATGAGAATGAATGCGGGCATTATCATGTTAATGACTGGTGGATTTTTTTTAACGCAGATTAATGCATGACACATGACCATGTCGTACACCAATGAAAAAGTCAAATTTAGAACTGATATGAAATAATATATAAATACTTTAGACTTTTTAAGATATTTAATTCATATGGTCAAAGAGAGAGAGAGATTTAAATAATTTCCCCCGAAATCGCTAGTCACAGTTTTAGACCTGAACTTGGCTGTGATTGTCCTTAGGTGATATCCTTTCAAAAATATATCTGACAGCCCTGCCATCCATACAAGATGGCTCTTACTAATTTATGATTTTATCTAAATGGCAAAAATTTCTACATGAATCAATCTAATTAAAATTGCATCTCCTCACTTATTTTCGTCTTTTTTTTATTGTCGCTATGTGAGAGAACTAAAAACATCACATATGTAGTCATGTTCAGAAGACCTTTACTTGCCCAATTATATTGCATCTGTGCAAGTGAAAGTAAATTTAAACTTATTATACCCCCCACAACGAAGTTGTAGGGGGGTATACTGGTTTCACCATGTCTGTCCGTCTGTCTGTAGACAAATCCTATGTCGTATGATAACTTGAGTTGTGTTTCTTAGAATCTTTTAAAATTTTATCAGCTGCTTACTGGTGAAGAGAGGAGGATCCCTTACTTTTTTCACGATTTTCACTTTTGCCACTCCAGAGTTATTGGACTTGATATGATGGAAAATAGGATTTTTACCCTATGTCATATGATAACTTGAGTAGTGTTTCTCAGAATGTTTTGAAATTTTATCAGCAGCTTACCGGTGAAGAGAGGAGGATCCCTTTCATTTTTGACGATTTTCACTTTTGCCGTTCCAGAGTTATTGGACTTGATATGATGGAAAATAGGATTTTTACCCTATGTTGTATGATAACTTGAGTAGTGTTTCTCAGAATGTTTTGAAATTTTATCAGCAGCTTACCGGAGAAGAGAGGAGGGTCCCTTTCATTTTTGGTCGGAACAATCAGTAATGTTTTGGTTATGGAAATAGGTTAGACAGATGTGGGGAGTGGGGGGTATATCTTAGTGAGCTGTGCTCACAGTAATACTAGTTTTGGGACTATAAATACAGATACATAGGTGGCAAATGCTAGCTCAGTCAAACAGGTGAATGGAGTATACAGTCAAATTAGCAATGTTCAGAAACATTGTATTCATATGTTGAAGAACTACATAAAAAATATTATGTAAAATGTACATATTTTATGTATATTAAACAAAAATGTGTGTTTTACACATGTTTACAAATGTACATTTATGACATGTACGTAAAGTGTATGTCAATCATGAGTTTTGCATACATTTTTACCGAGGTACATATTTCATATATTTTTTTCCACGGTACATATTATATCATTTTTTACCAATAAACATATAATGTACAGTCCTACTTTTGCTGGATACCATCAAGATCACACAGATCAAGTGACCGTTATTTAACTACCAGTATGCTTCTCATGCAAAGGCTTACCATTTCTTTTCACATTGTCAATCTCCAATGTGTTGCTATTAAATGAATGTAACTCTATCACTACTAATTCTATCTCTATCTGTTGTGAAGACAAATTCATATTATTTTAATTAAATTTTATTTTGACATTTTTCAACTTTCGATATAAATTTTTTTTAAATTGTACCAAAAACAAGAAACAAAGACAAAATTATTAAATGTAATACTCATAGGTACAGTAAAACCTGTGTAAACCGGCCACCATTGGGACCACGTTTCATGGCCGGTATTGATAGTGGGCCGGTTTATTCAGTGTCTACTCTCTGACTACCGTATAAGTGGTTTTTTCACGGGAGCCAAATTTCACGATTTTCTTCCAAATTGGTTGATTTTTTTTAGCGTTACTTAATTTTTGCGATCCCGAGTTTTAACCAAAATCTAATTTTAGCGGATAGACCATTATATTAGAATTACATTCAGATTGTCTGAATTGCTTAACTAACAATTCAAAATAGGAATTGTTTTAAATAATTGAGTATCGTAATTTCTTATGCATAATGCACAGGTTTTTGTCCAGATTCTTTATTTTGCAGGAGGGTGCACATTTACTACTGTCTAATATTTTCGTATTTCTTTACTTGTTTGGACACTATTCCACAAAATCATTAAATGCGTATAATACTTTTTAATTATTCAGAGAATTACATTTATTGCAATACTCTCTAGTGGAGTTGTGTTTTGAACCAGTAAACGTTGATACGAAAATAAACTAAAAAAAAGTGTGACTATCTAACCGTGCGTAAAATAATCAATAATGCTGTTGATAAGATTGAATGTGTGTATGTATGAAAGGTGTCATAATTACTTAGTGTATAATTAGACTGCCAGACTGTGTTTACTCAAGCTTTTAATGATTGAAATAAAAAGAAAATAGGAATCAAATGTATTTGTCATTTTTTATGTCAAGTCTCGAAGTTTAATTACTCCCAGCTGTGAAGACTATAAAGTATAATCCGATTAACAATAAATTATCTCAAGTTATGATTGTATGGCTTGGATGCTAGTTCATCACTTAAATAATAAGGCATTGTTTGTTGTTCATTTATGATCATTGTCAACATATGCATTGTTTTCGGGAAGGATTCCCCCATGCCCATGTTGTATATTTTAAAAGCGTCCCGGCGAAAAAAACCACTTATAAGTTATACGGGGTATTTCATCTTGATTAAGCTTTCGCTTTTTATGTGTTGATTCCATGTTTGTTTAACATTTAATGAACATTTAAACATTAACCACATGAGTTACCAGTGATCACTAATTACAGGTGTGCTAATATACACACTTCGATAAACACTTTCAATACGTTTCCCCTTACTACTGATCGATATTCACATATATGTAAACACACGCTTGATTGATCTGATCATGACCGGTTTACGGAGATAAATGATAACAGTAATTAGTGTATTGGGACCGCAAGTCAAGGCCGGATTTCGGAATGTGCAGTGTCCGGTTTATTCAATGATTTTTAACAAAGATTATTAGGGAAAAAACTGGGGACTTGAAATTTAGATCGGAATGGACAGTATTCCGGTTTACTCAGGGTCCGGTTTCATCAGGTTTCACTGTATTATATGAAATGAAGAGCATTTTTTTTTTTTTTTTTTTATTAGTCCACAAGTAGCACAGCTGGGCAGACTATAGTATACATCCTCTCCATCTGTAAACCTGGAAACGATAAATGTCTCTGATATCTCTAAATCAAACTTGACCTGTATTTTTTCTGTCTTCAGCTACAGTACAGTCCGAGACATAGCGTTATAAATCACTGTGATAGACGTATCACTCTTCTTAATGATACTGATATATCCTTTTGCTCTGTTTAATCTATTTACTTACTTTCTTGTGCATTTTGGGTGAAAGCAAGTAAAACTCTAAATGCAAAAGAAATTTTGAAGATACATTAAATAGAACAAAAGATATATGAGTATCACTAAGATGAGTGATCTGTCTATCATAGTGATTTATCATGGTATGTCTCTGACTGAACTGTAGTTCTAAAAATTCAAGTCGTTATAAATATATAGAACTATATGGAGATTTGACACGGTTGATTGATCAGACCATTGTTGAAGGAGTTATTGCCCTTTGTGACTTAGAATTTTTATTTTTTAGATGGAAACTTTTAGATATTTCCCAAAAGATTAAAGACATTTTTTTGGCATCAAAAATCACCTTTTATTAATTAGTCATTCAATTGTTTTTTTTAATTGCAGATCGACAGAAGTAAATTTAACTCTCACGTAGAGCAAAAGCCAGGCATCCACATTGTATATGCCATGGATGGTGTATACCAGCTTATGGAGAGAATGAACGAGCTTCTGTCTCGCATTGAAAATCTTGAAATGGGAAATAATGTCGGAGGAATCGCTGAACTTAGAGCTAAAGTTCAAGAACAGGAGCAATCTATACGTACAATCCTTGGTTCTGGTTCAGCAGGGGGCACTGATATAATACAGAAATGTCAGGCGCTGGAAATAAAGACCAGCACTTATGAAGGAATTGTAACAACACTTCACAGAGAGATAGAGAGGTGTATTACTGCCATAGATAATATGGACAGACAACGACAACAGGGACAAGATCAAATTGGAGGTGACGCAGAAAGAATAAAGCAACTCGAAGCCAAATTACATATGAAGGAGGTCATCATAGCAGAACATGCATTGAAAATATCTAATCTGGAAAATACTGTGTATGACGGAAACCTGATGTGGAGGATACCAGAGTGGAATAAAAAGCGCAGGGAAGCAGTCAGCGGTCAGTGTACCAGTATCTATTCAACGGCTTTCTACACGTCCCGTTCTGGATACAAGATGTGCGTGAGGTTATATCCTAATGGTGACGGCATGGGAAAGGGAACACACGTTTCAATCTTCTTCGTAATTATGAGAGGAAACTATGACGCATTACTTGGTTGGCCTTTTGGGCACAGAGTTATTTTTAGAATGATAGATCAAGGACAAGGCGGTAATCATTTGATCGACTCGTTTAGACCTGATCCTTCTAGCACGTCCTTCAAAAGACCAAGTTCTGAAATGAATATTGCTAGTGGATGTCCGTTATTTATGCCACTGTCAAAATTAGATGATGCAAGTGTTTCTTATGTAAAGGACGATGTTATGTTCGTCAACGTTTGTTTAGATATAGCTGAGACAAGACGATCGGGAACTGACGCTGGAACTGATCGTAGTTTAAGAAGCAAGTAATCATAACTTTTTAGCTCACCTGGCCTTATCATCACTTTTCGTCCGTCGTCTGTCGTCCGTCGTCCGTCCGTCAACATTTCACATTTTAATCTTCTCCTCAGAAATCACTGGACCATTTGCAACCAAACTTTGGTGGAATGGTCCTTGGATGGCCCCCTTTCAAAATTGTGTCCGGTGATCCCGACTTCTAACCAAGATGGCCACCAAGCTAAAAATAGAAAAAAAGGGGGATGAAATTTTAATTGTCCATTGCTGCTTTAGTGTAAGTCAAAATGAGCTCAAATTTTAACTGCAGCTACATGGCAAGGAGTAGTTTAACAATATATTCCGGGTTTTTCTGTGAAATTTTCTTTCAGCCGATATATACCGATTATGCAAATTAGGCATATTTTGATAAAAGATCACATTTAAATCTTCTCCTCTGAAACGGCTGAACCAAATTAAACCAAACCTGGCAGGGATGGTCCCTGGGTGGGTCCCTTTCAAAATTGTGTCCGACAGCCCCGCCCTCCATTCAAGATGGCCACTGTTACTAAAAATAGAAATTTCTTCAAATGGCCAAAACTGCTCTATTTTAAGCCAGAATGTGCCCAAATTTGAACTGTGTAAGCATAATGATGAGCTTTTTAGCATATATTACAGGATTTTTTATGAACTTTGAACTTTTGCCGATTATGCAAATTAGAAAAAAGGGGGGATGAAATTTTTGAAAAATCTTCTCCTCGGAAACTACTGAGCCAATATCAACCAAATTTTGCTGAAATGATTCTTGGATGGCCCCCTTCCAAAATTGTGTCCGTTGATCCCGACTTCCAACCAAGATGGCCGCCAAGCTAAAAATAGAAAAAAGGGGGTATGAAATTTTAATTGTCCATTGCTGCTTTAGTGTAAGTCAAAATGAGCTCAAATTTTAACTGCAGCTACATGGCAAGGAGTAGTTTAACATATATTCCGGGTTTTTCTGTGAAATTTTTCTTTCAGCCGATATATACCGATTATGCAAATTAGGCATATTTTGATAAAAGATCACATTTAAATCTTCTCCTCTGAAACGGCTGAACCAAATTAAACCAAACCTGGCAGGGATGGTCCCTGGGTGGGTCCCTTTCAAAATTGTGTCCGACAGCCCCGCCCTCCATTCAAGATGGCCACTGTTACTAAAAATAGAAATTTCTTCAAATGGCCAAAACTGCTCTATTTTAAGCCAGAATGTGCCCAAATTTGAACTGTATAAGCATAATGATGAGCTTTTTAACATGTTTTACAGGATTTTTTATGAACTTTGAACTTTTGCCGATTTTGACCGATTATGCAAATCAGAAAAAAGGGGGGATGAAATTTTAAAAAATCTTCTCCTCTGAAACTACTGAGCCAATCTCAACCAAACTTTGCTGAAATGATTCTTGGATGGCCCCCTTCCAAAATTGTGTCCGGTGATCCCGACTTCCAACCAAGATGGCCGCCAAGCTCAAAATAGAAAAAAGTGGGGATGAAATTTTAATTGTCCATTGCTACATGGCAAGAAGTAGTTTAGCATATATTCCGGGTTTCTTTCAGCCGATATATACCGATTATGCAAATTAGGCATATTTTGATAAAAGATCGCATTTAAATCTTCTCCTCTGAAACCGCTGAACCAAATTAAACCAAACCTGGCAGGGATGGTCCCTGGGTGGTTCCCCTTCAAAATTGTGTCCGACAGCCTCGCCCTATATTCAAGATGGCTGCTGTTACTAAAAATAGAAATTTGTTCAATTGTTCATTGCTGCTTTAGTATAAGTCAAAATGAGGTCAAATTTGAACTGCAGCTACATGGCCAGGAGTTGTTTAGCATATGTTTGGTTTTTTTTTTTTTTTTTTTTCTTTCAGCCGATTTATACCGATTATTCAAATTAGGCATATTTTGATAAAAGATCACATTTAAATCTTCTCCTCTGAAACCGCTGAACCAAATTTGTGTCTGGTGGTCCCGCCCTCTGACCAAGATGGCTGCACAGCTGTACTTAGTTTAACATAGGACCCTATGGGAAATTCACATAAAAACCATCTTGTCTGGAACCAATAGCTCAATTAAAACCAAACTTTGATAGAATAGTCATTGGATGGTCCTCTTCCAAAATGGTGTCCGGCAGTTGCGCTCTCCCGCCAAGATGGCCGCCACAGTGCAGTTGCGTTGTTATTGAAAGCAGCTTTGATCCAGGTGAGCGATTACAGGCTCCTGGGAGCCTCTGGTTACAGCGTCTTTTTAAACGGTGAAAAAAAAGATTGTTAAGAGCTATAGTTCTGAAGCTAGATTGCAAAATAAATGTATTTAATTTGATTTCTAACACTAATTTTGATTGTATTGTAATAATTCTTTGCTTCTTGTATTATAAGAAAAGCATATGTGAGTAAATTGTAATGTGTACATTATTATAACAATGAAATAATATTTTTTCAATAATTTATCATGTCCCTTTTTGCTACTTCTGCTTTTTATGTGCTTTGATTTTCGTCAGTTGCAGTTTACATGTCTATGTACGTATATTGTTTTTAATTTGCATATTCTTAAAAAGACAATACTAGTATTATATCCTATTGATTGAAAAAAATAGATATCACTATATTGCATATTTTTAGATCACCTGATCCCAAGGATCATGTGGACTATTGCCATCGCTTACTATGTTTGTTGTCCAGCATCATCGTTATTGTCATTTAATAGGTTCATGATAACACTTATCCAAGAATGTGTTCAATTTGCAATTTTGATAAAAGAAAAAAAAACATAAATTAATCTTAAATGAATGAAAAATGTAGAAATTTAACAGCACTTGAACTTCCCTTATGACGAAAAAGAAAGTGAAGTCAACCTCCACAAGGCGACTTCTTTGCCCTCAAACGTGAGCCGTTATAATAAAAAAAAATCTTACATGGAGATACTTGTACAACACTAAAAGAAATAAATATTAAATGGTTTGTGCAGCATTGTCATTTGTCAAATTTACCTTGGGACAGAATGGTGATAATTTGTTTATGAAATCTGTACAGTCTTCGTACTAACCCACATGCCCGAAGTCCTGGACAAGTAAATCTGGATTCGGACAAGTGACAATTATAAAAGAATTTTTTTGAATAAATTGAAACCTTTTCTAAATTTTGCTTTCGGGCAAGTAGGTGAAAAAATTTGAGGCAAAGACTGTCTATAATGTTTGGTTTATTTGCTATGCAGTTGGATTATTGTATAATTCAAAGAGGGCATGATCAAAGTTAGGAACTGTCACAGTTTTTATATTTATAATTTGTATTTTTAAGATTCCGTAAAAAAAAACCATGGCCACCATGGGCAATTTTTGTTTCCAATTGGTTGAATTTTTTTCAAATCTTCGAAAATACATATCTGAAAGATTTGTTACGTAGAACAAAAATTAGATATGAATTCATATACATAGACTCCTCATTTCAACTTTTTGTGATGAAAAACGTTGTGGCAATGGTCAATTCTTGTCTTAGAAACTACAAGCTTGTTTAAACCCAATCAGGAAATGATTAACCTAGTGAACAATTCAGGTACAGATGAACCTCAAGTTGTATTTTCTCTGACTCGAGCTCAAACTAATTTTAAGCACATTTTATTGCTGTTAACAACAAATGGATAAGACATTAAAGACAATAAAATATGTTTAAACTCAATTTGAGCTCGAGTCAGAGGTCCCTCTGGGGCTGAATTGTTCAAACTCTAATATAACCATCATCCCTGTATACTAACATTGAAATTTTGATAATACATTTGTAAGTGTAAACTGAAATTTCAAAATTATTTGTATTTATGAACATATATGTAAATCAGAAATCATACCAGATGTTGAATTTTTTTTCAATTACCGGTAATTAGTTAGTTTTGTTTGTCTTGTATGTTTTTTTTTAATTTCATTTTTAGCTTGTGTGGAACAAAGGTAATTGTCATCACTTTAAGTCTGTTGTCAGCATTCATCTTCAATCTGTAAGCTTTGAACATTTCAATCTTGTTCTCCAAAAGAGTGTGAGAAAATTGAACAAAGTTTGGTAGTTATCTCCCTTGCTTGGTCCTTTAAGAAGTTTGAAAAAAAAATATCAAGATGGTCACCACTGCTGGGAATAGTTTAACGGAGGTCCTATTAGAGAATGTTAACAAAAAAAAATTTCTCAGAAAATTGATCGATTGATTGGTGTTTAATACCAACTTTAACAATCTCTCCGAAAATGCTGAACAGATGGTACTAAACTGCAAGAGTGATAGCTAGTTTTTCCTTGAAAAAATGTGTATTTTTTTTACTGTTGATTGGAAAAAAAGATGGCTGCCACCATTGAATAAAGTTAATTTAGGACCCTATGGGAAAATGTTAAAAAGTTTGCATATACTGTAGAGTTTATGTAGCCCAATCTGTTCATATGAGTAATCATTGCTCATCTCTTTATAGGTCTTAATATTCTACTTTAGATAAGATATCAGAAATCATTACAATTGTTGGCTTGAGACTAAATATGACTACCATTGTAAATTAAGAGTATAAGGTTATGCTTTGAAACCAAAGTGGCTTTTTATTGCCCTCATACCCCCACCTCCCTTCCAGTCCACTCTTAAAATATTCTTCCCCCATTTGTGAGCCACTCAGCACTCACTCCAACACCTCTCTTCAAGAACATAATTTGATTTTGTTTGACAGTTGGGGGAGGGGTATTTCTGTTATCTTATTATCAGTCTGTTATAATATTGATAATTATGGGAGCAGTATAGGCCTAGGTGCACCATTTGTGTATATGTATAATTGATATTAAATCAGTATAATAAAGCTCTAAATATTGAAACTAATTTATATATTATTTTTTGATTATATTAAAGATCAGAGGTATGGGTTCTTTATGTGTAGTAGAAGGGGGCATCATGATCGTATGGTAGTTGGATTTACAACTACCTGTGCAATCAGTGCCTGTCACTAAAATAGCATTACAAGTTCGAATCTTGCTCATGGTTAGGTGTACTCAATACAACATTATGTGATAAAGTTTGTCAGTGATTTGCGGCAGGTTGATGGTTCTCTCCGGGTACTCCGGTTTCCTGCACCAATAAAGCTGACCGCCATGATATAACTGAAATATTGTTAAATGTAGCGTTAAACACCATAAACCAAATCTGTCATCTGTACATGCACATTGCAATAAATAATGACAGTCTCCATCCACACCATTTATGACGATATACAAATGAAATTTTGTTGAACATAAATTTTTATTGATTGGATTGGCTTAGTTTTATGATGCTTAGCGCCACTTTCAACAATAATTGTAGAGGTCAGTGGAGGAGACTGGAGAAAACCATGGACCTGCCGCAAGTCGCTGGCAAACTTTATCACATAATGTTATTATATATCGAGTACACAACGTTAGTGGTGATAGGCACTGATTGCATATAGGTAGTTATAAATCCAACTGCCATACGACCAAGATGGCCCCTTTATTCATTGAAAATATTGCATGTGATGATGACAAAATATTTAATGAGACATGTTCCTGTCAATGCTTTTAGTTTTTGATGTATTAATGTGAAATAATCCCAACTTTCAACATTTTAGATTTTTGTATCCGATCATGAGTTATCTCTCTTTGAACATCTACTTAAGCAATAAAACGAAAAATAAAAAATTCCACAATTCCATAAAATCGGAACAGTTCCAAAATCCAATAGAAAAATCGTAAAAAGAGGCAAAATTGATACGTCTAACACATGCATACATGATCACTCACTTTCCTGGCTGGGTACAGGCACCTCAACAAAAAGTGGTGGGTTTAAACTAGTTTTATGTGCCCAAATTTAAGCATCCTTTCTTAATGAAATGATGTGGTCATGCAAGTGCTTTCTGTGAGTAAATACCAACCCTCACATATATTACTGTAGGAACAGTGTTGTTATAAAGAACACTATAATCTTGATCATTATACATGATACATTTGTATATTTAATCTTCATGACACAGAATACGTCATATGTATAATATAAGTTCTATTAAAGAGAGCAAGTCCGTTATTTTTTTTTCAACTTCCTAAGGGGCTTTAAGAAGAGTTTGAAGAAACCAAGGGGATAATCATAATCCGTAAATAGAAGACCAAAAGAAAAAGGACAAAAGGATAAACAATGATCTACAAAACATTACACATAAAACTAAAGATTGAGTAACACTAACCCCACTAACAACAGGGGGTGACAAGACGCAGTTAGTAACTTTCTTCACATAACATTGAATTTCGACCCAACAAAGGGAACACTTGATTGTGTTCATCCAGCCATAAATTAAGTACAACAATGTAGATATCCCTACATTGAGTTGCTGCCGTCGTGATCGTATAGAAGTTGGATTTACAACTACATGTGCAATCAGTGCCTATCACCATCGAAGTTGTGAGTTCAAATCGCGTTCATGGCGAGGTGTACTAAATACAGTATTATGTGATAAAGTTTGTCAATGACTTGCGACAGGTCGATGCTTTTCTCCGTGTACTTCAGTTTCCTGCACCAATAAAACTGACTGCCACGATACAACTGAAATATTGTTGAAAATGACGTTAAAACACCATCAAACAAACAAAAAACATATGAGATGGAAAAAAAGGGGGGTGGGGCAATTCCAACATTATTTTATTTCTCAGAATTGTTTGAAGACAACCAATTGGTATTCATAAGTGTAAATCAAAGGACAGAAAGGTGATAAAAGAGACAAATAATAATACTCAAAACACTGCCCAGAAAAACAAAAGATTGAATAAGATGAACCCCACTAAAAGCTGGGGGATGAACTCGGGTGGTCTTGTATGATAAGCAATACCTGCTCCACTAGTGTGAACCATCATGTTAGTGTTAAATCACAGGAATATCACCTGATATGAATATCTTGTTGGAGACCATTATATGTACAAAAATGTAAACGAAGATAAATGAAATAAATAAAATTTGACCCCCTACAAGAAAATGGTAGTACATACGAACCGAACATCGGTTTACGAGAAAATGAAACTAAAACGTAAAGGTATGTAATAGAACTAAATGATCAATTTGAACCCCATGAAAATACAGGGTTGACAAATGTGCTTCGGGCGGGTAAGCAGTTCTTGTTCCACTTGTGTCACAGGTGTTGTGTTAAAAATCCGTTGATAGATAATATTAGGTGACAAGTCATGGACGAGGAAAGATGGAATAACCTTCATCAGGTATACACAAAGACAAAAGATTAGATTGGAAGCCAAATAATTGTCTGGGAGCAGTAAGGCAAAAGGCCAAAGTAGGATTGCCAAAATCGGCTGAGATCACATATGCTTGAGTGAAGATTACCTTAGTTTTGATAATAATTACAATGTTTGAAGATGCTAAAGGGGCAACCAGAAGTCGTAAATAGAAGAACAGACAATAAAATGGCAAAAAGAAAAAGGACGTATAATGATCGTCAAAACATATCTAGATCTCAGATAACTAAAAATCCAGCAATAAAATTCGGGACTGAACTGAGGTGCTCCAGAAGTGAAAACAGCTCCTGCTCCACATGTGGCGTCCGTCTTGTTACTATCGTTACAACCTTATGATAAATCATGAATTGAGGATCCCGGAAAGAACCGGATTGTTATTACGACAAATGAAACGTATTCGTGGTCATTTGTGAAATAGATACTCCGTGATGGTTAACCAAGTCATGATTTTCGAAGTGATGCCCTCAACTTGGCCATCAGGAACCCTTGGTTCAGTAGCTTCCCTGTTGGTAGCAGCAATTCTCTATCAAGGAAATCAGGAACTGTACATTTAATAATACATATATCTAATAAACCGTGTAGGCGCCGAAACACTGATAATCAACAAGTAGAGCTATCGAGCCAGTGCATAAGTAATAAACACGTAGAGTCTGATAATCAACAAGTAGAGCTATCGAGCCAGTGCATAAGTAATAAACACGTAGAGTCTGATAATCAACAAGTAGAGCTATCGAGCCAGTGCATAAGTAATAAACACGTAGAGTCTGATAATCAACAAGTAGAGCTATCGAGCCAGTGTATAAGTAATAAACACGTAGAGTCTGATAATCAACAAGTAGAGCTATCGAGCCAGTGTATAAGTAATAAACACGTAGAGTCTGATAATCAACAAGTAGAGCTATCGAGCCAGTGTATAAGTAATAAACACGTAGAGTCTGATAATCAACAAGTAGAGCTATCGAGCCAGTGTATAAGTAATAAACACGTAGAGTCTGATAATCAACAAGTAGAGCTATCGAGCCAGTGCATAAGTAATAAACACGTAGAGTCTGATAATCAACAAGTAGAGCTATCGAGTCAGTGTATAAGTAATAAACACGTAGAGTCTGATAATCAACAAGTATATCTATCGAGTCAGTGTATAAGTAATAAACACGTAGAGTCTGATAATCAACAAGTAGAGCTATCGAGCCAGTGCATAAGTAATAAACACGTAGAGTCTGATAATCAACAAGTAGAGCTATCGAGCCAGTGTATAAGTAATAAACACGTAGAGTCTGATAATCAACAAGTAGAGCTATCGAGCCAGTGTATAAGTAATAAACACGTAGAGTCTGATAATCAACAAGTAGAGCTATCGAGCCAGTGTATAAGTAATAAACACGTAGAGTCTGATAATCAACAAGTAGAGCTATCGAGCCAGTGTATAAGTAATAAACACGTAGAGTCTGATAATCAACAAGTAGAGCTATCGAGCCAGTGTATAAGTAATAAACACGTAGAGTCTGATAATCAACAAGTAGAGCTATCGAGCCAGTGCATAAGTAATAAACACGTAGAGTCTGATAATCAACAAGTAGAGCTATCGAGCCAGTGCATAAGTAATAAACGCGTAGAGTCTGATAATCGACAAGTAGAGCTATCGAGCCAGTGCATAAGTAATAAACGCGTAGAGTCTGATAATCGACAAGTAGAGCTATCGAGCCAGTGCATAAGTAATAAACACGTAGAGTCTGATAATCAACAAATAGAGCTATCGAGCCAGTGCATAAGTAATAAACACGTAGAGTCTGATAATCGACAAGTAGAGCTATCGAGCCAGTGCATAAGTAATAAACGCGTAGAGTCTGATAATCGACAAGTAGAGCTATCGAGCCAGTGCATAAGTAATAAACGCGTAGAGTCTGATAATCGACAAGTATAGCTATCGAGCCAGTGCATAAGTAATAAACACGTAGAGTCTGATAATCAACAAGTAGAGCTATCGAGCCAGTGCATAAGTAATAAACACGTAGAGTCTGATAATCAACAAGTAGATCTATCGAGCCAGTACATAAGTAATAAACACGTAGAGTCTGATAATCAACAAGTAGAGCTATCGAGCCAGTGCATAAGTAATAAACGCGTAGAGTCTGATAATCAACAAGTAGAGCTATCGAGCCAGTGTATAAGTAATAAACACGTAGAGTCTGATAATCAACAAATAGAGCTATCGAGCCAGTGCATAAGTAATAAACACGTAGAGTCTGATAATCAACAAGTAGAGCTATCGAGCCAGTGCATAAGTAATAAACACGTAGAATCTGATAATCAACAAGTAGAGCTATCGAGTCAGTGCATAAGTAATAAACACGTAGAATCTGATAATCAACAAGTAGAGCTATCGAGCCAGTGCATAAGTAATAAACGCGTAGAGTCTGATAATCGACAAGTAGAGCTATCGAGCCAGTGCATAAGTAATAAACACGTAGAGTCTGATAATCAACAAATAGAGCTATCGAGCCAGTGCATAAGTAATAAACACGTAGAGTCTGATAATCAACAAGTAGAGCTATCGAGCCAGTGCATAAGTAATAAACACGTAGAGTCTGATAATCAACAAGTAGATCTATCGAGCCAGTACATAAGTAATAAACACGTAGAGTCTGATAATCGACAAGTAGAGCTATCGAGCCAGTGCATAAGTAATAAACACGTAGAGTCTGATAATCAACAAGTAGAACTATCGAGCCAGTGCATAAGTAATAAACGCGTAGAGTCTGATAATCGACAAGTAGAGCTATCGAGCCAGTGCATAAGTAATAAACGCGTAGAGTCTGATAATCGACAAGTAGAGCTATCGAGCCAGTGCATAAGTAATAAACACGTAGAGTCTGATAATCAACAAGTAGAGCTATCGAGCCAGTGCATAAGTAATAAACGCGTAGAGTCTGATAATCGACAAGTAGAGCTATCGAGCCAGTGCATAAGTAATAAACACGTAGAGTCTGATAATCAACAAGTAGAGCTATCGAGCCAGTGCATAAGTAATAAACACGTAGAGTCTGATAATCAACAAGTAGATCTATCGAGCCAGTACATAAGTAATAAACACGTAGAGTCTGATAATCAACAAGTAGAGCTATCGAGCCAGTGCATAAGTAATAAACACGTAGAGTCTGATAATCAACAAGTAGAGCTATCGAGCCAGTGTATAAGTAATAAACACGTAGAGTCTGATAATCAACAAGTAGAGCTATCGAGCCAGTGTATAAGTAATAAACACGTAGAGTCTGATAATCAACAAGTAGAGCTATCGAGCCAGTGCATAAGTAATAAACACGTAGAATCTGATAATCAACAAGTAGAGCTATCGAGTCAGTGTATAAGTAATAAACACGTAGAATCTGATAATCAACAAGTAGAGCTATCGAGTCAGTGCATAAGTAATAAACACGTAGAATCTGATAATCAACAAGTAGAGCTATCGAGCCAGTACATAAGTAATAAACACGTAGAGTCTGATAATCAACAAGTAGAGCTATCGAGCCAGTGCATAAGTAATAAACACGTAGAATCTGATAATCAACAAGTAGAGCTATCGAGCCAGTGCATAAGTAATAAACACGTAGAGTCTGATAATCAACAAGTATAGCTATCGAGCCATGTATAAGTAATAAACACGTACAGTCGGATAATCAACAAGTAGAGCTATCGAGCCAGTGCATAAGTAATAAACACCTAGAGTCTGATAATCAACAAGTAGAGCTATCGAGCCAGTGCATAGGTAATAAACACGTAGAGTCTGATAATCAACAAGTAGAGCTATCGAGCCAGTGCATAAGTAATAAACACGTAGAGTCTGATAATCAACAAGTAGAGCTATCGAGCCAGTGCATAAGTAATAAACACGTAGAGTCTGATAATCAACAAGTAGAGCTATCGAGCCAGTGTATAAGTAATAAACACGTAGAGTCTGATAATCAACAAGTAGAGCTATCGAGCCAGTGCATAAGTAATAAACACGTAGAGTCTGATAATCAACAAGTAGAGCTATCGAGCCAGTGCATAAGTAATAAACACGTAGAATCTGATAATCAACAAGTAGAGCTATCGAGTCAGTGTATAAGTAATAAACACGTAGAATCTGATAATCAACAAGTAGAGCTATCGAGTCAGTGCATAAGTAATAAACACGTAGAATCTGATAATCAACAAGTAGAGCTATCGAGCCAGTACATAAGTAATAAACACGTAGAGTCTGATAATCAACAAGTAGAGCTATCGAGCCAGTGCATAAGTAATAAACACGTAGAATCTGATAATCAACAAGTAGAGCTATCGAGCCAGTGCATAAGTAATAAACACGTAGAGTCTGATAATCAACAAGTATAGCTATCGAGCCAGGTATAAGTAATAAACACGTACAGTCGGATAATCAACAAGTAGAGCTATCGAGCCAGTGCATAAGTAATAAACACGTAGAGTCTGATAATCAACAAGTAGAGCTATCGAGCCAGTGCATAGGTAATAAACACGTAGAGTCTGATAATCAACAAGTAGAGCTATCGAGCCAGTGCATAAGTAATAAACACGTAGAGTCTGATAATCAACAAGTAGAGCTATCGAGCCAGTGCATAAGTAATAAACACGTAGAATCTGATAATCAACAAGTAGAGCTATCAAGCCAGTGCATAAGTAATAAACACGTAGAATCTGATAATCAACAAGTAGAGCTATCGAGCCAGTGCATAAGCACTAAACACGTAGAGTCTGATAATCAACAAGTAGAGCTATCGAGCCAGTGCATAGGTAATAAACACGTAGAGTCTGATAATCAACAAGTAGAGCTATCGAGCCAGTGTATAAGTAATAAACACGTAGAGTCTGATAATCAACAAGTAGAGCTATCGAGCCAGTGCATAAGCAATAAACACGTAGAGTCTGATAATAAACAAGTAGAGCTATCGAGCCAGTGCATAAGTAATAAACACGTAGGGTCTGATAATCAACAAGTAGAGCTATCGAGCCAGTGCATAAGTAATAAACACGTAGAGTCTGATAATCAACAAGTAGAGCTATCGAGCCAGTGCATAAGTAATAAACACGTAGAGTCTGATAATCAACAAGTAGAGCTATCGAGTCAGTGCATAAGTAATAACCACGTAGAGTCTGATAATAAACAAGTAGAGCTATCGAGCCAGTGCATAAGTAATAAACACGTAGAGTCTGATAATCAACAAGTAGATCTATCGAGCCAGTGCATAAGTAATAAGCACGTAGAGTCTGATAATCAACAAGTAGAGCTATCGAGCCAGTGCATAAGTAATAAACACGTAGAATCTGATAATCAACAAGTAGAGCTATCAAGCCAGTGCATAAGTAATAAACACGTAGAATCTGATAATCAACAAGTAGAGCTATCGAGCCAGTGCATAAGCACTAAACACGTAGAGTCTGATAATCAACAAGTAGAGCTATCGAGCCAGTGCATAGGTAATAAACACGTAGAGTCTGATAATCAACAAGTAGAGCTATCGAGCCAGTGTATAAGTAATAAACACGTAGAGTCTGATAATCAACAAGTAGAGCTATCGAGCCAGTGCATAAGCAATAAACACGTAGAGTCTGATAATAAACAAGTAGAGCTATCGAGCCAGTGCATAAGTAATAAACACGTAGGGTCTGATAATCAACAAGTAGAGCTATCGAGCCAGTGCATAAGTAATAAACACGTAGAGTCTGATAATCAACAAGTAGAGCTATCGAGCCAGTGCATAAGTAATAAACACGTAGAGTCTGATAATCAACAAGTAGAGCTATCGAGTCAGTGCATAAGTAATAACCACGTAGAGTCTGATAATAAACAAGTAGAGCTATCGAGCCAGTGCATAAGTAATAAACACGTAGAGTCTGATAATCAACAAGTAGATCTATCGAGCCAGTGCATAAGTAATAAGCACGTAGAGTCTGATAATCAACAAGTAGAGCTATCGAGCCATTGCATAAGTAATAAACACGTAGATATCTAATGTATTTAGAACGTGCGACGCTTTCTGGAATAACCTCTATCAGGTACGCTCAAAGTCAACAGATTGGAAAACAAATAATTCAAAAGTATTTGGGAGATAGAAAATCATTAATATGCCTGTAGTGCAAAGCAATCACAATTTAATACAAAAGTGGATTTCCATTTAAAATCCATTTTAGGACAAACACAGAGTTAGCAATTTATGTAAAATCCTATATTCCAATACAATTTGTTTCCCAGTAATAAAGAATTACTTGTCGTTTTGCCCATTAATACCGAAGTGCTTGATAGATTTAATATTTGATCTCCCAATACAAATGTATAATAGATACAACAAAAATCAAAACCATTACTGTTTAAACTTTGATCGATTAAAAAATACATTACAGTCGAACCTCGTTGTGCTTAAGTCGAATTAACCTAATAATTTATGTCGAATTATTCGAGCAATCAAGTTTTCACGGTAATCATCATGAACGGACCAAATTCTGATTTCGACATATCCCGAGTACGAGTTAAACGAGGGTACACTGTACAGAAAAAGAACTATATTCTTCCTACCATATATCCAAGGAAACAACTTATTCGAGATTCGACTGTATTTTACATTCATACTGTATATTCTTTTAGTTTCGAATATACTTTGTCATTCCATACGGGGAAAAAAGTTAGAATTATCCGTTCAGTGGTATGTGTTCTTTCAATTTATGTTTATATTTAGTGTTATCGGTAATTTGCCATGTATTATTATACACTGATTGACTGAGTATGAGAGTAATAGCACTTTTATTGTCCCCAAGGTACCAACTATTGTCCGAGGCAACGCCGAGGACAATAGTTGTTACAGAGGGGACAATAAAAGTGCTATTACCCGAATATCAAGTCTATAAGTGTTTTATTATACTGAACAACTGTACAAATCAAAATTCTAAATTGTAGGTCCTTTTTCATTTTGTCCTACGTGAAAACTCGTAAATCGGGGTGTAAAAACATATGATTTTGGAATCAAATCATCAATGTGCAAAATGACTATATTGATATTAAATATTTGTTTATTTTTGTTTTTTAAAATTATCCGGCGATCAACAAAAATCTTAGCATGCCGTACGTAACAAAAGAACGTAAGTTGATGTCATATTTCAAACGACCAAAAAGCGATGACATTACAAAATCGTTACATTTTGGGCATAGCAGAGATCTTATAAATGAGACGATAACTTCCTAATGTAAATAAATGTGAGATCTATAAATGAGTAGAGATCTTCCGAATGTAAATAAATGTGAGATCTATAAATGAGTAGAGATCTTCCGAATGTAAATACATGTGAGATCTATAAATGAGTAGAGATCTTCCGAACGTAAATAAATGTGTACTGACGTGATGCAATAAAGGAAGTTGTTTAAATGTTAGTTGATCGCTGAATTAAAAAAAAAAAACAACGATCGCACAAGTATCTATTATTTATATTTTATTGATACTTGTTAATCTAATTACAGAAATCTGCAACGATAATTGTTTTTTTAATGGAATTGCCTTAATTGTCAATTAAATGGATTAACCTCATTTATTTTCTTCAATAATTGTGTTTATATTTATTTTCAGTAGTAAAAATATAACACAATTATATTTTGTTTTATATTTTGTTTAGCTATTTTTTAACTCACCCGGCGTGCATGCGTGCGTGCGTGCGTGTCAAGCATGTGGATCGAACATTGTCAACAATGCCATTAGTGGATTATGATTGGTTGAAGTTTCAAAAACCTGCTCTGAAACCACATTGTGTGAATGTTCCTTAGATGATCGTCTCTTGATTTCTTTTTGGTGCGGAACTGAAATACAAGATGGTCGCTATCGTAGCGTTCCAAAGTAAGCAAATACTACAAAGGGGTCAATAAAAAAAAATCTTAAGAATCAGTAATAGAAATGCAAATATGAATAGTTATGTTGATGCACAGATTCAGACTTGCACAGATGTAAGCCAATAATATATGAAGTCTGGGCATAAGAGAGGTGCATATTTTTTACATAAACAAAACGAATTTATTTACGCATACTGGTGTCCAACACTATTTCCATATCAGATGATGTTCGTGTCGATTAACAGTAGCACCACGGGTGTCACAAGTGGAGAAGGAACTACTTGCCCTTCCGGAGCACCTGCGGTTACTCACGGTTTTTAGAGGGGCTCGTGCTGCTTCTTGTGACTGTTATGGTATCTTCACATTTTTCTTAATGTGGACGTCAATAGTGACATTGCAAAAACGAGAGTAAATCATTGTCATATATAGAATGAAGTTCAAATTTAGTCCCCACTGTCTATGGTTTCCTAGACCTTTCCGATCAATGTTAATAGTAGGCTGCAATGAGAAAGTTTCTAAAATGAGGAATGGAATTGCGAATTTACTATGCACGAAGCAGCATTTTGATTTGCAGATTCAACTCTGTACCAATCAATGTCCTAGGTCTATTTTATTCTTACTTTCATCTTATTGATCAGTGTCAACATATTAAATGTCTGTTGTTAGTGTTTTGCTTTGCTGTCATTATTTCATGTGTATATTTTGTAAGGAGATGACTTCATATAAGTTGGTATAACTTGCTGTCCAATCCTATTGTGTATGCACAATAAAATATGTTTAAGCTAAATTTGATTCAAGAAGCGTTTGAAGATACCAAAGGAGTAATCAGAATCCGTATATCGAAGAACAGACAAGACAATGGCCAAAAGAAGAACAGACAAGACAATGGCCAAAAGAAGAACAGACAAGACAATGGCCAAAAGAAGAACAGACAAGACAATGGCCAAAAGAAGAACAGACAAGACAATGGCCAAAAGAAGAACAGACAAGACAATGGCCAAAAGAAGAACAGACAAGACAATGGCCAAAAGAAGAACAGACAAGACAATGGCCAAAAGAAGAACAGACAAGACAATGGCCAAAAGAAAAAGGACAAAAGGACAAAAGAACGATCTACAAAACATACACATAAAACTAAAGATCGAATAACACGAACCCCACTAAAAACCAGAGGTGAACTCAGGTGCTCCGGAAGGGGTAAGCAGTTCAAATCATGGGAGATCAAAATATAGCATATGCTACTATAGACAATAGTCCAAATCTTCTTTATCGGGTGAACGGTACATGCTCATCCTAGCATCTCGTTCTTCCATGAATTAACAATATGCTTGTCTTAAACAAAAATACAGGTTGATCTCATGAACATCAGGATTAGGAATACTGGTACTTATTATTAATTTAATACAACTGCCTCGGTGAATTCAACAAATATCACCTTTCACCTCAAATCATTGAACACACAAAAAAGAAACACGACACGACACAAATCTGTGTCCTGGCTTGCGATAGGTACAAAATGTGACGCAGTTAAATCGGATAATAGAATCCCAGCTCACACTTCGATAATCGGATCACCAACCACAATACAGATATGAATAAACGATAAAAAAAAATCCACTTAAAACGATTACACGCTATCACAAAAAAATTCAAGTTTATGTTGTCATTCGTTTATATGATAGTGTGTGGTCTTTTTGAGAGAAATCGTAGTCACAAATATCACCTAAGCGAACAACCACCTCTCACCTCAAATCATTGAACATAAAAATAAACAAAAATACGAGCGAAAAAAAAGAAGAAAAAAAAAGAAAAAGACGACGACACACGCCGATGAAAATCTGGGCCCTGGCTTGAGATAGGAGTTTAATTGTGGCGGGGTTTAACTTGTTATTGAGATTCCAACATCCCCTCTTAATAATTTGATCTTCAACATATTTAAATAAACAATAAACACCAGCACTGATTCGCTTGCCCTTTAAATCATGTTTACATAGTTGTCATGTAGATTTATATGAGTTTATGAATAGGTTTAAAGTGATATTTTGCATACCAACTGGGTGCTAAATCAATCATTGCTCAATAAGACAAATGATATTACTTCCTGGTTATATTGATTTAATATTTAATTGAAGGTTCTAAATGTAGACATATACAATATCCTTACATTATCGGAAAATATATAATTTATTTGCACGAGCTTTAGAAACAGATAGAAAATCGAGTCTTTGGCGCGCTTTTCTAGCCTGTTTCGCAGCGATGTCCAAAACAACTGTCTGAAAATAGTCGAAACAAGTGTCGTTCTAAACGTTTTCAAATGCGTCACCTGTGACGTAAGCGCTTATACTGTTACCGTTTCTTTCTGTTGCTCAACAGGAATCAGGTACCAGAAATGCTATATCTTGGTCAGTGACAGTATATAGCAAAACATTATCCAGTCAATACAAATTGACTGCTCAAATAGAACGAGTGCAGGATAAATAGAGTTTATTTCATTGTTTTATCACAATTGGGTGTCATACAATTATAATTACACAAATTCTGAAAGTCATGTGAAGATATTTCCAAGTTTAAATAAACGTTTAAGAATATCGAAGTGGCAATGAAAAATGGACAATCCAGAGAACATGACAACATAGGGTACAATAGACGAAGAAAACCAAATCAAGAACACAACACAATATGTGTTGGACACTACAATGCACAAACAAGAAGAACCAAACGTCGTCTTTATGCGGAAATCGTAAAGGACATCACAACACGGAAAAATGAAATTTTATTATCTAACTTTTCTATTTATTACAGAAGCGTATTGGGGCCAAATGTTTTTATTTTTTATTTTCTAAAATGTCCACTTTAATCTTGGTAATTCCAACTTCATTCTTGGTAATACCAACTTTATTCTTGGTAATACCAACTTTATTCTGGGTAATATCAACTTTAACCTAGGAACTAAAAAAGTTAACTCCTGTAATGTGTGTATATGAACTGATAACATGTTAATTCAGTATTTTGCTATTAGCTATCAGATATTATCATTAAAGATGGCCAGGGAGTGCTTAGTGTTGTTTATGTGTCTTGTTAAGTAATAAGTTGTAACTGTATTTTATACGGTGTGATATACAATGAAACCTGTTTAAACCGAAACCGGAATAAACCGGAATCATCAATAAACCGTCATGATGTAGTAAAACGTTTCGAATTCCACCTGTCTATTCCGAACACAAAACGTTGGTCGCAATGATGACACCAATAACGTCATGAGTTCGATTCCCGTCTTTGATGAGGTGCACTCGATACAACTGTATGTAATAAAGTTTGTCAGTAACTTGGATGGTATCCACAAGAAGAGGTCCAAGAAGAACTGAACTTTTTATCTTTGATACTGCTATCTGCTTAAGATGTTAATTAAGGAACGAGTGCAGATTTCGCAAAAATATCATCGATAAGCGAAAGTGGGTATTTGTCTACTTATAACACGGTAATTTAAGGTTGCACACCGTAACAATAGGAGAGATCCAATAACAAATGTCAAGTTTTCAAATAATTCTGCTCTGCTCCAATTTGCCAAACTCATTTTCTCCCTACGGACAAATAGAATCGGTCTCGCTTAGACAAATTTCGGGGCCGATTGTGGTTTTATTAATAGTGTTGCTTTCCTTTGAGCTAAACACTACATATCATTCCAATATACAATACACAAACTTTTCTGTCTTGACAAATATTTGGTGAAAGGTTGTCTGTCAGTAACTTTTGTTTCGATAAACATACGAGGTAAGTATTTCCACTAATATAACTAAGCAAAGAGTCTACTTTCCTCCACTTTGCTGGCCTTAAAATACTGTCCAAGTCTTTCAACATATGCAGACCATATTTCCATAATCTCATCAGAAGCTTAACTAAGTGGGGGCGGGTGTGGTTATCTTAATTTTATAGCAATCTATATATTTGTTGGTTTTAAGACATCGAGTATGACTACCATTTCGTCGCTACGTTATCGTTAGTATGCATACTAAACATTGGTGTTAGAAGCTTATTTTCTTCAAATATACGCAGACATGGTAATATTATATAAGCTATAGTACTAAGTACCATATAAATATAACCGAGTATTAGATATACATGAAGAGTCTATATAATAAACAGTCCCATTAATTGTTGTTTTTTTAGAATACCCGGCGCCAGTTTTATGTTTATGGGTTTATTTAGACAAGACGACCGTTAACTACTAACTTTATTTTTGATACTAAGACAATCTTATTACAATAGATTTACTAGAAAAACAGAGAAAGGTATAAAGCTTTTTGTAATTTTCCATTTTGTTAGTATTGCATATAAAAATGGAAAATTAAAAAAAAAAAGCTTAAGACGATACAATGTGAATAAAAAGCAAAAAATATACCACGCTGTCAGAACTGTCATTAATATTATGCTTATGAGTCACAGCGTAAGAACGACAGTCACAGTTTCACGACAGGTGCCACTAGTGGAGCATGAACGGCTTACCATTCAGGAACATGAGTTCACCTGGTGTTTAGTGGGGTTCGTGTTGCTTGGTCTTCTGTTTTCTGTGTGACGTTTTGTAGATTATTGTTTGTTCTTATGCCATTGTATTGTCTGTTCGTCTTTGATTTACGGCTTCTGATTACCCCTTTGGTATCTGTTGACCATTGTGTTGTCTGTCCTTTGATTTACGGCTTCTGATTACCCCTTTGTATTGTCTGTTCGTCTTTGATTTCCGGCTTCTGATTACTCCTTTGGTGTCTTCAAACCTTTCTTACATATCTATTTGCTGTTAGCATTTATTAATTGAGGGAAACATAATACTATGCTATATCAATATTACCCGAGTGGAGAAGGACAGTCTATGACAATTATAACTAAAAGGAAGACCTGGCACTTAATATGTGTTTAGGGACACGAATCGCTTGTTTAAGCGGATGAATGAAGAACAGAATATTTCGCTCCATCAGAATGTAACGATGTGATGACATTTACTATACGGAGTTACATGATAGTCAATTTCATATGCTTTACTAAATAGGGAAAATAGTACTAAAACACACAATTGTTGAACAGTACACAAAGAACAAAATAGTGTCTGTAGAGATGACATTAAACTTTAGGTAGAGAAAAATAGATTACAAAAAGTAATATAATTTGAAGAAATATTCATCGAACTTAAACATAAATATTTGCTTACTGTTCGGATGGTTCAGAAGAATCCAAAGGCACGCCGAAGTTTCATCCCGCTCACCTTAGTTAAAAATGCACTGCTTAGGTTCAAGCAATGCTGTAATTTCTGAGACAAGAATTGCTCATTGGCGCCATGTTTTTCACTGATAAAAGTATTTAAAGAGGGATCATTTGAACTTTTAGGTTCAAAGTGGAATTTGATTTAACGGTTCGACCAATCTGAAACAAGAATTGTCCATGGCAGCCATGTTTCTTCGGTGGGATCAAGGACGAAATGAAGAATCTCGGTACAGATCCTCACAAAGGTAATCTGCACTAAGTAACACATTCTTTGGATTTGTATTTGACCTATCAGAATATCAAATGTACCCTGGTGCCTATGTTTTTGACCAATCGGAACTAAATGAAGGTAGAGTACCTTCCATAAATCATTCAAGTCATTTCAGAGATAAACTGTTTGTTATTGACCAATAAAAACTTGAATTTCTCCTTGACTCCATGCTGTTTGATCGTTCGGAGTAAAATGAGATCATTGAATAGGGGTCTTTCCATACAATTATTCCTGCAAAATTGTGCTACAATTAACCCAAGTGGCTTCAGAAAAGAAGAATGTGTAATTTTCAAAGATCCACAACAAATTGATGACAAGAGGCAACACGCCCCTTTGGGTCATGTGGGCTAAACAGGAAATAATACAGGAATCAATTCATCCACTTGTATATACTTTCATCGGGTGACAGCATGGCATTCCAGAAGGCTACAGCGCTATCATACATCAGACACTGTACATTACCATTCTCGTTAATTGTTCTATGATACCAACACCGTTTGTCAAGGAGACACTCCATTGTGCACTGAATTGCAGAACTTCTCTGATTGGTTGAACTAAGGTTCAAACTGCTAGATTTGTTTTTGTGCCATGAAATGCGTTGGTGGTGGTCTTTTCCAGGGCTGTTAAATCAGTTGATTTGTACATCAATAAATAGAATTAGTTCATTTATAAGACGAAAGTCAACCAGCAATAACTATTTATATAGTTAGAATTAACTTTGAAAAAATAATTAACTATTCGCGAGAACTCTTACCCTTCGCGATCATCTGGGTTCATCCCCGGCTTTTGTTTGCTCATCGTTGTCGTTTTCTGTGTTGTGTTGTGCTTTTGTGTTTTGTTTGTCTTCGTCCTGTGTCATGTGTACCGCATGTTACCAGTTTCTCTGAATTGTCCATTCTTGATTGCTTCTTCTGTTTTCTCTAACGTTTATTTTGTTCTTGGTCTTGTGTACCACGTGTTGCCAGTTTATATGCATTGTTCATTCCTGATTGCCCCTTTCACTTTTCTCTAACGCTTAATTACAACTATGATGTCAATTGGACTGTATCGATTCTTGTCTTTGATAGATATAGAATATCGGCAGTTTTGAAGGTCGAGACAGACATTATCAATCGTATTACAGCGAGTCCGATAGGACGAGCTGAGAAACGAGTGATCATGTATATCGAGACTTTCAAGACTGAAGTTTATTGTTTTTATCTGTATTAAACGTCATAATGTGACGTCCATTGTCTGGTATTTTCCAGTATCACAGTCACTAAGTTGATACTGACAATATGACTGTGAAATCAAAAGAATAATGTCCACATTACCAATAAATACTATTATATAACTAATATTCACTTAAGCAACTATTTTACAGATTTGGTTTCAACTGAATTGCACAGATACTTTTTATAGGAATTCATATTGCGATTGTTCATCCATCAGTATTAAGGTGTTGTAGATGTAAGACTGCTTTTTTATTGGATGAACAGCAATGGAAATATGTATGGCCTGTAGCAAAGATCTAGTGATACATAATAAAGATGCTCGATTCCATCACGTTTTTTATCCTTTATCCTGCAATTGTGTGAATTTGAGTAAACTACCGTGTTATTTAGTCATGGACCTAATAAAGCATTTCTGGTACCTGATTTAGGTAGAGCAACAGTAAGAAATGGTAACAGTATAAGCGAGGACTTCACAATTGGACACCATTGGAAACTATTATAACGACCTTTGTTTCAGCTATTAACAAACAATTTGGCACTTGTATTGGACTTTTTGACATTGCTAGATAAACGCAATATACGTACATTGTCGGTGAAAATTAAAATAATTTGTACTCGCTCCGAAACAAGACAGAAAGGTCCACCAAAGAATCGTATTTCTACCTGCTTCTAAAGCTCGTACAAATAAAATTTATTTTTTCCGACAATGTACGTATATTGTATATATTTCTGGCATTTTAACTCAACTCAATATTTGCTATATTATCATTAAACGAAAGCTTATTGCTGAAATGCAAGACACAATAAGAACTTGAATTATACATGCAAAAGCTAAAGGATTAAACTACAAAATTAAGTTCAATTTGACATAGGGTATTATGTGCAACCAAGATATCGGCCCCTAAAGAACGAAACATACCTTTTTGGAGAGTGCTAGCCGAAAACTGGTTCGAGGGTGCTCAGAAAATATAAGAAAAGGAGTAATTTATTACTTCCAGATAAAGATAAATATGGATGCTGTTATATCATATTAAATCCCATTCGTGATCTAACAGTTGAAACCAAATAATAGAGGCAACCCTTACCTTGGTGTGGTTCGGCCATCATTGTAAACATACAACTTGATCGTATTGTACATCTTTTGCCTAAATCTTACAAGGTGGTTGTACGGTGTGAAAACGCTAAATTATTAATATTTCAGCTATATGATGGCGAGAACAAATTACATTCGATGCGATAATAATGATGTCCACTTTGTACTAGACCAACACGCTTAACTGGATTTTCAAAGAGCTAGCTCACAGTTCACAAGTAGACATGTCGCTTCACTCGGACACATTGCCCTGCTTCCGTGACAACCAGTCATTAATCTTTCCCCATAATGCTGCTTGCTTAGCGGAGAAGCAACTATTTCTAACTTTATAGTCTTTTGTTTGACCCGATCTGTGCTCGAAAATACGTTCTACCACATTCGAACCACCCATGCCATTATTTGTCATAAGTGATGTGCCGAAGTTTCATATAGTGAAGACATAGCACAATGTGATAACAATGTCAGTTACTGTGTTAAAAACGTTAATATCAAACCCAGCGCACACGACCAAATTCTGTAATAACCTTCATCAGGAACGCTTAAAGTCGACAGCCAAATAAATTGATAGGTGTTGGGAGTAAGAAAACCAAAAGGCATCAACAGGACCGCCAAAATCGACTATGGTCACCTGTATAAAGCCAAACAAAAAATCTTTATAAAAGGACTGTCAATATATTTTGGTTTCTGCAATAGTACAACTGCATAATAAATACAACACATGTACATGTATATATTTCTACTACTAAATGTGTGCATACTTATATCTGCAAGAGATCCTTTACAAATACCCGTCGATGTGCTTTCAAGTGCCTTCTTATCTACATGGTAGGCTACACACGCGACATGGCCAACCAGATTAGGTTTACTGGAATCATGACTTGCACCGATGCGAAGAATTCCGGATAGAACAATGTCCACATAATCTGCAAAATCCTGATCGATAACGTTAATTCCATCCACCAAAACCTTCATACGGCCATTACTGATATCAATTCCAAATGAAATATAAACCCATGAACCGGCATTTACCTCTGTTGACGTACTACAAACACTTTCTTGTGGAGAAACCTTTCTCTCCATGCATATTTTTTCATTTGATGTCCACAAGAGCATTTCTTTAAATGATTGCATATTATCGTCTGCTTTGTAATGGAAAAACGTACCTGTGGTGGTTGACAATGAGAACATACCAGAGAATGCGTAATCGTCGTGAGCAGCAGCACCAGGGTAGTCTACCCTGATATCCATGTGTGTATGTCCGTCTAATTCAACTGCAGGATATTGAAAACCAGTTGGTATTTCTTTAAATTTGAAACCACACTGACTCTGACTGATGGTGTCATTGGGTGAAATCTGAACCTCAGCTGTATATGTTCTATTGTCAAGTGGTCATAACAGCATTGGATTTGCATACACAATATGTGATCCTGTAAAATGCATAAGAGGCATATAATTATTTGTTAGTGTCTCTGAATTTTTCATTCTTATGCTGCGTTCACACGTACATTTAATGCGAATTGAATTCGAATTACGTGTGAATGCAGCATTGATTGCCCCTTCGATTTTTTCTAACATTTATTTAGTCATACATTATGATCCTTTCACGTAAAGTTCAACCTCTTACATCATTTAATGACAACTAATTTGTTAAGAATGGTCGTTATATGTTCAGTGTTGCTGTGGTATGTTTTGCACCTCCCCTTTTTGGCAAGCTGAATTTTGTGCATGGAAGCAAAAGAAATATTGTCGAGATATTCCAGGGCGTACAATATCAACGAGTATGCTTAGCTCTTTTATTTGCTTGACAATTAAAAACAGATTGCCCCTCCCCACCCTAATAATGGAAGTCAATTTTATCCGGATATAAATTTGATAAAAACAATGGACTTTATCATTTTAAATCCGTCCGTATAGTCTAGAGATCGGAAATATTCTATTAATATATCGACTAACTTTGTGAGTTCAATTCCCGCTCATGGCGAGATCTGCTCGATACAGCATTATGTGATAAAGTTTGTCAATGACTTGCGACAGGTCGATTGTTTTCTCCGGGTGCTCCGGTTTCCTCCACCGTTAAAACTGACCGCCACGATATAACTGAAACATTGATGAAAGCGGCGTTAAACACCACAACCCTAACGCTATTAATGTACCGTAATATACCGCATTCAAATCGATAACAGTATCGATGAACACGTACAAGATTAATTAACCCTGACTTATAAAAATTGTTTCACGAAATCAAATGAATGTAACTGTTCAATAAAATGAACAGTTAACAAACAATTGGAAAAACAATCAGTAATAGCGCGGGATTACAAGGGAAAATAAAAACCCAGAAGCCATTTTGAGGAGACACGTTGATCAGTTACGAGACAATGAAATTTCAAAAGACACTGAATATTAGATAAACGTTAGAGAAAACCGAAGTGGCAATCTAGAATGGATAATCCAGAGACACAGGTAATACTGGGAACAAGTCAAGGAACGAATAAAAACAAATAATAAAAAAGCAGGAACACGGTAAGCTAAAAAGAGGAGCAACACGAACCCAACCAAATAACTGAGGATGAACCCAGGTGTCATACATTTCATGTATCAGAACATGCAAAAAGCGAAATATCTTTACCACCGATAGATATCCCTCCGTTTGAATCAATTATCTCCGTAACTAACCATTATATCAGTGACCAGGAATAAACAATAAAACAATAACAACACCACAAAATGGTAACACACTGATGGAATGACGTTATCCTCAAAGAGTTCGTAAACCACCAAAGAGATGAATTATAGAAAAATTGTTATTTACGTTATTATTTTGTGATCTCACTTATGTTGTATCTGTAGGTTTGATAACCCTCTATCTAACTACATAACAAAAGGCTGAATAAACGGCAAAGAAAACTGAAGGGGCAATCAATAATATAGATAATCCAGAAAAATATGTCAGAGAAAACTGAAGGGGCAATCAAGAATATAGATAATCCAGAAAAATATGTCAGAGAAAACTGAAGGGGCAATCAAGAATATAGATAATCCAGAAAAATATGTCAGAGAAAACTGAAGGGGCAATCAAGAATATAGATAATCCAGAAAAATATGTCAGAGAAAACTGAAGGGGCAATCAAGAATATAGATAATCCAGAAAAATATGTCAGAGAAAACTGAAGGAGCAATCAAGAATATAGATAATCCAGAAAAATATGTCAAAGAAAACTGAAGGGGCAATCAAGAATATAGATAATCCAGAAAAATATGTCAGAGAAAACTGAAGGGGCAATCAAGAATATAGATAATCCAGAAAAATATGTCAGAGAAAACTGAAGGGGCAATCAAGAATATAGATAATCCAGAAAAATATGTCAGAGAAAACTGAAGGGGCAATCAATAATATAGATAATCCAGAAAAATATGTCAGAGAAAACTGAAGGGGCAATCAAGAATATAGATAATCCAGAAAAATATGTCAGAGAAAACTGAAGGGGCAATCAAGAATATAGATAATCCAGAAAAATATGTCAAAGAAAACTGAAGGGGCAATCAAGAATATAGATAATCCAGAAAAATATGTCAGAGAAAACTGAAGGGGCAATCAAGAATATAGATAATCCAGAAAAATATGTCAGAGAAAACTGAAGGGGCAATCAAGAATATAGATAATCCAGAAAAATATGTCAAAGAAAACTGAAGGGGCAATCAAGAATATAGATAATCCAGAAAAATATGTCAAAGAAAACTGAAGGGGCAATCAAGAATATAGATAATCCAGAAAAATATGTCAGAGAAAACTGAAGGGGCAATCAAGAATATAGATAATCCAGAAAAATATGTCAGAGAAAACTGAAGGGGCAATCAAGAATATAGATAATCCAGAAAAATATGTCAGAGAAAACTGAAGGGGCAATCAAGAATATAGATAATCCAGAAAAATATGTCAGAGAAAACTGAAGGGGCAATCAAGAATATAGATAATCCAGAAAAATATGTCAAAGAAAACTGAAGGGGCAATCAAGAATATAGATAATCCAGAAAAATATGTCAGAGAAAACTGAAGGGGCAATCAAGAATATAGATAATCCAGAAAAATATGTCAGAGAAAACTGAAGGGGCAATCAAGAATATAGATAATCCAGAAAAATATGTCAGAGAAAACTGAAGGGGCAATCAAGAATATAGATAATCCAGAAAAATATGTCAGAGAAAACTGAAGGGGCAATCAAGAATATAGATAATCCAGAAAAATATGTCAAAGAAAACTGAAGGGGCAATCAAGAATATAGATAATCCAGAAAAATATGTCAGAGAAAACTGAAGGGGCAATCAAGAATATAGATAATCCAGAAAAATATGTCAGAGAAAACTGAAGGGGCAATCAAGAATATAGATAATCCAGAAAAATATGTCAAAGAAAACTGAAGGGGCAATCAAGAATATAGATAATCCAGAAAAATATGTCAGAGAAAACTGAAGGGGCAATCCAGAATATAGATAATCCAGAAAAATATGTCAAAGAAAACTGAAGGGGCAATCAAGAATATAGATAATCCAGAAAAATATGTCAGAGAAAACTGAAGGGGCAATCAAGAATATAGATAATCCAGAAAAATATGTCAGAGAAAACTGAAGGGGCAATCAAGAATATAGATAATCCAGAAAAATATGTCAGAGAAAACTGAAGGGGCAATCAAGAATATAGATAATCCAGAAAAATATGTCAGAGAAAACTGAAGGGGCAATCAAGAATATAGATAATCCAGAAAAATATGTCAGAGAAAACTGAAGGGGCAATCAAGAATATAGATAATCCAGAAAAATATGTCAGAGAAAACTGAAGGGGCAATCAAGAATATAGATAATCCAGAAAAATATGTCAAAGAAAACTGAAGGGGCAATCAAGAATATAGATAATCCAGAAAAATATGTCAGAGAAAACTGAAGGGGCAATCAAGAATATAGATAATCCAGAAAAATATGTCAGAGAAAACTGAAGGGGCAATCAAGAATATAGATAATCCAGAAAAATATGTCAAAGAAAACTGAAGGGGCAATCAAGAATATAGATAATCCAGAAAAATATGTCAGAGAAAACTGAAGGGGCAATCCAGAATATAGATAATCCAGAAAAATATGTCAAAGAAAACTGAAGGGGCAATCAAGAATATAGATAATCCAGAAAAATATGTCAGAGAAAACTGAAGGGGCAATCAAGAATATAGATAATCCAGAAAAATATGTCAGAGAAAACTGAAGGGGCAATCAAGAATATAGATAATCCAGAAAAATATGTCAGAGAAAACTGAAGGGGCAATCAAGAATATAGATAATCCAGAAAAATATGTCAGAGAAAACTGAAGGGGCAATCAAGAATATAGATAATCCAGAAAAATATGTCAGAGAAAACTGAAGGGGCAATCAAGAATATAGATAATCCAGAAAAATATGTCAGAGAAAACTGAAGGGGCAATCAAGAATATAGATAATCCAGAAAAATATGACAGAGAAAACTGAAGGGACAATCAAGAATGGATAATCCAGAAAAATAAGCAACCTTCGACACAAGACAGAGAGAACAGAATCAAACAAAACAAAATACACAACACAGAAAACGGAAAAGATGAGCAACACGGTCCACAAAAAAAAACATGGAGGTGAATGCATGTGCTAACGGAGGATAAGCAGTTCTCGTTTCTCACAAGACATACCAGGCGCGGATCCAGGATTTATGCTTAGAGTGGACGCACATCTTAAATTGGTCGCCGAGAGTAGAGAGGCGAAACATTTTTGGCATATTTTGTAGGTTTATTAATGAAAATCTAACGTTTTTTCTAAATTTGTTTTGCCGGGTGCGCCCCCGCCTGGATCCGCTCCTGCATACACACCATATTACTCATAGTTCAAGCTTGTAAAATATTGTTTGTGATAGAGGAAAGAAAGAAAACATATTACGTTTTGTTTTTAGTTTTGGTAATAAAATGAAGAACAAAAAATAGCGCTCTGTAGATACAGTCCTAAAAATAGAGCTCTGTAGATACAGTTCTAAAAATAGCACTCTGTAGATACAATTCTAAAAATACCACTCTGTAGATACAGTTCTAAAAATAGCACTCTGTAGATACAGTTCTAAAAATAGCACTCTGTAGATACAGTTCTAAAAATAGCGCTCTGTAGATACAGTTCTAAAAATAGCACTCTCTAGATACAGTTCTAAAAATAGCACTCTGTAGATACAGTTCTAATAATAGCACTATGTAGATACAGTTCTAAAAATAGCACTCTGTAGATACAGTTCTAAAAATACCACTCTGTAGATACAGTTCTAAAAATAGCGCTCTGTAGATACAGTTCTAAAAATAGCACTCTGTAGATACAGTTCTAAAAATACCACTCTGTAGATACAGTTCTAAAAATAGCACTCTGTAGATACAGTTCTAAAAATAGCACTCTGTAGATACAGTTCTAAAAATAGCACTCTGTAGATACAGTTCTAAAAATAACGCTCTGTAGATACAGTTCTAAAAATAGCACTCTCTAGATACAGTTCTAAAAATACCACTCTGTAGATACAGTTCTAAAAATGGCACTATGTAGATACAGTTCTAAAAATAGCACTCTGTAGATACAGTTCTAAAAATACCACTCTGTAGATACAGTTCTAAAAATAGCGCTCTGTAGATACAGTTCTAAAAATAGCACTCTGTAGATACAGTTCTAAAAATACCACTCTGTAGATACAGTTATTAAAATAGCACTCTGTAGATACAGTTTTAAAAATAGCACTCTGTAGATACAGTTCTAAAAATAGCACTCTGTAGATACAGTTCTAAAAATAGCACTCTGTAGATACAGTTCTAAAAATAGCACTCTGTAGATACAGTTCTAAAAATAGCGCTCCGTAGATACAGTTCTAAAAATAGCACTCTGTAGATACAGTTCTAAAAATACCACTCTGTAGATACAGTTCTAAAAATAGCACTCTGTAGATACAGTTCTAAAAATAGCACTCTGTAGATACAGTTCTAAAAATAGCACCCTGTAGATACAGTTCTAAAAATAGCACTCTGTAGATACAGTTCTAAAAATACCACTCTGTAGATACAGTTCTAAAAATAGCGCTCTGTAGATACAGTTCTAAAAATAGGACTCTGTAGATACAGTTCTAAAAATAGCACTCTGTAGATACAGTTCTAAAAATAGCACTCTGTAGATACAGTTCTAAAAATAGCACTCTGTAGATACAGTTCTAAAAATAGCGCTCCGTAGATACAGTTCTAAAAATAGCACTCTGTAGATACAGTTCTAAAAATAGCACTCTGTAGATACAGTTCTAAAAATAGCACTCTGTAGATACAGTTCTAAAAATAGCACTCTGTAGATACAGTTCTAAAAATAGCACTCTGTAGATACAGTTCTAAAAATAGCACTCTGTAGATACAGTTCTAAAATTAGCGCTCTGTAGATACAGTTCTAAAAATAGCGCTCTGTAGATACAGTTCTAAAAATAGCGCTCTGTAGATACAGTTCTAAAAATAGCGCTCTGTAGATACAGTTCTAAAAATAGCGCTCTGTAGATACAGTTCTAATAATAACGCTCTGTAGATACAGTTCTAAAAATACCACTCTGTAGATACAGTTCTAAAAATACCACTCTGTAGATACAGTTCTAAAAATCAAATAGAAAAGTCGTAGAAAGAGGTAAAATCGATACCTCTATCACACATATATATGACCGCTTACTTCTCTGGCTTGTTACGGACATTTCTGTAAAAATATGGTGGGATTATACTAGTTGCATGGACTCAAACACCCCCTTTTAGTGAAATAAAGCGATCATGCAAGTTTTTTCAATTTTATAGACAATAATTCGTATCACAGTGAATCACATTTCATGTATCAAAACAAGTGATCTGTGTTGACAATTAATTGATAGATAAAATCAGTAAATAAATATCTAACTGTAACTGTGTTCCATTACGCTGTGACTCTACATATCATATAGATCTCATGGTATCGGCTTAAGCATTGTGCCTTTCACTGTTTTTGTTAGCAAACTGTTGTAATGAGAATTAGCCAGTACATGGAATTATTCCATGGTTTGTTTTATAATGCAGTTTGTAGTTAACGGCCGTCTTGTTTTAGGAAGACCACATAACAACAAATCTCTGGTTCTCACGGTAACACTGAATAATGCTGCACTGCTACCTTGTTATATGTTTACCTTTGTTATTCGACTAACCTGAAGAAGGGCACAACTCCAATTCACCATGGGCCATCGTGGTCGTTATCGTATGGTAATTGGATTTACAACCACATATGGAATCAGTGCATATCACCAATAACGTTGTGAGTTCAGTGATGTTGTTAAACGCTGGTGACATTAACACATTGTTACCGATTTATTTTGCAATTTTTGCTAGCATTTTTAGCATTTTCGGTGTTTTAACCTTTAAAATCAAAATGTTATCAAATTAGAATCTGTCGGTAACTGTTGAAGTGCAACTCAGTATATTTCTGTATTTAAAGAAAAGTGACCGTCACTATGACAGTTAGTCGCATTTGATTTTAATTGTTTTTTTCCAATCTTGACATACTTTAAGTAAAATAAGATAAATTTTTCCTATTAGATTAAAAATAATTCATGGACGCTATTGTTTTGCTTGATGTGTTAATATGGGTAACATTTTTTGCGTTCGTAGCATTGTATCACTTGTTATCTCTCAGGATATCAGCAAGAATGTTGCCCATGTTAAAATCTCCAACAAATTATGTCCTCCAGGTTCATAGACATTACAGATATTGCCATTTTTCTATTTCCACGAGAAAAATGTTTGAAGATATCAAGAAGAGTTTGAAGATACCCAAGCGCTGATTAGAATCCGCATATCGAAGAAGGTCAGACAACATTACGGCCAAAAGAAAAAGGAGAAAAGGACAAACAACAATCCATAAACTTACGCATAAGACTAAAGATCGAGTAACACGAATCCCACTAAAAATGGGGGTGAACTCCTGTGCTCCGGAAGGGTAAGCAGTTCCTGCGCCACTAGTGGCTCCAGTCGTGTTAATCTTGTTACATACCCGGAGATAAGGCATGAATGGGGAAAAGACCGGAAAGTGGTAATCAGACGCCGTAAACTTGTGGATACACATATTCATTTGTGACAAATTGATATTACTTGTCAAGATATAAAACGACAACCTGACCTTATACAAACTTTGATCAGATCTTTTGTATCAATTGACTGATTTGTGGTTCACGTGTGTAAATGATAACCAGTAAAATGGGTGCAGTGTATTTCAGTTTGCTTGCTTTGATCATCTTCTGTTTCCATGGAAATAATGGACTGTTATTGCATTCTCTTGGTTTCCAATGTCAAATAAATTCAATAGATACAAACTGTCTTCTGAAGAGAATTAATGAAATGAATGATCGGATATCTCGTCTTGAAGCAAAACAAGGTAAGCATATAAAACATATTCATTTGATATTGACACTATATTACAAATTCGGGTACTTCTAAAAATAAATTCAAATCAAAATATGTTTTCAATTGGTTGAACGAGAATAAGAAAAGTTTGAAGATACCAAAGGGATAATCAGAAGCAGTAAATCGAAGAACGACAGACAATATAATGGTCATAAGATACCAAAAGGGTAATCAGAAGCAGTAAATCGAAGAACGACAGACAATACAATGGCCAAAAAGAAAAAAAGAGTACATTCAAAATGATAATATATATATCCTCGTCTGACAATAAGTCGGTCAGTCATTGGATAATTTTTGATTATTTTTTTCATGTTTGAAAAGTAAACATTTTTTTTTTTAATTATGTTCCTCGTCTATTCTTGCTCACATGTGTAAAGTTCCATGGAAAAAAGATCGATAATAATAACACACTGACCCATATTTGTTTACTACCCTTTTTCCAAATGGCGTCCTATTACGTCACATAAAGTCGGTCAAAGGTCAATAAAGCACATGATTTTGTCATAGGCCAACCAAGCTTAAAAAGAAAACCAGATTAAGGAAGTACAGTATTTTAGCTTTTTCAGTGTAATTGTTTTGTCTGAAAAATTTCAAAGGATGTTTTTTTTTAAATAGTTTGAAACTGAAGTATTAAAAATTAATTATTTGATGCAAATATTAAACTTGCTTACCCATATAATAAAGTATTTAATCCAGTGAATTTGGTGTTTTTGCTTTTGTCAATACAATCTATTAGACTGACTACATTCTGCCATATTTTTGTAAAACAATTAATGACTGATTTCAATTTATTTTAATCACATTTTTATCACAGAGTGGTAACAATACAGTTTTGTTGATGCTATTTGTAATAATGACAGTTTTTTTTACCCATATAACCTCATTTTTCTGTCTGGTTTAATTTAATTCTCTGTTCAATTTATGCTATAAATTTTGATTATTGCTGTAAATTAATTCTTTTTCTATCTTCTCTGTGAATTTCATTTCATTACCCCAAGAAGTAAGGGGTATATTTGTTTTTAAAGCAGCAGTGGAAATGCAAAATAATCTGCCATTGTGTGACTAATGGAGAGCACTTGCATGTATTTTCCCGGTAAAATCGGCCATTTTCTAGAATATGATGGAATGTGAATGATCAATCATCATATTTTCAAAGTATTTTGAAATACAATTTGCTTGGCCTACATTCCAGAAACGGTCATGAACTGTGATGACGATTATGTCAACAAACCGAAAAAATGCAAATGCTTGGGGAATACCATCGATGGAAACATATTTAACAAGCATAATGATCAGGAAAAAGAGACATTAGGAAAAAGGATCTTTTTTACTTGCATGGAATTTATTCAATTCAAACTTCTCTGTTCTAATCTCATCTTGTAATTTTGACGTTGAACAGAATTCCCTCTGTGTTTATGTACGCTATGAATATACAGAATGACGTCATTGGTCTCGTGCTGCGCGAGAATTGTAAATCAAAACAAGTGACCGACTTTATTGCATGACCGAACAGATGTCACGGTAGGATAGTTGATTTTTCGAAACGGTTCACAGTATAAAATCAACATTTTTTAAAATTATTTTAAGTCTATCACAGTGCTAAAACAATAGAGGACAGTAGTGATCGTAATCGATTGGTACATAATCTTGTATCGAGTGCATCTCAACATTAGCGGAATTCGAGCTCACACATTTAGTGGTGATAGGAACTGATTGCATATGTGGTTGTAAATCCAACAACCATACGATCATTATGACTCTCACAACATATACATCAAGCTCTGATATACACTTGTTTATCTCTGAATTGATATGCATATCCTCGAGGCATCTAATCTCGTCAGGCATACACCTTCTTGACCTTGATTTATTTTCTTCTATTTGTAGTACCTAGTTGCCCGGACATTGCTTTCATGGCATCTTTAACAAGATCCCTCGAACAAGTACAAAGCGGCCATCAATTGAAATTTGAAAGCGTACAACTGAATTCTGGTAACGCATACAAACCATTCCATGGCAATTTTTTAGCACCTGTATCAGGAACGTATTTCTTTACGTATACTGCAGCAACTAACCCGAGGTCCTGGATACGAATATACCTCAAACGCAATGGTGTTATTGTTGGTCAGTTGCTTAATTCGGCGCTTCCAAATTATGTAAAGACAACTGAGTCTGTTGTGATACATCTCAATCAGTCCGATGATATATGGTTGGAAGCAAATGACGTCTCTGCAAATACCAGTATAACTTCAGGAACTGAATGCCATTTTGCAGGATTTTTATTGCGTTGTGAATAGATAAACGCTCTAATAGACAAATAAATATAATCTTGATAAATATATTACCACAACCTTGACATATATATTTTCTAATTATCTTATATTATTATCTATTAAATACTCTTCTAATTCATTTAGGAACAATGAAAGTTTTGTTAACAATTAACAACCTGAATTTGAAGTAATGGGGGTCATTATTAAGTTATTAACAAATAATGTAATATGATGAAATCTATTCTGTAAACATGCATGCAATTTCTAAAAGAAATTACTTGAAGCAAGTTGATCTTGTATTCTTCATCGAATAAGTAGATGGAATTCACTGAATACTAGGGTTTGCAGCGCCATTTTAGATATGAAAGCACAAGGTGGCGAAACAATCTGGAATATATCTTAAAGAGCACAATCTTATTCCCTTCTACTTACCATGTTATCTGGCTCTGGCTTCAAATAAAGCTGCTTTCAACAACTTCAAAATTTTCTATTTTAAGAAACGGTGGCAATCTTGGATGAACGGGGGCAATCCTAGGAATATTCCTGACAGCATTAGTTCAAACTGAGTTGGCTTTTTTTTGTAAGAAGATGATTTATTGCTTCAATATGCCTCATTTCCGTTATCAGTAAAAGCATAAACTTCACGAAAAAAAAAAGGAATATATGTTAAATAGCTCCTAATTATGCCATTACAGTAAACATTTGTGTAGATTTTGCCATTGAATAAAGCTGTTTCTGTCCACTTAATCATTTTCTATTTTTAATAAGGGCGTCATCGTAGATAGAGTTCGAACCTATCAGATGCAAATTAGAATGGCAGCATGGGGACCCCTAATTACTTTTTCTGCCAAGTTTAGTTCATATTGGCATAGTGGTTGCAGAAGAGAAGATTGAAATGTGAAAACCTATCAGACGGACGAAAGACGCTACAAGACAGCAAAAGCTCAGTCTGACTTCAAAATGCGCAAGAAAAGCTTCGTAAGCGTCAATGCCCGTACAAAATATTTGTCCCGCATACTTTCTCTGTCAATCGTTATGTAATAGTTGCGTATGAAATGTATATTCAGTGCACAGGAAACGTGTCTGAAAAAAAAACCTTCATCAGGTACGCTCAATGTCAAAAGATTGGAAAACCACATAATTATAAGCCTTTTGGGAAGCAAGTAAGAGAAAAGGCCTAAACAGGATAACCAAGATTGTCTATGGTTACCTCCTATTTCTGAGGGAGATTGATATTAGTATATGTTGCGCAATACTCGAAAAACATACCAAAAAATATAACGCCGTCGAATCAGTATTATAATCCAATCAAAAAGTCGTAGAAACAGAGGCAAAATTAAAATTCCTAGCACACATGTACATATATAAGTCAACACACTTTCCTGGCTGTGAGAAAAGTTTGAAGATACCAAACAAGTAATCAGAAGCCGTAATTCGAAGAAGGTCAGACAATACAATGGCCAAAAGAAAAAAAAACGAATAGGCTTAATAGGCTAACAATGGTCGACATAGTACTACACAGAAAACTAAAGATTGAGCTACACGAATCCAAATACAAACGGGGTGAACTCTGGTGCTCCAGGATGGTAAGCAGTTATTGCTACACTAGTGGCTTCCGCAGTTTATTGTTGTTACAAATCCCGCGATAAGTTAGAAGTGGTTAAAGAACGAGATTGTAATTACGTCAAACCAGGTTAACAAATAGACCATATTTTATTATGAGTTTTCCTCACAATAAATGTGTATGGTCTGTTTGCAGCGTTCCGACAGGTCATCAGTCAGCAGTATATTTGATTTATCGTCATGCTATAAGACGGAAATATAGATTTATATTCCGAGTTCGAAATAAGTTTGAAGATACAAAAGAAGTCATCTGAAGCCATCACTCGAAGAAGGACAGACGATACAAAGGTAAAACAAGGACAAAAGGACAAACAATAACATACAAATGCACTACAAAGTAAAAAAAAAAGAACAGTTTGAAGATCATCGGAAGCCGTAAATCAAAGAAGGACAGACTATACAATATCTAAAAGAAAAAGAACAGTTTGAAGGTCATCGGAAGCCGTAAATCAAAGAAGGACAGACTATACAATATCTAAAAGAAAAAGAACAGTTTGAAGGTCATCGGAAGCCGTAAATCAAAGAAGGACAGACTATACAATATGTAAAAGAAAAAGAACAGTTTGAAGGTCATCGGAAGCCGTAAATCAAAGAAGGACAGACTATACAGTATGTAAAAGAAAAAGAACAGCCTGAAGGTCATCGGAAGCCGTAAATCAAAGAAGGACAGACTATACAATATGTAAAAGAAAAAGAACAGTTTGAAGGTCATCGGAAGCCGTAAATCAAAGAAGGACAGACTAGACAGTATGTAAAAGAAAAAGAACAGCTTGAAGGTCATCGGAAGCCTTAAATCAAAGAAGGACAGACTATGCAATATGTAAAAGAAAAATAACAGTTTGAAGGTCATCGGAAGCCGTAAATCAAAGAAGGACAGACTATACAATATGTAAAAGAAAAAGAACAGTTTGAAGGTCATCGGAAGCCGTAAATCAAAGAAGGACAGACTATGCAATATGTAAAAGAAAATGAACAGTTTGAAGGTCATCGGAAGCCGTAAATCAAAGAAGGACAGACTATACAATATGTAAAAGAAAAAGAACAGTTTGAAGGTCATCGGAAGCCGTAAATCAAAGAAGGACAGACTATACAATGTGTAAAAGAAAAAGAACAGTTTGAAGGTCATCGGAAGCCGTAAATCAAAGAAGGACAGACTATACAATATGTAAAAGAAAAAGAACAGTTTGAAGGTCATCGGAAGCCGTAAATCAAAGATGGAAAGACTATACAATATGTAAAAGAAAAAGAACAGTTTGAAGGTCATCGGAAGCCGTAAATCAAAGAAGGACAGACTATACAATATGTAAAAGAAAAAGAACAGTTTGAAGGTCATCGGAAGCCGTAAATCAAAGAAGGACAGACTATACAATATGTAAAAGAAAAAGAACAGTTTGAAGGTCATCGGAAGCCGTAAATCAAAGAAGGACAGACTATTCAATATGTAAAAGAAAAAGAACAGTTTGAAGGTCATCGGAAGCCGTAAATCAAAGAAGGACAGACTATACAATATGTAAAAGAAAAAGAACAGTTTGAAGGTCATCGGAATCCGTAAATCAAAGAAGGACAGACTATACAATATGTAAAAGAAAAGAACAGTTTGAAGGTCATCGGAAGCCGTAAATCAAAGAAGGACAGACTATACAATATGTAAAAGAAAAAGAACAGTTTGAAGGTCATCGGAAGCCGTAAATCAAAGAAGGACAGACTATACAATATGTAAAAGAAAAAGAACAGTTTGAAGGTCATCGGAAGCCGTAATTCAAAGAAGGACAGACTATACAATATGTAAAAGAAAAAGAACAGTATGAAGGTCATCGGAAGGCGTAAATCAAAGAAGGACAGACTATATAATATGTAAAAGAAAAAGAACAGTTTGAAGGTCATCGGAAGCCGTAAATCAAAGAAGGACAGACTATGCAATATGTAAAAGAAAAAGAACAGTTTGAAGGTCATCGGAAGCCGTAAATCAAAGAAGGACAGACTATACAATATGTAAAAGAAAAAGAACAGTTTGAAGGTCATCGGAAGCCGTAATTCAAAGAAGGACAGACTATACAATATGTAAAAGAAAAAGAACAGTTTGAAGGTCATCGGAAGGCGTAAATCAAAGAAGGACAGACTATATAATATGTAAAAGAAAAAGAACAGTTTGAAGGTCATCGGAAGCCGTAAATCAAAGAAGGACAGACTATGCAATATGTAAAAGAAAAAGAACAGTTTGAAGGTCATCGGAAGCCGTAAATCAAAGAAGGACAGACTATACAATGTGTAAAAGAAAAAGAACAGTTTGAAGGTCATCGGAAGCCGTAAATCAAAGAAGGACAGACTATACAATATGTAAAAGAAAAAGAACAGTTTGAAGGTCACCGGAAGCCGTAAATCAAAGAAGGACAGACTATACAATATGTAAAAGAAAAAGAACAGTTTGAAGGTCATCGGAAGCCGTAAATCAAAGAAGGACAGACTATACAATATGTAAAAGAAAAAAGAACAGTTTGAAGGTCATCGGAAGCGTAAATCAAAGAAGGACAGACTATGCAATATGTAAAAGAAAAAGAACAGTTTGAAGGTCATTGGAAGCCGTAAATCAAAGAAGGACAGACTATACAATATGTAAAAGAAAAAGAACAGTTTGAAGGTCATCGGAAGCCGTAAATCAAAGAAGGACAGACTATTCAATATGTAAAAGAAACAGAACAGTTTGAAGGTCATCGGAAGCCGTAAATCAAAGAAGGACAGACTATACAATATGTAAAAGAAAAAGAACAGTTTGAAGGTCATCGGAAGCCGTAAATCAAAGAAGGACAGACTATCCAATATGTAAAAGAAAAAGAACAGTTTGAAGGTCATCGGAAGCCGTAAATCAAAGATGGAAAGACTATACAATATGTAAAAGAAAAAGAACAGTTTGAAGGTCATCGGAAGCCGTAAATCAAAGAAGGACAGACTATACAATATGTAAAAGAAAAAGAACAGTTTGAAGGTCATCGGAAGCCGTAAATCAAACAAGAACAGACTATACAATGTGTAAAAGAAAAAGAACAGTTTGAAGGTCATCGGAAGCCGTAAATCAAACAAGGACAGACTATACAATATGTAAAAGAAAAAGAACAGTTTGAAGGTCATCGGAAGCCGTAAATCAAAGAAGGACAGACTATACAATATGTAAAAGAAAAAGAACAGTTTGAAGGTCATCGGAAGCGTAAATCAAAGAAGGACAGACTATGCAATATGTAAAAGAAAAAGAACAGTTTGAAGGTCATCGGAAGCCGTAAATCAAAGAAGGACAGACTATACAATATGTAAAAGAAAAAGAACAGTTTGAAGGTCATCGGAAGCCGTAAATCAAAGAAGGACAGACTATACAATATGTAAAAGAAAAAGAACAGTTTGAAGGTCATCGGAAGCCGTAAATCAAAGAAGGACAGACTATGCAATATGTAAAAGAAAAAGAACAGTTTGAAGGTCATCGGAAGCCGTAAATCAAAGAAGGACAGACTATACAATGTGTAAAAGAAAAAGAACAGTTTGAAGGTCATCGGAAGCCGTAAATCAAAGAAGGACAGACTATACAATATGTAAAAGAAAAAGAACAGTTTGAAGGTCACAGGAAGCCGTAAATCAAAGAAGGACAGACTATACAATATGCAAAAGAAAAAAGAACAGTTTGAAGGTCATCGGAAGCCGTAAATCAAAGAAGGACAGACTATACAATATGTAAAAGAAAAAGAACAGTTTGAAGGTCATCAGAAGCCGTAAATCAAAGAAGGACAGACTATACAATATGTAAAAGAAAAAGAACAGTTTGAAGGTCATCGGAAGCCGTAAATCAAAGAAGGACAGACTATACAATATGTAAAAGAAAAAGAACAGTTTGAAGGTCATCGGAAGCCGTAAATCAAAGAAGGACAGACTATACAATATGTAAAAGAAAAAGAACAGTTTGAAGGTCATCGGAAGCCGTAAATCAAAGAAGGACAGACTATACAATATGTAAAAGAAAAAGAACAGTTTGAAGGTCATCGGAAGCCGTAAATCAAAGAAGGACAGACTATACAATATGTAAAAGAAAAAGAACAGTTTGAAGGTCATCGGAAGCCGTAAATCAAAGAAGGACAGACTATACAATATGTAAAAGAAAAAGAACAGTTTGAAGGTCATCGGAAGCCGTAAATCAAAGAAGGACAGCCTATAAAATATGTAAAAGAAAAAGAACAGTTTGAAGGTCATCGGAAGCCGTAAATCAAAGAAGGACAGACTATACAATATGTAAAAGAAAAAGAACAGTTTGAAGGTCATCGGAAGCCGTAAATCAAAGAAGGACAGACTATACAATATGTAAAAGAAAAAGAACAGTTTGAAGGTCATCGGAAGCCGTAAATCAAAGAAGGACAGACTATACAATGTGTGAAAGAAAAATAACAGTTTGAAGGTCATCGGAAGCCGTAAATCAAAGAAGGACAGACTATACAATATGTAAAAGAAAAAAGAACAGTTTGAAGGTCATCGGAAGCCGTAAATCAAAGAAGGACAGACTATACAATATGTAAAAGAAAAAGAACAGTTTGAAGGTCATCGGAAGCCGTAAATCAAAGAAGTGAAAAAGAACAGTTTGAAGGTCATCGGAAGCCGTAAATCAAAGAAGGACAGACTATACAATATGTAAAAGAAAAAAGAACAGTTTGAAGGTCATCGGAAGCGTAAATCAAAGAAGGACAGACTATGCAATATGTAAAAGAAAAAGAACAGTTTGAAGGTCATCGGAAGCCGTAAATCAAAGAAGGACAGACTATACAATATGTAAAAGAAAAAGAACAGTTTGAAGGTCATCGGAAGCCGTAAATCAAAGAAAGACAGACTATGCAATATGTAAAAGAAAAAGAACAGTTTGAAGGTCATCGGAAGCCGTAAATCAAAGAAGGACAGACTATACAATATGTAAGAGAAAAAAGAACAGTTTGAAGGTCATCGGAAGCCGTAAATCAAAGAAGGACAGACTATACAATATGTAAAAGAAAAAGAACAGTTTGAAGGTCATCGGAAGCCGTAAATCAAAGAAGGACAGACTATACAATATGTAAAAGAAACAGAACAGTTTGAAGGTCATCGGAAGCCGTAAATCAAAGAAGGTCAGACTATACAATATGTAAAAGAAAAAGAACAGTTTGAAGGTCATCGGAAGCCGTAAATCAAAGAAGGACAGACTATACAATATGTAAAAGAAAAAGAACAGTTTGAAGGTCATCGGAAGCCGTAAATCAAAGAAGGACAGACTATACAATATGTAAAAGAAAAAGAACAGTTTGAAGGTCATCGGAAGGCGTAAATCAAAGAAGGACAGACTATACAATATGTAAAAGAAAAAGAACAGTTTGAAGGTCATCGGAAGCCGTAACTCAAAGAAGGACAGACTATACAATATGTAAAAGAAAAAGAACAGTTTGAAGGTCATCGGAAGCCGTAAATCAAAGAAGGACAGACTATACAATATGTAAAAGAAAAAAGAACAGTTTGAAGGTCATCGGAAGCCGTAAATCAAAGAAGGACAGACTATACAATATGTAAAAGAAAAAGAACAGTTTGAAGGTCATCGGAAGCCGTAAATCAAAGAAGTGAAAAAGAACAGTTTGAAGGTCATCGGAAGCCGTAAATCAAAGAAGGACAGACTATACAATATGTAAAAGAAAAAAGAACAGTTTGAAGGTCATCGGAAGCGTAAATCAAAGAAGGACAGACTATGCAATATGTAAAAGAAAAAGAACAGTTTGAAGGTCATCGGAAGCCGTAAATCAAAGAAGGACAGACTATACAATATGTAAAAGAAAAAGAACAGTTTGAAGGTCATCGGAAGCCGTAAATCAAAGAAAGACAGACTATGCAATATGTAAAAGAAAAAGAACAGTTTGAAGGTCATCGGAAGCCGTAAATCAAAGAAGGACAGACTATACAATATGTAAGAGAAAAAAGAACAGTTTGAAGGTCATCGGAAGCCGTAAATCAAAGAAGGACAGACTATACAATATGTAAAAGAAAAAGAACAGTTTGAAGGTCATCGGAAGCCGTAAATCAAAGAAGGACAGACTATACAATATGTAAAAGAAACAGAACAGTTTGAAGGTCATCGGAAGCCGTAAATCAAAGAAGGTCAGACTATACAATATGTAAAAGAAAAAGAACAGTTTGAAGGTCATCGGAAGCCGTAAATCAAAGAAGGACAGACTATACAATATGTAAAAGAAAAAGAACAGTTTGAAGGTCATCGGAAGCCGTAAATCAAAGAAGGACAGACTATACAATATGTAAAAGAAAAAGAACAGTTTGAAGGTCATCGGAAGGCGTAAATCAAAGAAGGACAGACTATACAATATGTAAAAGAAAAAGAACAGTTTGAAGGTCATCGGAAGCCGTAACTCAAAGAAGGACAGACTATACAATATGTAAAAGAAAAAGAACAGTTTGAAGGTCATCGGAAGCCGTAAATCAAAGAAGGACAGACTATACAATATGTAAAAGAAAAAGAACAGTTTGAAGGTCATCGGAAGCCGTAAATCAAAGAAGGACAGACTATACAATATGTAAAAGAAAAAGAACAGTTTGAAGGTCATCGGAAACCGTAAATCAAAGAAGGACAGACTATTCAATATGTAAAAGAAAAAAGAACAGTTTGAAGGTCATCGGAAGCCGTAAATCAAAGGACAGACTATACAATATGTAAAAGAAAAAGAACAGTTTGAAGGTCATCGGAAGCCGTAAATCAAATAAGTGAAAAAGAACAGTTTGAAGGTCATCGGAAGCCGTGAATCAAAGAAGGACAGACTATACAATATGTAAAAGAAAAAGAACAGTTTGAAGGTCATCGGAAGCCGTAAATCAAAGAAGGACAGACTATACAATATGTAAAAGAAAAAGAACAGTTTGAAGGTCATCGGAAGCCGTAAATCAAAGAAAGACAGACTATGCAATATGTAAAAGAAAAAGAACAGTTTGAAGGTCATCGGAAGCCGTAAATCAAAGAAGGACAGACTATACAATATGTAAAAGTAAAAAGAACAGTTTGAAGGTCATCGGAAGCCGTAAATCAAAGAAGGACAGACTATACAATATGTAAAAGAAAAAGAACAGTTTGAAGGTCATCGGAAGCCGTAAATCAAAGAAGGACAGACTATACAATATGTAAAAGAAACAGAACAGTTTGAAGGTCATCGGAAGCCGTAAATCAAAGAAGGACAGACTATACAATATGTAAAAGAAAAAGAACAGTTTGAAGGTCATCGGAAGCCGTAAATCAAAGAAGGACAGACTATACAATATGTAAAAGAAAAAGAACAGTTTGAAGGTCATCGGAAGCCGTAAATCAAAGAAGGACAGACTATACAATATGTAAAAGAAAAAGAACAGTTTGAAGGTCATCGGAAGCCGTAAATCAAAGAAGGACAGACTATACAATATGTAAAAGAAAAAGAACAGTTTGAAGGTCATCGGAAGCCGTAAATCAAAGAAGGACAGACTATACAATATGTAAAAGAAAAAGAACAGTTTGAAGGTCATCGGAAGCCGTAAATCAAAGAAGGACAGACTATACAATATGTAAAAGAAAAAGAACAGTTTGAAGGTCATCGGAAGCCGTAAATCAAAGAAGGACAGACTATACAATATGCAAAAGAAAAAGAACAGTTTGAAGGTCATCGGAAGCCGTAAATCAAAGAAGGACAGACTATACAATATGTAAAAGAAAAAGAACAGTTTGAAGGTCATCGGAAGCCGTAAATCAAAGAAGGACAGACTATACAATATGTAAAAGAAAAAGAACAGTTTGAAGGTCATCGGAAACCGTAAATCAAAGAAGGACAGACTATACAATATGTAAAAGAAAAAAGAACAGTTTGAAGGTCATCGGAAGCCGTAAATCAAAGGACAGACTATACAATATGTAAAAGAAAAAGAACAGTTTGAAGGTCATCGGAAGCCGTAAATCAAAGAAGTGAAAAAGAACAGTTTGAAGGTCATCGGAAGCCGTAAATCAAAGAAGGACAGACTATACAATATGTAAAAGAAAAAAGAACAGTTTGAAGGTCATCGGAAGCGTAAATCAAAGAAGGACAGACTATGCAATATGTAAAAGAAAAAGAACAGTTTGAAGGTCATCGGAAGCCGTAAATCAAAGAAAGACAGACTATGCAATATGTAAAAGAAAAAGAACAGTTTGAAGGTCATCGGAAGCCGTAAATCAAAGAAGGACAGACTATACAATATGTAAAAGAAAAAAGAACAGTTTGAAGGTCATCGGAAGCCGTAAATCAAAGAAGGACAGACTATACAATATGTAAAAGAAAAAGAACAGTTTGAAGGTCATCGGAAGCCGTAAATCAAAGAAGGACAGACTATACAATATGTAAAAGAAACAGAACAGTTTGAAGGTCATCGGAAGCCGTAAATCAAAGAAGGACAGACTATACAATATGTAAAAGAAAAAGAACAGTTTGAAGGTCATCGGAAGCCGTAAATCAAAGAAGGACAGAATATACAATATGTAAAAGAAAAAGAACAGTTTGAAGGTCATCGGAAGCCGTAAATCAAAGAAGGACAGACTATACAATATGTAAAAGAAAAAGAACAGTTTGAAGGTCATCGGAAGCCGTAAATCAAAGAAGGACAGACTATACAATATGTAAAAGAAAAAGAACAGTTTGAAGGTCATCGGAAGCCGTAAATCAAAGAAGGACAGACTATACAATATGTAAAAGAAAAAGAACAGTTTGAAGGTCATCGGAAGCCGTAAATCAAAGAAGGACAGACTATACAATATGTAAAAGAAAAAGAACAGTTTGAAGGTCATCGGAAGCCGTAAATCAAAGAAGGACAGACTATACAATATGTAAAAGAAAAAGAACAGTTTGAAGGTCATCGGAAGCCGTAAATCAAAGAAGGACAGACTATACAATATGTAAAAGAAAAAGAACAGTTTGAAGGTCATCGGAAGCCGTAAATCAAAGAAGGACAGACTATACAATATGTAAAAGAAAAAGAACAGTTTGAAGGTCATCGAAAGCCGTAAATCAAAGAAGGACAGACTATACAATATGTAAAAGAAAAAAGAACAGTTTGAAGGTCATCGGAAGCCGTAAATCAAAGGACAGACTATACAATATGTAAAAGAAAAAGAACAGTTTGAAGGTCATCGGAAGCCGTAAATCAAAGAAGGACGGACTATACAATATGTAAAAGAAAAAGAACAGTTTGAAGGTCATCGGAAGCCGTAATTCAAAGAAGGACAGACTATACAATATGTAAAAGAAAAAGAGCAGTTTGAAGGTCATCAGAAGCCGTAAATCAAAGAAGGACAGACTATACAATATGTAAAAGAAACAGAATAAAGGATCTAACAGTGGTAAACAAAAACACTACGTAGAAAATTAAGGATCGAGAAACACCAATTAAATGGTTGAATAAGGGTACATATATACTACAAAACAATTAGTGTAGTCTCTATGTCTTTCAATAATTAAAGGAATATAATTATCAGCCTTCATAGGCAACATTGGTTTTAACTCCTCTGGAGCATATAAATGGTACTGAGTTCCTCAGCTGGCGGCATAACCCCTCCAAGCGGGATCATTCTTTAGTTGAGTTAGACGAATTAAATACGCATCTCACATTTAAATTTGTATATGAATGTTAGGAATGATCGCGTTGGAATGCAACCTTAATTATCAGTTTAATATCTCCATCTTTCGGAAGTAATAATAACTTTTGTACCACTAGTCAGGGGGTCGATAGCAATGTCTTCTACATCTACGATTAGACCCATCACAATGTCCCAGTTTTAAGAACACAATGTGTCGTTTGTAAACTTGTTCTCCTAGTGCATAAAGGTCATTCTTAGTGAAATTCTCATAAATATTCACGTTGAAGTTGAGACCAAAAACGCTATGCAATAACGGTAATCTGACATTATCAAGCATCATCGTAAATGGCTTGTCTATTTTATCAGATCTTCCATTCACATGTTAAGAAAAATAAATGCATATCATAACAATGGAACAGGGAAGCACCAAATGCCAAAAAAGATTTCTTATCAAATGTGCATTCCATAACAGGACATTGTCTTATAAAAAGCAAGAACTGTATACCCCTCACGATCACCCGAGTTCAGCCTCGGTTTGTTGGTGGGATCCGTGTTGTTCATCTTGTTATTAGTTGTTCTATTATGTGTCATTACGTTCTTATTTTACATTCCATGTTGAGATGTACGTTACTTATGTGTCATTACGTTCTTATTTTACATTCGTGATAAGATGTCCGTTACTTATGTGTCATTACGTTCTTATTTTACATTCCATGTTGAGATGTCCGTTACCTATGTGTCATTACGTTCTTATTTTACATTCCGTGTTGAGATTTCCGTTAGTTATGTGTCATTACGTTCTTATTTTACATTCCGTGTTGAGATGTCCGTTACTTATGTGTCATTACGTTCTTATTTTACATTCCGTGTTGAGATTTCCGTTAGTTATGTGTCATTACGTTCTTATTTTACATTCCGTGTTGAGATGTCCGTTACTTATGTGTCATTACGTTCTTATTTCACATTCCATGTTGAGATATCCGTTACTTATGTGTCATTACGTTCTTATTTTACATTCTGTGTTGAGATGTCCGTCACTTATGTGTCATTACGTTCTTATTTTACATTCCGTGTTGAGATGTCCGTTACTTATGTGTCATTACGTTCTTATTTGACATTCCGTGTTGAGATGTCCGTTACTTATGTGTCATTACGTTTTTATTTTACATTCCGTGTTGAGATATCCGTTACTTATGTGTCATTACGTTCTTATTTTACATTCCGTGTTGAGATGTCCGTTACTTATGTGTCATTACGTTCTTATTTTACATTCCGTGTTGAGATGTCCGTTACTTATGTGTCATTACGTTCTTATTTGACATTCCGTGTTGAGATGTCCGTTACTTATGTGTCATTACGTTTTTATTTTACATTCCGTGTTGAGATATCCTTTACTTATGTGTCATTACGTTTTTATTTTGCATTCCGTGTTAAGATGTCCGTTACTTATGTGTCATTAGGTTTTTATTTTACATTCCGTGTTGAGATGTCCGTTACTTATGTGTCATTACGTTCTTATTTTACATTCTGTGTTGAGATGTCCGTTACTTATGTGTCATTACGTTCTTATTTTACATTCCGTGTTGAGATGTTCGTTACTTATGTGTCATTACGTTTTTATTTTACATTCAGTCTTGAGATGTGCGTTACATATGTGTCATTACGTTCTTATTTTACATTCCGTGTTGAGATGTCCGTTACTTATGTGTCATTACGTTCTTATTTTACATTCCGTGTTGAGATGTCCGTTACTTATGTGTCATTACGTTCTCATTTTACATTCTCTGTTGAGATGTCCATTACTTATGTGTCATTACGTTCTTATTTTACATTCCGTGTTGAGATGTGCGTTACTTATGTGTCATTACGTTCTTATTTTACATTCCGTGTTGAGATGTCCGTTACTTATATGTCATTACGTTCTTATTTGACATTCCGTGTTGAGATGTCCGTTACTTATGTGTCATTACGTTCTTATTTTACATTCTGTGTTGAGATATCCGTTACTTATGTGTCATTACGTTCTTATTTTACATTCCATGTTGAGATATCCGTTACTTATGTGTCATTACGTTCTTATTTTACATTCCTTGTTGAGATGTCCGTTACTTATGTGTCATTACGTTCTTATTTTACATTCCGTGTTGAGATGTCCGTTACTTATGTGTCATTTCGTTCTTATTTGACATTCCGTGTTGAGATGTCCGTTACTTATGTGTCATTACGTTTTTATTTTACATTCCGTGTTGAGATATCCGTTACTTATGTGTCATTACGTTCTTATTTTACATTCCGTGTTGAGATGTCGATACTTATGTGTCATTACGTTCTTATTTTACATTCCGTGTTGAGATGTCCGTTACTTATGTGTCATTACGTTCTTATTTGACATTCCGTGTTGAGATGTCCGTTACTTATGTGTCATTACGTTTTTATTTTACATTCCGTGTTGAGATATCCGTTACTTATGTGTCATTACGTTTTTATTTTACATTCCGTGTTGAGATATCCATTACTTATGTGTCATTAGGTTTTTATTTTACATTCCGTGTTGAGAGGTCCGTTACTTATGTGTGATTACGTTCTTATTTTACATTCCATGTTGAGATGTCCGTTACTTATATGTAATTACGTTCTTATTTTATATTCTGTGTTGAGATGTCCGTTACTTATGTGTGATTACGTTCTTATTTTACATTCCGTGTTGAGATGTCCGTTACTTATGTGTCATTACAATCTTATTTTACATTCCGTGCTGAGATGTCCGTTACTTATGTGTCATTACGTTCTTATTTTACATTCAGTGTTGAGATGTCCGTTACTTATGTGTCATTACGTTCTTATTTTACATTCCGTGTTGAGATGTCCGTTACTTATGTGTCATTACGTTCTTATTTTACATTCCGTGTTGAGATATCCGTTACTTATGTGTCATTACGTTCTTATTTTACATTCTGTGTTGAGATGTCCATTACTTATGTGTCATTACGTTCTTATTTTACATTCCGTGTTGAGATGTCCGATACTTATGTGTCATTACGTTCTTATTTTACATTCCGTGTTGAGATGTCCGTTACTTATGTGTCATTACGTTCTTATTTTACATTCCATATTGAGATGTCCGTTACTTATATGTCATTGCGTTCTTATTTTGCATTCCGTGTTGAGATGCCCGTTACTTATGTGTCATTACGTTCTTATTTTACATTCCGTGTTGAGATGTCCGTTACTTATGTGTCATTACATTCTTATTTTACATTCCGTGTTGAGATGTCCGTTACTTATACGTCATTACGTTCTTATTTTACATTCTGTGTTGAGATGTCCGTTACTTATGTGTCATTACGTTCTTATTTTACATTCCGTGTTGAGATGTCCGTTACTTATGTGTCATTACGTTCTTATTTTACATTCTGTGTTGAGATGGCCGTTACTTATATGTCATTACGTTCTTATTTTACATTCCGTGTTGAGATGTCCGTTACTTATGTGTCATTACGTTTTTATTTTACATTCTGTGTTGAGATGTCCGTTACTTATGGGTCATTACGTTCTTATTTTACATTCCGTGTTGAGATGTCCACTACTTATGTGTCATTACGTTCTTATTTTACATTCCGTGTTGAGATGTCCGTTACTTATGTGTCATTGCGTTCTTATTTTACATTACGTGTTGAGATGTCCGTTACTTATGTGTCATTACGTTCTTATTTTACATTCTGTGTTGAGATGTCCGTTACTTATATGTCATTGCGTTCTTATTTTACATTCTGTGTTGAGATGTTCGTTACTTATGTGTCATTACGTTCTTATTTTACATTCTGTGTTGAGATGTCCGTTCCTTATGTGTCATTGCGTTTTTATTTTTCATTCCGTGTTAAAATGTCCGTTACTTATATGTCATTACGTTCTTATTTTACATTCCGTGTTGAGATGTCCGTTACTTATGTGTCATTACGTTCTTATTTTACATTCCGTGTTGAGATGTCCGTTACTTATGTGTCATTACGTTCTTATTTCACATTCCATGTTGAGATATCCGTTACTTATGTGTCATTACGTTCTTATTTTACATTCTGTGTTGAGATGTCCGTCACTTATGTGTCATTACGTTCTTATTTTACATTCCGTGTTGAGATGTCCGTTACTTATGTGTCATTACGTTCTTATTTGACATTCCGTGTTGAGATGTCCGTTACTTATGTGTCATTGCGTTCTTATTTTACATTCCGTGTTGAGATATCCGTTACTTATGTGTCATTACGTTCTTATTTTACATTCCGTGTTGAGATATCCATTACTTATGTGTCATTAGGTTTTTATTTTACATTCCGTGTTGAGAGGTCCGTTACTTATGTGTGATTACGTTCTTATTTTACATTCCATGTTGAGATGTCCGTTACTTATATGTAATTACGTTCTTATTTTATATTCTGTGTTGAGATGTCCGTTACTTATGTGTGATTACGTTCTTATTTTACATTCCGTGTTGAGATGTCCGTTACTTATGTGTCATTACAATCTTATTTTACATTCCGTGCTGAGATGTCCGTTACTTATGTGTCATTACGTTCTTATTTTACATTCAGTGTTGAGATGTCCGTTACTTATGTGTCATTACGTTCTTATTTTACATTCCGTGTTGAGATGTCCGTTACTTATGTGTCATTACGTTCTTATTTTACATTCCGTGTTGAGATATCCGTTACTTATGTGTCATTACGTTCTTATTTTACATTCTGTGTTGAGATGTCCATTACTTATGTGTCATTACGTTCTTATTTTACATTCCGTGTTGAGATGTCCGATACTTATGTGTCATTACGTTCTTATTTTACATTCCGTGTTGAGATGTCCGTTACTTATGTGTCATTACGTTCTTATTTTACATTCCATATTGAGATGTCCGTTACTTATATGTCATTGCGTTCTTATTTTGCATTCCGTGTTGAGATGCCCGTTACTTATGTGTCATTACGTTCTTATTTTACATTCCGTGTTGAGATGTCCGTTACTTATGTGTCATTACATTCTTATTTTACATTCCGTGTTGAGATGTCCGTTACTTATACGTCATTACGTTCTTATTTTACATTCTGTGTTGAGATGTCCGTTACTTATGTGTCATTACGTTCTTATTTTACATTCCGTGTTGAGATGTCCGTTACTTATGTGTCATTACGTTCTTATTTTACATTCTGTGTTGAGATGGCCGTTACTTATATGTCATTACGTTCTTATTTTACATTCCGTGTTGAGATGTCCGTTACTTATGTGTCATTACGTTTTTATTTTACATTCTGTGTTGAGATGTCCGTTACTTATGGGTCATTACGTTCTTATTTTACATTCCGTGTTGAGATGTCCACTACTTATGTGTCATTACGTTCTTATTTTACATTCCGTGTTGAGATGTCCGTTACTTATGTGTCATTGCGTTCTTATTTTACATTACGTGTTGAGATGTCCGTTACTTATGTGTCATTACGTTCTTATTTTACATTCTGTGTTGAGATGTCCGTTACTTATATGTCATTGCGTTCTTATTTTACATTCTGTGTTGAGATGTTCGTTACTTATGTGTCATTACGTTCTTATTTTACATTCTGTGTTGAGATGTCCGTTCCTTATGTGTCATTGCGTTTTTATTTTACATTCCGTGTTAAAATGTCCGTTACTTATATGTCATTACGTTCTTATTTTACATTCCGTGTTGAGATGTCCGTTACTTATGTGTCATTACGTTCTTATTTTACATTCCGTGTTGAGATGTCCGTTACTTATGTGTCATTACGTTCTTATTTCACATTCCATGTTGAGATATCCGTTACTTATGTGTCATTACGTTCTTATTTTAAATTCTGTGTTGAGATGTCCGTCACTTATGTGTCATTACGTTCTTATTTTACATTCCGTGTTGAGATGTCCGTTACTTATGTGTCATTACGTTCTTATTTGACATTCCGTGTTGAGATGTCCGTTACTTATGTGTCATTACGTTTTTATTTTACATTCCGTGTTGAGATATCCGTTACTTATGTGTCATTACGTTCTTATTTTACATTCCGTGTTGAGATGTCCGTTACTTATGTGTCATTACGTTCTTATTTTACATTCCGTGTTGAGATGTCCGTTACTTATGTGTCATTACGTTCTTATTTGACATTCCGTGTTGAGATGTCCGTTACTTATGTGTCATTACGTTTTTATTTTACATTCCGTGTTGAGATATCCGTTACTTATGTGTCATTACGTTTTTATTTTGCATTCCGTGTTAAGATGTCCGTTACTTATGTGTCATTAGGTTTTTATTTTACATTCCGTGTTGAGATGTCCGTTACTTATGTGTCATTACGTTCTTATTTTACATTCTGTGTTGAGATGTCCGTTACTTATGTGTCATTGCGTTCTTATTTTACATTCCGTGTTGAGATGTTCGTTACTTATGTGTCATTACGTTTTTATTTTACATTCAGTCTTGAGATGTGCGTTACATATGTGTCATTACGTTCTTATTTTACATTCCGTGTTGAGATATCCGTTACTTATGTGTCATTACGTTCTTATTTTACATTCCGTGTTGAGATATCCGTTACTTATGTGTCATTACGTTCTCATTTTACATTCTCTGTTGAGATGTCCATTACTTATGTGTCATTACGTTCTTATTTTACATTCCGTGTTGAGATGTGCGTTACTTATGTGTCATTACGTTCTTATTTTCCATACCGTGTTGAGATGTCCGTTACTTATATGTCATTACGTTCTTATTTGACATTCCGTGTTGAGATGTCCGTTACTTATGTGTCATTACGTTCTTATTTTACATTCTGTGTTGAGATGTCCGTTACTTATGTGTCATTACGTTCTTATTTTACATTCCATGTTGAGATATCCGTTACTTATGTGTCATTACGTTCTTATTTTACATTCCGTGTTGAGATGTCCGTTACTTATGTGTCATTACGTTCTTATTTTAAATTCCGTGTTGAGATGTCCGTTACTTATGTGTCATTTCGTTCTTATTTGACATTCCGTGTTGAGATGTCCGTTACTTATGTGTCATTACGTTTTTATTTTGCATTCCGTGTTGAGATATCCGTTACTTATGTGTCATTACGTTCTTATTTTACATTCCGTGTTGAGATGTCGATACTTATGTGTCATTACGTTCTTATTTTACATTCCGTGTTGAGATGTCCGTTACTTATGTGTCATTACGTTCTTATTTGACATTCCGTGTTGAGATGTCCGTTACCTATGTGTCATTACGTTTTTATTTTACATTCCGTTTTGAGATATCCGTTACTTATGTGTCATTACGTTTTTATTTTACATTCCGTGTTGAGATATCCATTACTTATGTGTCATTAGGTTTTTATTTTACATTCCGTGTTGAGAGGTCCGTTACTTATGTGTGATTACGTTCTTATTTTACATTCCATGTTGAGATGTCCGTTACTTATATGTCCTTACGTTCTTATTTTACATTCTGTTTTGAGATGTCCGTTACATATGTGTCATTACGTTCTTATTTTACATTCCGTGTTGAGATATCCTTTACTTTTATGTCATTACGTTCTTATTGTATATTCCGTGTTGGGATGTCCGTTACTTATGTGTCATTACGTTCTTATTTTACATTCCGTGTTGAGATGTCCGTTACTTATGTGTCATTACGTTCTTATTTTACATTCCGTGTTGAGATGTCCGTTACTTATGTGTCATTACGTTCTTATTTGACATTCCGTGTTGAGATGTCCGTTACTTATGTGTCATTACGTTCTTATTTTACATTCTGTGTTGAGATGTCCATTACTTATGTGTCATTACGTTCTTATTTTACATTCCGTGTTGAGATGTCCGATACTTATGTGTCATTACGTTCTTATTTTACATTCCGTGTTGAGATGTCCGTTACTTATGTGTCATTACGTTCTTATTTTACATTCCATATTGAGATGTCCGTTACTTATATGTCATTGCGTTCTTATTTTGCATTCCGTGTTGAGATGCCCGTTACTTATGTGTCATTACGTTCTTATTTTACATTCCGTGTTGAGATGTCCGTTACTTATGTGTCATTACGTTCTTATTTTACATTCCGTGTTGAGATGTCCGTTACTTATACGTCATTACGTTCTTATTTTACATTCTGTGTTGAGATGTCCGTTACTTATGTGTCATTACGTTCTTATTTTACATTCCGTGTTGAGATGTCCGTTACTTATGTGTCATTACGTTCTTATTTTACATTCTGTGTTGAGATGGCCGTTACTTATATGTCATTACGTTCTTATTTTACATTCCGTGTTGAGATGTCCGTTACTTATGTGTCATTACGTTTTTATTTTACATTCTGTGTTGAGATGTCCGTTACTTATGGGTCATTACGTTCTTATTTTACATTCCGTGTTGAGATGTCCACTACTTATGTGTCATTACGTTCTTATTTTACATTCCGTGTTGAGATGTCCGTTACTTATGTGTCATTGCGTTCTTATTTTACATTACGTGTTGAGATGTCCGTTACTTATGTGTCATTACGTTCTTATTTTACATTCTGTGTTGAGATGTCCGTTACTTATATGTCATTGCGTTCTTATTTTACATTCTGTGTTGAGATGTTCGTTACTTATGTGTCATTACGTTCTTATTTTACATTCTGTGTTGAGATGTCCGTTCCTTATGTGTCATTGCGTTTTTATTTTACATTCCGTGTTAAAATGTCTGTTACTTATATGTCATTACGTTCTTATTTTACATTCTGTGTTGAGATGTCCGTTACTTATGTGTCATTGCGTTCTTATTTAACATTCCGTGTTGAGATGTCCGTTACTTATGTGTCATTACGTTCTTATTTTACATTCTGTGTTGAGATGTCCTTTACTTATGTGTCATTACGTTCTTATTTTACATTCCGTGTTGAGATGTCCGTTACTTATGTGTCATTACGTTCTTATTTTACATTCCGTGTTGAGATGTCCGTTACTTATGTGTCATTACGTTCTTATTTTACATTATGTGTTGAGATGTCCATTACTTATGTGTCATTACGTTCTTATTTTACATTCCGTGTTGAGATGTCCGATACTTATGTGTCATTACGTTCTTATTTTACATTCCGTGTTGAGATGGCCGTTACTTATGTGTCATTACGTTCTTATTTTACATTCCATATTGAGATGTCCGTTACTTATATGTCATTGCGTTCTTATTTTGCATTCCGTGTTGAGATGCCCGTTACTTATGTTTCATTACGTTCTTATTTTACATTCCGTGTTGAGATGTCCGTTACTTATGTGTCATTACGTTCTTATTTTACATTCCGTGTTGAGATGTCCGTTACTTATACGTCATTACGTTCTTATTTTACATTCTGTGTTGAGATGTCCGTTACTTATGTGTCATTACGTTCTTATTTTACATTCCGTGTTGAGATGTCCGTTACTTATGTGTCATTACGATCTTATTTTACATTCTGTGTTGAGATGGCCGTTACTTATATGTCATTACGTTCTTATTTTACATTCCGTGTTGAGATGTCCGTTACTTATGTGTCATTACGTTTTTATTTTACATTCTGTGTTGAGATGTCCGTTACTTATGGGTCATTACGTTCTTATTTTACATTCCGTGTTGAGATGTCCACTACTTATGTGTCATTACGTTCTTATTTTACATTCCGTGTTGAGATGTCCGTTACTTATGTGTCATTGCGTTCTTATTTTACATTACGTGTTGAGATGTCCGTTACTTATGTGTCATTACGTTCTTATTTTACATTCTGTGTTGAGATGTCCGTTACTTATATGTCATTACGTTCTTATTTTACATTCTGTGTTGAGATGTCCGTTACTTATGTGTCATTGCGTTCTTATTTAACATTCCGTGTTGAGATGTCCGTTACTTATGTGTCATTACGTTCTTATTTTACATTCTGTGTTGAGATGTCCTTTACTTATGTGTCATTACGTTCTTATTTTACATTCCGTGTTGAGATGTCCGTTACTTATGTGTCATTACGTTTTTATTTTACATTCCGTGTTGAGATGTCCGTTACCTATGTGTCCTTACGTTCTTATTTTACATTCTGTTTTGAGATGTCCGTTACATATGTGTCATTACGTTCTTATTTTACATTCCGTGTTGAGATATCCTTTACTTTTATGTCATTACGTTCTTATTGTATATTCCGTGTTGGGATGTCCGTTACTTATGTGTCATTACGTTCTTATTTTACATTCCGTGTTGAGATGTCCGTTACTAATGTGTCATTACGTTCTTATTTTACATTCCGTGTTGAGATGTCCGTTACTTATGTGTCATTACGTTCTTATTTGACATTCCGTGTTGAGATGTCCGTTACTTATGTGTCATTACGTTCTTATTTTACATTCTGTGTTGAGATGTCCGTCACTTATGTGTCATTACGTTCTTATTTTACATTCCGTGTTGAGATGTCCATTACTTATGTGTGATTAGGTTTTTATTTTACATTCCGTGTTGAGATGTCCGTTACTTATGTGTCATTACGTTCTTATTTTACATTCCATGTTGAGATGTCCGTTACTTATGTGTCAATACGTTTTTTTTTTTTATTTTACATTCCGTGTTGAGATGTCCGTTACTTATGTGTCATTACGTTCTTATTTTACATTCCGTGCTGAGATGTTCGTTACTTATGTGTCATTACGTTCTTATTTTACATTCAGTGTTGAGATGTCCGTTACTTATGTGTCATTACGTTCTTATTTTACATTCCGTGTTGAAATGTCCGTTACTTATGTGTCATTACGTTTTTATTTTACATTCAGTGTTGAGATGTCGTTACATATGTGTCATTACGTTCTTATTTTACATTCCGTGTTGAGATGTCCGTTACTTATGTGTCATTACGTTCTTATTTTACATTCCGTGTTGAGATGTCCGTTACTTATGTGTCATTACGTTCTTATTTTACATTCTGTGTTGAGATGTCCATTACTTATGTGTCATTACGTTCTTATTTTACATTCCGTGTTGAGATGTCCGTTACTTATGTGTCATTACGTTCTTATTTTACATTCCGTGTTGAGATGTCCGTTACTTATGTGTCATTACGTTCTTATTTTACATTCCGTGTTGAGATGTCCGTTACTTATGTGTCATTACGTTCTTATTTTACATTCCATATTGAGATGTCCGTTACTTATATGTCATTGCGTTCTTATTTTGCATTCCGTGTTGAGATGCCCGTTACTTATGTGTCATTACGTTCTTATTTTACATTCCGTGTTGAGATGTCCGTTACTTATATGTCATTACGTTCTTATTTTATATTCTGTGTTGAGATGTCCGTTACTTATGTGTCATTACGTTCTTATTTTACATTCCGTGTTGAGATGTCCGTTACTTATGTGTCATTACGTTCTTATTTTACATTCTGTGTTGAGATGGCCGTTACTTATATGTCATTACGTTCTTATTTTACATTCCGTGTTGAGATTTCCGTTACTTATGTGTCATTACGTTTTTATTTTACATTCTGTGTTGAGATGTCCGTTACTTATGGGTCATTACGTTCTTATTTTACATTCCGTGTTGAGATGGCCGTTACTTATGTGTCATTACGTTCTTATTTTACATTCCATATTGAGATGTCCGTTACTTATATGTCATTGCGTTCTTATTTTGCATTCCGTGTTGAGATGCCCGTTACTTATGTTTCATTACGTTCTTATTTTACATTCCGTGTTGAGATGTCCGTTACTTATGTGTCATTACGTTCTTATTTTACATTCCGTGTTGAGATGTCCGTTACTTATACGTCATTACGTTCTTATTTTACATTCTGTGTTGAGATGTCCGTTACTTATGTGTCATTACGTTCTTATTTTACATTCCGTGTTGAGATGTCCGTTACTTATGTGTCATTACGATCTTATTTTACATTCTGTGTTGAGATGGCCGTTACTTATATGTCATTACGTTCTTATTTTACATTCCGTGTTGAGATGTCCGTTACTTATGTGTCATTACGTTTTTATTTTACATTCTGTGTTGAGATGTCCGTTACTTATGGGTCATTACGTTCTTATTTTACATTCCGTGTTGAGATGTCCACTACTTATGTGTCATTACGTTCTTATTTTACATTCCGTGTTGAGATGTCCGTTACTTATGTGTCATTGCGTTCTTATTTTACATTACGTGTTGAGATGTCCGTTACTTATGTGTCATTACGTTCTTATTTTACATTCTGTGTTGAGATGTCCGTTACTTATATGTCATTACGTTCTTATTTTACATTCTGTGTTGAGATGTCCGTTACTTATGTGTCATTGCGTTCTTATTTAACATTCCGTGTTGAGATGTCCGTTACTTATGTGTCATTACGTTCTTATTTTACATTCTGTGTTGAGATGTCCTTTACTTATGTGTCATTACGTTCTTATTTTACATTCCGTGTTGAGATGTCCGTTACTTATGTGTCATTACGTTTTTATTTTACATTCCGTGTTGAGATGTCCGTTACCTATGTGTCCTTACGTTCTTATTTTACATTCTGTTTTGAGATGTCCGTTACATATGTGTCATTACGTTCTTATTTTACATTCCGTGTTGAGATATCCTTTACTTTTATGTCATTACGTTCTTATTGTATATTCCGTGTTGGGATGTCCGTTACTTATGTGTCATTACGTTCTTATTTTACATTCCGTGTTGAGATGTCCGTTACTAATGTGTCATTACGTTCTTATTTTACATTCCGTGTTGAGATGTCCGTTACTTATGTGTCATTACGTTCTTATTTGACATTCCGTGTTGAGATGTCCGTTACTTATGTGTCATTACGTTCTTATTTTACATTCTGTGTTGAGATGTCCGTCACTTATGTGTCATTACGTTCTTATTTTACATTCCGTGTTGAGATGTCCATTACTTATGTGTGATTAGGTTTTTATTTTACATTCCGTGTTGAGATGTCCGTTACTTATGTGTCATTACGTTCTTATTTTACATTCCATGTTGAGATGTCCGTTACTTATGTGTCAATACGTTTTTTTTTTTTATTTTACATTCCGTGTTGAGATGTCCGTTACTTATGTGTCATTACGTTCTTATTTTACATTCCGTGCTGAGATGTTCGTTACTTATGTGTCATTACGTTCTTATTTTACATTCAGTGTTGAGATGTCCGTTACTTATGTGTCATTACGTTCTTATTTTACATTCCGTGTTGAAATGTCCGTTACTTATGTGTCATTACGTTTTTATTTTACATTCAGTGTTGAGATGTCGTTACATATGTGTCATTACGTTCTTATTTTACATTCCGTGTTGAGATGTCCGTTACTTATGTGTCATTACGTTCTTATTTTACATTCCGTGTTGAGATGTCCGTTACTTATGTGTCATTACGTTCTTATTTTACATTCTGTGTTGAGATGTCCATTACTTATGTGTCATTACGTTCTTATTTTACATTCCGTGTTGAGATGTCCGTTACTTATGTGTCATTACGTTCTTATTTTACATTCCGTGTTGAGATGTCCGTTACTTATGTGTCATTACGTTCTTATTTTACATTCCGTGTTGAGATGTCCGTTACTTATGTGTCATTACGTTCTTATTTTACATTCCATATTGAGATGTCCGTTACTTATATGTCATTGCGTTCTTATTTTGCATTCCGTGTTGAGATGCCCGTTACTTATGTGTCATTACGTTCTTATTTTACATTCCGTGTTGAGATGTCCGTTACTTATATGTCATTACGTTCTTATTTTATATTCTGTGTTGAGATGTCCGTTACTTATGTGTCATTACGTTCTTATTTTACATTCCGTGTTGAGATGTCCGTTACTTATGTGTCATTACGTTCTTATTTTACATTCTGTGTTGAGATGGCCGTTACTTATATGTCATTACGTTCTTATTTTACATTCCGTGTTGAGATTTCCGTTACTTATGTGTCATTACGTTTTTATTTTACATTCTGTGTTGAGATGTCCGTTACTTATGGGTCATTACGTTCTTATTTTACATTCCGTGTTGAGATGTCCACTACTTATGTGTCATTACGTTCTTATTTTACATTCCGTGTTGAGATGTCCGTTACTTATGTGTCATTGCGTTCTTATTTTACATTACGTGTTGAGATGTCCGTTACTTATGTGTCATTACGTTCTTATTTTACATTCCGTGTTGAGATGTCCGTTACTTATGTGTCATTACGTTCTTATTTGACATTCCGTGTTGAGATATCCGTTACTTATGTGTCATTACGTTTTTATTTTACATTCCGTGTTGAGATATCCGTTACTTATGTGTCATTACGTTTTTATTTTACATTCCGTGTTGAGATATCCGTTACTTTTGTGTCATTACGTTTTTATTTTACATTCAGTCTTGAGATGTGCGTTACTTATGTGTCATTACGTTCTTATTTTACATTCCGTGTTGAGATGTCCGTTACTTATGTGTCATTACGTTCTTATTTTACATTCCGTGTTGAGATGTCCGTTACTTATGTGTCATTACGTTCTCATTTTACATTCTCTGTTGAGATGTCCGTTACTTATGTGTCATTACGTTCTTATTTTACATTCCGTGTTGAGATGTGCGCTACTTATGTGTCATTACGTTCTTATTTTACATTCCGTGTTGAGATGTCCGTTACTTATATGTCATTACGTTCTTATTTTACATTCCGTGTTGAGATGTCCGTTACTTATGGGTCATCACGTTCTTATTTTACATTCTGTGTTGAGATATCCGTTACTTATGTGTCATTACGTTCTTATTTCACATTCCATGTTGAGATATCCGTTACTTATGTGTCATTACGTTCTTATTTTACATTCCGTGTTGAGATATCCGTTACTTATGTGTCATTACGTTCTTATTTTACATTCCGTGTTGAGATGTCCGTTACTTATGTGTCATTACGTTCTTATTTGACATTCCGTGTTGAGATGTCCGTTACTTATGTGTCATTACGTTTTTATTTTACATTCCGTGTTGAGATGTCCGTTACTTATGTGTCATTACGTTCTTATTTTACATTCCATGTCGAGATGTCCGTTACTTATGTGTCATTACGTTCTTATTTTACATTCAGTGTTGAGATGTCCGTTACTTATGTGTCATTACGTTCTTATTTTACATTCCGTGTTGAGATGTCCGTTACTTATGTGTCAATACGTTTTTTTTTTTATTTTACATTCCGTGTTAAGATGTCCGTTACTTATGTGTCATTACGTTCTTATTTTACATTCCGTGCTGAGATGTCCGTTACTTATGTGTCATTACGTTCTTATTTTACATTCAGTGTTGAGATGTCCGTTACTTATGTGTCATTACGTTCTTATTTTACATTCCGTGTTGAGATGTCCGTTACTTATGTGTCATTACGTTCTTATTTTACATTCCGTGTTGAGATGTCCGTTACTTATGTGTCATTACGTTCTTATTTTACATTCTGTGTTGAGATGTCCATTACTTATGTGTCATTACGTTCTTATTTTACATTCCGTGTTGAGATGTGCGTTACTTATGTGTCATTACGTTCTTATTTTACATTCCGTGTTGAGATGTCCGATACTTATGTGTCATTACGTTCTTATTTTACATTCCGTGTTGAGATGTCCGTTACTTATGTGTCATTACGTTCTTATTTTACATTCCATATTGAGATGTCCGTTACTTATATGTCATTGCGTTCTTATTTTGCATTCCGTGTTGAGATGCCCGTTACTTATGTGTCATTACGTTCTTATTTTACATTCCGTGTTGAGATGTCCGTTACTTATATGTCATTACGTTCTTATTTTACATTCTGTGTTGAGATGTCCGTTACTTATGTGTCATTACGTTCTTATTTTACATTCCGTGTTGAGATGTCCGTTACTTATGTGTCATTACGTTCTTATTTTACATTCTGTGTTGGGATGGCCGTTACTTATATGTCATTACGTTCTTATTTTACATTCCGTGTTGAGATGTCCGTTACTTATGTGTCATTACGTTTTTATTTTACATTCTGTGTTGAGATGTCCGTTACTTATGGGTCATTACGTTCTTATTTTACATTCGTGTTGAGATGTCCGTTACTTATGTGTCATTACGTTCTTATTTTACATTCCGTGTTGAGATGTCCGTTACTTATGTGTCATTGCATTCTTATTTTACATTACGTGTTGAGATGTCCGTTACTTATGTGTCATTACGTTCTTATTTTACATTCTGTGTTGAGATGTCCGTTACTTATATGTCATTGCGTTCTTATTTTACATTCTGTGTGGAGATGTTCGTTACTTATGTGTCATTACGTTCTTATTTTACATTCTGTGTTGTGATGTCCGTTCCTTATGTGTCATTGCGTTTTTATTTTACATTCCGTGTTAAAATGTCCGTTACTTATATGTCATTACGTTCTTATTTTACATTCTGTGTTGAGATGTCCGTTACTTATGTGTCATTACGTTCTTATTTGACATTCCGTGTTGAGATGTCCGTTACTTATGTGTCCTTACGTTTTTATTTTACATTCCGTGTTGAGATATCCGTTACTTATGTGTCATTACGTTTTTATTTTACATTCCGTGTTGAGATGTCCATTACTTATGTGTCATTAGGTTTTTATTTTACATTCTGTGTTGAGAGGTCCGTTACTTATGTGTCATTACGTTCTTATTTTACATTCCATGTTGAGATGTCCGTTACTTATGTGTCAATACGTTTTTTTTTTTTATTTTACATTCGTTTTAAGATGTCCGTTACTTATGTGTCATTACGTTCTTATTTTACATTCCGTGCTGAGATGTCCGTTACTTATGTGTCATTACGTTCTTATTTTACATTCAGTGTTGAGATGTCCGTTACTTATGTGTCATTACGTTCTTATTTTACATTCCGTGTTGAGATGTCCGTTACTTATGTGTCATTACGTTCTTATTTTACATTCCGTGTTGAGATGTCCGTTACTTATGTGTCATTACGTTCTTATTTTACATTCTGTGTTGAGATGTCCATTACTTATGTGTCATTACGTTCTTATTTTACATTCCGTGTTGAGATGTGCGTTACTTATGTGTCATTACGTTCTTATTTTACATTCCGTGTTGAGATGTCCGATACTTATGTGTCATTACGTTCTTATTTTACATTCCGTGTTGAGATGTCCGTTACCTATTTGTCCTTACGTTCTTATTTTACATTCTGTTTTGAGATGTCCGTTACATATGTGTCATTACGTTCTTATTTTACATTCCGTGTTGAGATATCCTTTACTTTTATGTCATTACGTTCTTATTTTATATTCCGTGTTGGGATGTCCGTTACTTATGTGTCATTACGTTCTAATTTTACATTCCGTGTTGAGATGTCCGTTACTTATGTGTCATTACGTTCTTATTTCACATTCGTGTTGAGATGTCCGTTACTTATGTGTCATTACGTTCTTATTTGACATTCCGTGTTGAGATGTCCGTTACTTATGTGTCATTACGTTTTTATTTTAAATTCCGTGTTGAGATATCCGTTACTTATGTGTCATTACGTTTTTATTTTACATTCCGTGTTGAGATGTCCATTACTTATGTGTGATTAGGTTTTTATTTTACATTCCGTGTTGAGAGGTCCGTTACTTATGTGTCATTACGTTCTTATTTTACATTCCATGTTGAGATGTCCGTTACTTATGTGTCAATACGTTTTTATTTTACATTCAGTGTTGAGATGTCGTTACATATGTGTCATTACGTTCTTATTTTACATTCCGTGTTGAGATATCCGTTACTTATGTGTCATTACGTTTTTATTTTACATTCCGTGTTGAGATGTCCATTACTTATGTGTGATTAGGTTTTTATTTTACATTCCGTGTTGAGAGGTCAGTTACTTATGTGTCATTACGTTCTTATTTTACATTCCGTGTTGAAATGTCCGTTACTTATGTGTCATTACGTTTTTATTTTACATTCAGTGTTGAGATGTCGTTACATATGTGTCATTACGTTCTTATTTTACATTCCGTGTTGAGATGTCCGTTACTTATGTGTCATTACGTTCTTATTTTACATTCCGTGTTGAGATGTCCGTTACTTATGTGTCATTACGTTCTTATTTTACATTCTGTGTTGAAATGTCCATTACTTATGTGTCATTACGTTCTTATTTTACATTCCGTGTTGAGATGTCCGTTACTTATGTGTCATTACGTTCTTATTTTACATTCCGTGTTGAGATGTCCGTTACTTATGTGTCATTACGTTCTTATTTTACATTCTGTGTTGAGATGTCCATTACTTATGTGTCATTACGTTCTTATTTTACATTCCGTGTTGAGATGTGCGTTACTTATGTGTCATTACGTTCTTATTTTACATTCCGTGTTGAGATGTCCGATACTTATGTGTCATTACGTTCTTATTTTACATTCCGTGTTGAGATGTCCGTTACCTATTTGTCCTTACGTTCTTATTTTACATTCTGTTTTGAGATGTCCGTTACATATGTGTCATTACGTTCTTATTTTACATTCCGTGTTGAGATATCCTTTACTTTTATGTCATTACGTTCTTATTTTATATTCCGTGTTGGGATGTCCGTTACTTATGTGTCATTACGTTCTAATTTTACATTCCGTGTTGAGATGTCCGTTACTTATGTGTCATTACGTTCTTATTTCACATTCGTGTTGAGATGTCCGTTACTTATGTGTCATTACGTTCTTATTTGACATTCCGTGTTGAGATGTCCGTTACTTATGTGTCATTACGTTTTTATTTTAAATTCCGTGTTGAGATATCCGTTACTTATGTGTCATTACGTTTTTATTTTACATTCCGTGTTGAGATGTCCATTACTTATGTGTGATTAGGTTTTTATTTTACATTCCGTGTTGAGAGGTCCGTTACTTATGTGTCATTACGTTCTTATTTTACATTCCATGTTGAGATGTCCGTTACTTATGTGTCAATACGTTTTTATTTTACATTCAGTGTTGAGATGTCGTTACATATGTGTCATTACGTTCTTATTTTACATTCCGTGTTGAGATATCTGTTACTTATGTGTCATTACGTTTTTATTTTACATTCCGTGTTGAGATGTCCATTACTTATGTGTGATTAGGTTTTTATTTTACATTCCGTGTTGAGAGGTCAGTTACTTATGTGTCATTACGTTCTTATTTTACATTCCGTGTTGAAATGTCCGTTACTTATGTGTCATTACGTTTTTATTTTACATTCAGTGTTGAGATGTCGTTACATATGTGTCATTACGTTCTTATTTTACATTCCGTGTTGAGATGTCCGTTACTTATGTGTCATTACGTTCTTATTTTACATTCCGTGTTGAGATGTCCGTTACTTATGTGTCATTACGTTCTTATTTTACATTCTGTGTTGAAATGTCCATTACTTATGTGTCATTACGTTCTTATTTTACATTCCGTGTTGAGATGTCCGTTACTTATGTGTCATTACGTTCTTATTTTACATTCCGTGTTGAGATGTCCGTTACTTATGTGTCATTACGTTCTTATTTTACATTCCGTGTTGAGATGTCCGTTACTTATGTGTCATTACGTTCTTATTTTACATTCCATATTGAGATGTCCGTTACTTATATGTCATTGCGTTCTTATTTTGCATTCCGTGTTGAGATGCCCGTTACTTATATGTCATTACGTTCTTATTTTACATTCCGTGTTGAGATGTCCGTTACTTATATGTCATTACGTTCTTATTTTACATTCTGTGTTGAGATGTCCGTTACTTATGTGTCATTACGTTCTTATTTGACATTCCGTGTTGAGATGTCCGTTACTTATGTGTCATTACGTTCTTATTTTACATTCTGTGTTGAGATGGCCGTTACTTATATGTCATTACGTTCTTATTTTACATTCCGTGTTGAGATTTCCGTTACTTATGTGTCATTACGTTTTTATTTTACATTCTGTGTTGAGATGTCCGTTACTTATGGGTCATTACGTTCTTATTTTACATTCCGTGTTGAGATGTCCACTACTTATATGTCATTACGTTCTTATTTTACATTCCGTGTTGAGATGTTCGTTACTTATGTGTCATTGCGTTCTTATTTTACATTACGTGTTGGGATGTCCGTTACTTATGTGTCATTACGTTCTTATTTTACATTCCGTGTTGAGAGGTCCGTTACTTATGTGTCATTACGTTCTTATTTGACATTCCGTGTTGAGATGTCCGTTACTTATGTGTCATTACGTTTTTATTTTACATTCCGTGTTGAGATATTCGTTACTTATGTGTCATTACGTTTTTATTTTACATTCCGTGTTAAGATATCCGTTACTTATGTGTCATTACGTTTTTATTTTACATTCAGTCTTGAGATGTGCGTTACATATGTGTCATTACGTTCTTATTTTACATTCCGTGTTGAGATGTCCGTTACTTATGTGTCATTACGTTCTCATTTTACATTCTCTGTTGAGATGTCCGCTACTTATGTGTCATTACGTTCTTATTTTACATTCCGTGTTGAGATGTGCGTTACTTATGTGTCTTTACGTTCTTATTTTACATTCCGTGTTGAGATGTCCGTTACTTATATGTCATTACGTTCTTATTTTACATTCCGTGTTGAGATGTCCGTTACTTATGGGTCATTACGTTCTTATTTTACATTCTGTGTTGAGATATCCGTTACTTATGTGTCATTACGTTCTTATTTCACATTCCATGTTGAGATATCCGTTACTTATGTGTCATTACGTTCTTATTTTACATTCCGTGTTGAGATATCCGTTACTTATGTGTCATTACGTTCTTATTTTACATTCCGTGTTGAGATGTCCGTTACTTATGTGTCATTACGTTCTTATTTGACATTCCGTGTTGAGATGTCCGTTACTTATGTGTCATTACGTTTTTATTTTACATTCCGTGTTGAGATATCCGTTACTTATGTGTCATTACGTTCTTATTTTACATTCCGTGTTGAGATGTCCGTTACTTATGTGTCATTACGTTCTTATTTTACATTCCGTGTTGAGATGTCCGTTACTTATGTGTCATTACGTTCTTATTTTACATTCCATGTTGAGATGTCCGTTACTTATGTGTCAATACGTTTTTTTTTTTATTTTACATTCCGTGTTAAGATGTCCGTTACTTATGTGTCATTACGTTCTTATTTTACATTCCGTGCTGAGATGTCCGTTACTTATGTGTCATTACGTTCTTATTTTACATTCAGTGTTGAGATGTCCGTTACTTATGTGTCATTACGTTCTTATTTTACATTCCGTGTTGAGATGTCCGTTACTTATGTGTCATTACGTTCTTATTTTACATTCCGTGTTGAGATGTCCGTTACTTATGTGTCATTACGTTCTTATTTTACATTCTGTGTTGAGATGTCCATTACATATGTGTCATTACGTTCTTATTTTACATTCCGTGTTGAGATGTGCGTTACTTATGTGTCATTACGTTCTTATTTTACATTCCGTGTTGAGATGTCCGATACTTATGTGTCATTACGTTCTTATTTTACATTCCGTGTTGAGATGTCCGTTACTTATGTGTCATTACGTTCTTATTTTACATTCCATATTGAGATGTCCGTTACTTATATGTCATTGCGTTCTTATTTTGCATTCCGTGTTGAGATGCCCGTTACTTATGTGTCATTACGTTCTTATTTTACATTCCGTGTTGAGATGTCCGTTACTTATGTGTCATTACGTTCTTATTTTACATTCCGTGTTGAGATGTCCGTTACTTATATGTCATTACGTTCTTATTTTACATTCTGTGTTGAGATGTCCGTTACTTATGTGTCATTACGTTCTTATTTTACATTCCGTGTTGAGATGTCCGTTACTTATGTGTCATTACGTTCTTATTTTACATTCTGTGTTGAGATGGCCGTTACTTATATGTCATTACGTTCTTATTTTACATTCCGTGTTGAGATGTCCGTTACTTATGTGTCATTACGTTTTTATTTTACATTCTGTGTTGAGATGTCCGTTACTTATGGGTCATTACGTTCTTATTTTACATTCCGTGTTGAGATGTCCACTACTTATGTGTCATTACGTTCTTATTTTACATTCCGTGTTGAGATGTCCGTTACTTATGAGTCATTGCGTTCTTATTTTGCATTACGTGTTGAGATGTCCGTTACTTATGTGTCATTACGTTCTTATTTTACATTCTGTGTTGAGATGTCCGTTACTTATATGTCATTGCGTTCTTATTTTACATTCTGTGTTGAGATGTTCGTTACTTATGTGTCATTACGTTCTTATTTTACATTCTGTGTTGAGATGTCCGTTCCTTATGTGTCATTGCGTTTTTATTTTACATTCCGTGTTAAAATTTATTTACTTATATGTCATTACGTTCTTATTTTACATTCTGTGTTGAGATGTCCGTTACTTATGTGTCATTGCGTTCTTATTTAACATTCCGTGTTGAGATGTCCGTTACTTATGTGTCATTACGTTCTTATTTTACATTCTGTGTTGAGATGTCCTTTTCTTATGTGTCATTACGTTCTTATTTTACATTCCGTGTTGAGATGTCCGTTACTTATGTGTCATTACGTTCTTATTTTACATTCCGTGTTGAGATGTCCGTTACCTATGTGTCCTTACGTTCTTATTTTACATTCTGTTTTGAGATGTCCGTTACATATGTGTCATTACGTTCTTATTTTACATTCCGTGTTGAGATATCCTTTACTTTTATGTCATTACGTTCTTATTTTATATTCGTGTTGGGATGTCCGTTACCTATGTGTCATTACGTTCTAATTTTACATTCCGTGTTGAGATGTCCGTTACTTATGTGTCATTACGTTCTTATTTCACATTCCGTGTTGAGATGTCCGTTACTTATGTGTCATTACGTTCTTATTTGACATTCCGTGTTGAGATGTCCGTTACTTATGTGTCATTACGTTTTTATTTTACATTCCGTGTTGAGATATCCGTTACTTATGTGTCATTACGTTTTTATTTTACATTCCGTGTTGAGATGTCCATTACTTATGTGTGATTAGGTTTTTATTTTACATTCCGTGTTGAGAGGTCCGTTACTTATGTGTCATTACGTTCTTATTTTACATTCCATGTTGAGATGTCCGTTACTTATGTGTCAATACGTTTTTTTTTTTTATTTTACATTCCGTGTTGAGATGTCCGTTACTTATGTGTCATTACGTTCTTATTTTACATTCGTGCTGAGATGTTCGTTACTTATGTGTCATTACGTTCTTATTTTACATTCAGTGTTGAGATGTCCGTTACTTATGTGTCATTACGTTCTTATTTTACATTCCGTGTTGAAATGTCCGTTACTTATGTGTCATTACGTTTTTATTTTACATTCAGTGTTGAGATGTCGTTACATATGTGTCATTAAGTTCTTATTTTACATTCTGTGTTGAGATGTCCGTTACTTATGTGTCATTACGTTCTTATTTTACATTCCGTGTTGAGATGTCCGTTACTTATGTGTCATTACGTTCTTATTTTACATTCAGTGTTGAGATGTCCGTTACTTATGTGTCATTACGTTCTTATTTTACATTCCGTGTTGAGATGTCCGTTACTTATGTGTCATTACGTTCTTATTTTACATTCCGTGTTGAGATGTCCGTTACTTATGTGTCATTACGTTCTTATTTTACATTCTGTGTTGAGATGTCCATTACTTATGTGTCATTACGTTCTTATTTTACATTCCGTGTTGAGATGTGCGTTACTTATGTGTCATTACGTTCTTATTTTACATTCCGTGTTGAGATGTCCGATACTTATGTGTCATTACGTTCTTATTTTACATTCCGTGTTGAGATGTCCGTTACCTATGTGTCCTTACGTTCTTATTTTACATTCTGTTTTGAGATGTCCGTTACATATGTGTCATTACGTTCTTATTTTACATTCCGTGTTGAGATATCCTTTACTTTTATGTCATTACGTTCTTATTTTATATTCCGTGTTGGGATGTCCGTTACTTATGTGTCATTACGTTCTAATTTTACATTCCGTGTTGAGATGTCCGTTACTTATGTGTCATTACGTTCTTATTTCACATTCGTGTTGAGATGTCCGTTACTTATGTGTCATTACGTTCTTATTTGACATTCCGTGTTGAGATGTCCGTTACTTATGTGTCATTACGTTTTTATTTTAAATTCCGTGTTGAGATATCCGTTACTTATGTGTCATTACGTTTTTATTTTACATTCCGTGTTGAGATGTCCATTACTTATGTGTGATTAGGTTTTTATTTTACATTCCGTGTTGAGAGGTCCGTTACTTATGTGTCATTACGTTCTTATTTTACATTCCATGTTGAGATGTCCGTTACTTATGTGTCAATACGTTTTTATTTTACATTCAGTGTTGAGATGTCGTTACATATGTGTCATTACGTTCTTATTTTACATTCCGTGTTGAGATATCCGTTACTTATGTGTCATTACGTTTTTATTTTACATTCCGTGTTGAGATGTCCATTACTTATGTGTGATTAGGTTTTTATTTTACATTCCGTGTTGAGAGGTCCGTTACTTATGTGTCATTACGTTCTTATTTTACATTCCGTGTTGAAATGTCCGTTACTTATGTGTCATTACGTTTTTATTTTACATTCAGTGTTGAGATGTCGTTACATATGTGTCATTACGTTCTTATTTTACATTCCGTGTTGAGATGTCCGTTACTTATGTGTCATTACGTTCTTATTTTACATTCCGTGTTGAGATGTCCGTTACTTATGTGTCATTACGTTCTTATTTTACATTCTGTGTTGAAATGTCCATTACTTATGTGTCATTACGTTCTTATTTTACATTCCGTGTTGAGATGTCCGTTACTTATGTGTCATTACGTTCTTATTTTACATTCCGTGTTGAGATGTCCGTTACTTATGTGTCATTACGTTCTTATTTTACATTCCGTGTTGAGATGTCCGTTACTTATGTGTCATTACGTTCTTATTTTACATTCCATATTGAGATGTCCGTTACTTATATGTCATTGCGTTCTTATTTTGCATTCCGTGTTGAGATGCCCGTTACTTATATGTCATTACGTTCTTATTTTACATTCCGTGTTGAGATGTCCGTTACTTATATGTCATTACGTTCTTATTTTACATTCTGTGTTGAGATGTCCGTTACTTATGTGTCATTACGTTCTTATTTGACATTCCGTGTTGAGATGTCCGTTACTTATGTGTCATTACGTTCTTATTTTACATTCTGTGTTGAGATGGCCGTTACTTATGTGTCATTACGTTTTTATTTTACATTCTGTGTTGAGATGTCCGTTACTTATGGGTCATTACGTTCTTATTTTACATTCCGTGTTGAGATGTCCACTACTTATGTGTCATTACGTTCTTATTTTACATTCCGTGTTGAGATGTTCGTTACTTATGTGTCATTGCGTTCTTATTTTCCATTACGTGTTGAGATGTCCGTTACTTATGTGTCATTACGTTCTTATTTTACATTCCGTGTTGAGATGTCCGTTACTTATGTGTCATTACGTTCTTATTTGACATTCCGTGTTGAGATGTCCGTTACTTATGTGTCATTACGTTTTTATTTTACATTCCGTGTTGAGATATCCGTTACTTATGTGTCATTACGTTTTTATTTTACATTCCGTGTTAAGATATCCGTTACTTATGTGTCATTAGGTTTTTATTTGACATTCCGTGTTGAGATGTCCGTTACTTATGTGTCATTACGTTCTTATTTTACATTCTGTGTTGAGATGGCCGTTACTTATGTGTCATTACGTTTTTATTTTACATTCTGTGTTGAGATGTCCGTTACTTATGGGTCATTACGTTCTTATTTTACATTCCGTGTTGAGATGTCCACTACTTATGTGTCATTACGTTCTTATTTTACATTCCGTGTTGAGATGTTCGTTACTTATGTGTCATTGCGTTCTTATTTTACATTACGTGTTGAGATGTCCGTTACTTATGTGTCATTACGTTCTTATTTTACATTCCGTGTTGAGATGTTCGTTACTTATGTGTCATTACGTTCTTATTTGACATTCCGTGTTGAGATGTCCGTTACTTATGTGTCATTACGTTTTTATTTTACATTCCGTGTTGAGATATCCGTTACTTATGTGTCATTACGTTTTTATTTTACATTCCGTGTTAAGATATCCGTTACTTATGTGTCATTAGGTTTTTATTTTACATTCCGTGTTGAGATGTCCGTTACTTATGTGTCATTACGTTCTTATTTTACATTCCGTGTTGAGATTTCCGTTACTTATGTGTCATTACGTTCTTATTTTACATTCCGTGTTGAGATGTTCGTTACTTATGTGTCATTACGTTTTTATTTTACATTCAGTCTTGAGATGTGCGTTACATATGTGTCATTACGTTCTTATTTTACATTCCGTGTTGAGATGTCCGTTACTTATGTGTCATTACGTTCTCATTTTACATTCTCTGTTGAGATGTCCGTTACTTATGTGTCATTACGTTCTTATTTTACATTCCGTGTTGAGATGTGCGTTACTTATGTGTCATTACGTTCTTATTTTACATTCCGTGTTGAGATGTCCGTTACTTATATGTCATTACGTTCTTATTTTACATTCCGTGTTGAGATGTCCGTTACTTATGGGTCATTACGTTCTTATTTTACATTCTGTGTTGAGATATCCGTTACTTATGTGTCATTACGTTCTTATTTCACATTCCATGTTGAGATATCCGTTACTTATGTGTCATTACGTTCTTATTTTACATTCCGTGTTGAGATATCCGTTACTTATGTGTCATTACGTTCTTATTTTACATTCCGTGTTGAGATGTCCGTTACTTATGTGTCATTACGTTCTTATTTGACATTCCGTGTTGAGATGTCCGTTACTTATGTGTCATTACGTTTTTATTTTACATTCCGTGTTGAGATATCCGTTACTTATGTGTCATTACGTTCTTATTTTACATTCCGTGTTGAGATGTCCGTTACTTATGTGTCATTACGTTCTTATTTTACATTCCGTGTTGAGATGTCCGTTACATATGTGTCATTACGTTCTTATTTGACATTCCGTGTTGAGATGTCCGTTACTTATGTGTCATTACGTTTTTATTTTACATTCCGTGTTGAGATATCCGTTACTTATGTGTCATTACGTTTTTATTTTACATTCCGTGTTGAGATGTCCATTACTTATGTGTCATTAGGTTTTTATTTTACATTCCGTGTTGAGAGGTCCGTTACTTATGTGTCATTACGTTCTTATTTTACATTCCATGTTGAGATGTCCGTTACTTATATGTCAATACGTTTTTTTTTTTATTTTACATTCCGTGTTAAGATGTCCGTTACTTATGTGTCATTACGTTCTTATTTTACATTCCGTGCTGAGATGTCCGTTACTTATGTGTCATTACGTTCTTATTTTACATTCAGTGTTGAGATGTCCGTTACTTATGTGTCATTACGTTCTTATTTTACATTCCGTATTGAGATGTCCGTTACTTATGTGTCATTACGTTCTTATTTTACATTCCGTGTTGAGATGTCCGTTACTTATGTGTCATTACGTTCTTATTTTACATTCTGTGTTGAGATGTCCATTACATATGTGTCATTACGTTCTTATTTTACATTCCGTGTTGAGATGTGCGTTACTTATGTGTCATTACGTTCTTATTTTACATTCCGTGTTGAGATGTCCGATACTTATGTGTCATTACGTTCTTATTTTACATTCCGTGTTGAGATGTCCGTTACTTATGTGTCATTACGTTCTTATTTTACATTCCATATTGAGATGTCCGTTACTTATATGTCATTGCGTTCTTATTTTGCATTCCGTGTTGAGATGCCCGTTACTTATGTGTCATTACGTTCTTATTTTACATTCCGTGTTGAGATGTCCGTTACTTATGTGTCATTGCGTTCTTATTTTACATTACGTGTTGAGATGTCCGTTACTTATGTGTCATTACGTTCTTATTTTACATTCCGTGTTGAGATGTCCGTTACTTATGTGTCATTACGTTCTTATTTGACATTCCGTGTTGAGATGTCCGTTACTTATGTGTCATTACGTTTTTATTTTACATTCCGTGTTGAGATATCCGTTACTTATGTGTCATTACGTTTTTATTTTACATTCCGTGTTAAGATATCCGTTACTTATGTGTCATTAGGTTTTTATTTTACATTCCGTGTTGAGATATCCGTTACTTATGTGTCATTACGTTCTTATTTTACATTCCGTGTTGAGATTTCCGTTACTTATGTGTCATTACGTTCTTATTTTACATTCCGTGTTGAGATGTTCGTTACTTATGTGTCATTACGTTTTTATTTTACATTCAGTCTTGAGATGTGCGTTACATATGTGTCATTACGTTCTTATTTTACATTCCGTGTTGAGATGTCCGTTACTTATGTGTCATTACGTTCTCATTTTACATTCTCTGTTGAGATGTCCGTTACTTATGTGTCATTACGTTCTTATTTTACATTCCGTGTTGAGATGTGCGTTACTTATGTGTCATTACGTTCTTATTTTACATTCCGTGTTGAGATGTCCGTTACTTATATGTCATTACGTTCTTATTTTACATTCCGTGTTGAGATGTCCGTTACTTATGGGTCATTACGTTCTTATTTTACATTCTGTGTTGAGATATCCGTTACTTATGTGTCATTACGTTCTTATTTCACATTCCATGTTGAGATATCCGTTACTTATGTGTCATTACGTTCTTATTTTACATTCCGTGTTGAGATATCCGTTACTTATGTGTCATTACGTTCTTATTTTACATTCCGTGTTGAGATGTCCGTTACTTATGTGTCATTACGTTCTTATTTGACATTCCGTGTTGAGATGTCCGTTACTTATGTGTCATTACGTTTTTATTTTACATTCCGTGTTGAGATATCCGTTACTTATGTGTCATTACGTTTTTATTTTACATTCCGTGTTGAGATGTCCGTTACTTATGTGTCATTACGTTCTTATTTTACATTCCGTGTTGAGATGTCCGTTACTTATGTGTCATTACGTTCTTATTTTACATTCCGTGTTGAGATGTCCGTTACATATGTGTCATTACGTTCTTATTTGACATTCCGTGTTGAGATGTCCGTTACTTATGTGTCATTACGTTTTTATTTTACATTCCGTGTTGAGATATCCGTTACTTATGTGTCATTACGTTTTTATTTTACATTCCGTGTTGAGATGTCCATTACTTATGTGTCATTAGGTTTTTATTTTACATTCCGTGTTGAGAGGTCCGTTACTTATGTGTCATTACGTTCTTATTTTACATTCCATGTTGAGATGTCCGTTACTTATATGTCAATACGTTTTTTTTTTTATTTTACATTCCGTGTTAAGATGTCCGTTACTTATGTGTCATTACGTTCTTATTTTACATTCCGTGCTGAGATGTCCGTTACTTATGTGTCATTACGTTCTTATTTTACATTCAGTGTTGAGATGTCCGTTACTTATGTGTCATTACGTTCTTATTTTACATTCCGTATTGAGATGTCCGTTACTTATGTGTCATTACGTTCTTATTTTACATTCCGTGTTGAGATGTCCGTTACTTATGTGTCATTACGTTCTTATTTTACATTCTGTGTTGAGATGTCCATTACATATGTGTCATTACGTTCTTATTTTACATTCCGTGTTGAGATGTGCGTTACTTATGTGTCATTACGTTCTTATTTTACATTCCGTGTTGAGATGTCCGATACTTATGTGTCATTACGTTCTTATTTTACATTCCGTGTTGAGATGTCCGTTACTTATGTGTCATTACGTTCTTATTTTACATTCCATATTGAGATGTCCGTTACTTATATGTCATTGCGTTCTTATTTTGCATTCCGTGTTGAGATGCCCGTTACTTATGTGTCATTACGTTCTTATTTTACATTCCGTGTTGAGATGTCCGTTACTTATGTGTCATTGCGTTCTTATTTTACATTACGTGTTGAGATGTCCGTTACTTATGTGTCATTACGTTCTTATTTTACATTCCGTGTTGAGATGTCCGTTACTTATGTGTCATTACGTTCTTATTTGACATTCCGTGTTGAGATGTCCGTTACTTATGTGTCATTACGTTTTTATTTTACATTCCGTGTTGAGATATCCGTTACTTATGTGTCATTACGTTTTTATTTTACATTCCGTGTTAAGATATCCGTTACTTATGTGTCATTAGGTTTTTATTTTACATTCCGTGTTGAGATATCCGTTACTTATGTGTCATTACGTTCTTATTTTACATTCCGTGTTGAGATTTCCGTTACTTATGTGTCATTACGTTCTTATTTTACATTCCGTGTTGAGATGTTCGTTACTTATGTGTCATTACGTTTTTATTTTACATTCAGTCTTGAGATGTGCGTTACATATGTGTCATTACGTTCTTATTTTACATTCCGTGTTGAGATGTCCGTTACTTATGTGTCATTACGTTCTCATTTTACATTCTCTGTTGAGATGTCCGTTACTTATGTGTCATTACGTTCTTATTTTACATTCCGTGTTGAGATGTGCGTTACTTATGTGTCATTACGTTCTTATTTTACATTCCGTGTTGAGATGTCCGTTACTTATATGTCATTACGTTCTTATTTTACATTCCGTGTTGAGATGTCCGTTACTTATGGGTCATTACGTTCTTATTTTACATTCTGTGTTGAGATATCCGTTACTTATGTGTCATTACGTTCTTATTTCACATTCCATGTTGAGATATCCGTTACTTATGTGTCATTACGTTCTTATTTTACATTCCGTGTTGAGATATCCGTTACTTATGTGTCATTACGTTCTTATTTTACATTCCGTGTTGAGATGTCCGTTACTTATGTGTCATTACGTTCTTATTTGACATTCCGTGTTGAGATGTCCGTTACTTATGTGTCATTACGTTTTTATTTTACATTCCGTGTTGAGATATCCGTTACTTATGTGTCATTACGTTCTTATTTTACATTCCGTGTTGAGATGTCCGTTACTTATGTGTCATTACGTTCTTATTTTACATTCCGTGTTGAGATGTCCGTTACTTATGTGTCATTACGTTCTTATTTGACATTCCGTGTTGAGATGTCCGTTACTTATGTGTCATTACGTTTTTATTTTACATTCCGTGTTGAGATATCCGTTACTTATGTGTCATTACGTTTTTATTTTACATTCCGTGTTGAGATGTCCATTACTTATGTGTCATTAGGTTTTTATTTTACATTCCGTGTTGAGAGGTCCGTTACTTATGTGTCATTACGTTCTTATTTTACATTCCATGTTGAGATGTCCGTTACTTATGTGTCAATACGTTTTTTTTTTTATTTTACATTCCGTGTTAAGATGTCCGTTACTTATGTGTCATTACGTTCTTATTTTACATTCCGTGCTGAGATGTCCGTTACTTATGTGTCATTACGTTCTTATTTTACATTCAGTGTTGAGATGTCCGTTACTTATGTGTCATTACGTTCTTATTTTACATTCCGTGTTGAGATGTCCGTTACTTATGTGTCATTACGTTCTTATTTTACATTCCGTGTTGAGATGTCCGTTACTTATGTGTCATTACGTTCTTATTTTACATTCTGTGTTGAGATGTCCATTACATATGTGTCATTACGTTCTTATTTTACATTCCGTGTTGAGATGTCCGTTACTTATGTGTCATTACGTTTTTATTTTACATTCCGTGTTGAGATATCCGTTACTTATGTGTCATTACGTTTTTATTTTACATTCCGTGTTAAGATATCCGTTACTTATGTGTCATTAGGTTTTTATTTTACATTCCGTGTTGAGATATCCGTTACTTATGTGTCATTACGTTCTTATTTTACATTCCGTGTTGAGATGTTCGTTACTTATGTGTCATTACGTTTTTATTTTACATTCAGTCTTGAGATGTGCGTTACATATGTGTCATTACGTTCTTATTTTACATTCCGTGTTGAGATGTCCGTTACTTATGTGTCATTACGTTCTCATTTTACATTCTCTGTTGAGATGTCCGTTACTTATGTGTCATTACGTTCTTATTTTACATTCCGTGTTGAGATGTCCGTTACTTATGTGTCATTACGTTCTTATTTTACATTCCGTGTTGAGATGTCCGTTACTTATATGTCATTACGTTCTTATTTTACATTCCGTGTTGAGATGTCCGTTACTTATGGGTCATTACGTTCTTATTTTACATTCTGTGTTGAGATATCCGTTACTTATGTGTCATTACGTTCTTATTTCACATTCCATGTTGAGATATCCGTTACTTATGTGTCATTACGTTCTTATTTTACATTCCGTGTTGAGATATCCGTTACTTATGTGTCATTACGTTCTTATTTTACATTCCGTGTTGAGATGTCCGTTACTTATGTGTCATTACGTTCTTATTTGACATTCCGTGTTGAGATGTCCGTTACTTATGTGTCATTACGTTTTTATTTTACATTCCGTGTTGAGATATCCGTTACTTATGTGTCATTACGTTCTTATTTTACATTCCGTGTTGAGATGTCCGTTACTTATGTGTCATTACGTTCTTATTTTACATTCCGTGTTGAGATGTCCGTTACTTATGTGTCATTACGTTCTTATTTGACATTCCGTGTTGAGATGTCCGTTACTTATGTGTCATTACGTTTTTATTTTACATTCCGTGTTGAGATATCCGTTACTTATGTGTCATTACGTTTTTATTTTACATTCCGTGTTGAGATGTCCATTACTTATGTGTCATTAGGTTTTTATTTTACATTCCGTGTTGAGAGGTCCGTTACTTATGTGTCATTACGTTCTTATTTTACATTCCATGTTGAGATGTCCGTTACTTATGTGTCAATACGTTTTTTTTTTTATTTTACATTCCGTGTTAAGATGTCCGTTACTTATGTGTCATTACGTTCTTATTTTACATTCCGTGCTGAGATGTCCGTTACTTATGTGTCATTACGTTCTTATTTTACATTCAGTGTTGAGATGTCCGTTACTTATGTGTCATTACGTTCTTATTTTACATTCCGTGTTGAGATGTCCGTTACTTATGTGTCATTACGTTCTTATTTTACATTCCGTGTTGAGATGTCCGTTACTTATGTGTCATTACGTTCTTATTTTACATTCTGTGTTGAGATGTCCATTACATATGTGTCATTACGTTCTTATTTTACATTCCGTGTTGAGATGTGCGTTACTTATGTGTCATTACGTTCTTATTTGACATTCCGTGTTGAGATGTCCGATACTTATGTGTCATTACGTTCTTATTTTACATTCCGTGTTGAGATGTCCGTTACTTATGTGTCATTACGTTCTTATTTTACATTCCATATTGAGATGTCCGTTACTTATATGTCATTGCGTTCTTATTTTGCATTCCGTGTTGAGATGCCCGTTACTTATGTGTCATTACGTTCTTATTTTACATTCCGTGTTGAGATGTCCGTTACTTATGTGTCATTACGTTCTTATTTTACATTCCGTGTTGAGATGTCCGTTACTTATATGTCATTACGTTCTTATTTTACATTCTGTGTTGAGATGTCCGTTACTTATGTGTCATTACGTTCTTATTTTACATTCCATGTTGAGATGTCCGTTACTTATGTGTCATTACGTTCTTATTTTACATTCTGTGTTGAGATGGCCGTTACTTATATGTCATTACGTTCTTATTTTACATTCCGTGTTGAGATGTCCGTTACTTATGTGTCATTACGTTTTTATTTTACATTCTGTGTTGAGATGTCCGTTACTTATGGGTCATTACGTTCTTATTTTACATTCCGTGTTGAGATGTCCACTACTTATGTGTCATTACGTTCTTATTTTACATTCCGTGTTGAGATGTCCGTTACTTATGAGTCATTGCGTTCTTATTTTGCATTACGTGTTGAGATGTCCGTTACTTATGTGTCATTACGTTCTTATTTTACATTCTGTGTTGAGATGTCCGTTACTTATATGTCATTGCGTTCTTATTTTACATTCTGTGTTGAGATGTTCGTTACTTATGTGTCATTACGTTCTTATTTTACATTCTGTGTTGAGATGTCCGTTACTTATGTGTCATTACGTTCTCATTTTACATTCTCTGTTGAGATGTCCGTTACTTATGTGTCATTACGTTCTTATTTTACATTCCGTGTTGAGATGTGCGTTACTTATGTGTCATTACGTTCTTATTTTACATTCCGTGTTGAGATGTCCGTTACTTATATGTCATTACGTTCTTATTTTACATTCTGTGTTGAGATATCCGTTACTTATGTGTCATTACGTTCTTATTTCACATTCCATGTTGAGATATCCGTTACTTATGTGTCATTACGTTCTTATTTTACATTCCGTGTTGAGATATCCGTTACTTATGTGTCATTACGTTCTTATTTTACATTCTGTGTTGAGATATCCGTTACTTATGTGTCATTACGTTCTTATTTCACATTCCATGTTGAGATATCCGTTACTTATGTGTCATTACGTTCTTATTTTACATTCCGTGTTGAGATATCCGTTACTTATGTGTCATTACGTTCTTATTTTACATTCCGTGTTGAGATGTCCGTTACTTATGTGTCATTACGTTCTTATTTGACATTCCGTGTTGAGATGTCCGTTACTTATGTGTCATTACGTTTTTATTTTACATTCCGTGTTGAGATATCCGTTACTTATGTGTCATTACGTTCTTATTTTACATTCCGTGTTGAGATGTCCGTTACTTATGTGTCATTACGTTCTTATTTTACATTCCGTGTTGAGATGTCCGTTACTTATGTGTCATTACGTTCTTATTTGACATTCCGTGTTGAGATGTCCGTTACTTATGTGTCATTACGTTTTTATTTTACATTCCGTGTTGAGATATCCGTTACTTATGTGTCATTACGTTTTTATTTTACATTCCGTGTTGAGATGTCCATTACTTATGTGTCATTAGGTTTTTATTTTACATTCCGTGTTGAGAGGTCCGTTACTTATGTGTCATTACGTTCTTATTTTACATTCCATGTTGAGATGTCCGTTACTTATGTGTCAATACGTTTTTTTTTTTATTTTACATTCCGTGTTAAGATGTCCGTTACTTATGTGTCATTACGTTCTTATTTTACATTCCGTGCTGAGATGTCCGTTACTTATGTGTCATTACGTTCTTATTTTACATTCAGTGTTGAGATGTCCGTTACTTATGTGTCATTACGTTCTTATTTTACATTCCGTGTTGAGATGTCCGTTACTTATGTGTCATTACGTTCTTATTTTACATTCCGTGTTGAGATGTCCGTTACTTATGTGTCATTACGTTCTTATTTTACATTCTGTGTTGAGATGTCCATTACATATGTGTCATTACGTTCTTATTTTACATTCCGTGTTGAGATGTGCGTTACTTATGTGTCATTACGTTCTTATTTTACATTCCGTGTTGAGATGTCCGATACTTATGTGTCATTACGTTCTTATTTTACATTCCGTGTTGAGATGTCCGTTACTTATGTGTCATTACGTTCTTATTTTACATTCCATATTGAGATGTCCGTTACTTATATGTCATTGCGTTCTTATTTTGCATTCCGTGTTGAGATGCCCGTTACTTATGTGTCATTACGTTCTTATTTTACATTCCGTGTTGAGATGTCCGTTACTTATGTGTCATTACGTTCTTATTTTACATTCCGTGTTGAGATGTCCGTTACTTATATGTCATTACGTTCTTATTTTACATTCTGTGCTGAGATGTCCGTTACTTATGTGTCATTACGTTCTTATTTTACATTCCATGTTGAGATGTCCGTTACTTATGTGTCATTACGTTCTTATTTTACATTCTGTGTTGAGATGGCCGTTACTTATATGTCATTACGTTCTTATTTTACATTCCGTGTTGAGATGTCCGTTACTTATGTGTCATTACGTTTTTATTTTACATTCTGTGTTGAGATGTCCGTTACTTATGGGTCATTACGTTCTTATTTTACATTCCGTGTTGAGATGTCCACTACTTATGTGTCATTACGTTCTTATTTTACATTCCGTGTTGAGATGTCCGTTACTTATGAGTCATTGCGTTCTTATTTTGCATTACGTGTTGAGATGTCCGTTACTTATGTGTCATTACGTTCTTATTTTACATTCTGTGTTGAGATGTCCGTTACTTATATGTCATTGCGTTCTTATTTTACATTCTGTGTTGAGATGTTCGTTACTTATGTGTCATTACGTTCTTATTTTACATTCTGTGTTGAGATGTCCGTTCCTTATGTGTCATTGCGTTTTTATTTTACATTCCGTGTTAAAATGTCCGTTACTTATATGTCATTATGTTCTTATTTTACATTCTGTGTTGAGATGTCCGTTACTTATGTGTCATTGCGTTCTTATTTAACATTCCGTGTTGAGATGTCCGTTACTTATGTGTCATTACGTTCTTATTTTACATTCTGTGTTGAGATGTCCTTTTCTTATGTGTCATTACGTTCTTATTTTACATTCCGTGTTGAGATGTCCGTTACTTATGTGTCATTACGTTTTTATTTTACATTCCGTGTTGAGATGTCCGTTACCTATGTGTCCTTACGTTCTTATTTTACATTCTGTTTTGAGATGTCCGTTACATATGTGTCATTACGTTCTTATTTTACATTCCGTGTTGAGATATCCTTTACTTTTATGTCATTACGTTCTTATTTTATATTCGTGTTGGGATGTCCGTTACCTATGTGTCATTACGTTCTAATTTTACATTCCGTGTTGAGATGTCCGTTACTTATGTGTCATTACGTTCTTATTTCACATTCCGTGTTGAGATGTCCGTTACTTATGTGTCATTACGTTCTTATTTGACATTCCGTGTTGAGATGTCCGTTACTTATGTGTCATTACGTTTTTATTTTACATTCCGTGTTGAGATATCTGTTACTTATGTGTCATTACGTTTTTATTTTACATTCCGTGTTGAGATGTCCATTACTTATGTGTGATTAGGTTTTTATTTTACATTCCGTGTTGAGAGGTCCGTTACTTATGTGTCATTACGTTCTTATTTTACATTCCATGTTGAGATGTCCGTTACTTATGTGTCAATACGTTTTTTTTTTTAATTTTACATTCCGTGTTGAGATGTCCGTTACTTATGTGTCATTACGTTCTTATTTTACATTCCGTGCTGAGATGTTCGTTACTTATGTGTCATTACGTTCTTATTTTACATTCAGTGTTGAGATGTCCGTTACTTATGTGTCATTACGTTCTTATTTTACATTCCGTGTTGAAATGTCCGTTACTTATGTGTCATTACGTTTTTATTTTACATTCAGTGTTGAAATGTCGTTACATATGTGTCATTACGTTCTTATTTTACATTCCGTGTTGAGATGTCCGTTACTTATGTGTCATTACGTTCTTATTTTACATTCCGTGTTGAGATGTCCGTTACTTATGTGTCATTACGTTCTTATTTTACATTCTGTGTTGAGATGTCCATTACTTATGTGTCATTACGTTCTTATTTTACATTCCGTGTTGAGATGTCCGTTACTTATGTGTCATTACGTTCTTATTTTACATTCCGTGTTGAGATGTCCGTTACTTATGTGTCATTACGTTCTTATTTTACATTCCATATTGAGATGTCCGTTACTTATATGTCATTGCTTTCTTATTTTGCATTCCGTGTTGAGATGCCCGTTACTTATGTGTCATTACGTTCTTATTTTACATTCCGTTTTGAGATGTCCGTTACTTATGTGTCATTACGTTCTTATTTTACATTCTGTGTTGAGATGGCCGTTACTTATATGTCATTACGTTCTTATTTTACATTCCGTGTTGAGATTTCCGTTACTTATGTGTCATTACGTTTTTATTTTACATTCTGTGTTGAGATGTCCGTTACTTATGGGTCATTACGTTCTTATTTTACATTCCGTGTTGAGATGTCCAATACTTATGTGTCATTACGTTCTTATTTTACATTCCGTGTTGAGATGTCCGTTACTTATGTGTCATTGCGTTCTTATTTTACATTACGTGTTGAGATGTCCGTTACTTATGTGTCATTACGTTCTTATTTTACATTCTGTGTTGAGATGTCCGTTACTTATATGTCATTGCGTTCTTATTTTACATTCTGTGTTGAGATGTTCGTTATTTATGTGTCATTACGTTCTTATTTTACATTCTGTGTTGAGATGTCCACTACTTATGTGTCATTACGTTCTTATTTTACATTCAGTGTTGAGATGTCCGTTACTTATGTGTCATTACGTTCTTATTTTACATTCCGTGTTGAAATGTCCGTTACTTATGTGTCATTACGTTTTTATTTTACATTCAGTGTTGAGATGTCGTTACATATGTGTCATTGCGTTCTTATTTTACATTCCGTGTTGAGATGTCCGTTACTTATGTGTCATTACGTTCTTATTTTACATTCCGTGTTGAGATGTCCGTTACTTATGTGTCATTACGTTCTTATTTTACATTCTGTGTTGAGATGTCCATTACTTATGTGTCATTACGTTCTTATTTTACATTCCGTGTTGAGATGTGCGTTACTTATGTGTCATTACGTTCCTATTTTACATTCCGTGTTGAGATGTCCGTTACTTATGTGTCATTACGTTCTTATTTTACATTCCGTGTTGAGATGTCCGTTACTTATGTGTCATTACGTTCTTATTTTACATTCCATATTGAGATGTCCGTTACTTATATGTCATTGCGTTCTTATTTTGCATTCTGTGTTGAGATGGCCGTTACTTATGTGTCATTACGTTCTTATTTTACATTCCGTGTTGAGATGTCCGTTACTTATGTGTCATTACGTTCTTATTTTACATTCTGTGTTGAGATGGCCGTTACTTATATGTCGTTACGTTCTTATTTTACATTCCGTGTTGAGATTTCCGTTACTTATGTGTCATTACGTTTTTATTTTACATTCTGTGTTGAGATGTCCGTTACTTATGGGTCATTACGTTCTTATTTTACATTCCGTGTTGAGATGTCCAATACTTATGTGTCATTACGTTCTTATTTTACATTCCGTGTTGAGATGTCCGTTACTTATGTGTCATTGCGTTCTTATTTTACATTACGTGTTGAGATGTCCGTTACTTATGTGTCATTACGTTCTTATTTTACATTCTGTGTTGAGATGTCCGTTACTTATATGTCATTGCGTTCTTATTTTACATTCTGTGTTGAGATGTTCGTTACTTATGTGTCATTACGTTCTTATTTTACATTCCGTGTTGAGATGTCCGTTACTTATGTGTCATTACGTTTTTATTTTACATTCCGTGTTGAGATATCTGTTACTTATGTGTCATTACGTTTTTATTTTACATTCCGTGTTGAGATGTCCATTACTTATGTGTGATTAGGTTTTTATTTTACATTCCGTGTTGAGAGGTCCGTTACTTATGTGTCATTACGTTCTTATTTTACATTCCATGTTGAGATGTCCGTTACTTATGTGTCAATACGTTTTTTTTTTAAATTTTACATTCCGTGTTGAGATGTCCGTTACTTATGTGTCATTACGTTCTTATTTTACATTCCGTGCTGAGATGTTCGTTACTTATGTGTCATTACGTTCTTATTTTACATTCAGTGTTGAGATGTCCGTTACTTATGTGTCATTACGTTCTTATTTTACATTCCGTGTTGAAATGTCCGTTACTTATGTGTCATTACGTTTTTATTTTACATTCAGTGTTGAGATGTCGTTACATATGTGTCATTACGTTCTTATTTTACATTCCGTGTTGAGATGTCCGTTACTTATGTGTCATTACGTTCTTATTTTACATTCCGTGTTGAGATGTCCGTTACTTATGTGTCATTACGTTCTTATTTTACATTCTGTGTTGAGATGTCCATTACTTATGTGTCATTACGTTCTTATTTTACATTCCGTGTTGAGATGTCCGTTACTTATGTGTCATTACGTTCTTATTTTACATTCCGTGTTGAGATGTCCGTTACTTATGTGTCATTACGTTCTTATTTTACATTCCATATTGAGATGTCCGTTACTTATATGTCATTGCTTTCTTATTTTGCATTCCGTGTTGAGATGCCCGTTACTTATGTGTCATTACGTTCTTATTTTACATTCCGTTTTGAGATGTCCGTTACTTATGTGTCATTACGTTCTTATTTTACATTCTGTGTTGAGATGGCCGTTACTTATATGTCATTACGTTCTTATTTTACATTCCGTGTTGAGATTTCCGTTACTTATGTGTCATTACGTTTTTATTTTACATTCTGTGTTGAGATGTCCGTTATTTATGGGTCATTACGTTCTTATTTTACATTCCGTGTTGAGATGTCCAATACTTATGTGTCATTACGTTCTTATTTTACATTCCGTGTTGAGATGTCCGTTACTTATGTGTCATTGCGTTCTTATTTTACATTACGTGTTGAGATGTCCGTTACTTATGTGTCATTACGTTCTTATTTTACATTCTGTGTTGAGATGTCCGTTACTTATATGTCATTGCGTTCTTATTTTACATTCTGTGTTGAGATGTTCGTTACTTATGTGTCATTACGTTCTTATTTTACATTCTGTGTTGAGATGTCCGTTCGTTATGTGTCATTGCGTTTTTATTTTACATTCCGTGTTAAAATGTCCGTTACTTATATGTCATTACGTTCTTATTTTACATTCTGTGTTGAGATGTCCGTTACTTATGTGTCATTGCGTTCTTATTTAACATTCCGTGTTGAGATGTCCGTTACTTATGTGTCATTACGTTCTTATTTTACATTCTGTGTTGAGATGTCCTTTACTTATGTGTCATTACGTTCTTATTTTACATTCCGTGTTGAGATGTCCGTTACTTATGTGTCATTACGTTTTTATTTTACATTCCGTGTTGAGATGTCCGTTACCTATGTGTCCTTACGTTCTTATTTTACATTCTGTTTTGAGATGTCCGTTACTTATGTGTCATTACGTTCTTATTTTACATTCCGTGTTGAGATATCCTTTACTTATGTGTCATTACGTTCTTATTTTACATTCCATGTTGAGATGTCCGTTACTTATGTGTCAATACGTTTTTTTTTCTATTTTACATTCCGTGTTGAGATGTCCGTTACTTATGTGTCATTACGTTCTTATTTTACATTCCGTGTTGAGATGTTCGTTACTTATGTGTCATTACGTTCTTATTTTACATTCAGTGTTGAGATGTCCGTTACTTATGTGTCATTACGTTCTTATTTTACATTCCGTGTTGAAATGTCCGTTACTTATGTGTCATTACGTTTTTATTTTACATTCAGTGTTGAGATGTCGTTACATATGTGTCATTGCGTTCTTATTTTACATTCCGTGTTGAGATGTCCGTTACTTATGTGTCATTACGTTCTTATTTTACATTCCGTGTTGAGATGTCCGTTACTTATGTGTCATTACGTTCTTATTTTACATTCTGTGTTGAGATGTCCATTACTTATGTGTCATTACGTTCTTATTTTACATTCCGTGTTGAGATGTGCGTTACTTATGTGTCATTACGTTCCTATTTTACATTCCGTGTTGAGATGTCCGTTACTTATGTGTCATTACGTTCTTATTTTACATTCCGTGTTGAGATGTCCGTTACTTATGTGTCATTACGTTCTTATTTTACATTCCATATTGAGATGTCCGTTACTTATATGTCATTGCGTTCTTATTTTGCATTCTGTGTTGAGATGGCCGTTACTTATGTGTCATTACGTTCTTATTTTACATTCCGTGTTGAGATGTCCGTTACTTATGTGTCATTACGTTCTTATTTTACATTCTGTGTTGAGATGGCCGTTACTTATATGTCGTTACGTTCTTATTTTACATTCCGTGTTGAGATTTCCGTTACTTATGTGTCATTACGTTTTTATTTTACATTCTGTGTTGAGATGTCCGTTACTTATGGGTCATTACGTTCTTATTTTACATTCCGTGTTGAGATGTCCAATACTTATGTGTCATTACGTTCTTATTTTACATTCCGTGTTGAGATGTCCGTTACTTATGTGTCATTGCGTTCTTATTTTACATTACGTGTTGAGATGTCCGTTACTTATGTGTCATTACGTTCTTATTTTACATTCTGTGTTGAGATGTCCGTTACTTATATGTCATTGCGTTCTTATTTTACATTCTGTGTTGAGATGTTCGTTACTTATGTGTCATTACGTTCTTATTTTACATTCTGTGTTGAGATGTCCGTTCCTTATGTGTCATTGCGTTTTTATTTTACATTCCGTGTTAAAATGTCCGTTACTTATATGTCATTACGTTCTTATTTTACATTCTGTGTTGAGATGTCCGTTACTTATGTGTCATTGCGTTCTTATTTAACATTCTGTGTTGAGATGTCCGTTACTTATGTGTCATTACGTTCTTATTTTACATTCTGTGTTGAGATGTCCTTTACTTATGTGTCATTACGTTCTTATTTTACATTCCGTGTTGAGATGTCCGTTACTTATGTGTCATTACGTTTTTATTTTACATTCCGTGTTGAGATGTCCGTTACCTATGTGTCCTTACGTTCTTATTTTACATTCTGTTTTGAGATGTCCGTTACTTATGTGTCATTATGTTCTTATTTTACATTCCGTCTTGAGATATCCTTTACTTTTATGTCATTATGTTCTTATTTTATATTCCGTGTTGGGATGTCCGTTACTTATGTGTCATTACGTTCTAATTTTACATTCCGTGTTGAGATAACCTTTTCTTTTATGCCATTACGTTCTTATTTTACATTCCGTGTTGAGATGTCCGTTACTTATATGTCATTACGTTCTTATTTTACATTCCGTGTTGAGATGTCCGTTACTTATATGTCATTACGTTCTTATTTTACATTCCGTGTTGAGATGTTCGTTACTTATGTGTCATTACGTTTTTATTTTACATTCAGTCTTGAGATGTGCGTTACATATGTGTCATTACGTTCTTATTTTACATTCCGTGTTGAGATGTCCGTTACATATGTGTCATTACGTTCTTATTTTACATTCCGTATTGAGATGTCCGTTACTTATGTGTCATTACGTTCTCATTTTACATTCTCTGTTGAGATGTCCGTTACTTATGTGTCAATACGTTCTTATTTTACATTCCGTGTTGAGATGTGCGTTACTTATGTGTCATTACGTTCTTATTTTACATTCTGTGTTGAGATGTCCGTTACTTATATGTCATTACGTTCTTATTTTACATTCCGTGTTGAGATGTCCGTTACTTATGGGTCATTACGTTCTTATTTTACATTCTGTGTTGAGATATCCGTTACTTATGTGTCATTACGTTCTTATTTCACATTCCATGTTGAGATATCCGTTACTTATGTGTCATTACGTTCTTATTTTACATTCCGTGTTGAGATGTCCGTTACTTATGTGTCATTACGTTCTTATTTTACATTCCGTGTTGAGATGTCCGTTACTTATGTGTCATTACGTTCTTATTTGACATTCCGTGTTGAGATGTCCGTTACTTATGTGTCATAACGTTTTTATTTTACATTCCGTGTTGAGATATCCGTTACTTATGTGTCATTACGTTCTTATTTTACATTCCGTGTTGAGATGTCCGTTACTTATGTGTCATTACGTTCTTATTTTACATTCCGTGTTGAGATGTCCGTTACTTATGTGTCATTACGTTCTTATTTGACATTCCGTGTTGAGATGTCCGTTACTTATGTGTCATTACGTTTTTAATTTACATTCCGTGTTGAGATATCCGTTACTTATGTGTCATTACGTTTTTATTTTACATTCCGTGTTGAGATGTCCATTACTTATGTGTCATTAGGTTTTTATTTTACATTTCGTGTTGAGATGTCCGTTACTTATGTGTCATTACGTTCTTATTTTACATTCCATGTTGAGATGTCCGTTACTTATGTGTCATTACGTTTTTTTTTTATTTTACATTCCGTGTTGAGATGTCCGTTACTTATGTGTCATTACGTTCTTATTTTACATTCTGTGTTGAGATGTCCGTTACTTATGTGTCATTACGTTCTTATTTTACATTCTGTGCTGAGATGTCCGTTACTTATATGTCATTACGTTCTTATTTTACATTCTGTGTTGAGATGTTCGTTAATTATGTGTCATTACGTTCTTATTTTACATTCAGTGTTGAGATGTCCGTTACTTATGTGTCATTACGTTCTTATTTTACATTCAATGTTGAGATGTCCGTTACTTATGTGTCATTACGTTCTTATTTTACATTCTGTGTTGAGATATCCGTTACTTATATGTTATTACGTTCTTATTTACATTTTGTGTTTAGATGTCCGTTACTTATATGTCATTGCGTTCTTATTTTACATTCCGTGTTGAGATGTCCGTTACTTATGTGTCATTACGTTCTTATTTTACATTCAGTGTTGAGATGTCCGTTACTTATGTGTCATTACGTTCTTATTTTACATTCAGTGTTGAGATGTCCGTTACTTATGTGTCATTACGTTCTTATTTTACATTCTGTGTTGAGATGTCCGTTAATTATGTGTCATTAGGTTCTTATTTTACATTCCGTGTTGAGATGTCCGTTACTTATATGTCATTACGTTCTTATTTTACATTCCGTGTTGAGATGTCCGTTACTTATGTGTCATTACGTTTTTATTTTACATTCCGTGTTGAGATGTCCGTTACTTATGTGTCATTGCGTTCTTATTTTACATTCCGTGTTGAGATGTCGTTACTTATATGTCATTACGTTCTTATTTTACATTCCGTGTTGAGATGTCCGTTACTTATGTGTCATTACGTTCTTATTTTACATTCTGTGTTGAGATGTTCGTTACTTATATGTCATTACGTTCTTATTTTACATTCTGTGTTGAGATGTCCGTTACTTATGTGTCATTACGTTCTTATTTTACATTCTGTGTTGAGATATCCGTTACTTATGTGTTATTACGTTCTTATTTACATTCTGTGTTTAGATGTCCGTTACTTATATGTCATTGCGTTCTTATTTTACATTCCGTGTTGAGATGTCCGTTACTTATGTGTCATTACGTTCTTATTTTACATTCAGTGTTGAGATGTCCGTTACTTATGTGTCATTACGTTCTTATTTTACATTCAGTGTTGAGATGTTCGTTACTTATGTGTCATTACGTTCTTATTTTACATTCTGTGTTGAGATGTCCGTTAATTATGTGTCATTAGGTTCTTATTTTACATTCCGTGTTGAGATGTCCGTTACTTATATGTCATTACGTTCTTATTTTACATTCCGTGTTGAGATGTCCGTTACTTATGTGTCATTACGTTTTTATTTTACATTCCGTGTTGAGATGTCCGTTACTTATGTGTCATTACGTTCTTATTTTACATTCCGTGTTGAGATATCCGTTACTTATGTGTCATTACGTTTTTTTTTATTTTACATTCCGTGTTGAGACAACCGTTACTTATGTGTCATTACGTTCTTATTTTACATTCCGTATTGAGATGTCCGTTACTTATGTGTCATTACGTTCTTATTTTACATTCCGTGTTGAGATGTCCGTTACTTATATGTCATCACGTTCTTATTTTACATTCCGTGTTGAGATGTCCGTTACTTATGTGTCATTGCGTTCTTATTTTACATTCCGTGTTGAGATGTCGTTACTTATATGTCATTACGTTCTTATTTTACATTCCGTGTTGAGATGTCCGTTACTTATGTGTCATTACGTTCTTATTTTACATTCTCTGTTGAGATGTTCGTTACTTATATGTCATTACGTTCTTATTTTACATTCTGTGTTGAGATGTCCGTTACTTATGTGTCATTACGTTTTTATTTTACATTCTGTGTTGAGATGTCCGTTACTTATGTGTCATTACGTTCTTATTTTACATTCCGTGTTGAGATGTCTGTTACTTATGTGTCATTACGTTCTTATTTTACATTCCGTGATGAGATGTCTGTTATTTTTATGTCATTACGTTCTTATTTTACATTCTGTGTTGAGATGTCCATTACTTATGGGTCATTACATTTTTATTTTACATTCCGTGTTGAGATATCGTTACCTATATGTCATTACGTTCTTATTTTACATTCTGTGTTGAGATGTCCGTTACTTATGTGTCATTACGTTCTTATTTTACATTCCGTGTTGAGATATCCGTTACTTGTGTGTCATTACGTTCTTATTTTACATTCCGTGTTGAGATGTCCGTTACTTATGTGTCATTACGTTCTTATTTTACATTCTGTGTTGAGATGTCCGTTACTTATGTGTCATTACGTTCTTATTTTACATTCAGTGTTAAGATGTCCGTTACTTATGTGTCATTACGTTCTTATTTTACATTCAGTGTTGAGATGTCCGTTACTTATGTGTCATTACGTTTTTATTTTACATTCCGTGTTGAGATGTCCGTTACTTATGTGTCATTACGTTCTTATTTTACATTCAGTGTTGAGATGTCCGTTTCTTATGTGTCATTACGTTCTTATTTTACATTCAGTGTTGAGATGTCCGTTACTTATGTGTCATTACGTTCTAATTTTTCATTCAGTGTTGAGATGTCCGTTACTTATGTGTCATTACGTTTTTATTTTACATTCCGTGTTGAGATGTCCGTTACTTATGTGTCATTACGTTCTTATTTTACATTCCGTGTTGAGATGTCCGTTACTTTTGTGTCATTACGTTCTTATTTTACATTCCGTGTTGAGATGTCCTTTACTTATGTGGCATTACGTTCTTATTTTACATTCTGTGTTGAGATGTCCGTTACTTATGTGTCATTATGTTCTTATTTTACATTCTGTGCTGAGATGTCCGTTACTTATATGTCATTACGTTCTTATTTTACATTCTGTGTTGAGATGTCCGTTACTTATGTGTCATAACGTTCTTATTTTACATTCCGTGTTGAGATGTCCGTTACTTATGTGTCATTACGCTCTTATTTTACATTCCGTGTTGAGATGTCCGTTACTTATGTGTCATTACGTTCTTATTTTATATTCAGTGTTGAGATGTCCGTTACTTATGTGTCATTACGTTCTCATTTTACATTCTGTGTTGAGATGTTCGTTACTTATGTGTCATTACGTTCTTATTTTACATTCCATGTTGAGATGTCCGTTACTTATATGTCATTGCGTACTTATTTTACATTCTGTGTTGAGATGTCCGTTATTTATGTGTCATTGCGTTCTTATCTTACATTACGTGTTGAGATGTCCGTTACTTATGTGTCATTACGTTCTTATTTTACATTCAGTGTTGAGATGTCCGTTACTTATGTGTCATTATGTTCTTATTTTACATTCAGTGTTGAGATGTCCGTTACTTATGTGTCATTACGTTTTTATTTTACATTCGTGTTGAGATGTCCGTTACTTATGTGTCATTACGTTCTTATTTTGCATTCAGTGTTGAGATGTCCGTTACTTATGTGTCATTACGTTCTTATTTTACATTCCGTGTTGAGATGTCCGTTACTTATGTGTCATTACGTTCTTATTTTTCATTCAGTGTTGAGATGTCCGTTACTTATGTGTCATGACGTTCTTATTTTACATTCCGTGTTGAGATGTCCGTTACTTATGTGTCATTACGTTCTTATTTTACATTCCGTGTTGAGATGTCCGTTACTTATGTGGCATTACGTTCTTATTTTACATTCTGTGTTGAGATGTCCGTTACTTATGTGTCATTATGTTCTTATTTTACATTCTGTGCTGAGATGTCCGTTACTTATATGTCATTACGTTCTTATTTTACATTCTGTGTTGAGATGTCCGTTACTTATGTGTCATAACGTTCTTATTTTACATTCCGTGTTGAGATGTCCGTTACTTATGTGTCATTACGCTCTTAATTTACATTCCGTGTTGAGATGACCGTTACTTATGTGTCATTACGTTCTTATTTTATATTCAGTGTTGAGATGTCCGTTACTTATGTGTCATTACGTTCTAATTTTACATTCTGTGTTGAGATATCCGTTACTTATGTGTCATTACGTTCTTATTTTACATTCTGTGTTGAGATGTCCGTTACTTATATGTCATTGCGTTCTTATTTTACATTCTGTGTTGAGATGTCCGTTATTTATGTGTCATTGCGTTCTTATCTTACATTCCGTGTTGAGATGTCCGTTACTTATGTGTCATTACGTTCTTATTTTACATTCAGTGTTGAGATGTCCGTTACTTATGTGTCATTACGTTCTTATTTTACATTCAGTGTTGAGATGTCCGTTACTTATGTGTCATTACGCTCTTATTTTACATTCCGTGTTGAGATGTCCGTTACTTATGTGTCATTACGTTCTTATTTTACATTCAGTGTTGAGATGTCCGTTACTTATGTGTCATTACGTTCTTATTTTGCATTCAGTGTTGAGATGTCCGTTACTTATGTGTCATTACGTTCTTATTTTACATTCCGTGTTGAGATATCCGTTACTTGTGTGTCATTACGTTCTTATTTTACATTCCGTGTTGAGATGTCCGTTACTTATGTGTCATTACGTTCTTATTTTACATTCTGTGCTGAGATGTCCGTTACTTATATGTCATTACGTTCTTATTTTACGTTCAGTGTTGAGATGTCCGTTACTTATGTGTCATTACGTTCTTATTTTACATTCTGTGTTGAGATGTCCGTTACTTATGTGTCATTACGTTCTTATTTTACATTCTGTGTTGAGATGTCCGTTACTTATATGTCATTGCGTTCTTATTTTACATTCTGTGTTGAGATGTCCGTTATTTTTGTGTCATTTAGTTCTTATTTTACATTCCGTGTTGAGATGTCCTTTACTTATGTGTCATTACGTTCTTATTTTACATTCCGTGTTGAGATGTCCGTTGCTTATGTGTCATTACGTTCTTATTTTACATTCTGTGGTGAGATGTCCGTTGATTGTGTGTCATTACGTTCTTATTTTACATTCTGTGTTGAGATGTCCGTTACTTATGTGTCATTACGTTCTTATTTTACATTCTGTGTTGAGATGTCCGTTACTTATGTGTCATTACGTTCTAATTTTACATTCCGTGTTGAGATGTCCGTTACTTATGTGTCATTACGATCTTATTTTACATTCCGTGTTAAGATGTCCGTTACTTATGTGTCATTACGTTCTTATTTTACATTCTGTGTTGAGATGTCCGTTACTTATGTGTCATTACGTTCTTATTTTACATTCTGTGTTGAGATGTCCGTTACTTATGTGTCATTACGTTTTTATTTTACATTCCGTGTTGAGATGTCCGTTACTTATGTGTCATTACGTTCTTATTTTACATTCCGTGTTGAGATGTCCGTTACTTATGTGTCATTACGTTTTTATTTTACATTCCGTGTTGATATGTCCGTTACTTATGTGTCATTACGTTCTTATTTTACATTCTGTGTTGAGATGTCCGTTACTTATGTGTCATTACGTTTTTATTTTACATTCCGTGTTGAGATGTCCGTTACTTATGTGTCATTACGTTCTTATTTTACATTCCGTGTTGAGATGTCCGTTACTTATGTGTCATTACGTTTTTATTTTACATTCCGTGTTGAGATGTCCGTTACTTATGTGTCATTACGTTCTTATTTTACATTCCGTGTTGAGATGTCCGTTACTTATGTGTCATTACGTTTTTATTTTACATTCCGTGTTGAGATGTCCGTTACTTATATGTCATTACGTTCTTATTTTACATTCCGTGTTGAGATGTCCGTTACTTATGTGTCATTACGTTCTTATTTTACATTCCGTGTTGAGATGTCCGTTACTTATGTGTCATTACGTTTTTATTTTACATTCTGTGTTGAGATGTCCGTTATTTATGTGTCATTACGTTCTTATTTTACATTCCGTGTTGAGATGTCCGTTACTTATGTGTCATTACGTTCTTATTTTACATTCCGTGTTGAGATGTCCGTTACTTATGTGTCATTACGTTTTTATTTTACATTCCGTGTTGAGATGTTCGTTACTTATATGTCATTACGTTCTTATTTTACATTCTGTGTTGAGATATCCGTTACTTATGTGTCATTACGTTCTTATTTTACATTCTGTGTTGAGATATCCGTTACTTATGTGTCATTACGTTCTTATTTTACATTTTATGTTGAGATATCCGTTACTTATGTGTCATTACGTTCTTATTTTACATTCCGTGTTGAGATATCCGTTACTTATGTGTCATTACGTTTTTATTTTACATTCCGTGTTGAGATGTCCGTTACTTATGTGTCATTACGTTTTAATTTTACATTCCGTGTTGAGATATCCGTTACTTATGTGTCATTACGTTCTTATTTTACATTCCGTGTTGAGATGTCCGTTAATTATGTGTCATTACGTTCTTATTTTACATTCCGTGTTGAGATGTCCGTTAATTATGTGTCATTACGTTTTTATTTTACATTCTGTGTTGAGATGTCCGTTACTTATGTGTCATTACGTTCTTATTTTACATTCCGTGTTGAGATATCCGTTACTTATGTGTCATTACGTTCTTATTTTACATTCCGTGTTGAGATGTCCGTTACTTATGTGTCATTACGTTCTTATTTTACATTCCGTGTTGAGATATCCGTTACTTATGTGTCATTACGTTCTTATTTTACATTCCGTGATGAGATGTCCGTTACTTATGTGTCATTACGTTCTTATTTTACATTCCGTGTTGAGATATCCGTTACTTATGTGTCATTACGTTCTTATTTTACATTCCGTGTTGAGATGTCCGTTACTTATGTGTCATTACGTTCTTATTTTACATTCCGTGTTGAGATATCCGTTACTTATGTGTCATTACGTTCTTATTTTACATTCCGTGTTGAGATATCCGTTACTTATGTGTCATTACGTTTTTATTTTACATTCCGTGTTGAGATATCCGTTACTTATGTGTCATTACGTTCTTATTTTACATTCCGTGTTGAGATGTTCGTTAATTATGTGTCATTACGTTCTTATTTTACATTCTGTGTTGAGATGTCCGTTAATTATGTGTCATTACGTTTTTATTTTACATTCTGTGTTGAGATGTCCGTTACTTATGTGTCATTACGTTCTTATTTTACATTCCGTGTTGAGATATCCGTTACTTATGTGTCATTACGTTCTTATTTTACATTCCGTGTTGAGATGTCCGTTACTTATGTGTCATTACGTTCTTATTTTACATTCCGTGTTGAGATATCCGTTACTTATGTGTCATTACGTTCTTATTTTACATTCCGTGTTGAGATGTCCGTTACTTATGTGTCATTACGTTCTTATTTTACATTCCGTGTTGAGATATCCGTTACTTATGTGTCATTACGTTCTTATTTTACATTCCGTGTTGAGATGTCCGTTACTTATGTGTCATTACGTTCTTATTTTACATTCCGTGTTGAGATATCCGTTACTTATGTGTCATTACGTTCTTATTTTACATTCCGTGTTGAGATGTCCGTTAATTATGTGTCATTACGTTTTTATTTTACATTCTGTGTTGAGATGTCCGTTACAATTTCCGCATAAAACAATGTTAGTATTTACCTCCAATTATTTTAGGAAAACTGATGTCTTACTTAAGTTATTAGTGTTTGTGTGGGTATAATGGTGTCCAACATATATTGTGTTGTGTTATTTGTTTTGTTTGTCCTCGTCTTGTGTCCTGTGCACCCAATACTCTCAGTTTCTCTGGACTGTCCATTGTGTTTATTGCCCATTCCTTTATTGTGCGCCCATTCATCTTGTTTCCATTTAACATAATCAGCCCAATTTTATAGTATTATTCCCAAAGATTTTTAATTATTTGGTTTTTCAATGTATCGACTTGAGTGTACCTGGTGAAGGTTATTCAAGTAACGCCTCATCTGCACTAAATTTGATATCTACGTTTTTATTTTGTATTATAAATTGTGTAAACAATATAAAAAATTAAGCCTTATTCTTAAATAATTTACTGCTGTATATTTGCAAATCGTTTTATTTTTCTGTTAATAAACAGAAGGGAAGTACATTAAAGATATTTATTCTACACCGGATATCATTAGCTGAATGACAGAGTAGCATGATGTTATTCGCATTGAACATGCAAAGATATGTTCACGAGTTCACCCAAGATTAGCTTAAACATATGTTATTTGTGCAACAGACAAAATGGTTAAGACACAAGTTACGCTCACTTATATGACGTCTTCTCCCATTTGAACCGTAATGAGAGCGGGAGGTTTGGCGCCTTAAAATCTGATTCAACCCACCATTTCTTTAGAAATGCCTGTACCAAGTCAGGGTCATTACGGTTTTCACAGTTTTCCGGTTGTTGACTGATTTTGTCTGTTTATATAATTATGAGCTTTGACTTTCCCTTTGTAAGATTGTTCGGAGTTCGGTAATTTTGTTATTACCCTTATTTACAATTTTTAACGAGATATTTTATCTGAGCATACATAGTACAAAAAAAATAGTTTACAATTATTGAACGAAAAGTTAGTGTTGAAAACAAACGAAAAAAATAATAAAATCCTTAGTGGTTATGTATATGTCTTATGTGCTCTTCAGAAGCCAGCTAGTCTAAGCAAAAAGGGCAAACAAGAATGGACAATCCAGAGACACTGGCAACATTGGGCACACAAAAGGCAGGATGAACACAAACAAAACACAAAGCAGAACACAGCACAGAAAACTAAAAAGATGAGCATCACGGATACCACAAAAAATCGGGGATGAACCTATGCGCTCGAAAGGGGAAGCAGTTTCTGTCTCTTATAAGATACCCGCCATGTTTCCCACATAGTTAAAACGTGTGCACGACTATATGTAAGCAAACAGAAATAACATAAAGAATTAAGAATCTGTCAGACTTGCGAATAAAATCGAACACGTGTTTAAAGATAAGGTCGCTATCTTCTAACGAAAAATCAGAGTCAAGAGGTCGATAGCAATTTCTTCTACATATACGATTCGCTTAGATTGTTCATTAATATTACTGTAGCTGCTTGGTATATTGGACAATCAAGAAGAAAAATGCATGATGACAATGGTTTTGTGGTGTTATAGGTCGTACAAGAGAAATGACATCCTACATTCGTTGGAAGTTTTTGTAGGTAGGGAAATGTATATTCCTCTCACTGCTCACTACAGTCAAATCAAAATCAAAATTTACCACAAGATATGGAAAAACCCTGTTTACCGTAGACAGGTGGCATCAACATGGAAAGAAAACAGTACGGAGGACAAAACTTGGTAACATTGTTGTACAAGGATATAGAAAAACATATCATCATATGTCTACCACGGGAATAAGAACAACACTATGAGGGTTAGAGTTATGGTGGTTAACGCCACTTTCAACAATAGTTCAGTTATATCATGGCGGTCAGTTTTATTATTGGAGGAAACTGGAATACGCGGAGAAACCCACCGACCTGTCGTAAGTCACTGACAATTTTTATCACATAATGTTGTATCGAGTACACCTCGCAATGAACGGGGATCGAATTCACAACTTTAGTGGTGAAAGTCACTGATTGCATTGGCATTTATAAATCTAACTATTATACGATCACAACCACGATGGCCACTGTACCACTATGAAGCCACATTCTTGGTGGCATAACAGATTTCGCAACTCGAGCCCAAAATATTAAAATTCATTTTCCAACGCATGAGGAAATGATAGTGATCCAGTTCAAACCCAATTTGGAAAATTTCCACACTCTTCTGTGCCGACTTATTCTGAATATATTTTATATGTGATGAAATTTATTGATTAATTTGGCCGTAAAGAAAGTCATGCAGCCGACCTATCATGTTAAAATAAAATGCTCAATGTCTGCGAAACACCGGCAGCATAATGACCACATAGTTAAGTGATATAATCATCAAGAACAATCATCATGACCAAGCACACATGCAACATTCTAACTGTTACAGGACTTCAGTCGTATAACTTCTTTGTTAAATGTGAAGACGGCATGGGTTCGCGCCCGGCTTTGTAGATTACAAAAAGGGTGCACTCGACTCGCAGCCGCAATTGATAAAGTTGACCAGTTACTTGCCCATGGTCGGTGGTTTTCACCGGGTACTCCGGCTTCTTCCATCACTAAAACTGGTCGCCATGATATAGCTGAAATATTGCTGAAAGTGGCGTTAAACACAATAAATCAAATCAATTAAGTACAAAATTCATTCACATTTGGCCAGTAGTAATTAGTAGTTTACATAGTATCCTAACTTTCTTTCAAAATTGACAGTGAGGGCCGGTTTAGATCGAAATTTTACGACAAAAGAGATGATTTCAATTTTCCAGTGTTTGTGGTTTCTATTAGGATTTCCTTGGAAGGAAACTACCTATTGGAAATTGTGGAAGTCATCACTTCGAAAGTTTTACGGTCGGTCGCCGCCATGATTTGGTTAACCGTTAGGGAGTATCACAAATGACCACGGATATATATGTTCCTTTTGTCGTAATCACAATCCGGTTCTTTCCTCATTCATGACTTATCACCGGGTTTGTGACAAGAGTAACACGACGAGTGCCACATGTGGAGCAGGAATATATTTCCCTTCCATAGCACCTGCACTTACCCCCGTTTTTAGTGGGGTTTGTTTTGTCGATCTTTAGTTTTCTGTGTAATGTTTTTGTATGACAGTGTTTGTTCCTTTGTCTTATTTATTTTGACTATTGAATTGTCTGTTCTTCTATTTACAACTTCTGATTATCTCCCTTTGGTATCTTTCGTATATGTTCTTCAACGTGAATCCCGAAGCCATCAAAAAACCCGCAAGCCTATCCCAAGCCAGGGAAGTGACCAAGTATATGTGTGTTAAGGACATCGATTTTGCCTCTTTCTACGAATTTGATATTTGATGTTGGACTGTTTACACAGTATGGTATCTTGCCTCTTTCATTGTTATTCCCTAAGATTTGTTTCAACATATTATATTTGCACTGACGCATATTACTGGTTGAATATCGATAACGGCATTATTTAAATATTGTTGCCATTCAACATTATAATCTAAATGTAGTTATTATTCCTAATTAATGTTAATTGCCTTTTTAATCTGGACGAACTTTCTCTAGTTTAATCCTGCCACTATATATTGAAGTGCCTGTATTAAGATAAGAAATTGAGTACTCATTTGTGCATGAATTAGGGATATAAATGTTGCCTCTTTCTAAGATTGTTCTATTAGATTTTGGAACTGTTCTGACTGTGTAATATTTTGGAACTGTTCCGACGTGTAATATTTTGGAACTGTTCTGACTGTGTAATATTTTGGAACTGTTCCGACGTGTAATATTTTGGAACTGTTCTGACTGTGTAATATTTTGGAACTGTTCCGACGTGTAATATTTTGGAACTGTTCCGACGTGTAATATTTTGGAACTGTTCCGACCGTGTAATATTTTGGAACTGTTCCGACCGTGTAATATTTTGGAACTGTTCCGACCGTGTAATATTTTGGAACTGTTCCGACCGTGTAATATTTTGGAACTGTTCCGACGTGTAATATTTTGGAACTGTTCCGACCGTGTAATATTTTGGAACTGTTCCGACCGTGTAATATTTTGGAACTGTTCCGACCGTGTAATATTTTGGAACTGTTCCGACCGTGTAATATTTTGGAACTGTTCCGACCGTGTAATATTTTGGAACTGTTCCGACCGTGTAATATTTTGGAACTGTTCCGACCGTGTAATATTTTGGAACTGTTCCGACCGTGTAATATTTTGGAACTGTTCCGACCGTGTAATATTTTGGAACTGTTCCGACCGTGTAATATTTTGGAACTGTTCCGACAGTGTAATATTTTGGAACTGTTCCGACCGTGTAATATTTTGGAACTGTTCCGACCGTGTAATATTTTGGAACTGTTCCGACCGTGTAATATTTTGGAACTGTTCCGACCGTGTAATATTTTGGAACTGTTCCGACCGTGTAATATTTTGGAACTGTTCCCGACAGTGTAGTATTTTGGAACTGTTCCGACCGTGTAATATTTTGGAACTGTTCCGACCGTGTAATATTTTGGAACTGTTCCGACCGTGTAATATTTTGGAACTGTTCCGACCGTGTAATATTTTGGAACTGTTCCGACCGTGTAATATTTTGGAACTGTTCCGACCGTGTAATATTTTGGAACTGTTCCCGACAGTGTAGTATTTTGGAACTGTTCCGACCGTGTAATATTTTGGAACTGTTCCGACTGTGTAATATTTTGGAACTGTTCCGACCGTGTAATATTTTGGAACTGTTCCGACGTGTAATATTTTGGAACTGTTCCCGACAGTGTAGTATTTTGGAACTGTTCCCGACAGTGTAGTATTTTGGAACTGTTCCGACTGTGTAATATTTTGGAACTGTTCCGACAGTGTAGTATTTTGGAACTGTTCCGACAGTGTAGTATTTTGGAACTGTTCCCGACAGTGTAGTATTTTGGAACTGTTCCCGACAGTGTAGTATTTTGGAACTGTTCCCGACAGTGTAGTATTTTGGAACTGTTCCGACTGTGTAATATTTTGGAACTGTTCCGACAGTGTAGTATTTTGGAACTGTTCCCGACAGTGTAGTATTTTGGAACTGTTCCGACAGTGTAGTATTTTGGAACTGTTCCCGACAGTGTAGTATTTTGGAACTGTTCCGACTGTGTAATATTTTGGAACTGTTCCGACAGTGTAGTATTTTGGAACTGTTCCCGACAGTGTAGTATTTTGGAACTGTTCCGACTGTGTAATATTTTGGAACTGTTCCGACAGTGTAGTATTTTGGAACTGTTCCCGACAGTGTAGTATTTTGGAACTGTTCCCGACAGTGTAGTATTTTGGAACAGTTCCCGACAGTGTAGTATTTTGGAACTGTTCCCGACAGTGTAGTATTTTGGAACTGTTCCGACTGTGTAATATTTTGGAACTGTTCCGACCGTGTAATATTTTGGAACTGTTCCGACCGTGTAATATTTTGGAACTGTTCCGACCGTGTAATATTTTGGAACTGTTCCGACCGTGTAATATTTTGGAACTGTTCCCGACAGTGTAGTATTTTGGAACTGTTCCGACCGTGTAATATTTTGGAACTGTTCCGACTGTGTAATATTTTGGAACTGTTCCGACCGTGTAATATTTTGGAACTGTTCCGACGTGTAATATTTTGGAACTGTTCCCGACAGTGTAGTATTTTGGAACTGTTCCCGACAGTGTAGTATTTTGGAACTGTTCCGACCGTGTAATATTTTGGAACTGTTCCGACAGTGTAGTATTTTGGAACTGTTCCCGACAGTGTAGTATTTTGGAACTGTTCCGACTGTGTAATATTTTGGAACTGTTCCGACAGTGTAGTATTTTGGAACTGTTCCCGACAGTGTAGTATTTTGGAACTGTTCCCGACAGTGTAGTATTTTGGAACTGTTCCCGACAGTGTAGTATTTTGGAACTGTTCCCGACAGTGTAGTATTTTGGAACTGTTCCGACTGTGTAATATTTTGGAACTGTTCCGACAGTGTAGTATTTTGGAACTGTTCCCGACAGTGTAGTATTTTGGAACTGTTCCCGACAGTGTAGTATTTTGGAACTGTTCCCGACAGTGTAGTATTTTGGAACTGTTCCCGACAGTGTAGTATTTTGGAACTGTTCCGACTGTGTAATATTTTGGAACTGTTCCGACAGTGTAGTATTTTGGAACTGTTCCCGACAGTGTAGTATTTTGGAACTGTTCCCGACAGTGTAGTATTTTGGAACTGTTCCCGACAGTGTAGTATTTTGGAACTGTTCCGATAGTCTAGTATTTTGGAACTGTTCCGACAGTGTAGTATTTTGGAACTGTTCCGACAGTCTAGTATTTTGGAACTGTTCCCGACAGTGTAGTATTTTCGTTCTTCATTTTATTGCGCAAAGGTCGATTGATTTGACCGATAATGGATAATAAAAACAAAACGTTTAGGAGCAGATTTTATTTCTATGTAAGAACAAGAGCGATTATATTTATCTTTATTGTATTTGATTTACACTCATAACGGATTAGATTCCGCGTTTGTTTATTTTTAACCCCGGGTTTTAACATATGATTATTGATCTCTGAAACCCCAAGTGAAGCGTTGAGAACTGATGATAACTGTATAATTGTTGTATTGTTTTCTGATTGGGAACGATGTACGGGAATAATTGGATTTAATTACCAGGAAGAACATTCTGAAGATGTCAAAGAGGTCATCAGAGCCCATAATTAAACTCAGGTCTTGGAAAGCAAGATATATTGTATAAAATAGCAATGTCATCCTGATGTGAATTTGATTAAAATCGAATCCTATTAATTAATACACGCTACATTTCATTCTATGACACAAGTAGGGCTTAATATCATAAATCATTCGACTGTCAGTTTTGTATGCGCTCGTAAACCGGATATGATGTCGTTCTGATTGGATGTTTTTTAGTACGAGTTTAGCAGATGTACTAGAAAACCGACAAATCAGAATCATTTATTTATAGGATATGGCGTCGTTCTGATTGGATTTTTTTTGGGTACGAGATTTGTACATGTAATCGTAATCCGGCCAATCAAAGCCATGTATTTATAGGATATGACGTCGTCCTGATTAGGTGTTTTTCAAGAACGAGTTTGTACATGTACTCGAAAACTGTCCAATCAGATTCTTCTATTTATAAGATATAACGTCGATCTGATTGGATGTTTTACGAGTATGAGATTTGTACATGTTTTCGAAAACCGACCAATCAGAAGCATCTATTTGTATGATATGACATCGTTCTGATTGCATGTTATCCATTACTCGAAGATTTTATGGTTGTACGGGCTGATACATTTTTATTCGACCGCGGTTTTCGATAACCAAATCAGCAAACCCGGTGACAAGCTGTTGACAGCGACATTTGTTTAATGGTTACTCTATAAAAAATCCACATGGATGGAAGGGTAAATCAAACTTAGGCAAATGTTAGTGGAAAAGTAATGTTAGGACTCAGAATAATTTTTTTCTAATTTTTTATTAATTAAGATCTCACAAAAGACAAATCTCATTAAAACATAATTCCCACTTGTCCCGTTGTACTGATGTGTTTTGGGTGTGTGAGATCACACGTGATCCATAATTGGGGGTTGCTCAGATCCCCTACACCGCAACATATCAATAAAGGGGAGCAAATAAGATATATGATTTTAGTCAGAATGTGAAAAGACACAATCACTTGTATATTTCTGAAAAGAATAAATATATAAGATTTCACAAAACGAATGTAAACTATATGCACTGAATAGCTTATCTTGTTCGAGGTGTACTCGATACAACATTATGTGGCGAAGTTTGTTAGTGGCTTGCGACAGGTCGGTAGTATTCACCGGGTACTCCGGTTTCCTCCACCAATAATATTTACCGCCACGATATAACTGACATAGTGTTGAAAGTGGCGTTAAACACCATAACCATTACCATGATATCCAAATGTCCCATTAAATCTTCTATTTGTCTTCTCTGTTTCCATTCCTCTTCTTGATATCCGGCATGTTTTATTCCGGGCAGAGAAATCTTAAACTGGTTCACTGAGGTTATATGGACACTTTTTTATGGGCAAGAAACCAGCCTAGAAATCCCAAACGTAGATTAAGCTACAGTGTTGACGAATAAAATGTTCGTTAAACACAAGACAGTTTAGTGATAAATAATCCAAAAATTTCATGATGTAATGCCGCGGTTATCCAAATAACAACAATTCAACACTTCAAGAGACCAAACTAACAGGATTATCCATGTCGATTTTGACTAACCTGTTAGAGCCTTTCTTGCTCTTAAACACTTCAATAACCTGCCTTTTCAATCTTTCGATTTTGTGCGTACCTGACGAAGGTTATTGCAGAAACGCACCGTGTCACTAAATTTGATTTTATTATATTAATCAACGTTTATTTGCCGTGCAATTTCAATCAAGCAACAACTCAAATAATATCATAGCAAGAGCATATTAAGAAAAGTTTGAAGGTAGCAAAGAGATATTCAGAAGAAGTTGTAATTTGAAGAAAAACCGACAATGCAGTGATCGAAGAAAAAACTATGACAAAAAGAGAGACACTGGTAGCGAAATACTGCAGAGAAAATAACTAATTGAACAACACGACGGAGTGGAAATTTGTAGAGCATTGTGATAAAACAAATACAACATTTATTGATATTCCGCTGAAGTACAAACTGCATAGCAACGAGTTCATCGTCAATGTAAACAACAATGATAAACTACATCAATTTGCCATGTACATTCCAGCATGTCACAAGAAAATAATATTTAAAAACAACGTATGGTTTTAATAAAATTAGTTTGAAGATACCAAATGGGTGATCAGAATCCGTAAATCGAAGAACAGACAACACAATAAAACTAAATATAGAGTAACACTAACCCCAATAAAACAGGGGGTGAACTCTGGTGCACCGGAAGGGCCAGCAATTTCTGCTCTACTAGTGGTACCCGTCATGTTACACACTCGATGATAAGTCATGAATGAGGTAAGGACCAGAGAGTGTTTACGACAAGTGGAACATAATAACATTAAATTGTATGTCTAATAAATTATTAAAAGACAATTTAAGAAATAATCATTTTACCGTTTATTTCGACACAATATGTAACTGTACATATTTCTCAGTTCAGCACTAAAATATCATAAAACATTCCACTGTCAGTTTTGTATGCGCTCGTAAACCGGATATGACGTCGTTCTGATTGGATGTTTTTGAGTACGAGTTTAGCAGATGTACTAGAAAACCGACAAATCAGAATCATGTATTTATAGGATATGGCGTCGTTCTGATTGGATATTTTTCGGGTACGAGATTTGTACATGTAATCGTAATCCGGCCAATCAAAGCCATGTATTTATAGGATATGACGTCGTCCTGATTCGGTGTTTTTCAAGAACGAGTTTGTACATGTACTCGAAAACTGTCCAATCAGATTCTTCTATTTATAGGATATAACGTCGATCTGATTGGATGTTTTACGAGTATGAGATTTGTACATGTTTTCGAAAACCGACCAATCAGAAGCATCTATTTGTATGATATGACATCGTTCTGATTGCATGTTATCCATTACTCGAAGATTTTATGGTTGTACGGGCTGATACATTATTATTCCCTCGGTTTTCGATAACCAAATCAGCGAACCCGGTGACAAGCTGTTGACAGCGACATTTGTTCAATGGTTACTCTATAAAAATTCCACATGGATGGAAGGTTAAATCAAGCTTAGGAAAATGTTAGTGGAAAAGTAATGTTAGGGCTCAGAGTTCATTTTTTCTAATTTTTTATTAATTAAGATCTCAGAAAAGACCAATCTCATTAAAACACAATTCCCACTTGTCCCGTTGTAATGATGTGTTTTTGGTGTGTGAGATCACACGTGATCCATAATTGGGGGTTACTCAGATCCCCTACACCGCAACATATCAATAAAGGGGAGCAATTAAGATATATGATTTTAGTCAGAATGTGAAAAGACACAATCACTTGTATATTTCTGAAAAGAATAAATATATAAGATTTCACAAAACGAATGTAAATTATATGCACTGAATAGCTTATTTTGTTCGAGGTGTACTCGATACAACATTATGTGGCGAAGTTTGTTAGTGGCTTGCGACAGGTCGGTAGTATTCACCGGGTACTCCGGTTTCCTCCACCAATAATATTTACCGCCACGATATAGCTGACATAGTGTTGAAAGTGGCGTTAAACACCATAACCATTACCATGATATCCAAATGTCCCATTAAATCTTCTATTTGTCTTATCTGTTTCCATTCATCTTCTTGATATCCGGCATGTTTTATTCCGGGCAGAGAAATCTTAGACTGGTTCACTGAGGTTATATGGACACTTTTTTATGGGCAAGAAACCAGCCTAGAAATCCCAAACGTAGATTAAGCTACAGTGTTGACGAATAAAATGTTCGTTAAACACAAGACAGTTTAGTGATAAATAATCCAAAAATTTCATGATGTAATGCCGCGGTTATCCAAATAACAACAATTCAACACTTCAAGAGACCAAACTAACAGGATTATCCATGTCGATTTTGACTAACCTGTTAGAGCCTTTCTTGCTCTTAAACACTTCAATAACCTGCCTTTTCAATCTTTCGATTTTGTGCGTACCTGACGAAGGTTATTGCAGAAACGCACCGTGGCACTAAATTTGATTTTATTATATTAATCAACGTTTATTTGCCGTGCAATTTCAATCAAGCAACAACTCAAATAATATCATAGCAAGAGCATATTAAGAAAAGTTTGAAGGTAGCAAAGAGATATTCAGAAGAAGTTGTAATTTGAAGAAAAACCGACAATGCAGTGATCGAAGAAAAAACTATGACAAAAAGAGAGACACTGGTAGCGAAATACTGCAGAGAAAATAACTAATTGAACAACACGACGGAGTGGAAATTTGTAGAGCATTGTGATAAAACAAATACAACATTTATTGATATTCCGCTGAAGAACAAACTGCATAGTAACGAGTTCATCGTCAATGTAAACAACAATGATAAACTACATCAATTTGCCATGTACATTCCAGCATGTCACAAGAAAATAATATTTAAAAACAACGTATGGTTTTAATAAAATTAGTTTGAAGATACCAAATGGGTGATCAGAATCCGTAAATCGAAGAACAGACAACACAATAACACTAAATATAGAGTAACACTAACCCCAATAAAACAGGGGGTGAACTCTGGTGCACCGGAAGGGCCAGCAGTTTCTGCTCTACTAGTGGTACCCGTCATGTTACACACTCGATGATAAGTCATGAATGAGGTAAGGACCAGAGAGTGTTTACGACAAGTGGAACATAATAACATTAAATTGTATGTCTAATAAATTATTAAAGGACAATTTAAGAAATAATCATTTTACCGTTTATTTCGACACAATATGTAACTGTACATATTTCTCAGTTCAGCACTAAAATATCATAAAACATTCCACTGTCAGTTTTGTATGCGCTCGTAAACCGGATATGACGTCGTTCTGATTGGATGTTTTTGAGTACGAGTTTAGCAGATGTACTAGAAAACCGACAAATCAGAATCATGTATTTATAGGATATGGCGTCGTTCTGATTGGATATTTTTCGGGTACGAGATTTGTACATGTAATCGTAATCCGGCCAATCAAAGCCATGTATTTATAGGATATGACGTCGTCCTGATTCGGTGTTTTTCAAGAACGAGTTTGTACATGTACTCGAAAACTGTCCAATCAGATTCTTCTATTTATAGGATATAACGTCGATCTGATTGGATGTTTTACGAGTATGAGATTTGTACATGTTTTCGAAAACCGACCAATCAGAAGCATCTATTTGTATGATATGACATCGTTCTGATTGCATGTTATCCATTACTCGAAGATTTTATGGTTGTACGGGCTGATACATTATTATTCCCTCGGTTTTCGATAACCAAATCAGCGAACCCGGTGACAAGCTGTTGACAGCGACATTTGTTCAATGGTTACTCTATAAAAATTCCACATGGATGGAAGGTTAAATCAAGCTTAGGAAAATGTTAGTGGAAAAGTAATGTTAGGGCTCAGAGTTCATTTTTTCTAATTTTTTATTAATTAAGATCTCAGAAAAGACCAATCTCATTAAAACACAATTCCCACTTGTCCCGTTGTAATGATGTGTTTTCGGTGTGTGAGATCACACGTGATCCATAATTGGGGATTGCTCAGGTCCCTCATACCGCAACATATCAATACAGGGGAGCAAATAAGATATATGATTTTAGTCAGAATGTGAAAAGACACAATCACTTGTATATTTCTGAAAAGAATAAATATATAAGATTTCACAAAACGAATGTAAATTATATGCACTGAATAGCTTATTTTGTTCGAGGTGTACTCGATACAACATTATGTGGCGAAGTTTGTTAGTGGCTTGCGACAGGTCGGTAGTATTCACCGGGTACTCCGGTTTCCTCCACCAATAATATTTACCGCCACGATATAACTGACATAGTGTTGAAAGTGGCGTTAAACACCATAACCATTACCATGATATCCAAATGTCCCATTAAATCTTCTATTTGTCTTCTCTGTTTCCATTCATCTTCTTGATATCCGGCATGTTTTATTCCGGGCAGAGAAATCTTAGACTGGTTCACTGAGGTTATATGGACACTTTTTTATGGGCAAGAAACCAGCCTAGAAATCCCAAACGTAGATTAAGCTACAGTGTTGACGAATAAAATGTTCGTTAAACACAAGACAGTTTAGTGATAAATAATCCAAAAATTTCATGATGTAATGCCGCGGTTATCCAAATAACAACAATTCAACACTTCAAGAGACCAAACTAACAGGATTATCCATGTCGATTTTGACTAACCTGTTAGAGCCTTTCTTGCTCTTAAACACTTCAATAACCTGCCTTTTCAATCTTTCGATTTTGTGCGTACCTGACGAAGGTTATTGCAGAAACGCACCGTGGCACTAAATTTGATTTTATTATATTAATCAACGTTTATTTGCCGTGCAATTTCAATCAAGCAACAACTCAAATAATATCATAGCAAGAGCATATTAAGAAAAGTTTGAAGGTAGCAAAGAGATATTCAGAAGAAGTTGTAATTTGAAGAAAAACCGACAATGCAGTGATCGAAGAAAAAACTATGACAAAAAGAGAGACACTGGTAGCGAAATACTGCAGAGAAAATAACTAATTGAACAACACGACGGAGTGGAAATTTGTAGAGCATTGTGATAAAACAAATACAACATTTATTGATATTCCGCTGAAGAACAAACTGCATAGCAACGAGTTCATCGTCAATGTAAACAACAATGATAAACTACATCAATTTGCCATGTACATTCCAGCATGTCACAAGAAAATAATATTTAAAAACAACGTATGGTTTTAATAAAATTAGTTTGAAGATACCAAATGGGTGATCAGAATCCGTAAATCGAAGAACAGACAACACAATAACACTAAATATAGAGTAACACTAACCCCAATAAAACAGGGGGTGAACTCTGGTGCACCGGAAGGGCCAGCAATTTCTGCTCTACTAGTGGTACCCGTCATGCTACACACTCGATGATAAGTCATGAATGAGGTAAGGACCAGAGAGTGTTTACGACAAGTGGAACATAATAACATTAAATTGTATGTCTAATGAATTATTAAAAGACAATTTAAGAAATAATCATTTTACCGTTTATTTCGACACAATATGTAACTGTACATATTTCTCAGTTCAGCACTAAAATATCATAAAACATTCCACTGTCAGTTTTGTATGCGCTCGTAAACCGGATATGACGTCGTTCTGATTGGATGTTTTTGAGTACGAGTTTAGCAGATGTACTAGAAAACCGACAAATCAGAATCATGTATTTATAGGATATGGCGTCGTTCTGATTGGATATTTTTCGGGTACGAGATTTGTACATGTAATCGTAATCCGGCCAATCAAAGCCATGTATTTATAGGATATGACGTCGTCCTGATTCGGTGTTTTTCAAGAACGAGTTTGTACATGTACTCGAAAACTGTCCAATCAGATTCTTCTATTTATAGGATATAACGTCGATCTGATTGGATGTTTTACGAGTATGAGATTTGTACATGTTTTCGAAAACCGACCAATCAGAAGCATCTATTTGTATTATATGACATCGTTCTGATTGCATGTTATCCATTACTCGAAGATTTTATGGTTGTACGGGCTGATACATTATTATTCCCTCGGTTTTCGATAACCAAATCAGCGAACCCGGTGACAAGCTGTTGACAGCGACATTTGTTCAATGGTTACTCTATAAAAATTCCACATGGATGGAAGGTTAAATCAAGCTTAGGCAAATGTTAGTGGAAAAGTAATGTTAGGGCTCAGAGTTCATTTTTTCTAATTTTTTATTAATTAAGATCTCAGAAAAGACCAATCTCATTAAAACACAATTCCCACTTGTCCCGTTGTAATGATGTGTTTTTGGTGTGTGAGATCACACGTGATCCATAATTGGGGATTGCTCAGGTCCCTCATACCGCAACATATCAATACAGGGGAGCAAATAAGATATATGATTTTAGTCAGAATGTGAAAAGACACAATCACTTGTATATTTCTGAAAAGAATAAATATATAAGATTTCACAAAACGAATGTAAATTATATGCACTGAATAGCTTATTTTGTTCGAGGTGTACTCGATACAACATTATGTGGCGAAGTTTGTTAGTGGCTTGCGACAGGTCGGTAGTATTCACCGGGTACTCCGGTTTCCTCCACCAATAATATTTACCGCCACGATATAACTGACATAGTGTTGAAAGTGGCGTTAAACACCATAACCATTACCATGATATCCAAATGTCCCATTAAATCTTCTATTTGTCTTCTCTGTTTCCATTCATCTTCTTGATATCCGGCATGTTTTATTCCGGGCAGAGAAATCTTAAACTGGTTCACTGAGGTTATATGGACACTTTTTTATGGGCAAGAAACCAGCCTAGAAATCCCAAACGTAGATTAAGCTACAGTGTTGACGAATAAAATGTTCGTTAAACACAAGACAGTTTAGTGATAAATAATCCAAAAATTTCATGATGTAATGCCGCGGTTATCCAAATAACAACAATTCAACGCTTCAAGAGACCAAACTAACAGGATTATCCATGTCAATTTTGACAAACCTGCTTAGACCCTTTCTTGCTCCTAAAAACTTGAATAACCTCCCTTTCCAATCTTTCGATTTTGTGCGTACTTGATGAAGGTTATTGCAGAAACGCACCGTGGCACTAAATTTGATTTTATTATATTAAACAACGTTTATTTGCCGTGCAATTTCAATCAAGCAACAACTCAAATAGAAGAAGTTGTAACTTGAAGAAAAACCAACAAGGCAGTGATCGAAAAAAAAACTATGACAAAAAGAGAGACACTGGTAGCGAAATACTGCAGAGAAAATAACTAATTGAACAACACGACGAAGTGGAAATTTGTAGAGCATTGTTATAAAACAAATACAACATTAATTGATATTCCGCTGAAGTACAAACTGCATAGCAACGAGTTCATCGTCAATGTAAACAACAATGATAAACTACATCAATTTGCCATGTACATTCCAGCATGTCACAAGAAAATAATATTTAAAAACAACGTATGGTTTTAATAAAATTAGTTTGAAGATACCAAATGGGTGATCAGAATCCGTAAATCGAAGAACAGAAAACACAATAACACTAAATATAGAGTAATACGAACCCCAATAAAACAGGGGGTGAACTCTGGTGCACCGGAAGGGCCAGCAGTTTCTGCTCTACTAGTGGTACCCGTCATGTTACACACTCAATGATAAGTCATGAATGAGGTAAGGACCAGAGAGTGTTTACGACAAGTGGAACATAATAACATTAAATTGTATGTCTAATAAATTATTGAAAGACAATTTAAGAAATAATCATTTTACCGTTTATTTCGACACAATATGTAACTGTACATATTTCTCAGTTCAGCACTAAAATGTTTGTCAAAAAATCCGTAAATGAAACAGTTTGCAATATTATTGATAAAAAAACACCATACGAAAGTATTGTACAAATATTTCTCACTGAATTTCATATCAGAAATAAAATGGGGCTTTACAAAAGCTATAATTTTTAAGCTCAAATGAGGTAAATAACTCACAACGAAACATACAGTAATTAAAAACATTGTAAACGTAGTTCTTTGTATAAGGTGGAAATGCGCATGATCGTGATGATGTTTTTGGCGGGACTTTGCATGCTTATGCTGGTCAGATGAATTCGAAGCTGATAGTGAATCCGTAAGTACGAGATGTTGGTGATTACCATTCGTTTCATGCTGCAATATAATACATTTTAAAACAATTTCATCTTTGTGATTATCTGCCATTTTCTTTGAGTCGGTTATTCTGTGTCTGGTAATATATGAATTACTTGTAGATACTTTAAACGTTTTTATAAATTTATTATGCCTCGATATAGCACCTGCTATAAGGCTATACAAAATCACTAATAAGATCGACATTATGACGAATACTAAAATCAAAACGTAATTGAAATACGCTTGATATTTTGTGTCCTTATATCTGTCATCCGTGAAACATCGTATTCCTGTTATGTTAGGATTTGTTGTATTCACTGAACTGTGACCATATAATATTGGAGCAGGCCATGAGATAAGGACAGCAGTACCGAGGGAAATCAGACACAGGTATTTGGCTGCCCTGTGGGATATCTGTTTTCCAAGAGGAACACAAACTTTCCTATATCTAAAAAATCAGAAAATAAATGTTCAAATTCTCATTTAACACAATATCTTGCCTATTTATAGAACGCATGTGCGTGCTGGGTTATTTCTGTCTTGTAATTAACAAAGCCACATCACACTTTAGCTATTATTTATTTATTATGTAGAGAAATGATAGATGTAACGACGTCACGCCATATTTTTAATCAGCCATGAGTTTTCTAAATCTTAAGGTATCAACACTCAGTATGTTGTCTGGTTGATCAATATATCTAACTGCCTTGCATACATGTATGATTGGACGGTCAAAGATGAATGAAAGAATACATGACATGATCCCAAACGAATTTTCGTTAGATGCGAGTGTAATATCGCCGGGGAAAACAATTATAAAAAGAAGGATACAGCAAACATTCATATTGTGTTGTGTTTTTGTTGTGTTTTTTCTTCGTCTGATGTACCTTAGATGTTGCCGTGTTTTTTCTTCGTCTGATGTACCTTAGATGTTGCCGTGTTTTTTCTTCGTCTGATGTACCTTAGAAGTTGCCGTGTTTTTTTTTCGTCTGATGTACCTTAGATGTTGCCGTGTTTTTTCTTCGTCTGATGTACCTTAGATGTTGCCGTGTTTTTCTTCGTCTGATGTACCTTAGATGTTGCCGTGTTTTTTCTTCGTCTGATGTACCTTAGATGTTGCCGTGTTTTTCTTCGTCTGATGTACCTTAGATGTTGCCGTGTTTTTCTTCGTCTGATGTACCTTAGATGTTGCCGTGTTTTTCTTCGTCTGATGTACCTTAGATGTTGCCATTTTCTCTGGTTTGTCCATTTGTGATTGCACCTTCGGTATTGTCTAACTTTTATTCAATTTTAACTAGATTGTGCTTAATCTATCTACTTTTCATTGTTTATGTGCCTGTACCAATACAAAAGACTAATCTGTCATGTATATGTGTGTTAGGGGTATCATATATATATATCTTTTATTCTCATCACCATATGAGATAGGTACAGAGAAGACATAGACACAACTATATACAATATGTACAATATATATGATAGACTCAGATCGACGTCCAGTCTCTAATCGACGTCCACTCCTCAAATCGGCGTCCACTGACGTCATTATCTCAAATCACAGTCCAATTTTAGGATATTCTCAAATCGGCGTCCTTTCCAAACTCTCATATCTATAGGCCCGTTTACACGATCAAAGTTTGCCATCAAAAATAATTGTAAATACAGTTTTGTTTTTTTAATCTGTTTTTTTTTTTGGGGGGGGGGGGGGGGGTTGTGTGTGTTTTTTAAGCATTTTTCCATTCTTTAAGTTAAGGTTAGGGCTAGGGTTAAGGTTAGGGCTAGGTTTAGGGTTAAGGTTAGGGTTAGAGTTAGGGTTAATGCTAGGGTTTGGGATAGGGTTAAGGTTAAGGTTAGGGTTAGGATTAAGGTTAGGGTTAGTGTTAGGATTAAGGTTAGGGTTAGGGTTAAGGTTAGGGTTAGGGTCCGATAAAGTAGAAGTACTCCTAAGCACAATAGGATTTTATCTACAGTAACTATAAAATACCTAGGCATTTTTGTCATCAAGAACCCCTCATCTGGAATCTGGTCTTGTCCCTTCTCTGCCATTGCTTCAAAAACATTCCTTAACGGGTGTGATGTCAATTGAAGTATACGTCAGTGACGTCATTGGACGTCGATTTGAGAAAGTGAAAAACGACCATATATTTGAGAATTGGACGTCGATTAGAGACTGGACGTCGATCTGAGTCTTACATATATATATACAATATTAGAACACATCTATGCTGTCTCTGTTTCTACGATATGTAGATTAGATGATAGATTGTTCTGATGGTATGGCATTTTTTGTTTTTCATTTTATCAAATTGGTAAAATATTTATAAACTAATAACAGATATTTTTATCATAAGAAATTTCACGTTATTTTGTAATGCAGCATTACAATTTAAATATAAGAGTTATAAGTTAGGGGGTGAAATAAAAAATGTAGATATCTAATCTAATGCGCACGACGCGTTTCTGGAATAATCTTCATTATGTGCGTTCATAGTCAAAAGTTTGGAAGACCAAATAATTTTAAAATCTTTGGAAGTAAGTAAGCCAAAGGGCCTAGTCAAGATAGCATAAATCAGATATTCTAACATGGCGTACTACTTTCGCTTTGAAAACAATAGAGGGCTCTAAATAACACATAGCACCCTAGCACATGCGCAAAAGGCATATCTAATCGACAGCGTATTCTGCATATTTGTACTTTCTGTATGCTAAATTAAAAGAATAAAAATAATAAATATACAAAAAAATTCAGATGAAACTAATTTTTGATCGTTATCAATTTTTATAACGTTTCTGTAGCGTTATATATTCTTGTAAATTATAGCGGGAGGTAATTGGAACAGCACCCAAAACATATCCAGAAATTGATGGTACTTTCCACATAAATATTCATCATATTTAAATTAGATTTTGATCACGTGACTGCAGTTTCAAGCTTGATGGATCGTTTATTAGATTTGTCAAAAAATAGCATACAGTACGGAAATTCAATATGTCCGTCAATGATTCGAAAATTAAATGTTATTGCTTATTTCCGCAAAGTTTTCCTTCTGTCAAAATTCAAATATTTTTGTTTTGTAACGATTTTAGACATGTTTTTGATATCGCGATCATGCAAAAATGATCATATTATATTTAATGTGGGAACCCCGAGTTTAGAAGCGAGAAACATAAGATTAGTCAATATAATTACATATATTATTGAGGAATCTAAATTAATTTCAGAAAATATGTCGCCAAATGTCATTCATTGCTAAATTTTGTGTCACACGCCACCAGTTTCATGTATTTCAGACATTTTTACATAGATTCTTAAGGCCAAATAAGGGTTCGTCGCCTCGGATTTTCATTTAGTCCAGGAACCTCGAATATTTAATTGTTTTCATTAATTTTGATTTCATTTAATTCAGTTTGATTCAATGTATCATTTTCAAGTTCAGAAAATGACACACATGCAATTATGAATGATATCGTCTATATAGATCATATGAAAATTGCAGACGCCCCGGCGTCGCCATCTTAGATATTCAAATAAGTAAAGTACCCATCATTTCTGGCTATGAATAATCTCTGTCTAGGTACGCTTGAATGCATAAAGTTACCGTAAATGCCCTGTTAGAATCGAAATAATTCTCGGATGCCGGTCTCTATGCTTAATTTAACATGGGTAGGCATTATATTTGTCAAGATTTTACACTTCGCCTTCGCTCGGTGTAAGATAATGACAAATATAATACCTACCTAAGTTAAAATAAGCATAGAGCCCGGCATCCGAGAATTATTTCTTAAAGGTCACCTATTCCTGAGGAAAGAAATCAAAAATAATTACCTGTCTACTGTAATAATGAACAAAATAAATGATGACGAGGAACAGATGTAATAGTTGACGAATCTTAATATTTTACATGCTAAGACCATAGTAAACGTCAGAGGATTCCGAAGATCTATTATGATGAATGGCATTCCGATGATACACGTCATTAAATCTAGTGCTGCTAAGCACAAGATGAATATCCTTGGATTTGACGGCTTCATTCTGAACGCATAAACAACAAGTACGTGTATGTTTCCAATTGTTCCGATCATCATTGTGATGGAAACGAACAGAACTCCTCCGACGTAATACTCGGCTTCTTCTCGGTTAAGTTCCTGTAATTGTTCGTTTTCGTCCATGTTTTTGTTTTGCAAATAATGTCAGTCAAATTATTCAAAAACCACTTATTTCAGATATTTTCTGAATGGAAATCGGAGAATAGATTTAATAGTATTAGTCCAGGAACATTCTTTTCTTGGAAATAATGTCAGTCAAATTATTCACTTATCTCAGATATTTTCACAATGGAAGTCAGAGATATATTTAATTTCTTTGATTCCATTTAATATCATTATTCCAGGAACATTCTAAAAGAACAATAAAAAAATATATCTACAATGTAAATATTACAAAACATTGTCAATTTGTTTATTTTCATATACGTTCGAGATTTAACTCAAGATTATTGAACTACACCTGATTCGGATAATTGTATACAATTTACATTTACCAGTCCTTGGTGAACCATTTCTAAATTGACAATTTGCTGCTTTGTATTTTATTCTTCGTTCCGACGTCATTACTGTTAATTGAACACTTAATGATTAAATGTTGATTAAACCATTAGCAAATTAAACAATTGAAACGGTCTTATTTACTGCTGTACTGTAAATACAACAAGTTCCTTGTATTCCTACGTGCTATTTCCTGCTTGTGCTTACTCTTCTTTCCGATGTAATTACTGTTAATTCAAAAAAAAAATGTTGATTAAAGCATTACCTTAAATAGTTGAAATAGTCTTATTCACTGCTGCATTGCAAATAATTGAAACAAAATAGTTCCTTATATTCCTACCTGCAGAAAGTTAAGCTGTATTCAATACGTGATATCCTGTATCGTTGACATAAAGTCACGTCTACCGTCAAAACATGATAGTTTTATGGTAGATTATAGTGCAGAAGATAAGGATTGTCAGCACAGAGCATTTAAACGCCTAGTTGATTAAGATTTTTAACACTTAATAGTTCTCAAAATAATCGTAAAACACTGTCGGATTTTACTTGTTATTGAAATACTCTAAGTATGTTCGTTGTTTTTGTTTTTCTTGCTTCTTTTTCTTGATCTTTTTCATCCCAATCGATCAATCTTTAATTTGATTCTGATTATACAAAGATTGAGATATTAGATCTAATAGTGAGGTCTTTCGTGGGGAACACTGTTATGAGTGTATGTGTCCTTAATTTCCATGGGGACACACCTTTACTAACAAACCACAATAATGATAAATAATAACAAATAACTCCCTCTTTTCTTCGATTTTCAGCGTGAAATAATTTTACTTACAAAACATAAAAATACAAGAACAAAGCTATGACACAGCTATTCTTATAGTTTGAGGGTGACTAAACTTTTTTTTACAGCGCGAATGTGGTATAACATGGGTTCGAGCCCCGATCAGGTAAAACCAAAGACTGTAAATAAACTTTAGAGAAAACCAAAGATCATAAAAAAATGAACAAACCGGCACCATAAGATACAAGACACAGTACGAAGACAAACGAAACAAATCGAAAAACACAACACAAACTAAAAATATGATCCACACAAACCCAACAACAACACAAAATTGGGGGGATGAGCCCAAGTTTTCGCGGTTGCTAAGCAGGTTCTGTTTCTAATGAGAAATTCACTGTGTTATACATAGTCGAGTTCAGTAAAAGTCTTGTCAGTGATAGAGGAAATAATCAATCCACATTAAAAAGAAAAGATTGCCATTTGAGAAATGACTATTTTGTAACCGCAACCTAGGAACAACGTGGCCTTTATTTAACTTTTTTAGTAGCTTTTGTGTTAGAAGCTGAAATATGTCCAGAAAGTCACTGTTCTGGGCACAAGCCCCTTAATAATGTTTGAGTTGTGAAATGTAAACTACTTATGCTGCTGCTGATGTTTGAATATTTCTAATGATTAATAGGAAGTTGACTTTTGAGAAATGGAAGTTATCGCCTTTGTCGTAGAGTTGTGTTGATCATCTTCCTCCATTGTATATTTCATGGTGAAGGTCAAGGGCAGGAAGCAGACTTGTGAGTGTCAGTGGTATCCTTTACTTCAAGCTCATTTTGGATATATGTGATGCAGATAATCATGGAAGCTGGAATCAAAGGTTTGGGCTAATGTTCTGTTTTATTCTTGAGAAACTCTTGCTAAATGTCTGCCTCATTTGTATGTAGAAAGAAATCAGCGAGTGGTGCGCACAATTAGTACCCATCGGGATACTGATCGTCGGTTGAAACACTAGTCCATTAAATTGAACAAATAAGCTGTCATTTAAAAAAAATATAACATTTGAATGCTCTCTTCTTGTTCACATTTATTATTAGATTTTCAGTGGTTTTTGACAAACTAAAACTTATCTCTACAACAAACAAGAAACTGATACGTTTGTTGCTCGTTCTTCTTTGAATAGGAACACTGAATCAAGAAAAGTCTAGATTGTACTTGTGCAAATGGAATAGTGGTATATAAAGTAAAGAAATAAAACGTTATAAAGCTGTTTTAATATCTACATTTGATTAACTAAGCTTCTAGAAAAGCTGGTGTCATGATACCACTGGGGAACCGTTTTGACAGTTCTAAGAATAGAAGTTAATAGCTTAAAAATGTGCTTTGTTGAACACTTGAAAACTTCTGTGATATAGCGTTTTTTGTATGAACATTTGAATGATCTTGGTGTCCCGAACAGTAAGGGAAGATCATATATCTCATGGAAATGAAGAGTAGACTGACCTGTGATTATTAATGACTGCCCGATTGGGTAGTAGTTGTATATGTAGGATTACCCTGTGAGCTATCCAAGCTTAATTATATCTTTCAGCAATAAATGTCTTGCTTTTTGCAGATAAGAATGATGTTGTGAAGGGTCTTATCTGCAGAAGCAACATAATTATCGTCAATGTCGGCAGAACAACAACATAATTGTCGTCAATAGTGGATTGAGTTTCATCAACATCGGGATCTTTGAATACAGATGCTGATTTTGAGTTCATTACCATTTTGAATTTGCTGATTCGAATAATAGAACTCACAGCTTGGACCCATTCTGGTTTTGTCTATGTTCTGGTAACATAAGTAGTTTGAAGTATTTCCAATTGATGGATTGCTAACATATTGCTCTTTACAATAAGGTGGTATATTAACTCTTATATATTTATGATGCAGTATATTGCCAAGGTTGATGGCCTCTAAATCTTTGTAAGCAAATAAAAATAGGAGAGGATATCGATTTTGCTATCTTTTCATTTCCAATGTTGTCATAGGTTCGAACAAACCTGTAATGACAAATATGCTGTACAATAGCAGTCAGTCTGTACATAGTAGAAAGTAGAATAAGAATAAGAATTTTTTTTAGACATGTTTTGTATACATGATTTAGGTTTGAAAGTGGTCATGAATACATGTCTGTTCGAATAGTTTCTGAATAAAAGGGAGTTAGGGGCGTTTGAGTTATGGTGTTTAACGTCACTTTCAATAATATTTCAAATATATCGTGGCGGTCAGTTTTATTAGTGTAGGAGACCGGAGTACCCGAAGAAAACCACCAACCTGTCGCAAGTCACTGACAAACTTTATCACATAATGTTGCATCGAGTACACATCGCCATCAGCGGGATTCGAACTCACAACTTTAGTGGTGATATGTACTGATTGCACAGGTAGTTGAGACTCCAACTACCATACGATCACGACCACGACGGCCCCTTCTTTGCATTTTGGACGAACATTAACTCTAGCATATTTATTGCCAAGGATGATGATATTCAAACGTTTGTAAGTAAATAAAAGTGGGAGAGGTTATCGATTTTACTTCCTTATCATTCCCAATGTTGTCATATGTTTGACAAGCCTGTATTGGTCAAAATGCTGTACAATAGCAGTCAGTCTGTACATAGTAGAATAAGCATCAGTAGTGTTTAGTGTTGTATATACAGAATTTAGGTTTCAAAGTGGTAATTAATACAGTTTTGTTTGAATATGATGAATTCCTAGTAGTTTCTGAACGAATGGGGCTAGGGATTTAGGGCTATTGTGTTTAACGCCACTTTCAACAGTGTTTCAGTTATATTGTGATAGTCAGTTTTATTGATGAAGGAAAGCGGATTACCCTGAGAAAACAACCGACCTGTCGCAAGTCACTGACAAACTTTATCACATAATGTTGTATCCAGTACACCTCGCCATGAACGGGATTCGAACTCAAAACTTTAGTTATGATAGGGACTGATTGCACAGGTAGATGAAAATCCAACTACCATACGATGACGACCACGACGGCCCCTTCTTTGCAATAAGGTGGAACATGAAGCATATTTATGGCCTCTAAACCTTTGTTATCAGACAAAAGTGGGAAAGGTTATCGATTTTACTTCCTTATCATTCCCAATGTTGCTATATGTTTTACAAGCCTGTATTGGTTAATATGCTGCACAATAGCAGTCAGTCTGTACTTAGTAGAATAAGCATCAGTAGTTCTTAGACAAGTTGTATATACATAATTTAGGTTTGAAAGTGGTTATGAATACATGTCTGTTCGAATATGATGGATTCCTGGTAGTTTCGGAACGAGGCCATATATACATATATCATTTAGTTGAGGTAATATGTACTGCTGATAACCACAAGTGCGCTTACGTCTAGTTGTGTCGGTTTGATGGTTGAGATTTATGGTGTTTAACGTAACTTTCAACAATATTTCAGTATTATCGTGGCGGTCAGTTTTATTAGTGGGGGAATCCCGATTACACCGTGAAAACTACAGACCTGTCGCAAGTCACTGACAAACGTTATCATATAATGTTGTATCTAATACACCTCACCCTGAACGGGGTTCGTACTCACAGCTTTAGTGGTGACATTGATCGGACGGAAGGAGGCCATTTATACATACATCATATAGTTAGAGGTGATATGTACTGACGATCGTCACGACTCCGGCTACGTCTAGGAGTTGAGTTGGAAATATTGACCAAGCTGGACATTGCAGGACTAGATAGGTCACATATACTATAAATTGCATCCATATGATATTGCAGTACCCAGTTTTCGAATCCAGCATCCCTTTGTCTGTCTACGGAATGTTCCCTAGACGGTATATCTTTTCTGTCTACGGAATGTTCCCTAGACGGTATATCTTTTCTGTCTACGGAATGTTCCCTAGACGGTATATCTTTTCTGTCTACGGAATGTTCCCTAGATGGTATATCTTTTCTGCCTACGGAATGTTCCCTAGACGGTATATATTTTCTGTCTACGGAATGATCCCTAGATGGTATATCTTTTCTGTCTACGGAATGTTCCCTAGACGGTATATCTTTTCTGTCTAAGGAATGTTCCCTAGACGGTATATCTTTTCTGTCTACGGAATGTTCCCTAGACGGTATATCTTTTCTGTCTACGGAATGTTCCCTAGAGGGTATATCTTTTCTATAAAACTGGTATTTGCTGCTTTTCGGTGAAGATCACATCAATAAGGAGAAAGAGCAAGATTAAAGACTGGTTACCTCGGAATCAGGAGAATACGAGTATATCCGAAAGGAGTGCTTTGCTTACACAAAGACTGTTGTTTCGGTGAAAATGAATTCACCCCCGGTTTTTAGTGGGGTTCGTGATACTCGATCTTTAGTTTTATGTGTATGTTTTGTAGATCGTTTTTTTTTTCCTTTTTCTTTTTGGCCATTGTGCTGTCTGTTCTTCTTCAATTAAAGGATTCTGATTACACCTTAGTATCTTCACACTCTTCTAAGGATTCTGATTACACCTTAGTATCTTCACACTCTTCTAAGGATTCTGATTACACCTTAGTATCTTCACACTCTTCTAAGGATTCTGATTACACCTTAGTATCTTCACACTCTTCTAAGGATTCTGATTACACCTTAGTATCTTCACACTCTTCTAAGGATTCTGATTACACCTTAGTATCTTCACACTCTTCTAAGGATTCTGATTACATCTTAGTATCTTCACACTCTTCTAAGGATTCTGATTACACCTTAGTATCTTCACACTCTTCTAAGGATTCTGATTACACCTTAGTATCTTCACACTCTTCTAAGGATTCTGATTACACCTTAGTATCTTCACACTCTTCTAAGGATTCTGATTACATCTTAGTATCTTCACACTCTTCTAAGGATTCTGATTACACCTTAGTATCTTCACACTCTTCTAAGGATTCTGATTACACCTTAGTATCTTCACACTCTTCTAAGGATTCTGATTACACCTTAGTATCTTCACACTCTTCTAAGGATTCTGATTACACCTTAGTATCTTCACACTCTTCTAAGGATTCTGATTACACCTTAGTATCTTCACACTCTTCTAAGGATTCTGATTACACCTTAGTATCTTCACACTCTTCTAAGGATTCTGATTACACCTTAGTATCTTCACACTCTTCTAAGGATTCTGATTACACCTTAGTATCTTCACACTCTTCTAAGGATTCTGATTACACCTTAGTATCTTCACACTCTTCTAAGGATTCTGATTACACCTTAGTATCTTCACACTCTTCTAAGGATTCTGATTACACCTTAGTATCTTCACACTCTTCTAAGGATTCTGATTACACCTTAGTATCTTCACACTCTTCTAAGGATTCTGATTACACCTTAGTATCTTCACACTCTTCTAAGGATTCTGATTACACCTTAGTATCTTCACACTCTTCTAAGGATTCTGATTACACCTTAGTATCTTCACACTCTTCTAAGGATTCTGATTACACCTTAGTATCTTCACACTCTTCTAAGGATTCTGATTACACCTTAGTATCTTCATACTCTTCTAAGGATTCTGATTACACCTTAGTATCTTCACACTCTTCTAAGGATTCTGATTACACCTTAGTATCTTCACACTCTTCTAAGGATTCTGATTACATCTTAGTATCTTCACACTCTTCTAAGGATTCTGATTACACCTTAGTATCTTCACACTCTTCTAAGGATTCTGATTACACCTTAGTATCTTCACACTCTTCTAAGGATTCTGATTACACCTTAGTATCTTCACACTCTTCTAAGGATTCTGATTACACCTTAGTATCTTCACACTCTTCTAAGGATTCTGATTACACCTTAATATCTTCACACTCTTCTAAGGATTCTGATTACACCTTAGTATCTTCACACTCTTCTAAGGATTCTGATTACACCTTAGTATCTTCACACTCTTCTAAGGATTCTGATTACACCTTAGTATCTTCACACTCTTCTAAGGATTCTGATTACACCTTAGTATCTTCACACTCTTCTAAGGATTCTGATTACACCTTAGTATCTTCACACTCTTCTAAGGATTCTGATTACACCTTAGTATCTTCACACTCTTCTAAGGATTCTGATTACACCTTAGTATCTTCACACTCTTCTAAGGATTCTGATTACACCTTAGTATCTTCACACTCTTCTAAGGATTCTGATTACACCTTAGTATCTTCACACTCTTCTAAGGATTCTGATTACACCTTAATATCTTCACACTCTTCTAAGGATTCTGATTACACCTTAGTATCTTCACACTCTTCTAAGGATTCTGATTACACCTTAGTATCTTCACACTCTTCTAAGGATTCTGATTACACCTTAGTATCTTCACACTCTTCTAAGGATTCTGATTACACCTTAGTATCTTCACACTCTTCTTGCGAAACAAATCCAACTAAGAGAGTTGACTTAGCCAAGACAAAGCTGACATCATCTTTGTAACTTGTTCTTACCACAATATAACTGACAAAATTGCTGACTTGGCGTTAATCAAGCAAGCAATCAATCAATCAGTCGCTCGCTCATTGCACCTATAATACACGATATTACAAGTTATGACCAAAACAATTTTCTTATGCATCTTTTATTACAAGTAACGTTACATAGCTTTACTTACAAAATATTATAATATTAATCCATGGCAAAATCAATCTGATTATATATAATATATATCTTTATTTCTGGTAACCTTTGTTAATACAATGGTATACAGATAACATATTAAATTACAACAATACATAATAACAAAACAGCTATATACATTATTTACAACGCGAGCGAGGGAGAGAAAGAAAGAGATATATACATTTTTATTTATATATCAAACAAGTATGGACACAGAAATGTGCTGTCCAAAAGGCAAGTGTGGATGTCAATATTTCTTATTATTAACTTAAAAAAAAAAATTCATGGACACAGGGGTCCTGGATTTTTTTAATAAAAAAAATAATCCTGGATTATTATTTTTGCTTAAAGTCCGGTCCTGTGTTTTTATTTCAAATGTTCATCATAGCCCCCTCCCCCTCCCAAGGGATATAAAATGGTATCATTAATAATAAATTAATAAATAATAAATTCAGATTTTCTATTTAGAATAAATCTCATTTACAAAACCACTGATATTTGTTCAATTTGTAACGCTGATTTAAGCTTTAGTCGCAACACATTTTTATTGTTTCTTTAAACTGTCGAAACATAACATTTATTTAACTGTAAAATTCACAAATAAAATGCACCCCCCCCCCCCCCTTTTTTCTCTTTTTTCTTGTTTAAATCAATGATCAACAATATTCCAGAATCAAACAAATGAATAAATATAACATAGATTTCTTTTACATGCATCTTTTTCCCATGCGGAGTCAGTGTGTTTTAAATCGGTCATCCAATCAGGACGCTCATTATTCTTGTCCAAGATAAAAATACATCGCTAAAATTACCTGTGGATGTTTCCCCACTTCAACTCGTAAATTTACATAGAAATCGGAGATATTTCGTCTTAAAACTTCACACATGGTTTTGTCAATCATATGTCGTGAAGACAAACATAAAATGTTATTGCATTTATCAATATTTTATGAGTATCAACATTTTTTTCAATATCGTATCTGTTTCTCGATACAGCCGCCCGATTACAGTGACCAGTGACCCACTTTAGCACGTTCTATCATTTGTTGTCTTAATAATGTTGTTTAATAAAAGTGCTTAGTTTTTTAATTTTTGATTTTATTTTTTAAGATTCATCAAAGTACCAAATTTCAGAATATTATCATTTTTAAAATTACGTCTCTCGCTTTACTGATATGTCTCGGCGTGGGAAATCTGAATAAACCCCACCACTGGTCATATGCGATTGACCCTAACTTACTGTCCAATGCGAATGACGCTTATGTGACTACGGAAAGGCTATAATTTAAAATCAACTGCTTTACGAACAATCCGATTGGTAGAAAAAGGTGATCATCCATATTTATCATATCATTGTTTCTTCAGATCTCCCACTCAGTGATATACTAGTAAAAGGGGATGGGGACAAGTGAGCGATGTGATATTAATCAGAATGTGACTCAATAATCGTGAAATATTATAGCTACTTACAAAACATTATAAAAAAGTTAAAATAACATGATTATTTCATTCACAAAACAACAATATGTTTTACATATTTACATGCAAAGCAAAACAGTAAAACACATAAATTACGACGTAATGATTGTTTTACCACAAGGGTGGAACTACATTGCTTCAGTTTTTTGTTTGTTTGTTTGTTTGTTTGTTTGTTTGTTTGTTGTTGGTTTTTTTTTGGTGGGAGGTGGGGGGCTTTGTGTTTTTGGAACCAATAATATAAACATTAAAAAAAAATGCTATTAACACTAATTATACATGACCTACAGTGTTGTTGACGGAGATGACGTCATTTGGTAAAGTTTCTGCCAAAAATAGAAATGGATACGAATGCTTTATCTACGAACTTTAAGAACGCCGTATTACTTTAGTCACCGGTCACACAAGTGCCATGTGTTGATTCTTATTTTATCATATCTTGACAAAACTTCTTTTTTGTTCCCTTTTCAAACGAAATCCGTAACATATCTGGTACCACCTAGGGCATCGGCAACCATTTCTAAATCGCTTTCAACTACACATATGCGTAGTGGAAAGTCATCGAATAGTCTCACAAATCACGAGAGTTATTGTCGTGATGTCACAACGATTTTCGTGTGATGTTTTTTTTCTTTGGTGCAAAATAACATGCTTAAAAGCCGGTGTATTTGGGCTTATATAAGATTTACGAAAGGTTTGAAGAAACCAAAGTGATAATCAAATACAATGAATTAAAGATAAAGGATAAAAGTGCAAACAAAGATCTACAAAAGACTAGGCAGAAAACAAAAGATTGAAGAAAACGAAGCCCACAATAAAACGTGACTGAACTAGGGTGTTCCGGTAGGCTAATCAGTTCCTGCTCCACTAGTGGCACTCGTCGCGTTACTCTTGTTACAGACCTGGTGAAAAGTCATAAATGAGGACAGGACTGGATTGTGATTACGACAATCAGAACATATCCGTGATCATATGTCACTCAGATATTCCGTACCGGTTAACCAATTCATTAATATAGTCCCATACAGTCAAAATACCGGTTAACCAAGTCATTAATATAGTCCGTACCTATTAACCAAGTCATTAATATAGTCCCATACAGTCAAAATACCGGTTAACCAAGTCATTAATATAGTCTCATACAGTCACAATACCAGTTAACCAAGTCATTAATATAGTCCCATACTGTCAAAATACCTGTTAATCAAGTCATTAATATAGTCCCATACAGTCAAAATACCGGTTAACCAAGTCATTAATATAGTCCCATACAGTCAAAATACCGGTTAACCAAGTCATTAATATAGTCTCATACAGTCACACTACCAGTTAACCAAGTCATTAATATAGTCCGTACCTGTTAACCAAGTCATTAATATAGTCCCATACAGTCAAAATACTGGTTAACCAAGTCATTAATATAGTCCGTACCTGTTAACCAAGTCATTAATATAGTCCCATACAGTCAAAATACCGGTTACCCAAGTCATTAATATAGTCCCATACAGTCACAATACCAGTTAACCAAATCATTAATATAGTCCCATACAGTCAAAATACCGGTTAACCAAGTCATTAATATAGTCCGTACCTGTTAACCAAGTCATTAATATAGTCCCATACAGTCAAAATACCGGTTAACCAAGTCATTAATATAGTCCGTACCTGTTAACCAAGTCATTAATATAGTCCCAGACAAAATATTTAGGTAGAAAGAAATAACAACACAAACGCACACACTACACGATTAACAATTTAAATAAATATTTTATTCGTTTCACGCACTTTTTTCATGATTATTGAATTGTTCTGCACAACACTGGAATTCCATTCCTCAATCAAGTCTTATTTGTTTTTCTAAATAAAATATTTACCCATCGCTGAAACTGATAACAATCGCGTATCATGATTATCCCCTTAATTTGGCCCATATGGCGATTTGATGGTTAAAAAATAATCTCCGGTAAACAAACTAAAGACTGTCAAATGACAGGATGTAATCCCGATCATGATTTATTCTAAATTGTTTTTATACTGATATTATATAATATAAGATTGTTGAAAGGAAATGGATGCTTTGTTTCCATAATAAGGCTTCTAAATTGTTTGTATACTGATATCATATAACATAAGATTGTTGAAACGAAATGGATGCTTTGTTTCCATAATAAGGCTTCTAAATTGTTTGTATACTGATATCATATAACATAAGATTGTTGAAAGGAAATGGATGCTTTGTTTCCATAATAAGGCTTCTAAATTGTTTGTATACTGATATCATATAACATAAGATTGTTGAAAGGAAATGGATGCTTTGTTTCCATAATAAGGCTTCTAAATTGTTTGTATACTGATACCATATAACATAAGATTGTTGTAAGGAAATGGATGCTTTGTTTCCATAATAAGGCTTCTAAATTGTTTGTATACTGATATCATATAACATAAGATTGTTGAAAGGAAATGGATGCTTTGTTTCCATAATAAGGCTAGTGTGTATGTTTGTTATAAAGACGTTTAAGAATTATGATGGATATAGAAAAAAGCATGTGAATAATATAATTCGATGTGAATTCAAATGAAGCTATAAGAAGTAAATTTTAATAAAATAATTTGTATATTGAGAATTATTGAAAAGGGAGATTATTATTCTTTGAAAGCGAGCAACTGTTTTAGGTTTTACGTCACAAAAGCTTCTGCTACATTGACTTCAAAGATGCATTTTCTTACCTGATTTACATATTTTAATACGCAATAAAGAAATAATCCCACATATAAATCGCAAAAAGATTAATATAATTCATGACCGTATAAATTACAATATAACAAATAACAATATAGTTATAATTAAGAAATAATTCATGGAAGCCATAATGTATTTCGAGTTTTAACATGGGTTGGCGGATATTAGTATTTTATCCCGAGTGAAAGCGAGGGATTCAATTTACTAATAACCTTGTTGAAATGCATTTCCATTACTGTGTTCCATTTAAAAAAAGTTCCATTTTTTCCTATTGGAATCTAAATAATTCATGGAATCTATAGGATGTATGTAGTTTTAACGCGTATAACATTCTTTTCGGCGGATGTCGTAAATTTGTCTGCGAAAATAATATTACCCACGTTAAAACTACAGAACGTTGCCAAAAGTGAAGATAATTTTCACGACATCATTGCGCTCCCTGAACCGTTGTCGATGTTTGGTTGCGAAATTCTCTGTTATTAAATTAGAGTTATCTCTCTTTTTATATAAATAAGGGTAATAACAAAATTACCGAACTTCGAACAATCTTACAAAGGGAAAGTCAAAACTCATACGTATATAAACAGACAAAATCAGTCAACAACCGGAAAACCGTGAAAACCGTAATGACCCTGACTTGGTACAGGCATTTCTAAAGAAATGGTGGGTTGAATCAGATGTTAAAGCGCCAAACCTCCCCCTTTCATTACGGCTCAAAGTTTCCGGCTGTCACTATAACAGTATTTACAACAATACTTGAACAAGACAGGTAAAACAGTTGTCAAATCAGCGCCAAACTCAGTGAAGTAAATGTCAAAAACACTTTTACGTCACACATTGATAAAAAAAATATATTTTTGACATTATTGTTGACACCTTATCTTTATACATTTTCACTATATTATTGACCTAATAGATGACATTAAAAGGTCACCGGATGTTCTGGGTCGTCTGCTTTGTTTACAATTTTCATCGCTTTTAAGATGGCAACAAAACGTGTTCAACTGTCTTCGTCCGAGAAGAATGCAATTTATGCTTTGCACAAAGCAGGACTGAAAGGACCGACAATAGCGCGGGAAACAGGACACCCGCCGCCAACAATATATGGTGTTATAAAACATTTTAGACAACGTGGAACTGTGGAAAACAAGGTAGGCCATCTTTGTTGACACCCCGGGACACTCGAAAACTTTATGGGATTGTAAAATCTGACAGAAAACGCCCACTCCGGGAAGTTACTAATATTTTCAATGAGTATAGGGCTCGACCTGTATCTGATCGAACTATTCAAAGAAAATTGTATGAAACAAAATATCACAAGTGTGTTGTAAAAAAAGCATCTGAAATCGCGACTACAATGTCAAAAAACGGCTAGCATGGTGTAAACTGAATAAGCACAAAACTGTAAATGATTTCTGGAAGAAGGTGATATGTAGTGATGAATATAGGGTAGAATTGGGAAAAGACAACCGCGTACTTATTTGGCTACGACCCGGCGAAAAATGGACTCCACCATGCTTGAATCCAGGTCGTGGTGTTCGTGTAAGTTTGATGATCTGGGGCTGCATCACCTATGAAGGTGTAGGTACTTTGACAGTTGTTGATGGTAATATTAATGCCCAAAAATATATTGAAGTCATTGATAACTTTGTTAGGTCCGTTATTGCACGTCATTTCCCAGATGACAAGTATTATATATACCATGGATCTTACGAATTAACTTATTTAAACCAACGAATCCGAAGGATGAGTTGTTTATATAAGTTCACGAGTAAGATCCATGGTATATATGGTTTGTAATATAAATTACATGATTGACAGATCTATAACGTCAAAATCTTGGAATAACAGATCTATGACGTCAAAATCATGGAATGACATCAAGATCTTCATGTTAGACCATGGTTTGTAAAAGTTCACTATTTTTAAGTTGTTATAAACATATTTTATTGGTATAACTGACATAAACAAAACAATAGCAATTCTACAATGGGATTCAGAAACAAGTAATTGCTTTTTTTAAATCTGTTTCCTATGAAAAACATACAAATATCACAAACAAATATATATGCATGCTGATTTATATTTTAAAATTGTGAGAATTATTTATACATTGAGGGAGAACAAATATATATATATGTAGCATGTAGTTGAAAGCTACACAATTTACTTGAAAATAATAATACAAAGAGATTGAATAAGATTGAAAAGGTGAAGCATATTATGTAAGCATGTCAGGGTGTAAATCTTTTACTTTTTATGATAAAGGTTTGGACTGATTTAAATACTGCCTTGTTTTCTTTGTCATTTAGATTAACTAAGCCAAAAATTAGTAGATTCAGTGAAATTGTTACAGGAATGTCCAAAAGTGAGAAGAAAAGTTGTTGTCTTAGAGTCGTGTGACGCGGACAATCTAATAAGAAATGAGATACAGTTTCAGTTATTCCACAGATACAATTTGGCGATTCAACAAGGTTTCTAATAAAGAGGTGTGCATTTAAGGCACTACAATTCATACGTAGTCTCGCATGTAATATCTGACCTAACCTACATCTAACATAATAATGGGCTGGAACGTTAGTGTTTTTAGTGTTGATAAGAGATTTAAATTAATTTAGCGATTCCAAATTACGGGTGGGAAGTGGTAAATTACTCCATGCTTTTACAGTTGAGGGCAGAAAGTATTCAGAATAAAGACAAGTTCGACAGTTTATATTAACAACATTGTTTATTTGTCTAGTATTATGGGTATGTCGGGTACGTACAGTTTTTGGAATTAATTCAGCTAAATATTGGGATGTTTTAATGTAATTCATTTTATGAAAGAGAACAAACTTATGATTATTTCTTCTATCTTTTAGTTTCTCCCATTTTGTTTCTTCATACAAGCTGTCATGTGATGTTAATCTGGTCCCCCCCCCACCCCCCTGTTATTATTCTTGCTGCATCTAATTGAATATTCTCTAATTTATTTATTAAATTTTGTTTTGGATTATCCCATATAACATCAGCGTACTCCATTAAAGGTCTTATAAAAGATATAGAAATATTTCCTAAAGAATATCTGTCAAGGAATGTTCTAGATTTTCTCATTATATTTAATCTGTTATAAGTTTTTTTAACAATGTAATCAGTATGATCATTCCATTGGCCATTATCTGAAATTATTACACCTAAGTGTTTGTGAGAGTTAACTACGTGGAGATCTTGATCATTCATTTGTAAAGGTGGGTGATATGGTTTGTTTCTCTTACTGGAAATAACCATAGTTTCAGTTTTATTCGGGATGAATTTTTCAGACCAAAGTTGTAATTGATTGAGATCTTGGTTCAGGAGGAAAGCCGTGTCGTTGGGGTTGTCAACAATGAGATATAAAAATTTTAAGTTGATTACTGCATAAAAACATCAAAGGAAAAATGCGTATTTATGTTACAAATATTATATATACCATGAATCTTACGAATTAACTTATTTAAATCAATGAATCCGAAGGATGAGTTGGTTTAGATAAGTTCATGAGTAAGATCCATGGTATATATGGTTTGTAGCAGAAATTACAATACATGATTGACAGATCTATGACGTCAAAATCACGGAATAACAGATCTATGACGTCGAAATCATGGAATAACATCCAGATCTTCATGTTAGACCATGGTTTGTAAAACTTCACTATTTTTAAGTTGATTACTGCATAAAAATATCAAAGGAACAATGCGTATTTATGTTACAATTATGTGTTTCAAGATGATAATGCCCCCATACATAGGACACGCGTAATGAAGGAGTATATGGCAGAAACTGATTTACATGGTATGGAATGGTCAGCCCAGAGTCCTGATCTTAATATTATAGGGAATGTGTGGCATAAAATCAAACATGAACATGAAACACCAATTTATTATATTCAAGACCTTTATAAATCAATTCCCAAGCGTCTGAAGCAAGTAATTAAAGCTAAGGAATGTATAACAAAATACTAGGTAAGTGAATTTGTTTTTATTTATTTTTTTACAAAGATTTGAAATCCCAAGTGAAGTTCATTTGAAGTTGGCAGCCATCTTGAATTTATCCCAAGTGTAGTTCATTTGAAGTTGGCAGCCATCTTGAAATCAACTTCACTTTTGACATAGTACTGTACATGCATGTACGCACTATGGATTCCATGAATTATTTCTTAAATTGTGCTTTAGAATATTATGATGTGTGTCATTTAATTACTATGAAACTCTACTATAATTTATTGACAAACTTATAGATAAAAACAGCCTCATTAATACTATACCAGATTAATAAATACGAAAATAAATTCTTCTTTGTATCACCTTTCAGTAATAGATTGAACTGAAAGCGAAATTAATTAACAGGAAATATGGAAGCATTGCAAGGAATTGTGGTAGACGTTTATTCATAACAATTGGTTCGATAATGACCCAGAATATACGGAAATTGATCCCACAACCAAGTGCACAAACAATGAGAACATGCTAAAATGTAAAATGCGTAATAGAAAGAAATTTAAAAAAAGCTAAAAGTAGTTCTAGCGCGGATACAAAATTCATTAATAGGTCATATAAAAAACTTGTTTTTCTTTCTTTGAATATGGAAAGGCTGTTAGGTAAATTAAATGAAGATGGCGTAAAATAGGATTCTTAACATTATATGGTCGCCATCTTTGTTTCTGAGGATTGTTTGTTTATTGAATATGACAATCTTTCGTCTTCCATTTTCCTTGAGGATGATATTAAGAAGAATTCCGAGGACATCCTATCAAATGCACAAATGGTACACTTCCGGTATACATTATGACCACAAAGTTCATTCTAAATTATCAATGAACGCGAAAAAAAAAACTTACATTCAAACGATGCCAATGAAGGACATGTCACTGTTGAATTCAGATTTCAAAAAATAATATGATAATAGGTGTTATTATATAGATAGGTGTGAATTATGGGGATTTATCCGTGAAATAAATTCCTGTATTTTCACATGTGAAAATATCAGATTTTTCCCGCCGGAACTACTTTTGCATAACTATAAGTGTGGTGGTTACGTCCTTTGTTGTGCTACAGTGAATACATATACGATTGTAAACTGAAAAAAAATCCGCGAAATGTCATTGACGACTTTAACACATTGCCAACATAACGTCATTGACGTCATGTGAAGGCTTCCATTTTGAAACGTAAAGATTATACGTTATTTGGCTTAGTGTACGCTTCAATTTTGATCAAATTTAACTAAAATAAGTTTTCAAGGTAAACATTTTAATTATTTTTGTGTATTGTTGTAAATATGACATGTAGAATTTCACATTTTCAAGATGGCAGACCCTTCCAGCTGAACCCCTTATTATCATTGCTCGTAGATTCATACGGTTGGAATGAAATATACAAATAACAAAAATAATATATCAGAAATTTTGAGAGTCTATATAATAAACAATATAACTAAATCATACATTTTGAATGTCAAAATAAAACCACTCGTGACCGAATACGCATTAACAAGTTCCGCTCACTAGTTTAATCCTTATGCGTACTTCGGTCACTCGTGGTCTTATTTTGATATTCAAAATCTACGATTAGTTATACTATATTTACCTAATTTGGGACGAAGTCCAATAATATTTTAATTTTTTTTTATAAATCCTTGTATTGACCGAAATGGTAGGCTATAATTGTTTTATCATCCTTCCCTCCAGCTATATCTACCTGCTGGCTCCATAAGCAAAACTCGTATCAAAGTCCGCGTGAGCTGAGCAGGACTTATCAACAGTCAGCAGGAGTTATCACCAAATTCTCCTAACATTTAAACGATAATTCCTGTGAAGATGGCAAAAATAAATAAAATTCATCGACACCATTAACCTTATTTTTTTTAAACATATATCAAATATAAAACTGTCGTGTTAGAAATATCAACAAACATCGTCCTACAAAAATGTACTTTACACAATTCTTGATAACCCCTGCTGAGACGTCATAATTTTCTACGTCATAAGGAAAGTTGTGACGTTCATGTTTTCTAAACCGGAACGGCATTGGTAAACAAAACCTTTAATGAAAATGGGTGACTTTGATGATTGCAATAAAAAAAAAAACTATGAATATCACAATTAAAGGAAAAATGCAACAATCTTAACATTTATATAAACCTGAAAAAATGAATGGTATATGTGCAAACTACTTATGAACTACGGTTTTAGAGAAGCGTATTTTGAATATTTTGAATCATGTATTTTTTCCGGCGAAAATACAAATAAGGATGATAAAATCATGTCATCTGAATGTGAATATCATTGATACTGAAAAATATCAGCCTGCTCGCCAACAAACTTCATATTCTGGCTCGCCAGGCTGATGTTTTCGGTATCAATCAATTCACATCCAGATAACATATACTTATCATTTTTCAATATCATTATTTGAATATTAAAATTTTGAAATTTTTGGAAATTTTTTGAAAATTTTGAACTTTAAAAAAAATAAATTTTATAATTTTGAAACCTTTTTAAAATTTTGAATTTTTATGAAATATTTGAAATTTTTATGAAATTTTTGAAATTTTTTGCAATTTTGGAAAATTTTGATATTTTGACCTTTTTTGTATATTGCCACGAGTACCAGATTACCGCGCATCCCTACGGAGTCGAATTCCACAAGTATCCCTGTATTCATTTCCGGTGCAAGGAATTTTATCCATTAGTGCTATTTCTACCATAGTTGGGACTTCGTCCAATAAAAAAATTAAACAATAATATGAGACAGGTGCTACCTGTAGTGCCAGCGAAGCACAATCCACATTATCTAATATTTAGGTCATGTAAATCCTTTGGATGATTGAAATAGAAATTTTACTTACCGGTACTTTTGTGTACCTTTTGGAGTGTACTGTAGTACAATTAATCTCGTTGAGATTAGGATTCCGAAGAAATTTTCTGTCTGGATGAAGAACAGACAGAACATTTCTTCGGAATCCTAATCTCAACGAGATTATAGTACAATGTAAGGATGCTCTTTCCATCTATTGAAGCATGCACGGCCATGAATGCTCGCGAATCTGAAAATTATCTGCCAATTTCACGCTCATTGAGTGCATCAAAATAGTGTCGAGATTATTTGAGCCGAGATATATCGCGGACGACTTTTAACATTAATAACCGGAAGTAGTTCCAGATTACTGCACATCCGATTTTCTGCAGATTTAACCATGTATTGGTTTTCGGTGTATCATTTCCGGTGCATGAAATTTAAGCCATTAGTGATATGGATCTGGAATCAAAATATTGCTATTTCTACCATAGTTGGGACTTCGTCCCATATGATAATAGGTGTTACCTAACTTGGACGAAGTCCAATAATTTTTGTTAAACAATACTATGAGACAGGTGCTACCTGTAGTGCCAGCAAAGCACAAATTAACAATCCACATTATCTAATATTTAAATCATGTAAATCCTTGGGATGATTGAAATAGAAATTTTACTTACTTTTGTGTACTTTTTGGAGTGTACTGTAGTACAATGTAAGGATACCCTTTCCATCTATTGAAACAGGCACGACCATGAATGCTCACGAATCTAAAATTATCTGCCAATTTCACGCTCATTGAGTGCTTCAAAATAGTGTCGAGATTTTTTGGGCCGAGTTATATCGGGGACGACTTTTTTTTTAGGGAGAGATATATCGGGGACGACTTTTAACATTAATAACCGGGAGTAGTTCCAGATTACTGCGCATCCGATTTTCTGCAGATTTAACCATGTATTGGTTTCCGGTGTGCCATTTCCGGTGCATGAAATTTAAGCCATTAGCTATATGGATCTGGAATCAAAATATTCTATTTCTACCATAGTTGGGACTTCGTCCCATATTAACTCAGATATATGGACCTATGATTGTTCTTCAAAGTAGACCGGGGCGGATCCAGACTTTCTCAAAAGAGGGGGCAAATAAGGGGACCCAAACCCAAATTTGTATAATCCGGTACTCGACGTCTCAATTTCATAAGAAATATTATTTCGGACAGGAGGAGGAAGAAATGAAGCTCTGTTTAATGATATTGTCAGTTCCATGGTATATGTTTAATGGGCTAGAACACACTGCGATTTTGAGTCTTCGTTTTACATTCATAACCGGAAGTAGTTCCAGATTACTGCGCATCCGATTTTCTGCAGCAGCAACCCTGTATTGGTTTCCGGTGTGTCATTTCCGGTGCAAGGAATTTAATCCATTAGTGATATGGATCTGGAATCAATATATTGCTATTTCTACCATAGTTGGGACTTCGTCCCATAATATGATAATAGGTGTAACCTAACTTGGGACGAAGTCCAATAAAAAAAATTAAATAATAATATGAGATAGGTGCTACCTGTAGTGCCAGCGATCCACATGATCTAATATTTAAATCATGCAAATCCTTGTGATGATTGAAATAGAAATTTTACTTACTTTTGTGTAATTTTTGGAGTGTACTGTAGTACAATGTAAGGATGCTCTTTCCATCTATTGAAACAGGCACGGCCATGAATGCTCGCGAATCTGAAAATTATCTGCCAATTTCACGCTCATTGAGTGCATCAAAATAGTGTCGAGATTTTTTGGGCCGAGATATATCGGGGACGACTTTTAACATTAATAACGGAAGTAGTTCCAGATTACTGCACATCCGATTTTCTGCATATTTAACCATGTATTGGTTTCCGGTGTGTCTCTTCCGGTGCATGAAATTTAAGCCATTAGTGATATGGATCTGGAATCAAAATATTGCTATTTCTACCATAGTTGGGACTTTGTCCCATATTAATCCTTTAGATGCACTTCAGTTTGACGCAACGCGGTAAGTCGTTTTCTTTTCCGACCGTTTCAACAGACATGCAAGCAACAAATATTATCTCGCCACGGAGTCTTATTATTTTACCATGGCAAGTTAATATCTCGCCACGACGGGTCAATATCTCTCCACGGCGAATTATTGTCTCTTCAAGGCGACTTATTATATCTCGTCAAATCACTACGGGGTGTCTTCAACTTATGCCAACATTTTGATTGATTTGATTTTTGATTTTTGGTGTTTTAACGCCACATTCAACAATATTTCAGCTATATCATGGCGAACAGTTTTAGTGGTGGAGGAAGCCGGAGTACCCGGAGAGAACCACCGATCATGGGCAAGCAACTGGTAAGCTTTATCACTTGCGACTGCGCGTCAAGTGTGCCCTTTTTGTAATGTACAAAGCCGGGCGCGAACCCACGCCGTATAGATGATAGGCCTGTATGAGTTGTTAGATCCAACGACCTAACTCATTGAGCCCCAACATTTTGAAATATCATATTCAAGGAATGCCAACAAACATTACTACAGATGTTTATATAACAATTAATGATAGATACAGGTAACTAAATTTGGAAATGCAGGTCTCAAAGATGAAATATTAGAATTAACAAAAAATGTAAAAGATATGACAAAAAAAAAATTGTAAATAAAAAAACAAGATATGACCAAAAATAAATTGCATATAAAACATAGTTATTATAAACTGGAAAAAAGTTGAAAAAAATATTAGAATAAGTCTGCTAAAATTAAGCAAAAAAGTTTGCTAAAAAAGTTATATATGAATCTAAACGTAAAAGGTATAAATAATTCTGTATTAACACCACTTTCACTAAAGTGATATGTTTGAAGTGCAGTTTAATCAGAAGCATAATCAGCTAAAAAGACAAAGTCCAACTTTAATATCTTTGGGTTGAAAATTAACTTCCTATGACCTTCACTTTTACTAAAAAAACACTTACTTCAACTGAATTGTGGGATGTTATATAGAAAAAAATCGACATCTATGTTATTGTCAGGTGGAGTTTTCCAGAAACTTATTCTTAGAAAAAGAAAGATAACTCTAGTCTGAATTTAAATATTTACTTAGAGAAATAATATAATATGTTATTGAATATCAGAATAAAAAGCATGCATTTAATTGGATGAACACTCTCCATGTGACCTTCACTATTCCGCGATACAGACTGGGTTGCTGATATAGACCGGTCCAAAAACTGTGCATAGACTTGTACTGTAAATTTCGATAAAAACATATCTAATAAACCATGTAAGTACCGAAATCTTAAATTATATACTGTATATGGTTGGAAATTTGAAAGTTCCGTTTGGTCAGGTTTTGAAAATAAAGAATTGAAGTAGATTGCTGTTTCGTAGATTTCTCATTCTATGATTTTGTTTTTCTTCATTTTACTTAGGTACTCTTCTATTTTCCATTTTCCATGACTTTTTTCTCTCCTAGTCCATCCTTTTTCTTTCCTTGCCCAACGTTTTTCTTTCCTAATCCAACCTTTTTATCTCCTAGTCAAGCCTTTTTCTTTCCTCGTCCAGCCTTTTTCTCTCCTTGTCCAAAATTTATCTTTCCTAATCCAGCATTTTCCTTTCTTTGCCCAAAGTTTTTCTTTCCTAGTTCAGCCTTTTTCTTTCCTTGTCCAAAGTTTTTCTTTCCAAGTCCAACCTTTTTATTTTCTTGTCCAAAGTTTTTCTTTCCTAGTCCAGCCTTTTTCTCTCCTTGTCCAACATTTGTCTTTCCTAATCCAGCATTTTCCTTTCTTTGTCCAAAGTTTTTCTTTCCTAGTTCAGCCTTTTTCTTTCCTTGTCCAAAGTTTTTCTTTCCAAGTCCAACCTTTTTATTTTCTTGCCCAAAGTTTTTCTTTCCTAGACCAGCCTTTGCCCTTCTTTGCCCAAAGTTTTTCTTTCCAAGTCCAGCCTTTTTCTTTCCTTGTCCAAAGTTTTTCTTTCCTAGCCCAGCCTTTTTCTCTCCTTGTCCAAAGGTTTTCATACCTAATCCAGCATTTTGCTTTCCTTGCCCAAAGGTTTGCTTTCCTAATCCAGCCTTTTTATCTCCTAGTCCAGCCTTTTTCTTTCCTTGTCCAGCCTTTTTCTCTCCTTGTCCAAAATTTATCTTTCCTAATCCAGCATTTTCCTTTCTTTGCCCAAAGTTTTTCTTTCCTAGTTCAGCCTTTTTCTTTCCTTGTCCAAAGTTTTTCTTTCCAAGTCCAACCTTTTTATTTTCTTGTCCAAAGTTTTTCTTTCCTAGTCCAGCCTTTTTCTTTCCTTGTCCAAAGTTTTTCTTTCCAAGTCCAACCTTTTTATTTTCTTTCCCAAAGTTTTTCTTTCCTAGACCAGCCTTTGCCCTTCTTTGCCCAAAGTTTTTCTTTCCAAGTCCAGCCTTTTTCTTTCCTTGTCCAAAGTTTTTCTTTCCTAGCCCAGCCTTTTTCTCTCCTTGTCCAAATGTTTTCTTACCTAATCCAGCATTTTGCTTTCCTTGCCCAAAGGTTTGCTTTCCTAATCCAGCCTTTTTATCTCCTGGCCCAAAGTTTTTCTTTCCAAGTGCAGCATTTTCCTTTCCTTGCCCAAAATTTTTCTTTCCTAGTTCAGCCTTTTTCTTTCCTTTCCTAAAGTTTTTCTCTCTTAATCCAGCCTTTTCCTTTCCCTGCCCAAAGTTTTTCCTTCCTAATCCAGCATTTTGCTTTCCTTGCCCAAAGTTTTTCTTTCTTAATCCAGCCTTCGTTTCTCCTTGCCCAACGTTGTTCTTTCCTGATTCAGTCTTTTTCTTTCATTGCCCAAACTTTTCTTTCCAATTCCAGCCTTTTTCTTTCCTTGCTCAATGGTTTTCTTTCCAAGTTCAGCCTTTTTCTTTTCTTTCCCAAATTTTTTCTTTCCTACTTCAGCATTTTCCTTTCCGTTCCCAAATTTGTCTTTCCTAATTCAGCCTTTTTCTTTCCTTGCCCAAAGTTTTTCTCTCCTATTCCAGCCACAGGCGCATGGGGCATGGATTTCGTTTCCTCCTCCCCCCTTTTCTCTACTACCCCCCCATTTTCATATAAGTCATTCCTTTTTCAAAATTTTCATAATCATTCGTTTTTTCTTCATTTGACAATATCAGTAGACGTCATACATCATGAATAATACGTGTATTCTGTGTCCACAGTTTTTCGACTGATACAGTATAAGAGAGAAGGTATGCAACTCCATTTTCATATTTCGCGCCATATCGCTCACCTCGGTTGGGAAATCCCCATGTTTTTTACACTTTTTACCTTGTCTACATATGGCACTGTCGTATCAAACTGTTTCTAAGACACTTACCTAATTGCCCATGTTCGAATTTCAGTCTGTACGTCGATCTTTTCCAAGAAACCTAACCGAGAATAGCGAGGCAGCTTCGTTTCTAGGTCAAACTACATCATATGAGACGGAAGTGCAAGAACGGGAACCCTGGGATTTTTACGAATGGATTACCTGCAATGAAAAACCCAGATGCGCTCCGAATATTTTTCCCATAATGTTTTGGCGGGAAATATAAACCGCTGAAAAAACATAACAGCAGACGGATTATTTCGTAAAAATGGCACAACGACCATCTGAATATGGAAACATTGAAATAATTTGATGGTAAATAACTGTTCAAAAAGAAATTCAAACTGAGAAATAGATGATTGAATGGTCAGAACTGAAGTCAAAATTTCAATGAAAAAGAAATATTCAGCTTGCCTCTACTTCAAATTATTAAAATCATACCCAAACAAATACATATACAACTAAAAAAAAAAAAAACAAAAATTAAAAAAAAACAAAGGAAGAAGAAGCTGAGAACAGCTATTGAATGGGACTATGGCATTGTACCCTCTTCCTCAATGAAAGGGCTCCCAACTGATAAAAATGTGTAAGGGAGCCGGAGGGGCCATTTAACTAAGGGGGCTATTTCTTTTTCAGGGGTAAAAAATAAATAACTTGTTTAACTATTTGAACGTGAAATAATAATTCGTGAACTTTTTTCGCGCATTTAACATCCTCGCGAAGAAAGTGAAAATTAAATACCCACCAAAATAACCACTTATACGGTAAAATAGGATTTTTTTTTCTGGATTTCAACACTGATTTCTGTCACTGCTGAAAAGTGGAGTTACACAAGTTATTTATTTTTTACCCCTGTAAGACAGATTATTGTTTTATAAAATCAGTGACATGAAATGAAAAAGAAATAGCCCCCTTAGTTAAATGGTCTCTCCGGCTCCCTTACACATTTTTATCAGTTGGGAGCCCTTTTATTGAGGAAGGGGGTAAAATGCCATAGTCCCATTCAATAGCTGTTCTCAGCTTCTTCTTCCTTTGTTTTTTTTTATTTATTTTTTTTTTATTTTTAGTTGTATATGTATTTGTTTGGGTATGATTTTAATAATTTGAAGTAGAGGCAAGCTGAATATTTCTTTTTCATTGAAATTTTGACTTCAGTTCTAACCATTCAATCATCTATTTCTCAGTTTGAATTTCTTTTTAAACAGTTATTTACCATCAAATTATTTCAATGTTTCCATATTCAGATGGTCGTTGTGCCATTTTTACGAAATAATCCGTCTGCTGTTATGTTTTTTCAGCGGTTTATATTTCCCGCCAAAACATTATGGGAAAAATATTCGGAGCGCATCTGGGTTTTTCATTGCAGGTAATCCATTCGTAAAAATCCCAGGGTTCCCGTTCTTGCACTTCCGTCTCATATGATGTAGTTTGACCTAGAAACGAAGCTGCCTCGCTATTCTCGGTGAGATTTCTTGGAAAAGATCGACGTACAGACTGAAATTCGAACATGGGCAATTAGGTAAGTGTCTTAGAAACAGTTTGATACGACAGTGCCATATGTAGACAAGGTAAAAATTGTAACAAACACGGGGGTTTCCCAACCGAGGTGAGCGATAAGGCGCGAAATATGAAAATGGAGTTGCATACCTTCTCTCTTATACTGTATCAGTCGAAAAACTGTGGACACAGAATACACGTATTATTCATGATGTATGACGTCTACTGATATTGTCAAATGAGGAAAAAACGAATGATTATGAACATTTTGAAAAAGGAATGATTTATATGAAAAGGGGGGGGGGGGGGAGTAGAGAAAAGGGGGGAGGAGAAAACGAAATCCATGCCCCATGCGCCTGTGATTCCAGCATTTTCCTTTCCATGCCCAAAGTTTTTCCTTCCTAATCCAACATTTGCTTTCCTTGCCCAAAGTTTTTCTTTCCTAATTCAGCATTATTCTTTCCTTGCCCAAAGTTTTTCTTTCCAAGTTCAGCCTTATTCTTTCCTTTCCCAAAGTTTTTTTTTCTAGTCCAGCATTTTTTCTTTTCTAGGCCAGCCTTTTTCTTTCCTTGCCCAAAGTTTTTCTTTCCTAATCCAGCTTTTTCCTTTCCTTGCCCAAAGTTTTTCTTACCGAGTCCAGCCTTTTTATTTCCTTGCCCAAAGTTTTTCTTTCCTACACCAGCCTTTTCCCTTCCTTGCCCAAAGTGTTTCTTTCCTAATCGGGCATTTTTCTTCCAAATTCTAGACCAACTTTTTAATGGACCTTCATAATTTTTTTATTTTGGGCCATGCATATTCTTTCCATGGTATAACGTTTTTCATCCTTTCATTGCCGGTGGTTGAAAACTTCCCTTTCCAACTCCCAAACCCTCCATTCTTCAATTTGTCTTTCCAACCAATAAGTTTCCCAGTCCCGAATTGTTTGATCTTGTTAAGCCACAGACCTGGCTGTTTTGTTCCATCTCCTCCACATCTGTCTGTAAATACAAGAATAAGATAATATAACAACAATGCAATTACAAATGCCTTTATATACAGTTTGATCTGTAAAACATGAGAAAAAGGTACCAGAAAGCAGTTAGGGTTAGGGTTATGGTGTTTAACGCCACTTTCAACAATATTTCAGTTATATCGTGGGTATCAGTTTTATTGATGGAGGAAACCTTAGTACCCGGAGAAAACCACCGACAAGCACCAAGTCACTTACACACTTTGTCGCATAATGTTGTATTGCGCACACCTCGCCTGAGTGTGATTCGAATTCACAACGTTAGTGGTGATAGACGCTGATTCCATAGGTAGTTGTAAATTATCCAGTCAATGCAATTGCATTGCTCTAATAGAACGAGTGCAGGATAAATATATTTGTTTTGCGAGAATGGACTTCACAGAGCAACTTTGTCATCAATGAGATGCGATGAAAAAGCCCTTTAGAGCAAAACATATAAACGATAGTACAGTGAACACTGAATAAATCAGAATAATATATATGTAGAAATAGCCCTTACTTTTTGGTGCATTGTAGAAATAGCCCTTACATTTTGGTGGATTGTAAATATAACCCCTACCTTTTGGTGGATTGTAGAAATAGCCCTTACCTTTTGATGGATTGTAAATATAACCCCTACCTTTTGGTGGATTGTAGAAATAGCCCTTACCTTTTGGTGGATTGTAGAAATAGCCCTTACCTTTTGGTGCATTGTAGAAATAGCCCTTACCTTTTGGTGCATTGTAGAAATAGCCCCTATCTTTTGGTGCATTGTAGAAATAGCCCTTACCTTTTGGTGGATTGTAAATATAACCCCTACCTCTTGGTGGATTGTAGAAATAGCCCCTACCTTTTGATGGATTGTAAATATAACCCCTACCTTTTGGTGGATTGTAGAAATAGCCCTTACCTTTTGGTGGATTGTAGAAATAGCCCTTACCTTTTGGTGCATTGTAGAAATAGCCCTTACCTTTTGGTGGATTGTAAATATAACCCCTACCTTTTGGTGGATTGTAGAAATAGCCCCTACCTTTTGGTGGATTGTAAGAATATTCCTTCCCTTTGGGAATGGTGAAAAAAATAGTTCTTACCATTGGTGGATTAGAAAATAGCCCTTATCTTTTGGTGGATTGTAAAAATAGCCCATATCTTTTGGTGGAGGGTAAAAATAGCCCTAACCTATTGGTGGAGTGTAAAAATAGCCATAACCTTTTGGTGGATTGTAAAAATAGCCCTTACCTTTTGATGGAGTGTACAAATAGTCCTAATCTTTTGGTGTATTATAAAATTAGCCCTTACCTTCTGATGGATCTGTATCAACAAGATCAGCAGTAACAGAACAAAGGACTACGAGAACAGACAATACCACGGAAATTGAAAAATTAGCCATTAATTCAATGTCAATCACTTCTAGGAAAGTAAAATAAATAGTAATACTAAACACAAATTCTTATTTATATTATCTTATAAATTGTAACATGTTTTTTTATGAATGTGGTTGTAAGCATGTGTGAGTCGTTGATGAATTTGTTACATTTGACGAAATATAAGTCCAACAGAGTTATAATGATTTTCAATCTGTGTTATTTCTGTGTTAATGACAAACAGATTAAGCGGATTGATAAATTGTTGGTGCTTAACGCCACTTATAGCAATATTTCAGCTATATCATGGCGACCAGTTTTAGTGATGGAAGAAGCCGGAGTATCCGGAGAGAACCACCGACCATGGGCAAGCAACTGGTAAACTTTATCACTTGCGGCTGCGAGTCGAGTGCATCCTTTTTGTAATTTACAAAGCCGGGCGCGAACCCACGCCGTATAGATGATAGGCTTGTATGAGTTGTTAGGTAATCCAACTACCTAACTCATTGAGCCACCCATACCCTGAGGTTAAGTGGAAATATATCTACTGTCAAACCTGCCTTAGAGGTCACCTCTAAATAACATATGATTGTCTATAAATGACAGCCTCATTTTTCCCATTAATGAATAGTGCGTATAATTTTAATCTGTACATAAAGAGCAACAAAGGGTACATTCCCTTGAATGCCCTTTTATATACAGGTCTGACTGTATTTAAATAACGATGCTTACTTCCATCTTTAAATTGCTTTTGCTCACCTTGCACAAATGATACAGTAGTCCCCACTGACAAGACTACCCCTTCCGCGGAGAAAGAGTGGTCTTATAAGAGGCTTAGCTTCTCTTGAGGAGACAAACTAGTTGTATTTTTATGACTAAGATATCTTGTGTGAGAGAGAACTGACGGAACGGCAATGCTTCAAAGCTTTAAAAAAGCATGAACAATATGAAATCCCCAGGAAACGATGGATTCACAACAGTTATGTCCTTTAATGAAATTTATTCCGAACAACAAATATTTTCTATAAGCCAAAGACAGGGAATAATTACCTGTATTCGAAATGAAGGAAAATCTAAATACTCCTTAAATAATTGGCGACCAATTACCCTGCTAAATATAGATCTGAAAATATGTCTAGCTACTATCTCAAAAATAGACTGTTCAAAACCAAGTTTTGGTAGATTTATTTTCTGTATAAAACTTTCTTTTTGTTCTTGGATAAAAACCTTTTATAATGATAGCAGCTGCTCTGATTATTTCAAATTGGGTAGGGCTGTACGTCAATCAGTGCCTTTGTGTTGTCTGTTCTTGGTGACGTCTTTTATATCAACTGGAAGTAATTAATGTGAAGAAAAATATAGACATCTGGCTTTTAATCTATTTTGAACGTACATAAGTACATGTTGTAGTGATTAAATGTAAACATCTTTAGAATTTGAAATATATGACCGGATATTTTGGAGCCTTCGGTTAGTTTTTGTTTCATTCTGTTATTATATTAGAGATATCAAACAAAGCCATTTATTTCCCTTTAATCGATGGTTTGCTTACAGTATTTGTTAAAGGTAGATTGCAATAACAATGAGAAGCTATGTCCAAGGTTTTGTAAGCGTTCGTTGTCGGCAGAAAAAAACACACTGTGCTTTTTAAACGTGATCCAACGTCTTGGTCAAATACTTTGTATACCAGTTAGTTAAGGGCCGTTGTGGGCGTCATCGTCGGGTAGTTGGATTTAAAACTTCCTACGCAATCAGTGCATATTACCACTAGGGTTGTGAGTACGAATCCCGTTCGGGCGAGGTGTACTCAATATATGATGTGATAACATTTGTCAGTGACTTGCGACAGGTTGGTGGTTTTCTCCGGGTACTTCTGTTTTCTCCACCAATAAAACTGACCACTACGATTTAGCTGAAATATTTTTGAAAGTCGCTTTAAGCACCATAACCCTACCTCTGTATACCAGTTAGTAGCATTGAGTCCCATCAAATAACGAATATCATTATTTCAAATTGGGTAGGGTTGTGGGTCAAACAGTGCCTTTGTGTTGTATGTGCTTCTTAGATTGACGGATTCTGATGACCTCTTCGGTGTCTTCAAACTCTTCTGATCCTATGTTACCTTATTTAGTTATATTGGTTCTAGAATTACTCTCTGCAGTCTTAAAATGATAAAGATATTACTGGAGTACAGAAAGAAACCTCAGAAAACTGAAGTTCTTCTCAGCCAATATGCAGTCTTCAGTTTTAGATGATAACCCTCAATCGTTAGAAAAATCATTATTTATTCTGTTCATTTTTCAGAATGTTCTGGCTTAAAAGTAAATTTAGTCAAAACAGAAGCAATATGGATTGGCTCTAAACATGGGTAGGAGGAGGAATATTTCCTCCAGAGTAATATAACTTGGAATCATACTGGTAAATTTAAACTCCTTGGTATTGAATTTGATCTAAATGCTCCAAACAAAACTCTTCTTAATTTTCCAGATAAACTTGAAAGTAGTTAATAAGATACTGAGTACTTGGTGCTGGCATGATATAACATTTATTGGGAAACTTACAGTGATCAAGTCACTTGCATTTCCAATTCTACTCCAACAAATTCTAACAGTTCTGCCAAACCTCCTGACAGTATATTAAAAGATAAAGAAAAAAATATATGAGTTTTCATGGAATTTGAAAAGGGATAACGTTAAGAGGGGAAATACTAACAAACAGTTATGAGGATCATGGTTTGAAAATAATTAATATCAAGCTTTTCTGTCAAGCATTAAAAATGACATGGACAAAGAAATATATATATCCTTTACAAATTTCTCCATGGAAAATACTGTTAATTGATTCTTTAGAAAAATGGGGTGAGAGAAGAATCTTACTATTTGGAAAAGAAGATCTGAACACAGTAGCAAGCACTTAAAATCCTTTTTGGAAACAAATTCTTGACAATTTTAATAACCTACAAAATGAAAAAGTCATAGATGGAAACGATGTCTTCAGCCAATCCATATTGCTAAATAGTCATATTAAAGTCAACAACAAATCTCCCTATTTGAAGATTTGGATTGAAAAGGATATTTATATTAGAAATGATCAAAATAAACAAAAAATGAGCTATGAAATTTTTCAGGACACGTAGCATGTTGACGCCATATTAATAGAGTTCTATGGTATTATAAGTGCAATACCAATACATTGGAAGCACTTGATCAATACCTGTGACAATTTAAGATATAAGGAGAATAAGTTTATTCATCAGTTAAAGAATGACTCAAAAAGAAGAATTTGAAGATACCAAAGGGGTAATCAGAATCAGTAATTCGAAGAAGTACAGATTAGACAATCCATCTACCATACGATCATAACAACGACGGTCCCTCATAGCACATAGCACTTGACACTCGCAAGAGTGAAAATAAACCTTACCTAAAGATAAGTACCTGCTATTTCACATTGTCGCTATGGGAACGTCAAAATATTTTAGTGCTTGTGTATCAACTGGAAGTAATTAATTTGAAGAAAAATATAGATATCTTGCTTTTAATCTATTTTGAACGTACATAAGTACATTTTGTAGTGATTAAATGTAAACATCTTTAGAATTTGAAATATATGACCGGATATTTTGGAACCTTCGGTTAGTTTTTGTTTCATTCTGTTATTATATTAGAGATCTCAAACAAAGGCCTTTATTTCCCTTTAATCGATGGTTTGCTTACAGTATTTGTAAAAGATAGAAATAACAAATAGCAGATGTGTCCAAGGTTCTTTACGCGTTCGTTGTCGGCAGAAAAATAATACACTGAGTTCTTCAAACGGGATACAGCACTTTGATGAAATACTTTGCATACCAGTTAGCTAGGGGCCGTTGTGATCGTGATCGCAAGATTTTTGGATTTAAAACTACCTATGCAATCACTAACATTGTCAGCTCGAATCCCGCTCAGGCAAGGTGTACTTGATGCAACATTATATGATATTTTTTGTCGTTGTCTTGTGGCAGGTCGTTGATTTTCTCCGGGTACTCCGGACTCCTCCATCAATAGAACTGACCGCCACGATATAACTGAAATATTGTTGAACGTAGATTTAAACACCATAACCCTAACCCAGTGTACCAGTTAGTAGCATTGTGTCCCATCAAATAACGAATATCATATAGATTGGTGTAAACCGGAAGACAAGCACTTTGAAAATATTCGAAACCACAAAACCTCAATAGGCCAAAACATGTTAAGACAAAGACCATGAAACTATCAAAGTCCTTAGTTTTAAATCTATAGTTCCTACTTTATTATTATTAAAACTAAGGTACTCCTCCCTCTATTGCTCCCAAAGATTTTTAAATTATTTGCATTTCAAATATTTGGCTTTGAGCGCATCTGATGAAGGTTATTCCAGAAACACGTCATGTACACTAAATTAGATATCTACGTTCATATTTGAATGAATTAAATGTTTATTTTAACTGTAAATATAGGAATTGATATAAAAATTCATTCCATGCCAATGAAAGCGTAGATATTAAATTTAGTACGTACGACACGTTTCTGGAATAACCTTCATCGGGTACGCGCCAAGCCAAATACCATATTCACAGCAATACCATTTTGGTTTGATTGTGTTAAATGGGAAGAAACCCAAGTCATAATGCAATGCAATGAACACTGAATCACTTATTTCTTCTTCTTCTTCTTCCAATTTAGGAACCGGATTCACACGTGAATGTATAAGGTTCCGCGAAAACTCTGCGCAGTGTCGGACAACACAGCAGCCTTCTTCCGACTATTTACAGGTAAAACTATATTAAAGATGTTTTAATAATAATCGTTGACTATTGTTATTTTCGTTATTTAATATAAGCGCAAGCAAACCGGAACAGATGATATGATGTGGAATTGTGCAATTGGTATGCTCTTCAATACCGAAGAGGTCCACACAATGTCGACAAATCAAAATTGTAATTGTAAACCGTCAGTACAGCTTTACTCTTTCTTTGAATATTTAAAATTGACAGGACTTTCTAAATTATTTTGTTACATCCAATTGTTTGAGATAAACACACATTATATAGTGTATTTCTATCCCATTAACATATACGATTTAGAGATCTTCATGTCCGCCATTGTAGAGTAGTTGGTTTTACACCAATCTATGTAATCAATCCTTACCACCACTAACGCTGATTCGTCACAACTCGGCCGATTCCGTTCAGCGGAAACGCCCGATGTTTGCCGATTGCACTAAAGTTGAGAATGTAAAAAAAAATGAAAAGTCGTAATGACACAAAATGTCACAAGCCTACAGCTATAACAAGCTAAGGATATCTATGCATAAGGGAGGTAAACATTAATTTTATATTTAAATGTATCTTTATAAAAAATAAAAAGAAGGGGAAAAACAACTTTAAGCGATCACAGTAACAGGTGTGAACTGTTTATGGTTGGTACCGCTCTTGTTGTATGCCTAATGATATTTTGAAACAAATTAAGGGGACGTAAATCCAACAAAACTTATCCACAAGCTGTGGTGGCTTTCATCTGTTCAAACTTGTACCATCATTTTCAATTAATTTATTTCACTCTTGTACCGATTTAAGCTAGTTCATTTCGAGTTATTCTTCTGAAAAGGTTCTAGTGTATTTCACTTGCGCTTTTTGGCGATTTACCACCATAAATACATATATAACACGTGGTAAGTTTGTTTGTTATGTTAACAATGTCTGTAAGAAGACAATTAATAGCAATATCGTTACAATAAAACTGTAGATATCAAATTGTGTGCGCATTGCGCGTTTCTGGAATAACCTTCATCGGGTACGCTCAAAATCGAAAGATTGGAAAGCCAAATAATATAAAGTTTTGGGAGCAATAAAACCAAAGGTCCTACACAGGCTAGCTGTAATCGGATAAGGTCACATATGCCTGAGGGAGGAGAACCTTAATTTTATTAATAATTACATTACTTAGGATCTGTAGATTTCAGTAATGCATATATCTAAAAAACCATGACAGTGCCGCAGAACTGACTACTGGGCGAATATATACACCCCGTCTCGGTTGTGCAATTGTTTGGGTGTCCACCTAGAGTATGGTAGACAGTGGGTTTAAGCCCAGATAACTTTAAATTTTTTAATCAAAATCTATATTATTGGAGATTACTTAATCTCGGCAGTATGTGGCAATATTATTATTATTATTATTATACAATATTTATATAGCGCCTATCTAATAAAACAATTACTCTAAGCGCTGTACAAAACACATAAAATGTTAATCCTATCAATACAAGTAAAAGTAGTAATAAGAGTCAAGAATAAATTGAAAATAAAAAATAATGACGAGTCCTTACAAGTTTCTAGAAAATGCCAACTGATTGTACATGTCCAAAAATAATTATAATTAAAAAGAGAGTTTAAGATCATATATGTACAAGTCAAATACTGTCACCATAAGCTGCGCTAGAAAGATGAGTCTTTAAAAGTTTCTTGAAAATGCCAACTGATTGCACATGTCGAATGTTTTGAGGAAGACTGTTCCATAACGTTGCGGCAGATTTGTCAAATCGGCGTTCACCGTAGGTTTTGGTGCGTATGCGTGGAGCCTTTAACAACTGTAGGTCTTCTGATCTTAATGCTCAAGTAGGTTGATATGCATTCACAAGTTCTTGTAGATAGACAGGTGCTAAGTTGTTGAGTGCCTTAAAAGTATATAACAGGATCTTATATTTAATTCGATGCTGCACTGGTAGCCAATGTAAAGAGACGAGGACAGGCGTAATATGTTCATGTTTCCGTTTTCGTGATATTAATCGTGCAGTTGTGTTTTGTACCCGCTGAAGTATAACAACGCATTTCCATAATCTAAACGTGAAATCACTAGCGAATTGACCAACGTTTTGCAAGCATCATCAGTGATATAAGATCGTATACGTCCTATCTTGCGTACTAGTATTTGGAGAAAACATGACTTAGAAACTGAACTTACTTGTTTCTCCATAGTCAGAGTTTTGTCGAAGAAGACACCTAATTTTTTCACAACAGATGCCTCGTTTACAATGTATCCATCGACGCTGATACTACAGTTGACAAAACCCTTCGTGCGTTGCTTTGTTGTAAAAATTATCAGTTCAGTCTTGTCTTGATTAAGCTTAAGCATGTTTGATTTCATCTATTCACTGATGTCACTAAGACAAGCCTCCATTCGAGTAGCTATATTGATCCAATTGTCAATAGGCTTGATTATTAGGTACTCTTGGGTGTCATCCGCATAACAATGATAGCTCATATTATGTCTTTTGCATATCTGCCCGATCGGCTTTGAGAACATGCAGTATTTCTTCGGCCCCAGCACAGACCCTTGCGGAACACCAAACGATAGAATTTTCTCGGTTGATACGATATTTCCGATGTTGACACTTTGACTTCTATTACTCAAGTAAGAATTGATCCATGTCAATGTCTGCCCTGTTATTCCATATGAATATTGTAGACGTTCCATCAGAATAGAGTGGTCTATAACATCGAATGCTGCCGACAGATCTAACATTATCAACACAGCACAAGAGCTGTTATCTAGAGCTAACGTAATGCCATGGTGTACCCGAAGTAAAGCAGTCTCAGTAGAATGGCAAGCACGGCAAGCAGATTGAAGATCATCGTGTAATGAGTTTGATTCTAAGTGTTCTTCAAGACGATTTGCCACTACTCTTTCAAGTATCTTTAGATACGAAAGGCAAGTTTGAAACTGGTCTGTAGTTTTTTTAGCACGTTCTGATCCAATCCGGGCTTCTTTAATAAGGGTCGAACCTACGCTGTCCTGAACGTCGCTGGGACATATGATTCTGTTATAGATTTGTTGACTATTGTGGTGATTATCGGGAGTAAAGTTTCGATGCACTCTTTCAACAAAAAAAATCGGTAAAGGGTCGAGCTCACAAGATGTCAAAGGAGATTTCTGTATTATCTTACGAATTTCAGCAATTGATGTTGGCCGAAAATTTGTCAATTGAAAACCCTCGAATTTAACATCCGCGCTCAAAACATCTGGCGACCGTATCACTAAAGGTCGTAAGTCGTAAACGTAGACGTAAGTGTACTCTTAAGAGTTACTACCGTTTCACTAATAGTTAGGATTTACGACTTACGATATAAAGTGATCGCAAAGTTAAGAGTGGTGGAAAGTATACGTAAGTCGTAAATCGTAAACCTATTTTTGAAGAGAAGAATTGCTATTTATATTTTTTTAATATGAACATTAATCAAATGAAGCAATCAATAAATATTAGATGCATGCAACATTTTTTATATTTCGAGAGCCATACAAAATCATTAAAACAGCTACACATTATTGTTTGTTTCAGTGTACTTTCTATCAGTTCTGCATTTACAATATCAACATATTTTATTAACGAGTGTATGTACCTAGATGAAATTTCAAGAAAACAATGATATCGGGTGCATGTACAAACAATGTTTCAAAAATAAAATTAAGCACAAACAGAGGGCACATTACATTTCAGTGGATTTGAGGTTTAACAGGTATCACGTTTAGTGCACGGAGAAAGAGCATTACAATTGCCCGTAAAATATACCTGAGACTTTTTTTTACATTTGTTATTTAGAATATATTTGATTTACTCATAACATTTTCTGCATTTTGCAGCACGACTGACGATGCAATATGGATTATTCGCCTCTTTGATCAGCCTTTAGAATGAAAACAAAAAATATAAGAATAACATCTATAATTATATGAAATATAATTTTTTTTTTTAAATAGTGGAACATACATGTATAAAAAAAAAATTCTGAAGGCAACAGTTATTTTAGCAGTCCAAATGTTAAAATTCATTGGTAGCTTTTATTGATTATATAAAGCGTTAAACACTCACTATGAATATAAATCAACAGTACATGTACATGTTAAGGTTTGATATTGTAAGATGTGTAGTTTTGTTGTTTTATGTGTTGATGAAACATATTATTTTATATGCGTGAATATAGTGATGCAATAAAACTACCCAAATCCTACCCCCGCCCCCCTCCCCCTGTGGTGGGCAGGGACTACAGATTAAGTAATGTCTGGCTGGCGAAAGAAGTTAAAAAAAGAAGTTGCTGCATCAGTGTTTATAAAAACCATAAAATATTATGAATACGAATTGTACTTTAAAGAAAGGTAAAAAAAAATCCGCACAATCGTCATGTGTTGAAATTCTTCACGTAAATGTAGGATTTTTTTCCGCGCAATTGAAATGCACCGCAAACGGAATATCAGTGCAGAATGTGAATATATTGCCAAATATATATGGTCACATTTTTGAAATTTCCCCTTACATATAGCATGAAATTTGTTAAAATATATTCCATAACAAAAATTTCTTCTCAAATTTCGGTAAATTTTTACACTTAACATTTTTTTCCTGATAGCTTTGGTTTATTCATTTTGAAAAATCACTTTGGAGTTTTATAATTAGTTGAATATTAAAAATGTATTTAAACACATTTAAAATGTGATTATTAATGTAATCAGCTTTTGATTTGAAATTTTTGGTGTTTTAGCGCCACTTTCAGCAGTATTTCAGCTGCGAGTCGAGTGCGCCCTTTTTGTAATTTACAAAGCCGGGCGCGAACCCATTCCGTATTGGGAGATAGGCTTGTATGAGTTGTTAGATCCAACGACCTAACTCATTGAGCCACCCGGGCCCCTAATCAGATTTTGAGCTGTTGGGTTTATTATATATAAAATACATGATACAATACAATATCTTTTTACCTCCATTATAGGAGATGTTAGTTGTCGCAAGTCGTAAGTCGTAACTCTTAAGCTTAGGACTAGTTCAGTGAAACGCACGTATACATGCACGTAAGGAAATCTTAAGAGTGATCTTAGACTTACGATTTACGATCACTTTAGTGAAACAGTCGCTTGGTGAATGCAGACTTTCCCTCGAAGCTTTCAGATTGTCTCTAATAGTCTTTATCTTCCCCAGGAAGATATCGCTCTTCGTCATCGTTATGTGTTGGTAATACCATTTCTTTTTTGTTTCCCATGATATCGTTGCACATTTGGTAAAGTCTCTTTTGATCGTTTCCGATTTCATTAATATTAGTTGAAAAGAACTCCTTTTTACATGAATAGAGAAGTTTGTTCACCATCGTGCACTTTCTTCGATATATTTCCTTGTGTACACTTAACTGTGTTTTTCGCATTTCTCTTTCAGCTTTGCGTCGTTCTGTTTTTGCACTGCGCTATTTGTCTGAGTACCAGTCAGTATTTGGACGTAAAATGATACTTTTGGATTGAAGTGGAGCATGTTTGTTGATGATTGAACTAATTTCTGTATAATATGCTTGAACTAGTGCGTCTAAAGTCCCTTCAGGATTTTGTAAAGGAACAGAATTTAATAAATCATTAGAGAGATCATTCAGGTCAATAGCACGAAATTTCCTACAAGTTACCGTACTGCGTATCTTCGGAGGTTTTGCAATACACAATTTAGTCAATATAGCAAAATGATCACATCTAGATTTTCCGTCAAGTCCGCTTAGATTTGGATCAAATATTGATGGTATGCTCGAAAGTATGACACTGCTTTCACGCGTTATCACAAAATCAAGAGTATGACCGCGGACATGAGTTGATCCAATGACATGTTGTTGTAGACCGTGATCTTGGAGCGTTTCAATTAGCTTTCTAGAATAGATGTCACTCGAATCGTCGAGATGAAATATGATATACTAGCAAATACTGGTTACATTTGCGTTCAAGTGGAGCGACATGTCTGCCTCTGGTCGGCTGTTACAGTTACAGTTAGCTGGCACTATAAAAATCAAAGAGTAATTTGTTCTCGACATAATATAGTTTAAGAAGAGTTTGATGATTACAAAGAGGTAATCAGAATCCGTATATCGTAGAAGAACAGACAACGCAATGGCCAAAAGAAAAAGTATAAAGGGACAAACAACGATCTACTAAACAATACATATAAAACTAAAGATCGAGTAACACAAACCCCACTAAAAACCTGGAGTGAATTCAGTTCACTTTAATCATATATCAGTACCTCACACACTACACCGTGTACAAACCTTGGACAACGTTACATTGAGAACTCAAATATTCAGCGGTGTCACGCATAATAATTAATAAAACATTTTTGCAAATTTAATAAAACAGTTACAGAGGTTTGGGCACACAAAACTAGTTTAACCCTGTCACTTTTTATTGAAGCGCCTGTACCTAACCGGAACAGTGAGTAGTGTTGTACATGTGTACTAGGAGTATAGACATTTACCATTTGTCGATTAAATTGTAGAACTGTTTTGAACGTGTGGTATACTATTTTTTGGTGTTTCATTCATGAATTTACGTTAGAATGATCTGTATGGCAGAAGTGAGACACTAGCCAGTTTTGGCTATTTTCTTTCGAACCTTTACTTGTATTGCTCCCAAACAGCTTAACTTATATGGCCTTCCAATCTGTCGACCTTGAGCGTACCTGATGAAGGTTATCTTTAGTTTTATGTGTATTTTTCGTACATCGTTGTTTCCTTATTTACTTTATCTTTTAGCCATTGAGTTGTCTGTTCTTCTATTTAAGGATTCTGATTACCCTTTTGGTATCTTCAAACTCTTCTTATTCAAGAAAAGTATTAAATTTGATATCTACGTTTTTATTCGTATAGACAATTTGCGTCGAGGTAATAAGGAATGTGATCCGATACATGTTTTACTGATGAAGAACAAAAACAACATAGATTTGACTAAAGGACACGACTAAAGTTAAAGTAATTTAACATTGTCTAAATCATAACCAATCTATCTAATACTTAATCTCCTGAGACCGGCTGAAGACGATAATAATATAGTAATAATCTGTAGAATTTGAAAATTATGATCGGATGTATTTTTTAAATATTTTAGTATGTATTGATGAACCTGGGAAATATGAGGTCCATGGAGCGGGGTAGTATCCACCCCCTTTCGTTGCCGAATACACAAAAAAAAACAAAAAAAAACATATAAATCTCACATTTCAAGCAAAATAAAATAAAAAACAAAAAATCCCACACTCGGAACAACAATTAAATATTCAAATTATAGAAAAGGGCTTAATCGAAATCCCTAATACAAATACATGACCGGTCATTGTTCTAGCATGGCATTATTGTATTTGCTTGTTAAACCCATTGGTAGCCCCCAGTATTTGTATGTGATCATTGTTCTATCATGGCACAGGATCCATTAAATATTGTTTTCACTCTGCACTTTCAAAATGCTAATGTCTTGTTTGATATTCTTTACAATTATTGTATTTGCTTGTTAAACCCATTGGTAGCCCCTGGTATTTGTATATGATGTTTTATACGTCAGGGAGACATGAACTGATGTTTAAATACGTCTTGTAGACATATCAGTCTCAAGTTGTATTTACGTGCCTCTTTATATAGTGAGAGAGAGAGAAAAAACAAGTTTAAATATAATTTGCGATTGTATGTTTCTTAGAGAATCGGTAAAGTGGTGTAGTTGGATGACAACCGTCTAAACACTGACTCTAACTTTCAAACGGTGTAGTTGTTTGACAACAATAGACATAGTGACATTAACTTCCAAAAGACGAAGATGAAAATATTCTTTTTGGCTTTGCTTAATTTGATACCATTAGCGGCGTCGTTGTCAGAAGTGAACGATACTACTTTCTCTGATCCCGAATCAACAGTTCTGCCACATAGTGGAATATCAACTGAGGTTCTAAGCAATGACGCATACCATGATAACGTAACGTTATCAGACACAACTGAAAACGGTAGCTTCATACAGAACACAAGTGTACCACCAAACACAACAGAAAACAGCGACGATATCGCGACAGACCCATGTAGCAATTTTGGATTTTGTAATTCCACAAAATTAGCGGAGAAACATTTTTGCAGATGTGACGAAAAATGTCATGAATTTATGGATTGCTGTCAAGAACAACCGGTTATTCCATCAAAGAAGACGTATTATTCGCCATATTTGCAATGCTACAAGATATCAACTTTCGAATACAATAAGGACGCATATATTGTAGTCGGAACTTGCCCTGACGGTGAAACAAACTTAACCGTCGTCAACGCTTGTGACACTGATGACGTAGAAACGGTTGGACCATGTGTTGTCAACAATGACGTAATATTCAGAAACCGATTTTGCGCAGAATGCCATAATATTATTTCATATGTATCATGTGATATCTTATTCTACGGTATTAATACTGACTTAGTACCTCCTAATTTATCAAGATCAGAAAAATTAAGATACTTTTTTAAGAACAAATCACACCTCAGAGTCATCCCACCAGAAGGAGTGCCTATTCGTGCCTGTGTGCTTGGCTTGATCAGCAACGGCAAGACGTTGTGTTTGTCATATATTAATCCTATTTACAACTGGATTCAAGGGACTATGTTTGCATACCGGAACTATTTTTGTGCGCCTTTAGATATTCGTGATACATTTTATTGTTTACGTTTTATTCTCCAGGGAATGGGAACAGGTTCCCTACATGATATGACGGTCATGTTTTCATTCTATGATAAAGTACCACGTGAGAAAGAATCATCAGAGGAATGTACTACCATCTGGACAGAAGAGGTAAGTGATTTGATTTGATTTGATTTGATTTGATTTGATTGGGGTCCTCCCGATAGTTCGAAGGCCCATTAGTCCGACAACCCATTAGTCCGACAACCTATAAATGCAAGAGGCATACCAAGTCTCATTAATATCCTTCAAGGCATTCCGACAGACCATGATGGTGGTTCCTAAATACATGTACCCTATATAACTGAACGTCGTCCATACATGTCAACTCACCCGGGGTTTTTTTGCGGGTCACACCGGTCATGAATTTGCCGAAATGTGTCCTCTCACCCGAGATTTTTCAATCACCCGACCGGTCCCGGGAATTCGGTAAATGACCCGTTTTCACCCGTCGTCTTGTCATGGATGGTATCCAGTTTTTAGAATGGAAATATATATTTCCCAATAATGCAAGTTGATTAACCGGTTTGGCTATGAGACAAGCGCAACCAATCCGTTAAACAGGAAATCGAAAATCAAGGAACAAATATGACAAATCCGTTACACATAAAACTAAAAAGAACAGACAACACGAACTCCACTGAAACCGGGAGTGACTTCGGGTGTTCCGGAAGAGTAAGCAAGTCCTGCCTTGTTAACAACACCCGACGTGTAACATGACGACACGAACATCGATATCGTTTTGACACGGATATATATATTAATCTAACTGCCATTAGCTCATTTGTTCACGACACAGGTACTTGGGGTCAACACCTCTCCTTTTTGCTCAAAGGGACACCATGGATTTTATCATTATTTTAATTTTCTCCCTTTTTCAACAAAAAATATGCGAAACTGGTCAAATTAGAGCTCTCATATTACATGTATATAGGATGGGGCTATTTCAAGCAGTTATTAGTGGTTTGATATATTTTCAGATTCAGACGTTATCAAATGTTAATCCTGTCCTTTTGAGAAACCTGCCATTTTAAACCCATTTGAGGGGTCTAGATAGCCTAATGAGGGGTCGAGCTAGGGTAACAAGGTGTCGAGCTCGGCTGACGAGGGATCAAACTCGTTTGACGCGATCGCTGGAAGAAAGCTGGCGAAATGTGTTCAAGATCGATCCCTTGGGTGATGAAATGGTATCGAGCTTCGTCAGTATTTCGGCATACGAGGGGGTCGAAATGGGCTTTCTAACGGACTTCTTTTCGACAGCTTGTGTATAACTTTCGACAGGACGCACCCGTAGTTAATCAGAGTGGACTTTTTTGCCAAGAAATCCCAAGTTCGATCCATGTCAAATTAAAAATACAATGTGCAAGTGTTAAATTTTATGATTATCTCCTACACATGACCCCAAAAGTGCTCATATTTGAGATAGGAGCTTCGCCATATGTAAGGGAATAAATCACACAAATTTGGTTCCAATCTGTTGAGAAATGATTATGACGTGGATCAGTAGAGCAGTTTCCAAGTGAACAAACGGTCGAAAAACCAACGTAGCTACCGTTACAGTAAATAGAATAAAGGGGCCAACGTTGTATAATGACATTCCTTTGACTATAAAGGATTACATGTAGCTGAAACTACAATATAACCTTATGTGAATTTGTTTTTGAAATCTCGTCTGACCGTTTCGTTTCGTTCCTTGTAATAGTAGTCCCCATTCCTATCTGACCCAAAAGGTAATTAAGCATGCATGTACACATGTATGTACCACCCGAGCGTACGATTTTTTTATTTCCCAACTAACTGACATCCCGAAGACTTCCATAAAGACGGGGACTACTATTACAAGGAAAGAAACTAAACCAGAAAGGAAACTAATTTCAAAAATGGTAGTACAATGTCGAATTTAGTCCCCCACCATGACGAACTGTCATGTCGGACTAATGGTGTTGTCGGACTAATATGCCGTTGGACTAATGGGCTGTCGGACTAATGGGTCGTCGGACTAATGGGCCGTCGGACTACTGGACCCTCCCCGATTTGATTTGATTTGATTTTTGGTGTTTAACGCCACTTTCAGCAATATTTCAGCTATATCATGGCGACCAGTTTTAGTGGTGGAGGAAACCGGACTACCCGGAGAGAACCACCGACCATGGGCAAGCAACTGGTAAACTTTGTCACTTGCGGCTACGAGTCGAGTGCACCCTTTTTGTAATTTACAATGCCGAGCGCGAACCCACGCCGTATAGATGATAGGCTTGTATGAGTTGTTAGGTAATCTAACTACCTAACTCATTGAGCTACCCGGGCCCTCAACAAAGAAGTAGTTAAATATCAAAAGGAACAGGTATAATACAAGCATATATTTTTTTTAATATTAAGGGAACAACCAGCTTGATGAAAAAGGAAAACAAATGTTAAATATCATGACGTCTTCTTTCGCCTTGCATGCAAACGAGAAATTTATTTCGATGACAAAATATCATTAGCACATGACCTAAGCCAACTGATAAAATCCTAAAAATAAAATTATTTATAAAGTTATCAACGTCTTAAGCATCTATATTCACTGAAAATAATCATCATATCCAGAAATTAATAAATAGTCGATTTGCAATTAAAACGTGCAAGCACAATATTATTGTTACGGCTGTTCCATCAATAAGACTTTCCCGTCGTAAAAGCACATTTTCATGAGTTATCATCTGCTCGAAATTGGCAGGTTGAAAGATAAAACAGACAACCTAAGCCGCATGTATTGTGTGCTACCTTGCCCACAAGCGTAAACATAAATTACGGCCTGTCCCATCAGAGTGTACTACAGTATTTGTACTGTTAGACATATCAGAATGAAATAATTCATGGAATCCATACTGTGTTGTGAGTTTTAACACGGGTTGACAAGATATTAGTAAATGTTATCCATCGACCGCATCGGTGGTGTAATGGTTATCGTGTTCTCCTCGAGTGCGATAGATCGTGGATTCGCGGACCGTTTGGGTCAAACCAAGGACTGTAAAATTGTTATTTGGTGCTTCTCCGATAAGCACAAAGTACTAAGGAAAAAGAGCAAAGATTGCTTGGCTCGGAATCAGGATAATGTGTCCGAGTGAGGTAACATGTCTATCCGCAGACTGTTGTTTCAGTGAGCTAGTATTATAAAAATCCAACTACGCGTGTCGGTCTAGTACAAAGCGGATCTCATCGTCATCTCATTGAAATTAACTTGTTCTCACCATGATATAGCTGAAAAATTGCTGAGTTGGCGTTAAACAATAATCACTCAGTCACTAACATCCCTCAACCCATGTTAAAATTCACAACACAGTATGGCTTCCATGAACTATTTCTTAAATATAACAATGCAATAAAATAGTAACAAAGCACGAGATCATACATAAAACCCGGAATCAGACCCTACCTTACATTTGGTGCTATTACATGTAATTCCGCCATCATTATTGAATGATTTTGTAGTATAAATCTCTTGCAGGACAGTTTTACGACTATAGGGTCAAGGGGAACATAAGTTTATTATTATTACCTTAATTTTTAAGCAATCTAATTCAAAACATGGTGTTTCGTCATGTGCATATTGTGTTTCAGATGAACATTGTACTATTTTAAATAATCATTTCAGCTACAGGAAAACAATGAGTGCTTTGGTTTGGAAACGTACAGAAATTATGTGACTACTTTGAAGTCTTTCTACATAATACCAAATCAGGCAATGGGCAAAGACGATCTCATCACGGTAGCTGTAATCTGCGCATGGACATTAGAGACCGGAAATGTAACGGCAATGAACCCTACGTTACAAATTTTAGAAATGAACAATGCAACGATTGCTCATTTACAAATACAAATGACAACGATAAAAAGGTCATTTCTACACGAAATACGTCGTTCAGAGGAAAACATTAACAACTTACATTGGAAACTTACCATTACTGATGGTTCAAATGACGAGATCATTTCTATCTTTACTAAAGAACATAGACTGCCACAACATTTCAAGAACACCTCCATGGGATCCATGGACAGCAGGGTCAAGGTCATATATAATAAAAACATCTTGTATTATCTTAATGTGTATAAGGAGACTGTATCATTACAAGCGATTGATAATGGCTGCCAATCATTAGTTGTCTACGTTCAAAGATCTACTAGTATGTTGATGCAAGTTGAGTCTGTAGTGTGTAGCCAATACTACAATGATCATACAAATACTGTCACCATTATTTCCGTGAAGGCGCTTATGACGTATATTTGCTTTTCCGTATCTGTAATGGCTTTGCTTATTCTAATAATCATAAACAGAAAACTAAGACTGTGCTTTACAGTCGCAGGTTCTAACACTGAAAATCTTTCTATAGCTCTAATAGCGTCCAATGTAATGTTCATGACTGGTTCGTTTGCTACCAGTATAGAATCATTGTGTTACACAATTGGGGTCCTACTTCATTATCTTTGGCTAAGTGTATTCTCCTTCATGTCTATCACTGTTCTATTTATAGGACATAATCTGATGAAAATGGAAAACATCAATATATCCGATAAGAAAACCAGAAGTAATAGAAGGACCCTCACTGGGGTTGGTCTTTTAGTCCCTTTAATATTTGTTTGCCCAACAATATGTCTAGATCAATATTCTGTTCCAAACTTTTCAGCTGGATATGGGAAAGAGGTCTGCTTCCCAAATCAGTTCCCAGCAAATTTAATATTCTTTAGTGGACCCGTTATTGTATCTCTGTTTGCTAACTTTGTTTGCTTGACCATAGTGATTGGAAAAGTTTGTCGACTTCGCATCGAAAATGCACATCTCATAAAATCGCCCCTATTCCAAGAAGCAAAGATTTTCTTCAGATTCGTTATTGTATCTGGTATGTTCTGGGTGGCTATCGTACTGGCGACCATTTTGGAATCTGATTCGGCAGATTATATATTTATACTATCGTGTGGTCTACATGGATTCTTTATAGCGATTGCCAACTTGACATCAAGACAGATGATAAATAAAATAAAGTCGGTCAGTAGCCATTCATCCACGAATGTGACTAGATCATCAAAAACGCGCTAAAGATTTTTGTGTCATTTGCGATGTTTATTGTTGCATATCCCAACACGTCATTTAAAGCGATAGATTGTTCTTCGCTATATAACCTCAAAACGTTATTGTTTCCAATAGATGTTCCTCTGATGTATATCCCTCCACGCTAGTGTTTTCAGTAGATATTTGTCTGTTGAATATCCCTACCACGTTAGTGTTCCCAGTAGATATTTATCTGCTGTATATTCCTTTCACGTTAGTGTTCCCAGTTGATATTTCTCTGTCAGATATCCCTACCACGTTAGTGTTCCCAGTAGATATTTCTCTGTCGAATATCCCTACCACGTTAGTGTTCCCAGTTGATATTTCTCTGTCAGATATTCCTACCACGTTAGTGTTCTCGGTAGATATTTCTCTGTCAAATATCCCTACCACGTTAGTGTTCCCAGTAGATATTTCTGAGTGGAATATCCCTACCACGTTAGTGTTCCCAGTAGATATTTCTCTGCTGTATATCCCTACCACGTTAGTGTTCCCAGTTGATATTTCTCTGTCAGATATCCCTACCACGTTATTGTTCCAGGTAGATATTTCTCTGGTGTATATTCCTACCACGTTAGTGTTCCCAGTAGATATTTCTCTGTCGAATATCCCTACCACGTTAGTGTTCCCAGTAGATATTTCTCTGCTGTATATTCCTACCACGTTAGTGCTCCCAGTATATATTTCTCTGTCGGATATCCCTACCACGTTATTGCTCCCAGTAGATATTTCTCTGTCGGATATCTCTACCACGTTATTGTTCCCGGTAGATATTTCTCTGTCGAATATCCCTACCACGTTATTGTTCCCGGTAGATATTTCTCTGTCAGATATCCCTACCACGTTATTGTTCCCAGTTGATATTTCTCTGTCGGATATCCCTACCACGTTATTGTTCCCGGTAGATATTTCTCTGTCGAATATCCCTACCACGTTATTGTTCCCGGTAGATATTTCTCTGTCGAATATCCCTACCACGTTATTGTTCCCAGTTGATATTTCTCTGTCGGATATCCCTACCACGTTATTGTTCCAGGTAGATATTTCTCTGTCGAATATGCCTACCACGTTATTGTTCCTGGTAGATATGTTTCTGTCAGATATCCCTACCACGTTAGTGTTCCCAGTTGATATTTTTCTGTCGGATATCCCTACCACGTTATTATTCCTGGTAGATATTTCTTTGTCAGATATCCCTACCACTTTATTGCTCCCAGTAGATATTTCTCTGTCGGATATCCCTACCACGTTATTGTTCCCGGTAGATATTTCTCTGTCGAATATCCCTACCACGTTATTCCCTACCACGTTATTGTTCCCGGTAGATATTTCTCTGTCAGATATCCCTACCACGTTATTGTTCCCAGTTGATATTTCTCTGTCGGATATCCCTACCACGTTATTGTTCCCGGTAGATATTTCTCTGTCGAATATCCCTACCACGTTATTGTTCCCGGTAGATATTTCTCTGTCGAATATCCCTACCACGTTATTGTTCCCAGTTGGATATCCCTACCACGTTATTGTTCCAGGTAGATATTTCTCTGTCGAATATGCCTACCACGTTATTGTTCCTGGTAGATATGTTTCTGTCAGATATCCCTACCACGTTAGTGTTCCCAGTTGATATTTTTCTGTCGGATATCCCTACCACGTTATTGTTCCTGGTAGATATTTCTCTGTCAGATATCCCTACCACGTTATTGTTCCCTGTTGATATTTCTCTGTCGGATATCCCTACCACGTTATTATTCCCGGTAGATATTTCTCTGTCCAATATTCCTACCACGTTAGTGTTCCCGGTATATTTTCAGCAGATTATCGGTTGGTGTAAAGTCCAGCCATGTTATTGTTCCCAGTAGATATATATATATATTTACCAAGTCAGTGTTCCAGGTAGATGCCTTTTTCTCCCATTATTACGGCGCTTTTGCCCCGCTGAACCAGTGGTGGAAAAATCTGTAATCCTCTAGAGGATTAAAATGTCTCGTGCCTTTCCCCGCGTCCTAGCAACCGAATTGTGTAAAGGTCCGCCAAAGGATTTTGAAATAAAGTTGGTGTTAAATAATGGGAGAAACAAATTATCCTTCAGTTGCCCATGTATGGACATATTACTCTTCTTTCTGCTAGCCTTTAGCTTACATCTTTCTTCCCGTTGTTGTGTAGGTGTCGGTGGTCTGTCACCAAGGTGTGTATCTGTATTATATTCTGTGTGGCGATCTATTAGTGATGGGTCGTCTGGATCGAATGCCTCCGAGAAAGACACCGATCCGTCTTCAAATTCTGCCTTGTAACATATCTTACCTCTCATGTACGGACTCCTTACAGATGTACATTTTCTCCAGGGTTTCTGGGATTCTTCTGTGTTCAGATATTTCGTAGGTATCAATTGCTTGCCTGTTATTGTAGTTGTAGTCTGGGTCGATCGTTCTCTTCTTTGTGTTATTGTAGATGGTTTGTGGAGGACTTGGTCGTGACTGTGTTGCTGGTCAGTTTGCGTTGTTTCACCTATCTGGGAGTTACTATTTTCTGTCTGTGCTTGAGCGTTTACTTTAGTGTCACCAACGGCTTCATTCCTTTTCGCCTTCCACTGGTTGATGCGTTGAGCGTTTCTTTTTTCTGCTGGAAAGAGTGAGGTATTTCTTTTTCGGGGTCTGGCTGGTAACTTCTCTAATTTTTGCACGGGGTTTCTCAGCCTTGATCCAAATCAGCTTGACTGATACTGCGCTGGCATTAACCTGTAAATCCCAAGTTATTATTTTCCATCTACACCTTGTTCCAAGTAGATGTTCCTTTGTTTTATATACCTACCACGCCAGTGTTACTAGTGGATGTTTCTTTGTTGTATATGTCTACCACGGTACTTGTTTCAAGTAGATGTTCCTTTGTTTTATATATCCACTACGCCTGTGTTTCTAGTAGATGTTAATATGTTTCATATCCCTACCACATATGTTGAATATATCTACCATGGCAGAGTCCAAAGTGTGTTGGGTTTTGTTGAATATGCCTACTATGTCAGTTTTCCTAGCTAATAGTCTTTTATGTATATCACTACCCCGCCAGTGAACCAGTAGACGAATCTACATTGTCAGTGTTCCTAGCTAATAGTCTTTTATGTATATCACTACCCCGTCAGTGAACCCAGTAGACGAATCTACATTGTCAGTGTTCCTAGCTAATAATCTTTTATGTATATAACTACCCCGTCAGTGAACCCAGTAGACGAATCTACATTGTCAGTGTTCCTAGCTAATAGTCTGTTATGTATATCACTACCCCGTCAGTGAACCCAGTAGACGAATCTACATTGTCAGTGTTCCTAGCTAATAGTCTGTTATGTATATCACTATCCCACCAGTGAACCCAGTAGACGAATCTACATTGTCAGTGTTCCTAGCTAATAGTCTGTTATGTATATCACTACCCCGTCAGTGAACCCAGTAGACGAATCTACATTGTCAGTGTTCCTAGCTAATAGTCTGTTATGTATATCACTATCCCGCCAGTGAACCCAGTAGACGAATCTACATTGTCAGTGTTCCTAGCTAATAGTCTGTTATGTATATCACTATCCCGCCAGTGAACCCAGTAGACGAATCTACATTGTCAGTGTTCCTAGCTAATAGTCTGTTAGGTATATCACTATCCCACCAGTGAACCCAATAGACGAATCTACATTGTCAGTGTTCCTAGCTAATAGTCTGTTATGTATATCACTACCCCGTCAGTGAACCCAGTAGACGAATCTATTTTGTCAGTGTTCCTAGCTAATAGTCTTTTATGTATATCACTACCCCGTCAGTGAGCCCAGTAGAAGAATCTACATTGTCAGTGTTCCTAGCTAATAGTCTGTTATGTATATCACTACCCCGTCAGTGAACCTAGTAGACGAATCTACATTGTCAGTGTTCCTAGTTAATAGTCTGTTATGTATATCACTACCACGTCGGTGAACCCAGTAGACGAATCTACATTGTCAGTGTTCCTAGCTAATAGTCTGTTATGTATATCACTATCCCGTCAGTGAGCCCAGTAGACGAATCTACATTGTCAGTGTTCCTAGCTAATAGTCTGTTATGTATATCACTACCCCGTCAGTGAACCCAGTAGACGATTCTACATTGTCAGTGTTCCTAGCTAATAGTCTGTTATGTATAACACTACCCCGTCAGTGAACCCAGTAGACGAATCTACATTGTCAGTGTTCCTAGCTAATAGTCTGTTATGTATATCACTATCCCACCAGTGAACCCAGTAGACGAATCTACATTGTCAGTGTTCCTAGCTAATATTCTGTTATGTATATCACTATTCCGCCAGTGAACCCAGTAGACGAATCTACATTGTCAGTGTTCCTAGCTAATAGTCTGTTATGTATATCACTATCCCGCCAGTGAACCCAGTAGACGAATCTACATTGTCAGTGTTCCTAGTTAATATTATGTTATGTATATCACTACCCCGTCAGTGAACCCAGTAGACGAATCTACATTGTCAGTGTTCCTAGCTAATAGTCTTTTATGTATATCACTACCCCGTCAGTGAACCCAGTAGACGAATCTACATTGTCAGTGTTCCTAGCTAATAGTCTGTTATGTATATCACTACCCCGTCAGTGAACCTAGTAGACGAATCTACATTGTCAGTGTTCCTAGCTAATAGTCTGTTATGTATATCACTACCCCGTCAGTGAACCCAGTAGACGAATCTACATTGTCAGTGTTCCTAGCTAATAGTCTGTTATTTATATCACTATCCCGTCAGTGAGCCCAGTAGACGAATCTACATTGTCAGTGTTCCTAGCTAATAGTCTGTTATGTATATCACTACCCTGTCAGTAAACCCAGTAGACGAATCTACATTGGCAGTGTTCCTAGCTAATAGTCTGTTTATGTGTATCACTACCCCGTCAGTGAACCCAGTAGACGAATCTACATTGTCAGTGTTCCTAGCTAATAGTCTGTTATGTATATCACTATCCCACCAGTGAACCCAGTAGACGAATCTACATTGTCAGTGTTCCTAGCTAATAGTCTGTTATGTATATCACTAACCCGTCAGTGAACCCAGTAGACGAATCTACATTGTCAGTGTTCCTAGCTAATAGTCTGTTAAGTATAACACTACCCCGTCAGTGAACTCAGTAGACGAATCTACATTGTCAGTGTTCCTAGCTAATAGTCTGTTATGTATATCACTATCCCACCAGTGAACCCAGTAGACGAATCTACATTGGCAGTGTTCCTAGCTAATAGTCTGTTATGTATATCACTATCCCGCCAGTGAACCCAGTAGACGAATCTACATTGTCAGTGTTCCTAGCTAATAGTCTGTTATGTATATCACTATCCCACCAGTGAACCCAATAGACGAATCTACATTGTCAGTGTTCCTAGCTAATAGTCTGTTATGTATATCACTACCCCGTCAGTGAACCCAGTAGACGAATCTATATTGTCAGTGTTCCTAGCTAATAGTCTTTTATGTATATCACTACCCCGTCAGTGAGCCCAGTAGAAGAATCTACATTGTCAGTGTTCCTAGCTAATAGTCTGTTATGTATATCACTACCCCGTCAGTGAACCTAGTAGACGAATCTACATTGTCAGTGTTCCTAGTTAATAGTCTGTTATGTATATCACTACCCCGTCGGTGAACCCAGTAGACGAATCTACATTGTCAGTGTTCCTAGCTAATAGTCTGTTATGTATATCACTATCCCGTCAGTGAGCCCAGTAGACGAATCTACATTGTCAGTGTTCCTAGCTAATAGTCTGTTATGTATATCACTACCCCGTCAGTGAACCCAGTAGACGAATCTACATTGTAAGTGTTCCTAGCTAATAGTCTGTTATGTATATCACTATCCCGCCAGTTAGCCCAGTAGACGAATCTACATTGTCAGTGTTCCTAGCTAATAGTCTATTTATGTATATCACTACCCCGTCAGTGAACCCAGTAGACGAATCTACATTGTCAGTGTTCCTAGCTAATAGTCTGTTATGTATATCACTATCCCACCAGTGAACCCAGTAGACGAATCTACATTGTCAGTGTTCCTAGCTAATAGTCTGTTATGTATATCACTAACCCGTCAGTGAACCCAGTAGACGAATCTACATTGTCAGTGTTCCTAGCTAATAGTCTGTTATGTATAACACTACCCCGGCAGTGAACCCAGTAGACGAATCTACATTGTCAGTGTTCCTAGCTAATAGTCTGTTATGTATATCACTATCCCACCAGTGAACCCAGTAGACGAATCTACATTGTCAGTGTTCCTAGCTAATAGTCTGTTATGTATATCACTATCCCACCAGTGAACCCAGTAGACGAATCTACATTGTCGGTGTTCCTAGCTAATAGTCTGTTATGTATATCACTATCCCGCCAGTGAACCCATTAGACGAATCTACATTGTCAGTGTTCCTAGCTAATAGTCTGTTATGTATATCACTACCCCGTCAGTGAGCCCAGTAGACGAATCTACATTGTCAGTGTTCCTAGCTAATAGTCTGTTATGTATATCACTAACCCGTCAGTTAACCCAGTAGACGAATCTACATTGTCAGTGTTCCTAGCTAATAGTCTGTTATGTTTATCACTATCCCGTCAGTGAGCCCAGTAGACGAATCTACATTGTCAGTGTTCCTAGCTAATAGTCTGTTATGTATATCACTACCCGTCAGTGAACCCAGTAGACGAATCTACATTGGCAGTGTTCCTAGCTAATAGTCTGTTTATGTATATCACTATCACGTCAGTGAACCCAGTTGACGAATCTACATTGTCAGTGTTCCTAGCTAATAGTCTGTTATGTATATCAATATCCCCCCAGTGAACCCAGTAGACGAATCTGCATTGTCAGTGTTCCTCTAGCTAATAGTCTGTTATGTATATCACTATCCCGCCAGTGAACCCAGTAGACGAATCTATATTGTCAGTGTTCCTAGCTAATAGTCTGTTATGTATATCACTACCCCGTCAGTGAACCCAGTAGACGAATCTGCATTGGCAGTGTTCCTAGCTAATAGTCTGTTTATGTATATCACTATCCCGCCAGTGAACCCAGTAGACGAATCTACATTGTCAGTGTTCCTAGTAAATATTCTGTTATGTATATCACTATCCCGTCAGTGAACCCAGTAGACGAATCTACATTGTCAGTGTTCCTAGCTAATAGTTTGCTATGTATATCACTACCCCGTCAGTGAACCCAGTAGACGAATCTACATTGTCAGTGTTCCTAGTTAATATTCTGTTATGTATATCACTACCCCGTCAGTGAACCCAGTAGACGAATCTACATTGTCAGTGTTCCTAGCTAATAGTCTGTTATGTATATCACTACCCCGTCAGTGAACCCAGTAGACGAATCTACATTGTCAGTGTTCCTAGCTAATAGTCTGTTATGTATATCACTACCCCGTCCGTGAACCCAGTAGACGAATCAATATTGTCAGTGTTCCTAGCTAATAGTCTGTTATGTATATCACTACCCCGTCAGTGAACCTAGTAGACGAATCTACATTGTCAGTGTTCCTAGTTAATAGTCTGTTATGTATATCACTACCCCGTCAGTGAACCCAGTAGACGAATCTACATTGTCAGTGTTCCTAGCTAATAGTCTGTTATGTATATCACTATTCCGTCAGTGAGCCCAGTAGACGAATCTACATTGTCAGTGTTCCTAGCTAATAGTCTGTTATGTATATCACTACCCCGTCAGTGAACCCAGTAGACGAATCTACATTGTCAGTGTTCCTAGCTAATAGTCTGTTATGTATATCACTATCCCGTCAGTGAACCCAGTAGACGAATCTACATTGTCAGTGTTCCTAGCTAATAGTCTGTTATTTATATCACTATCCCGTTAGTGAGCCCAGTAGACGAATCTACATTGTCAGTGTTCCTAGCTAATAATCTGTTATGTACATCACTACCCCGTCAGTGAACCCAGTAGACGAATGTACATTGTCAGTGTTCCTAGCTAATAGTCTGTTATGTATATCACTAACCCGTCAGTGAACCCAGTAGACGAATCTACATTGTCAGTGTTCCTAGCTAATAGTCTGTTATGTTTATCACTATCCCGTCAGTGAGCCCAGTAGACGAATCTACATTGTCAGTGTTCCTAGCTAATAGTCTGTTATGTATATCACTACCCGTCAGTGAACCCAGTAGACGAATCTACATTGGCAGTGTTCCTAGCTAATAGTCTGTTTATGTATATCACTATCACGTCAGTGAACCCAGTAGACGAATCTACATTGTCAGTGTTCCTAGCTAATAGTCTGTTATGTATATCACTATCCCCCCAGTGAACCCAGTAGACGAATCTGCATTGTCAGTGTTCCTAGCTAATAGTCTGTTATGTATATCACTATCCCGCCAGTGAACCCAGTAGACGAATCTACATTGTCAGTGTTCCTAGCTAATAGTCTGTTATGTATATCACTACCCCGTCACTGAACCCAGTAGACGAATCTGCATTGGCAGTGTTCCTAGCTAATAGTCTGTTTATGTATATCACTATCCCGCCAGTGAACCCAGTAGACGAATCTACATTGTCAGTGTTCCTAGTAAATATTCTGTTATGTATATCACTACCCCGTCAGTGAACCCAGTAGACGAATCTACATTGTCAGTGTTCCTAGCTAATAGTTTGCTATGTATATCACTACCCCGTCAGTGAACCCAGTAGACGAATCTACATTGTCAGTGTTCCTAGTTAATATTCTGTTATGTATATCACTACCCCGTCAGTGAACCCAGTAGACGAATCTACATTGTCAGTGTTCCTAGCTAATAGTCTGTTATGTATATCACTACCCCGTCAGTGAACCCAGTAGACGAATCTACATTGTCAGTGTTCCTAGCTAATAGTCTGTTATGTATATCACTATCCCGCCAGTGAACCCAGTAGACGAATCTACATTGTCAGTGTTCCTAGCTAATAGTCTGTTATGTATATCACTATCCCGCCAGTGAACCCATTAGACGAATCTACATTGTCAGTGTTCCTAGCTAATAGTCTGTTATGTATATCACTACCCCGTCAGTGAGCCCAGTAGACGAATCTACATTGTCAGTGTTCCTAGCTAATAGTCTGTTATGTATATCACTAACCCGTCAGTGAACCCAGTAGACGAATCTACATTGTCAGTGTTCCTAGCTAATAGTCTGTTATGTTTATCACTATCCCGTCAGTGAGCCCAGTAGACGAATCTACATTGTCAGTGTTCCTAGCTAATAGTCTGTTATGTATATCACTACCCGTCAGTGAACCCAGTAGACGAATCTACATTGGCAGTGTTCCTAGCTAATAGTCTGTTTATGTATATCACTATCACGTCAGTGAACCCAGTAGACGAATCTACATTGTCAGTGTTCCTAGCTAATAGTCTGTTATGTATATCACTATCCCCCCAGTGAACCCAGTAGACGAATCTGCATTGTCAGTGTTCCTAGCTAATAGTCTGTTATGTATATCACTATCCCGCCAGTGAACCCAGTAGACGAATCTACATTGTCAGTGTTCCTAGCTAATAGTTTGCTATGTATATCACTACCCCGTCAGTGAACCCAGTAGACGAATCTGCATTGGCAGTGTTCCTAGCTAATAGTCTGTTTATGTATATCACTATCCCGCCAGTGAACCCAGTAGACGAATCTACATTGTCAGTTTTCCTAGTAAATATTCTGTTATGTATATCACTACCCCGTCAGTGAACCCAGTAGACGAATCTACATTGTCAGTGTTCCTAGCTAATAGTTTGCTATGTATATCACTACCCCGTCAGTGAACCCAGTAGACGAATCTACATTGTCAGTGTTCCTAGTTAATATTCTGTTATGTATATCACTACCCGTCAGTGAACCCAGTAGACGAATCTACATTGTCAGTGTTCCTAGCTAATAGTCTGTTATGTATATCACTACCCCGTCAGTGAACCCAGTAGACGAATCTACATTGTCATTGTTCCTAGCTAATAGTCTGTTATGTATATCACTACCCCGTCCGTGAACCCAGTAGACGAATCAATATTGTCAGTGTTCCTAGCTAATAGTCTGTTATGTATATCACTACCCCGTCAGTGAACCTAGTAGACGAATCTACATTGTCAGTGTTCCTAGTTAATAGTCTGTTATGTATATCACTACCCCGTCAGTGAACCCAGTAGACGAATCTACATTGTCAGTGTTCCTAGCTAATAGTCTGTTATGTATATCACTATCCCGTCAGTGAGCCCAGTAGACGAATCTACATTGTCAGTGTTCCTAGCTAATAGTCTGTTATGTATATCACTACCCCGTCAGTGAACCCAGTAGACGAATCTACATTGTCAGTGTTCCTAGCTAATAGTCTGTTATGTATATCACTATCCCGTCAGTGAACCCAGTAGACGAATCTACATTGTCAGTGTTCCTAGCTAATAGTCTGTTATTTATATCACTATCCCGTTAGTGAGCCCAGTAGACGAATCTACATTGTCAGTGTTCCTAGCTAATAATCTGTTATGTACATCACTACCCCGTCAGTGAACCCAGTAGACGAATGTACATTGTCAGTGTTCCTAGCTAATAGTCTGCTATGTATATCACTATCCCACCAGTGAACCAGGTAGACGAATCTACATTGTCAGTGTTCCTAGCTAATAGTCTGTTATGTATATCACTACCCGTCAGTGAACCCAGTAGACGAATCTACATTGTCAGTGTTCCTAGCTAATAGTCTGTTATTTATATCACTATCCCGCCAGTGAGCCCAGTAGACGAATCTACATTGTCAGTGTTCCTATCTAATAGTCTGTTATGTATATCACTACCCCGTCAGTGAACCCAGTAGACGAATCTACATTGTCAGTGTTCCTAGCTAATAGTCTGTTATGTATATCACTATCCCGCCAGTTAGCCCAGTAGACGAATCTACATTGTCAGTGTTCCTAGCTAATAGTCTATTTATGTATATCACTACCCCGTCAGTGAACCCAGTAGACGAATCTACATTGTCAGTGTTCCTAGCTAATAGTCTGTTATGTATATCACTATCCCACCAGTGAACCCAGTAGACGAATCTACATTGTCAGTGTTCCTAGCTAATAGTCTGTTATGTATATCACTAACCCGTCAGTGAACCCAGTAGACGAATCTACATTGTCAGTGTTCCTAGCTAATAGTCTGTTATGTATAACACTACCCCGCAGTGAACCCAGTAGACGAATCTACATTGTCAGTGTTCCTAGCTAATAGTCTGTTATGTATATCACTATCCCACCAGTGAACCCAGTAGACGAATCTACATTGTCAGTGTTCCTAGCTAATAGTCTGTTATGTATATCACTATCCCGCCAGTGAACCCAGTAGACGAATCTACATTGTCAGTGTTCCTAGCTAATAGTCTGTTATGTATATCACTATCCCGCCAGTGAACCCATTAGACGAATCTACATTGTCAGTGTTCCTAGCTAATAGTCTGTTATGTATATCACTACCCCGTCAGTGAGCCCAGTAGACGAATCTAAATTGTCAGTGTTCCTAGCTAATAGTCTGTTATGTATATCACTAACCCGTCAGTGAACCCAGTAGACGAATCTACATTGTCAGTGTTCCTAGCTAATAGTCTGTTATGTTTATCACTATCCCGTCAGTGAGCCCAGTAGACGAATCTACATTGTCAGTGTTCCTAGCTAATAGTCTGTTATGTATATCACTACCCGTCAGTGAACCCAGTAGACGAATCTACATTGGCAGTGTTCCTAGCTAATAGTCTGTTTATGTATATCACTATCACGTCAGTGAACCCAGTAGACGAATCTACATTGTCAGTGTTCCTAGCTAATAGTCTGTTATGTATATCACTATCCCCCCAGTGAACCCAGTAGACGAATCTGCATTGTCAGTGTTCCTAGCTAATAGTCTGTTATGTATATCACTATCCCGCCAGTGAACCCAGTAGACGAATCTACATTGTCAGTGTTCCTAGCTAATAGTCTGTTATGTATATCACTACCCCGTCAGTGAACCCAGTAGACGAATCTGCATTGGCAGTGTTCCTAGCTAATAGTCTGTTTATGTATATCACTATCCCGACAGTGAACCCAGTAGACGAATCTACATTGTCAGTGTTCCTAGTAAATATTCTGTTATGTATATCACTAACCCGTCAGTGAACCCAGTAGACGAATCTACATTGTCAGTGTTCCTAGCTAATAGTTTGCTATGTATATCACTACCCCGTCAGTGAACCCAGTAGACGAATCTACATTGTCAGTGTTCCTAGTTAATATTCTGTTATGTATATCACTACCCCGTCAGTGAACCCAGTAGACGAATCTACATTGTCAGTGTTCCTAGCTAATAGTCTGTTATGTATATCACTACCCCGTCAGTGAACCCAGTAGACGAATCTACATTGTCAGTGTTCCTAGCTAATAGTCTGTTATGTATATCACTACCCCGTCCGTGAACCCAGTAGACGAATCAATATTGTCAGTGTTCCTAGCTAATATTCTGTTATGTATATCACTACCCCGTCAGTGAACCTAGTAGACGAATCTACATTGTCAGTGTTCCTAGTTAATAGTCTGTTATGTATATCACTACCCCGTCAGTGAACCCAGTAGACGAATCTACATTGTCAGTGTTCCTAGCTAATAGTCTGTTATGTATATCACTATCCCGTCAGTGAGCCCAGTAGACGAATCTACATTGTCAGTGTTCCTAGCTAATAGTCTGTTATGTATATCACTATCCCACCAGTGAACCCAGTAGACGAATCTACATTGTCAGTGTTCCTAGCTAATAGTCTGTTATGTATATCACTAACCCGTCAGTGAACCCAGTAGACGAATCTACATTGTCAGTGTTCCTAGCTAATAGTCTGTTATGTATAACACTACCCCGCAGTGAACCCAGTAGACGAATCTACATTGTCAGTGTTCCTAGCTAATAGTCTGTTATGTATATCACTATCCCACCAGTGAACCCAGTAGACGAATCTACATTGTCAGTGTTCCTAGCTAATAGTCTGTTATGTATATCACTATCCCGCCAGTGAACCCAGTAGACGAATCTACATTGTCAGTGTTCCTAGCTAATAGTCTGTTATGTATATCACTATCCCGCCAGTGAACCCATTAGACGAATCTACATTGTCAGTGTTCCTAGCTAATAGTCTGTTATGTATATCACTACCCCGTCAGTGAGCCCAGTAGACGAATCTAAATTGTCAGTGTTCCTAGCTAATAGTCTGTTATGTATATCACTAACCCGTCAGTGAACCCAGTAGACGAATCTACATTGTCAGTGTTCCTAGCTAATAGTCTGTTATGTTTATCACTATCCCGTCAGTGAGCCCAGTAGACGAATCTACATTGTCAGTGTTCCTAGCTAATAGTCTGTTATGTATATCACTACCCGTCAGTGAACCCAGTAGACGAATCTACATTGGCAGTGTTCCTAGCTAATAGTCTGTTTATGTATATCACTATCACGTCAGTGAACCCAGTAGACGAATCTACATTGTCAGTGTTCCTAGCTAATAGTCTGTTATGTATATCACTATCCCCCCAGTGAACCCAGTAGACGAATCTGCATTGTCAGTGTTCCTAGCTAATAGTCTGTTATGTATATCACTATCCCGCCAGTGAACCCAGTAGACGAATCTACATTGTCAGTGTTCCTAGCTAATAGTCTGTTATGTATATCACTACCCCGTCAGTGAACCCAGTAGACGAATCTGCATTGGCAGTGTTCCTAGCTAATAGTCTGTTTATGTATATCACTATCCCGACAGTGAACCCAGTAGACGAATCTACATTGTCAGTGTTCCTAGTAAATATTCTGTTATGTATATCACTAACCCGTCAGTGAACCCAGTAGACGAATCTACATTGTCAGTGTTCCTAGCTAATAGTTTGCTATGTATATCACTACCCCGTCAGTGAACCCAGTAGACGAATCTACATTGTCAGTGTTCCTAGTTAATATTCTGTTATGTATATCACTACCCCGTCAGTGAACCCAGTAGACGAATCTACATTGTCAGTGTTCCTAGCTAATAGTCTGTTATGTATATCACTACCCCGTCAGTGAACCCAGTAGACGAATCTACATTGTCAGTGTTCCTAGCTAATAGTCTGTTATGTATATCACTACCCCGTCCGTGAACCCAGTAGACGAATCAATATTGTCAGTGTTCCTAGCTAATATTCTGTTATGTATATCACTACCCCGTCAGTGAACCTAGTAGACGAATCTACATTGTCAGTGTTCCTAGTTAATAGTCTGTTATGTATATCACTACCCCGTCAGTGAACCCAGTAGACGAATCTACATTGTCAGTGTTCCTAGCTAATAGTCTGTTATGTATATCACTATCCCGTCAGTGAGCCCAGTAGACGAATCTACATTGTCAGTGTTCCTAGCTAATAGTCTGTTATGTATATCACTACCCCGTCAGTGAACCCAGTAGACGAATCTACATTGTCAGTGTTCCTAGCTAATAGTCTGTTATGTATATCACTATCCCGTCAGTGAACCCAGTAGACGAATCTACATTGTCAGTGTTCCTAGCTAATAGTCTGTTATTTGTATCACTATCCCGTTAGTGAGCCCAGTAGACGAATCTACATTGTCAGTGTTCCTAGCTAATAATCTGTTATGTACATCACTACCCGTCAGTGAACCCAGTAGACGAATCTACATTGGCAGTGTTCCTAGCTAATAGTCTGTTTATGTATATCACTATCACGTCAGTGAACCCAGTAGACGAATCTACATTGTCAGTGTTCCTACCTAATAGTCTGTTATGTATATCACTATCCCCCCAGTGAACCCAGTAGACGAATCTGCATTGTCAGTGTTCCTAGCTAATAGTCTGTTATGTATATCACTATCCCGCCAGTGAACCCAGTAGACGAATCTACATTGTCAGTGTTCCTAGCTAATAGTCTGTTATGTATATCACTACCCCGTCAGTGAACCCAGTAGACGAATCTGCATTGGCAGTGTTCCTAGCTAATAGTCTGTTTATGTATATCACTATCCCGACAGTGAACCCAGTAGACGAATCTACATTGTCAGTGTTCCTAGTAAATATTCTGTTATGTATATCACTAACCCGTCAGTGAACCCAGTAGACGAATCTACATTGTCAGTGTTCCTAGCTAATAGTTTGCTATGTATATCACTACCCCGTCAGTGAACCCAGTAGACGAATCTACATTGTCAGTGTTCCTAGTTAATATTCTGTTATGTATATCACTACCCCGTCAGTGAACCCAGTAGACGAATCTACATTGTCAGTGTTCCTAGCTAATAGTCTGTTATGTATATCACTACCCCGTCAGTGAACCCAGTAGGCGAATCTACATTGTCAGTGTTCCTAGCTAATAGTCTGTTATGTATATCACTACCCCGTCCGTGAACCCAGTAGACGAATCAATATTGTCAGTGTTCCTAGCTAATATTCTGTTATGTATATCACTACCCCGTCAGTGAACCTAGTAGACGAATCTACATTGTCAGTGTTCCTAGTTAATAGTCTGTTATGTATATCACTACCCCGTCAGTGAACCCAGTAGACGAATCTACATTGTCAGTGTTCCTAGCTAATAGTCTGTTATGTATATCACTATCCCGTCAGTGAGCCCAGTAGACGAATCTACATTGTCAGTGTTCCTAGCTAATAGTCTGTTATGTATATCACTACCCCGTCAGTGAACCCAGTAGACGAATCTACATTGTCAGTGTTCCTAGCTAATAGTCTGTTATGTATATCACTATCCCGTCAGTGAACCCAGTAGACGAATCTACATTGTCAGTGTTCCTAGCTAATAGTCTGTTATTTATATCACTATCCCGTTAGTGAGCCCAGTAGACGAATCTACATTGTCAGTGTTCCTAGCTAATAATCTGTTATGTACATCACTACCCCGTCAGTGAACCCAGTAGACGAATGTACATTGTCAGTGTTCCTAGCTAATAGTCTGCTATGTATATCACTATCCCACCAGTGAACCAGGTAGACGAATCTACATTGTCAGTGTTCCTAGCTAATAGTCTGTTATGTATATCACTACCCGTCAGTGAACCCAGTAGACGAATCTACATTGTCAGTGTTCCTAGCTAATAGTATGTTATTTATATCACTATCCCGCCAGTGAGCCCAGTAGACGAATCTACATTGTCAGTGTTCCTAGCTAATAATCTGTTATGTACATCACAACCCCGTCTGTGAACCCAGTAGACGAATCTACATTGTCAGTGTTCCTAGCTAATAGTCTGATATGTATATCACTATCCCACCAGTGAACCAGGTAGACGAATCTACATTGTCAGTGTTCCTAGCTAATAGTCTGTTATGTATATCACTACCCGTCAGTGAACCCAGTAGACGAATCTACATTGTCAGTGTTCCTAGCTAATAGTCTGTTATGTATATCACTACCCCGTCAGTGAACCCAGTAGACGAATCTACATTGTCAGTGTTCCTAGCTAATAGTCTGTTATGTATATCACTACCCCGTCAGTGAACCCAGTAGACGAATCTACATTGTCAGTGTTCCTAGCTAATAGTCTGTTATGTATATCACTATTCCTTCAGTGAACCCAGTAGACGAATCTACATTGTCAGTGTTCCTAGCTAATAGTCCGTTATGTATATCACTACCCCGTCAGTGAACCCAGTAGACGAATCTACAGTGGCAGTGTTCCTAGCTAATAGTCTGTTTATGTATATCACTATCCCGTCAGTGAACCCAGTAGACGAATCTACATTGCCAGTGTTCCTAGCTAATAGTCTGTTATGTATATCACTATCCCCCCAGTGAACCCAGTAGACGAATCTGCATTGTCAGTGTTCCTAGCTAATAGTCTGTTATGTATATCACTATCCCGCCAGTGAACCCAGTAGACGAATCTACATTGTCAGTGTTCCTAGCTAATAGTCTGTTATGTATATCACTATCCCGCCAGTGAACCCAGTAGACGAATCTACATTGTCAGTGTTCCTAGCTAATAGTCTGTTATGCATATCACTATCCCACCAGTGAACCAGGTAGACGAATCTACATTGTCAGTGTTCCTAGCTAATAGTCTGTTATGTATATCACTACCCGTCAGTGAACCCAGTAGACGAATCTACATTGTCAGTGTTCCTAGCTAATAGTCTGTTATGTATATCACTACCCCGTCAGTGAACCCAGTAGACGAATCTACATTGTCAGTGTTCCTAGCTAATAGTCTGTTATGCATATCACTATCCCACCAGTGAACCTAGTAGACGAATCTACATTGTCAGTGTTCCTAGCTAATAGTCTGTTATGTATATCACTACCCGTCAGTGAACCCAGTAGACGAATCTACATTGTCAGTGTTCCTAGCTAATAGTCTGTTATGTATATCACTATCCCGTCAGTGAACCCAGTAGACGAATCTACATTGTCAGTGTTCCTAGCTAATAGTCTGTTATGTATATCACTATCCCGCCAGTTAGCCCAGTAGACGAATCTACATTGTCAGTGTTCCTAGCTAATAGTCTATTTATGTATATCACTACCCCGTCAGTGAACCCAGTAGACGAATCTACATTGTCAGTGTTCCTAGCTAATAGTCTGTTATGTATATCACTATCCCACCAGTGAACCCAGTAGACGAATCTACATTGTCAGTGTTCCTAGCTAATAGTCTGTTATGTATATCACTAACCCGTCAGTGAACCCAGTAGACGAATCTACATTGTCAGTGTTCCTAGCTAATAGTCTGTTATGTATAACACTACCCCGCAGTGAACCCAGTAGACGAATCTACATTGTCAGTGTTCCTAGCTAATAGTCTGTTATGTATATCACTACCCCGTCAGTGAACCTAGTAGACGAATCTACATTGTCAGTGTTCCTAGCTAATAGTCTGTTATGTATATCACTACCCCGTCAGTGAACCCAGTAGACGAATCTACATTGTCAGTGTTCCTAGCTAATAGTCTGTTATGTTTATCACTATCCCGTCAGTGAGCCCAGTAGACGAATCTACATTGTCAGTGTTCCTAGCTAATAGTCTGTTATGTATATCATTACCCCGTCAGTGAACCCAGTAGACGAATCTACATTGGCAGTGTTCCTAGCTAATAGTCTGTTTATGTATATCACTATCCGGTCAGTGAACCCAGTAGACGAATCTACATTGTCAGTGTTCCTAGCTAATAGTCTGTTATGTATATCACTATCCCCCCAGTGAACCCAGTAGACGAATCTGCATTGTCAGTGTTCCTAGCTAATAGTCTGTTATGTATATCACTATCCCGCCAGTGAACCAAGTAGACGAATCTACATTGTCAGTGTTCCTAGCTAATAGTCTGTTATGTATATCACTACCCCGTCAGTGAACCCAGTAGACGAATCTACATTGGCAGTGTTCCTAGCTAATAGTCTGTTTATGTATATCATTATCCCGCCAGTGAACCCAGTAGACGAATCTACATTGTCAGTGTTCCTAGTAAATATTCTGTTATTTATATCACTACCCCGTCAGTGAACCCAGTAGACGAATCTACATTGTCAGTGTTCCTAGCTAATAGTTTGCTATGTATATCACTACCCCGTCAGTGAACCCAGTAGACGAATCTACATTGTCAGTGATCCTAGTTAATATTCTGTTATGTATATCACTACCCCGTCAGTGAACCCAGTAGACGAATCTACATTGTCAGTGTTCCTAGCTAATAGTCTGTTATGTATATCACTACCCCGTCAGTGAACCCAGTAGACGAATCTACATTGTCAGTGTTCCTAGCTAATAGTCTGTTATGTATATCACTATCCCGTTCGTGAACCCAGTAGACGAATCAATATTGTCAGTGTTCCTAGCTAATAGTCTGTTATGTATATCACTATCCCGTCAGTGAGCCCAGTAGACGAATCTACATTGTCAGTGTTCCTAGCTAATAGTCTGTTATGTATATCACTACCCCGTCAGTGAACCCAGTAGACGAATCTACATTGTCAGTGTTCCTAGGTAATAGTCTGTTATGTATATCACTATCCCGTCAGTGAACCCAGTAGACGAATCTACATTGTCAGTGTTCCTAGCTAATAGTCTGTTATTTATATCACTATCCCGCCAGTGAGCCCAGTAGACGAATCTACATTGTCAGTGTTCCTAGCTAATAATCTGTTATGTACATCACTACCCCGTCAGTGAACCCAGTAGACGAATCTACATTGTCAGTGTTCCTAGCTAATAGTCTGCTATGTATATCACTATCCCACCAGTGAACCAGGTAGACGAATCTACATTGTCAGTGTTCCTAGCTAATAGTCTGTTATGTATATCACTACCCGTCAGTGAACCCAGTAGACGAATCTACATTGTCAGTGTTCCTAGCTAATAGTCTGTTATGTATATCACTACCCCGTCAGTGAACCCAGTAGACGAATCTACATTGTCAGTGTTCCTAGCTAATAGTCTGTTATGTATATCACTACCCCGTCAGTGAACCCAGTAGACGAATCTACATTGGCAGTGTTCCTAGCTAATAGTCTGTTTATGTATATCACTATCCCGTCAATGAACCCAGTAGACGAATCTACATTGTCAGTGTTCCTAGCTGATAGTCTGTTATGTATATCACTATCCCCCCAGTGAACCCAGTAGACGAATCTGCATTGTCAGTGTTCCTAGCAAATAGTCTGTTATGTATATCACTACCCCGTCAGTGAACCCAGTAGACGAATCTACATTGTCAGTGTTCCTAGCTAATAGTCTGTTATGTATATCACTACTCCACCAGTGAACCAAGTAGACGAATCTGCATTGTCAGTGTTCCTAGCTAGTAGTCTGTTTTGTATATCACTACTCCGTCAGTGAACCCAGTAGACGAATCTACATTGTCAGTGTTCCTAGTTAATATTCTGTTATGTATATCACTACCCCGTCAGTGAACCCAGTAGACGAATCTACATTGTCAGTGTTCCTAGTAAATATTATGTTATGTATATCACTACCCCGTCAGTGAACCCAGTAGACGAATCTACATTGTCAGTGTTCCTAGCTAATAGTTTGTTATGTATATCACTACTCCGTCAGTGAACCCAGTAGACGAATCTACATTGTCAGTGTTCCTAGTTAATATTCTGTTATGTATATCACTACCCCGTCAGTGAACCCAGTAGACGAATCTACATTGTCAGTGTTCCTAGCTAATAGTCTGTTATGTATATCACTACCCCGTCAGTGAACCCAGTAGACGAATCTACATTGTCAGTGTTCCTAGGTAATAGTCTGTTATGTATATCACTACCCCGTCCGTGAACCCAGTAGACGAATCAATATTGTCAGTGTTCCTAGCTAATAGTCTGTTATGCATATCACTATCCCACCAGTGAACCAGGTAGACGAATCTACATTGTCAGTGTTCCTAGCTAATAGTCTGTTATGTATATCACTACCCGTCAGTGAACCCAGTAGACGAATCTACATTGTCAGTGTTCCTAGCTAATAGTCTGTTATGCATATCACTATCCCACCAGTGAACCTAGTAGACGAATCTACATTGTCAGTGTTCCTAGCTAATAGTCTGTTATGTATATCACTACCCGTCAGTGAACCCAGTAGACGAATCTACATTGTCAGTGTTCCTAGCTAATAGTCTGTTATGTATATCACTATCCCGTCAGTGAACCCAGTAGATGAATCTACATTGTCAGTGTTCCTAGCTAATAGTCTGTTATGTATATCACTATCCCGCCAGTTAGCCCAGTAGACGAATCTACATTGTCAGTGTTCCTAGCTAATAGTCTATTTATGTATATCACTACCCCGTCAGTGAACCCAGTAGACGAATCTACATTGTCAGTGTTCCTAGCTAATAGTCTGTTATGTATATCACTATCCCACCAGTGAACCCAGTAGACGAATCTACATTGTCAGTGTTCCTAGCTAATAGTCCGTTATGTATATCACTAACCCGTTAGTGAACCCAGTAGACGAATCTACATTGTCAGTGTTCCTAGCTAATAGTCTGTTATGTATAACACTACCCCGGCAGTGAACCCAGTAGACGAATCTACATTGTCAGTGTTCCTAGCTAATAGTCTGTTATGTATATCATTATCCCACCAGTGAACCCAGTAGACGAATCTACATTGTCAGTGTTCCTAGCTAATAGTCTGTTATGTATATCACTATCCCGTCAGTGAACCCAGTAGACGAATCTACATTGTCAGTGTTCCTAGCTAATAGTCTGTTATGTATATCACTATCCCGCCAGTGAACCCATTAGACGAATCTACATTGTCAGTGTTCCTAGCTAATAGTCTATTATGTATATCACTACCCCGTCAGTGAACCTAGTAGACGAATCTACATTGTCAGTGTTCCTAGCTAATAGTCTGTTATGTATATCACTACCCCGTCAGTGAACCCAGTAGACGAATCTACATTGTCAGTGTTCCTAGTTAATAGTCTGTTATGTTTATCACTATCCCGTCAGTGAGCCCAGTAGACGAATCTACATTGTCAGTGTTCCTAGCTAATAGTCTGTTATGTATATCACTACCCCGTCAGTGAACCCAGTAGACGAATCTACATTGGCAGTGTTCCTAGCTAATAGTCTGTTTATGTATATCACTATCCGGTCAGTGAACCCAGTAGACGAATCTACATTGTCACTGTTCCTAGCTAATAGTCTGTTATGTATATCACTATCCCCCCAGTGAACCCAGTAGACGAATCTGCATTGTCAGTGTTCCTAGCTAATAGTCTGTTATGTATATCACTATCCCGCCAGTGAACCCAGTAGACGAATCTACATTGTCAGTGTTCCTAGCTAATAGTCTGTTATGTATATCACTACCCCGTCAGTGAACCCAGTAGACGAATCTACATTGGCAGTGTTCCTAGCTAATAGTCTGTTTATGTATATCACTATCCCGCCAGTGAACCCAGTAGACGAATATACATTGTCAGTGTTCCTAGTAAATATTCTGTTATGTATATCACTACCCCGTCAGTGAACCCAGTAGACGAATCTACATTGTCAGTGTTCCTAGCTAATAGTTTGCTATGTATATCACTACCCCGTCAGGGAACCCAGTAGACGAATCTACATTGTCAGTGTTCCTAGTTAATATTCTGTTATGTATATCACTACCCCGTTCGTGAACCCAGTAGACGAATCAATATTGTCAGTGTTCCTAGCTAATAGTCTGTTATGTATATCACTACTCCGTCAGTGAACCTAGTAGACGAATCTACATTGTCAGTGTTCCTAGTTAATAGTCTGTTATGTATATCACTACCCCGTCAGTGAACCCAGTAGACGAATCTACATTGTCAGTGTTCCTAGCTAATAGTCTGTTATGTATATCACTATCCCGTCAGTGAGCCCAGTAGACGAATCTACATTGTCAGTGTTCCTAGCTAATAGTCTGTTATGTATATCACTACCCCGTCAGTGAACCCAGTAGACGAATCTACATTGTCAGTGTTCCTAGCTAATAGTCTGTTATGTATATCACTACCCCGTCAGTGAACCCAGTAGACGAATCTACATTGGCAGTGTTCCTAGCTAATAGTCTGTTTATGTATATCACTATCCCGCCAATGAACCCAGTAGACGAATCTACATTGTCAGTGTTCCTAGCTAATAGTCTGTTATGTATATCACTATCCCCCCAGTGAACCCAGTAGACGAATCTGCATTGTCAGTGTTCCTAGCTAATAGTCTGTTATGTATATCACTACCCCGTCAGTGAACCCAGTAGACGAATCTACATTGTCAGTGTTCCTAGCTAATAGTCTGTTATGTATATCACTACTCCACCAGTGAACCCAGTAGACGAATCTGCATTGTCAGTGTTCCTAGCTAGTAGTCTGTTATGTATATCACTACTCCGTCAGTGAACCCAGTAGACGAATCTACATTGTCAGTGTTCCTAGTTAATGTTCTGTTATGTATATCACTACCCCGTCAGTGAACCCAGTAGACGAATCTACATTGTCAGCGTTCCTAGCTAATAGTTTGCTATGTATATCACTACTCCGTCAGTGAACCCAGTAGACGAATCTACATAATCAGTGTTCCTAGTTAATATTCTGTTATGTATATCACTACCCCGTCAGTGAACCCAGTAGACGAATCTACATTGTCAGTGTTCCTAGCTAATAGTCTGTTATGTATATCACTACCCCGTCAGTGAACCCAGTAGACGAATCTACATTGTCAGTGTTCCTAGCTAATAGTCTGTTATGTATATCACTACCCCGTCCGTGAACCCAGTAGACGAATCAATATTGTCAGTGTTCCTAGCTAATAGTCTGTTATGTATATCACTACCCCGTCAGTGAACCTAGTAGACGAATCTACATTGTCAGTGTTCCTAGTTAATAGTCTGTTATGTATATCACTACCCCGTCAGTGAACCCAGTAGACGAATCTACATTGTCAGTGTTCCTAGCTAATAGTCTGTTATGTATATCACTATCCCGTCAGTGAGCCCAGTAGACGAATCTACATTGTCAGTGTTCCTAGCTAATAGTCTGTTATGTATATCACTACCCCGTCAGTGAACCCAGTAGACGAATCTACATTGTCAGTGTTCCTAGCTAATAGTCTGTTATGTATATCACTCTCCCGCCAGTGAGCCCAGTAGACGAATCTACATTGTCAGTGTTCCTAGTTAATAATCTGTTATGTATATCACTACCCGTCAGTGAACCCAGTAGACGAATCTACATTGTCAGTGTTCCTAGCTAATAGTATGTTATGTATATCACTATCCCAACAGTGAACCCGGTAGACGAATCTACATTGTCAGTGTTCCTAGCTAATAGTCTGTTATGTATATCACTACCCGTCAGTGAACCCAGTGGACGAATCTACATTGTCAGTGTTCCTAGCTAATAGTCTGTTATGTATATCACTACCCCGTCAGTGAACCCAGTAGACGAATCTACATTGTCAGTGTTCCTAGCTAATAGTCTGTTATGTATATCACTACTCCACCAGTGAACCCAGTAGACGAATCTGCATTGTCAGTGTTCCTAGCTAGTAGTCTGTTATGTATATCACTATCCCGCCAGTGAACCCAGTAGACGAATCTACATTGTCAGTGTTCCTAGCTAATAGTCTGTTATGTATATCACTATCCCGCCAGTGAACCCAGTAGACGAATCTACATTGTCAGTGTTCCTAGTAAATATTCTGTTATGTATATCACTACCCCGTCAGTGAATCCAGTAGACGAATCTACATTGTCAGTGTTCCTAGCTAATAGTTTGCTATGTATATCACTACCCCGTCAGTGAACCCAGTAGACGAATCTACATTGTCAGTGTTCCTAGTTAATATTCTGTTATGTATATCACTACCCCGTCAGTGAACCCAGTAGACGAATCTACATTGTCAGTGTTCCTAGATAATAGTCTGTTATGTATATCACTACCCCGTCAGTGAACCCAGTAGACGAATCTACATTGTCAGTGTTCCTAGCTAATAGTCTGTTATGTATATCACTACCCCGTCCGTGAACCCAGTAGACGAATCTACATTGTCAGTGTTCCTAGCTAATAGTCTGTTATGTATATCACTACCCCGTCCGTGAACCTAGTAGACGAATCTACATTGTCAGTGTTCCTAGTTAATAGTCTGTTATGTATATCACTACCCCGTCAGTGCACCCAGTAGACGAATCTACATTGTCAGTGTTCCTAGCTAATAGTCTGTTATGTATATCACTATCCCGTCAGTGAGCCCAGTAGACGAATCTACATTGTCAGTGTTCCTAGCTAATAGTCTGTTATGTATATCACTACCCCGTCAGTGAACCCAGTAGACGAATCTACATTGTCAGTGTTCCTAGCTAATAGTCTGTTATGTATAACACTACCCCGGCAGTGAACCCAGTAGACGAATCTACATTGTCAGTGTTCCTAGCTAATAGTCTGTTATGTATATCACTATCCCACCAGTGAACCCAGTAGACGAATCTACATTGTCAGTGTTCCTAGCTAATAGTCTGTTATGTATATCACTATCCCGTCAGTGAACACAGTAGACGAATCTACATTGTCAGTGTTCCTAGCTAATAGTCTGTTATGTATATCACTATCCCGCCAGTGAACCCATTAGACGAATCTACATTGTCAGTGTTCCTAGCTAATAGTCTATTATGTATATCACTACCCCGTCAGTGAACCTAGTAGACGAATCTACATTGTCAGTGTTCCTAGCTAATAGTCTGTTATGTATATCACTACCCCGTCAGTGAACCCAGTAGACGAATCTACATTGTCAGTGTTCCTAGCTAATAGTCTGTTATGTTTATCACTATCCCGTCAGTGAGCCCAGTAGACGAATCTACATTGTCAGTGTTCCTAGCTAATAGTCTGTTATGTATATCACTACCCCGTCAGTGAACCCAGTAGACGAATCTACATTGGCAGTGTTCCTAGCTAATAGTCTGTTTATGTATATCACTATCCGGTCAGTGAACCCAGTAGACGAATCTACATTGTCAGTGTTCCTAGCTAATAGTCTGTTATGTATATCACTATCCCCCCAGTGAACCCAGTAGACGAATCTGCATTGTCAGTGTTCCTAGCTAATAGTCTGTTATGTATATCACTATCCCGCCAGTGAACCCAGTAGACGAATCTACATTGTCAGTGTTCCTAGCTAATAGTCTGTTATGTATATCACTACCCCGTCAGTGAACCCAGTAGACGAATCTACATTGGCAGTGTTCCTAGCTAATAGTCTGTTTATGTATATCACTATCCCGCCAGTGAACCCAGTAGACGAATCTACATTGTCAGTGTTCCTAGTAAATATTCTGTTATGTATATCACTACCCCGTCAGTGAACCCAGTAGACGAATCTACATTGTCAGTGTTCCTAGCTAATAGTTTGCTATGTATATCACTACCCCGTCAGGGAACCCAGTAGACGAATCTACATTGTCAGTGTTCCTAGTTAATATTCTGTTATGTATATCACTACCCCGTTCGTGAACCCAGTAGACGAATCAATATTGTCAGTGTTCCTAGCTAATAGTCTGTTATGTATATCACTACTCCGTCAGTGAACCTAGTAGACGAATCTACATTGTCAGTGTTCCTAGTTAATAGTCTGTTATGTATATCACTACCCCGTCAGTGAACCCAGTAGACGAATCTACATTGTCAGTGTTCCTAGCTAATAGTCTGTTATGTATATCACTATCCCGTCAGTGAGCCCAGTAGACGAATCTACATTGTCAGTGTTCCTAGCTAATAGTCTGTTATGTATATCACTACCCCGTCAGTGAACCCAGTAGACGAATCTACATTGTCAGTGTTCCTAGCTAATAGTCTGTTATGTATATCACTACCCCGTCAGTGAACCCAGTAGACGAATCTACATTGGCAGTGTTCCTAGCTAATAGTCTGTTTATGTATAACACTATCCCGTCAATGAACCCAGTAGACGAATCTACATTGTCAGTGTTCCTAGCTAATAGTCTGTTATGTATATCACTATCCCCCCAGTGAACCCAGTAGACGAATCTGCATTGTCAGTCTTCCTAGCTAATAGTCTGTTATGTATATCACTACCCCGTCAGTGAACCCAGTAGACGAATCTACATTGTCAGTGTTCCTAGCTAATAGTCTGTTATGTATATCACTACTCCACCAGTGAACCCAGTAGACGAATCTGCATTGTCAGTGTTCCTAGCTAGTAGTCTGTTATGTATATCACTACTCCGTCAGTGAACCCAGTAGACGAATCTACATTGTCAGTGTTCCTAGTTAATATTCTGTTATGTATATCACTACCCCGTCAGTGAACCCAGTAGACGAATCTACATTGTCAGTGTTCCTAGCTAATAGTTTGCTATGTATATCACTACTCCGTCATTGAACCCAGTAGACGAATCTACATTGTCAGTGTTCCTAGTTAATATTCTGTTATGTATATCACTACCCCGTCAGTGAACCCAGTAGACGAATCTACATTGTCAGTGTTCCTAGCTAATAGTCTGTTATGTATATCACTACCCCGTCAGTGAACCTAGTAGACGAATCTACATTGTCAGTGTTCCTAGTTAATAGTCTGTTATGTATATCACTACCCCGTCAGTGAACCCAGTAGACGAATCTACATTGTCAGTGTTCCTAGCTAATAGTCTGTTATGTATATCACTATCCCGTCAGTGAGCCCAGTAGACGAATCTACATTGTCAGTGTTCCTAGCTAATAGTCTGTTATGTATATCACTACCCCGTCAGTGAACCCAGTAGACGAATCTACATTGTCAGTGTTCCTAGCTAATAGTCTGTTATGTATATCACTCTCCCGCCAGTGAGCTCAGTAGACGAATCTACATTGTCAGTGTTCCTAGTTAATAATCTGTTATGTATATCACTACCCGTCAGTGAACCCAGTAGACGAATCTACATTGTCAGTGTTCCTAGCTAATAGTATGTTATGTATATCACTATCCCACCAGTGAACCAGGTAGACGAATCTACATTGTCAGTGTTCCTAGCTAATAGTCTGTTATGTATATCACTACCCGTCAGTGAACCCAGTAGACGAATCTACATTGTCAGTGTTCCTAGCTAATAGTCTGTTATGTATATCACTACCCCGTCAGTGAACCCAGTAGACGAATCTACATTGTCAGTGTTCCTAGCTAATAGTCTGTTATGTATATCACTACTCCACCAGTGAACCCAGTAGACGAATCTGCATTGTCAGTGTTCCTAGCTAGTAGTCTGTTATGTATATCACTATCCCGCCAGTGAACCCAGTAGACGAATCTACATTGTCAGTGTTCCTAGCTAATAGTCTGTTATGTATATCACTATCCCGCCAGTGAACCCAGTAGACGAATCTACATTGTCAGTGTTCCTAGTAAATATTCTGTTATGTATATCACTACCCCGTCAGTGAATCCAGTAGACGAATCTACATTGTCAGTGTTCCTAGCTAATAGTTTGCTATGTATATCACTACCCCGTCAGTGAACCCAGTAGACGAATCTACATTGTCAGTGTTCCTAGTTAATATTCTGTTATGTATATCACTACCCCGTCAGTGAACCCAGTAGACGAATCTACATTGTCAGTGTTCCTAGATAATAGTCTGTTATGTATATCACTACCCCGTCAGTGAACCCAGTTGACGAATCTACATTGTCAGTGTTCCTAGGTAATAGTCTGTTATGTATATCACTACCCCGTCCGTGAACCCAGTAGACGAATCAATATTGTCAGTGTTCCTAGCTAATAATCTGTTATGTATATCACTACCCCGTCAGTGAACCTAGTAGACGAATCTACATTGTCAGTGTTCCTAGTTAATAGTCTGTTATGTATATCACTACCCCGTCAGTGCACCCAGTAGACGAATCTACATTGTCAGTGTTCCTAGCTAATAGTCTGTTATGTATATCACTATCCCGTCAGTGAGCCCAGTAGACGAATCTACATTGTCAGTGTTCCTAGCTAATAGTCTGTTATGTATATCACTACCCCGTCAGTGAACCCAGTAGACGAATCTACATTGTCAGTGTTCCTAGCTAATAGTCTGTTATGTATATCACTATCCCGTCAGTGAACCCAGTAGACGAATCTACATTGTCAGTGTTCCTAGCTAATAATCTGTTATGTATATCACTACCCCGTCAGTGAACCCAGTAGACGAATCTACATTGTCAGTGTTCCTAGCTAATAGTCTGCTATGTATATCACTATCCCACCAGTGAACCAGGTAGACGAATCTACATTGTCAGTGTTCCTAGCTAATAGTCTGTTATGTATATCACTACCCGTCAGTGAACCCAGTAGACGAATCTACATTGTCAGTGTTCCTAGCTAATAGTCTGTTATGTATATCACTACCCGTCAGTGAACCCAGTAGACGAATCTACATTGTCAGTGTTCCTAACTAATAGTCTGTTATGTATATCACTACCCCGTCAGTGAACCCAGTAGACGAATCTACATTGTCAGTGTTCCTAGCTTATAGTCTGTTATGTATATCACTACCCCGTCAGTGAACCCAGTAGACGAATCTACATTGTCAGTGTTCCTAGCTAATAGTCTGTTATGTATATCACTACCCCGTCAGTGAACCCAGTAGACGAATCTACATTGGCAGTGTTCCTAGCTAATAGTCTGTTTATGTATATCACTATCCCGTCAGTGAACCCAGTAGACGAATCTACATTGTCAGTGTTCCTAGCTAATAGTCTGTTATGTATATCACTACCCCGTCAGTGAGCCCAGTAGACGAATCTACATTGTCAGTGTTCCTAGCTAATAGTCTGTTATGTATATCACTACCCCGTCAGTGAACCCAGTAGACGAATCTACATTGGCAGTGTTCCTAGCTAATAGTCTGTTTATGTATATCACTATCCGGTCAGTGAACCCAGTAGACGAATCTACATTGTCAGTGTTCCTAGCTAATAGTCTGTTATGTATATCACTATCCCCCCAGTGAACCCAGTAGACGAATCTGCATTGTCAGTGTTCCTAGCTAATAGTCTGTTATGTATATCACTATCCCGCCAGTGAACCCAGTAGACGAATCTACATTGTCAGTGTTCCTAGCTAATAGTCTGTTATGTATATCACTACCCCGTCAGTGAACCCAGTAGACGAATCTACATTGGCAGTGTTCCTAGCTAATAGTCTGTTTATGTATATCACTATCCCGCCAGTGAACCCAGTAGACGAATCTACATTGTCAGTGTTCCTAGTAAATATTCTGTTATGTATATCACTACCCCGTCAGTGAACCCAGTAGACGAATCTACATTGTCAGTGTTCCTAGCTAATAGTTTGCTATGTATATCACTACCCCGTCAGGGAACCCAGTAGACGAATCTACATTGTCAGTGTTCCTAGTTAATATTCTGTTATGTATATCACTACCCCGTTCGTGAACCCAGTAGACGAATCAATATTGTCAGTGTTCCTAGCTAATAGTCTGTTATGTATATCACTACTCCGTCAGTGAACCTAGTAGACGAATCTACATTGTCAGTGTTCCTAGTTAATAGTCTGTTATGTATATCACTACCCCGTCAGTGAACCCAGTAGACGAATCTACATTGTCAGTGTTCCTAGCTAATAGTCTGTTATGTATATCACTATCCCGTCAGTGAGCCCAGTAGACGAATCTACATTGTCAGTGTTCCTAGCTAATAGTCTGTTATGTATATCACTACCCCGTCAGTGAACCCAGTAGACGAATCTACATTGTCAGTGTTCCTAGCTAATAGTCTGTTATGTATATCACAACCCCGTCAGTGAACCCAGTAGACGAATCTACATTGGCAGTGTTCCTAGCTAATAGTCTGTTTATGTATAACACTATCCCGTCAATGAACCCAGTAGACGAATCTACATTGTCAGTGTTCCTAGCTAATAGTCTGTTATGTATATCACTATCCCCCCAGTGAACCCAGTAGACGAATCTGCATTGTCAGTCTTCCTAGCTAATAGTCTGTTATGTATATCACTACCCCGTCAGTGAACCCAGTAGACGAATCTACATTGTCAGTGTTCCTAGCTAATAGTCTGTTATGTATATCACTACTCCACCAGTGAACCCAGTAGACGAATCTGCATTGTCAGTGTTCCTAGCTAGTAGTCTGTTATGTATATCACTACTCCGTCAGTGAACCCAGTAGACGAATCTACATTGTCAGTGTTCCTAGTTAATATTCTGTTATGTATATCACTACCCCGTCAGTGAACCCAGTAGACGAATCTACATTGTCAGTGTTCCTAGCTAATAGTTTGCTATGTATATCACTACTCCGTCAGTGAACCCAGTAGACGAATCTACATTGTCAGTGTTCCTAGTTAATATTCTGTTATGTATATCACTACCCCGTCAGTGAACCCAGTAGACGAATCTACATTGTCAGTGTTCCTAGCTAATAGTCTGTTATGTATATCACTACCCCGTCAGTGAACCCAGTAGACGAATCTACATTGTCAGTGTTCCTAGCTAATAGTCTGTTATGTATATCACTACCCCGTCCGTGAACCCAGTAGACGAATCAATATTGTCAGTTTTCCTAGCTAATAGTCTGTTATGTATATCACTACCCCGTCAGTGAACCTAGTAGACGAATCTACATTGTCAGTGTTCCTAGTTAATAGTCTGTTATGTATATCACTACCCCGTCAGTGAACCCAGTAGACGAATCTACATTGTCAGTGTTCCTAGCTAATAGTCTGTTATGTATATCACTATCCCGTCAGTGAGCCCAGTAGACGAATCTACATTGTCAGTGTTCCTAGCTAATAGTCTGTTATGTATATCACTACCCCGTCAGTGAACCCAGTAGACGAATCTACATTGTCAGTGTTCCTAGCTAATAGTCTGTTATGTATATCACTCTCCCGCCAGTGAGCCCAGTAGACGAATCTACATTGTCAGTGTTCCTAGTTAATAATCTGTTATGTATATCACTACCCGTCAGTGAACCCAGTAGACGAATCTACATTGTCAGTGTTCCTAGCTAATAGTATGTTATGTATATCACTATCCCACCAGTGAACCAGGTAGACGAATCTACATTGTCAGTGTTCCTAGCTAATAGTCTGTTATGTATATCACTACCCGTCAGTGAACCCAGTAGACGAATCTACATTGTCAGTGTTCCTAGCTAATAGTCTGTTATGTATATCACTACCCCGTCAGTGAACCCAGTAGACGAATCTACATTGTCAGTGTTCCTAGCTAATAGTCTGTTATGTATATCACTACTCCACCAGTGAACCCAGTAGACGAATCTGCATTGTCAGTGTTCCTAGCTAGTAGTCTGTTATGTATATCACTATCCCGCCAGTGAACCCAGTAGACGAATCTACATTGTCAGTGTTCCTAGCTAATAGTCTGTTATGTATATCACTATCCCGCCAGTGAACCCAGTAGACGAATCTACATTGTCAGTGTTCCTAGTAAATATTCTGTTATGTATATCACTACCCCGTCCGTGAACCCAGTAGACGAATCAATATTGTCAGTGTTCCTAGCTAATAGTCTGTTATGTATATCACTACCCCGTCAGTGAACCTATTAGACGAATCTACATTGTCAGTGTTCCTAGTTAATAGTCTGTTATGTATATCACTACCCCGTCAGTGAACCCAGTAGACGAATCTACATTGTCAGTGTTCCTAGCTAATAGTCTGTTATGTATATCACTATCCCGTCAGTGAGCCCAGTAGACGAATCTACATTGTCAGTGTTCCTAGCTAATAGTCTGTTATGTATATCACTACCCCGTCAGTGAACCCAGTAGACGAATCTACATTGTCAGTGTTCCTAGCTAATAGTCTGTTATGTATATCACTCTCCCGCCAGTGAGCCCAGTAGACGAATCTACATTGTCAGTGTTCCTAGTTAATAATCTGTTATGTATATCACTACCCGTCAGTGAACCCAGTAGACGAATCTACATTGTCAGTGTTCCTAGCTAATAGTATGTTATGTATATCACTATCCCACCAGTGAACCAGGTAGACGAATCTACATTGTCAGTGTTCCTAGCTAATAGTCTGTTATGTATATCACTACCCGTCAGTGAACCCAGTGGACGAATCTACATTGTCAGTGTTCCTAGCTAATAGTCTGTTATGTATATCACTACCCCGTCAGTGAACCCAGTAGACGAATCTACATTGTCAGTGTTCCTAGCTAATAGTCTGTTATGTATATCACTACTCCACCAGTGAACCCAGTAGACGAATCTGCATTGTCAGTGTTCCTAGCTAGTAGTCTGTTATGTATATCACTATCCCGCCAGTGAACCCAGTAGACGAATCTACATTGTCAGTGTTCCTAGCTAATAGTCTGTTATGTATATCACTATCCCGCCAGTGAACCCAGTAGACGAATCTACATTGTCAGTGTTCCTAGTAAATATTCTGTTATGTATATCACTACCCCGTCAGTGAATCCAGTAGACGAATCTACATTGTCAGTGTTCCTAGCTAATAGTTTGCTATGTATATCACTACCCCGTCAGTGAACCCAGTAGACGAATCTACATTGTCAGTGTTCCTAGTTAATATTCTGTTATGTATATCACTACCCCGTCAGTGAACCCAGTAGACGAATCTACATTGTCAGTGTTCCTAGATAATAGTCTGTTATGTATATCACTACCCCGTCAGTGAACCCAGTAGACGAATCTACATTGTCAGTGTTCCTAGCTAATAGTCTGTTATGTATATCACTACCCCGTCCGTGAACCCAGTAGACGAATCTACATTGTCAGTGTTCCTAGCTAATAGTCTGTTATGTATATCACTACCCCGTCCGTGAACCTAGTAGACGAATCTACATTGTCAGTGTTCCTAGTTAATAGTCTGTTATGTATATCACTACCCCGTCAGTGCACCCAGTAGACGAATCTACATTGTCAGTGTTCCTAGCTAATAGTCTGTTATGTATATCACTATCCCGTCAGTGAGCCCAGTAGACGAATCTACATTGTCAGTGTTCCTAGCTAATAGTCTGTTATGTATATCACTACCCCGTCAGTGAACCCAGTAGACGAATCTACATTGTCAGTGTTCCTAGCTAATAGTCTGTTATGTATAACACTACCCCGGCAGTGAACCCAGTAGACGAATCTACATTGTCAGTGTTCCTAGCTAATAGTCTGTTATGTATATCACTATCCCACCAGTGAACCCAGTAGACGAATCTACATTGTCAGTGTTCCTAGCTAATAGTCTGTTATGTATATCACTATCCCGTCAGTGAACACAGTAGACGAATCTACATTGTCAGTGTTCCTAGCTAATAGTCTGTTATGTATATCACTATCCCGCCAGTGAACCCATTAGACGAATCTACATTGTCAGTGTTCCTAGCTAATAGTCTATTATGTATATCACTACCCCGTCAGTGAACCTAGTAGACGAATCTACATTGTCAGTGTTCCTAGCTAATAGTCTGTTATGTATATCACTACCCCGTCAGTGAACCCAGTAGACGAATCTACATTGTCAGTGTTCCTAGCTAATAGTCTGTTATGTTTATCACTATCCCGTCAGTGAGCCCAGTAGACGAATCTACATTGTCAGTGTTCCTAGCTAATAGTCAGTTATGTATATCACTACCCCGTCAGTGAACCCAGTAGACGAATCTACATTGGCAGTGTTCCTAGCTAATAGTCTGTTTATGTATATCACTATCCGGTCAGTGAACCCAGTAGACGAATCTACATTGTCAGTGTTCCTAGCTAATAGTCTGTTATGTATATCACTATCCCCCCAGTGAACACAGTAGACGAATCTGCATTGTCAGTGTTCCTAGCTAATAGTCTGTTATGTATATCACTATCCCGCCAGTGAACCCAGTAGACGAATCTACATTGTCAGTGTTCCTAGCTAATAGTCTGTTATGTATATCACTACCCCGTCAGTGAACCCAGTAGACGAATCTACATTGGCAGTGTTCCTAGCTAATAGTCTGTTTATGTATATCACTATCCCGCCAGTGAACCCAGTAGACGAATCTACATTGTCAGTGTTCCTAGTAAATATTCTGTTATGTATATCACTACCCCGTCAGTGAACCCAGTAGACGAATCTACATTGTCAGTGTTCCTAGCTAATAGTTTGCTATGTATATCACTACCCCGTCAGGGAACCCAGTAGACGAATCTACATTGTCAGTGTTCCTAGTTAATATTCTGTTATGTATATCACTACCCCGTTCGTGAACCCAGTAGACGAATCAATATTGTCAGTGTTCCTAGCTAATAGTCTGTTATGTATATCACTACTCCGTCAGTGAACCTAGTAGACGAATCTACATTGTCAGTGTTCCTAGTTAATAGTCTGTTATGTATATCACTACCCCGTCAGTGAACCCAGTAGACGAATCTACATTGTCAGTGTTCCTAGCTAATAGTCTGTTATGTATATCACTATCCCGTCAGTGAGCCCAGTAGACGAATCTACATTGTCAGTGTTCCTAGCTAATAGTCTGTTATGTATATCACTACCCCGTCAGTGAACCCAGTAGACGAATCTACATTGTCAGTGTTCCTAGCTAATAGTCTGTTATGTATATCACTACCCCGTCAGTGAACCCAGTAGACGAATCTACATTGGCAGTGTTCCTAGCTAATAGTCTGTTTATGTATAACACTATCCCGTCAATGAACCCAGTAGACGAATCTACATTGTCAGTGTTCCTAGCTAATAGTCTGTTATGTATATCACTATCCCCCCAGTGAACCCAGTAGACGAATCTGCATTGTCAGTCTTCCTAGCTAATAGTCTGTTATGTATATCACTACTCCACCAGTGAACCCAGTAGACGAATCTACATTGTCAGTGTTCCTAGCTAGTAGTCTGTTATGTATATCACTACTCCGTCAGTGAACCCAGTAGACGAATCTACATTGTCAGTGTTCCTAGTTAATATTCTGTTATGTATATCACTACCCCGTCAGTGAACCCAGTAGACGAATCTACATTGTCAGTGTTCCTAGCTAATAGTTTGCTATGTATATCACTACTCCGTCATTGAACCCAGTAGACGAATCTACATTGTCAGTGTTCCTAGTTAATATTCTGTTATGTATATCACTACCCCGTCAGTGAACCCAGTAGACGAATCTACATTGTCAGTGTTCCTAGCTAATAGTCTGTTATGTATATCACTACCCCGTCAGTGAACCCAGTAGACGAATCTACATTGTCAGTGTTCCTAGCTAATAGTCTGTTATGTATATCACTACCCCGTCCGTGAACCCAGTAGACGAATCAATATTGTCAGTGTTCCTAGCTAATAGTCTGTTATGTATATCACTACCCCGTCAGTGAACCTAGTAGACGAATCTACATTGTCAGTGTTCCTAGTTAATAGTCTGTTATGTATATCACTACCCCGTCAGTGAACCCAGTAGACGAATCTACATTGTCAGTGTTCCTAGCTAATAGTCTGTTATGTATATCACTATCCCGTCAGTGAGCCCAGTAGACGAATCTACATTGTCAGTGTTCCTAGCTAATAGTCTGTTATGTATATCACTACCCCGTCAGTGAACCCAGTAGACGAATCTACATTGTCAGTGTTCCTAGCTAATAGTCTGTTATGTATATCACTCTCCCGCCAGTGAGCCCAGTAGACGAATCTACATTGTCAGTGTTCCTAGTTAATAATCTGTTATGTATATCACTACCCGTCAGTGAACCCAGTAGACGAATCTACATTGTCAGTGTTCCTAGCTAATAGTATGTTATGTATATCACTATCCCACCAGTGAACCAGGTAGACGAATCTACATTGTCAGTGTTCCTAGCTAATAGTCTGTTATGTATATCACTACCCGTCAGTGAACCCAGTAGACGAATCTACATTGTCAGTGTTCCTAGCTAATAGTCTGTTATGTATATCACTACCCCGTCAGTGAACCCAGTAGACGAATCTACATTGTCAGTGTTCCTAGCTAATAGTCTGTTATGTATATCACTACTCCACCAGTGAACCCAGTAGACGAATCTGCATTGTCAGTGTTCCTAGCTAGTAGTCTGTTATGTATATCACTATCCCGCCAGTGAACCCAGTAGACGAATCTACATTGTCAGTGTTCCTAGCTAATAGTCTGTTATGTATATCACTATCCCGCCAGTGAACCCAGTAGACGAATCTACATTGTCAGTGTTCCTAGTAAATATTCTGTTATGTATATCACTACCCCGTCAGTGAATCCAGTAGACGAATCTACATTGTCAGTGTTCCTAGCTAATAGTTTGCTATGTATATCACTACCCCGTCAGTGAACCCAGTAGACGAATCTACATTGTCAGTGTTCCTAGTTAATATTCTGTTATGTATATCACTACCCCGTCAGTGAACCCAGTAGACGAATCTACATTGTCAGTGTTCCTAGATAATAGTCTGTTATGTATATCACTACCCCGTCAGTGAACCCAGTTGACGAATCTACATTGTCAGTGTTCCTAGCTAATAGTCTGTTATGTATATCACTACCCCGTCCGTGAACCCAGTAGACGAATCAATATTGTCAGTGTTCCTAGCTAATAATCTGTTATGTATATCACTACCCCGTCAGTGAACCTAGTAGACGAATCTACATTGTCAGTGTTCCTAGTTAATAGTCTGTTATGTATATCACTACCCCGTCAGTGCACCCAGTAGACGAATCTACATTGTCAGTGTTCCTAGCTAATAGTCTGTTATGTATATCACTATCCCGTCAGTGAGCCCAGTAGACGAATCTACATTGTCAGTGTTCCTAGCTAATAGTCTGTTATGTATATCACTACCCCGTCAGTGAACCCAGTAGACGAATCTACATTGTCAGTGTTCCTAGCTAATAGTCTGTTATGTATATCACTATCCCGTCAGTGAACCCAGTAGACGAATCTACATTGTCAGTGTTCCTAGCTAATAATCTGTTATGTATATCACTACCCCGTCAGTGAACCCAGTAGACGAATCTACATTGTCAGTGTTCCTAGCTAATAGTCTGCTATGTATATCACTATCCCACCAGTGAACCAGGTAGACGAATCTACATTGTCAGTGTTCCTAGCTAATAGTCTGTTATGTATATCACTACCCGTCAGTGAACCCAGTAGACGAATCTACATTGTCAGTGTTCCTAGCTAATAGTCTGTTATGTATATCACTACCCGTCAGTGAACCCAGTAGACGAATCTACATTGTCAGTGTTCCTAACTAATAGTCTGTTATGTATATCACTACCCCGTCAGTGAACCCAGTAGACGAATCTACATTGTCAGTGTTCCTAGCTTATAGTCTGTTATGTATATCACTACCCCGTCAGTGAACCCAGTAGACGAATCTACATTGTCAGTGTTCCTAGCTAATAGTCTGTTATGTATATCACTACCCCGTCAGTGAACCCAGTAGACGAATCTACATTGGCAGTGTTCCTAGCTAATAGTCTGTTTATGTATATCACTATCCCGTCAGTGAACCCAGTAGACGAATCTACATTGTCAGTGTTCCTAGCTAATAGTCTGTTATGTATATCACTACCCCGTCAGTGAGCCCAGTAGACGAATCTACATTGTCAGTGTTCCTAGCTAATAGTCTGTTATGTATATCACTACCCCGTCAGTGAACCCAGTAGACGAATCTACATTGGCAGTGTTCCTAGCTAATAGTCTGTTTATGTATATCACTATCCGGTCAGTGAACCCAGTAGACGAATCTACATTGTCAGTGTTCCTAGCTAATAGTCTATTATGTATATCACTATCCCCCCAGTGAACCCAGTAGACGAATCTGCATTGTCAGTGTTCCTAGCTAATAGTCTGTTATGTATATCACTATCCCGCCAGTGAACCCAGTAGACGAATCTACATTGTCAGTGTTCCTAGCTAATAGTCTGTTATGTATATCACTACCCCGTCAGTGAACCCAGTAGACGAATCTACATTGGCAGTGTTCCTAGCTAATAGTCTGTTTATGTATATCACTATCCCGCCAGTGAACCCAGTAGACGAATCTACATTGTCAGTGTTCCTAGTAAATATTCTGTTATGTATATCACTACCCCGTCAGTGAACCCAGTAGACGAATCTACATTGTCAGTGTTCCTAGATAATAGTTTGCTATGTATATCACTACCCCGTCAGGGAACCCAGTAGACGAATCTACATTGTCAGTGTTCCTAGTTAATATTCTGTTATGTATATCACTACCCCGTTCGTGAACCCAGTAGACGAATCAATATTGTCAGTGTTCCTAGCTAATAGTCTGTTATGTATATCACTACTCCGTCAGTGAACCTAGTAGACGAATCTACATTGTCAGTGTTCCTAGTTAATAGTCTGTTATGTATATCACTACCCCGTCAGTGAACCCAGTAGACGAATCTACATTGTCAGTGTTCCTAGCTAATAGTCTGTTATGTATATCACTATCCCGTCAGTGAGCCCAGTAGACGAATCTACATTGTCAGTGTTCCTAGCTAATAGTCTGTTATGTATATCACTACCCCGTCAGTGAACCCAGTAGACGAATCTACATTGTCAGTGTTCCTAGCTAATAGTCTGTTATGTATATCACTACCCCGTCAGTGAACCCAGTAGACGAATCTACATTGGCAGTGTTCCTAGCTAATAGTCTGTTTATGTATAACACTATCCCGTCAATGAACCCAGTAGACGAATCTACATTGTCAGTGTTCCTAGCTAATAGTCTGTTATGTATATCACTATCCCCCCAGTGAACCCAGTAGACGAATCTGCATTGTCAGTCTTCCTAGCTAATAGTCTGTTATGTATATCACTACCCCGTCAGTGAACCCAGTAGACGAATCTACATTGTCAGTGTTCCTAGCTAATAGTCTGTTATGTATATCACTACTCCACCAGTGAACCCAGTAGACGAATCTGCATTGTCAGTGTTCCTAGCTAGTAGTCTGTTATGTATATCACTACTCCGTCAGTGAACCCAGTAGACGAATCTACATTGTCAGTGTTCCTAGTTAATATTCTGTTATGTATATCACTACCCCGTCAGTGAACCCAGTAGACGAATCTACATTGTCAGTGTTCCTAGCTAATAGTTTGCTATGTATATCACTACTCCGTCAGTGAACCCAGTAGACGAATCTACATTGTCAGTGTTCCTAGTTAATATTCTGTTATGTATATCACTACCCCGTCAGTGAACCCAGTAGACGAATCTACATTGTCAGTGTTCCTAGCTAATAGTCTGTTATGTATATCACTACCCCGTCAGTGAACCCAGTAGACGAATCTACATTGTCAGTGTTCCTAGCTAATAGTCTGTTATGTATATCACTACCCCGTCCGTGAACCCAGTAGACGAATCAATATTGTCAGTGTTCCTAGCTAATAGTCTGTTATGTATATCACTACCCCGTCAGTGAACCTAGTAGACGAATCTACATTGTCAGTGTTCCTAGTTAATAGTCTGTTATGTATATCACTACCCCGTCAGTGAACCCAGTAGACGAATCTACATTGTCAGTGTTCCTAGCTAATAGTCTGTTATGTATATCACTATCCCGTCAGTGAGCCCAGTAGACGAATCTACATTGTCAGTGTTCCTAGCTAATAGTCTGTTATGTATATCACTCTCCCGCCAGTGAGCCCAGTAGACGAATCTACATTGTCAGTGTTCCTAGTTAATAATCTGTTATGTATATCACTACCCGTCAGTGAACCCAGTAGACGAATCTACATTGTCAGTGTTCCTAGCTAATAGTATGTTATGTATATCACTATCCCACCAGTGAACCAGGTAGACGAATCTACATTGTCAGTGTTCCTAGCTAATAGTCTGTTATGTATATCACTACCCGTCAGTGAACCCAGTAGACGAATCTACATTGTCAGTGTTCCTAGCTAATAGTCTGTTATGTATATCACTACCCCGTCAGTGAACCCAGTAGACGAATCTACATTGTCAGTGTTCCTAGCTAATAGTCTGTTATGTATATCACTACTCCACCAGTGAACCCAGTAGACGAATCTGCATTGTCAGTGTTCCTAGCTAGTAGTCTGTTATGTATATCACTATCCCGTCAGTGAACCCAGTAGACGAATCTACATTGTCAGTGTTCCTAGCTAATAGTCTGTTATGTATATCACTATCCCGCCAGTGAACCCAGTAGACGAATCTACATTGTCAGTGTTCCTAGTAAATATTCTGTTATGTATATCACTACCCCGTCAGTGAATCCAGTAGACGAATCTACATTGTCAGTGTTCCTAGCTAATAGTTTGCTATGTATATCACTACCCCGTCAGTGAACCCAGTAGACGAATCTACATTGTCAGTGTTCCTAGTTAATATTCTGTTATGTATATCACTACCCCGTCAGTGAACCCAGTAGACGAATCTACATTGTCAGTGTTCCTAGATAATAGTCTGTTATGTATATCACTACCCCGTCAGTGAACCCAGTTGACGAATCTACATTGTCAGTGTTCCTAGCTAATAGTCTGTTATGTATATCACTACCCCGTCCGTGAACCCAGTAGACGAATCAATATTGTCAGTGTTCCTAGCTAATAATCTGTTATGTATATCACTACCCCGTCAGTGAACCTAGTAGACGAATCTACATTGTCAGTGTTCCTAGTTAATAGTCTGTTATGTATATCACTACCCCGTCAGTGCACCCAGTAGACGAATCTACATTGTCAGTGTTCCTAGCTAATAGTCTGTTATGTATATCACTATCCCGTCAGTGAGCCCAGTAGACGAATCTACATTGTCAGTGTTCCTAGCTAATAGTCTGTTATGTATATCACTACCCCGTCCGTGAACCCAGTAGACGAATCAATATTGTCAGTGTTCCTAGTTAATATTCTGTTATGTATATCACTAACCCGTCAGTGAACCCAGTAGACGAATCTACATTGTCAGTGTTCCTAGCTAATAGTCTGTTATGTATATCACTATCCCCCCAGTGAACCCAGTAGACGAATCTGCATTGTCAGTCTTCCTAGCTAATAGTCTGTTATGTATATCACTACCCCGTCAGTGAACCCAGTAGACGAATCTACATTGTCAGTGTTCCTAGCTAATAGTCTGTTATGTATATCACTACTCCACCAGTGAACCCAGTAGACGAATCTGCATTGTCAGTGTTCCTAGCTAGTAGTCTGTTATGTATATCACTACTCCGTCAGTGAACCCAGTAGACGAATCTACATTGTCAGTGTTCCTAGCTAATAGTTTGCTATGTATATCACTACTCCGTTAGTGAACCCAGTAGACGAATCTACATTGTCAGTGTTCCTAGTTAATATTCTGTTATGTATATCACTACCCCGTCAGTGAACCCAGTAGACGAATCTACATTGTCAGTGTTCCTAGCTAATAGTCTGTTATGTATATCACTACCCCTTCAGTGAACCCAGTAGACGAATCTACATTGTCAGTGTTCCTAGCTAATAGTCTGTTATGTATATCACTACCCCGTCCGTGAACCCAGTAGACGAATCAATATTGTCAGTGTTCCTAGCTAATAGTCTGTTATGTATATCACTACCCCGTCAGTGAACCTAGTAGACGAATCTACATTGTCAGTGTTCCTAGTTAATAGTCTGTTATGTATATCACTACCCCGTCAGTGAACCCAGTAGACGAATCTACATTGTCAGTGTTCCTAGCTAATAGTCTGTTATGTATATCACTATCCCGTCAGTGAGCCCAGTAGACGAATCTACATTGTCAGTGTTCCTAGCTAATAGTCTGTTATGTATATCACTACCCCGTCAGTGAACCCAGTAGACGAATCTACATTGTCAGTGTTCCTAGCTAATAGTCTGTTATGTATATCACTCTCCCGCCAGTGAGCCCAGTAGACGAATCTACATTGTCAGTGTTCCTAGTTAATAATCTGTTATGTATATCACTACCCGTCAGTGAACCCAGTAGACGAATCTACATTGTCAGTGTTCCTAGCTAATAGTATGTTATGTATATCACTATCCCACCAGTGAACCAGGTAGACGAATCTACATTGTCAGTGTTCCTAGCTAATAGTCTGTTATGTATATCACTACCCGTCAGTGAACCCAGTAGACGAATCTACATTGTCAGTGTTCCTAGCTAATAGTCTGTTATGTATATCACTACCCCGTCAGTGAACCCAGTAGACGAATCTACATTGTCAGTGTTCTTAGCTAATAGTCTGTTATGTATATCACTACTCCACCAGTGAACCCAGTAGACGAATCTGCATTGTCAGTGTTCCTAGCTAGTAGTCTGTTATGTATATCACTATCCCGTCAGTGAACCCAGTAGACGAATCTACATTGTCAGTGTTCCTAGCTAATAGTCTGTTATGTATATCACTATCCCGCCAGTGAACCCAGTAGACGAATCTACATTGTCAGTGTTCCTAGTAAATATTCTGTTATGTATATCACTACCCCGTCAGTGAATCCAGTAGACGAATCTACATTGTCAGTGTTCCTAGCTAATAGTTTGCTATGTATATCACTACCCCGTCAGTGAACCCAGTAGACGAATCTACATTGTCAGTGTTCCTAGTTAATATTCTGTTATGTATATCACTACCCCGTCAGTGAACCCAGTAGACGAATCTACATTGTCAGTGTTCCTAGATAATAGTCTGTTATGTATATCACTACCCCGTCAGTGAACCCAGTTGACGAATCTACATTGTCAGTGTTCCTAGCTAATAGTCTGTTATGTATATCACTACCCCGTCCGTGAACCCAGTAGACGAATCAATATTGTCAGTGTTCCTAGCTAATAATCTGTTATGTATATCACTACCCCGTCAGTGAACCTAGTAGACGAATCTACATTGTCAGTGTTCCTAGTTAATAGTCTGTTATGTATATCACTACCCCGTCAGTGCACCCAGTAGACGAATCTACATTGTCAGTGTTCCTAGCTAATAGTCTGTTATGTATATCACTATCCCGTCAGTGAGCCCAGTAGACGAATCTACATTGTCAGTGTTCCTAGCTAATAGTCTGTTATGTATATCACTACCCCGTCAGTGAACCCAGTAGACGAATCTACATTGTCAGTGTTCCTAGCTAATAGTCTGTTATGTATATCACTATCCCGTCAGTGAACCCAGTAGACGAATCTACATTGTCAGTGTTCCTAGCTAATAATCTGTTATGTATATCACTACCCCGTCAGTGAACCCAGTAGACGAATCTACATTGTCAGTGTTCCTAGCTAATAGTCTGCTATGTATATCACTATCCCACCAGTGAACCAGGTAGACGAATCTACATTGTCAGTGTTCCTAGCTAATAGTCTGTTATGTATATCACTACCCGTCAGTGAACCCAGTAGACGAATCTACATTGTCAGTGTTCCTAGCTAATAGTCTGTTATGTATATCACTACCCGTCAGTGAACCCAGTAGACGAATCTACATTGTCAGTGTTCCTAACTAATAGTCTGTTATGTATATCACTACCCCGTCAGTGAACCCAGTAGACGAATCTACATTGTCAGTGTTCCTAGCTTATAGTCTGTTATGTATATCACTACCCCGTCAGTGAACCCAGTAGACGAATCTACATTGTCAGTGTTCCTAGCTAATAGTCTGTTATGTATATCACTACCCCGTCAGTGAACCCAGTAGACGAATCTACATTGGCAGTGTTCCTAGCTAATAGTCTGTTTATGTATATCACTATCCCGTCAGTGAACCCAGTAGACGAATCTACATTGTCAGTGTTCCTAGCTAATAGTCTGTTATGTATATCACTACCCCGTCAGTGAACCCAGTAGACGAATCTACATTGTCAGTGTTCCTAGCTAATAGTCTGTTATGTATATCACTATCCCGTCAGTGAACCCAGTAGACGAATCTACATTGTCAGTGTTCCTAGCTAATAATCTGTTATGTACATCACTACCCCGTCAGTGAACCCAGTAGACGAATCTACATTGTCAGTGTTCCTAGCTAATAGTCTGCTATGTATATCACTATCCCACCAGTGAACCAGGTAGACGAATCTACATTGTCAGTGTTCCTAGCTAATAGTCTGTTATGTATATCACTACCCCGTCAGTGAACCCAGTAGACGAATCTACATTGTCAGTGTTCCTAGCTAATAGTCCGTTATGCATATCACTACCCCGTCAGTGAACCCAGTAGACGAATCTACATTGGCAGTGTTCCTAGCTAATAGTCTGTTTATGTATATCACTATCCCGTCAGTGAGCCCAGTAGACGAATCTACATTGTCAGTGTTCCTAGCTAATAGTCTGTTATGTATATCACTACCCCGTCAGTGAACCCAGTAGACGAATCTACATTGTCAGTGTTCCTAGCTAATAGTCTGTTATGTATATCACTACCCCGTCAGTGAACCCAGTAGACGAATCTACATTGTCAGTGTTCCTAGCTAATAGTCTGTTATGTATATCACTACTCCACCAGTGAACCCAGTAGACGAATCTGCATTGTCAGTGTTCCTAGCTAGTAGTCTGTTATGTATATCACTATCCCGCCAGTGAACCCAGTAGACGAATCTACATTGTCAGTGTTCCTAGCTAATAGTCTGTTATGTATATCACTATCCCGCCAGTGAACCCAGTAGACGAATCTACATTGTCAGTGTTCCTAGTAAATATTCTGTTATGTATATCACTACCCCGTCAGTGAATCCAGTAGACGAATCTACATTGTCAGTGTTCCTAGCTAATAGTTTGCTATGTATATCACTACCCCGTCAGTGAACCCAGTAGACGAATCTACATTGTCAGTGTTCCTAGTTAATATTCTGTTATGTATATCACTACCCCGTCAGTGAACCCAGTAGACGAATCTACATTGTCAGTGTTCCTAGATAATAGTCTGTTATGTATATCACTATCCCGTCAGTGAACCCAGTAGACGAATCTACATTGTCAGTGTTCCTAGCTAATAGTCTGTTATGTATATCACTACCCCGTCAGTGAACCCAGTAGACGAATCAATATTGTCAGTGTTCCTAGCTAATAATCTGTTATGTATATCACTACCCCGTCAGTGAACCCAGTAGACGAATCTACATTGTCAGTGTTCCTAGCTAATAGTCTGTTATGTATATCACTGTCCCGTCAGTGAGCCCAGTAGACGAATCTACATTGTCAGTGTTCCTAGCTAATAATCTGTTATGTATATCACTACCCCGTCAGTGAACCCAGTAGACGCATCTACATTGTCAGTGTTCCTAGCTAATAGTCTGTTATGTATATCACTATCCCGTCAGTGAACCCAGTAGACGAATCTACATTGTCAGTGTTCCTAGCTAATAATATGTTATGTATATCACTACCCCGTCAGTGAACCCAGTAGACGAATCTACATTGTCAGTGTTCCTAGCTAATAGTCTGCTATGTATATCACTATCCCACCAGTGAACCAGGTAGACGAATCTACATTGTCAGTGTTCCTAGCTAATAGTCTGTTATGTATATCACTACCCGTCAGTGAACCCAGTAGACGAATCTACATTGTCAGTGTTCCTAGCTAATAGTCTGTTATGTATATCACTACCCGTCAGTGAACCCAGTAGACGAATCTACATTGTCAGTGTTCCTAACTAATAGTCTGTTATGTATATCACTACCCCGTCAGTGAACCCAGTAGACGAATCTACATTGTCAGTGTTCCTAGCTAATAGTCTGTTATGTATATCACTACCCCGTCAGTGAACCCAGTAGACGAATCTACATTGTCAGTGTTCCTAGCTAATAGTCTGTTATGTATATCACTACCCCGTCAGTGAACCCAGTAGACGAATCTACATTGGCAGTGTTCCTAGCTAATAGTCTGTTTATGTATATCACTATCCCGTCAGTGAACCCAGTAGACGAATCTACATTGTCAGTGTTCCTAGCTAATAGTCTGTTATGTATATCACTACCCCGTCAGTGAACCCAGTAGACGAATCTACATTGTCAGTGTTCCTAGCTAATAGTCTGTTATGTATATCACTATCCCGTCAGTGAACCCAGTAGACGAATCTACATTGTCAGTGTTCCTAGCTAATAATCTGTTATGTACATCACTACCCCGTCAGTGAACCCAGTAGACGAATCTACATTGTCAGTGTTCCTAGCTAATAGTCTGCTATGTATATCACTATCCCACCAGTGAACCAGGTAGACGAATCTACATTGTCAGTGTTCCTAGCTAATAGTCTGTTATGTATATCACTACCCCGTCAGTGAACCCAGTAGACGAATCTACATTGTCAGTGTTCCTAGCTAATAGTCCGTTATGTATATCACTACCCCGTCAGTGAACCCAGTAGACGAATCTACATTGGCAGTGTTCCTAGCTAATAGTCTGTTTATGTATATCACTATCCCGTCAGTGAGCCCAGTAGACGAATCTACATTGTCAGTGTTCCTAGCTAATAGTCTGTTATGTATATCACTACCCCGTCAGTGAACCCAGTAGACGAATCTACATTGTCAGTGTTCCTAGCTAATAGTCTGTTATGTATATCACTATCCCGTCAGTGAACCCAATAGACGAATCTACATTGTCAGTGTTCCTAGCTAATAATCTGTTATGTACATCACTACCCCGTCAGTGAACCCAGTAGACGAATCTACATTGTCAGTGCTCCTAGCTAATAGTCTGCTATGTATATCACTATCCCACCAGTGAACCAGGTAGACGAATCTACATTGTCAGTGTTCCTAGCAAATAGTCTGTTATGTATATCACTACCCGTCAGTGAACCCAGTAGACGAATCTACATTGTCAGTGTTCCTAGCTAATAGTCTGTTATGTATATCACTACCCCGTCAGTGAACCCAGTAGACGAATCTACATTGTCAGTGTTCCTAGCTAATAGTCTGTTATGTATATCACTACCCTGTCAGTGAACCCAGTAGACGAATCTACATTGTCAGTGTTCCTAGCTAATAGTCTGTTATGTATATCACTACCCCGTCAGTGAACCCAGTAGACGAATCTACATTGTCAGTGTTCCTAGCTAATAGTCCGTTATGTATATCACTACCCCGTCAGTGAACCCAGTAGACGAATCTACATTGGCAGTGTTCCTAGCTAATAGTCTGTTTATGTATATCACTATCCCGTCAGTGAACCCAGTAGACGAATCTACATTGTCAGTGTTCCTAGCCAATAGTCTGTTATGTATATCACTATCCCCCCAGTGTACCCAGTAGACGAATCTGCATTGTCAGTGTTCCTAGCTAATAGTCTGTTTATGTATATCACTATCCCGCCAGTGAACCCAGTTGACGAATCTACATTGTCAGTGTTCCTAGCTAATAGTCTGTTATGTATATCACTATCCCGCCAGTGAACCCAGTAGACGAATCTACATTGTCAGTGTTCCTAGCTAATAGTCTGTTATGCATATCACTATCCCACCAGTGAACCAGGTAGACGAATCTACATTGTCAGTGTTCCTAGCTAATAGTCTGTTATGTATATCACTACCCGTCAGTGAACCCAGTAGACGAATCTACATTGTCAGTGTTCCTAGCTAATAGTCTGTTATGTATATCACTACCCCGTCAGTGAACCCAGTAGACGAATCTACATTGTCAGTGTTCCTAGCTAATAGTCTGTTATGTATATCACTACTCCACCAGTGAACCCAGTAGACGAATCTGCATTGTCAGTGTTCCTAGCTAGTAGTGTGTTATGTATATCACTATCCCGCCAGTGAACCCAGTAGACGAATCTACATTGTCAGTGTTCCTAGCTAATAGTCTGTTATGTATATCACTACCCCGTCAGTGAACCCAGTAGACGAATCTACATTGTCAGTGTTCCTAGCTAATAGTGTGTTATGTATATCACTACTCCACCAGTGAACCCAGTAGACGAATCTGCATTGTCAGTGTTCCTAGCTAGTAGTCTGTTATGTATATCACTATCCCGCCAGTGAACCCAGTAGACGAATCTACATTGTCAGTGTTCCTAGCTAATAGTCTGTTATGTATATCACTATCCCGCCAGTTAACCCAGTAGACGAATCTACATTGTCAGTGTTCCTAGTAAATATTCTGTTATGTATATCACTACCCCGTCAGTGAACCCAGTAGACGAATCTACATTGTCAGTGTTCCTAGCTAATAGTTTGCTATGTATATCACTACCCCGTCAGTGAACCCAGTAGACGAATCTACATTGTCAGTGTTCCTAGTTAATATTCTGTTATGTATATCACTACCCCGTCAGTGAACCCAGTAGACGAATCTACATTGTCAGTGTTCCTAGCTAATAGTCTGTTATGTATATCACTACCCCGTCAGTGAACCCAGTAAACGAATCTACATTGTCAGTGTTCCTAGCTAATAGTCTGTTATGTATATCACTATCCCGCCAGTGAACCCAGTAGACGAATCTACATTGTCAGTGTTCCTAGCTAATAGTCTGTTATGCATATCACTATCCCACCAGTGAACCAGGTAGACGAATCTACATTGTCAGTGTTCCTAGCTAATAGTCTGTTATGTATATCACTACCCGTCAGTGAACCCAGTAGACGAATCTACATTGTCAGTGTTCCTAGCTAATAGTCTGTTATGTATATCACTACCCCGTCAGTGAACCCAGTAGACGAATCTACATTGTCAGTGTTCCTAGCTAATAGTCTGTTATGTATATCACTACTCCACCAGTGAACCCAGTAGACGAATCTGCATTGTCAGTGTTCCTAGCTAGTAGTGTGTTATGTATATCACTACTCCACCAGTGAACCCAGTAGACGAATCTGCATTGTCAGTGTTCCTAGCTAGTAGTGTGTTATGTATATCACTATCCCGCCAGTGAACCCAGTAGACGAATCTACATTGTCAGTGTTCCTAGCTAATAGTCTGTTATGTATATCACTACCCCGTCAGTGAACCCAGTAGACGAATCTACATTGTCAGTGTTCCTAGCTAATAGTGTGTTATGTATATCACTACTCCACCAGTGAACCCAGTAGACGAATCTGCATTGTCAGTGTTCCTAGCTAGTAGTCTGTTATGTATATCACTATCCCGCCAGTGAACCCAGTAGACGAATCTACATTGTCAGTGTTCCTAGCTAATAGTCTGTTATGTATATCACTATCCCGCCAGTTAACCCAGTAGACGAATCTACATTGTCAGTGTTCCTAGTAAATATTCTGTTATGTATATCACTACCCCGTCAGTGAACCCAGTAGACGAATCTACATTGTCAGTGTTCCTAGCTAATAGTTTGCTATGTATATCACTACCCCGTCAGTGAACCCAGTAGACGAATCTACATTGTCAGTGTTCCTAGTTAATATTCTGTTATGTATATCACTACCCCGTCAGTGAACCCAGTAGACGAATCTACATTGTCAGTGTTCCTAGCTAATAGTCTGTTATGTATATCACTACCCCGTCAGTGAACCCAGTAAACGAATCTACATTGTCAGTGTTCCTAGCTAATAGTCTGTTATGTATATCACTACCCCGTCCGTGAACCCAGTAGACGAATCAATATTGTCAGTGTTCCTAGCTAATAATCTGTTATGTATATCACTACCCCGTCAGTGAACCTAGTAGACGAATCTACATTGTCAGTGTTCCTAGTTAATAGTCTGTTATGTATATCACTACCCCGTCAGTGCACCCAGTAGACGAATCTACATTGTCAGTGTTCCTAGCTAATAGTCTGTTATGTATATCACTATCCCTTCAGTGAGCCCAGTAGACGAATCTACATTGTCAGTGTTCCTAGCTAATAGTCTGCTATGTATATCACTACCCCGTCAGTGAACCCAGTAGACGAATCTACATTGTCAGTGTTCCTAGCTAATAGTCTGTTATGTATATCACTATCCCGTCAGTGAACCCAGTAGACGAATCTACATTGTCAGTGTTCCTAGCTAATAATCTGTTATGTACATCACTACCCCGTCAGTGAACCCAGTAGACGAATCTACATTGTCAGTATTCCTAGCTAATAGTCTGCTATGTATATCACTATCCCACCAGTGAACCAGGTAGACGAATCTACATTGTCAGTGTTCCTAGCTAATAGTCTGTTATGTATATCACTACCCCGTCAGTGAACCCAGTAGACGAATCTACATTGTCAGTGTTCCTAGCTAATAGTCTGTTATGTATATCACTACCCCGTCAGTGAACCCAGTAGACGAATCTACATTGTCAGTGTTCCTAGCTAATAGTCTGTTATGTATATCACTACCCCGTCAGTGAACCCAGTAGACGAATCTACATTGTCAGTGTTCCTAGCTAATAGTCCGTTATGTATATCACTACCCCGTCAGTGAACCCAGTAGACGAATCTACATTGGCAGTGTTCCTAGCTAATAGTCTGTTTATGTATATCACTATCCCGTCAGTGAACCCAGTAGACGAATCTACATTGTCAGTGTTCCTAGCTAATAGTCTGTTATGTATATCACTATCCCCCCAGTGTACCCAGTAGACGAATCTGCATTGTCAGTGTTCCTAGCTAATAGTCTGTTATGTATATCACTATCCCGCCAGTTAACCCAGTTGACGAATCTACATTGTCAGTGTTCCTAGCTAATAGTCTGTTATGTATATCACTATCCCGCCAGTGAACCCAGTAGACGAATCTACATTGTCAGTGTTCCTAGCTAGTAGTCTGTTATGCATATCACTATCCCACCAGTGAACCAGGTAGACGAATCTACATTGTCAGTGTTCCTAGCTAATAGTCTGTTATGTATATCACTACCCGTCAGTGAACCCAGTAGACGAATCTACATTGTCAGTGTTCCTAGCTAATAGTCTGTTATGTATATCACTACCCCGTCAGTGAACCCAGTAGACGAATCTACATTGTCAGTGTTCCTAGCTAATAGTCTGTTATGTATATCACTACTCCACCAGTGAAACCGGTAGACGAATCTGCATTGTCAGTGTTTCTAGCTAGTAGTCTGTTATGTATATCACTATCCCGCCAGTGAACCCAGTAGACGAATCTACATTGTCAGTGTTCCTAGCTAATAGTCTGTTATGTATATCACTATCCCGCCAGTGAACCCAGTAGATGAATCTACATTGTCAGTGTTCCTAGTAAATATTCTGTTATGTATATCACTACCCCGTCAGTGAACCCAGTAGACGAATCTACATTGTCAGTGTTCCTAGCTAGTAGTCTGTTATGTATATCACTACTCCGTCAGTGAACCCAGTAGACGAATCTACATTGTCAGTGTTCCTAGTTAATATTCTGTTATGTATATCACTACCCCGTCAGTGAACCCAGTAGACGAATCAATATTGTCAGTGTTCCTAGCTAATAATCTGTTATGTATATCACTACCCCGTCAGTGAACCTAGTAGACGAATCTACATTGTCAGTGTTCCTAGTTAATAGTCTGTTATGTATATCACTACCCCGTCAGTGCACCCAGTAGACGAATCTACATTGTCAGTGTTCCTAGCTAATAGTCTGTTATGTATATCACTATCCCGTCAGTGAGCCCAGTAGACGAATCTACATTGTCAGTGTTCCTATCTAATAGTCTGTTATGTATATCACTACCCCGTCAGTGAACCCAGTAGACGAATCTACATTGTCAGTGTTCCTAGCTAATAGTCTGTTATGTATATCACTATCCCCCCAGTGTACCCAGTAGACGAATCTGCATTGTCAGTGTTCCTAGCTAATAGTCTGTTATGTATATCACTATCCCGCCAGTTAACCCAGTTGACGAATCTACATTGTCAGTGTTCCTAGCTAATAGTCTGTTATGTATATCACTATCCCGCCAGTGAACCCAGTAGACGAATCTACATTGTCAGTGTTCCTAGCTAGTAGTCTGTTATGCATATCACTATCCCACCAGTGAACCAGGTAGACGAATCTACATTGTCAGTGTTCCTAGCTAATAGTCTGTTATGTATATCACTACCCGTCAGTGAACCCAGTAGACGAATCTACATTGTCAGTGTTCCTAGCTAATAGTCTGTTATGTATATCACTACCCCGTCAGTGAACCCAGTAGACGAATCTACATTGTCAGTGTTCCTAGCTAATAGTCTGTTATGTATATCACTACTCCACCAGTGAAACCGGTAGACGAATCTGCATTGTCAGTGTTTCTAGCTAGTAGTCTGTTATGTATATCACTATCCCGCCAGTGAACCCAGTAGACGAATCTACATTGTCAGTGTTCCTAGCTAATAGTCTGTTATGTATATCACTATCCCGCCAGTGAACCCAGTAGATGAATCTACATTGTCAGTGTTCCTAGTAAATATTCTGTTATGTATATCACTACCCCGTCAGTGAACCCAGTAGACGAATCTACATTGTCAGTGTTCCTAGCTAGTAGTCTGTTATGTATATCACTACTCCGTCAGTGAACCCAGTAGACGAATCTACATTGTCAGTGTTCCTAGTTAATATTCTGTTATGTATATCACTACCCCGTCAGTGAACCCAGTAGACGAATCAATATTGTCAGTGTTCCTAGCTAATAATCTGTTATGTATATCACTACCCCGTCAGTGAACCTAGTAGACGAATCTACATTGTCAGTGTTCCTAGTTAATAGTCTGTTATGTATATCACTACCCCGTCAGTGCACCCAGTAGACGAATCTACATTGTCAGTGTTCCTAGCTAATAGTCTGTTATGTATATCACTATCCCGTCAGTGAGCCCAGTAGACGAATCTACATTGTCAGTGTTCCTATCTAATAGTCTGTTATGTATATCACTACCCCGTCAGTGAACCCAGTAGACGAATCTACATTGTCAGTGTTCCTAGTTAATAGTCTGTTATGTATATCACTATCCCGTCAGTGAACCCAGTAGACGAATCTACATTGTCAGTGTTCCTAGCTAATAATCTGTTATGTACATCACTACCCCGTCAGTGAACCCAGTAGACGAATCTACATTGTCAGTGTTCCTATCTAATAGTCTGTTATGTATATCACTACCCCGTCAGTGAACCCAGTAGACGAATCTACATTGTCAGTGTTCCTAGTTAATAGTCTGTTATGTATATCACTATCCCGTCAGTGAACCCAGTAGACGAATCTACATTGTCAGTGTTCCTAGCTAATAGTCTGTTATGTATATCACTACCCCGTCAGTGAACCCAGTAGACGAATCTACATTGTCAGTGTTCCTAGCTAATAGTCTGTTATGTATATCACTACCCCGTCAGTGAACCCAGTAGACGAATCTACATTGGCAGTGTTCCTAGCTAATAGTCTGTTTATGTATATCACTATCCCGTCAGTGAACCCAGTAGACGAATCTACATTGTCAGTGTTCCTAGCTAATAGTCTGTTATGTATATCACTATCCCCCCAGTGTACCCAGTAGACGAATCTGCATTGTCAGTGTTCCTAGCTAATAGTCTGTTATGTATATCACTATCCCGCCAGTGAACCCAGTTGACGAATCTACATTGTCAGTGTTCCTAGCTAATAGTCTGTTATGTATATCAATATCCCGCCAGTGAACCCATTAGACGAATCTACATTGTCAGTGTTCCTAGCTAATAGTCTGTTATGCATATCACTATCCCACCAGTGAACCAGGTAGACGAATCTACATTGTCAGTGTTCCTAGCTAATAGTCTGTTATGTATATCACTATCCCACCAGTGAACCAGGTAGACGAATCTACATTGTCAGTGTTCCTAGCTAATAGTCTGTTATGTATATCACTACCCGTCAGTGAACCCAGTAGACGAATCTACATTGTCAGTGTTCCTAGCTAATAGTCTGTTATGTATATCACTACCCCGTCAGTGAACCCAGTAGACGAATCTACATTGTCAGTGTTCCTAGCTAATAGTCTGTTATGTATATCACTACCCCGTCAGTGAACCCAGTAGACGAATCTACATTGGCAGTGTTCCTAGCTAATAGTCTGTTTATGTATATCACTATCCCGTCAGTGAACCCAGTAGACGAATCTACATTGTCAGTGTTCCTAGCTAATAGTCTGTTATGTATATCACTATCCCCCCAGTGAACCCAGTAGACGAATCTGCATTGTCAGTGTTCCTAGCTAATAGTCTGTTATGTATATCACTACCCCGTCAGTGAACCCAGTAGACGAATCTACATTGTCAGTGTTCCTAGTAAATATTCTGTTATGTATATCACTACCCCGTCAGTGAACCCAGTAGACGAATCTACATTGTCAGTGTTCCTAGCTAGTAGTCTGTTATGTATATCACTACTCCGTCAGTGAACCCAGTAGACGAATCTTCATTGTCAGTGTTCCTAGTTAATATTCTGTTATGTATATCACTACCCCGTCAGTGAACCCAGTAGACGAATCAATATTGTCAGTGTTCCTAGCTAATAGTCTGTTATGTATATCACTATCCCACCAGTGAACCAGGTAGACGAATCTACATTGTCAGTGTTCCTAGCTAATAGTCTGTTATGTATATCACTACCCCGTCAGTGAACCCAGTAGACGAATCTACATTGTCAGTGTTCCTAGCTAATAGTCTGTTATGTATATCACTACCCCGTCAGTGAACCCAGTAGACGAATCTACATTGTCAGTGTTCCTAGCTAATAGTCTGTTATGCATATCACTATCCCACCAGTGAACCAGGTAGACGAATCTACATTGTCAGTGTTCCTAGCTAATAGTCTGTTATGTATATCACTATCCCACCAGTGAACCAGGTAGACGAATCTACATTGTCAGTGTTCCTAGCTAATAGTCTGTTATGTATATCACTACCCGTCAGTGAACCCAGTAGACGAATCTACATTGTCAGTGTTCCTAGCTAATAGTCTGTTATGTATATCACTACCCCGTCAGTGAACCCAGTAGACGAATCTACATTGTCAGTGTTCCTAGCTAATAGTCTGTTATGTATATCACTACCCCGTCAGTGAACCCAGTAGACGAATCTACATTGGCAGTGTTCCTAGCTAATAGTCTGTTTATGTATATCACTATCCCGTCAGTGAACCCAGTAGACGAATCTACATTGTCAGTGTTCCTAGCTAATAGTCTGTTATGTATATCACTATCCCACCAGTGAACCAGGTAGACGAATCTACATTGTCAGTGTTCCTAGCTAATAGTCTGTTATGTATATCACTACCCCGTCAGTGAACCCAGTAGACGAATCTACATTGTCAGTGTTCCTAGCTAATAGTCTGTTATGTATATCACTACCCCGTCAGTGAACCCAGTAGACGAATCTACATTGTCAGTGTTCCTAGCTAATAGTCTGTTATGTATATCACTACCCCGTCAGTGAACCCAGTAGACGAATCTACATTGTCAGTGTTCCTAGCTAATAGTCTGTTATGTATATCACTACCCCGTCCGTGAACCCAGTAGACGAATCAATATTGTCAGTGTTACTAGCTAATAGTCTGTTATGTATATCACTACCCCGTCAGTGAATCTAGTAGACGAATCTACATTGTTAGTGTTCCTAGTTAATAGTCTGTTATGTATATCACTACCCCGTCAGTGAACCCAGTAGACGAATCTACATTGTCAGTGTTCCTAGCTAATAATATGTTATGTATATCACTATCCCGTCAGTGAGCCCAGTAGACGAATCTACATTGTCAGTGTTCCTAGCTAATAGTCTGTTATGTATATCACTACCCCGTCAGTGAACCCAGTAGACGAATCTACATTGTCAGTGTTCCTAGCTAATAGTCTGTTATGTATATCACTATCCCGTCAGTGAACCCAGTAGACGAATCTACATTGTCAGTGTTCCTAGCTAATAGTCTGTTATTTATATCACTATCCCGCCAGTGAGCCCAGTAGACGAATCTACATTGTCAGTGTTCCTAGCTAATAATCTGTTATGTACATCACTATCCCGTCAGTGAACCCAGTAGACGAATCTACATTGTCAGTGTTCCTAGCTAATAGTCTGCTATGTATATCACTATCCCACCAGTGAACCAGGTAGACGAATCTACATTGTCAGTGTTCCTAGCTAATAGTCTGTTATGTATATCACTACCCCGTCAGTGAACCCAGTAGACGAATCTACATTGTCAGTGTTCCTAGTTAATATTCTGTTATGTATATCACTACCCCGTCAGTGAACCCAGTAGACGAATCTATATTGTCAGTGTTCCTAGCTAATAGTCTGTTATGTATATCACTACCCCGTCAGTGAACCCAGTAGACGAATCTACATTGTCAGTGTTCCTAGCTAATAGTCTGTTATGTATATCACTACCCCGTTCGTGAACCCAGTAGACGAATCAATATTGTCAGTTTTCCTAGCTAATAGTCTGTTATGTATATCACTATCCCTTCAGTGAGCCCAGTAGACGAATCTGCATTTTTAGTGTTCCTAGCTAGTAGTCTGTTATGTATATCACTATCCCGCCAGTGAACCCAGTAGACGAATCTACATTGTCAGTGTTCCTAGCTAATAGTCTGTTATGTATATCACTATCCCGCCAGTGAACCCAGTAGACGAATCTACATTGTCAGTGTTCCTAGTAAATATTCTGTTATGTATATCACTACCCCGTCAGTGAACCCAGTAGACGAATCTACATTGTCAGTGTTCCTAGCTAATAGATTTTTATGTATATCACTACCCCGTCAGTCAACCCAGTAGACGAATCTACATTGTCAGTGTTCCTAGTTAATATTCTGTTATGTATATCACTACCCCGTCAGTGAACCCAGTAGACGAATCTACATTGTCAGTGTTCCTAGTTAATAGTCTGTTATGTATATCACTACCCCGTCAGTGAACCCAGTAGACGAATCTACATTGTCAGTGTTCCTAGCTAATAGTCTGTTATGTATATCACTACCCCATCCGTGAACCCAGTAGACGAATCAATATTGTCAGTGTTCCTAGCTAATAGTCTGTTATGTATATCACTACCCCGTCAGTGAACCCAGTAGACGAATCTACATTGTCAGTGTTCCTAGTTAATAGTCTGTTATGTATATCACTATCCCGTCAGTGAACCCAGTAGACGAATCTACATTGTCAGTGTTCCTAGCTAATAGTCTGTTATGTATATCACTACCCCGTCAGTGAACCCGGTAGACGAATCTACATTGTCAGTGTTCCTAGCTAATAGTCTGTTATGTATATCACTATCCCGTCAGTGAACCCAGTAGACGAATCTACATTGTCAGTGTTCCTAGCTAATAGTCTGTTATTTATATCACTATCCCGCCAGTGAGCCCAGTAGACGAATCTACATTGTCAGTGTTCCTAGCTAATAATCTGTTATGTACATCACTACCCCGTCAGTGAACCCAGTAGACGAATCTACATTGTCAGTGTTCCTAGCTAATAGTCTGCTATGTATATCACTATCCCACCAGTGAACCAGGTAGACGAATCTACATTGTCAGTGTTCCTAGCTAATAGTCTGTTATGTATATCACTACCCGTCAGTGAACCCAGTAGACGAATCTACATTGTCAGTGTTCCTAGCTAATAGTGTGTTATGTATATCACTACCCCGTCAGTGAACCCAGTAGACGAATCTACATTGTCAGTGTTCCTAGCTAATAGTCTGCTATGTATATCACTATCCCACCAGTGAACCAGGTAGACGAATCTACATCGTCAGTGTTCCTAGCTAATAGTCTGTTATGTATATCACTACCCGTCAGTGAACCCAGTAGACGAATCTACATTGTCAGTGTTCCTAGCTAATAGTCTGCTATGTATATCACTATCCCACCAGTGAACCAGGTAGACGAATCTACATTGTCAGTGTTCCTAGCTAATAGTCTGTTATTTCTATCACTACCCGTCAGTGAACCCAGTAGACGAATCTACATTGTCAGTGTTCCTAGCTAATAGTCTGTTATGCATATCACTACCCCGTCAGTGAACCCAGTAGACGAATCTACATTGTCAGTGTTCCTAGCTAATAGTCTGTTATGTATATCACTACCCTGTCAGTGAACCCAGTAGACGAATCTATATTGTCAGTGTTCCTAGCTAATAGTCTTTTATGTATATCACTACCCCGTCAGTGAGCCCAGTAGACGAATCTACATTGTCAGTGTTCCTAGCTAATAGTCTGTTATGTATATCACTACCCCGTCAGTGAACCTAGTAGACGAATCTACATTGTCAGTGTTCCTAGCTAATAGTCTGTTATGTATATCACTATCCCGTCAGTGAGCCCAGTAGACGAATCTACATTGTCAGTGTTCCTAGCTAATAGTCTGTTATGTATATCACTATCTCGTCAGTGAGCCCAGTAGACGAATCTACATTGTCAGTGTTCCTAGCTAATAGTCTGTTATGTATATCACTACCCCGTCAGTGAACCCAGTAGACGAATCTACATTGTCAGTGTTCCTAGCTAGTAGTCTGTTATGTATATCACTATCCCGTCAGTGAACCCAGTAGACGAATCTACATTGTCAGTGTTCCTAGCTAATAGTCTGTTATGTATATCACTATCCCGCCAGTGAGCCCAGTAGACGAATCTACATTGTCAGTGTTCCTAACTAATAATATGTTACGTATATCACTACCCCGTCAGTGAACCCAGTAGACGAATCTACATTGTCAGTGTTCCTAGCTAATAGTCTGTTATGTATATCACTATCCCACCAGTGAACCCAGTAGACGAATCTACATTGTCAGTGTTCCTAGCTAATAGTCTGTTATGTATATCACTACCCGTCAGTGAACCCAGTAGACGAATCTACATTGTCAGTGTTCCTAGCTAATAGTCTGTTATGTATATCACTACCCCGTCAGTGAACCCAGTAGACGAATCTACATTGTCAGTGTTCCTAGCTAATAGTCTGTTATGTATATCCCTACCCCGTCAGTGAACCCAGTAGACGAATCTACATTGTCGGTGTTCCTAGCTAATAGTCTGTTATGTATATCACTACCCCGTCAGTGAATCTAGTAGACGAATCTACATTGTTAGTGTTCCTAGTTAATAGTCTGTTATGTATATCACTACCCCGTCAGTGAACCCAGTAGACGAATCTACATTGTCAGTGTTCCTAGCTAATAATATGTTATGTATATCACTATCCCGTCAGTGAGCCCAGTAGACGAATCTACATTGTCAGTGTTCCTAGCTAATAGTCTGTTATGTATATCACTACCCCGTCAGTGAACCCAGTAGACGAATCTACATTGTCAGTGTTCCTAGCTAATAGTCTGTTATGTATATCACTATCCCGTCAGTGAACCCAGTAGACGAATCTACATTGTCAGTGTTCCTAGCTAATAGTCTGTTATTTATATCACTATCCCGCCAGTGAGCCCAGTAGACGAATCTACATTGTCAGTGTTCCTAGCTAATAATCTGTTATGTACATCACTATCCCGTCAGTGAACCCAGTAGACGAATCTACATTGTCAGTGTTCCTAGCTAATAGTCTGCTATGTATATCACTATCCCACCAGTGAACCAGGTAGACGAATCTACATTGTCAGTGTTCCTAGCTAATAGTCTGTTATGTATATCACTACCCCGTCAGTGAACCCAGTAGACGAATCTACATTGTCAGTGTTCCTAGTTAATATTCTGTTATGTATATCACTACCCCGTCAGTGAACCCAGTAGACGAATCTATATTGTCAGTGTTCCTAGCTAATAGTCTGTTATGTATATCACTACCCCGTCAGTGAACCCAGTAGACGAATCTACATTGTCAGTGTTCCTAGCTAATAGTCTGTTATGTATATCACTACCCCGTTCGTGAACCCAGTAGACGAATCAATATTGTCAGTTTTCCTAGCTAATAGTCTGTTATGTATATCACTATCCCTTCAGTGAGCCCAGTAGACGAATCTGCATTTTTAGTGTTCCTAGCTAGTAGTCTGTTATGTATATCACTATCCCGCCAGTGAACCCAGTAGACGAATCTACATTGTCAGTGTTCCTAGCTAATAGTCTGTTATGTATATCACTATCCCGCCAGTGAACCCAGTAGACGAATCTACATTGTCAGTGTTCCTAGTAAATATTCTGTTATGTATATCACTACCCCGTCAGTGAACCCAGTAGACGAATCTACATTGTCAGTGTTCCTAGCTAATAGATTTTTATGTATATCACTACCCCGTCAGTCAACCCAGTAGACGAATCTACATTGTCAGTGTTCCTAGTTAATATTCTGTTATGTATATCACTACCCCGTCAGTGAACCCAGTAGACGAATCTACATTGTCAGTGTTCCTAGTTAATAGTCTGTTATGTATATCACTACCCCGTCAGTGAACCCAGTAGACGAATCTACATTGTCAGTGTTCCTAGCTAATAGTCTGTTATGTATATCACTACCCCATCCGTGAACCCAGTAGACGAATCAATATTGTCAGTGTTCCTAGCTAATAGTCTGTTATGTATATCACTACCCCGTCAGTGAACCCAGTAGACGAATCTACATTGTCAGTGTTCCTAGTTAATAGTCTGTTATGTATATCACTATCCCGTCAGTGAACCCAGTAGACGAATCTACATTGTCAGTGTTCCTAGCTAATAGTCTGTTATGTATATCACTACCCCGTCAGTGAACCCGGTAGACGAATCTACATTGTCAGTGTTCCTAGCTAATAGTCTGTTATGTATATCACTATCCCGTCAGTGAACCCAGTAGACGAATCTACATTGTCAGTGTTCCTAGCTAATAGTCTGTTATTTATATCACTATCCCGCCAGTGAGCCCAGTAGACGAATCTACATTGTCAGTGTTCCTAGCTAATAATCTGTTATGTACATCACTACCCCGTCAGTGAACCCAGTAGACGAATCTACATTGTCAGTGTTCCTAGCTAATAGTCTGCTATGTATATCACTATCCCACCAGTGAACCAGGTAGACGAATCTACATTGTCAGTGTTCCTAGCTAATAGTCTGTTATGTATATCACTACCCGTCAGTGAACCCAGTAGACGAATCTACATTGTCAGTGTTCCTAGCTAATAGTGTGTTATGTATATCACTACCCCGTCAGTGAACCCAGTAGACGAATCTACATTGTCAGTGTTCCTAGCTAATAGTCTGCTATGTATATCACTATCCCACCAGTGAACCAGGTAGACGAATCTACATCGTCAGTGTTCCTAGCTAATAGTCTGTTATGTATATCACTACCCGTCAGTGAACCCAGTAGACGAATCTACATTGTCAGTGTTCCTAGCTAATAGTCTGCTATGTATATCACTATCCCACCAGTGAACCAGGTAGACGAATCTACATTGTCAGTGTTCCTAGCTAATAGTCTGTTATTTCTATCACTACCCGTCAGTGAACCCAGTAGACGAATCTACATTGTCAGTGTTCCTAGCTAATAGTCTGTTATGCATATCACTACCCCGTCAGTGAACCCAGTAGACGAATCTACATTGTCAGTGTTCCTAGCTAATAGTCTGTTATGTATATCACTACCCTGTCAGTGAACCCAGTAGACGAATCTATATTGTCAGTGTTCCTAGCTAATAGTCTTTTATGTATATCACTACCCCGTCAGTGAGCCCAGTAGACGAATCTACATTGTCAGTGTTCCTAGCTAATAGTCTGTTATGTATATCACTACCCCGTCAGTGAACCTAGTAGACGAATCTACATTGTCAGTGTTCCTAGCTAATAGTCTGTTATGTATATCACTATCCCGTCAGTGAGCCCAGTAGACGAATCTACATTGTCAGTGTTCCTAGCTAATAGTCTGTTATGTATATCACTATCTCGTCAGTGAGCCCAGTAGACGAATCTACATTGTCAGTGTTCCTAGCTAATAGTCTGTTATGTATATCACTACCCCGTCAGTGAACCCAGTAGACGAATCTACATTGTCAGTGTTCCTAGCTAGTAGTCTGTTATGTATATCACTATCCCGTCAGTGAACCCAGTAGACGAATCTACATTGTCAGTGTTCCTAGCTAATAGTCTGTTATGTATATCACTATCCCGCCAGTGAGCCCAGTAGACGAATCTACATTGTCAGTGTTCCTAACTAATAATATGTTACGTATATCACTACCCCGTCAGTGAACCCAGTAGACGAATCTACATTGTCAGTGTTCCTAGCTAATAGTCTGTTATGTATATCACTATCCCACCAGTGAACCCAGTAGACGAATCTACATTGTCAGTGTTCCTAGCTAATAGTCTGTTATGTATATCACTACCCGTCAGTGAACCCAGTAGACGAATCTACATTGTCAGTGTTCCTAGCTAATAGTCTGTTATGTATATCACTACCCCGTCAGTGAACCCAGTAGACGAATCTACATTGTCAGTGTTCCTAGCTAATAGTCTGTTATGTATATCCCTACCCCGTCAGTGAACCCAGTAGACGAATCTACATTGTCGGTGTTCCTAGCTAATAGTCTGTTATGTATATCACTATCCCGTCAGTGAACCCAGTAGACGAATCTACATTGTCAGTGTTCCTAGCTAATATTCTGTTATGTATATCACTACCCCGTCAGTGAACCCAGTAGACGAATCTACATTGTCAGTGTTCCTAGCTAATAGTCTGTTATGTATATCACTACCCCGTCAGTGAACCCAGTAGACGAATCTACATTGTCAGTGTTCCTAACTAATAGTCTGTTATTTCTATCACTACCCGTCAGTGAACCCAGTAGACGAATCTACATTGTCAGTGTTCCTAGCTAATAGTCTGTTATGCATATCACTACCCCGTCAGTGAACCCAGTAGACGAATCTACATTGTCAGTGTTCCTAGCTAATAGTCTGTTATGTATATCACTACCCCGTCAGTGAACCCAGTAGACGAATCTATATTGTCAGTGTTCCTAGCTAATAGTCTTTTATGTATATCACTACCCCGTCAGTGAACCCAGTAGACGAATCTATATTGTCAGTGTTCCTAGCTAATAGTCTGTTATGTATATCACTACCCCGTCAGTGAACCCAGTAGACGAATCTACATTGTCAGTGTTCCTAGCTAATAGTCTGCTATGTATATCACTATCCCACCAGTGAACCAGGTAGACGAATCTACATTGTCAGTGTTCCTAGCTAATAGTCTGTTATGTATATCACTACCCGTCAGTGAACCCAGTAGACGAATCTACATTGTCAGTGTTCCTAGCTAATAGTGTGTTATGTATATCACTACCCCGTCAGTGAACCCAGTAGACGAATCTACATTGTCAGTGTTCCTAGCTAATAGTCTGCTATGTATATCACTATCCCACCAGTGAACCAGGTAGACGAATCTACATTGTCAGTGTTCCTAGCTAATAGTCTGTTATGTATATCACTACCCGTCAGTGAACCCAGTAGACGAATCTACATTGTCAGTGTTCCTAGCTAATAGTCTGTTATGTATATCACTACCCCGTCGTGAACCCAGTAGACGAATCTACATTGTCAGAGTTCCTAGCTAATAGTCTGTTATGTATATCACTACCCCGTCAGTGAACCCAGTAGACGAATCTACATTGTCAGTGTTCCTAGCTAATAGTCTGTTATGTATATCACTACCCCGTCAGTGAACCCAGTAGACGAATCTACATTGTCAGTGTTCCTAACTAATAGTCTGTTATTTCTATCACTACCCGTCAGTGAACCCAGTAGACGAATCTACATTGTCAGTGTTCCTAGCTAATAGTCTGTTATGCATATCACTACCCCGTCAGTGAACCCAGTAGACGAATCTACATTGTCAGTGTTCCTAGCTAATAGTCTGTTATGTATATCACTACCCGTCAGTGAACCCAGTAGACGAATCTATATTGTCAGTGTTCCTAGCTAATAGTCTTTTATGTATATCACTACCCCGTCAGTGAGCCCAGTAGACGAATCTACATTGTCAGTGTTCCTAGCTAATAGTCTGTTATGTATATCACTACCCCGTCAGTGAACCTAGTAGACGAATCTACATTGTCAGTGTTCCTAGCTAATAGTCTGTTATGTATATCACTATCCCGTCAGTGAGCCCAGTAGACGAATCTACATTGTCAGTGTTCCTAGCTAATAGTCTGTTATGTATATCACTATCTCGTCTGTGAGCCCAGTAGACGAATCTACATTGTCAGTGTTCCTAGCTAATAGTCTGTTATGTATATCACTACCCCGTCAGTGAACCCAGTAGACGAATCTACATTGTCAGTGTTCCTAGCTAGTAGTCTGTTATGTATATCACTATCCCGTCAGTGAACCCAGTAGACGAATCTACATTGTCAGTGTTCCTAGCTAATAGTCTGTTATGTATATCACTATCCCGCCAGTGAGCCCAGTAGACGAATCTACATTGTCAGTGTTCCTAACTAATAATATGTTACGTATATCACTACCCCGTCAGTGAACCCAGTAGACGAATCTACATTGTCAGTGTTCCTAGCTAATAGTCTGTTATGTATATCACTATCCCACCAGTGAACCCAGTAGACGAATCTACATTGTCAGTGTTCCTAGCTAATAGTCTGTTATGTATATCACTACCCGTCAGTGAACCCAGTAGACGAATCTACATTGTCAGTCTTCCTAGCTAATAGTCTGTTATGTATATCACTACCCCGTCAGTGAACCCAGTAGACGAATCTACATTGTCAGTGTTCCTAGCTAATAGTCTGTTATGTATATCCCTACCCCGTCAGTGAACCCAGTAGACGAATCTACATTGTGAGTGTTCCTAGCTAATAGTCTGTTATGTATATCACTATCCCGTCAGTGAACCCAGTAGACGAATCTACATTGTCAGTGTTCCTAGCTAATATTCTGTTATGTATATCACTACCCCGTCAGTGAACACAGTAGACGAATCTACATTGTCAGTGTTCCTAGCTAATAGTCTGTTATGTATATCACTACCCCGTCAGTGAACCCAGTAGACGAATCTACATTGTCAGTGTTCCTAACTAATAGTCTGTTATTTCTATCACTACCCGTCAGTGAACCCAGTAGACGAATCTACATTGTCAGTGTTCCTAGCTAATAGTCTGTTATGCATATCACTACCCCGTCAGTGAACCCAGTAGACGAATCTACATTGTCAGTGTTCCTAGCTAATAGTCTGTTATGTATATCACTACCCCGTCAGTGAACCCAGTAGACGAATCTATATTGTCAGTGTTCCTAGCTAATAGTCTTTTATGTATATCACTACCCCGTCAGTGAGCCCAGTAGACGAATCTACATTGTCAGTGTTCCTAGCTAATAGTCTGTTATGTATATCACTACCCCGTCAGTGAACCTAGTAGACGAATCTACATTGTCAGTGTTCCTAGCTAATAGTCTGTTATGTATATCACTATCCCACCAGTGAGCCCAGTAGACGAATCTACATTGTCAGTGTTCCTAGCTAATAGTCTGTTATGTATATCACTATCTCGTCAGTGAGCCCAGTAGACGAATCTACATTGTCAGTGTTCCTAGCTAATAGTCTGTTATGTATATCACTACTCCGTCAGTGAACCCAGTAGACGAATCTACATTGTCAGTGTTCCTAGCTAGTAGTCTGTTATGTATATCACTATCCCGTCAGTGAACCCAGTAGACGAATCTACATTGTCAGTGTTCCTAGCTAATAGTCTGTTATGTATATCACTATCCCGCCAGTGAGCCCAGTAGACGAATCTACATTGTCAGTGTTCCTAACTAATAATATGTTACGTATATCACTACCCCGTCAGTGAACCCAGTAGACGAATTTACATTGTCAGTGTTCCTAGCTAATAGTCTGTTATGTATATCACTATCCCACCAGTGAACCCAGTAGACGAATCTACATTGTCAGTGTTCCTAGCTAATAGTCTGTTATGTATATCACTACCCGTCAGTGAACCCAGTAGACGAATCTACATTGTCAGTGTTCCTAGCTAATAGTCTGTTATGTATATCACTACCCCGTCAGTGAACCCAGTAGACGAATCTACATTGTCAGTGTTCCTAGCTAATAGTCTGTTATGTATATCCCTACCCCGTCAGTGAACCCAGTAGACGAATCTACATTGTCAGTGTTCCTAGCTAATAGTCTGTTATGTATATCACTATCCCGTCAGTGAACCCAGTAGACGAATCTACATTGTCAGTGTTCCTAGCTAATATTCTGTTATGTATATCACTACCCCGTCAGTGAACCCAGTAGACGAATCTACATTGTCAGTGTTCCTAGCTAATAGTCTGTTATGTATATCACTACCCCGTCAGTGAACCCAGTAGACGAATCTACATTGTCAGTGTTCCTAGCTAATAGTCTGTTATGCATATCACTACCCCGTCAGTGAACCCAGTAGACGAATCTACATTGTCAGTGTTCCTAGCTAATAGTCTGTTATGTATATCACTATCCCGTCAGTGAACCCAGTAGACGAATCTACATTGTCAGTGTTCCTAGCTAATAGTCTGTTATGTATATCACTACCCCGTCAATGAACCCAGCAGACGAATCTACATTGTCAGTGTTCCTAGCTAATAGTCTGTTTATGTATATCACTATCACGTCAGTGAACCCAGTAGACGAATCTACATTGTCAGTGTTCCTAGCTAATAGTCTGTTATGTATATCATTATCCCGCAAGTGAACCCAGTAGACGAATCTACAATGTCAGTGTTCCTAGTTAATATTCTGTTATGTATATCACTACCCCGTCAGTGAACCCAGTAGACGAATCTACATTGTCAGTGTTCCTAGCTAATAGTCTGTTATGTATATCACTACTCCACCAGTGAACCCAGTAGACGAATCTGCATTGTCAGTGTTCCTAGCTAATTGTCCGTTATGTATATCACTACCCCGTCAGTGAACCCAGTAGACGAATCTACATTGGCAGTGTTCCTAGCTAGTAGTCTGTTTATGTATATCACTATCCCGTCAGTGAACCCAGTAGACGAATCTACATTGTCAGTGTTCCTAGCTAATAGTCTGTTATGTATATCACTACCACGTCAGTGAACCCAGTAGACGAATCTACATTGTCAGTGTTCCTAGCTAATAGTCTGTTATGTATATCACTACTCCACCAGTGAACCCAGTAGACGAATCTGCATTGTCAGTGTTCCTAGCTAGTAGTCTGTTATGTATATCACTACCCCGCCAGTGAACCCAGTAGACGAATCTACATTGTCAGTGTTCCTAGCTAATAGTCTGTTATGTATATCACTATCCCGCCAGTGAACCCAGTAGACGAATCTACATTGTCAGTGTTCCTAGTAAATATTCTGTTATGTATATCACTACCCCGTCAGTGAATCCAGTAGACGAATCTACATTGTTAGTGTTCCTAGCTAATAGTTTGCTATGTATATCACTACCCCGTCAGTGAACCCAGTAGACGAATCTACATTGTCAGTGTTCCTAGTTAATATTCTGTTATGTATATCACTACCCCGTCAGTGAACCCAGTAGACGAATCTACATTGTCAGTGTTCCTAGCTAATAGTCTGTTATGTATATCACTACCCCGTCAGTGAACCCAGTAGACGAATCTACATTGTCAGTGTTCCTAGCTAATAGTCTGTTATGTATATCACTACCCCGTCCGTGAACCCAGTAGACGAATCAATATTGTCAGTGTTACTAGCTAATAGTCTGTTATGTATATCACTACCCCGTCAGTGAATCTAGTAGACGAATCTACATTGTTAGTGTTCCTAGTTAATAGTCTGTTATGTATATCACTACCCCGTCAGTGAACCCAGTAGACGAATCTACATTGTCAGTGTTCCTAGCTAATAGTCTGTTATGTATATCACTATCCCGTCAGTGAGCCCAGTAGACGAATCTATATTGTCAGTGTTCCTAGCTAATAGTCTGTTATGTATATCACTACCCCGTCAGTGAACCCAGTAGACGAATCTACATTGTCAGTGTTCCTAGCTAATAGTCTGTTATGTATATCACTATCCCGTCAGTGAACCCAGTAGACGAATCTACATTGTCAGTGTTCCTAGCTAATAGTCTGTTATTTATATCACTATCCCGCCAGTGAGCCCAGTAGACGAATCTACATTGTCAGTGTTCCTAGCTAATAATCTGTTATGTACATCACTACCCCGTCAGTGAACCCAGTAGACGAATCTACATTGTCAGTGTTCCTAGCTAATAGTCTGCTATGTATATCACTATCCCACCAGTGAACCAGGTAGACGAATCTACATTGTCAGTGTTCCTAGCTAATAGTCTGTTATGTATATCACTACCCGTCAGTGAACCCAGTAGACGAATCTACATTGTCAGTGTTCCTAGCTAATAGTCTGTTATGTATATCACTACCCCGTCAGTGAACCCAGTAGACGAATCTACATTGTCAGTGTTCCTAGCTAATAGTCTGTTATGTATATCACTACCCCGTCAGTGAACCCAGTAGACGAATCTACATTGTCAGTGCTCCTAGCTAATAGTCTGTTATGTATATCACTACCCCGTCAGTGAACCCAGTAGACGAATCTACATTGTCAGTGTTCCTAGCTAATAGTTTGTTATGTATATCACTACCCCGTCAGTGAACCCAGTAGACGAATCTACATTGTCAGTGTTCCTAGTTAATATTCTGTTATGTATATCACTACCCCGTCAGTGAACCCAGTAGACGAATCTACATTGTCAGTGTTCCTAGCTAATAGTCTGTTATGTATATCACTACCCCGTCAGTGAACCCAGTAGACGAATCTACATTGTCAGTGTTCCTAGCTAATAGTCTGTTATGTATATCACTACCCCGTTCGTGAACCCAGTAGACGAATCAATATTGTCAGTTTTCCTAGCTAATAGTCTGTTATGTATATCACTACCCCGTCAGTGAACCTTGTAGACGAATCTAAATTGTCAGTGTTCCTAGTTAATAGTCTGTTATGTATATCACTACCCGTCAGTGAACCCAGTAGACGAATCTACATTGTCAGTGTTCCTAGCTAATAGTCTGTTATATATATCACTACCCCTTCAGTGAACCCAGTAGACGAATCTACATTTTCAGTGTTCCTAGCTAATAGTCTGTTATGTATATCACTACTCCACCAGTGAACCCAGTAGACGAATCTGCATTTTCAGTGTTCCTAGCTAGTAGTCTGTTATGTATATCACTATCCCGCCAGTGAACCCAGTAGACGAATCTACATTGTCAGTGTTCCTAGCTAATAGTCTGTTATGTATATCACTATCCCGCCAGTGAACCCAGTAGACGAATCTACATTGTCAGTGTTCCTAGTAAATATTCTGTTATGTGTATCACTACCCCGTCAGTGAACCCAGTAGACGAATCTACATTGTCAGTGTTCCTAGCTAATAGATTGTTATGTATATCACTACCCCGTCAGTCAACCCAGTAGACGAATCTACATTGTCAGTGTTCCTAGTTAATATTCTGTTATGTATATCACTACCCCGTCAGTGAACCCAGTAGACGAATCTACATTGTCAGTGTTCCTAGTTAATAGTCTGTTATGTATATCACTACCCCGTCAGTGAACCCAGTAGACGAATCTACATTGTCAGTGTTCCTAGCTAATAGTCTGTTATGTATATCACTACCCCGTCCGTGAACCCAGTAGACGAATCAATATTGTCAGTGTTCCTAGCTAATAGTCTGTTATGTATATCACTACCCCGTCAGTGAACCCAGTAGACGAATCTACATTGTCAGTGTTCCTAGTTAATAGTCTGTTATGTATATCACTATCCCGTCAGTGAACCCAGTAGACGAATCTACATTGTCAGTGTTCCTAGCTAATAGTCTGTTATGTATATCACTACCCCGTCAGTGAACCCGGTAGACGAATCTACATTGTCAGTGTTCCTAGCTAATAGTCTGTTATGTATATCACTATCCCGTCAGTGAACCCAGTAGACGAATCTACATTGTCAGTGTTCCTAGCTAATAGTCTGTTATGTATATCACTACCCCGTCAGTGAACCCAGTAGACGAATCTACATTGTCAGTGTTCCTAGCTAATAGTCTGTTATGTATATCACTATCCCGTCAGTGAACCCAGTAGACGAATCTACATTGTCAGTGTTCCTAGCTAATAGTCTGTTATTTATATCACTATCCCGCCAGTGAGCCCAGTAGACGAATCTACATTGTCAGTGTTCCTAGCTAATAATCTGTTATGTACATCACTACCCCGTCAGTGAACCCAGTAGACGAATCTACATTGTCAGTGTTCCTAGCTAATAGTCTGCTATGTATATCACTATCCCACCAGTGAACCAGGTAGACGAATCTACATTGTCAGTGTTCCTAGCTAATAGTCTGTTATGTATATCACTACCCGTCAGTGAACCCAGTAGACGAATCTACATTGTCAGTGTTCCTAGCTAATAGTCTGTTATGTATATCACTACCCCGTCAGTGAACCCAGTAGACGAATCTACATTGTCAGTGTTCCTAGCTAATAGTCTGTTATGTATATCACTACCCCGTCAGTGAACCCAGTAGACGAATCTACATTGTCAGTGCTCCTAGCTAATAGTCTGTTATGTATATCACTACCCCGTCAGTGAACCCAGTAGACGAATCTACATTGTCAGTGTTCCTAGCTAATAGTTTGTTATGTATATCACTACCCCGTCAGTGAACCCAGTAGACGAATCTACATTGTCAGTGTTCCTAGTTAATATTCTGTTATGTATATCACTACCCCGTCAGTGAACCCAGTAGACGAATCTACATTGTCAGTGTTCCTAGCTAATAGTCTGTTATGTATATCACTACCCCGTCAGTGAACCCAGTAGACGAATCTACATTGTCAGTGTTCCTAGCTAATAGTCTGTTATGTATATCACTACCCCGTTCGTGAACCCAGTAGACGAATCAATATTGTCAGTTTTCCTAGCTAATAGTCTGTTATGTATATCACTACCCCGTCAGTGAACCTTGTAGACGAATCTAAATTGTCAGTGTTCCTAGTTAATAGTCTGTTATGTATATCACTACCCGTCAGTGAACCCAGTAGACGAATCTACATTGTCAGTGTTCCTAGCTAATAGTCTGTTATATATATCAATACCCCTTCAGTGAACCCAGTAGACGAATCTACATTTTCAGTGTTCCTAGCTAATAGTCTGTTATGTATATCACTACTCCACCAGTGAACCCAGTAGACGAATCTGCATTTTCAGTGTTCCTAGCTAGTAGTCTGTTATGTATATCACTATCCCGCCAGTGAACCCAGTAGACGAATCTACATTGTCAGTGTTCCTAGCTAATAGTCTGTTATGTATATCACTATCCCGCCAGTGAACCCAGTAGACGAATCTACATTGTCAGTGTTCCTAGTAAATATTCTGTTATGTGTATCACTACCCCGTCAGTGAACCCAGTAGACGAATCTACATTGTCAGTGTTCCTAGCTAATAGATTGTTATGTATATCACTACCCCGTCAGTCAACCCAGTAGACGAATCTACATTGTCAGTGTTCCTAGTTAATATTCTGTTATGTATATCACTACCCCGTCAGTGAACCCAGTAGACGAATCTACATTGTCAGTGTTCCTAGTTAATAGTCTGTTATGTATATCACTACCCCGTCAGTGAACCCAGTAGACGAATCTACATTGTCAGTGTTCCTAGCTAATAGTCTGTTATGTATATCACTACCCCGTCCGTGAACCCAGTAGACGAATCAATATTGTCAGTGTTCCTAGCTAATAGTCTGTTATGTATATCACTACCCCGTCAGTGAACCCAGTAGACGAATCTACATTGTCAGTGTTCCTAGTTAATAGTCTGTTATGTATATCACTATCCCGTCAGTGAACCCAGTAGACGAATCTACATTGTCAGTGTTCCTAGCTAATAGTCTGTTATGTATATCACTACCCCGTCAGTGAACCCGGTAGACGAATCTACATTGTCAGTGTTCCTAGCTAATAGTCTGTTATGTATATCACTATCCCGTCAGTGAACCCAGTAGACGAATCTACATTGTCAGTGTTCCTAGCTAATAGTCTGTTATTTATATCACTATCCCGCCAGTGAGCCCAGTAGACGAATCTACATTGTCAGTGTTCCTAGCTAATAATCTGTTATGTACATCACTACCCCGTCAGTGAACCCAGTAGACGAATCTACATTGTCAGTGTTCCTAGCTAATAGTCTGCTATGTATATCACTATCCCACCAGTGAACCAGGTAGACGAATCTACATTGTCAGTGTTCCTAGCTAATAGTCTGTTATGTATATCACTACCCGTCAGTGAACCCAGTAGACGAATCTACATTGTCAGTGTTCCTAGCTAATAGTGTGTTATGTATATCACTACCCCGTCAGAGAACCCAGTAGACGAATCTACATTGTCAGTGTTCCTAGCTAATAGTCTGCTATGTATATCACTATCCCACCAGTGAACCAGGTAGACGAATCTACATTGTCAGTGTTCCTAGCTAATAGTCTGTTATGTATATCACTACCCGTCAGTGAACCCAGTAGACGAATCTACATTGTCAGTGTTCCTAGCTAATAGTCTGTTATGTATATCACTACCCCGTCAGTGAACCCAGTAGACGAATCTACATTGTCAGAGTTCCTAGCTAATAGTCTGTTATGTATATCACTACCCCGTCAGTGAACCCAGTAGACGAATCTACATTGTCAGTGTTCCTAGCTAATAGTCTGTTATGTATATCACTACCCCGTCAGTGAACCCAGTAGACGAATCTACATTATCAGTGTTCCTAACTAATAGTCTGTTATTTCTATCACTACCCGTCAGTGAACCCAGTAGACGAATCTACATTGTCAGTGTTCCTAGCTAATAGTCTGTTATGCATATCACTACCCCGTCAGTGAACCCAGTAGACGAATCTACATTGTCAGTGTTCCTAGCTAATAGTCTGTTATGTATATCACTACCCCGTCAGTGAACCCAGTAGACGAATCTATATTGTCAGTGTTCCTAGCTAATAGTCTTTTATGTATATCACTACCCCGTCAGTGAGCCCAGTAGACGAATCTACATTGTCAGTGTTCCTAGCTAATAGTCTGTTATGTATATCACTACCCCGTCAGTGAACCTAGTAGACGAATCTACATTGTCAGTGTTCCTAGCTAATAGTCTGTTATGTATATCACTATCCCGTCAGTGAGCCCAGTAGACGAATCTACATTGTCAGTGTTCCTAGCTAATAGTCTGTTATGTATATCACTATCTCGTCAGTGAGCCCAGTAGACGAATCTACATTGTCAGTGTTCCTAGCTAATAGTCTGTTATGTATATCACTACCCCGTCAGTGAACCCAGTAGACGAATCTACATTGTCAGTGTTCCTAGCTAGTAGTCTGTTATGTATATCACTATCCCGTCAGTGAACCCAGTAGACGAATCTACATTGTCAGTGTTCCTAGCTAATAGTCTGTTATGTATATCACTATCCCGCCAGTGAGCCCAGTAGACGAATCTACATTGTCAGTGTTCCTAACTAATAATATGTTACGTATATCACTACCCCGTCAGTGAACCCAGTAGACGAATCTACATTGTCAGTGTTCCTAGCTAATAGTCTGTTATGTATATCACTATCCCACCAGTGAACCCAGTAGACGAATCTACATTGTCAGTGTTCCTAGCTAATAGTCTGTTATGTATATCACTACCCGTCAGTGAACCCAGTAGACGAATCTACATTGTCAGTGTTCCTAGCTAATAGTCTGTTATGTATATCACTACCCCGTCAGTGAACCCAGTAGACGAATCTACATTGTCAGTGTTCCTAGCTAATAGTCTGTTATGTATATCCCTACCCCGTCAGTGAACCCAGTAGACGAATCTACATTGTCGGTGTTCCTAGCTAATAGTCTGTTATGTATATCACTATCCCGTCAGTGAACCCAGTAGACGAATCTACATTGTCAGTGTTCCTAGCTAATATTCTGTTATGTATATCACTACCCCGTCAGTGAACCCAGTAGACGAATCTACATTGTCAGTGTTCCTAGCTAATAGTCTGTTATGTATATCACTACCCCGTCAGTGAACCCAGTAGACGAATCTACATTGTCAGTGTTCCTAACTAATAGTCTGTTATTTCTATCACTACCCGTCAGTGAACCCAGTAGACGAATCTACATTGTCAGTGTTCCTAGCTAATAGTCTGTTATGCATATCACTACCCCGTCAGTGAACCCAGTAGACGAATCTACATTGTCAGTGTTCCTAGCTAATAGTCTGTTATGTATATCACTACCCCGTCAGTGAACCCAGTAGACGAATCTATATTGTCAGTGTTCCTAGCTAATAGTCTTTTATGTATATCACTACCCCGTCAGTGAACCCAGTAGACGAATCTATATTGTCAGTGTTCCTAGCTAATAGTCTGTTATGTATATCACTACCCCGTCAGTGAACCCAGTAGACGAATCTACATTGTCAGTGTTCCTAGCTAATAGTCTGCTATGTATATCACTATCCCACCAGTGAACCAGGTAGACGAATCTACATTGTCAGTGTTCCTAGCTAATAGTCTGTTATGTATATCACTACCCGTCAGTGAACCCAGTAGACGAATCTACATTGTCAGTGTTCCTAGCTAATAGTGTGTTATGTATATCACTACCCCGTCAGTGAACCCAGTAGACGAATCTACATTGTCAGTGTTCCTAGCTAATAGTCTGCTATGTATATCACTATCCCACCAGTGAACCAGGTAGACGAATCTACATTGTCAGTGTTCCTAGCTAATAGTCTGTTATGTATATCACTACCCGTCAGTGAACCCAGTAGACGAATCTACATTGTCAGTGTTCCTAGCTAATAGTCTGTTATGTATATCACTACCCCGTCGTGAACCCAGTAGACGAATCTACATTGTCAGAGTTCCTAGCTAATAGTCTGTTATGTATATCACTACCCCGTCAGTGAACCCAGTAGACGAATCTACATTGTCAGTGTTCCTAGCTAATAGTCTGTTATGTATATCACTACCCCGTCAGTGACCCCAGTAGACGAATCTACATTGTCAGTGTTCCTAACTAATAGTCTGTTATTTCTATCACTACCCGTCAGTGAACCCAGTAGACGAATCTACATTGTCAGTGTTCCTAGCTAATAGTCTGTTATGCATATCACTACCCCGTCAGTGAACCCAGTAGACGAATCTACATTGTCAGTGTTCCTAGCTAATAGTCTGTTATGTATATCACTACCCCGTCAGTGAACCCAGTAGACGAATCTATATTGTCAGTGTTCCTAGCTAATAGTCTTTTATGTATATCACTACCCCGTCAGTGAGCCCAGTAGACGAATCTACATTGTCAGTGTTCCTAGCTAATAGTCTGTTATGTATATCACTACCCCGTCAGTGAACCTAGTAGACGAATCTACATTGTCAGTGTTCCTAGCTAATAGTCTGTTATGTATATCACTATCCCGTCAGTGAGCCCAGTAGACGAATCTACATTGTCAGTGTTCCTAGCTAATAGTCTGTTATGTATATCACTATCTCGTCAGTGAGCCCAGTAGACGAATCTACATTGTCAGTGTTCCTAGCTAATAGTCTGTTATGTATATCACTACCCCGTCAGTGAACCCAGTAGACGAATCTACATTGTCAGTGTTCCTAGCTAGTAGTCTGTTATGTATATCACTATCCCGTCAGTGAACCCAGTAGACGAATCTACATTGTCAGTGTTCCTAGCTAATAGTCTGTTATGTATATCACTATCCCGCCAGTGAGCCCAGTAGACGAATCTACATTGTCAGTGTTCCTAACTAATAATATGTTACGTATATCACTACCCCGTCAGTGAACCCAGTAGACGAATCTAGATTGTCAGTGTTCCTAGCTAATAGTCTGTTATGTATATCACTATCCCACCAGTGAACCCAGTAGACGAATCTACATTGTCAGTGTTCCTAGCTAATAGTCTGTTATGTATATCACTACCCGTCAGTGAACCCAGTAGACGAATCTACATTGTCAGTGTTCCTAGCTAATAGTCTGTTATGTATATCACTACCCCGTCAGTGAACCCAGTAGACGAATCTACATTGTCAGTGTTCTTAGCTAATAGTCTGTTATGTATATCCCTACCCCGTCAGTGAACCCAGTAGACGAATCTACATTGTCGGTGTTCCTAGCTAATAGTCTGTTATGTATATCACTATCCCGTCAGTGAACCCAGTAGACGAATCTACATTGTCAGTGTTCCTAGCTAATATTCTGTTATGTATATCACTACCCCGTCAGTGAACCCAGTAGACGAATCTACATTGTCAGTGTTCCTAGCTAATAGTCTGTTATGTATATCCCTACCCCGTCAGTGAACCCAGTAGACGAATCTACATTGTCAGTGTTCCTAACTAATAGTCTGTTATTTCTATCACTACCCGTCAGTGAACCCAGTAGACGAATCTACATTGTCAGTGTTCCTAGCTAATAGTCTGTTATGCATATCACTACCCCGTCAGTGAACCCAGTAGACGAATCTACATTGTCAGTGTTCCTAGCTAATAGTCTGTTATGTATATCACTACCCCGTCAGTGAACCCAGTAGACGAATCTATATTGTCAGTGTTCCTAGCTAATAGTCTTTTATGTATATCACTACCCCGTCAGTGAACCCAGTAGACGAATCTATATTGTCAGTGTTCCTAGCTAATAGTCTGTTATGTATATCACTACCCCGTCAGTGAACCCAGTAGACGAATCTACATTGTCAGTGTTCCTAGCTAATAGTCTGCTATGTATATCACTATCCCACCAGTGAACCAGGTAGACGAATCTACATTGTCAGTGTTCCTAGCTAATAGTCTGTTATGTATATCACTACCCGTCAGTGAACCCAGTAGACGAATCTACATTGTCAGTGTTCCTAGCTAATAGTGTGTTATGTATATCACTACCCCGTCAGTGAACCCAGTAGACGAATCTACATTGTCAGTGTTCCTAGCTAATAGTCTGCTATGTATATCACTATCCCACCAGTGAACCAGGTAGACGAATCTACATTGTCAGTGTTCCTAGCTAATAGTCTGTTATGTATATCACTACCCGTCAGTGAACCCAGTAGACGAATCTACATTGTCAGTGTTCCTAGCTAATAGTCTGTTATGTATATCACTACCCCGTCGTGAACCCAGTAGACGAATCTACATTGTCAGAGTTCCTAGCTAATAGTCTGTTATGTATATCACTACCCCGTCAGTGAACCCAGTAGACGAATCTACATTGTCAGTGTTCCTAGCTAATAGTCTGTTATGTATATCACTACCCCGTCAGTGAACCCAGTAGACGAATCTACATTGTCAGTGTTCCTAACTAATAGTCTGTTATTTCTATCACTACCCGTCAGTGAACCCAGTAGACGAATCTACATTGTCAGTGTTCCTAGCTAATAGTCTGTTATGCATATCACTACCCCGTCAGTGAACCCAGTAGACGAATCTACATTGTCAGTGTTCCTAGCTAATAGTCTGTTATGTATATCACTACCCCGTCAGTGAACCCAGTAGACGAATCTATATTGTCAGTGTTCCTAGCTAATAGTCTTTTATGTATATCACTACCCGTCAGTGAACCCAGTAGACGAATCTACATTGTCAGTGTTCCTAGCTAATAGTCTGTTATGTATATCACTACCCCGTCAGTGAACCCAGTAGACGAATCTACATTGTCAGTGTTCCTAGCTAATAGTCTGTTATGTATATCACTACCCCGTCAGTGAACCCAGTAGACGAATCTATATTGTCAGTGTTCCTAGCTAATAGTCTTTTATGTATATCACTACCCCGTCAGTGAACCCAGTAGACGAATCTATATTGTCAGTGTTCCTAGCTAATAGTCTGTTATGTATATCACTACCCCGTCAGTGAACCCAGTAGACGAATCTACATTGTCAGTGTTCCTAGCTAATAGTCTGCTATGTATATCACTATCCCACCATTGAACCAGGTAGACGAATCTACATTGTCAGTGTTCCTAGCTAATAGTCTGTTATGTATATCACTACCCGTCAGTGAACCCAGTAGACGAATCTACATTGTCAGTGTTCCTAGCTAATAGTGTGTTATGTATATCACTACCCCGTCAGTGAACCCAGTAGACGAATCTACATTGTCAGTGTTCCTAGCTAATAGTCTGCTATGTATATCACTATCCCACCAGTGAACCAGGTAGACGAATCTACATTGTCAGTGTTCCTAGCTAATAGTCTGTTATGTATATCACTACCCGTCAGTGAACCCAGTAGACGAATCTACATTGTCAGTGTTCCTAGCTAATAGTCTGTTATGTATATCACTACCCCGTCGTGAACCCAGTAGACGAATCTACATTGTCAGAGTTCCTAGCTAATAGTCTGTTATGTATATCACTACCCCGTCAGTGAACCCAGTAGACGAATCTACATTGTCAGTGTTCCTAGCTAATAGTCTGTTATGTATATCACTACCCCGTCAGTGAACCCAGTAGACGAATCTACATTGTCAGTGTTCCTAACTAATAGTCTGTTATTTCTATCACTACCCGTCAGTGAACCCAGTAGACGAATCTACATTGTCAGTGTTCCTAGCTAATAGTCTGTTATGCATATCACTACCCCGTCAGTGAACCCAGTAGACGAATCTACATTGTCAGTGTTCCTAGCTAATAGTCTGTTATGTATATCACTACCCCGTCAGTGAACCCAGTAGACGAATCTATATTGTCAGTGTTCCTAGCTAATAGTCTTTTATGTATATCACTACCCCGTCAGTGAGCCCAGTAGACGAATCTACATTGTCAGTGTTCCTAGCTAATAGTCTGTTATGTATATCACTACCCCGTCAGTGAACCTAGTAGACGAATCTACATTGTCAGTGTTCCTAGCTAATAGTCTGTTATGTATATCACTATCCCGTCAGTGAGCCCAGTAGACGAATCTACATTGTCAGTGTTCCTAGCTAATAGTCTGTTATGTATATCACTATCTCGTCAGTGAGCCCAGTAGACGAATCTACATTGTCAGTGTTCCTAGCTAATAGTCTGTTATGTATATCACTACCCCGTCAGTGAACCCAGTAGACGAATCTACATTGTCAGTGTTCCTAGCTAGTAGTCTGTTATGTATATCACTATCCCGTCAGTGAACCCAGTAGACGAATCTACATTGTCAGTGTTCCTAGCTAATAGTCTGTTATGTATATCACTATCCCGCCAGTGAGCCCAGTAGACGAATCTACATTGTCAGTGTTCCTAACTAATAATATGTTACGTATATCACTACCCCGTCAGTGAACCCAGTAGACGAATCTACATTGTCAGTGTTCCTAGCTAATAGTCTGTTATGTATATCACTATCCCACCAGTGAACCCAGTAGACGAATCTACATTGTCAGTGTTCCTAGCTAATAGTCTGTTATGTATATCACTACCCGTCAGTGAACCCAGTAGACGAATCTACATTGTCAGTCTTCCTAGCTAATAGTCTGTTATGTATATCACTACCCCGTCAGTGAACCCAGTAGACGAATCTACATTGTCAGTGTTCCTAGCTAATAGTCTGTTATGTATATCCCTACCCCGTCAGTGAACCCAGTAGACGAATCTACATTGTCAGTGTTCCTAGCTAATAGTCTGTTATGTATATCACTATCCCGTCAGTGAACCCAGTAGACGAATCTACATTGTCAGTGTTCCTAGCTAATATTCTGTTATGTATATCACTACCCCGTCAGTGAACCCAGTAGACGAATCTACATTGTCAGTGTTCCTAGCTAATAGTCTGTTATGTATATCACTACCCCGTCAGTGAACCCAGTAGACGAATCTATATTGTCAGTGTTCCTAGCTAATAGTCTGTTATGTATATCACTACCCCGTCAGTGAACCCAGTAGACGAATCTACATTGTCAGTGTTCCTAGCTAATAGTCTGCTATGTATATCACTATCCCACCAGTGAACCAGGTAGACGAATCTACATTGTCAGTGTTCCTAGCTAATAGTCTGTTATGTATATCACTACCCGTCAGTGAACCCAGTAGACGAATCTACATTGTCAGTGTTCCTAGCTAATAGTGTGTTATGTATATCACTACCCCGTCAGTGAACCCAGTAGACGAATCTACATTGTCAGTGTTCCTAGCTAATAGTCTGTTATGTATATCACTACCCCGTCGTGAACCCAGTAGACGAATCTACATTGTCAGAGTTCCTAGCTAATAGTCTGTTATGTATATCACTACCCCGTCAGTGAACCCAGTAGACGAATCTACATTGTCAGTGTTCCTAGCTAATAGTCTGTTATGTATATCACTACCCCGTCAGTGAACCCAGTAGACGAATCTACATTGTCAGTGTTCCTAACTAATAGTCTGTTATTTCTATCACTACCCGTCAGTGAACCCAGTAGACGAATCTACATTGTCAGTGTTCCTAGCTAATAGTCTGTTATGCATATCACTACCCCGTCAGTGAACCCAGTAGACGAATCTACATTGTCAGTGTTCCTAGCTAATAGTCTGTTATGTATATCACTACCCCGTCAGTGAACCCAGTAGACGAATCTATATTGTCAGTGTTCCTAGCTAATAGTCTTTTATGTATATCACTACCCCGTCAGTGAGCCCAGTAGACGAATCTACATTGTCAGTGTTCCTAGCTAATAGTCTGTTATGTATATCACTACCCCGTCAGTGAACCTAGTAGACGAATCTACATTGTCAGTGTTCCTAGCTAATAGTCTGTTATGTATATCACTATCCCGTCAGTGAGCCCAGTAGACGAATCTACATTGTCAGTGTTCCTAGCTAATAGTCTGTTATGTATATCACTATCTCGTCAGTGAGCCCAGTAGACGAATCTACATTGTCAGTGTTCCTAGCTAATAGTCTGTTATGTATATCACTACCCCGTCAGTGAACCCAGTAGACGAATCTACATTGTCAGTGTTCCTAGCTAGTAGTCTGTTATGTATATCACTATCCCGTCAGTGAACCCAGTAGACGAATCTACATTGTCAGTGTTCCTAGCTAATAGTCTGTTATGTATATCACTATCCCGCCAGTGAGCCCAGTAGACGAATCTACATTGTCAGTGTTCCTAACTAATAATATGTTACGTATATCACTACCCCGTCAGTGAACCCAGTAGACGAATCTACATTGTCAGTGTTCCTAGCTAATAGTCTGTTATGTATATCACTATCCCACCAGTGAACCCAGTAGACGAATCTACATTGTCAGTGTTCCTAGCTAATAGTCTGTTATGTATATCACTACCCGTCAGTGAACCCAGTAGACGAATCTACATTGTCAGTCTTCCTAGCTAATAGTCTGTTATGTATATCACTACCCCGTCAGTGAACCCAGTAGACGAATCTACATTGTCAGTGTTCCTAGCTAATAGTCTGTTATGTATATCCCTACCCCGTCAGTGAACCCAGTAGACGAATCTACATTGTCAGTGTTCCTAGCTAATAGTCTGTTATGTATATCACTATCCCGTCAGTGAACCCAGTAGACGAATCTACATTGTCAGTGTTCCTAGCTAATATTCTGTTATGTATATCACTACCCCGTCAGTGAACCCAGTAGACGAATCTACATTGTCAGTGTTCCTAGCTAATAGTCTGTTATGTATATCACTACCCCGTCAGTGAACCCAGTAGACGAATCTACATTGTCAGTGTTCCTAACTAATAGTCTGTTATTTCTATCACTACCCGTCAGTGAACCCAGTAGACGAATCTACATTGTCAGTGTTCCTAGCTAATAGTCTGTTATGCATATCACTACCCCGTCAGTGAACCCAGTAGACGAATCTACATTGTCAGTGTTCCTAGCTAATAGTCTTTTATGTATATCACTACCCCGTCAGTGAACCCAGTAGACGAATCTATATTGTCAGTGTTCCTAGCTAATAGTCTTTTATGTATATCACTACCCCGTCAGTGAGCCCAGTAGACGAATCTACATTGTCAGTGTTCCTAGCTAATAGTCTGTTATGTATATCACTACCCCGTCAGTGAACCTAGTAGACGAATCTACATTGTCAGTGTTCCTAGCTAATAGTCTGTTATGTATATCACTATCCCGTCAGTGAGCCCAGTAGACGAATCTACATTGTCAGTGTTCCTAGCTAATAGTCTGTTATGTATATCACTATCTCGTCAGTGAGCCCAGTAGACGAATCTACATTGTCAGTGTTCCTAGCTAATAGTCTGTTATGTATATCACTACTCCGTCAGTGAACCCAGTAGACGAATCTACATTGTCAGTGTTCCTAGCTAGTAGTCTGTTATGTATATCACTATCCCGTCAGTGAACCCAGTAGACGAATCTACATTGTCAGTGTTCCTAGCTAATAGTCTGTTATGTATATCACTATCCCGCCAGTGAGCCCAGTAGACGAATCTACATTGTCAGTGTTCCTAACTAATAATATGTTACGTATATCACTACCCCGTCAGTGAACCCAGTAGACGAATCTACATTGTCAGTGTTCCTAGCTAATAGTCTGTTATGTATATCACTATCCCACCAGTGAACCCAGTAGACGAATCTACATTGTCAGTGTTCCTAGCTAATAGTCTGTTATGTATATCACTACCCGTCAGTGAACCCAGTAGACGAATCTACATTGTCAGTGTTCCTAGCTAATAGTCTGTTATGTATATCACTACCCCGTCAGTGAACCCAGTAGACGAATCTACATTGTCAGTGTTCCTAGCTAATAGTCTGTTATGTATATCCCTACCCCGTCAGTGAACCCAGTAGACGAATCTACATTGTCAGTGTTCCTAGCTAATAGTCTGTTATGTATATCACTATCCCGTCAGTGAACCCAGTAGACGAATCTACATTGTCAGTGTTCCTAGCTAATATTCTGTTATGTATATCACTACCCCGTCAGTGAACCCAGTAGACGAATCTACATTGTCAGTGTTCCTAGCTAATAGTCTGTTATGTATATCACTACCCCGTCAGTGAACCCAGTAGACGAATCTACATTGTCAGTGTTCCTAGCTAATAGTCTGTTATGCATATCACTACCCCGTCAGTGAACCCAGTAGACGAATCTACATTGTCAGTGTTCCTAGCTAATAGTCTGTTATGTATATCACTATCCCGTCAGTGAGCCCAGTAGACGAATCTATATTGTCAGTGTTCCTAGCTAATAGTCTGTTATGTATATCACTACCCCGTCAATGAACCCAGCAGACGAATCTACATTGTCAGTGTTCCTAGCTAATAGTCTGTTTATGTATATCACTATCACGTCAGTGAACCCAGTAGACGAATCTACATTGTCAGTGTTCCTAGCTAATAGTCTGTTATGTATATCATTATCCCGCAAGTGAACCCAGTAGACGAATCTACAATGTCAGTGTTCCTAGTTAATATTCTGTTATGTATATCACTACCCCGTCAGTGAACCCAGTAGACGAATCTACATTGTCAGTGTTCCTAGCTAATAGTCTGTTATGTATATCACTACCCCGTCAGTGAACCCAGTAGACGAATCTACATTGTTAGTGTTCCTAGCTAATAGTCTGTTATGTATATCACTACCCCGTCAGTGAACCCAGTAGACGAATCTATATTGTCAGTGTTCCTAGCTAATAGTCTTTTATGTATATCACTACCCCGTCAGTGAGCCCAGTAGACGAATCTACATTGTCAGTGTTCCTAGCTAATAGTCTGTTATGTATATCACTACCCCTGTCGGTGAACCTAGTAGACGAATCTACATTGTCAGTGTTCCTAGTTAATAGTCTGTTATGTATATCACTACCCCGTCAGTGAACCCAGTAGACGAATCTACATTGTCAGTGTTCCTAGCTAATAGTCTGTTATGTATATCATTATCCCGTCAGTTAGCCCAGTAGACGAATCTACATTGTCAGTGTTCCTAGCTAATAGTCTGTTATGTATATCACTACCCCGTCAGTGAACCCAGTAGACGAATCTACATTGTCAGTGTTCCTATCTAATAGTCTGTTATGAATATCACTATCCCGTCAGTGAACCCAGTAGACGAATCTACATTGTCAGTGTTCCTAGCTAATAGTCTGTTATGTATATCACTATCCCGCCAGTGAGCCCAGTAGACGAATCTACATTGTCAGTGTTCCTAGCTAATAGTCTTTTATGTATATCACTACCCCGTCAGTGAACCCAGTAGACGAATCTACATTGTCAGTGTTCCTAGCTAATAGTCTGTTATGTATATCACTATCCCGTCAGTGAACCCAGTAGACGAATCTACATTGTCAGTGTTCCTAGCTAATAGTCTGTTATGCATATCACTACCCCGTCAGTGAACCCAGTAGACGAATCTACATTGTCAGTGTTCGAAATTGATGGTTCTTTGTTGTATTTGTTCACCACGGACGTCAATTATTATTTGATTGTGGGAAATTATTATCAATCCAGTGTATCGAGTACACAGGACTTATCTGTACAATGTCGAATTATCAAGCTGATGTTCTTTGTTTGCCCATACATCCATTTCAGTGTACCTGACAAACGCGCACCGTCGACCTCAGGGCATTGGTGTTTGTTGTGCATTCCTGCCATGGATTTATTGTATTTCATGTTCATTTGATTGACACATTTGTGAATTTCAATGTTCTGTATTGTTAATAAAGATAACAGGTGTTGTTGTTTCGGAGGGGGAGAGTTTGGGAATGAGGTATCAAGTAAAAAGATTAACCGTAAATGTTTGCTCAAAATGACGGTAACGATACTATTGTCCTTCCATTTGACGCTACCGGCAATTCCTAAAGTTGATCTGATTAGATAGGACAAGTTGGGGTTAAACAAAATTTTAAATGTAGATTTACCTTTTTCAACCAAAAAAACACGAAACATTTGTTCTCTAGCAGATATATAATCAAACACGTCTTAGAATATGGTATGCATATTTGAATGAGTGTTGACTGAATGATATTGTGTGTACATCTGTGTGTGTGTGACCTTTCTACCATTGTATATTATATTGTGTGTACATCTGTGTGTGTGTGACCTTTCTACCATTGTATATTATATTGTGTGTACATCTGTGTGTGTGTGACCTTTCTACCATTGTATATTATATTGTGTATTTATTAATTTCTGTGCCATTGTACTGTATTGTTTATGAGAATAAATAGTTAGTTCGTTCGTTCGTTGGTTGGTTGGTTGGTTGTTTGTTTGGGTGGGTTTTGGATGTTCGTGTGGTTAATTGGTCAGTTATCATTGGTATATAGTGTGCATTCCTACAATGGTTTAATCGTATTTCATACTCATTTGATTGACACAGTTGTAAATTCCAATGTTCTGGATTGTTACTAAAGGTAAAGGGTGTAAGCGCACACAATATTTATTCTCTAGCAGATATATAATCCCCCCTTATTTTGAAAATATGACCTACATGTGTGAATAAGTGTTGAATGACAGGTGTCTGCATCTGTGTGTAACTTTAGCTTATAATTAAATTATAATTAGGTAGTAAGTATATCGAATATATACCGCATATGTGTGTGTGACCTTTCTACCATTGTATATTATATTGTGTATTTATTAATTTCTGTGCCATTGTACTGTATTTTTTATCAGAATGAAATAGTTAGTTCGTTCGTTCGTTGGTTGTTTGGTTGGCTGGATTTTGGGTGTTCGTGGGGTTAATTGGTTAGTAAGTAAGATAAACAAAATATCAGGTCCATATGACGCTAACGATATTGAAAAATGGCGTTTTGCGCTTGGTGGTCAAGAGGACTTTCATCCTCTTACTGGAAGTCCTTTAATCGCATAAAATTCGGATATGATCAAATAAGTTGACCGGATCACGTTCTGCTATATAGGCGATATCCTTTTTCTAAAAAGACCATTATGTGATAAAGTTTGTCAGTGACTTGCGACAGGTCGGTGATTTTCTGCGGATAGACCGGTCTTCTCCACCGATAAAACTGACCGCGCCACGATATGACTGAAATACTGTTGAAAGTGGTTTTAAACGCCATAACAATAACCCTAAATAATTCTAAGCTTGATAATTATGTTAATTGCATCTATCCCACTGATGTTGAAATAAATGATACAATAGATACAACTAGGTCTGCTTGATACCTATACCTACACCTAGAGGTAGATATCTAATTTAATACCCGCGACGCGTTTCTAGAAGACTTATTTATAATATTAACAAGTAATCAATATAACAGAGTTGTCGTTCCTAGAAAGGAACAGTAGATTCTTCGTGGTATTACTTTATATATGTGCATGACATTCATATCAGAGAGTTAATATCTTGTAAGCAGATTGTCTCAAGTCAGAATAGATTTACGAGCACAGAGACCAACCAGTTTCGACATACGAATTAGTTTTTTTATTAGTTTAATATTATTTTATTGCAAATAAAACAGCAATGAGATTGGACAAAAAGTTATCACAACTTATGGACTGTCCTCTCCCTATAATGGACATTCCATTAGATAATGAATTGCATCTTCAAAAGGTGAACCACATTGACATTTTGTAATGTGTATGCGAAATAAATCACTTACAAATAACAAAACGAGCTTGTGTCCAAACCGAGAGTGACACAAATTTGTTCTGAAAGGTTTATCCATTGCTACTCTACTATATGACGTCCGCCATCAACTCATTTTTCTCCTGACCACTTAGGAAATACATGTAGTGATAAAATGAAACCGAGAAACATCACACTGTAGAAAAAGTTATAATCCATTAGAAAAATCATAGAAAGATGCAAAATCGATACCATAATACATAACTACATGAACGTTCACTTTCCTGGCTTGGTACAGACACTTCAATAAAAAGTGGCGGGCTTTAGACTGTTTTGTGGTCCCAAACCTCCTCTCTTAGTGAAGTGATGTGATCATGCACGTGTTTTACACATGCGAGTAACATTCCCACCCTAACTAAAATATATAACCTATGGAACATGTATAACCTATGGAACATGTACAACATATGGAACATGTATAACCTATGGAACATGTATAACATATGGAACATGTATAACATATGGAACATGTATAACATATGGAACATGTATAACATATGGAAAATGTATAACATATGGAACATGTATAACATATGGAACATGTATAACATATGGAACATGTATAACCTATGGAACATGTATAACATATGGAACATGTATAACATATGGAACATGTATAACCTATGGAACATGTATAACCTATGGAACATGTATAACCTATGGAAAATATATAACCTATGGAACTTGTATAACCTATCGAACATGTATAACCTATGGAACATGTATAACATATGGAACATGTATAACATATGGAACATGTATAACCTATGGAACATGTATAACCTATGGAAAATATATAACCTATGGAACATGTATAACCTATGGAACATGTATAACCTATGGAACATGCATAACATATGGAACATGTATAACATATGGAACATGTATAACATATGGAACATTTATAACATATGGAACATGTATAACCTATGGAACATGTATAACCTATGGAACATGTATAACCTATGGAACATGTATAACCTATGGAACATGTATAACCTATGGAACATGTATAACCTGTGGAACATGTATAACATATGGAACATGTATAACCTATGGAACATCTATAACCTATGGAACATGTATAACCTATGGAACTTGTATAACCTATGGAACATGTATAACCTATGGAACATGTATAACCTGTGGAACATGTATAACATATGGAACATGTATAACCTATGGAACATGTATAACCTATGGAACATGTATAACATATGGAACATGTATAACATATGGAACATGTATAACATATGGAACATGTATAACATATGGAAAATGTATAACATATGGAACATGTATAGCATATGGAACATGTATAACATATGGAACATGTATAACATATGGAACATGTATAACATATGGAACATGTATAACCTATGGAACATGTATAACCTATGGAACATGTATAACATATGGAACATGTATAACATATAGAACATGTATAACCTATGGAACATGTATAACATATGGAACATGTATAACATATGGAACATGTATAACCTATGGAACATGTATAACCTATGGAACATGTATAACATATGGAACATGTATAACCTGTGGAACATGTATAACATATGGAACATTTATAACCTATCGAACATGTATAACCTATGGAACATGTATAACCTATGGAACATGTATAACCTATTGAACATGTATAACATATGGAACATGTATAACATATGGAACATGTATAACCTATGGAACATGTATAACCTATGGAACATGTATAACATATGGAACATGTATAACATATGGAACATGTATAACATATGGAACATGTATAACCTATGGAACATATATAACATATGGAACATGTATAACATATGGAACATGTATAACCTATGGAACATGTATAACATATGGAACATGTATAACCTATGGAACATGTATAACATATGGAACATGTATAACCTATGGAACATGTATAACATATGGAACATGTATAACCTATGGAACATGCATAACCTATGGAACATGTATAACCTATGGAACATGTATAACATATGGAACATGTATAACCTATGGAACATGTATAACATATGGAACATGTATAACCTATGGAACATGTATAACCTATGGAACATGTATAACATATGGAACATGTATAACCTATGGAACATGTATAACATATGGAACATGTATAACCTATGGAACATGTATAACATATGGAACATGTATAACCTATGGAACATGTATAACCTATGGAACATGTATAACATATGGAACATGTATAACATATGGAACATGTATAACCTATGGAACATGTATAACATATGGAACATGTATAACATATGGAACATGTATAACATATGGAACATGTATAACATATGGAACATGTATAACATATGGAACATGTATAACATATGGAACATGTATAACATATGGAACATGTATAACCTATGGAACATGTATAACATATGGAACATGTATAACATATGGAACATGTATAACCTATGGAACATGTATAACCTATGGAACATGTATAACCTATGGAACATGTATAACCTGTGGAACATGTATAACATATGGAACATGTATAACATATGGAACATGTATAACATATGGAACATGTATAACCTATGGAACATGTATAACATATGGAACATGTATAACCTATGGAACATGTATAACCTATGGAACATGTATAACCTGTGGAACATGTATAACATATGGAACATGTATAACATATGGAACATGTATAACATATGGAACATGTATAACCTATGGAACATGTATAACATATGGAACATGTATAACCTATGGAACATGTATAACATATGGAACATGTATAACCTGTGGAACATGTATAACATATGGAACATGTATAACATATGGAACATGTATAACATATGGAACATGTATAACCTATGGAACATGTATAACATATGGAACATGTATAACATATGGAACATGTATAACATATGGAACATGTATAACCTATGGAACATGTATAACATATGGAACATGTATAACATATGGAACATGTATAAACTATGGAACATGTATAACCTATGGAACATGTATAACATATGGAACATGTATAACATATGGAACATGTATAACCTGTGGAACATGTATAACATATGGAACATTTATAACCTATCGAACATGTATAACCTATGGAACATGTATAACCTATGGAACATGTATAACCTATGGAACATGTATAACATATGGAACATGTATAACATATGGAACATGTATAACCTATGGAACATGTATAACATATGGAACATGTATAACCTATGGAACATGTATAACATATGGAACATGTATAACCTATGGAACATGTATACCATATGGAACATGTATAACCTATGGAACATGTATAACATATGGAACATGTATAACATATGGAACATGTATAACCTATGGAACATGTATAACCTGTGGAACATGTATAACATATGGAACATTTATAACATATGGAACATGTATAACATATGGAACATGTATAACCTATGGAACATGTATAGCATATGGAACATGTATAACCTATGGAACATGTATAACATATGGAACATGTATAACCTATGGAACATGCATAACCTATGGAACATGTATAACATATGGAACATGTATAACATATGGAACATGTATAACCTATGGAACATGTATAACATATGGAACATGTATAATATATGGTACATGTATAACATATGGAACATGTATAACATATGGAACATGTATAACATATGGAACATGTATAACATATGGAACATGTATAACATATAGAACATGTATAACCTATGGAACATGTATAACATATGGAACATGTATAACATATGGAACATGTATAACCTATGGAACATGTATAACATATGGAACATGTATAACCTATGGAACATGTATAACATATGGAACATGTATAACATATGGAACATGTATAACATATGGAACATGTATAACCTATGGAACATGTATAACATATGGAACATGTATAACATATGGAACATGTATAACCTATGGAACATGTATAACCTATGGAACATGTATAACCTATGGAACATGTATAACATATGGAACATGTATAACATATGGAACATTTATAACCTATGGAACATGTATAACCTATGGAACATGTATAACATATGGAACATGTATAACCTATGGAACATGTATAACATATGGAACATGTATAACCTATGGAACATGTATAACATATGGAACATGTATAACCTATGGAACACGTATACCATATGGAACATGTATAACCTATGGAACATGTATAACATATGGAACATGTATAACATATGGAACATGTATAACCTATGGAACATGCATAACCTGTGGAACATGTATAACATATGGAACATTTATAACATATGGAACATGTATAACATATGGAACATGTATAACCTATGGAACATGTATAACCTATGGAACATGTATAACCTATGGAACATGTATAACATATGGAACATGTATAACATATGGAACATTTATAACCTATGGAACATGTATAACCTATGGAACATGTATAACATATGGAACATGTATAACCTATGGAACATGTATAACATATGGAACATGTATAACCTATGGAACATGTATAACCTATGGAACATGTATAACCTATGGAACATGTATAACATATGGAACATGTATAACCTATGTAACATGTATAACATATGGAACATGTATAACCTATGGAACATGTATAACATATGGAACATGTATAACCTATGGAACATGTATAACCTATGGAACATGTATAACATATGGAACATGTATAACATATGGAACATGTATAACCTATGGAACATGTATAACATATGGAACATGTATAACATATGGAACATGTATAACATATGGAACATGTATAACATATGGAACATGTATAACATATGGAACATGTATAACATATGGAACATGTATAACATATGGAACATGTATAACCTATGGAACATGTATAACATATGGAACATGTATAACCTATGGAACATGTATAACATATGGAACATGTATAACCTATGGAACATGTATAACATTTGGAACATGTATAACATATGGAACATGTATAACCTATGGAACATGTATAACCTATGGAACATGTATAACATATGGAACATGTATAACATATGGAACATGTATAACATATGGAACATTTATAACCTATGGAACATGTATAACCTATGGAACATGTATAACATATGGAACATGTATAACCTATGGAACATGTATAACATATGGAACATGTATAACATATAGAACATGTATAACCTATGGAACATGTATAACATATGGAACATGTATAACATATGGAACATGTATAACCTATGGAACATGTATAACATATGGAACATGTATAACCTATGGAACATGTATAACATATGGAACATGTATAACATATGGAACATGTATAACATATGGAACATGTATAACCTATGGAACATGTATAACATATGGAACATGTATAACATATGGAACATGTATAACCTATGGAACATGTATAACCTATGGAACATGTATAACCTATGGAACATGTATAACATATGGAACATGTATAACATATGGAACATTTATAACCTATGGAACATGTATAACCTATGGAACATGTATAACATATGGAACATGTATAACCTATGGAACATGTATAACATATGGAACATGTATAACCTATGGAACATGTATAACATATGGAACATGTATAACCTATGGAACACGTATACCATATGGAACATGTATAACCTATGGAACATGTATAACATATGGAACATGTATAACATATGGAACATGTATAACCTATGGAACATGCATAACCTGTGGAACATGTATAACATATGGAACATTTATAACATATGGAACATGTATAACATATGGAACATGTATAACCTATGGAACATGTATAACCTATGGAACATGTATAACCTATGGAACATGTATAACATATGGAACATGTATAACATATGGAACATTTATAACCTATGGAACATGTATAACCTATGGAACATGTATAACATATGGAACATGTATAACCTATGGAACATGTATAACATATGGAACATGTATAACCTATGGAACATGTATAACCTATGGAACATGTATAACCTATGGAACATGTATAACATATGGAACATGTATAACCTATGTAACATGTATAACATATGGAACATGTATAACCTATGGAACATGTATAACATATGGAACATGTATAACCTATGGAACATGTATAACCTATGGAACATGTATAACATATGGAACATGTATAACATATGGAACATGTATAACCTATGGAACATGTATAACATATGGAACATGTATAACATATGGAACATGTATAACATATGGAACATGTATAACATATGGAACATGTATAACATATGGAACATGTATAACATATGGAACATGTATAACATATGGAACATGTATAACCTATGGAACATGTATAACATATGGAACATGTATAACCTATGGAACATGTATAACATATGGAACATGTATAACCTATGGAACATGTATAACATTTGGAACATGTATAACATATGGAACATGTATAACCTATGGAACATGTATAACCTATGGAACATGTATAACATATGGAACATGTAAAACATATGGAACATGTATAACCTATGGAACATGTATAACATATGGAACATTTATAACCTATCGAACATGTATAACCTATGGAACATGTATAACCTATGGAACATGTATAACCTATGGAACATGTATAACATATGGAACATGTATAACATATGGAACATGTATAACCTATGGAACATGTATAACATATGGAACATGTATAACATATGGAACATGTATAACATATGGAACATGTATAACATATGGAACATGTATAACCTATGGAACATGTATAACCTATGGAACATGTATAACATATGGAACATGTATAACCTATGGAACATGTATAACATATGGAACATGTATAACATATGGAACATGTATAACCTATGGAACATGTATAACCTATGGAACATGTATAACCTATGGAACATGTATAACCTGTGGAACATATATAACATATGGAACATGTATAACATATGGAACATGTATAACCTATGGAACATGTATAACCTATGGAACATGTATAACCAATGGAACATGTATAACCTGTGGAACATGTATAACATATGGAACATGTATAACATATGGAACATGTATAACATATGGAACATGTATAACCTATGGAACATGTATAACATATGGAACATGTATAACCTATGGAACATGTATAACATATGGAACATGTATAACCTGTGGAACATGTATAACATATGGAACATGTATAACATATGGAACATGTATAACATATGGAACATGTATAACCTATGGAACATGTATAACATATGGAACATGTATAACATATGGAACATGTATAACATATGGAACATGTGTAACCTATGGAACATGTATAACATATGGAACATGTATAACATATGGAACATGTATAAACTATGGAACATGTATAACCTATGGAACATGTATAACCTATGGAACATGTATAACATATGGAACATGTATAACCTGTGGAACATGTATAACATATGGAACATTTATAACCTATCGAACATGTATAACCTATGGAACATGTATAACCTATGGAACATGTATAACCTATGGAACATGTATAACATATGGAACATGTATAACATATGGAACATGTATAACATATGGAACATGTATAACATATGGAACATGTATAACCTGTGGAACATGTATAACATATGGAACATGTATAACCTATGGAACATGTATAACATATGGAACATGTATAACATATGGAACATGTATAACATATGGAACATGTATAACATATGGAACATGTATAACCTATGGAACATGTATAACATATGGAACATTTATAACATATGGAACATGTATAACATATGGAACATGTATAACCTATGGAACATGTATAACATATGGAACATGTATAACCTATGGAACATGTATAACCTATGGAACATGTATAACATATGGAACATGTATAACCTGTGGAACATGTATAACATATGGAACATTTATAACCTATCGAACATGTATAACCTATGGAACATGTATAACCTATGGAACATGTATAACCTATTGAACATGTATAACATATGGAACATGTATAACATATGGAACATGTATAACCTATGGAACATGTATAACCTATGGAACATGTATAACATATGGAACATGTATAACATATGGAACATGTATAACATATGGAACATGTATAACCTATGGAACATATATAACATATGGAACATGTATAACATATGGAACATGTATAACCTATGGAACATGTATAACATATGGAACATGTATAACCTATGGAACATGTATAACATATGGAACATGTATAACCTATGGAACATGTATAACATATGGAACATGTATAACCTATGGAACATGCATAACCTATGGAACATGTATAACATATGGAACATGTATAACATATGGAACATGTATAACCTATGGAACATGTATAACATATGGAACATGTATAACCTATGGAACATGTATAACCTATGGAACATGTATAACATATGGAACATGTATAACCTATGGAACATGTATAACATATGGAACATGTATAACCTATGGAACATGTATAACATATGGAACATGTATAACCTATGGAACATGTATAACCTATGGAACATGTATAACATATGGAACATGTATAACATATGGAACATGTATAACCTATGGAACATGTATAACATATGGAACATGTATAACATATGGAACATGTATAACATATGGAACATGTATAACATATGGAACATGTATAACATATGGAACATGTATAACATATGGAACATGTATAACATATGGAACATGTATAACCTATGGAACATGTATAACATATGGAACATGTATAACCTATGGAACATGTATAACATATGGAACATGTATAACCTATGGAACATGTATAACATATGGAACATGTATAACATATGGAACATGTATAACCTATGGAACATGTATAACCTATGGAACATGTATAACATATGGAACATGTATAACATATGGAACATGTATAACCTATGGAACATGTATAACATATGGAACATTTATAACCTATCGAACATGTATAACCTATGGAACATGTATAACCTATGGAACATGTATAACATATGGAACATGTATAACATATGGAACATATATAACCTATGGAACATGTATAACATATGGAACATGTATAACATATGGAACATGTATAACATATGGAACATGTATTACATATGGAACATGTATAACCTATGGAACATGTATAACCTATGGAACATGTATAACATATGGAACATGTATAACCTATGGAACATGTATAACCTATGGAACATGTATAACATATGGAACATGTATAACATATGGAACATGTATAACCTATGGAACATGTATAACCTATGGAACATGTATAACCTATGGAACATGTATAACCTGTGGAACATGTATAACATATGGAACATGTATAACATATGGAACATGTATAACCTATGGAACATGTATAACCTATGGAACATGTATAACCTATGGAACATGTATAACCTGTGGAACATGTATAACATATGGAACATGTATAACATATGGAACATGTATAACATATGGAACATGTATAACCTATGGAACATGTATAACATATGGAACATGTATAACCTATGGAACATGTATAACATATGGAACATGTATAACCTGTGGAACATGTATAACATATGGAACATGTATAACCTATGGAACATGTATAACATATGGAACATGTATAACCTATGGAACATGTATAACATATGGAACATGTATAACATATGGAACATGTATAACATATGGAACATGTATAACCTATGGAACATGTATAACATATGGAACATGTATAACATATGGAACATGTATAAACTATGGAACATGTATAACCTATGGAACATGTATAACCTATGGAACATGTATAACATATGGAACATGTATAACCTGTGGAACATGTATAACATATGGAACATTTATAACCTATCGAACATGTATAACCTATGGAACATGTATAACCTATGGAACATGTATAACCTATGGAACATGTATAACATATGGAACATGTATAACATATGGAACATGTATAACCTATGGAACATGTATAACATATGGAACATGTATAACATATGGAACATGTATAACATATGGAACATGGATAACATATGGAACATGTATAACCTATGGAACATGTATAACATATGGAACATGTATAACATATGGAACATGTATAACCTATGGAACATGTATAACCTATGGAACATGTATAACATATGGAATATGTATAACATATGGAACATGTATAACCTATGGAACATGTACAACCTATGGAACATGTATAACCTATGGAACATGTATAACCTGTGGAACATGTATAACATATGGAACATGTATAACATATGGAACATGTATAACCTATGGAACATGTATAACCTATGGAACATGTATAACATATGGAACATGTATAACATATGGAACATGTATAACATATGGAACATGTATAACCTGTGGAACATGTATAACATATGGAACATGTATAACCTATGGAACATGTATAACATATGGAACATGTATAACATATGGAACATGTATAACATATGGAACATGTATAACCTATGGAACATGTATAACATATGGAACATTTATAACATATGGAACATGTATAACATATGGAACATGTATAACCTATGGAACATGTATAACATATGGAACATGTATAACCTATGGAACATGTATAACCTATGGAACATGTATAACCTATGGAACATGTATAACATATGGAACATGTATAACATATGGAACATGTATAACCTATGGAACATGTATAACCTATGGAACATGTATAACCTATGGAACATGTATAACATATGGAACATGTATAACCTGTGGAACATGTATAACATATGGAACATTTATAACCTATCGAACATGTATAACCTATGGAACATGTATAACCTATGGAACATGTATAACCTATGGAACATGTATAACATATGGAACATGTATAACATATGGAACATGTATAACCTATGGAACATGTATAACATATGGAACATGTATAACATATGGAACATGTATAACATATGGAACATGTATAACATATGGAACATGTATAACCTATGGAACATATATAACATATGGAACATGTATAACATATGGAACATGTATAACCTATGGAACATGCATAACCTATGGAACATGTATAACATATGGAACATGTATAACCTATGGAACATGTATAACCTATGGAACATGTATAACCTATGGAACATGTATAACCTGTGGAACATGTATAACATATGGAACATGTATAACATATGGAACATGTATAACCTATGGAACATGTATAACCTATGGAACATGTATAACATATGGAACATGTATAACATATGGAACATGTATAACATATGGAACATGTATAACCTGTGGAACATGTATAACATATGGAACATGTATAACCTATGGAACATGTATAACATATGGAACATGTATAACATATGGAACATGTATAACATATGGAACATGTATAACCTATGGAACATGTATAACATATGGAACATTTATAACATATGGAACATGTATAATATATGGAACATGTATAACCTATGGAACATGTATAACATATGGAACATGTATAACCTATGGAACATGCATAACCTATGGAACATGTATAACCTATGGAACATGTATAACATATGGAACATGTATAACATATGGAACATGTATAACATATGGAACATGTATAACCTGTGGAACATGTATAACATATGGAACATGTATAACCTATGGAACATGTATAACATATGGAACATGTATAACCTGTGGAACATGTATAACATATGGAACATGTATAACCTATGGAACATGTATAACCTATGGAACATGACTCACATGTTTTCATTGAAACATACTTATAGTCAGCTCAAATATTGAATTTCAGTAAGATTTAATAATTCAGTATGTCAACGATCGAATTCCTTACGTAATGAGTAAAGGTTTCGTTTCTCGTGCAAGAGAATATTTTGGTTTCTTTGATAGGTGTTCTTATTTCTGAAAACTTTGAAGATATCAATGTCTCATCAGAAGCCACAATAACCTCAAAATAAACAACAGTGGAAAAGAAACTGCTTACCCTTCCGGAACACCTGAATTCACTCCAGGTTTTTAGTGGGGTTCGTGTTACTCGATCTTTAGTTTTATATGTATGTTTTGTAGGTCGTTGTTTGTCCTTTTGTACTTTTTCTTTTGGCCATTGTGTTGTCTGTTCTTCTGTCTTTTGGCCATTTTGTTGTCTGTTCTTCCTCGATTTACAGATTCTGATTACTCCTTTGGTATCTTCAAGCTCTTCATGCACAAGCTGTTATCATCCTTAGACATTACTTCTTGGGAATTTCACGACATGCATGTATCACATTTATATAACGGACACATACACACTTTTCAAAATCATGATAAGTAACCTCATTGATTCATGATTATCTACTATTCAATAATAATTCTATCATATCCATCAAGATATGTGACGTAATCGTCAAGAGGCCGTCGTGGTCGTAATAATATGATAGTTGGATTTACAGCTGACTACCTCTGAAATCACCAGTTCGAATCGCGCTCATTGCGAGGTGTACTCGATACAACATTGTGTGATAAAGTTTTTCAGTGACTTCCGGCAGGTCGGTTGTTTTCGCCGGGTACTCTGACAGCCACGATATAGCTGAAATATTGTGATTATACACACCTGCCATTCAACACCTATGCACACATGTATGTCATATCAACAACAACAAAAAAGGGGGAGGGGTGATTATATATCTGCTAGAGAACAAACGTTGCGTGCTTTTAAAATCGTTACCTTTATTAACGATACAGAACATTGGAATTAACAACTGTGTCAATCAAATGAACATGAAATACGATTAAACCATTGTAGGAAAGCGCATTAAATACCAATTAACCACGCCAACACCCAAAACCCACCCAACCATCTTTACTGGCTTGGTACAGACACTTAAGAGAAGTGGCAGGATTAAATCAGTTTTATGGACCAAAACCTCCACCTCAGTGAGTAAATGATTATGGACCTGATAATTTTAGTTTACTAACTAATCAATTAATAACACGAACATCCAAACCCCACCCATCCAAACAACGAACGAACGAACGAACTAACTATTTCATTCTCATAAACAATAAAGTACAATGGTACAGAAATCAATCAGTACACAATATATATAACATACAATAGTATAAAGGTCACGCACACACAAACACACAGAAGTACACACAATTTCAATCATTCAATACTCATGCATATATGCATACCATATTCTAAAAAGTGTTTGATTATATATCTGCTTAATTAGAGAACAAATATTGCGTGCTTTGTTTTAAGTAAATCGATTTTATTTTCAAAATTTTAACTCCAATCGACTAAATCATCAGACTAATTTATGGAGCTGCGGGTAGCGTCAAATTGATGGACAATTGTATCGTTGCCGTCGATGATATTGCGCAAATATTTACCGTGAATCGTTTAACTTGATACCACATGGCCATCCTCCTCCAATATTAACAATACAGAACATTGAAATTCACAACTGTATCAATCAAATGTGCATGAAATACAGTGACACCTTTGTAGGAATGCACAACAAATACCAATGCCCTGCGTTTGCTAGTGCGCGTTGATCAGATACGCTGAAATTGATGCACGGTCAACAAAGAACATCCGCTTGATAATTTAACGTTGTAGGAATATGCCTTATCTACTCGATATACTGGATTGATAGGAATTTCCAACAAGCAACTAACAATTGACGTGCGTTGTGAACAAGTACAACACAGAACCATCATTTTGGAACACTGACGATGCAGATGTGCGGTAGTCTTACTCTGACATGGAAAGGATGTAAAACATGTACATGTACTAGGTACAATACTATCCAACAAACAACCAACAATTGACGTAGGTGGTAAACAAGTACAACATAGAGACATCTATTGGAAGCACTGACATGGTAGAAATAAAGAGCATCCACCAATACAGATGTAAGGTAAGAAGAGTTTGAAGATACCAAAGGGGTAATTAGAATCTGTAAATCGAAGAGGAATAAACAACACAATGGCCAAAAGAAAAAGTACAAAAGGACAAACAACGATCCACAAAACATACATATAAAACTAAATATCGAGTAACACGAACCCCATTAATACCCGGGGGTGAACTCAGGTGCTCCGGAAGGGTAGGCAGTGCCTGCTCCACTAGTGACATCTGTCGTGTTAATCTAGTTACAAACCCGGTGGTTAGTCATGATTGAGGAAAGGACTCTAGCGTGACTGGGATACAAAACATGTACTATGTACACAACTACTGTGATAGCGGCATAAAACGAATATCCTTCTACTGGATTCACTGACGTAGTAGGACATACAAAAAAGCTATTCACGAGGACTCTGACATGGTAGAAATATTCAAAATATGTGGTAGGGATATACAACAGAGGGACAATTACAAGGAACACTAAAGCGGTAGGTATATACACCATAAGAACATATACAAGGGACATAGACGTGGCTTGGATATGCAAGAGAGAAACCTTTATTGGGTACCCTAACGTGGTAGGGATATATAACATATGACAAATTACAGGGAATAGAGACGTGGTAGGTGTATACAACACATGGACATCTACTGGGAACACAGACGTGGTAGGCATATACAACATCGGAACATCTACAGGGAACACAGACGTGGTAGGCATATACAACATCGGAACATCTACAGGGAACACAGACGTGGTAGGCATATACAACATCGGAACATCTACAGGGAACACAGACTTGGTAGGCATATATAACAGAGGAACATCTACAGGGAACACAGATGTTGCAGGGATATACAACAAAGGAACAATTACACGGAACAATCACGTAGTAGGTATATACAACAAAAGAACATCTACAGGGAACACAGACGTGGTAGACATATATAGCAGAGGAACATCTAAAGGGAACACAGACGTGGTAGACATATATAGCAGAAGAACATCTACAGGAAACACAGACATGGTAGGCATATACAACATCGGAACATCTACAGGGAACACATACGTGGTAGGCCTATACAACAACGGAACATCTACAGGGAACACAGACGTAGTAGGCATATATAAAAGAGAAACATCTACAGGCAACACAGACGTGGTAGGCATATACAACATCGGAATATCTACAGGGAACACATACGTGGTAGGCATATACAACATCGGAACATCTACAGGGAACACATACGTGGTAGGCATATATAACATCGGAACATCTACAGGGAACACAGACTTGGTAGACATATATAGCAGAGGAACATCTACAGGAAACACAGACGTTGCAGGGATATACAGCAAAGGAACAATTACACGGAACACAGACGTAGTAGGTATATACAACAAAAGAACATCTACAGGGAACACAGACGTGGTAGGCATAAAAAACAGAGGAACATCTACAGGGAACACAGACGTGGCAGGGATATACAACACAAAGGAACAATTACACGGAACACTAACGTGATAGGGATATAGAACAGATGAACATTTTCAGGTAACACAGACGTGGTAAGGATATACAGGGGACACAGACGTGGTAGGGACATATAACCAATGAACATCTGCTGGAAACATAGACGTGGTAGGGATATAGAACAGAGGAATGTCTACTTGGCTGACATGGTAGGGAGCTTCCGCAAAGAACAATCTAAGAAGCAAATACGGGATCATCATGATAGGGTTATATGGTCTACTAGGAATAGCAACATGGTAGTGATATACAATTGTGAAACATTTGCTGGGAACACTAACGTGTTGGGGGAGTATACAACAAGCAACAAACAATCTGAACTGACGTGGTAGTGATATACAACAATAAACACGGCAAAACATACAAAAATACTCTAGCGCGTTTTTGATGAACTAGTGACATATGTAGATGAATGGCTACTGACAGACTTTATTTTGCTTGTCATCTGTTTGGATGTTAGGTTGGCAACGTGATAAAGAATATCTGTAAACCACACAACAATATAAATATATTCTCTGCCCAATAAAATTACAAAATGGTCGCAGTACAATGGTCACCCAGAACATACCAGATACAATAACGAATCTGAAGAAAATCTTTGCTTCTTGGAATGACGACGATTTTATGAGATGTGCCCTTTCGATGCGAAGTCGACAGCTTTTAACCTTCGAAAATTTTATGGAAAAAGCCAAAACTGAGGTTTTCCTGGTTAAAATAAATACTCAATGACAATTCGGATGCATATATCAACAAAAACGCATGTGTCATCAAACGTTTCAAAGACTAAGTAAATCTTTCGAAACCTCTCTATCGTTTCGAATTTCGAAGACTTTTTTGACTCACTACACTGCAAATATGAAGTGACTGTTACATTTCGCTATATCACTGTTTTTAAAGAAATCATCTGTATAGATAGACAATATTAGTGCTGTGTCTTACAATACAAAGTGTATGTGTAGGGTCTTAAAATTTGGGATAAAGGCGAGGTTCCCCAGTTTTGTACCGAATACTCATTAACTTGATATTTTAAGACAATGTATTAATATTGTGTTTATCCTGCTGAATAATCACATTAATCCATTGAGGTTTATATTTTGAATTAAATAATAAAATTATATAATTATCCCTTGATTGCCCCTTTTGATATTGTTTGTCAACAGGAAGTGAACTGGATTTACAATTAGGTTACCAAAGCTCAACAGGTAACATGTGGAAGGGGTAGCAGAAAAGGTTTTATTTCATTCAGTGACAGTATATAACAAAAATGTATCCATTTAATTCAATTTGCTTGCTCAAATAGAATAGGTGTACGATAAAATAATAGAAGACATAGTTTGTTTAAAAAAAAAACGCGTTATTTCGTTCGTCGTAGGATTATATTGTACATATTTTTTACTTCCGTTCTGAACCGGGTGTCACAAAATCCATAAATAAAACAATTCACCATATTGTTAATGAAGAAACACCACACAAAAGTGTTGTAGAAAACCTTACCAGTGAATGACATGTTCAAAACAAAATCTTTCTTCGCAAATGTAATAATCCTAAGAATCAAATGGGGACAGTAACTAATGAAGAAAAATGCAGTAATTAAAAACAGAATAAACGTTGTTCTTTTCGCCCTATTAAACTTTGCGCTGTCATCCTGTTTCGGTTGAGCTTTTAAATATTTAATTTCATTACTAACAGTAGCTGTAAACTCTGTGGAGGAAGCAGCTGATTCTGTTTTTATGTTTGCATTTATCTGATCAAAACCGGTCTTCCCATTTTTTTCCCGAATCTTTGTTTTCTTTTCTTCCCTTAACTCTGAAATCTTTTCTTCTCGACTCTCATCAGTTGTATCTACATTTTTACTCTTCACATCTGACATTCGAGCTGCGGAGGAACTTTTGAAGCTGACATGTTTCTTTATAGTTCTTCCGATTAAGGAATATAAGACTACTAATAGACCAAAGAGGCCGAGCACAACCAGAATTAAAACTATATTGAAATAAGCCTGATAATTTGTTTGCTTAAATTGGTCTTCTGTAAAACAACGGACACCTGTAATGTTTAGGTTGGTGGTATTCACTGAACTGTGACCGTATAATACAGCTGCCGGCCAAGATAGTACCAGTGATATGCTAAGACACACCATGCACAATGACTTTGCCATTCCCTGTGAAATCTGTTTTCCAAGAGGAACACATATTTTCCTATATCTGTAACAATAAATTAAAAGGACAATTTGATTACAATAAGCTTGGCCACATTTAGAAATATGTTTGTTTACCCTCTCTCTATCCTACCTTTCATACGCTACGCCACCCTTGGCATATGAGAGAATCCGATTAGAGGTCATGTCCAGATGAACTCATCATCAGCTAATGAAAACACCGCTGGAAAATTCTTGACAGAGGTATTCGTGGATTTTTTTAAAACTTTTACATCACAAGCTTAAAGCTTTGTGGTTAATAAAGGTATTCATATACGATAGGTTATCTGGAAAATGGATAAGATCTCTGATCGGCCTCTGTCAGATACTAAGAGGGCTGGGTGTAGCGTAATTATCACAGCGGTCTAAAAGGAATAGCTATAATTTGCCGTTATTTCATAGTGGCATGTCAAATATTAAGACAACCATAATCACTAAAAATAATTATTCACTTTGTATAATAGTGGCATTGTCAGAATTAAACGACACGATTCTCTGTTTGATAAAATGGTTGATATGTAACTGACTACACGCGACCCTTCCGGAGCACCAGAGTTCACCCCCGGTTTTTAGTGGGGTTCGTGTTACTCCATCTTTAGTTTTATGTGTATTTTTTGTAGATCGCTGTTTGTCTTTTTGTCCTTTTTCTTTTGGCCATTGTGTTGTCTGTTCTTCGTCGATATACGGATTCTGATTATCCCTTTGGTATCTTCAAACTCTTCTTGAATAGCCTTCACCGGGTACGCTCCCATACTAACGATTGAAAAGCCAAAGAAATTACAAGTCTTTAAGAGCAAATAAACAAAGGGGCAAACACAGAATAGCCTAAGTTTGGAATCTGCCTGTGGCAGACTGACATTAGTCTATTTTAATCTTTAGTTTGACCCCGACCGGGGCTTGAACCCACGAACAACCTTATCTTTAGACCGTAGATGCCGTTCCAGCTACTGCTAAAATTGAAATTCACAACAGAAACAGAAATAATTACCTGTCAATTGCAATTACTGCCAACATAAATGCTGATGTTATGCAAATGAAGTATATGACGAATCTTAGTACTTTACAAGCGGTAACCATGGTAAAAGTCAGAGGATTCCGCAGATCCATGATGATGAAAGGCATTCCGATGACACACGTTAATAAATCTAGCACAGCCAATGTGAGGATGAATATTCGATGATTTGATGGTTTTATTCGGAACCTATAAACAACCAGCACGTGCAGATTGCCGATTATACCGATAATCATTATAATGGAGACGAAAACTACCCCTCCGATGAATTGCTTAGCCTCCTCGTAATTCAGATCCTCTAATTCCTTTATATCATCCATTTTTCCAAATTAAATGAAGAACAAGATAAAAATTTAGTAAGTTTTATTCGTCAGTATGATCTGTATTTAGTTTTCACACCATAATTGTCATTTTATTAAACGTTTTACATATATAATATATATATATATCAGATTAAAAATGTTTTCTAAAGTAGCTCAAAACACTTGCATGACCGAAATCCGTTCAAATCGAGAGCTGACAAAGCATGTTTTTTATTTCTGTCAATTACAATAAAGGAAACATCGCTTCTAGATATGGCACTGAAAAGTTAAAGAAAATATTTACTTATCAGGTAAAAATGTAAGTTCCCACTATTCTTTTTTATCACATATGTGTTCGTTCCTTTAGCCTATTTGTTTACGTACCGTAAACACTGATGTTTTTCCGAAACAATATGACGTTTGTATTTCATACATATAAAAATTCCTTGATATAATTAATTAAAATATTCCGACTGCTTCAGTTTGATTAGATACTATAATGTAGCATGGCCACTATGAATGATACAAATAGGTATTAAACTTCGACAATAAAACACACTAAGCTATCTCCTTTTAGTTATATCTGTCTCCGGAAACATATCACAATAGATACAAAAAACACACATGTAATCAATTTAATTATTTCATATCAGTTCTAAATTCGACTTTTCCATTGGTGTAGACATGGTCATGTGTGGTGCAATAATCTGCGTGAAAGAATTCCACCAGTCATTAACTGACACAATGCGGAACATTTTGTTGTTCAAAAGAGTACTTATGCATACATTGTATCTTCCGTAAACCCTACACTTTGAACAACGTTTATTGTTTAGCTCTATTCAATTTCAGAGTTTGTCAAATAAAGACGTAGTTGTTCTGAACAGCAACGCCTTACCTCTTCTGGATCAGCTATGGTCACTCTCATTTTTTTTTTTTTTTTTTTTTTTTTTTTTTTTTTTTTTGATGTTGCTTTGTTTTGTTTTATTTTTCTTTGGGGTTTTTTTTTGGGGGGGGGGGGGGGGGTTCACGTGTCTTGTTTTTAGCTACACATTTTTTAGCTACCCAATTGGATTCCATACACATTTTGCTTTGAACAACGCATATTGTTTCGTTCTATTCAATCTTTTGATTCCTTTGGTGTCGTATTTGTTAGATAAATACGTAGCTTTTACAACCAGTACGGAGCAGTTTTTTGCTCAGTGTTTAATATGTAGTGATTTGAGTATCATTGTTTTGTCTTTGTATCTTGTTTGTATTGATATTGCATTGTCTGTCATTCTTCGTTTCATGGCTTCTGGTTACCCCTGTAGCGTCTACAAGCTTTTCTTAATTAATTCCTGTCGTTCAAAATAATGTCGATAATATTGTTATTTCAAATGCGTTTGAGTTCATTTCTGATCACTTGGCGAGGCGCACTCACATTTTGGATAGACTAAGCGATTTATAGTCGAACGTCTCTGTGATGAAGTAGAGGCAATCGGAACTCCTCGAGTAAGAAACATTACTTCCTTTATTTAATGTCCTTAGAAATGAGTACAAAGATGTCATGAATAAACGTTACAGAAATCGGAGGGGCAATCAAGAACGGACAATCCAGAGAAACTGGTAACATTGTGTACACAAGACACAAGACGAAGACAAACAAATTTATCAATGTGTATTGATATTCTCTCGCTATAGATTATCATAAGTGAGTCTCGCCAGATTTGATCAACTACAATCAGTCAGTTTGGCTGCTGCAATCAAGCGGATAGCACGGATTTTTCCTGCTCTTCAGTAGAGTGGGGTGAAGCAGAAATTTCTTACTATGGAAGTAAGTTTTTAATTCTATAATGCTTAATGAAGCGTGGCTTATCGAGCATAGGCTTACTTATGAAATTAATAAAAGGTTAGGGAGAAGCCCGAAGGATATGTCCAGCGCCCAAGATCGCCCGGTCATATGCGCAACATGCATAGATAAATCTCCCACACTGGATATCAAAGTTACTTCCTTTACCCTATATATATATATATATATATACGTCTGAAAATTAAACCAAACAGTGTTAGAATTAGATTTTAGAGCTGTCAAATTTTTGTTCTTCCCTCGACGGGATTTGAACCCACACCATTGTTACACTGCAGCACCATTCGCTTAGCCTTACGTCCAGCGCCCTAGACCACTCGACTACATCCACTCCCTATATATATCACCATGTACGACATCGCTGCGTAAGCAATTAATAAAGCTATAAGAATATGGGATTCTTCTTCCTTCCGGGTCAATAGATTACATTATTAGAAAGTTTGACAGTGTTATGAAAATTTGAAATGACCGAATTACAGTCAAACCTGTCTTATGGCACATTCCAAGGAAACATTGAAATAGGGTCATAAGGCAGGTGGTCACTTAATGCAGGCTTAATTAATATAAAATGCACTGTGAAGGGACATGAAAATCAAGGTCACATAATACAAGTTATTGCTTAATAGAGGTGGTCACTAAAGCGGGTTTGACTGTAGTCAACAGTGAAATTGTATGATAAAACAATTTGTTCATATAAAAAGAACGTTTTGTGGGATTTAAATAAGATAAAATATATTTGATCATGTTGATTTTAGATAAGGTTAGGGCTATGGTGCTTAACGCCACATTTAACAATATTTCAGCTATATCGTGGCGGTCGGTTTTATTGGTGGAGGAAACCGAAGTTCGCCGAGAAAACCGCCAACCTGCCGTAAGTCCCTGACACACTTTCGCACATAATGTTGCGTTGTGTACACCTCGCCATTGAACTCGCAACTTTTATGGTGATAGGTACTGATTGCACAGGTAGTTGTAGATCCAACTACCATATGATCACGACCACGATGGCTCCTTGACGATTATGACACATATGATATGATGGATATATACCCATTACATACATAATGTGGTGGTACAAAACTTTGTATCAGGTCGAGCCTGTTGTGTGTACCAGTCACGAGTCGCGATAGCTACGAATTGTGATGCAACAGCAAGACCTGATGCAAAGGCTTGTACCAACACACTATGTATGTAATAAGTGTATCAAACATTTCAATAAAAACTAATTTTAAGCAAATAAAAATAGTCGAAATAATATTAACAAATGTGTACAATACTCTGAGGGATACTACATTTTGTGCATGACGTCACATTATTTATTGCCATTCATTCTTTTGCTTTGCTTACGTTGCTTACATTGACGTGTTTTCACCGCATTCCAATGATATGACGTCATGACAAAATAGTTCAGCAGAGAAGATCTCGTGCAACGTTACGCCATTATTTTATCACCAAGTGTAGTGATACAACATATTGTATCAGACACCTTGAATCAGACGGGATACTTTCTTTAAATTCAAAGGAAAACACTCAAAATTTTAGATAAGATCGAATTATTATTGAATAATAGATAGTCATGAATGAATGGAGCTACTTTCTGATTTTAAAAGGTACAATATGGCCGCTACCTGAAAGTGATGCATACATGTCGTGAACGTATCAAGAAGTAATGACTAGACGCTAAATATCTATTACATAAATAGTGTGGAGGTACAAGACTTTGTATCACGTCGAGCCTGTTGTGTGAACCAGTATCACTACGAGTTGCGAAAGCGACAAGTTTTGATGCGGTTTGTTCACACAACAGGCAAGACCTGATACAAAATCTTGTACAAACACACTATGTATGTAATAGGTTTATCTAACATTTCAATAAAAACTAATTTTAAGCAAATAACAAGGGTCGAAATAAGATTAACAAATGTGTACAATACTCTGAGGGAGACTACATTTCGTGCATGACGTCACGTTTATTTGTTACCATTCATTATATTGATTTGGTAACGTTGTTCAATCTTATGTGTTTTACCCCTCCTTCCAATGATGTGACGTCATGACAAAATAGTTCGGCAGAGAAGATCTCGTGCAACGTCGCGCCATTCTTTTATCACCACCATGTAGTGATACAACATCTTGTATCATACACCTTGTATTAGACAGGCTACTTTCTTTAAATTCAAAGGAAAACTGTGGTGATAAAAGAATGGCGCGACGTTGCACGATGCGTTCTCTGCCTAACTACTTTGTCATGACGTCATATCATTGGAATGTGAGAGAAAACACAGTAACGTGACATAGGTGAATCAACGGGAAAAATAACGTGACATCATGCACAAAATGTAGTTTCCCTCGGAGTATTGTACACATTTTCATTCAACCCTTGTTATTTGTTTAAAATTAGTTTTTATTGAAATGTTAGATAAACTTATTACATGCATAGTGTGTTTGTACAAGACTGTATATATCAGGTCTTGCCTGTTGTGTGAACAAACCGCATCACAACTCATCGTTTGCGCGACTTGTAGTGATACTGGTTCACACAACAGGCTGGACCTGATGCAAAGTCTTGTACCAACACACTATGTATATAATGGGTATGTACAGATATGGTTTATTTTCAGGATTATTTGGTTTTGATTAGTCAGTTGCTATCTTCAAATGTTTATACAATAATAATTTCTTCCTTTCCAAAATGAAACAGATCTTCGTCTGAGAACAACAAGCGGGAGTTTCCCTACATCTGTTACGAATTGTGACTTATTATGATTCACACGAAAATAAGCTCTTAACCGTTATACGCCAAACGGCATTTTTCTCCATTTCTACCGTTATCTAACTAAGTAACCAACCAACCAACCAATCAACCAACCTACTAACCAAGCTGCTAACTATCTATTTTATTCTTATAATCAATAGAGTATGATGGTACAGAAATACACAAAAACGCATAGGTGGTGTAATGATTAGCGTGCTCGCCTCGAGTGTGGCAGATCGTGGGTTCGAGTCACGGTCGGGTCAAACCAAAGACTATGAAATTTCTATTTGTTGCTTCTCCGCTAAACATCCAGCAATAAGAGTAAGAGCAAAGACTGGCTGGATCTGAATCAGAATAATGCGTCCCAGTGGAGAGGCATATCTATCCGCGGACTCCTGTTTCAGTGAACTGGCACTATAAAAGTTACTTGAAATAAATATTTAACCACCCATTACCCTAGCCCTATATCTATATTTATCTCCATGTACGATTTCGCTATGTAAACAATTGACAAGACATTGAGTATATGGGTTTCTTCCTTCTTCCCGGGTCAATAGGTTACAGTATTAGAAAGTTTGTCACTTTTAAAGTATTTTGAAATACTTGACCTTGAAATTTAAGGATGAAGTCCATTCACTATTATGGAAATTGGAAATGATTGAATTAGTCAACTGTAATATTGTATGATAGAATTATTTGTTCATAGAAAAGAAAGTTTTGTGGGTTTTAATCGAATATAATGTATTTTATCATGTTGATTTTAGATAGAGGTTGAAATTTTATACCGTTGAATTGCGTTTCTCCAAACACCAGAACGAATAAAAATTGCATACATGTTCTTTTACTTTGTCCGGTGTCTTGTGTGCCCAATCTTTACTGTGTCAATGGATTGTCCATTCCCGACAGCCCCTTCGGTTTTCTCCCAAACGTTTATTTAAAGCGAGAAAATATCATTGATAACTATTTGTTTGTCTTCGTCATGTGTTTTGTGTACCTAATGTTGTCAGGTTTTCTGGATGGTCCATTCTTGACTGCTCCTTCGGGTTTCTCTAACCTTTATTTATGACATCCTTGTACTCATTTCTAATGACATTTAATAAAGGACGTCATTTTTCCCTAATTGAGGTATGATTGCCTCCACTTCAACACGATAATGTTTGAATAAAAATCGCTTAATCTACCAAAGGGTGGGTGCACCTTGCCACGTAATCGGATATCCACTCAAATGCATTTGAAATAACAACATTATTGACAGTATTTTTTTTTATTTTTTTTTTTACATCATAATATAGTTTATTCAAAATCACCTGTTTACAATAACCTTAATGGCCCAGGAGTGAACATTAAGGGTCCCTGTTTTACATAAATCTCACTTGTCCAGGGGTAGCACAGTATTTTGAACAATTAGAATTAGATAAGAAAGGTTTGAAGACAACAAAGGGGTGACCAGCAACCGTGAACCGAAGAAGGACAGACAATACAACAGCCATACAAAGAGACAAACAATGTTGCTCAAAACACTACATATTAAACTATGGGTTTTTTCTTAAAAAAATATTCTGATTCCCAATCTTGCTGAAAAAATATTCTGATTTTGATGGAGGAAAAAATATATAATCTCATTCAGAGTTTTTATCATATAACATAATATTAAATTCTAGAAAAAAAAATGCACGTTTTGCGCGACAAAAAATTAATATTCTAACTCTCGTGTTGACCGAAAACAATTTCTGAACGAACAAAAAACCCATAGACCCCCTCCCCCCCTGCAAGATAAATGGTCGGTCCTTACACAACATGCGTTGTTAAAAGTGTAGATTTGTGGAATGTAAAATGTGTGGATAGGTACCATAGGTGGCCTTATCCAATTTTAACTATCCTGTCTCTGTCATTTGATTTTATTGCTCCCAAAACTTTAAGCTATTTGGCTTTCCAATCTTTCGATATTGAGCGTATCTGATGAAGGTTATTCAAGAACCGCGTCATGCACAATACATTTTATATCTACGTTTATAATTGAACAACAAAACAACAAAATTCTCCACATTGTATCGGTATAAGAAGTTGAAATGTAACCTTGTTCAATAAACAAAGTCTTACATATTAGAAAATAAAAATTGAATATTCACATTACTAAACAACCAAGATCACATCGTCAATGGCCTAAATTTCTTTCTCCTTATCGCGGAACGATACTTCCTTTATTATTCAATTAAATTTTTGACATATTTGGTTTTTCTACCTGTTTCCGTATACAACTATACAAATAACGAGATATGATCATTGTGTATTTTATTGTCGAAGTTTAATACCTGTCTGTTTCATTCATGGTGGCCATTTTGCAACAGTATCTAATCGAACTTAAGCTGTCGGGATATTTTTATTAAGAATAGCAAGGATCTTATTATATATGTCATATTGTTTCGGAAAACATCGATGTTTACGGTACGTAAACAAATAGCTTAAAGGAACGAACAAATGTGTGGTTAAAAAGAGTGAGAACTAACATTTTTACCTATAAGTAAATATTTCCTTGAATTTTTCAGTGTCATATCTGTTTTATTCATTGCAGTTAACAGAAATAATATATTGTCAGCCCTCGATTTGAACGGAATTCGGTCATGTGAGTGTCTTGAGCTAATGTAGAAAACATTTTTAAAACCTGATATATGTAAAATGTTTAATAATTTGACAACTGTGGTCTGAAAGATACATACGGAATATATTGACGTATAGCACACACTAAATTGTTATCTTGTTCCTCTTTTAATCTGGAAAAATGGATGATATAAAGGAATTACAGGATCTGAATTACGAAGAAGCTAAACAATACATCGGTGGGGTAGTTTTCGTCTCCATTATAATGATTATCGGTATAATCGGCAATCTGCACGTGTTGTATGTTTATTCGTTCCGAATAAAACCATCAAATCATCGAATATTCATCCTCACTTTGGCTGTGCTAGATTTATTAACGTGTGTTATCGGAATGCCTTTCATCATCATGGACTTGCGAAACCCTCTGACTTTTACCATGGTGACAGCTTGTAAAGTACTACGATTCGTCAACTACTTCATTTCCATATCATCGGCCTTGATATTGACAGTAATTGCAATTGACAGGTAATTATATTTCTGTTGTGAATTTTAATTTTAGATGTACTGGAACCGCATTGGCAGTGTAATGGTTAGTTTGCCCGCCTCGGGTGTGGTAGATCGTGGGTTCGAGCACCGGTCGGGTCAAGCCAAAGACTATAAAACTTGTATTTTGTTGCTTCTCCGACAAACCCGAAACAATAAGGAGTAAAAGCAAGCAGCGGTTGGCTCGGAATCAGAATAATGTGTCCGATCGGAGCGACATGTCTCCTCTCGGACTATTGTTTTAGTGAGCCAGGACTATAATTAGCCAACTCGGCGTGTTTGTCTAGTACAAAGCGGACTTCATCGTCACCATTTCATTGAATGTAGCTTGTTCTCTCTATGATATAGCTGAATAATTTCTCATTGTGTCGTTAAACAATCACTCACTATCTAGCTGTAATTAGCAAGTATTTGTTTTATATGACTTATAAATATTAAGAAAACACATAATAAATGCAACAACAATAAAACACGAAATATATAGGAAGTCCATGTTAGAAAAGTTAGAACGCAAAGTTCGAAAATATTTCAAAAAGGTCGATTGTATGCCATAGCAGTCCCAATAGTTCTATTGGGAATAAAGCATCTTTTAAGAAATGCAGATTTATTTTGATACAAATGAAAACCCCAAGGTACATGTGTCCATTCCGTGGGTTTTAAAGATTAAAATAGACTGCATGGAGAGTATCATCCACCCAGTACTAGATGTTACGAGACTAGCATTGTTTATTAGATATATTTATGTTTCAAATGTACAGCTCCTAAATATTGTAATTTTTAAAAGTTAATGTCAGTCTCCCACAGATATAGGTAACCGTTGTCAGTCTCCCACAGATATAGGTAACCGTTGTCAGTCTCCCATAGATATAGGTAACCGTTGTCAGTCTCCCACAGATATAGGTAACCGTTGTCAGTCTCCCACAGATATAGGTAACCGTTGTCAGTCTCCCACAGATATAGGTAACCGTTGTCAGTCTCCCACCGATATAGGTAACCGTTGTCAGTCTCCCACCGATATAGGTAACCGTTGTCAGTCTCCCACAGATATAGGTAACCGTTGTCAGTCTCCCACAGATATAGGTAACCGTTGTCAGTCTCCCACAGATATAGGTAACCGTTGTCAGTCTCACACAGATATAGGTAACCGTTGTCAGTCTCCCACCGATAAAGGTAACCGTTGTCAGTCTGCCACAGATATAGGTAACCGTTGTCAGTCTCCCACAGATATAGGTAACCGTTGTCAGTCTCCCACAGATATAGATAACCGTTGTCAGTCTGCCACAGATATAGGTAACCGTTGTCAGTCTGCCACAGATATAGGTAACCGTTGTCAGTCTGCCACAGATATAGGTAGCCGTTGTCAGTCTCCCACCGATAAAGGTAACCGTTGTCAGTCTCCCACAGATATAGATAACCGTTGTCAGTCTCCCACAGATATAGATAACCGTTGTCAGTCTCCCACAGATATAGGTAACCGTTGTCAGTCTCCCACAGATATAGGTAACCGTTGTCAGTCTCCCACAGATATAGGTAACCGTTGTCAGTCTCCCACAGATATAGATAACCGTTGTCAGTCTCCCACAGATATAGGTAACCGTTGTCAGTCTCCCACCGATAAAGGTAACCGTTGTCAGTCTGCCACAGATATAGATAACCGTTGTCAGTCTCCCACAGATAAAGGTAACCGTTGTCAGTCTGCCACAGATATAGGTAACCGTTGTCAGTCTGCCACAGATATAGGTAGCCGTTGTCAGTCTCCCACCGATAAAGGTAACCGTTGTCAGTCTCCCACAGATATAGATAACCGTTGTCAGTCTCCCACAGATATAGGTAACCGTTGTCAGTCTCCAACAGATATAGATAACCGTTGTCAATCTCCAACAGATATAGATAACCGTTGTCAATCTCCCACAGATATAGGTAACCGTTGTCAGTCTCCAACAGATATAGATAACCGTTGTCAATCTCCCACAGGTATAGGTAACCGTTGTCAATCTCCCACAGATATAGGTAACCGTTGTCAGTCTCCCACAGATATAGATAATCATTGTCAGTCTCCCACATATATAGGTAACCGTTGTCAGTCTCCCACAGATATAGGTAGCCGTACCAAATGTTGTCTATCTTGTTTAAGCTCTTTGGCTTATGATTTATAACTTATTTGGCTTTCCAATCTTTTGACTCTGGGTGTACCTCATGAAGACTATTCCAAAATCGCGCCGTGTGCTGTAAATTAGATATATACGACACTTTTGCACAGAGAATCGTGATAATATATACCACGAATACACAAAGTGAATAATAACTTTTATTGTTTCTGGTTGTCTTAATTAATATTTTACATGGCACTATGAAATAAGGTCAGATTAAAGTTATCTCGTTTTTTTAATCAGCTGTTGTAATACACTACGTTCCCCACCCCCTAACATCTGGCATAACCCGAATAGAGGTCATATCCGGATGACCTATCTTATATCAATACCGGGCGAAATTACGTGGTTGATTTCGGCGATCTATTCTAAAAGGTGTTCTCGACTCATCTGTTGTTTTAAAAAATCGTTTTTTTTCTGTTTTGGCTCATTGTCAACGACTTCTGAAATACACCAAGATATTGCTTTCTTTCCGTCTTTGTAATTCTGTTACTATATGCACCAATCGTTATTTGATGTATTATTTGAAAATTTGTGAAAAAAATATTACATAGATATATAGAGAGACTGTAACTGTAAATTATATAAAATACTGTTCTTGTGTTGTGTCATGTTAAGAATACTTCAATTGATTAGTGTTCGTTCATGCAGGAAATACACAACTTGTTATCGGAGTTTAACCAACAACAACTCAATATTTGGTATTGTGTGCTTATCAGTAGGTAACAAAAAGCTAAATAAATAAAACCACAGCATTTTTATTTATTTATTTTTAATTTAATTTGAAAGCAAAACTGATGTCCTTTTTATTACAAGTTATGTCTTCCTGTCTGAACACATTTTTTTTCAACAAATATTAGGCTTCCTAGACGAGATATTTTGTACTTTTACAGATATCAATCAGATATTTTCCCTCTTCATTAACTGCTTATGGTGTACCAATCCCTCCCCAAAGGAGAAATATCATGGTTCTACAGTAATTTTGGTATACACTAAATTTCCGTATGTCGGAATTATTTCCCATATCTTCAAATCTATATACAAAAATGTACATATTATATTCGACCGATTAATAACAAGGTTTTTTGGGTTTTTTTTTTATCAGTGTACGAAATATCAAAAATCAAATTGTAAAATGATGAAAATTTTCTGGAAATTAATACTTATCATGGTCATGTATCCAAATATGTTCATTGTATTCGAGATATCGATAATAATAAATACGCGAGCAAAATAAATGATAATTGTGTATCATCCATATATGAAGTTATTATTATTATTATTATTTTTTTTTTTATTATTAAATACATTTTTTTTTAAATTTTTGGTGATAATGTGTATATGTGTGTAAAGTGATTTTCTGTTGTGTGTCTAAAACTGTATTACCAATATTTTATAGTGTTTGTGATAAACAAATGTATAAAATTATCTATTAAATAATGTAGAATATTTAAGTCGTAGATATGTGGAGTGATGAATTGTGACAGGAATGATACAACATATCTGTAAATTAATGACATATGATACTTTTTTCCAATGAAGTTTAATATAACCACTATAAATTCCCATTTGAAACCCCGTTATATCTCAACATCTCAAGTGAACTTACTTTTCATTTTCTTTGCTTGTATATATACATGTATTTATGTTTTGTTAACTTTCCTTACTTTCTCATGATTGTTGCTATTTCTCCCATTTAATTTTGTGTGTGGGTGCTGCGCAGTGTGTTTTGATGTGGGAGTGGGACGGGCCTATCTCTGCTCTTTGCTGTCTTCAAACCTAAAGCCCAATGGGTAATAGTTTGGAAGAATACAGAGCGGCTATAGGCGTGTTCCATTCTCACACTTGCAGACTGTGTGGACCTTTTGTTATTCGGACTGATACTTATTTGAACATATTTAGAACTAACATCCGATGTTCTCTCTTTTTTGTCTGCCTTCTCTTGCTCCATGGTCTAAATCCAAAGGTAAATGCGTTGTTTTTACTTTTTACACTCCATGTTATACTACTTGTCGGAAATATCGAATCTAATCCTGGTCCACACGAATTATCACAGTCAATTTCGGTAAACAATCATACTGATAGATGTATTTCGTTGTGCAATATTAATATCCGCAGTATTAGAAATAAAATGGGGTTCCTTGAAACCTCTTTGAATGATTTCGATATATTAGTTGTAACTGAAACACACCTTGTTAACCAAATAAATGATAGTGACATAACTCTCGATTCGCTTCCGAATATTATCCATCGAAAAGACTGTTCAAATAGTGGTGGTGGGCTCCTCGTTTATTCGAAAAATGATATCTCTATAAGTAGGAAATCCGAATTAGAAAACAATCTTGACGAAACTATCTGGGTTGAAATACGATCCAAAGGTCAATCTTTTTTATTTTGTTACACATATAGATCTCCGTGTACATATATTGATTACTGGACACGATTAACATACGCAATAGAGTTGGCCCTTCAGGTAAATAAAAAGATCATTATCACGGCCGATCTGAATTCAAATCTATTGTGTTCAAATAACAACAAGCTTATTGACCTTGTGAATATTTTTAATCTTAAGAATGTGATTGATAAACCTACCAGGATAAGTGGTAATACTAGTACTTTATTAGACCCCATTATTCTAAGCGATACTTTGAACTGTAATTATTCTGATGTACTTTAAAAATTATACTAAAAAAAGGTCCCAAATTTCTATGTACTATGTCGAAACAAGGGCAGATAACTCTGGATATGCAAATCATAGGGTCACCTGCCTTGTTGTAATGGGTTTTGATAGTGAACAGGTATGTTGAGTTTCATTTTAATGCCTATCATAATTATTGAGAAATTGTATTTTTTTAAGATATTCTAAGTCAAAAGGGGGGAATAACTCAAATAAAATGCTGGATGGAGTTTTCTTCTCTTGTCAACAGATTGGGGTCAACACTTTCTACAAATGTATTGAGTTTCAAGTTAATAGCTTTGATAGTTATTGAGAAATTTTAATTATACTAAAACAATATCCCTAATTTTTCAATGATAGTGAGCAAGGATTCCAAGTTTCAAATGGATACATTTGATAGTTTTTGAGAAATGGACTCTGACAAAAAACTTAACCGAAAACTTAACATAAAAATTAACCAAAAACTTAACCGACCCAGACGCTGACGCTGACGCCGGAGTGACGACAACAGCTCGACTTTTTTTCTTCGAAAAGTCGAGCTAAAAATGAAAAATTTTCACCTTGAAGTTAAACTTCTTAAACTTTTAGGGTTAGGGTTATGGTGTTTAACGCCACATTCAACAATATTTCAGCTATATCGTTGCGTCACTTTTATTTGTGAAGGAAACCTGAGTATTGGAGAAAACCACTGATCTGCGCAAGTCACTGACAAACTTTATCACCTAATGTTGTATCTAGTACACCTCACCTGAGCAGGATTCGAACTCACAACTTTAGTGGTGATAGGCACTGATTACATAGCTAGTTATAAATCCAACCACCATACGATCCAACCATGACTGGCCCCGGTTTTGATATGAATTGACCCACGAGTGATAAGTGAAGTGTATCTGAATGTGCTCTGACAGAAAATACCAAGACATATAAGCGACCACGATGCAGCAATTGCATTCAGTAAATGCCCAAAAGCTACATCGAAATCATTTACAAGAGATATCTGGTTATATGTCCAAACTGATTTTGTTAGATTTAATCAGATGCTAACTGATATAAATTGGAATGCAAAACTTTGTAATTTTGATGATGTAGATGATATGTGTGAAGAATTTTAAAAAATGTTCCTTCAAATCTCAAGTGCATGTATCCCTTCAAAAACAATATTGATACGCGAAAAAGACAAACCATGGTTCAGTAACGAAATACGAAAAGAAATCCGCATACGTGAACGGCTTAGGAAAAAATTATTAAAATCTCAAGACGAAAACAACATTTTTAAATATAAAAAACAAAGAAACAAGGTAAATAATATGAAAAAAATAGCAAAGGAGAAATTTGAAAATAATTTAGACAACTTTTTATTAAATAACTCTTCAAACCCCAAAATGTATTGGAAAATAATGAAGATGTTAATCAAATCTTTGTATACCCCCACTCCGGAATTCAATTAATGATCAAAATATTGATGATATTGCTTATGACGATTCAAACAAATGCGAGTTATTGAATAAATATTTTAGCTCAATATCAAAACTGGACGAAGAAAATGTTACTCTCCCACAGTTTGACTCAAAAACAATAATATTATTCACGAAATACATATAACAGAGAACGAAATTATTGATGTTATTCAAATTCTTGACCCAAACAAAGCAACAGGACCAGACAAAATAAGTTATAAAATGCTTAAAATTTCTCCTGATAAAACTGCAAAGCCCCTTCTAATAATAATTAATAAATCTTTACAACAGAGCAAATATCCTTCTAATTGGAAGAGTGCTCATGTTATTGCAATTTTCAAAAAGGGTGATACATCCCTACCCTCCAATTATCGCCCGATATCTTTAAGAAGTTGTGTAGGTAAATTAATGGAACGAATAGTTTATAAACATGTTTACAATCATCTTGTTAATAACAATCTCATACATAAATACCAATCGGGGTTTTTGCCAAAACATTCCACTGTCCATCAACTATTAGAACTATACAATTCGATCCAAAACTCTCTAGAAAAAAAAGAATTTAACTGCTTCGTCTTTTGCGATTTTTCTAAAGCTTTCGACAAGGTTTGGCACAAAGGTCTTATTCACAAAATGAATTCATACGGAATTCAAGGGAAGTTAATAAAATGGTTCGAAAACTATCTGTTCAAAAGAAGACAAAGAGTAATTAATAAAAACTCTTGGTCAAGTTTCGAACCTGTCTCAGCTGGTGTACCCCAAGGGTCGGTATTGGGTCCCCTCATGTTTATAATATACATAAATGATATAGAAGAAAAACTTATATCGTTGAGTAGATTATTTGCTGACGACACATCACTCGGATATTCTAGTCAAAGTGTTGATCAAATAAAAACTGTAATAAATCATGATCTACTAGAACTAAATGCCTGGTTTAGTAAATGGCTAATGTCAATCAATCCCGAAAAAACAGAAATCTTGGTTTTCTCTAATACCGGTAACATAGACAACATCGAATTTTCGCTTAATGGCAAAAGAATCCCTTTATCGACTAGTCATAAGTATCTGGGAGTTATCCTCTCCCAAAATGCAAAATGGAATGAACATTTAGAAAATATGATAACAAATATAACCAAACATTTAGGTATATTACGGAAATTAAAATTCAGTTTAAATAGATCCAATTTAGAAAAAATGTATTTAGTCTACATTCGCCCCCTTTTTGAATACGCTTGTGAAGTCTGGGATAATTGTGGAATTGGCTATTCAGACAAATTAGAAAAACTTCAATTAGACGATGCCAGAATTGTAACAGGTTTACCCATTTTTACAAAATCGGAGTATTTATATGCTGAGACAAGTTGGGAAACACTATCAGAGCGGAGATATCGCAGAAAATTCCAATGATTTTGTAAATATAAAATGGCACCTGAATACTTGTGTCATCTAGTTCCCCCAACTATTCAAAGTACCACTATATCCTTTGCAAAATGGTGATAATTTAATAGTTCCTTTCTGTAGACTCTCTATAACCAATTCGTCATTTATTCCTTCCACAGTTAAAGAATGGAATAAACTTGACATTGCAATCAGAAAATTAAATTCATTATCCAATTTCAAAAACGCTATTCGTCTTAACAGCCAATCAAATAAGATCTCAGTCCCCAAACTTTATTACTATGGCCCTAGAAAGTTAAACGTGATGCTAACACAACTTAGATGTAGAGCTTCTTTCCTCAACCATGATCTATGCAAGGTTCATATTTTATCTAGCCCTGCATGTAGCTGCGGTGCCCCACAAGAAGATGGGAACCATTTCTTTTTTGTTTGTACCAAATATTCTGAAATAAGAAATTATCTGTTTCTCAGCATAAGCGATTTGTCTCAATTGATTAATACTTCACTTCTCGAATCAGGAAGTGAAACCTTAAGCTATGCAGATAATTGCTTTATTTTTTATTCAGGTTTTCGATTGATAAAAAGGTCTAATCATTTAATGTACTAATCAAACACCATCCAGCATCCAAACACACACACACATACTTTTTCATCATTTCTTTTTATTCGTTTACTATTTTCAGCTATATTATATGATAAAATTGTATTTTTCTTGTTTTCTTGTGCATTCTCAATACATGTATAATGTAAAAATTATTGTATGTATAGGAGAAGACTCCATAAGTTTGTAAAACTTGTGTCTGATCCTCTTTGTATCATTGATCAAATAAAATGATTATAAACTAAACTATGAATACCTTTATCAAGATAAATGAACCACAGAGCTTTAAGTTTGTGATGAAAGAGTTTTAAAAAATTGCACGAATACCTCTGTCAAGATTTTTTCCAGCGGTATTTTCATTAGCTGATGATGAGTTCATCTGGACATGACCTTTAATCGGGTTGTGTCATATGCTTGGGGTAACGTAGCTTGTAATAGCAGCTGATTATTTCTAATTTATGATTACAGGTATAGGAAAATATGCGTTCCTCTTGGAAAACAGATTTCACAAGGAATGGCAAAGTTGTTGTGTCTGATGTGTCTCGGCATATCGCTGATACTATCTTGGCCGGCACCTGTATTATACGGTCACAGTTCAGTGAATACCACCAACCCAAACATTACAGGTGTCCGTTGTTTTACAGAAGACAAATTTAAAGAAACCAAGTATCAAGCTTACTTTAATGCAGTATTGATTCTGGTTGTGTTCGGTGTCTTTGGTCTATTAGTAGTGTTGTATTCCTTAATAGGAAGAATTATAAAGAAACATGTCAGCTTTAAAAGCTCTCCCGCAGCTGAAATGTCATCAGATGTGAAGAGTAAAAATACAGAAACAACTGACGAGAGTCTAGAAGGAAAGAGTTCAGAGGTTAGGGAAGAAAAGACATCAAAGATTCGGGAAGAAAATGAGAAGACCGGTTTTGATCAGAAAAATGCCAACATGGAGATCGAACCAGCTGCTTCTTCCACAGATGTCTCAGCTACTATTAGTAATAAAAATAAACATTTAAAAGCTCAACCGAAACAACATGACAGTGCAAAGTTTAATCGGGTAAAAAGAACTACGTTTATGTTGTTTTTAATTACTGCATTTTTCTTCATTAGTTATTGTCCCCATTTGATTCTTAAGATTATTACATTTGTGAAGAAAGATTTTGTTTTGAACATGTCATTCACTGGTAAGGTTTTCTACAACACTTTTGTGTGGTGTTTCTTCATTAACAATATGGCGAATTGCTTTATTTATGGGTTTTGTGACATCCGGTTTAGAACGGAAGTAAAGATTATGTACAATACAATCTTACGACGAAGAAAATAGCGCCTGTTTTTAGCAAATATTTGCTCTGTTATCCTATAAACGATATGTAACAGAAATTTGATATTTTGCAGTGTAGTGAGCCAGTCCTAGTGATACGATGAATATTCATACTATTCAAGACGAGGAAAATTGCGTTGTATGCTAGCCATAGCTATTTTTATATACAATAATAAAACTATTAATGACAGCCGTTATATCGAAAATGTGAGGTCTGTAATCATAAGCTTTCCTTGGGAACGAAATGTGGTTGAACAATGGGAAGATTTTGAGTTTCAAACTTTACAAAATATATTTTCGATATCACTGAAGGTAAAGAGACTTTATTTTTCTTACAATATACGTTGATGAGTAATCGTATGCAATTATGGAGATTTCTGTCCGGTATTAGTTGAGATACAAGACTTTGAAGTTAGCTGGGTAAAACTGTGATGTTACCCTTCTTGATATGACAGTATGTAGAGATGTGTGTCATTTCGTGTGATTATTGTTATCCTTTGGTACATTATAGTTTATAAATAAAAAAAATCATTAGTTTCGATAAAGATTTTATTTCAATAGTAAAAACCAATTCTTTTTTTTTTATTTCATAATAGCTATTTATTTTAATTTGTTTTCAAATATCTTTTTTTTTTAATCACAGATGTTATTGCACTAATTGCTGTTAACAATTTACTAGATATATAGCTTTTACCTAGTATCCCTAGTTGTTAATCACTAAATAGAAAGGGATTTGCTATTTAGTGAAGCTTAGTTCAAAATGTTGTTCGTACACTTATACAGTTAATATCCAGTATATATTGTAATTCTGACATGTAATAAACATATAATAGTTGTCTTTGATGATTTCACATGCTTCTTGTTGACAATATCCGGATATTTGACACTTTCAAACCGATCACGGTCGAAAGGTTAATTGTTCATGCGGTGTTGCTTTTTCCTATTTTCATTTTACAATCAAAGTAAAAACCAATTCTATCTATTTGTTAACATTTGTTTATCAGGGTGTTCAAATACAGTCGAGCTGGTTCAAATTCACTTCTAATGGACAAAGTATTCTTGTTATCCGCAGTAGCCTTATCTTATTGAACTGCATCGGTTAGCGTGCTCGCCTCGGATGCTGTAGATCGTGGGTTCGAGCCCCGATCAGGTTAACCCAAAGACAATAAAATTGGTATGTGTTGCTTCTCCGCTAAGCACGCAGCATTAAGTAGAAAGACCAAAGACCAGTTGACTCGGAATCAGAATAATATGTCCGACATGTCTATCCGCGGACTGTTGTTTCAGTGAGCACTATAAACATCCAACTAAGCGATTTGGTCTAGTACAAAGTGAACATCATCATTTAATTGAAAATTAACTTGTTCTCTCCATGATATGGCTGTTTGCGTTAAACAACAATAACTCACTCATATCTTTTTGGTACAACAACGGGACCGTTTATTTCCCTCATCTGATCTGGTTTGAGATAATCAGATTCGACAGTATATGTTTTATCTAAGGGTAATATGGATTGGATGGCGGAGCGGACGTTGGTTCTGTCAACTTATGGATGCTTGTTTGACTACAGTGCATTGTGAATACGCTAGAGATTGACACTCTATTGAAAAAACATCCCCACTCCAGACCGATGTTTAAGGGGGGTCTATGCCAGAAACAAATTACCCAGACTATTAAACGTACCTTCGGCCCTTGTGGGAAATACGGATCCAGACCATCGAATGGGACAACACTGGGTCACTATATACATCGAATCCAACTCAAGAGGGGAATACTACGATCCAACCGGACGTCCACCGCACGAATCCGCTTATGTCAATTTCATGAACAAACATTGCCTTCATTACATTTTTTACCTCATTCATCGATGTGCAGGACATAGCATGACAGACGTCAACAGGCTCTTAGAAAATTCCGTGGAAGCGACGACAATTGTACAGAATTGTGTGTTGTTACTTGTTAAACATGTGTAATGAAAAAAAGTAATGCATCCTATAACGTTTTAGTTATAGCCAGTCACAAGCCTGGTTAAATGCAGAGTGACCTTCTATTGGGTGAGTTAGGGGATCAAATGTACCATTTCATTCATTTCACTCTTAGGTTATTTAGTAGAAATACCACAGTGAGAACGCGGACGTGATAGAAACCACCCTTGGAGTACTACACAACACTTCGAACATATCCGAAAACACCCGAAAAATTGGTTATGTAATTATTGAAGGCGCTGTGCTCATGAAAATAAAATGGAGGGAAAGGGGCAGATAACCAGTGAAAGGGCTAGTTCGTAGAAAATGATAAGGTTATAGGACCCCGAAGTCCTAGAGAGCACCCGAAGGACACTTCCGATACCGCATGCGCGATCCCATATTTTCCAGGGGAAGTGCTACGGGTGACGCTTGATCGGATATTGCGCACCCCACCCTTCCAAAGGAATCCCTTCGAGATCAGGTGACGTTTGATGACGTCACCTCGATGAAAAGGCCCCACTAGGGCAAATATTGCGCAACTTTCGGTTGCGCATGCGCATACCCCACCCTTCCAAGGGAACCCTTTCGGGGTCACGTGACGTTTGATGACGTCACATCCGGTATCCATGCTACGTCCGGTCATGCGCAATGGTACATTTTATACTACTATAATAAGAAGAAAGCGCGGGAACCGGTTGCGCATGCGCACGCGATCACTTCCGGTCAATCCAGTTCCGGTCACGTGATTTCGGTGAGGTCATTTCTGGTCAGGGCTGCTTGCGGTGACGTCACTTCCGGTAGCACCACCTCCTCAAATGCGACTTTGGCTGTGCTGATATACTACTGGCAAGTTCTGATGCAAAGTATTGTTTACCAACACACTATGTATGTAATAAGTGTATCTAACTTTTTAACTAAAACAAATCTTAATTAAATAACAAGGGTCGAAATAAGATTACCAAATGTGTACAATACTCTGAGAGAGACTACATTTTGTGCATGACGTCACGCTTAGTTTTTGCCGTTCATTATCTTGCTTTGTTAACGTTGTTCACATTTACGTGTTTTACCCCGCATTCCAATGATGTGACGTCATGACAAAATAGTTCGGCAGAGAAGATCTCGTGCAACGTCATGCCATTCTTTTATCACCACAGTGTGGTGATACAACATATTGTATTAGACAGGCTACTTTCTTTAAATTCAAAGGAAAACTGTGGTCATAAAAGAATGGTGCATAACTACTTTGTCATGACGTCATATCATTGGAATGTGAGAGAAAACACAGTAACGTGACATTGGTGAATCAACGACAAAAATAACGTGACGTCATGCACAAAATGTGGCCTCCCTCGGAGTATTGCACACATTTGTTAATCTTATTTCGACCCTTGTTATTTGTTTAAAATTAGTTTATTTTGAAATGTTAGTTAAACTTATTACATAGACTTTGTATCAGGTCTCGCCTGTTGTGTGAACAATCAGCATCACAACTCGTTGCTTTCGCGACTCGTAGTGATACTGGTTCACACAACAGGCTCGACCTGATACAAAGTCTTGTACCACCACACTATGTATATAATGGGTATGTACAGATATGGTTTATTTTCAGCATTATTTGGCTTCAGATTACTCAGTTGCTATCTTCAAATGTTTCTACAAGAATAACCTCTTCCTTTCCACGAAATCGCTATATGATCGTGCACGAATGTCCATATTCAAGATGACTTGAATCGTGCTTCAATATGCATGTGAATAATTAACGCCATGTTATATATGAGGGTTGTCAAATTATTTAAATGTGTGTGGGGGTGGGGGCTTGCATGACCACATCTTGCACTAAGAGAAAAGGTTTTGGCCCATAAAACTAGTTAAAACCAGCTACTTTTTATTGAAGTTCCTGAACCAATCCATCAAAGTGAGCTCCCATGTAATTATGTTTTGGACGGTAGTGATTTTGCCTCTTTTTACGAATTTACCTTTGTTTCAACTGTGTAGTATTTTCTAATTACATTTTATCACTATTACTTCATTGGCTTTGGGAGTTATGAATTCATGACGGGTGCCATATATATAGACACACCATGCACAATGACTTTGCCATTCTCTGTTAAATCTGTTTTCCAAGAGGAACACATATTTTCCTATATCTGTAACAATAAATTAAAAGGACAATTTTATTACAATAAGCTTGGCCACATTTAGAAATATGTTTGTGTGCCCTCTCTCTACCCTACCTTTCATACGCTACGCCACCCTTGGCATATGAGAGAATCCGATTAGAGGTCATATTCAGATGAACTCATGATCAGCTAATGAAAACACCGCTGGAAAATTCTTGACAAAGGTATTCGTGCATTTCTTAAAAACTTTTTCATCACAAGCTTAAAGCTTTGTGATTAATAAAGGTATTCATATACGATAGGTAATTATCACAGCGGTCTAAAAGGGGTAGCTATAATTTGCCGTTATTTCATAGTGGCATGTCAAATATTAAGACAACCATAATCACCAAAAATAATTATTCACTTTGTATAATAGTGGCATTGTCAGAATTAAACGACACGATTCTCTGTTTGATATAATGGTTGATATGTAACTGACTACACGCGACCCTTCCGGAGCACCAGAGTTCACCCCCGGTTTTTAGTGGGGTTCGTGTTACAGAAATAATTACCTGTCAATTGCAATTACTGCCAACATAAATGCTGATGTTATGCAAATGAAGTATATGACGAATCTTAGTACTTTACAAGCTGTAACCATGGTAAAAGTCAGAGGATTCCGCAGATCCATGATGATGAAAGGCATTCCGATGACACACGTTAATAAATCTAGCACAGCCAATGTGAGGATGTATATTCGATGATTTGATGGTTTTATTCGGAACCTATAAACAACCAGCACGTGCAGATTGCCGATTATACCGATAATCATTATAATGGAGACGAAAACTACCCCTCCGATGAATTGCTTAGCCTCCTCGTAATTCAGATCCTCTAATTCCTTTATATCATCCATTTTTCCAAATTAAATGAAGAACAAGATAAAAATTTAGTAAGTTTTATTCGTCAGTATGATCTGTATTTAGTTTTCACACCATAATTGTCATTTTATTAAACGTTTTACATATATAATATATATACATGTATATATCAGGTTAAAAATGTTTTCTAAAGTAGCTCAAAACACTTGCATGACCGAAATCCGTTCAAATCGAGAGCTGACAAAGCATGTGTCTTATTTCTGTCAATATTTACTTATCAGGTAAAAATGTAAGTTCCCACTATTCTTTTTTATCACATATGTGTTCGTTCCTTTAGCCTATTTGTTTACGTACCGTAAACACTGATGTTTTTCCGAAACAATATGACGTTTGTATTTCATACATATAAAAAATCCTTGATATAATTAATTAAAATATTCCGACTGCTTCAGTTTGATTAGATACTATAATGTAGCATGGCCACTATGAATGATACAAATAGGTATTAAACTTCGACAATAAAACACACTATGCTATCTCCTTTTAGTTATATCTGTCTCCGGAAACATATCACAATAGATACAAAAAACACACATGTAATCAATTTAATTATTTCATATCAGTTCTAAATTCGACTTTTCCATTGGTGTAGACATGGTCATGTGTGGTGCAATAATCTGCGATAGCTACGAATTGTGATGCAACAGCAAGACCTGATGCAAAGGCTTGTACCAACACACTATGTATGTAATAAGTGTATCAAACATTTCAATAAAAACTAATTTTAAGCAAATAAAAATAGTCGAAATAATATTAACAAATGTGTACAATACTCTGAGGGATACTACATTTTGTGCATGACGTCACATTATTTATTGCCATTCATTCTTTTGCTTTGCTTACGTTGCTTACATTGACGTGTTTTCACCGCATTCCAATGATATGACGTCATGACAAAATAGTTCAGCAGAGAAGATCTCGTGCAACGTTACGCCATTATTTTATCACCAAGTGTAGTGATACAACATATTGTATCAGACACCTTGAATCAGACGGGATACTTTCTTTAAATTCAAAGGAAAACACTCAAAATTTTAGATAAGATCGAATTATTATTGAATAATAGATAGTCATGAATGAATGGAGCTACTTTCTGATTTTAAAAGGTACAATATGGCGCTACCTGAAAGTGATGCATACATGTCGTGAACGTATCAAGAAGTAATGACTAGACGCTAAATATCTAGTACATAAATAGTGTGGTGGTACAAGACTTTGTATCACGTCGAGCCTGTTGTGTGAACCAGTATCACTACGAGTTGCGAAAGCGACAAGTTTTGATGCGGTTTGTTCACACAACAGGCAAGACCTGATACAAAATCTTGTACAAACACACTATGTATGTAATAGGTTTATCTAACATTTCAATAAAAACTAATTTTAAGCAAATAACAAGGGTCGAAATAAGATTAACAAATGTGTACAATACTCTGAGGGAGACTACATTTCGTGCATGACGTCACGTTTATTTGTTACCATTCATTATATTGATTTGTTAACGTTGTTCAATCTTATGTGTTTTACCCCTCCTTCCAATGATGTGACGTCATGACAAAATAGTTCGGCAGAGAAGATCTCGTGCAACGTCGCGCCATTCTTTTATCACCACCGTGTGGTGATACAACATCTTGTATCATACACCTTGTATTAGACAGGCTACTTTCTTTAAATTGAAAGGAAAACTGTGGTGATAAAAGAATGGCGCGACGTTGCACGATGCGTTCTCTGCCTAACTACTTTGTCATGACGTCATATCATTGGAATGTGAGAGAAAACACAGTAACGTGACATAGGTGAATCAACGGGAAAAATAACGTGACATCATGCACAAAATGTAGTTTCCCTCGGAGTATTGTACACATTTTCATTCAACCCTTGTTATTTGTTTAAAATTAGTTTTTATTGAAATGTTAGATAAACTTATTACATGCATAGTGTGTTTGTACAAGACTGTATATCAGGTCTTGCCTGTTGTGTGAACAAACCGCATCACAACTCGTCGATTGCGCGACTCGTAGTGATACTGGTTCACACAACAGGCTGGACCTGATGCAAAGTCTTGTACCAACACACTATGTATATAATGGGTATGTACAGATATGGTTTATTTTCAGGATTATTTGGTTTTGATTAGTCAGTTGCTATCTTCAAATGTTTATACAATAATAATTTCTTCCTTTCCACGGAATCGATATATTATTGTGCACGCATGTCCATATTCAAGATGACTTCAAACATGTTTCAATGTATACCTATGAATCACTATCGCCATGCTATATATGGGGGTTGGCATATTACTCAAATATGGGAGGAAAACTTTGCATGACCACAACCTTGCACTCAGGGAAAAGGTTTGGGCCCATAAAACTAGTTAGTCACTAGTTAAAACAATAAAGCCATAAAATCATCTATATAGCGGACCGTGATATTAAAGGAGCGGATCAACTCATATTTATTATCAATTAAAGAGCATACAGTAAGAGGATTGACATCCTCTCAGGGGCTACTCTGGCTCCAAAAATGTTGGCCCCAGAAAAATCGCAAGGTATCAAATTCTGTCGCCAGTTCCAAAAAGTCGGAGCCAGAAAACTTAGATGCCATAACTTGTTCGTACAAAATCGTTCTTCGGTCAAGCATGCAAATTTTATCACTCATGACGCCAGCTTTGAAGTCATGATACTGTCAAAAGGGTAAATTGTTATGTTTATTATGATCTTTTCTGTTATACTGGACGTTTTGTTTACTTTGGGGCCATTTTCATGCTGAAAATGAAACGGATCTTCGTCTGCGAACAACAAGCGGAAGTTTACCTACATCTGTTACGAATTGTGACTTATCATGATTGACACGAAAATAGGCTCTTAACCGTTATACGCCAAACGGCACTTTTCTCCATTTCTACCGTTATCTAACTAAGTAACCAACCAACCAATCAATCAACCAACCTACCAACCAAGCTGCTAACTATCTATTTTATTCTTATAATCAATAGAGTATGATGGTACAGAAATACACAAAAACGCATAGGTGGTGTAATGATTAGCGTGCTCGCCTCGAGTGTGGTAGATCGTGGGTTCGAGCCACGGTCGGGTCAAACCAAAGACAATGAAATTTGTAGTTGTTGCTTCTCCGCTAAGCATCCAGCAATAAGAGTAAGAGCAAAGACTGGCTGGATCTGAATCAGAATAATGCGTCCCAGTGGAGAGGCATATCTACCCGCGGACTCCTGTTTCAGTGAGCTGGCACTATAAAAGTTACTTGAAATAAATATTTAACCACCCACTACCCTAGGCCTATATCTATATTTATCTCCATGTACGATTTCGCTATGTAAACAATTGACAATACATTGAGTATATGGGTTTCTTCCTTCTTCCCTGGTCAATAGGTTACAATATTAGAAAGTTTGTCACTTTTAAAGTATTTTGAAATACTTGACCTTGAAATTTAAGGATGAAGTCCATTCACTATTATGGAAATTGGAAATGATTGAATTAGTCAACTGTGATATTGTATGATAGAATTATTTGTTCATAGAAAAGAAAGTTTTGTGGGTTTTAATCGAATATAATGTATTTTATCATGTTGATTTTAGATAGAGGTTGAAATGTTATGCCGTTGAATTGCGTTTCTCGAAACACCAGAACGAATAAAAATTGCATACATGTTCTTTTACTTTGTCCTGTGTCTTGTGTGCCCAATGTTTACTGTGTCACTGGATTGTCCATTCCCGACAGCCCCTTCGGTTTTCTCCCAAACGTTTATTTAAAGCGAGAAAATATCATTGATAACTATTTGTTTGTCTTCGTCATGTGTTTTGTGTACCTAATGTTGTCAGGTTTTCTGGATGGTCCATTCTTGATTGCTCCTTCGGGTTTCTCTAACGTTTATTTATGACATCCTTGTACTCATTTCTAATGACATTTAATAAAGGACGTCATTTTCCCTACTTGAAGTCTGATTGCCTCCACTTCAACACGATAATGTTTGAATAAAAATCGTTTAATCTACCAAAGTGTGGGTGCACCTTGCCACGTAATAGGATATCCACTCAAATGCATTTGAAATAACAACATTATTGACAGTATTTTTTTTAATTTTTTTTTTTACATCATAATATAGTTTATTCAAAATCACCTGTTTACAATAACCTTAATGGCCCAGGAGTGAACATTAAGGGTCCCTGTTTTACATAAATCTCACTTGTCCAGGGGTAGCACAGTATTTTGAACAATTAGAATTAGATAAGAAAGGTTTGAAGACAACAAAGGGGTGACCAGCAACCGTGAACCGAAGAAGGACAGACAATACAACAGCCATACAAAGAGACAAACAATGTTGCTCAAAACACTACATATTAAACTATGGGTTTTTTCTTAAAAAAATATTCTGATTCCCAATCTTGCTGAAAAAATATTATGATTTTGATGGAGGAAAAAAAATATAATCTCATTCAGAGTTTTTATCATATAACATAATATTAAATTCTAGAAAAAAAAATGCACGTTTTGCGCGACAAAAAATTAATATTCTAACTCTCGTGTTGACCGAAAACAATTTCTGAACGAACAAAAAACCCATAGACCCTCTCCCCCCCCCCCCCCCCCCTGCAAGTTAAATGGTCGGTCCTTAAACAACATGCGTTGTTAAAAGTGTAGATTTGTGTAATGTAATATGTGTGCATAGGTACCATAGGTGGCCTTATCCAATTTTAACTATCCTGTCTCTGTCATTTGATTTTATTGCTCCCAAAACTTTAAGCTATTTGGCTTTCCAATCTTCCGATGTTGAGCGTATCTGATGAAGGTTATTCTAGAACCGCGTCATGCACAATACATTTTATATCTACGTTTATAATTGAACAACAAAACAACAAAATTCTCCACATTGTATCGGTATAAGAAGTTGAAATGTAACCTTGTTCAATAAACAAAGTCTTGCATATTAGAAAAGAAAAATTGAATATTCACATTACTAAGCAACCAAGATCACATCGTCAATGGCCTAAATTTCTTTCTCCTTATCGCGGGACGATACTTCCTTTATTATTCAATTAAATTTTTGACATATGTGGTTTTTCTACCTGTTTCCGGATACAACTATACAAATAAAGAGATATGATCATTTTGTATTTTATTGTCGAAGTTTAATACCTGTCTGTTTCATTCATAGTGGCCATTTTACAACAGTATCTAATCGAACTTAAGCTGTCGGGATATTTTTATTAAGAATAGCAAGGATCTTATTATATATGTCATATTGTTTCGGAAAACATCGATGTTTACGGTACGTAAACAAATAGCTTAAAGGAACGAACAAATGTGTGGTTAAAAAGAGTGAGAACAACATTTTTACCTATAAGTAAATATTTCCTTGAATTTTTCAGTGTCATATCTGTTTAATTTATTGCAGTTGACAGAAATAATATATTGTCAGCTCTCGATTTGAACGGAATTCGGTCATGTGAGTGTTTTGAGCTAATTTAGAAAACATTTTAAAAACCTGATATATGTAAAATATTTAATAATTTGACAACTGTGGTCTGAAAGATATATACGGAATATATTGACGTAAAGCACACACTGAATTGTTATCTTGTTCCTCATTTAATTTGGAAAAATGGATGATATAAAGGAATTACAGGATCTGAATTACGAAGAAGCAAAGCAATACATCGGAGGGGTAGTTTTCGTCTCCATTGTAATGATTATCGGTATAATCGGCAATCTGCACGTGTTGTATGTTTATTCGTTCCGAATAAAACCATCAAATCATCGAATATTCATCCTCACTTTGGCTGTGCTAGATTTATTAACGTGTGTTATCGGAATGCCTTTCATCATCATGGACTTGCGGAACCCGCTGACTTTTACCATGGTGACAGCTTGTAAAGTACTAAGATTTGTCAACTACTTCATTTCCATATCATCGGCCTTGATATTGACAGTAATTGCAATTGACAGGTAATTATATTTCTGTTGTGAATTTTAATTTTAGATGTAACTGGAACCGCATTGGCAGTGTAATGGTTAGTTTGCTCGCCTCGAGTGTGGTAGATCGTGGGTTCGAGTCCCGGTCGGGTCAAGCTAAGGACTATAAAACTTGTATTTTGTTGCTTCTCCGATAATCCCGAAGCAATAAGGAGTATCAGCAAGCAGCGGTTGGCTCGGAATCAGAATAATGTGTCCGATCGGAGCGACATGTCTCCCCTCGGACTATTATTTCAGTGAGCCATGACAACAAAACCCAACTCGGCGTGTTTGTCTAGTATAAAGCGGACTTCATCGTCACCATTTCATTGAATGTAGCTTGTTCTCTCTATGATATAGCTGAATAATTGCTCATTTTGTCGTTAAACAATCACTCACTATCTAGCTGTAATTAGCAAGTATTTGTTTTATATGACTTATAAATATTAAGAAAACACATAATAAATGCAACAACAATAAAACACGAAATATATAGGAAGTCCATGTTAGAAAAGTTAGAACGCAAAGTTCGAAAATATTTCAAAAAGGTCGATTGTATGCCATAGCAGTCCCAATAGTTCTATTGGGAATAAAGCATCTTTTAAGAAATGCAGATTTATTTTGATACAAATGAAAACCCCAAGGTACATGTGTCCATTCCGTGGGTTTTAAAGATTAAAATAGACTACATGGAGAGTATCATCCACTCAGTACTAGATGTTACGAGACTAGCATTGTTTATTAGATATATTTATGTTTCAAATTTACAGCTTCTAAATATTGTAATTCTTAAAAGTTAATGTCAGTCTCCCACAGATATAGGTAACCGTTGTCAGTCCCCCACATATATAGGTAACCGTTGTCAGTCTCCCACAGATATAGGTAGCCGTTGTCAGTCTCCCACAGATATAGGTAACCGTTGTCAGTCTCCCACAGATATAGGTAACCGTTGTCAGTCTCACACAGATATAGGTAAACGTTGTCAGTCTCCCACATATATAGGTAATCGTTGTCAGTCTTCCACAGATATAGGTAACCGTTGTCAGTCTCCCACAGATATAGGTAACCGTTGTCAGTCTCCCACAGATATAGGTAACCGTTGTCAGTCTCCCACAGATATAGGTAACCGTTGTCAGTCTCCCACAGATATAGGTAACGTTGTCAGTCTTCCACAGATATAGGTAATCGTTGTCAGTCTCCCACAGATATAGGTAACCGTTGTCAGTCTCCCACATATATAGGTAACCGTTGTCAGTCTCCCACAGATATAGGTAACGTTGTCAGTCTTCCACAGATATAGGTAATCGTTGTCAGTCTCCCACAGATATAGGTAACGTTGTCAGTCTTCCACAGATATAGGTAATCGTTGTCAGTCTCCCACAGATATAGATAACGTTGTCAGTCTCCCACATATATAGGTAACCGTTGTCAGTCTCCCACAGATATAGGTAACGTTGTCAGTCTCCCACAGATATAGGTAACGTTGTCAGTCTCCCACATATATAGGTAACCGTTGTCAGTCTCCCACAGATATAGGTAACGTTGTCAGTCTCCCACAGATATAGGTAATCGTTGTCAGTCTCCCACAGATATAGGTAACGTTGTCAGTCTCCCACAGATATAGGTAACCGTTGTCAGTCTCCCACAGATATAGATAACCGTTGTCAGTCTCCCACAGATATGATTGAATTAGTCAACTGTAATAGTGTATGATAGAATTATTTGTTTATAGAAAAGAAAGTTTTGTGGGCTTTAATCGAATATAATGTATTTGATTATGTTGATTTTAGATAGAGGTTGAAATTGTATGCCGTTGAATTGCGTTTCTCGAAAGACCAGAACGAATAAAACATTTCATACATTTATGACACTATTAAGGGTTAGGGCTATAGTTATGGTGCTTAACCCCACCTTCAACAATATTTCAGCTATAAAGTGGCGGTCAGTTTTATTGGTGGAGGAAACTGGAGTACCCGGAGAAAAGCACCCATCTGTCGCAAGTTAGCACTTAAAACAATTGACACAAAAATTCCAGATATAATATGTCAAATTATTTAAAACATCATAGCTGCATGATCTGGCAAATATAAGACTTAAATAGGTCAATAAATAAAAATTCAAAATTTATTTGCCATTAATACAACAAAATTGTGACAAACACACAAATAAAAGATCAGATACAATTCGCTGGATTCAACCCAGTTTTCTTCGGTTATGCCCGTGTGACTTATCTTTTTAATATTATGTGTTGTGTTTTTGTGTTGTGTTGTGTTTGTCTTCGTTCAGTGTCTTGTGTACCCAATGTTGCCAGGTTTTGTTTGTCTTCGTTCAGTGTCTTGTGTACCCAATGTTGCCAGTTTTTGTTTGTCTTCGTTCAGTGTCTTGTGTACCCAATGTTGCCAGGTTTTGTTTGTCTTCGTTCAGTGTCTTGTGTACCCAATGTTGCCAGGTTTTGTTTGTCTTCGTTCAGTGTTTTGTGTACCCAATGTTGCCAGTTTTTGTTTGTCTTCGTTCAGTGTCTTGTGTACCCAATGTTGCCAGTTTTTGTTTGTCTTCGTTCAGTGTCTTTTGTACCCAATGTTGCCAGGTTTTGTTTGTCTTCGTTCAGTGTCTTGTGTACCAATGTTGCCAGTTTTTGTTTGTCTTCCTTCAGGGTCTTGTGTACCCAATGTTGCCAGTTTTTGTTTGTCTTCGTTCAGTGTCTTGTGTACCCAATGTTGCCAGTTTTTGTTTGTCTTCGTTCAGTGTCTTGTGTACCCAATGTTGCCAGTTTTTGTTTGTCTTCCTTCAGTGTCTTGTGTACCCAATGTTGCCAGTTTTTGTTTGTCTTCCTTCAGTGTCTTGTGTACCCAATGTTGCCAGTTTTTGTTTGTCTTCGTTCAGTGTCTTGTGTACCCAATGTTGCCAGGTTTTGTTTGTCTTCGTTCAGTGTCTTGTGTACCCAATGTTGCCAGTTTTTATTTGTCTTCGTTCAGTGTCTTGTGTACCCAATGTTGCCAGTTTCTGTTTGTCTTCGTTCAGTGTCTTGTGTACCCAATGTTGCCAGTTTTTTTTGTCTTCGTTCAGTGTCTTGTGTACCCAATGTTGCCAGTTTTTGTTTGTCTTCGCTCAGTGTCTTGTGTACCCAATGTTGCCAGTTTTTGTTTGTCTTCGTTCAGTGTCTTGTGTACCCAATGTTGCCAGGTTTTGTTTGTCTTCGTTCAGTGTCTTGTGTACCCTATGTTGCCAGTTTTTCTGGATTGTCCATCCTAACAGCCCTTCGGTTTTCTCCCAAACGTTTATTCAAAGCAGGAAAATATCAATACTCATTGATAAATTTGCTTATTTTCGTCTTCTTTCTTGTGTTCCCAATATTGCTAGTTTCTCTGGATTGTTCATTGTTGATTGCTCCGTCGGTTTCCCTAACTTTTATTGATGACATTCTTACACTCATTTATAATGACATTAGATAAAGGAAGTCATGTTCCCCTACTTAAGGAGATCTGATTGCTCCCACTTCAACACCATGACGTTCGATTAAATATCACTTAGTCTGTATCCGAAGTGTGAGTGCACTACCCCACGTAACCGCAAATTCATTTGAAATACCAATATTATTGACAGAATTTTGAACAATAAGAATTAGCTTAGAAAATTTTGAAGACACCATAGGGGTTATCAGAAGCCACGAAACGAAGAATGACAGACAATACAATATCTATACAAACTGTGAACCTAAGAATGACAGACAATACAATATCTATACAAACTATGAACCTAAGAATGACAGACAATACAATATCTATACAAACTGTGAACCTAAGAATGACAGACAATACAATATCTATACAAACTGTGAACCTAAGAATGACAGACAATACAATATCTATACAAACTGTGAACCTAAGAATGACAGACAATACAATATCTATACAAACTGTGAACCTAAGAATGACAGACAATACAATATCTATACAAACTGTGAACCTAAGAATGACAGACAATACAATATCTATTCGAACTGTGAACCTAAGAATGACAGACAATACAATATCTATTCAAACTGTGAACCTAAGAATGACAGACAATACAATATCTATACAAACTGTGAACCTAAGAATGACAGACAATACAATATCTATACAAACTGTGAACCTAAGAATGACAGACAATACAATATCTATACAAACTGTGAACCTAAGAATGACAGACAATACAATATCTATACAAACTGTGAACCTAAGAATGACAGACAATACAATATCTATACAAACTGTGAACCTAAGAATGACAGACAATACAATATCTATACAAACTGTGAACCTAAGAATGACAGACAATACAATATCTATGCAAACTGTGAACCTAAGAATGACAGACAATACAATATCTATACAAACTGTGAACCTAAGAATGACAGACAATACAATATATATACAAATTGTGAACCTAAGAATGACAGACAATACAATATCTATACAAACTGTGAACCTAAGAATGACAGACAATACAATATCTATACAAACTGTGAACCTAAGAATGACAGACAATACAATATCTATACAAACTGTGAACCTAAGAATGACAGACAATACAATATCTATACAAACTGTGAACCTAAGAATGACAGACAATACAATATCTATACAAACTGTGAACCTAAGAATGACAGACAATACAATATCTATACAAACTGTGAACCTAAGAATGACAGACACTACAATATCTATACAAACTGTGAACCTAAGAATGACAGACAATACAATATCTATACAAACTGTTAACCTAAGAATGACAGACAATACAATGTCTATACAAACTGTGAACCTAAGAATGACAGACAATACAATATCTATACAAACTGTGAACCTAAGAATGACAGACAATACAATATCTATACAAACTGTGAACCTAAGAATGACAGACAATACAATATCTATACAAACTGTGAACCTAAGAATGACAGACAATACAATATCTATACAAACTGTGAACCTAAGAATGACAGACAATACAATATCTATACAAACTGTGAACCTAAGAATGACAGACAATACAATATATATACAAACTGTGAACCTAAGAATGACAGACAATACAATATCTATACAAACTGTGAACCTAAGAATGACAGACAATACAATATCTATACAAACTGTGAACCTAAGAATGACAGACAATACAATATCTATACAAACTGTGAACCTAAGAATGACAGACAATACAATATATATACAAACTGTGAACCTAAGAATGACAGACAATACAATATCTATACAAACTGTGAACCTAAGAATGACAGACAATACAATATCTATACAAACTGTGAACCTAAGAATGACAGACAATACAATATATATACAAACTGTGAACCTAAGAATGACAGACAATACAATATCTATACAAACTGTGAACCTAAGAATGACAGACAATACAATATCTATACAAACTGTGAACCTAAGAATGACAGACAATACAATATCTATACAAACTGTGAACCTAAGAATGACAGACAATACAATATATATACAAACTGTGAACCTAAGAATGACAGACAATACAATATCTATACAAACTGTGAACCTAAGAATGACAGACAATACAATATCTATACAAACTGTGAACCTAAGAATGACAGACAATACAATATCTATACAAACTGTAAACCTAAGAACATATTAAACTAAAAACAAGGTACGGAAACCCCACAAAAAACTGGACAAAATTAAGCTGTTCCGGGAGGGTAAGGAGTTCCCGTTCCTAAACACTACGTGCTTATTTGACAAATACGGCATTACAGGAACCCCGAGATTGATTAGAACTAAACAACATGCGTTGTTTAAAGCGAAGGGTTTATAAACAACAACAAAAGCCGCTCCACCTTGAATCAGTAGAAAGAAATGAAATGTAACCTTGTTCTATTAACAAAATTTGACAAATTTGAAATGAAAAACTGAATATTCATATTGTTAAGCAATACAGATTATATCATCAATGACCCAATTTCGTTACTCCTTATCGGAGGACGACACTTCCTTTATTATCCAATTAAATTTTTGACATGTATGTGTGGATTTTCCATCTGTTTCCGGATACAGATATAAATAAAAGGAGATAGCATAGTGTGTTTTATTGTCGAAGTTTAATACCGATTTGTATCATTCATAGTGGCCATGCTACATTATAGTGTCTAATCAAACTGAAGCAGTCGGGATATTTTAATTAATTATAACAAGGATGTTTTATATGTATGAAATACAAACGTCATATTGTTTCGGAAAACATCGGTGTTTATGGTACGTAAACAAATAGACTAAAGGAACGAACAAATGTGTGGTTAAAAAAAATGAGAAGTAACATTTCAACCTTTAAGTAAATATTTTCTTGAACTTTTCAGTGTCATATCTGTTTAATTTATTGCAGTTGACAGAAATAATATATTGTCAGCTCTGGATTTGAACGGAATTCGGTCATGCGAGTGTTTTGAGCTAATGTAGAAAACATTTTTAAAACCTGATATATGTAAAATATTTAATAATTTGACAACTGTGGTCTGAAAGATACATACGGAATATATTGACATATAGCACACACTAAATTGTTATCCTGTTCCTCATTTAATTTGGAAAGATGGATGATATAAAGGAATTAAAGGATCTGAATTACGAAGAAGCTAAACAATACATCGGTGGGGTAGTTTTCGTCTCCATTATAATGATTATCGGTATAATCGGCAATCTGCACGTGTTGTATGTTTATTCGTTCCGAATAAAACCATCAAATCATCGAATATTCATCCTCACTTTGGCTGTGCTAGATTTATTAACGTGTGTTATCGGAATGCCTTTCATCATCATGGACTTGCGAAACCCTCTGACTTTTACCATGGTGACAGCTTGTAAAGTACTACGATTCGTTAACTACTTCATTTGCATAACATCGGCCTTTATATTGACAGTAATTGCAATTGACAGGTAATTATATTTCTGTTGTGAATTTTAATTTTAGATGTAACTGGAACCGTATTGGCAGTGTAATGGTTTGTTTGCTCACCTCGGGTGTGGTAGATCGTGGGTTCGAGCCCCGGTCGGATCAAGCTAAGGACTATAAAACTGGTATTTTGTTGCTTCTCCGATAATCCCAAAGCAATAAGGAGTAAAAGCAAGCAGTTGTTGGCTCAGAATCAGAATAATGTGTCAGATCGGAGCGACATGTCTCCCCTCGGACTATTGTTTCAGTGAGCGAGGACTATAAAAACCCAACTCAGCGTGTTTGTCTAGTACAAAGCGGACTTCATCGTCACCATTTCATTGAATGTAGCTTGTTCTCTCTATGATATAGCTGAATAATTTCTCATTTTGTCGTTAAACAATCACTCACTATCTAGCTGTAATTAGCAAGTATTTGTTTTATATGACTTATAAATATTAAGAAAACACATAATAAATGCAACAACAATAAAACACGAAATATATAGGAAGTCCATGTTAGAAAAGTTAGAACGCAAAGTTCGAAAATATTTCAAAAAGGTCGATTGTATGCCATAGCAGTCCCTATAGTTCTATTGGGAATAAAGCATCTTTTAAGAAATGCAGATTTGGTTTGATACAAATGAAAACCCCAAGGTGCATGTGTCCATTCCGTGGGTTTTAAAGATTAAAATAGACTACATGGAGAGTATCATCCATTCAGTACTAGATGTTACGAGACTAGCATTGTTTATTAGATATATTTATCTTTCAAATGTACAGCTCCTAAATATTGTAATTTTTAAAAGTTAATGTCAGTCTCCCACAGATATAGGTAACCGTTGTCAATCTCCCATAGATATAGGTAACCGTTGTCAGCCTCCTACAGATATAGGTAGCCGTTGTCAGTCTCCCACAGATATAGGTAGCCGTTGTCAGTCTCCCACAGATATAGGTAACCGTTGTCAGTCTCCCACAGATATAGGTAACCGTTGTCAGTCTCCCACAGATATAGATAATCGTTGTCAGTCTCCCACATATATAGGTAACCGTTGTCAGTCTCCCAGAGATATTGGTAGTCGTACCAAATGTTGTCTATCTTGTTTAAGCTCTTTGGCTTATGGTTTATAACTTATTTGGCTTTCCAATCTTTTGACTCTGGGTGTACCTCATGAAGACTATTCCAAAATCGCACCGTGTGCTGTAAATTAGATATATACGACACTAGTACTCAGAGAATCGTGATAATATATACCACAAATACACAAAGTGAATAATAACTTTTATTGTTTCTGGTTGTCTTAATTAATATTTTACATGGCACTATGAAATAAGGTCAAATTAAAAGTATCTCGTTTTAGCTATCTCATTAAAATCAGCTGTTGTAATACACTACGCTCCCCACCCCCTAATATCTGGCATAACCCGAATAGAGGTCATATCCGGATGACCTATCATATATGAATACCGGGTGAAGTTGATTTCCGCGATCTATTCTAAAAGGTGTTCTCGACTCGTCTGTTGTTTAAAAAAATCATTTTTTTTCTGTTTTGGCTCATACACCAAGATAGTACTTTCTTTCCGTCTTTGTAATTCTGTTACTATATGCACCAATCGTTATTTGATGTATAATTTGAAAATTTGTGAAAAAAATATTACATAGATATATAGAGAGATTGTAACTGTAAATTATATGAAATACTGTTCTTGTGTTGTGGCATGTTAAAAATACTTCAATTGATTAGTGTTCGTTCATGCAGGAAATACACAACTTGTTATCGGAGTTTAACCAACAACAACTCAATATTTGGTATTGTGTGCTTATCAGTAGGTAACAAAAAGCTAAATAAATAAAACCACAGCATTTTTATTTATTTATTTTTAATTTAACTTGAAAGCAAAACTGATGTCCTTTTTATTGCAAGTTATGTCTTCCTCTCTGAACACATTTTTTTTCAACAAATATTAGGCTTCCTGGACGAGATATTTTGTACTTTTACAGAGATCAATCAGATATTTTCCCTCTTCATTAACTGCTTATGGTGTACCATCCCTCACCAAAGGAGAAATATCATGGTTCTACAGTAATTTTGGTATACACTAAATTTCCGTATGTCGGAATTATTTCCCATATCTTCAAATCTATATACAAAAATGTACATATTATATTCGACCGATTAATAACAAGGTTTTTTGGGTTTTTTTTTTATCAGTGTACGAAATATCAAAAATCAAATTGTAAAATGATGAAAATTTTCTGGAAATTAATACTTATCATGGTCATGTATCCAAATATGTTCATTGTATTCGAGATATCGATAATAATAAATACGCGAGCAAAATAAATGATAATTGTGTATCATCCATATATGAAGTTATTATTATTATTTTTTTTTTTTTTTTTTTTTATTATTACATTTTTTTTAATGTTTGGTGATAATGTGTATATGTGTGTAAAGTGATTTTCTTTTGTGTGTCTAAAACTGTATTACCAATATTTTATAGTGTTTGTGATAAACAAATGTATAAAATTATCTATTAAATAATGTAGAATATTTAAGTCGTAGATATGTGGAGTGATGAATTGTGACAGAAATGATACAACATATCTGTAAATTAATGACATATGATACTTTTTTCCAATGAAGTTTAACATAACCACTATAAATTCCCATTTGAAACCCCGTTATATCTCAACATCTCAAGTGAACTTACTTTTCATTTACTTTGCTTGTATATATACATGTATTTATGCTTTGTTAACTTTCCTTACTTTCTGATCATTGTTGCTATTTCTCCCATTTAATTTTGTGTGTGGATGCTGCGGTGTGTGTTTTGATGTGGGAGTGGGACGGGCCTATCTCTGCTCTTTGCTGTCTTCAAACCTAAAACACAATGTGTAATAGTTTGGATGTTCCATTCTCACACTTGCAGACTGTGTGGACCTTTTGTTATTCGGACTGATACTTATTTGAACATATTTAGAACTAACCTCCGATGTTCTCTCTTTTTTGTCTGCCTTCTCTTGCTCCAGGGTCTAAATCCAAATGTAAATGCGTTGTTTTTACTTTTTACACTCCATTTTACACTACTTGTCTGAAATATCGAATCTAATCCTGGTCCACACGAATTAGCACAGTCAATTTCGGAAAACAATCATACTGATAGATGTATTTCGTTGTGTAATATTAATATCCGCAGTATTAGAAATAAAATGGAGTTCCTTGAAACCTCTTTGAATGATTTCGATATATTAGTTATAACTGAAGCACACCTTGATAACCAAATAAATGATAGTGACATAACTCTCGATTCGTTTCCGAATATTATCCATCGAAAAGACCGTTCAAATAGTGGTGGTGGGCTCCTCGTTTATTCGAAAAATCTCTATAAGTAGGAAATCCGAATTAGAAAACAATCTTGACGAAACTATCTGGGTTGAAATACGATCCAAAGGTCAATCTTTTTTATTTTGTTACACATATAGATCTCCGTGTACATATATTGATTACTGGACACGATTAGCATACGCAATAGAGTTGGCCCTTCAGGTAAATGAAAACATCATTATTACGGGCGATCTGAATTCAAATCTATTGTGTTCAAATAACAACAAACTTATTGACCTTGCGAATATTTTTAATCTTAAGAATGTGATTGATAAACCTACCAGAATAAGTGGTAATACTAGTACTTTATTAAACCCCATTATTATAAGCGATACTTTGAACTGTAATTATTCTGATGTACTTTTAAAATTACACTAAAAAAATATCCCAAATTTCTATATACTATGTCGAAATAAGGGCAGATAACTCTGGATATACAAATCATAGGGTCACCTGCCTTATTGTAATGGGTTTCCCATTTGATAGTGAACAGGTATGTTGAGTTTCATTTCAATGCCTATCATAATTATTGAGAAATTGTATTTTTTTAAGAAATTCTAAGTCAAAAAGGGGGAATAACTCAAATAAAATGCTGGATGGAGTTGTCTTCTCTTGTCAATAGATTGGGGTCAACACTTTGTACAAATGTATTGAGTTTCAAGTTAATAGCTTTGATAGTTATTGAGAAATTTAATTATACTAAAATAATATCCCTAATTTCTATGTACTATGTCGAAACAAGGACAGATAACTCTGGATATACAAATCACAGGGTCATCTGCCTTATTATAATTGGTCCCTCTTTTGATAGTGAGCAAGTATAGCAAGTTTCAAATGGATACATTTGATAGTTTTTGAGAAATGGACTCTGACAAAAAAACTTAACCGAAAACTTAACATAAAAATTAACCAAAACCTTAACCGACCCAGACGCTAACGCTGAAGCCGGAGTGACGACAATAGCTCGACTTTTTTTCTTCGAAAAGTCGAGCTAAAAATGAAAAATTTTCACCTTGAAGTTAAACTTCTTAAACTTTTAGGGTTAGGGCTATGGTGTTTAACGCCACATTCCACAATAGTTCAGCTATTTCATGGCGTCACTTTTATTTGTGAAGGAAACCGGAGTATTGGAGAAAACCACTGATCTGCCGCAAGTCACTGACAAACTTTATCACCTAATGTTGTATCTAGTACACCTCACCTGAGCAGGATTCGAACTCAAAACTTTAGTGGTGATAGGCACTGATTGCATAGCTAGTTATAAATCCAACCACCATACGATCCAACCATGACCGCTCCGGTTTTGATATGAATTGACCCACGAGTGGTAAGTGAAGTGTATCTGAGTGTGCTCTGACAGAAAATACCAAGACATATAAGCGACCACGATGCAGCAATTGCATTCATTAAATGCCCAAAAGCTACATCGAAATCATTTACAAGAGATATCTGGTTATATGATCAAACTGATTTTGCTAGATTTAATCAGATGCAACTGATATAAATTGGAATGCAAAACTTTGTAATTTTGATGATGTAGATGATATGTGTGAAGAATTTTCAAAAATGTTCCTTCAAATCTCAAGTGCATGTATCCCTTCAAAAACAATATTGATACGCGAAAAAGACAAACCATGGTTCAGTAACGAAATACGTAAAGAAATCCACATACGTGACCGGCTTAGGAAAAAATTATTAAAATCTCAAAACGAAAACAACATTATTAAATATAAAAAACAAAGAAACAAGGTAAATAATATGAAAAAAATAGCAAAGGAGAAATTTGAAAATAATTTAGACAACTTTTTATTAAATAACTCTTCAAACCCCAAAATGTATTGGAAAATAATGAAGATGTTAATCAAATCCTTGTATACCCCCACTCCGGAATTCAAATAAGGATCAAAATATTGATGATATTGCTTATGACGATTCGGACAAATGCGAGTTATTGAATATATAATTTAGGTCAATATCAAAACTGGACGAAGAAAATGTTACTCTCCCACAGTTTGACACAAAAACAAATATTATTCACGAAATACATATAACAGAGAACGAAATTATTGATGTTATTCAAATTCTTGACCAAACAAAGCAACAGGACCAGACAAAATAAGTCATAAAATGCTTAAAATTTCTCCTGAGAAAATTGCAAAGCCCCTTCTAATAATATTTAATAAATCTTTACAACAGAGCAAATATCCTTCTAATTGGAAGAGTGCTCATGTTATTGCAAATTTAAAAAAGGGTGACACATCCCTACCCTCCAATTATCGCCCGATATCTTTATTAAGTTGTGTAGGTAAATTAATGGAACGAATAGTTTATAAACATGTTTGCAATCATCTTGTTAATAACAATCTCATCTATAAATACCATTTGGGGTTTTTGCCAAAACATTCCACTCTCCATCAACTATTAGAACTATACAATTCGATCCAAAACTCTCTAGAAAAAAAGAATTTATCTGCTTCGTCTTTTGCGATTTTTCTAAAGCTTTCGACAAGGTTTGGCACAAAGGTCTTATTCACAAAATGAATTCTTACGGAATTCAAGGGAAGTTAATAAAATGGTTCGAAAGCTATCTGTTCAAAAGAAGACAAAAAGTAATTAATAAAAACTCTTGGTCAAGTTTCGAACCTGTCTCAGCTGGTGTACCCTAAGGGTCGGTAGTGGATCCCCTCCTGTTTATAATATACATAAATGATATAGAAGAAAAACTTATATCATTGAATAGATTATATGCTGACGACACATCACTCGGATATTCTAGTCAAAGTGTTGATCAAATAAAAACTGTAATCAATTATGATCTACTCGAACTAAATGCCTGGTTTAGTAAATGGCTAATGTCATTCAATCCCGAAAAAACAGAAGTCTTGTTTTTCTCTAATACCGGTAACATAGACAACATCGAATTTTCTTTTAATGGCAAAAGTATCCCTTTATCTACTAGTCATAATCATCTGGGAGTTATCCTCTCCCAAAATGCAAAATGGAATGAACATTTAGAAAATATGATAACAAATATAACCAAACATTTAGGTATATTACGGAAATTAAAATTCAGTCTAAATAGATCCAACTTAGCAAAAATGTATTTAGTCTACATTCGCCCCCTTTTTGAATACGCTTGTGAAGTCTGGGATAATTGTGGAATTGGCTATTCCGACAAATTAGAAATTAGAAAAACTTCAATTAGACGCTGCCAGAATTGTAACAGGTTTACCCATTTTTGCAAATTCGGAGTATTTATATGCTGAGACAAGTTGGGAAACACTATCAGAGCGGAGATATCGCAGAAAACTCCAATTATTTTTTAATATAAAATGTGGAATGGCACCTGAATACTTGCGTCATCTAGTTCGCCCAACTATTCAGAGTACTACTGTATACCCTTTGCGAAATGGTGATAATTTAATAGTTCCTTTCTGTAGACTCTCTATAACCAATTCGTCATTTATTCCTTCCACAGTTAAAGAAGGGAATAAACTTGACATTGCAATCAGAAAATTAGATTCATTATCCAAATTCAAAAACGCTATTCGTCTTAACAGCCAATTAAATAAGACCTCAGTTCCCAAACTTTATTACTATGGCCCTAGAAAGTTAAACGTGATGCTAACACAACTTAGATGTAGAGCTTCTTTCCTCAACCATGATCTATACAAGGTTCATATTTTATCTAGCCCTGCGTGTAGCTGCGGTGCCCACCAAGAAGATGCGAACCACTTCTTTTTTGTTTGTGCCAAATATTCTGAAATAAGAAATGATCTGTTTCTCAGCATAAGCGATTTGTCTCAATTGATCAATACTTCACTTCTCACATCAGGAAGTGAAACCTTAAGGGGTCCCTGAAACTAACTCGCATTATCTTTTTTATTGTCATAGATTCAACGATTCGAGAAATCGGTATATCGAATCAATTGATATTCCTATGAACTTGACAGTTGACCGTTTACTTTTTGGATCACCTGACCTCACAGACGATCAAAATAACAGTTTATTTTTAAATGTACAAATGTTTATAATAAACAGTAAACGTTTCATCTAACATCAGCAGTACCTAGTTCCCTTATTTCATTCTTCTTTTTTCTTCTTTTTTAATTACTTTGAATCAAACTTTTTTTACATCAAACACCAGATCACTTTCTTTGTTTTATCTTCTTATACCTTCTGTAATTTATATCAAATTTGTTAGTTAGTTCTATTTGCTTCTCCCCTTAGAGATTCACAGTATATTATATATGAAATTTATTCCAACGGATAGGGATTAATATAAGTTCTTGTAACTTGTTTCCCAATCCTATTAATTTCTTCTTATTATGTAATGTATATAGCTGAATATTGTAATGTTATATTGAATTAATTAATAAAATATGTTTAAACTAATCTATGCAGATAATTGCTTTAATTTTTATTCAGTTTTTCGATTCATATAAAGGTCTAATCGATTTCTAATCGTTTAATGTACTAACCAAACACCATCCAGCATCCAAACACACACACACATACGTTTTCCTCATTTCTTTTTATTCGTTTACTATTTTCAGCTATATTATATGATAAAAATTTATTTTTCTTGTTTTCTTGTGCATTCTCAATATAATGTAATAATGATTGTATATATAGGAGAAGACTCCATAAGTTGGTAAAACTTGTGTCTGATCCTCTTTGTATCATTGATCAAATAAAATGATTATAAACTAAACTATGAATACCTTTATTAAATAAATCAAACACAGAGCTTTAAGTTTGTGATGAAAGAGTTTTAATAAATTGCACGAATACCTCTGTCAAGATTTTTTCCAGCGGTGTTTTCATTAGCTGATGATGAGTTCATCTGGACATGACCTCTAATCGGGTTCTGTCACATGCTTGGGGTAACGTAACTTGTTATAGCAGTTGATTATTTCTAATTTATGATTACAGGTATAGGAAAATATGCGTTCCTCTTGGAAAACAGATTTCACAAGGAATGGCAAAGTTGTTGTGTCTGGTGTGTCTCGGCATATCGCTGATACTATCTTGGCCGGCACCTGTATTATACGGTCACAGTTCAGTGAATACCACCAACCCAAACATTACAGGTATCCGTTGTTTTACAGAAGACCAATTTAAAGAAACCAAGTATCAAGCTTACTTTAATACAGTATTGATTCTGGTTGTGTTCGGTGTCTTTGGTCTATTAGTAGTGTTGTATTCCTTAATAGGAAGAACTATAAAGAAACATGTCAGCTTTAAAAGCTCTCCCGCAGCTGAAATGTCATCAGATGTGAAGAGTAAAAGTACAGATACAACTGACGAGAGTCTAGAAGGAAAGAGTTCAGAGTTTAGGGAAGAAAAGAAATCAAAGTTTCGGGAAGAAAATGGGAAGACCGGTTTTGATCAGAAAAATGCCAACATGGAGATGGAACCAGCTGCTTCTTCCACAGATGTCTCAGCTACTATTAGTAATAAAAATAAACATTTAAAAGCTCAACCGAAACAACATGACAGTGCAAAGTTTAATCGGGTAAAAAGAACTACGTTTATGTTGTTTTTAATTACTGCATTTTTCTTCATTAGTTATTGTCCCCATTTGATTCTTAAGATTATTACATTTGTGAAGAAAGATTTTGTTTTGAACATGTCATTCACTGGTAAGGTTTTCTACAACACTTTTGTGTGGTGTTTCTTCATTAACAATATGGTGAATTGTTTTATTTATGGGTTTTGTGACATCCGATTCAGAACGGAAGTAAAGAATGTGTACAATATAATCTTACGACGAAGAAAATAGCGCCTGTTTTTAGCAAAATATTTGCTCTGTTATCCTATAAACGATATATAACAGAAATTTGATATTTTGCAGTGTAGTGAGCCAGTCCTAGGTGATACGATGAATATTCATACTATTCAAGACGAGGAAACTTGCGTTGTATGCTAGCCATAGCTATTTAAACAACAGTATTTTTATATACAATAATAAAACTATTAATGACAGCCGTTATATCGAAAATGTGAGGTCTGTAATCATAAGCTTTCCTTGGGAACGAAATGTTGTTGAACAATGGCAAGATTTTGAGTTTCAAACTTTACAAAATATATTTTCGATATCATTGAAGGTAAAGAGACTTTATTTGTCTTACAATATACGTTTATGAGTAATCGTATGCAATTATGGAGATTTCTGTCCGGTATTAATTGAGATACAAGACTTTGAAGTTAGCTGGGTAAAACTGTGATGTTACCCTTCTTGATATGACAGTATGTAGAGATTTGTGTCATTTCGTGTGATTATTGTTATCCTTTGGTACATTATAGTTTATAAATAAAAAAATCATTAGTTTCGATAAAGATTTTATTTAAAGAGTAAAAACCAATCCTATCTATTTGTGATCATTTGTTTATCAGGGTGTTCAAATACAGTTAAGCTGGTTCAAATTCACTTCTACTGGACAAAGTATTCTTGTTATCCGCAGTAGCCTTATATTATTGAACTGCATCGGTTAGCGTGCTCGCCTCGGATGCTGTAGATCGTGGGTTCAAGCCCCGATCAGGTTAACCCAAAGACTATAAAATTGGTATTTATTGCTTCTCCTCTAAGCACGCAGCATTAAGTAGAAAGACCAAAGACCGGTTGACTCGGAATCAGGATAATATGTCCGACATGTCTATCTGTGGACTGTTGTTTTAGTGAGCACTATAAAAATCCAACTAAGCGATTTGGTCTAGTACAAAGCGAACATCATCATTTATTTGAAAATTAACTTGTTCTCTCCATGCTATAGCTGTTTGCGTTAAGCAACAATAACTCACTCATATCTTTTTGCTGCAACAAAGGGACCGTTTATTTCACTCATCCGATCGGGTTTGAGATAATCAGATTCGACAGTATATGTTATATCTAAGGGCAATATTCCTAAATAATTGCACAACAATGATTCAAACAAAAAGATCCATACTTTCGAAACAGTGGTTCGAAAGATAAATGCAATAGTAATCGTCGAATCTCGTTATCTCGAACTTGAATGCATTGGTTCCTTGGCTCTAGGTAATAATTTCTTCCTAGTAGTTTATACCGTTATGGTTAGGGTGGTTTAACGCCATATTCAACAATATTTCAGACACCAATCTACCTGTCTTTTTCCATTCCAATCTTTCCCTAAGAAACCTCTTAAAAGATATTTGAAACAAACCTTTGAAGGATGTTTTTATCCTTATTGTGATCTGGCCATCACAAAAAAAAGTATCTTATTGTCTCAAATATGAAATAATTTTGGAAGATGGTCGTAAAATTTTCTAGTATTGTTGTGATCTGACATCATATAGGAATGTCATGGAATATTTTACCAGTAGTTTCAGATTTGCTCTGATGTGAAAAATAAATTCACTTCAAAATATATATTATACCATACACCACCAATGGCTGCTTTTGTGAATGATTTATGAATGGTCACCAAAGATTTCGTTAATTTATGGCATTCAATGCAATGCCATAGGGTTACATTAGTTTCTGATTGGCTGAAGTGAGCTTCTGTCATCACTTGGCATCCATCATCTGTCGACCTTTTATCTAATCAATACAATCACAGCTATTTGAACCAACTTTCCTAAGGAATGAGCCTGTGATAGTTCCTGGATTCGTTTTGATCCAACATCCAAAATGGCCACCATGGTGTATAATAAATAGTATCTGATTTGTTGTGAGCTTTTGCTATCTCCCTTCATCCATTGTCATTTTAGCTCAAATGACCAAAGGGTATTTTTATCAGTGCCGGATTTACCATTGTGCTTAGGTGTGCTTAAGCACAGGGCCCCGTTGGCAAGGGAGGGGGGAGGAGACATCTTCCTGCCAATTTTTTTTACGATGGGTTTTTGCTTATGTGGTGCAATTTTAAATTTGAAGGCGTTCTGTTTCGGAGCGATTCCAGACATAATGATAAAGTGCATAATCTATGGGAGTGTGCCACAAAGCATGCAGTCATACCTCCTTCAGGGCCCAAGTAAAGGGCCTCATTACTTAACTAGCATAGAGCCTCATTTGTCCTAAATCCGACACTGATTGTTATCACTTGCTTGGCGTCCGTTGGTATTAATGTTCAATGGATAGTCCTCTACAAAGGTTATGATTGTTTTTATCGGAAATACAAACAAAAAAACACTAGGACCAAATGTGTATAAGGGTGTTTCTGCCTTTAGAGATGATTAAGCATTAATTTGTCTTTGTGTTCCTTGTAAAAATCTCTTTATACATGATGCCAACATATTTTGCATGGCTCTTGCCGTGTCCATGTGATAAGGGGATCAGAATGGGACCAACGCCCAACATTTAGAATTCTTATTTCAAGTCTTAATTTGATAGGTTTTTTTTCTTACGAAACAGTATGCAATTTCCTGTCTGCGTTTTTCAACATGAGGTTACCCAGTCTGGTTTCTCAGATAAAAGAGGTCAAAGGGTACCAAAACCAAAATGAAAATTGCTTTATTCGAAATTCGATTTATGTGCATTTTTTTCCATTGAATATTTTAACAAAAAAATTCTGTAAGGTTCCCACATTTTTGTAGAGAAACCGTTTCAGAGATATGAGATGATAACGGCCAATATTTTTTTTTTATTTCAAGCTCTATTTTAATGAGTAAAATATTAACATTGGACTCTAAAATGGATAAAATATTTTTTCTTCAAATTTAGATTTGATTGAACATAAACTGTATGAATGACCAGGACTGGGTTCCATAAATCTCAATTAAATTTAAATGTCAATTAAAGCTTAATTGACACTGTAATTTACCTGAAATGTACATACAATTAATTTACACTTAATGTTCAATTGAGACTTAAATTTGATTAGTTTAAACATATTTTATTAATTAATTCAATATAACATTACAATATTCAGCTATATACATAACATAATAAGAAGAAATTAATAGGATTGGGGAAACAAGTTACAAGAACTTATATTAATCCCTATCCGTAGGAATAAATTTCATATATAATATACTGTGAATCTCTAAGGGGAGAAGCAAATAGAACTAACTAACAAATTTGATATAAATTACAGAAGGTATAAGAAGATAAAACAAAGAAAGTGATCTGGTGTTTGATGTAAAAAATGTTTGATTCAAAGTAATTAAAAAAGAAGAAAAAAGAAGAATGAAATAAGGGAACTAGGTACTGCTGATGTTAGATGAAACGTTTACTGTTTATTATAAACTTTTGTACATTTAAAAATAAACTGTTATGTTGATCGTCTGTGAGGTCAGGTGATCCAAAAAGTAAACGGTCAACTGTCAAGTTCATAGGAATATCAATTGATTCGATATACCGATTTCTCGAATCGTTGAACCTATGACAATAAAAAAGATAATGCGAGTTAGTTTCAGGGACCCCTTGATGACAACTACAGTTGGGCGAATCTACTACATATTTTAGGAATAGATGATGGTTTAGAGAGCTACATGCAGTTCGTAATCTCATGTGAAGGATTTGTCCAATTCGAGTTCCTGAGTAATAATAAATAGGTTTCTTTATACATTTTGATTTATAATAGGATTTGAGAGATGAAGGAGACTTGCTATCTCTTATTGATGTGGATTCGCTGTTCCATAATCTTACAGTAGAGGGTAGAAAATAATTATTATACAAGGTTGTTCTAGTACGTACTGGGGGATACTTACGGCCTGTCTATTGTTGTAGTCATGAATATTTTCAAAGTTACAGGGAACAATTGCACTAAGGTAAGGAGGAACAAGACCGTTTACCATTTTATAAAAATATTTTTTTTTGTGATTTTCCCGTCTTGCCTGTAACGTCTCCCAACCCGTCTCTTTAAATTTGATTGAGCTTTGTGCAACCCATGAGCTGATGAGCGAAATAGGCTGGGTGAACTTCAGGTTTTTTGTCCTTTAAATTTTTATATTTAAAAAGACAACTGAACCATCATTTGAATTGATTTTGTCTGAATGGTCTTTAAGAATATTCAACATAACAGTGGAAGATAATTTGAACAGAAACTTCATATAAAGAGAATCCTATAACATCTTCCTCATTTCATTTCAATAATTAAGGGTAATAACAAAATTACCGAACTCCGAACAATTTTACAGAGGGAAAGTCAAAACTCATAAGTATATAAACAGACAAAATCAGTCAACAACGGGAAAACTGTGAAAACCGTAATGACCCCGACTTGGTACAGGCATTTCTAAAGAAATGGTGGGTTGAATCAGATCTTAAAGCGCCAATCTAAGACCCAATTTCACCATCGCTGGTCTTAGATTTCTTAGTAGCTGATACATGAAAATTGTATTCATCTCAACTTGTTATCATGCAGCTAAATACAGTTTAAATTTCATCCTATTGACTCCAAAGATTCTCTCGGAGGTCATCTGGAGAATTAAAAATTTCAAAAGATGACAAAGCTGACATGTCCTTTGTCCATGATGACTTAAACATTCATATGACCTTCTTGGATAAATACAGATTTGAGAGTGACTAGTGCAAAAGAAATTCATTTGTCATACAAGTGGCCAAGAACTATGGTATTGAATTGACAAAACCGTATCGGTGGTGTAATGGTTAGTACACTCGCATCGAGTGAGGTAGATCGTGGGTTCGAACCCTGGTCGGGTCAAACCAAAGACTATAAAATTGGTATTTGTTGCTTCTCCGCTAAGCACGCGGAATAACGTAGAAAGAGCAAAGACTGGTTGACTCAGAATAAGGATAATGTGTCCGAGTAGACAAACATGTCTACCCGCGGACTGATGTTCCAATGATCTAGCACTGTAGACTGTAAAAATGAGGTCATGGTCAGCTGACACATAATTGGCTCTGAGATGTGCCCTCCATTTCATTGTGTGAACCAAATATAGAAAGCCTTGGTTGTATGGTAATGGAGCAACTTAATCACCAAAACGTGACATAAATTGAACATTCAGTAGACTGTGAAAACGAGGCCAAGGTCAGGTAACAAATACATGGCTGGCATGTACCCTCCATGATCAATATATGGACAAAATAAGGTGAGCCTAGGTTGCATGGTAATAAAGAAACTTACCCAACCACAAAACTGGACATAAAGTTGGCGTTAAACATCAATCAATCAATCAATCAATCAAAATTTGACGTAACTTTAACAAAGTCAGTAGATGGTGAAAATTAGGAAAAGGTCAGGTGGCACATGTCAGGCTGGCATGTACATTTTGAGATCAATGTAAGCACCAAATATAGTGAGGCTCGAGCTCGGTTGTATGATAATGGAGAAACTGACGTGATGTACATTTAACAAAGTATATAGACCGTGTAAATGTGTAAATAAAGTCACGTTTTCATCCCAGGTGGCACCATGTTCAATGTACATATTGCGCAAATATGGTGAACCTACGTTGTATCATACATATCCAGAAATTGATGGTACTTTCCGCATAAATATTCATCATATTTAAATTAGATTTTGATCACGTGACTGCAGTTTCAAGCTTGATGGATCGTTTATTAGATTTGTTAAAAAAATAGCCTACAGTACGGAAATTCAATGTGTCCGTCAATGATTCGAAAATTAAAAGTTATTGTTTATTTCCGCAAAGTTTTTCTTCTGTCAAAATTCAAATATTTTTGTTTTGTAACGATTTTAGACATGTCTTTGATATCGCGATCATGCAAAAATGATCATATTATTTTTAATGTGGGAACCCCGAGTTTAGAAGCTAGAAATATAAGGTTAGTCAATATAATTACATATATTATTGAGGAATCTAAATTAATTTCAGAAAATATGTCGCCAAATGTCATTCATTGTTAAATTTTGTGTCACACGCCACCAGTTTCATGTATTTCAGACATTTTTACATAGACTCTTAAGGCCAAAAAAGGGTTCGTCGCCTCGGATTTTCATTTAGTCCAGGAACCTCGAATATTTAATTGTTTTCATTAATTTTTATTTCATTTAATTCAGCTTGGTTCAATGCATCATTTTCAAGTTCAGAAAATGACACACATGCAATTATGAATGATATCGTCTATATAGATCATATGAAAATTGCAGACGTCCCGGCGTCCCCATCTTAGATATGCAAATGAGCAAAGTACCCATCATTTCTGGCTATAGTAGAGAAACTGACCTCATCACGATGTTAATTTACGTAGACCGTGAAAATGAGATAATGGTCTGGTGAAACATGCCTGGCAGACATATATAGTTTGATATATTGTTGTTGTGTATCAATCATAATTGTTATTTGTAAATGCCCTCCTGGGGCCCTGATTTGGTTTATAAACTTATTTCTATTTCTATTTCTATACACCATGATCAATGTGTGGGCCACATATGGTGAACCTAGGGGGTAACCAAGAATGTACAATCCAGAGACACTGGGTACAATGTACAATCCAGAGACACTGGGTACACAAGACACACTGACGAAGACAACCAAAACAACACAACACAGAAAACTAAAAAGGTGAGGATACCACCAAAAACCGGATGTGAACCCGTTCCTCGCGAAGGGCAAGTAGTTCCTGTTTTTTATATGACACCCGTCATGTTATATAATCAAGACGAGTTGGTCACCACTATACGCAAACAAAAACAAATAATATAAATAAGTCATGAACTCTCCTACAATCAACCGGGGGTAAAGACCAGGGGCGGATCCAGGATTTGTGGTTAGGGGGGCGTGAGTAGGTAAGGGGTCTGGGGACCGCTTAAGGTCCCGGCCCAGCGGGTCCAGGGCTGAGTCCTGGTAGGGGGTCCAGGGGGCAAGCTCTGGGGGTTTGAGGAATTACAGACATTTATTTGAACGACAATTTTGAACCAACCACACCATTTTTATCAGACCAAAAAAACTTGACTTTGAGTCTTAATTTTGTCGGATAATTGTTAACAGTATGTTTTTGTCAGATTATAAGAACCTAAAGTAAACCTTTTTTTGAAACAACCGTGATGCGAATTGTTCAACTCATGACTGATCGATCACGATATTATAACCCTTCAAAGAACTATTGGTTTAGTTTTAACTCATTCCTCATTTCACTAATTGGTCTGTACTTTCGGTGCTTGTCCTTTCGGGTGGTTCTAGTTAATACTGCCCGTCCGGATGGAGCTTTTCTTTTCGCCGTTTGATTCCTTCATTGAAAACGTATGATTCGACCGTTCTTATTAAAAGACAAACAAAAGCGGAAATTGTCAATACATGAACTTGTTGTTGATTTCTGATTAGCAAACGTAGCTAAATTAGATGATCAGAATCGTTTCATGCAGCATTAATGTTAACATAGTCGCCTTTGTTTATCTATAAACAAGAACGAATCATACGTTTTCAATGAATGAACCAACGGCGAAACGAAAAGCTTCATCCGGACGGACAGTATACTGATCATTTATCAATGGGTAGAGCTTTTTAGAATGATATCCCAAATTTACTCCTGATATTATTACTATTCATTTTGACTTTTGAACAGTTTCAGATAAGATTGCTGCCATAGTAATAATAGGGATTCATTGTGGTCAAAATAACACATGTTTTTACTCTTGAAGTTACAAATTTAACAAAAATATCCAAAAAAGTTGTTTGTTGAACTGCTTATTTAAAGGGGCATTAGCTGCCAAATCGTAAATTTGGGTTACCCGTAAAAACTATCAGATATGATTGATGCCTTAATAAAACGTGTTTCTGTAACTTATAAATGTTATGAAATGTACGCGCATCGTGGAAAAATCGTGCAACTGCTCGTGTTTTGAGATCGATCAAGAAATGGACGTCATCTTATTAATTATCGACATTGTTTACGGCGTTTGTCGAATCGTCATTAAATCAGTACAACAATGCACTTATTTCTTATTTTTTGTGAATTTGGTTTTAGTCGGTGTTAATTACGGACAAAGAACCATGCAAGTTTGCAGTTAATAAGCGACAAAATACAAATTATTCGTTTTTACCTGTCACTGTAAGGTCAGTTGCATACGGAAAAAGCGAGGTCAAATTATTTGTTTGCAAGGAAATGACTAATCGAAGGCAATTTTCGTTCTCAAAAGGCGAAAAGTGGTTCGATAAGCTGTTTAATGTGAAATATTTACCTTTATTTCATAATTTTAAAGCTATTTACCAATTTCCAAAACATATAATTGTTTGGTCAAAATCGTAGCTAATGCCCCTTTAACGTTGTATAACATATGCTTTGCGAATTTTAGGGGGGCGCACGCCCCGCACGCCCCCTTCTGAAGACGAATCGAACATCGTTTTCATACGCAAATCGTGGCGGACATCACAACATGGAAATAAAAACGTAAAGACATATGATAGGAAAACATTTTGGGCATCACTTTATATTAAAATGTGGTTGCTTAAAATAGTGGTCGTTAAATGATATTTGGTATGCTAAACTACACATGAAAAGAATAGGAAATCAGATCAAATCAAGCATGACTGATCTGACCGAAGTCAGAATAGGAATATTTATTTTTTAAATTGATCCACAACTAGGGATAATATGAGCAATACTAGCAAATATTAGCCCCTCAAATCACGAATACTAAGGTCTGAGGAACAAGTTTTATTTGCCTCCAATGGTGTAGAAATATTTATATATTGTTGTGTGACAATAAGTATCCCCTCCATAGTGGCCCTACATTACATTGATAACTTAATACATTTAATTACGTGTTATTTCCTTCTAATAAGATCAAGTGCATCATTTGGGGTTTTTTTTAACAACAGTTTGAAGATATCAAATGTGTAATAAGAAGTCGTATTTCGGAGAAGGACAGACAATGCAATAACCAAAAGAAAAAGGACAAAGGGACTAAAATACCGGCGGTGACTTCATGACGATGTGCTCTGGAAGGATAAACAATTCCTGTTTCACTAGTAGTGGCACCCAATAATGTCATGAATATACAAATCATTTTTTAAGTTTCGTTCTACCAGACTCTTGCATGATGCTAGAAACTGGTTTCAGACATTTTTCACAAATATTTTCTAAATTTTATCGGATGGCGAGATATTAAGCTGAGCTTGAATGTTGGTTATAAGTAAATATTGGCTCCAGATAGACATGACGTAGGTTCGCTTGTTTAAGTCAGAGGGTACCAAGACGTGATCAAAGTCAATAAATCAATAGATAAAAATGAAACCATGACAACAACCAAAAAAAAAGAAGAAATAAAAAACACGAACACATACAATAAACAAATACTGAACATCGAAAACTGACAAAGGAAAACACGAACCCTGATTAAAACCGGGTATGAACTCGAATGATTCGGAATTGTAGGCAGTGCCCCTACATTTGTAGTATTTTGTACCCGTCGTGGTACGAATCTGGTAAATTAATAAAAATATATTGATTTTTGATTCCGCACATGTGGGAAAAAAAGGATATTCTGGTGAGAAATCAACGTTAGAGAATACAGGAGGGCAAACAAAAATGGACAATCCAGAGAAATTGGCAACATTGGGAATGTCGGTATTTTCTGTTTCCTTCACAAAGATTTTACAAGGCATTACTAATTTTTATTATCTGATCCAAATAAAAAAAAAAGCATGTTGTTGTTTCATTGTGAAGTGATACGCTTTGATCAAGACATCGTCCAGAATTCCTTTATGATTTGATTTTTTCCCGTTTCTTGGGTAAATGGCGAGTTAAAAAATGGTAACGCACGACAGTAGAAAATGTTTGAGCACTGACCACTCCTTTAGTATCAACGAGTTCCTAGTGGTTAAGTTGAAGTAGTCACTCCGAAAGTTTTACGGTCTCCACCGTGACTTGGTTTGCCATTACGGAATATCTGTGTCACAAATGACCACGGGTATGTTCCATTTGTTAATCACAATCCGGTCCTTTCTCCTCCTTTATTACGTATAAGAAGTCTTATAAGAAACATGAATTGCATGTTACCTTTCACGAGCATTTGGGATCACCGAAGTTTTTTTGATGGTGTCTGTTTGTCATATTTTTTGTTTTCTGTGTTGCGTTTTCGTTTTGTTTGTCTTGTACTGTGTCTTGTGTGTCCAATATTGTAGATGTCTCTGGATTGTCCATTCTTGATTGCACCTCGGTTTTCTCAAACGTTTATTTATTGATCACCAGGTTTGTAGCAAGAAAAACACTACGGGTGTCCTTAGTGTAGCAGGAACTTATAACCCTTCCGGGATATCCGAGTTCATCTCCAGGTGTTTGTGGGGTTCATGTTGCTCAACCTTTCGTTTTCTGTGTAGTATTTTGTAGATCATATGTCTTTTTGCTCTTTTTCTTATGGTCATTGTATTGTCTATGCTTCTATTCACGGCTTCTTATTACTCTTTTGGCATCTTTTAGCTTTTCTTCATATTTCAGATATGTGAAATTTGACAGATTTATTATGCGACCTGCTTATTATGTAGGTAAATCTTAACAGATGTTCAGTATGTTTCAGGTTTGTCAGTGCTAACAGTTGCAGCTGTGGTCGAATAGTGTCTCCAATGCCCAGTTCTTATCTATCTTCTTCTTGATATAACTGAAATTTAAAATATCTGGTAATGCAAAATAATGTTCCTATATAGGTCCAAAATCTTACTTCAATTCATATTAACTTACTTATATATTTTGAATTGAGCATAGATGACTTACCTTGTCAAAATTATTCCTTTTTTATAATGTAAAAATTCAGACTAATTGTCATTTGGTTTTTTTACGGGCATGTTTTTAAGTGCATGAATTTTAGGCCAAATAAATATTGATACATGTTCTGGTTATCCTTCCATTTTTGAGAATGGGAAAGAAGTTCATTCCTATTACTAAATTTCTAGTACGCATACAATCCAGTCTTCAGTGACAGCAAAAGATCATATGACCCTTTCGGTCAAATGAGCGAAAAATTATATTTTTTTGGGTATTGACCTACCCCACCCCCTGGAATCGATACTTTATTATAGAGTATCCTCGATACCTCGGTATGTATATAGTCTTCAAATAAACCTACGCTTCATGTACTTCCTATGTTGTATGCCGATTGGTTTTCTGTGTGGTAAATCAAACGAAATCTGATCTGCTCTGGTTGGGTCTGAGTTAGAGATATTCTGATATAAGGTATGGTGGTATACCGTATGGTATAGTATTATATATCCTGGTATAAGGTATGCTGGTATCGTTGGTTTGTCGCACCGTATGTCATGGTAACTTCGCCCGCTGATACCCTGGTACTCTCAGTTGCTGGTAGAATATAATATATAAGACTGTATGTATGGTGTACAGGAAATCTGCAACGGAATGCCATCTTTCACCGCTTGTCTATACTCTTGTCTGGATATACCAGTGTTACAGGTTCTGTGTTAATACTTTCTACAAACGTAGCAAGTCTCTGCTTCTTGTCGTGGTCTGACTTTCTTACACTATATATGCACATCTCTGACATTGTGGAACATAATTCCAGTAGCAAACAGCATGGCAATTTTAAAGTCAAAAGGAGCTAGCTTGAACTAGCTACGCAAACAAGCTTTTACATTGTATATATACAAATTGACTGTTTTGGGGCGCTGCGGTATTAACTTTAAACAAATGTATATTAATAGTCACATTGTCATATTTTCTTTGATGCTTACAGTTTTTCATGATGAGCTTGCTGTATAATTAATTAATCACTCTTTTTCAATTTCATATTTCATCATAGTTACTTTTTTAATTTTAATGACACTATGATAATTGGGAATAATGCATTATGATAATTTATTAAAAGCTAATGATAACACACTTTATTGTTTTCGATCACGGCCCCTGTTGAACATCCTGAAATGGGAGATTTATGTTACATTAAAATGTTAAAGACGAATTAATATGCGAGCTTAAGCGAGCTCTTTATGGTATAAAATGTGTACTTAGGATTTTTTAACAAACATGGCTGAACATATTGTCGAAGAAAAAAAAATTCTACGTTTTGTAAACACCGGTTTCCGGGTAACACACTAACACACTCAACTAATGAAGATCTTCTTAACATAAAGCGCAAAGGTGATCCTGAAGTCTCGTACCCTCTCTCGTAAGGAATGATAACTCGAATAAAGGAACGACAGCTCGATTGAATGAGACTAGATTCGGCCCTAAAAAAAGGTCGTCCCCAATATATCTCGGCCCAAAAAATCTCGACACTTTTTGATGAAATTTCCAGATAATTTTCAGATGCGCGAGCATTCAAGGCCGTGCCGGTTTCATATTAAATTATATGCGAGCTTAAGCGAGCTCTTTATGGTATAAAATGTGTACTTAGGATTTTTTAACAAACATGGCTGAACATATTGTCGAAGAAAAAAAAATTCTACGTTTTGTAAACATCGGTTTCCGGGTAACACACTAACACAGTGGTCGAAATTGGCACCGGTCCGACGGACCGCGATCGGTAAATCTCGTGTTGGACCGGTAAATTTCTCAATGACACTGGTCCGAATGTCCGGTAGAAAATCAATAAAGCATTATTAATTTATAGAAATATTTAAAAAATGATACGTGTTTTGTCTTTAAAACCTTTGTCTCGTAAAATGTATTTTTCGTGTTGTTGATAAACAACATCATGCGTAAAAAACGTGATCGGTCTCTACTGGTATGTGTCACGCATAAAATCGTCAGGGAACCAGTAATCAATAATCATTCGGAAATAATTTTTCGAACTTCTCTGGGATTTTCAATTTCATAATTATCACTCCGAGAGACATAATTTTTAATCCTTTAGACATATCATCACGGACATAAACCCACTCAGCCACTATGATAGACATAAAAAGGGCCATAAAACAGGGTGGTGGGGATTACATTTTATGGCTCTCGGTCACCTGTGCGCCGATTGATGTTTTACCGCCAATTAGCGTTACCTGTTCTACCTGTTGACCTTTAAATTTTAATATCGTAAGCCGTAATTATTGCTACTGAAGGATGGATTTTTGACAATTAATTTTGTATCCTCTTGCTGTTAATATTTGACTGTTTGTCGCTTTGCATTGCCAATGAATGTGTGTCTTGTTATCGTTTTCGTTTGTTTTAGAAAGTTCTACTTTATGACCTCGAGTTCTATATTAAGAATTTTGTTGAAACCGCAACTGAACTTTATCTTGTTTAATTTTAATTTCTCATTTTTTTTCTTCTGTTGGGTTGAATTCAGTAGGTATTGAATTATTCGTAAATATGGGCTACTTCATAAATGTATGTTTTGTTTATAAGATATTTTTCACAGCTGAATCAAGAAGTCCAGCCTGACCTTGTAATGTTGAGTTAGCACAGCCCCAGTCTAGTAAAGAATATGACACGGACTACAGCGATGATGATGATGATGATGATAATGAGATGGATGAGCTCTCAGTGGATCAAATGATTTTTTATTATTCTAGAGAATAAAAATACTAATATAAACTTGCATCATTTGTTTATTATGGTCAAAATGGTTCCATCTGATCTCTCTTTTCAGATTTTTTTGTCGGACCAGTGAAATTTTGTTCGGACCAGTAAATCTTAGGCATTCACTGGTCCGACTGTCCTGTGATTTCAATTTCCTAATTTCTTTGACTGCTAACACACTCAACTAATGAAGATCTTCTTAACATAAAGCGCAAAGGTGATCCTGAAGTATCGTACCCTCTCTCGTAAGGAACGATAACTCGAATAAAGGAACGACAGCTCGATTGAATGAGACTAGATTCGGCCCTAAAAAAAAGTCGTACCCAATATATCTCGGCCCAAAAAATCTCGACACTTTTTGAGGAAATTGCCAGATAATTTTCAGATGCGCGAGCATTCAAGGCCGTGCCGGTTTCATATTAAATTATATGCGAGCCTAAGCGAGCTCTTTATGGTATAAAATGTGTACTTAGGATTTTTTAACAAACATGGCTGAACATATTGTCGAAGAAAAAAAAATTCTACGTTTTGTAAACACCGGTTTCCGGGTAACACACGAACACACTCAACTAATGAAGATCTTCTTAACATAAAGCGCAAAGGTGATCCTGAAGTCTCGTACCCTCTCTCGTACGTCTGATACCACTGAAACTCGGAACCCGTGTGTAATAGCGAGCATCGCAAGATGCGAGCTAAACAGCAACATGTGTGTAAGGAGATGAATATATACGAACAATACCAACCGGAAGTGGTTTTTAAGTTTCAGCATAGAATGTTAATCGGAGTGAATCACCGGAAATAGCCTATTAATTAGAATAAAAAATAACTATCCAGTTTAAAAATAACCAAACAAAATAGGAATCCGTACAGCTTCTTTACATGAAACGATTAATTTATTTAAAAAATTGACAATCGCTAGACCTTCTTGTTTCACCCCTAAAAAAGCTGTCGTCACACGATTTCAATAGTTTACGTCACACAAGTATTGTTGCGTCACGTCATTCATTGATGATCGCTGTCACTGTCAGAGTAAACCATCATTGCCCTGCGTTTCTCAAGTTGGTGGCGATTTACAGTTGGTTGCCGAATAATTGTTTATGTATTGAACGGTGCAGTTCCCAGCAATGTGAAAAGAATGTCTTTAATATTTAAAATTAGTAAGATAAATCTTGAGTACGTTGCGATTTTCCTGACGAAGATTCCTCAATGTTTACAAAGACGTCACAGGGGTTTTCTCGCATTCCAAACCTATGACGTCACGAAAGTTAGTTCCGACTAAAGTACGGCATCTTGTATCACATAGGTTGTATCTATTAGCAAAATAGATGTATTTCTATAGAATACATACTTACAAGGTTAGATAAATGATCATTACAGAGTGAAGTACAGGAAACAAACAGCCTTTTAATTTGAATAGAAAATAACTATCCAGTTTAAAAATACCCCCCTCCCCAAAAAAAATAGAAAGGAAAGCGTACAGATTCTTTACTTGAAACGATTAATTTATCTAAAAAATGGACAATCGTTAGACCTTCTTGTTTCTCCCCTAAAGCTGATTATGTCGCTCATGGTTTCAAAACAAAGAAAAAAAAAGGAATATAAAGATGATTAGTTTAAAAACAATATTGATTCAGTTGCCATGCAACCCGTTTAAATACATTTTTGTACACATGAGACAGAAAAAAACATTCAAAGTCTTGTCAGTCGTTTGTGTGATGCAAAAATATCGTTTGCTTTGATCTAGCTAAATACAAGACACAATGACGAAAGCGTTAAAGGTAATTGCTATCTTAACAACATATCTATGATTTTCTCTTTAATTCTAATGAATCTACCCATCAAGCGCCCTTCCGTGCAAAAAACGTTGCATTTTTCTGCGATACGCCTAGTTTGCAGCTATAGGCCTACAAATCGACAATATATGGCCAATTATGGAGTTAAGTTAACTTATATTTTATAGGCAGTAAACGAGTAGAACATGGACAAAAATTATAAGAGCGATTACCAGCAGCCTTTACATTTTTTTTTACCAAAAAAGAACATATTTCGGACATAACATGACTTCAAAGTTTGAAATATATTAGCAGGGGCTCCCAAATGCCCCTAAAATCTGGCATGTGCCACCATAATTACTGATATTCCTAATAATACATATAGTATCATAGGCGTAGCACCCCAAAAAAAAGTGGTACGGCCGATTTTTTTTGTCGGAGGGGGTTATCTCCCGTATTTTTATTAGGTATATGCACAAAGATAAATTCTTGTGCATTTTCAGCCAAATAAAGAATAACGCTTACCTACCGATGCACCCATAATCCCAGTTTTTGGTGGAGTCCTAATTACTCTTTTACTTTTAGTTTTCTGTGTGTTTTCTTTCAGTTTCTGTATGTTGTTCGTTATTTCTGTCTCCGTTTTCTTTGCTTCGTCTTTGTCTCTTGACTTTCCAACCTTTCGATGTTGAGCGTACCTAATGAAGGTTATTCTAGAAACGCGTTGTGCACACTAAATTTGATGTCTACGTTTTATTACTATCACTGGGTCGACATCACTGGTGTTGGACTATTAGTCCCCGAGGGTATCATCCGCCCAGTAGTCAGTGCTGCGGCACTGACATGGTTTAATAGATATATGTGTTATTGAAATTTAGTTTCTAAATAATAAAAGTATTATTAAAATTAAGGTTCTCCTCCCTCGGGTATAGGTGACCTTAGGCGATTTTGGCGATCCTATTTAGGCCCTTTGGTTTACTTGCTCGCAAAACTTTTTAAATTATTTGGCTTTCCAACCTTTCGATTTTGAGCGTACCTGATGAAGGTTATTCCAGAAACGCGCACTAAAGGACTGGGAGCTATAAGGGCCAAAATCGGCCCCACCTCAGATGTCGATAAAATTTTCTCCAAAATGTATTTACAATATGTACTTTTCAGAAATAAATACAGTTAGTTAATATGTGTATCTAATTCCTCACAGCGGATCGACAAATTCAGGTAATGAAAAGCAGTGAACGTCATTTTTTTCATTATATACAGAATGTTCGTATCATTGTATTATAATGCATATCTATAAAAAAAATAAAAAAAATAAAGCATAATAAAACTCAATAAACAAAGCATAAATTTGACTTAATATGCAATGTGGATTGATTTCAGGAATAAAAACATGTTCCGAAGCTGTATTATGAAATTAAAGTGAACGAATAGTAATGTCGCAACGTCACCCATTTTCGACGGTCTCCTGTTTTCGACGGTTTGTTTCACGTGATAAAATCTCTCATTATTTTGATCGCTTCATTTGTCAGAGGTTATATTATGATGCTGAAATTGCATGAATGATCTCATGAAATCTGATCTGAAAATGTCATCTTTAAATGTAAGAACTACGTACCACATCTATTATTTCACGTTCAAATTGTAGTTTTTCGTAATTCATTTTTTCGTCACCTTAACAAAGCTTTAATCATTTAAAAAATATATCTCATACAGACCAATTTTGGATTCATCGTCTGCTATGACATTGATAATGTACATATTGAGGTCAATAGGGGCGGATCCAGGATTTCAAGTTAGGGGGGGGCGCACTTAAAAAAATTGCGCCGAGCGGAGGGAGGTGCGAAAATTGTTGGGGTATTTCGTGTGAAAAATCACGATTTTACGCCCAAAAAATCATATTTTTTCCAATTGTAGGGTAGGGGCGCGCACCGGGTGCGCCCTCCCCCCTGGATCCGCCCCTGGGACATCAATTCAGAAACTTATTAACATTGATCGTCGAAAACTGGTCGAAATTTTAGTATTAATCTTAAAGAAGTAATAGATAGATTTATTTGGACAATAGAACTTGGTCATATTTGAAATTTTTTTAAACACTTTTTTAACCGTACTTTATTCTTAACAACAACCAATGCGATGATATATTCCAGTACATTTTTACGGACAACCATCACAAATCTATAGAAAAAAAAATGCCAAGGTGCGGGTTGAGAGAAGTCCAATATTTAAAGATCGCTTTTTTTTATAATATGGAAATATTTTGGGAAATGGTGTGAAACAAAATGTTTAATGTGTAACGATTTTAGCTAGGACCCTGTGACAATTATTATTTTTTTTATAAACTGATAACAAGCCTTGGAATCAGATATCCCATAGAAAGTGGTTGTCGATAGATAATTGTTTTACAATCAAGTATTTCATATATATTTATGATGAGAACAAGCTTACAACCACATGATTAATCGTGTAGGTAAAATGTGTGTCGCTGCCATGAGTCTATGTATGATTGTTTTGATTGTCACTAGAAAAAGAGGAGATGGTAGATATTATTTTGCTTTGTGACAAACCAACAACAACACTCCTAATAAACTGTTGCTATCAGAATTGTCTGGTGTCCCTTTCACATAAAGTCGGCGTTTTCCTAGAGGAAGCCATTTGTTATTTTATTTATGTCAAATTCGCAGTCATGTTAGGATTCTAATAATAATAGGATATTATACATTATTATACAGCTATAATTTTAATCCAATAAAAAACAATATGGTTGTGATCGTCTTCCGTAATTAGAATCGTCAAAATGAAATACAATCGAATTAATATCAAATGGTGACTTGTTTCAACCTCATTTAAAATATTCCTTGACATTCTGTAATACTTGTACTCGTACATCACGTTCACGATCTTTTATTACAACACTGTTTACCTCAAGTGTACATTTTGTTCCTGTTCTAGTTAAAGGACTTTATCAAACAAAATTATACAGTTTACATGTAATGCAGTAAATATGTATTTAATCCACAGAAGAATATTTCTATTTTCCACACCTTGTGGTGTGGGGTCGCTATTGTGCATGCGAAATATTAATTGCAAACCCCATTGACTGGCTATTTGCTGCCTGTCTAGAATATTTTATTTTTTTCTCGATCGACAGTTCAGAAGCTAGAAAACAATATGATGAATATTGTCTGTCAATCATGCAAACAATAACTTATGCACATGACAGAAAGCATTTTCAATGCACTACATACACAAACTTTTGATCCATCATTTGTCCATTGGAGGTTGATTTAAGAGAATGGAACTGATAGAAGTTAAAAGTTTAATTTGGGCGCAAAAGGGGAAACTTTATATAATTTATGAAAATGTGATGTGAATTCAGTGGCCAACCATCCCAGTCTGGTGGCAAAAAAAAAGGTATTGTTCTGATATGCCTAACGTTGTGTCTGCAAATTCCATCCAATGAACCCCAACAAAAAACCTACTTTCAGCAAACCAATTATAAACAGTGATAATCATAAATTCCATCAATATCAATAAAACAATTACCTTTCATCTTAACTGAACTTGAACCGTCGTGATCGTATGGTAGTTGAATTTACAACTACCTGTGCAATCATTGCCTGTCACCACTTAAGTTGTGAGTTTGAACCCCATTCATGGCGAGGTGTACTCGATAAAACATTATGTGATAAAGTTTGTCAGTGACTTGCGACAGGTCTGTGGATTTCTCTGAGTACTCCAATTTCCGCCACAAAAGTAGTAACTGAAATATTTTTGAAAGTGGTGTTAAACACCTAACCTCCAATGGACAAATGATGGATCAAACGTTTGTGTATGTAGTCCATAACATAAAACACCTTTGGGTCATAATGTGAGAGCTATCTGTTGGATTGTGCCCAAAAAATATCTACTCCTTTTGGATCAAACTATTTTTCTTCATTTTAGAAGTAGCATCGATAGACCATTAAACCCGTTACCTCCGTATCCCTGTAGTAATAACTATTTCAGTATCCCGGAAGAAAATATATAATCAATAATTGGGGGCTTATGAAAAAAAATAATTTTGGATGAAGTGGTGTTTATCTTATTTCTATCTTACATTTGTATATAACTGTTACATGCCGACATACCATCGTTTTTTACGGCAAAGATTGCTTCTCAAATATCAAAACGTCATCTAAGCGCTTGGAATATTTGAAAATTTTCCCGTCATTTTTCAAGAAATTTAACACCTCGTGAAACCCAAAATACACTTTAACAGTATTTGTGTTTTATTTATTTTAATAATCTGGTAAAATATTTTTCTGGTGCACGAATGCGGAGGTGCTTAATTTCTTCGAAAACCGTCCAAATATCGCGGGCAAAATTCCACGAAATACAGAAAACAAATAACGCTCATGACGTCACAATGACGTCAAATACGTATCGATTTTGTTGGAAACAAGTTTTAACATCAAAAGTATGATCTCGTCTATAATATAAAACAAATCAAATTTTAATCAAGTATGTTCTGAGATAATGATTCATTAAATATGGGGCCATATATGGCACTTATATAGTCCCCAGTTCTTTTTATGGCATTGACGCCGGATTACATGCACTGAGTTTTTCTCTTGGTTTTAATGTACACAAACTGTATTTAAAATAAATACAATTATTTTCAGAAACATAAGTTATTTACTGATGAATTTCATTACTTGAAATGAATCATGAAATGTACAGATTGTGTATATAATGGTCTCATATATACAATCAGAAGAGTGAAAATATTGATTTTAAGGGTCTGGCTGAGGTTATAAATAAATTAATATTTAACAACCTCCACAATCCTCCACCAACAAAATATTTTGATATAATCATTACCCCTCTATACTCAAAACAACTGCTCAATTTGGTGTTGGTGGAAGACTGTGGAGGTATATAAAATAGCTAAAATGTACATTAAATATGTCGTTTATAGTCCATTTTTAGCATTATCCGTCTAATTATGACGTCATAACGCACCCAATTTCACGGAAAGTTATATTTTTTAAAAATTTGTTTATATAACAATTAAATTAGTAAATTGTTTTTATTCTATGTCAAACATTATTTTTTAATATAATGTGGGGCCAATTTTGCACCTTAACGCCTCTCCCTCTGATATCTACGTTTTATTTCGAGTTTTGGATATCGCTTTAACCGTAGTTACCCTTGAATTCACTGGTACATGATATCTTTGGCAAAATTTATTTGAATTGTCCAAAAATGTTTTGTCTATATTCTATGAAACTAAAGTCTCTTGCAAGTTCATCTCATCAGTCTTGTCTTTGTGCACATGTAATTTTATCATTCCTTCACAATATAAATTAATTATTTTTGTCGCAGCCTAATTTAATTTTTCCAGTAATTCTTTTCATCATTTTTTTTACATATACTTTGGGTACTGTTTGTGAAATTCTTCATAAGTTTTTATTACATAAATGATAAGAACCTATGTGTGTGTTGGGGGTTAACTACTAATATTATATAATTATGTAATATACTTTGGGTACTGTTTGTGAAATTCTTCATAAGTTTTTATTACATAAATGATAAGAACCTATGTGTGTGTTGGGGGTTAACTACTAATATTATATAATTATGTAATATTTTCACGGAGATGTGGGACAATTTCAAATGGGTTATAGTAGGGTTTTAGGAGCTCCTCAGACTGGTAGTATTTCAATGCATGTTAAATTTATCGTTTTCTCCCAATCCTATCTGGTGGGATGTGATTCTTCTGATGTCTTGCAACTGTTAAGTTAGTACAGTCAATGGATATAAGTATTCCTGATTTCTGATACCCCCCCCCCCCCATTACTTTCTATGTCATTTCATCTTTCCTCAAAAAAATATTTTGAAGCCCTTACTCCACCAATTTTCATTAAATTTTACCTTTATAAAGGAAAATATTTGGAGTTTTTATTTGTAATTCCCTTTCCGATTTTTGGTTTCTGAAACGCAACGGTACCGTTTAATTGCATAAAAATATGACATAACAGATTTGGTTGAATATATAGGGACAATGTGACGTAATCATTTTTATCTGTGTTTAAAATAATTCTGAATATTCAGAAACTATTCGACAACAAACAAATACCAAATTATAAAAAAAAAAAAAAATACTTTTGACAGTGAAAATTTCATCAAAATTAATTGAAAAATGGCCTTAAAATTATTTTTTTTTAAAAGAAGAAATAACATAGAAAGTAATGAGGAAATTGTTTACTAATGCTTTCTAATTTGTATTATAATTATATGGGTTTAAAGTTCATCACATTATTTATTCAGACATCATTTTAGTACTTAAATTTAGCTTCATTTTCTCAGGAACCCGTTGCTGCATGTACCCGTAATGTTAGTCCCCCTCCTGGCATTATAGTTTCATGTTGTGCATATAATTTTATTACCTCCTATCCCCAGGGACACGGCAGTATACAAACAATTTCCGTCTCCCGTTGTTGTGATTGCCAGCAGCCTGTCAGCATGATCATCTGCAGGGGCGTAGCTAGCCTTTTTTGCAGTGCAAGCAACCATACCTTGGAGAGGGTTTTTTTTTTTTACTAGATGCAAAATGGTGCGTTCTGAGGTGTTTTCATGGGTAAATTGAATACATAAGCAACACATTGATTTCATGATTTGTTAGACAGAATTTACTTAGAATTGCCCAAAATCTGTTCTTCGTGTCTTAGCAGACACGCACTTCTCCATAACTTTGTCTAAATCCACACTGAAATCGCGATGGATATGCATTAATGCTAGCGATGACAACCTATCGTTATTCATTGTTGATCGTACATATGTCTTCAACCGACGTAGTACCCTGAACGATCGCTCTGCGGTAGCACTTGTTACCGGCATTGTCAACATGATACACAAGATGGTATCTATAGAAGGATATAGCACCGGGTTTACTGCATCAAGTGTCTCACAAAGTGAAATTGGCATCTGATCGCGAGGTGTTATACTCCAGCGTGTTCGCCATCGAGCGACCTCCCTCTTGAATTCGTCTAAATTACATGTCAGGTCAGTCTGGTATGTCTCATACAATGTCGCGATTTGTTCGTTCGTAATATTTCCTATAACACGAGGAAGCAGATACTGTGCATAAAACCGATTTTCTGATTTTATCAGACGCGATTCCAATTCCATTATCATGTGGTCTATAAACGCATAGCACAAAGAAACTTTCCAATACTGTTTTGGCGTGTTTGCAGGGTGATTGGCTCTGGTAGTCTGTCTTCCACATCGCCTCGGCATATTTTCAACGATATCGAAAGGTTCTGATAAATCTAATGCCGATTGATACAATTCATCCCAAACTGATTCATCGAATCGTTCAGCTCGTAACAACTCAATGACAATTTTACATTCTTTTGTAATTGAATTTTCACAAAAAGCCACGAGACTTTGTTTTCCACTTTTTAAAAAAAAATTATTATTCCTTATTTATCTTATTTTTTTTGCTCTTTATTTTTTTTTCTTCAGCACGCCGATGTGCACGCAACTGCGTGTTGGCGTATAGGGAGCTACGCGCCTGATCTGGTATTAAAATCTGTAATAGTTTGTCGAACCCACTGCAATATGTCATTGGAATATTTCGTAGGACAACTTGCTCATTTTCGAAAAGTTGCTGTACTTTTATAGGATTATACCTTTTAATAACGTCCATCATGCTATCCATCTTCAGCCTCCAATGAGTCAGCATTTTTTCTCTCCATCAAATTACGAGTTTTAATTAGTTATGTAATATACGTATCATCCAAAACAATAGCAGATCAAGATTAATTAATAGAAATAAATAAGTAAACCGATTCCGGTGCCGATAAAGATCGGATCCCGATTTCTTGATAATACAAGAGAGGCAACTCATCTAGCTGTAACAATTTTGTAACATTTTATTGAACAGACATTTAAAATTTTTTATTACAACGACATTAACAAAGAATATCCTTTTTTCATTCTGTCCAAATTGTGGTACGGTTTGCCGTACCAACCAAAAACAGTGGTACGGTCGGAACCGTACCAACCGTACCGGGTGCTACGGCAGTGAGAATAACTAATCGTAGATTTTGAATATCAAATTCTAATATGACGTCCCGTATTTGGTATACAAATAAAGGCATGTTTGAATAACAATCAAATATAGGCCACACATGCGGGCTGCGCTAAGAAAAAGCACCTACATAAACACTGACTATTTTCAGAAAATTCTTCATGGTTAGCGATTTTCTATTATTGTTTATCTAAAAATTGTTGAAATAAATGAAGTTAAAATTAAATAAATCCTAATCAAGTCTTATCATAATTAAACTCTTATAAACACGGCTTTGTTTACCTTTCGTCACTGTCTCCATGTTTATCTCCCTTTATCTCCGATCCGTCTGGCTGCGTTCAACTGGTAATTTCGTTGTTAATCATTTAAAGTTGTTTATTTGTAATAAAATTTATATTGAACCTTGTCAATAAATTTCTTTTCGGTATTTTAAGCCACAGTTTCAACCACAATTTCGCTATCCATCTCTTAATTCCCAATTTTACCATTTTTAAAATTCCGTAGAAGATTGATCACCTTGACCGCCTCGAATTTTAAAATTACCGTATTTGTCCTATTAGAATCGAAATAATTCATGCCGGCCATACTTTATTGTTATTCAAATATGGGTAGGCATTATATTAATGAGATTTAACCCCTAGCTGCAGAACCGTAGATATGTAGGTCCTTTTTGGTTTTTTCGGGGTCCGCCCTATCAGAAAATTTCACAAGGACCTAAAGAGCTATGGTTCCGCAGCTACATTAAATCATGCTCTTAAATATATGTAGGATGGACAGATTGAGGTTCGGACATGAAAGACCCACTGACTCAGACTGTTGTCTAATATGTACATGTCTTTCTGTAAGAAATTTTGAAAACGCAATCAATAAATCATACACACACGTACAACCGCATTGTATCTTCTTCTTCTTCCAGTGTAGAACATGAGTCGTCGCCGACTGTTTTAAGTTCTGCTGGACTAGGCATGCCAGGCACACACAGCTGATGTCCCCAAGACTATGTACAACTAAACACTTCACTATGACACAGTTAAAACTATTTACACTGGTTGGCGTGGCTAACCTGTTGTTGGAGCTGGCCCCAACTGTGGTGTCTGGTAGGTGGTTCCATTCACGTGCTGTTCTTTGGAAGGAGTTTCTGAGAGTGTCATAATTGGACCTCTCCTGGAAGAACCTATGTTGACCTCTGGTTCTGCTGTCACCAGGTATGAGGTATAAGTCTCGGTCGATGTCCGAGAGTTAATGCTGGATCTTATACATCATAACGAGTCTGCATATCCTCCTCCGTTGTTCTAAAGTCTGCCACTCAAGTGATGTTAACATGCTTGTCACGCATCCTTGTGTTCTGCTGGTGTAATCATGTATGACGAAGCGGGCAGCTCTTCTTCGTACATTTTCTAATGTCTGTATCAGGGTTTAGGTGGTGGGATCACAAACCATTGCTGCGTATTCCAGTGTTGGTCATAGGATCGTGAGGTAGCTGGTTTCTCTTACTTGTTTCATTTTGATCAACTGCCGATTGGTCCGATCAAAATTGTTTGTTTACAACAAGAGACGTGGATCAGCGGGGGTAAGACATTCGATATTTTATGCCTTTTCTGTCGGAGTTATGAATTGATTTGTGCGTGAAAAGGATGATTATATGTTTCTTTATGAAAGCTATTATTTGTTTTCTTATATCATTGACATTTCTGTGGACTTTGAACCACATTTTTACAAATAATCATGTCAAAATTTAACGTTATGAACTTTCATCATTTATTTTACAAAACATGTACATAAACACATATGAGCAAAACGACCCAGAGGGCCTGTGCACGACCCCCGGATGAAAAGGATACTTTTTTAAATGATAGACGTTTGACTCTTCACAGTCACTTGAAGTTTCAAAAATAAAAAATAAAATAAGAAAAAAATGTGGACTCATAATCATAGACTAGTAAAATACATGTACATGTCTATGCGTAGATGCGATGCTCGCCTGTAGGCTGTGCCTAATCCATAATATGAAACCGGCACGGCCATGAATGCTCGCGCATCTGAAAATTATCTGGCAATTTCACGCTCATCCAATGCATCAAAAAGTGTCGAGATTTTTTGGGCCGAGATATATTGGGGACGACTTTTTTTTATGGCCGAATCTAGTCTCATTCAATCGAGCTGTCGTTCCTTTATTGGAGTTATAGTTCCTTACGAAATCTCAAAAGCTAACTTCCACGTAGAAACAACAATTTTTGTCAGTATGTCAGAAGAGATTTAATAAATTAAAAAATATCAATATAAGTAAAACAAGCTAACAAAATGACTTTTATTACACACAGGTTCCGGGTTTCAGTGGTATCTGACGTACGAGAGAGGGTACGAGACTTCAGGATCACCTTTGCACTTTATGTGAAGAAGATCTTCATTAATTGAGTGTGCTGGTGTGTTACACGGAAACCGGTGTTTACAAAGTGTAGATGGTATGTTCAACCATGTTTGTTAAAAAATCCTAAGTACACATTTTATAAGCTCGCTTCGTTAAGCGAGCTATTTATGACTGAAACATGGTAAAATTAAATCAATAAAGGAATAATGACGAATACCATTTACTTTGACTAAAACAGAAATCCTTATCATCCATACACTATGCCTATGAAAAAGTTTCATCACATCCGGGTTATCCATACCACTATGGCTATGAAAAAGCTTCAACACATCCGGGACATTCCGGGTAACTGCTTTTCGCGACACCCTCTAAACCGTATGAAAGATACGGTGTACGAAAGGTATCGAATGCCGGAATCGCTGTTGCCTATATTGTTTCCTTGTGAAATAAACATAAAATTTAATTCAACATTCTTCTTCTTTGACGAAAATATACAAATTATTTGTTTGAAATGAATATTTAAAGAATTTTGTCTGTAAATTGAAACCGATAATTATCGAATCCTACACGGAGTCGCTAAAAATAACACGATTGCGCAACCCGATCGTCTGCTCTGGATTATTGCTAAAGCAAACGCAAGCTTATATTTATATTCGCATCAGGTATTGATAAAATACACAATTGCCCAAAATGTCTCAAAGAAAAACACTTTCAAAAGTTCCGTTGACCCCCCAATTTACAACAAATGGTCCAAAGCCCACAGCTCCTTCACCCATGACATGGTATTAGTGAAGTTCGAACTGCAGACTCATATAGAGCATCTGAGTTCATGTCGGTCCGGTGTTTGTGTTGTTCAATCTTCAGTTTTCTGTGTGTCTTGTTATTTTTTGTCAGCCATTAAATATTTGTCTTTTTGTTTTGTTATACCTGTATATTTATATTATATATTGTTGATGAAGTAATATATTGACCCTTTAAGACTAAATCATCATGACGATTATAAATACAACTTATCTTGTCTTATCTTATCTTAACTGGCAAGGTAGCTGGTAGCTCCTAGTTCGTATGTAAACAATCCAAGAAGATTCTCAAACCGGAAGTTGCATTATGTAATTTAATTTGATGAAATAAACGTGAATAAATAATAGAAATAACTTGTAAAATGATGTGGAATTTGCTAAAAAAAATAATGTTTGAATCGGGGTCAACTTTTGTAAAATTTACATTCAATGCATGGGGCGACACCTAGCGGATGTGCCAGTCGTTAGAATAAGGAGGTTTTTTTAATTGATGAAATCGATCGTCCTGAATTGGCAAATAAGTTGTGGTTGGGCTTAAAATATATAACTGTTAAAAAGAAATATTTCAACTCTAGCATTTAATGGCTGGAAAGATAGATGGATGTTCATCCCAGATTATGATAAACGAGGTCAAATGACATTGTATCCATCTGTGACCGTAGATATATTTAGAAAGTATTTTTAACAACCGGGAATTCCCTGTGGCTGTGTAATAAAAACAAAGACAGCAGACGATCAATTTAGATACTACAGATACTGACGGATTTATCAATATTCACATTATTTATTATTTGTTTGGGTTTTTTTTCACTTGCAACTTTGAAAGGAATAAATTGACATCTCCATAATAATATGTGAAGCATTTTTTACATACCTTTTTGTTCATTTATGAAGCCTGTCGTCTGAAGACCCCCTTCGATGCCAGCGAAGCTTGCTGTGTCCTGCATCATGGTAACTATTTTCTCCACGGAGGAAGTTGGTTTTTTCGGAGCAGGACCTCCACCTGTCATATTTTTTTCACTCCTGTATTGCGTGAAAGCGGATTTGGCCTTTGATGTCAAGTTCCTCCATTTGTCCTTTATTTCTTTTACACTTCTGGGTGCAACACCCAAAGCATTAATTTTACTTGTAACATTTTTCCATATTCTGGCCTTCTCCAGATTTGTCACAGAGTTCGAATGTTTATCCCTTAACACATCAAAATTGTTTTCCACTTCTCTCTGAAGTATGGACTCCTCCAACATAGAGAAATTCGCTTTTCTTGCCCTGGGCACCTTTTTCGGATTCTCTTCATTAAGCTCCATTTCAACAGCAGACGACAGAAAGGCAAGGTGCTTTGCCCAACTGCATTTTGGGTAATCACTTGATAATCAAGTGATTAAAAGATAATCATATGATTAGTTAATGCATTGATTAAAAAAAGTTCAGCAACAGAATTTAATCATTGCATTAGCTAATCATGTGATTAGGAATTAATCATGTAATTAGGGCTAATCATATGATTAGTTTAACCACAAGTTCAACAACGGACCCCAGGTGTTAAGCGGCCTTCCTGTTAAGTTTGGATTATTTCCTGGCGTCTCATTGACATTGGCGATACCACTTCATTTTTAACCTTTTCGAAGTTCTATTCAACTATATAATTTTATTCTACATTTACACATGGATCCTGGTGGTAAAATCTACACTATTGATGAGTTTAGATGTTGGAAAGTCGAGAATCTTGACGATCAGAGGTCTGACGAAAACAAGAACGAAGGGGGAGGGTACCGGGTCGTTTCGCCCCAGAAAGTGAGTCGATTCGCCCCACTTAATCGCTATTATATAATAATAGATGAAGTCTTTTTCGACAATTTGTTGGTAATTATTTATTTATTAGTTGTATACAAGAAATAATACTAACAACTGATATGTGTCATATGTCAACAACTAATTTGAAGCCATGCAGAACAAACAATACATATAAATTTATTACTGTATTGTTCAAAGAAATTTTACAAATTTAAGCAGGTGTCAAACAATTTACTATATAATGATTTTATTGTCAATATATATATACAATTGGATTGAAAACAAGTTTTTACAACTTACTAGTCCCTCTCCATACAAATACAGTAACAGCATAAACAAATCAAATGACAGCAAATGTGCAGGCTATATCAATAATTAGTAAATTAAGCAAAATCATGTCAAACTAAGCATACATATTAAATATTGTTTTAATATTTAACAGAAAAAAAGGAGGGGGGTGGTAAAACTAATAAATTGTTTTGAGATAATATCACGGTTGGGGATAATTAACACAGTTACAGGCACTTGTTTCATTAAAAAAATATATGCCCCGGCCTCTTCCTTACTTCAAGGTAAACATCTGCACTTTACCCCTTCCCCACTTCGCCTCAATATTTTTCGCTTATTTGTGATCCTTTCGCTGACCCAATTATATCGTTACAATCCCGAGATATTTCTCTTTTCGACTGCCACATTTAAATATAAATACCGGGCCCCCTTCAGATGAATTGAACCAGAATATTCAGCGAAAGTCGCATTTTCTATTTTTCAGTCACTGAAACGGATACAGTCACTTCCGGTCCGTTCTAAATTGATTTAGAAACTAAAAAAATAAAGTGTTTTAAAAATCAAATGTCAGTAATTTGGAGTTGAACATATTTTTATAATCTGCATTGGAACAATTATCTGTATTTTAAAGGCTTACTTTACATTTGAGAGATGATCATGATGGCATTGTTACACATGGCCGGTCTAGAGAATTCCGAATGCATATGAAAAATCCAGCGCAAACCAGAAGTGGTTGTATCCGTTTCAATGTCTTAAATTTTCACCAAGCCACTTTCGCTGAATACTCTTGTCCAATTCGTCTGAGGGGGTCCCGGTAGGTATATTTAAATGTGGCAGTCGAAAAGAGAAATATCTCGGGAGTGTAACGATATAATTGGGTCAGCGAAAGGATCACAAATATGCGAAAAATATTGAGGCGAAGTGGGGAAGGGGTAAAGGGCAGATGTTTACCTTGAAGTAAGGAAGAGGAGGGGGCATATATTTTTTGAATGAAACAAGTGCCTGTGATAATTAATTATTAAATCTACAAGTTTGTCGAATAAATTTTTGCACTGATTTGAACAATAAAGTATTCAATTCTTCACTAATTTCATTACATCCAAAGAGTATATATTCTATAGAGATGGGAACAATGTTATTAAAATAATTAAACAGAGAAGTTCTATCGTGTTGATAAAGTGGACATTCAATAAAAATGAATAGCATCCTCAAATAAATGACCACATACACAACATGGATCATTCTTCAAATTTACTCTATAAATCGGCATTAAGGCCACTACATCTATGTCTTAGCTTAGTATGTATTATGTTAATTTTCCTATCGCCAATATTGTCAAATGAAGCCACCGGAATTTGGACAGCCTGAATTGTCAAACAATGAAAGTGAAGCCATACATAATATTAAACACGTCAAGAAAGCATGTTAATTATGAGGGAGACAAAAATAAAGTACCCATGAACAAGCCTTACAACATCCAAAATGCCAATATTTGCAATGCTATTTTTCGTATTTCATTTTTTAAAGCACTATTACAATGGTATTTTCCATATTTCATTTTTTAAAGCACTATTACAATGGTATTTTCCATATTTCATTTTTTAAAGCACTATTACAATGGTATTTTCCATATTTCATTTTTTAAAGCACTCTTAATAAATGAAGGCGAAACGACCCAGGGCAAACGGGAATAGGGAAAAAACGACTCACGGGGCGAAACGACCCGGATTCAGGGAGAGCTGACGCCAACGGCATTCAGGCTTGTGTTGTCGGCAGGTAAGTTAAACTTGCCTTTGGTGCCATCACAAGATTATGTTTTACAAGATAACAAGAGGTGCTACGACAAAATTTTGAGTGACTGGAATTTCAGACTCCGTTCATTGGGCTTCAAATGTATTCTGGTAGGCTTGATGAACATGATTGATGGTATGCAATTTTGGACACCAATTGTTTTTTACAGACATAAAACAGTTCTGGTTAGCCCATGGTTATGTTGCATTGACAAATGACATGCTGAAAGCCTATAAGGTTGCCCAGGTCTGAATATTTTTAAGTGGGTGGTTGCAGGAGGCATATTTCCTAAAGACGAAGTCGAACAACAACAACTTATGTATTTTAAGAACAAAGTGTTCATCATCACAGACACTGGATGGCGACCCCCACAATGTATAGATATTGCACCAAAGAAGATGATGGTTTAATAGAAGGAGCTTATTGTTCTTGCACTGCAAGGTATGAAATTTATGCATGTTTTTTTTTATTCTCTATATCGTGTCTATGTAGTGCCAATTCAGGACCATTAGATAATAACACTTAACAGAAGGGATTGCAACCAATCTTGGCTGAAATGTTCCTAACAAATTCATGACAAAATGTTGTAGTTACTATGGTGTCAATGAATCAGTACATTTCAATAATGTTTGAGAGATGTCAGTTCAAATCTCTCTGGAAGCTAATGATCTGCATACATATTAGGTTTGTCAACTACTAACAATTACAATACATGTATATACAATGTAGCTTCTATAGTACAAGGTAGTACGTTTCAATAATGTTGAAAAGATGTCAGTTCAAATCTGACTGGAAGCTAATCTATCATAGTATGGGTTTATTTTAATATATGCCTGATCATGTTGACTGCATTAACTAACTTGGACACAAGTCCCTAGCTTAATGAAAGTTTTGAAGAACTACTCCTTTTTCAATGCGACCGCAAAAATGTTGTGTAATAGTTAGCATGCTCACCTAGAATGTGGTAGATCCATGGGTTCTAGCCCCTGTCTAGTCAAACCAAAGATTATAATATTGGTAAGAATGCAGCATTAAGGAGTAAGAACAAAAACTGGTCGAGTCAGAATAATGTTTCAGAGTGGAACGACATATCTGTTGTTTCAATGAACTACATTTTGTAGCACTCTAAAAATCCAACTAAGGGTGTTGGTCTTTTCATTTTTTGTATCTAAATGTGTTTCCTGTTGCTCATGCTTAAATAGTTTACACATCACATGTTATAGTTTATGTTTCTTGTTTAAAAATTCTATGAATAGAATGTTTTTGTCCCCCATATGAGTGTTGTTTTTCATGTAACATTATTGAATATTTTGGGCTTTGTTCATTTACCTGAGAAAGTCTTAGACAAATATTTTTAAATTAAAGGAGTTTTGAACCTTATTACATGTAGTATGGGGGTTTTTTGGGAGGGGGGGGGGTGGAACTTTTGTCAGATTTTATAACTTCTCAATTCAATAACTAAAGGATAGAGAAATTTGCATAGTGTCCTCCAATATTAACTTTTTGATGTTAAAAGCAATATAATTTTCATTCAATCATTAACTTAAGACTTAATCAGGGTGAGGGGAATGTTTTATTACCCATTCTTCAATGTTCCAGTTCATAGTTTTGTTATTTTACAACATTGTTATTAAACATGTAGCTGACCTTTTAATAATGTTTTGTTTTTGCAATAAATATTTTCTTGTTATTATATTTGTTTAATTTTTGTGCTCTATAATTTACAAAAGTTATCCAGTTGAATCTTTTACAAAGTACATGTGCATGTACATATTTTGCCCAACCAAGACTGACTTGTTCCTGAATTTAACACTTTTTCCATACTAATCCTTATATGTTATTATTGGTCTCATGACATTGGCATAAACGAGAAAGGATGGAGTGCCTCATGAACAGAAACCACACCATAATAATGTGCTTAACATACATGTAAGAATGGAACATGACTGTTAATGTATAGCCCTGTATCAGGGCATACTATTTAACCCCTTTCTGTCCCTCCCTATAGTTTTGAGCTAGAGTTTTTGTAATATTTTGCAGTGTGTTTAATGTACAAATACTAAAGGTGTGCATTCTTACAGGATTTTGACTTCTAAAAAATCACAAAATGATATATAGTTGAACTAAGTCATTTTTAAGTTAGTACATCTAAAGTGTCTTACACACACAGACTTTATACATTCTCTAACAAAAGGGGCACACCAGTTTTAAGTTGGGCCTTTTAAAAAGTTTTATTTGATGCTCCATAATATGATAATTTACAAATTGCATGTTTAATGTGATATAAATATGATAAACTATAAAACCATGCAGAAGTCTAACATAATGCCAACTTTAAAGCATTAACATTACAAAGCTGGTTTTTGTACGAATACCTGCCAGTCGCTTAGGGGGAAAAAAGACTTCTTTGATTTCCCTTTTTTATAAGAACCCCCCCCCCCCCTTTTTTATAGGATAGTCGGACAACAAAATATACAAGATTTAGATTAATTTTCTTCAAGTTAATCGATAAGTACCCTCTAGGATGATATATTTTTATTTATTCTTGCAGGTCTAGGATGTTTTGTAAACAGTACTATTTGCGAGGTTGTGTCACAATATCCTTGGAAGTTGGAACTACTACATGTATTCTACTATGGCTGAATATTCACACGATCTCTCATTATTTTCAAGATCTACGGGATACATTACATGTAGTCATAAATTATTTTCCTAACCAACAAATTCACGAAAACTTCCTTACGACAGGGACGATATGTGCATAACTGCCACGATGAATAAACTGCGTCACCGTGTTTACAAATGCAATGACGTCTTGTTTACGTTTTTTTACTCCGATTGACCTTTGAACCATAATGGCGGCGGTAACGTGAAATTGCAATCGTAACTACTCGGCCATTCTCGCTACCCTGCAAATAACCTCGTACGTACATAGTAGAAATTCTTCTTAAATTGTTTGCCGGAAGTTAAGTTAAGTTAAGCCGCACAAAAATATAGTTCACGAAAATCCAATATGGAAGACATACTAAGTAAAATCTAATCATGCAAAACTAATTAAAACTTTAATTGAAATATAGAAAATTGCTTAAAATATAACTTTATCAAACTTTCATGTAACTGACATGTGAAAAGTAGTGTGATTTATACGCCTAATGCATACAAGGTTATTTGCAGGGTAGCGAGAATGGCCGAGTAGTTACGATTGCGTGAAATTGGTAACCGATAATTATCGAATCCTACACGGAAAGTAACGAGTCGCTAAAAATAACACGATTGCGCAATCCGATCGTCTGCTCTGGATTATTCCTAGAGCAAACTCAAGCTTATATTTATATTCTCTTAATTGCATCAGGTATTGATAAAATACACAATTGCCCAAAATGTCTCAAAGAAAAACACTCAAAACCTTATGCATATATCAGAAACCCAGTATGGATAGAAACTGCTCTTTGATTGTTTTTTTTTGTATATATGTCATACAGTGATACATAGAAAGTTGCAAAATGTTGTGTACATGAAAAAAAAGGAGGGATGGGCAATCAGAGGCACCATAGGGTCCTGTCCACAAGTACCTGTGATCTTGAAGAGTGTCTCAGACCCTATGTTATGTGCAACATTTACAAAAAGATTCGCCTTATTCGATCTCTTAAAAAGTTTATATTCCGATACCAAGATCTTGTCAAAATATATTCCGTCTCTGCAGAAAAGATTATAAACGATGGATGTATAAAGATAAGGTGTCAACAAAAATGTCAAAATATTTTTTTATCAATGTGTGACGTAAAAGTGTCTTTGACATTTACTTCACTGAGTTTGGTGCTGCTTTTACAGCTGTTTTACATGTACCTGTTTTGTTTAAGTATTGTTATAAATACTGTTATAGTGACAGCCGGAAACTTTGAGCCGTAATGAAAGCGGGAGGTTTGGCACTTTAAAATCTGATTCAACCCACCATTTCTTTAGAAATGCCTGTACCAAGTCAGGGTCATTACGGTTTTCAGTTTTCCGGTTGTTGACTGATTTTGTCTGTTTATATACTTATGAGTTTTGACTTTCCCTTTGTAAGATTGTTCGGAGTTCGGTAATTTTGTTATTACCCTTACCCTAGATGCTATGTGCAACATTTACATACTCTATTATGTCTACTGGTGGTCACTAGTAAACCAAATTTCTATTTTCAGGCAAAGTTGGTAAATAATTATATGTACATAAGCATAAAGTTTTGCATATGTTTACTCATCCAAGACCAAGGATATCTAATTAGTGATTAGCTTCGCGAGCTTTCCAGGCAGTGCCTGTTTCATATTACCATAAAGAGCTCGCTTAAATAAATAAATAAATAAATAAATAAATAAATAAATAAAGTTTTATTTAGAGTCGATACATATCACAACATACATAAAACACAAGCTCTACAGAGCTTTTAAAATTGACTATACATATAACAAAAACAACATAAAAATACTAGCAAAAATTAAAACATCTATATTAAAAAATAATTTAAACTAATTAATTTAAAATTTCAAGCACTAAGTAAATAAATTAAAATAAGCAGCCTAAAAAGTAACTATGTCTATAAATTATATAATTAAAGACAAAGCACAGATTTCAAAAGCATCACAGATAAGCAAAACAAATAAATAAATAAAATTATGCTTTAAAGCTATCTACAAGCATTACAGTGGCATGAGCTACCATTCCATGAATTAATCAAGTTTTTGAATTATTTAAAAGAATTTTCCAGTCTAAAGTGGTTTGGTAGCTCATTCCATGTTTTGGCAGCAAAATATTTAAAAGTTTTAATACCATACCTAGTTGTTCTGGTCGATGGTATACTAGCAGTATTTTGGTATCTGAAAGAATATTTACTTTGTTTAATTGTAATTAAATCATGTAAGCTCGCATATTAAAAGTCATTTATTTAATCTCTTCTGACATCACACTGACAAGAATTTTTGTTTCTACGCGGAAGTTAACTTTTGAGATTTCGTAAGGAACGATAACTCCAATAAAGGAACGACAGCTCGATTGAATGAGACTAGATTCGGCCCTAAAAATAAGTCGTCCCCAATATATCTCGGCCCAAAAAACCTCGACACTTTTTGATGCACTGGATGAGCGTGAAATTGCCAGATAATTTTCAGATGCGCGAGCATTCATGGCCGTGCCGGTTTCATATCAATATGAATGTTTTTATATGTGTTCACTAAGATCCGAGTTGCCCTTTGTTACGGTCTGAGTTGTCCTGATCCGAGCTGTTCTCTATATTCATCTGAGGGCCGAGTTGTCTGGGTTTCCAGAATTTTCACGAGTTTTGTATCTAAAAAGCATACGAGTTATTTCCCTTCGGATAGACTCTTACTGTCTATTCGTGTATAGTATTTTCAATCATTACAAAGCTGAAAAATGTATTTGATTGTAATATTATAGAGATTTGATATATTATATACATTAAAATTAACATTTTGTCTTTTTTAAACATTTTTTTTAGATATTTATACGAAAATTAGCATGATTTTCACCCTTGAATATTTGACTCAGATCCGCCATATTGGATATGTAATAAGAGGCAGGGCTAATGTTTTTGTTGGATATTTAGTTATTTTTACCGATTGATTTTCCAAAGGGGCTCTTAAGATCAAATATGAGCTGGGGGAAAGAGCTTTGGGTAAGTTGCATGACGATTTTAACTAAAGAAATTGCCTTACAGACCCTTGAAAATCCCATCATTTGTAAAACAGGAAGCCCTTGTTATTTTGTGAATTTAGATGGTATTCTCTCCGTTCTTATTGTCTAAGGCTGGACATTTAGAAATATGAACACTTTAACAGTGCTGGTGCAATCATATTGCTAGTATTTGATGGATATTATATACATATCAAACTGTCGTATATGATACTATATCTACTGCACATGTAAAAGTTCTAACACAATGGCGTGAATGCCCATAGATTTTAAGTACATCAACCCAATGTCACGGTCAGAGTGACTTAAAAATGTATTTCGTCTATTCCGAAAAACATAACTTAGTATTTGGCTCTTATATACTCTAAATATTAATATGAAACAGGCACTGCCTGGAAAGCTCGCGAAGCTAATCACTAATTAGATATCCTTGGGCTTGGTCTTGGATGAGCAAACTTTATGCTTATGTACATATAATTATTTACCAACTTTGCCTGAAAATAGAAATTTGGTGTACAAGTGACCACCAGTAGACATAATAATAGAGTATGTAAATGTTGCACATAGCATAGGGTCTGAGACACTCTTCAAGATCACAGGTACTTGTGGACAGGACCCTATGGTGCCTCTGATTGCCCATCCCTCCTTTTTTTTAACATAAATTTTTTTTCATGTACACAACATTTTGCAACTTTCTATGTATCTCTGTATGACATATATACAAAAAAAAACAATCAAACAGCAGTTTCTATCCATACTGGGTTTCTGACATATGCATAAGGTTTTGAAAGTGTTTTTCTTTGAGACATTTTGGGCAATTGTGTATTTTACCAATACCTGATGCAATTAAGCGAATATAAATATAAGCTTGAGTTCGCTCTAGGAATAATCCAGAGCAGACGATCAGGTTGCGCAATCGTGTTATTATTAGCGACTCGTTACTTTCCATGTAGGATTCGATAATTATCGGTTACCAATTTCACGTTACCGCCGCCATTATGGTTCAAAGGTAAATCGGAGTAAAAAAAACATAAACAAGACGTCATTGCATTTGTAAACACGGTGACGCAGTTTATTCATCGTGGCAGTTATGCACATATCGTCACGGTTGTAAGGAAGTTTTCGTGAATTTGTTGGTTAGGAAAATAATTTATGACTTTATGTATCACGTAGATCTTGAAAATAATGAGAGATTGTGTGAATATTCAGCTATAGTAGAATACATGTAGTAGTTCCAACTTCCAAGGATATTGTGACACAACCTCGCAAATAGTACTGTTTACAAAACATCCTAGACCTGCAAGAATAAATAAAATATATCATCCTAGCGGGTACATATCGATTAACTTGAAGAAAATTAATCTAAATCTTGTATATTTTGTTGTCCGACTGGTATCAGGACATCTCGGTACTGAAAATATGCGACATCTCGGTACTCGGTACTGGACATCTCGTTACTCGATACTGGTCATCTCAGTACTCGGTACTGAATAATAAAAATTATTTGATTGAATTAAAAAAATTTTTTACATGTAGACGTTGTTTATACAAATTTTTGTGTTTTTTTTTAATCATCTTTAATTAAATGGACATCAAAGAGGCAATTCATTAATATTTGTAAATAACTTTTGTTTTGATAACTAAGTCCCTTTATCAATAAATCACAGATAAACTTAACGGGATGATTATTTTCATTTCTGTTTTGATTACATAACTGTTTTAATTAGATAGCTTTAATTACCAAATTTAATTTCTTTAATCATAGATCAATGCTTTAATCTTTTGTTTGACTTCAAAAGACGATACAAGCTGAATTTTATTTGAGAAATATCCGATATGGTTTTGACCTAGTTTTCATTGTTTACGTTTTTATGGTGCATAAATGACATCAGACCAAACCAAAATATAATCAAATGTTTATGATAATAGAAATTATAGAAGAATCGTTAGGGTGACGAACTTTCATACATCGGGGATATCAGATAATCTGAAGCAGAGGTCAAAATAATGAAAATATAAATAAAAATCAATGTATACTAAAACAACGATCTCCGGGATCGATCTACACTGGAATTATCAAAAACACTTTTGGTTCATATATATTAAAGAACTACTAGTACAAAAATATTGACAATTAATAAGTACCAAACAATTGTGGTCAGTAAGGAATATTGTCTCATCCAAGTCCCGAACTGTCCAGTACCGAGTACCGAGATGTCCAGGTCAGTACCGAAATGTCCAGGACCGAGTACCGAGATGTCCAAGTCAGTACCGAGATGTCCAGGTCCCGAGATGTCTAGGATTCGTCCGACTATCCTATAAAAGGGGAGGTCCTTGTAAAAAAGGGAAATCAAAAGAAGTCTTTTCCCCCCTAAGCGACTGGCAGGTATTCGTACAAAAACCAGCTTTGTAATGTTAATGCTTTAAAGTTGGCATTTTGTTAGACTTCTGCATGGTTTTATAGTTTATCATATTTATATCACATTAAACATGCAATTTGTAAATTATCATATTATGGAGCATCAAATAAAACTTTTTTAAAGGCCCAACTTAAAACTGGTGTGCCCCTTTTGTTAGAGAATGTATAAAGTCTGTGTGTGTAAGACACTTTAGATGTACTAACATAAAAATGACTTAGTTCAACTATATATCATTTTGTGATTTTTTAGAAGTCAAAATCCTGTAAGAATGCACACCTTTAGTATTTGTGCATTAAACACACTACAAAATATTACAAAAACTCTAGCTCAAAATTATAGGGAGGGACAGACAGGGGTTAAATAGTATGCCCTGATACAGGGCTATACATTAACAGTCATGTTCCATTCTTACATGTATGTCAAGCACATTATTATGGTGTGGTTTCTGTTTGTGAGGCACTCCATCCTTTCTTGTTTATGCCAATGTCAGGAGACCAATAATAACATATAAGGATTAGTATGGAAAAAGTGCTAAATTCAGGAACAAGTCAGTCTTGGTTGGGCAAAATATGTACATGCACATGTACTTTGTAAATGATTCAACTCGATAACTTTTGTAAATTATAGAGCACAAAAATTAAACAAATATTCATTAACAAGAAAATATTTATTGCAAAAACAAAACATTATTAAAAGGTCAGCTACATGTATAATAACAATGTTGTAAAATAACAAAACTATGAACTGGAACATTGAAGAATGGGTAATAAAACACATTCCCCTCATCCTGATTAAGTCTTAAGTTAATGATTGAATGAAAATTATATTGCTTTTAACATCAAAAAGTTAATATTGGGGGACACTATGCAATTTTCTCTATCCTTTAGTTATTGAATTGAGAAGTTAAAAAATCTGACAAAAGTTCCACCCCCCTCCCCAAAAAAACCCATATATGTAATAAGGTTCAAAACTCCTTTAATTTCAAAATATTTGTCTAAGACTTTCTCAGGTAAATGAACAAAGCCCAAAATATTCAATAATATTACATGAAAAACAACACTCATGACATATGGGGGATAAAAACATTCTATTCATAGAATTTTTAAACAAGAAACATAAACTATAACATGTGATGTGTAAACTATTTAAGCATGAGCAGCAGGAAACATTTAGATACAAAAAATGAAAAGACCAACACCCTTAGTTGTAGAGATGCCAGTCAAAAATCAATTACAGGGGATGCTTGCTGTTTTTGAACCATTAGATAGAGCTCAATCTAAGAAGAACTTTGAGCCTTCATTTGTAAAAATCGGATGAAGGGTTCAAAAGTTATGAGCATCTGAAATTGCCTATTTTTGGTCGATAATTTTCCAAAGATGGCCGCCATCAATAATGGTTTTAATGACTGTTTTAGAGTTCTGATTTTTTGTGTAAACAGCAGATAATGTCTCTACTTTTGTTTTTTCCCATAGATTATAAGTTATTCTGTCAGAAAAATGAAACTGAACATGCTCGAAGTAATATTTGCTATTTGTTTTACTGTCCAAAATGTATGCCATAATTTTGTCAGAAAATAACTTATCTGACATCATAATAGAAGAAATTGTGTGTAGAAATACTTGTTTTGTGTGCAATTATAACATATGAATCACCTTTTACATCTTTTTGTGGAATTATGAATCCATAAAGGTGGGTGTGCAATTAGTGTTCAACACTATTTGAGAATGGCACCGTTTCACAGCAGTTATATGGGAAAATGACACAAAAAGCTTCATATTTCCTAAACTAAAAATGATATCCGCACAAAATTTTGAAGGTAATACCACAGTGTTGTGCACGTTCTGTTGGACGTGATGTTTTTTTTGTCGACGCAAGAAATGGCAGCCATTTTGTTCAAAATGGCCACCATTTTTTCATAAAATTCATCAAACAGGGAACCTGTTCCAAGATAATTTGATCATTTTTTTTATCAATATAATTAATATCACTGAAAAAATGGATATGGAGATTTGTACTAATGACCTCTTATTTGTTTTAGCATTTTATTAAGGAATAATTGTCATATTGGTGACCATTTTGAAAACAAAATGGCTGCCATTGCTTTAAAATTCGTTGCTCAAATTTACGTTTTTTATGATTACTCTATTTTTTCTAGTCAGAATTTGATCATCAAGGTATCAAATTAAAGATATTTTAATAATCTATAACCTCAAGTAACTAATAAATTAAACTGAGTACTTTTCATACCAATATGTAATCCCCCATGGGGTGAAGATTCCAGACACCTAGTACTACCACTTGCCGAAAGTTTAACTGGTCAGCTTGATATATATATATATATATATATATACATTTGTAGGTGTTTTTGCTTTCCTACCTCAATGTCTTGCTATCATGATGTAGCTGTACAATTGCTGAAAGTGATGTTATATGCAACAATCACCCAACAAGCATGATAGTGAAACACCTCTAAACTAAACTTCCTTAAGACCAGCTTGTGTTTAAAATAGATGGATATTATTTGCACGCTTTACACATTTCCTACGAAAGGCTACATATGGAATTTTATTTAAAATAAAGTTTATGTTGTTTATATAGGATGCTGTTTATATTCAGGTTTCCCTTGATTGCAATTTGAGCAAGTAAATTTGTTTCAGTCTTACTCTCCATGCCGTTCGAATCCCGCTCATGGTAACTTAAGGTGTACTTGATACCACATTATTGTGTGATAAAATTCGTCAGTGACTTGCAACAGGTATGTGGTTTTCTCCAGGTACTCGGGTTTACGCCACCAATAAAAGTGACCACCACAATATAACTGAAATATTGTTGAAAATGAAACTGGCATTAAACACCATAACCCAACTCTCCGACTCCATGTCAAAGTTTCAGTCTTGCTCATTACTATTCTAATTTGCTTCTTAAAACATGTTCAATGAAAACAACAACAAAATATTAAGTTCATTCATTTATTATTTAGGAAATATATGGTGTATTTTTTAAATACTTCATCTATTGTGGTCTGAATAAGTCCAGCTACATGTAAAACTAAATATATAATAAATTATTCTTCAATAGAGACCAGAACTCCCAACCATCTGTAAAGAAAAATATTAATGAAATTTTCAACATAGTGTATTAGTAATGAACCAGAACAACTAATGAAGACAAAATGTTGGCCAGCAACATTTTTCATATCTTTATTGAATATTTAATTATGATATAAATTATGGACTCAGCTGTAAATTATCCTGCAGTCCTAAGTTCAGGTAATATCCCAAGGCCAGCTTGGATCACATGTCTTTGACCAGCAAAGCATACTGTCAGGTGAACTGGAAAAAAAACAGAAGGGACCACAAAGAAACAGTTCTAACTACATATTATCATTTCATAAATACTATTTTAATAAATATAAATTCACAATGTATTTAAGCAAAACAAATTACCAGTGTTTCAAATTTTTAGTATTGACCCCAACTTTTCGTGTCTCAAGTTTTTATTGACATTTTTGGACAAAGTTAAAGTCAGATCCTTGTTCTGTATAACCTACAATGTAAGTAAAAATATATTATATATGTTTTGTCTACTTATACTACCTTCCCCTTTTCGAGAATATTAGTAGAAACACTGGTATTATTGTTCATTGGTCTTATCTATTTTTCCTTAAAAGTACCATGGCTTATCAATAAAATAAATGATAAATAGTTTGATGTATTGGTTTTAATGTCACTTGTCACCTCTTGTTATTCTGGCCACGAATTCATCATCCCATGCAAAAGACAAAGAAAAAAAACACTTTTCTTCTTATCTGTAGTTAGCAACCATTACACTGACCCATATATATATATATTTATTACATAATGATTTTATTTAAGCAATTTTATTGGCTATCATGCTGTCACCTGACATTCCGTAAAATTTGATATTGCTTGATTAAAACTTGTATTGACTTGGGTTTCACTTTCGTTTTCCATTGCATTATGTATGACGTCATAATGAAGTGATTAATTTCATATTGACTTGGTTTCACTTTCACTTTTCATTTTAATGTAATAAAACAATTACAGTCTTTTGTATCGGTCAATACGAGTTTTTATGGACCTTAGAAATCAATATTCACCTCAGCCTAAAGGCTTCGGTGAATATTGTTTTTAAGGTCCATAAAAACTTGTATTGACCTCAGCAAAAGACTATAATTGAATAATATATATATATATATATACAGCAAACATTACATTGACCCATATATATATTATATATATATATATATATATATATACATCTCACCAATTGATGTGATAACTTTCATAAAATAAAACTAACCGGTATAATCCTTGTTTGTTAACAAACAGTAGATCATATCTCTGTTGATGGCATGTGACATCAAGTACTGTTTACAAATATCATTCAGCTCACTTGTGCTGGACTGGTTGAAATTCTGTAGCAGATCATGCAGAAGTGATTGACCTGCAGAGAACAAAAACTAAATACTGAATTTAATTATGCCAAATACAAAAGATCATTATAATGTGATGCTTACAAAAAAATTAATTTCATTTCAAGATCTAAAGTACCCTGGCCTGAGAAGACCAGACCTTCCGCAAATCTCTGACAAACTTTATTACATAATGCTGTATCGAGTGCACCTCGAACCGGACTAGAACTCCTGATTGTGGTAGGCACTAATTGCATATGTAGTTGTAAATTCAACTACCATACGATCATGACTGCCCCTTAAAGAGAAGGTTTCAAATGCAAAAATGAAATTAAATCAAGACTAGTATTTTTCTTTCTTCCAATGTTCAGTCTTTACTTCTGAAGTGAGGCATTTTCAGATGCAGAAATACCTAATAATTTCTCCGCCACATTATTTATTGAGTTGCAGACAACTATACATCAAGACAAGCCACCTCTTCTGGATTAAAATATATTTTCCCATGTTGAATAAAAATAACGCAACATATAAATATGCAATAACATTTTTTTTACTTTTATTTGAATTTAGTATGTAAATATTCAATCATGCTCGAGTATCCATGGAAGCTGGCAAATACAAAAAAATGTAGCACCATGACAAAAGTTGCTTGTGTTGATGCATACTTGCAATCCAATGCCCTGGTTGAATAGTTCAAGCAACATAATCTCATTGAAATTAGACCTGGCTTCGAAGAAATTTTCTGCACTATACCTCCAACCTGAAGATAATAGAGCAGAATATTTCTTCTCACATCTAACCAAAATGTCTGTTTTAAAAGCTCAAATTCATGTACCAACTTTAAAAAAAAAGCTTTGAATATATAAACAAAAACAAAGCTTTTGAAAAGTTGTCACAGTACACCACCCAGAATATGAATAGAATTAACTTTCTGAAGAGTGAAGACTATAATATAAAAAACAAATATTATGTACCGGTACACATAGAAGAAAGTGTTTTGTGACTAGACTGTATTGACTGATGAAAAAGAGGAAACTCCTAATTTCTAGTGCTCAGTCATACCCTCATTTTCTAGCTGTTTGGACCAAGTTTGAAACATTTTATTTCCAAATATTTTCCTTAAAGAAAAGAGGAAAATTTCATCTCTATTTACACCCCCCTTTTTTTCGGTTTGTTTACTTTTCGTCTTTTGTTTTGAACGCAAGTTGGAAGTATTTATAAATTGACAAGAAGTTTTTCATAAACTACTTAAAAAGAAGCAATGCAAAAAATAAATCGTACGTTTAAAACATTGAGATCAAGGTTTATACATACCTACGGCTACGATAACAGCTGTGTCAGCGTCGTTGACGTTACAAATATTTTCCACTTCCAGGGATGACGTGCGACGTTCTTCTTCAGACATGATGTTTAGCTTCAGGGGTGTTTTAAATACGAAAAACCAGCCGTGTTCCCGATCTAATAGGGTTGAGTTGGCATGTTTCCTATGTTGATATTATAATGAAAAATACAAATATCGCCATCGGAGAACGCTACTCCAAATTTTTCACTGAATTGTTCATCTTAAAACTTTTCAGAAGACCATTTCCCGTTTAGCATGCGCAGGAAAACGGAAGCGACTGTGACCATGTGCAAGCTACGAATCTGCGCTTTAATTGGATAATAATTATGGAACTATATAACGTCAGGAACATGCCGGGCAAGGCATTGAAAAGGGGGACCTTGGTGAAAAAAACCGTGCCGCGAATGTAAAATTCCGAAAACAGCGATTCCGATTCGAACACGTTATATCTAAACGATTCCATATCAAAAGAAACAAATTTTTTAAAGATTTTAAACAATGTTTAGATAATTAATTAATGTAAAAAAATTATATCTTTATATAGTTTTATCTGTAAAAAATTGACATCAAAATATTGCATTTTCATGTAAAAGCAGCTACCGGAAAACAAAATGGCGGCCAAAATAACGATAAGTCGGCATCTCTATTAGTTGGATTTTTAGAGTGCTACAAAATGTAGTTCATTGAAACAACAGTCTGTGGGTAGATACCTGTATGTCGTTCCACTCTGAAACATTATTCTGACTCGACCAGTTTTTGTTCTTACTCCTTAATGCTGCATTCTTACCAATATTATAATCTTTGGTTTGACTAGACAGGGGCTAGAACTCTTGGATCTACCACATTCTAGGTGAGCATGCTAACTATTACACAACATTTTTGCGGTCGCATTGAAAAAGGAGTAGTTCTTCAAAACTTTCATTAAGCTAGGGACTTGTGTCCAAGTTAGTTAATGCAGTCAACATGATCAAGCATATATTAAAATAAACCCATAGATTAGCTCCCAGTCAGATTTGAACTGACATCTTTTCAACATTATTGAAACGTACTACCTTGTACTATAGAAGCTACAATGTATATACATATATTGTAATTGTTAGTAGTTGACAAACCCAATATGTACATGTATGCAGATCATTAGCTTCCAGAGAGATTTGAACTGACATCTCTCAAACATTATTGAAATGTACTGATTCATTGACACCATAGTAACTACAACATTTTGTCATGAATTTGTTAGGAACATTTCAGCCAAGATTAGTTGCAATCCCTTCTGTTATTAGTTCACCTGGACCAAAGGTCCAGGTGAACTATTGCCATCACTTGGCGTCCGTCGTCTGTCGTCTGTAGTCTGTCGTCTGTCGTCTGTAAACTTTTCACATTTCAAGCTTCTTCTCCGAAACCACTTGGCCGATTGGAACCGAACTTAGCAGGAATGTTCCTTGGATGGTCCTCTACAAAGTTACTGTTTTTCGTTCCAGTCAGATATTCAATATGGCTGCCAGGGCCAATAATATGCTCTGATTGGCTGAAATTTCAAAGATCTTCTTCTCTGAAACTAATGAACTGACTGAACCCAAACTGTAAAGGAATGATCATTGGAATGTCCTTTACCAAGTTACTGTTTTTTATGCCGATCGGAAATCCAAGATGGCCGCCATCGCAGGACATAGATTAACATTGGACCCTATGGGGAAATGTTCAAATGCCTTCTTCTCAGAAACTACAAATATGATTAAAGCCAAACTGTACATGAATGTTCATTGGATGGTCCTCTACAATCTTAAGGTTTTTTGTTCCGATATGAAATTCAAAATGGCGGCTACGGCAGGACTTAGTTTAACATTGGACCCTATGGGAAAAATGTTTCAAAATGCTTCTTCTCTGAAACCACTTGGACAGTTGAAACCAAACTGCCCAGGAATGATCATTGGAGGGTCCTCTACAAATTTTCTGTTTTTTATGCCGGTCGGAAATCCAAGATGGCCGCCACCGCAGGACATAGATTAACATTGGACCCTATGGGAAAATATTCAAATGCCTTCTTCTCAGAAACTACAAATATGATTAAAGCCAAACTGTACATGAATGTTCATTAGATGGTCCTCTACAAACTTTACGTTTTTTGTTCCGGTATGAAATTCAAAATGACGGCTACGGCAGGACTTAGTTTAACATTGGACCCTATGGGAAAAATGTTTCAAAACGCTTCTTCTCTGAAACCACTTGGATAATTGAAACCAAACTGCATAGGAATGATCATTGGAAGGTCCTCTACAAATTTTATGTTTTTTATGCCGATCGGAAATCCAAGATGGCCGCCACCGCAGGACATAGATTAACATTGGACCCTATGGGAAAATATTCAAATGCCTTCTACTCAGAAACTACAAATATGATTAAAGCCAAACTGTACATGAATGTTCATTAGATGGTCCTCTACAAACTTTACGTTTTTTGTTCCGGTATGAAATTCAAAATGGCGGCTACGGCAGGACTTAGTTTAACATTGGACCCTATGGGAAAAATGTTTCAAAACGCTTCTTCTCTGAAACCACTTGGATAATTGAAACCAAACTGCCTAGGAATGATCATTGGAAGGTCCTCTACAAGGTGTGTGTTTTTTATGCCGATCGGAAATCCAAGATGGCCGCCACCGCAATACATAGATTAACATTGGACCCTATGGGAAAATGTTCAAATGCCTTCTTCTCAGAAACTACAAATATGATTAAAGCCAAACTGTACATGAATGTTCATTGGATGGTCCTCTACAATCTTAAGGTTTTTTGTTCCGATATGAAATTCAAAATGGCGGCTACGGCAGGACTTAGTTTAACATTGGACCCTATGGGAAAAATGTTTCAAAATGCTTCTTCTCTGAAACCACTTGGGCAGTTGAAACCAAACTGCCCAGGAATGATCATTGGAAGGTCCTCTACAAATTTTATGTTTTTTATGCCGGTCGGAAATCCAAGATGGCCACCACCGCAGGACATAGATTAACATTGGACCCTATGGGAAAATATTCAAATGCCTTCTACTCAGAAACTACAAATATGATTAAAGCCAAACTGTACATGAATGTTCATTAGATGGTCCTCTACAAACTTTACGTTTTTTGTTCCGGTATGAAATTCAAAATGGCGGCTACGGCAGGACTTAGTTTAACATTGGACCCTATGGGAAAAATGTTTCAAAACGCTTCTTCTCTGAAACCACTTGGATAATTGAAACCAAACTGCCTAGGAATGATCATTGGAAGGTCCTCTACAAGGTGTGTGTTTTTTATGCCGATCGGAAATCCAAGATGGCCGCCACCGCAGGACATAGATTAACATTGGACCCTATGGGAAAATATTCAAATGCCTTCTACTCAGAAACTACAAATATGATTAAAGCCAAACTGTACATGAATGTTCATTAGATGGTCCTCTACAAACTTTACGTTTTTTGTTCCGGTATGAAATTCAAAATGGCGGCTACGGCAGGACTTAGTTTAACATTGGACACTATGGGGAAAATGTTTCAAAACGCTTCTTCTCTGAAACCACTTGGATAATTGAAACCAAACTGCCTAGGAATGATCATTGGAAGGTCCTCTACAAATTTTATGTTTTTTATGCCGATCGGAAATCCAAGATGGCGGCCACCACAATACATAGATTAACATTGGACCCTGTGGGAAAATGTTCAAATGCCTTCTTCTCAGAAACTACAAATATGATTAAAGCCAAACTGTACATGAATGTTCATTGGATGGTCCTCTACAATCTATAAGGTTTTTTGTTCCGATATGAAATTCAAAATGGCGGCTACGGCAGGACTTAGTTTAACATTGGACCCTATGGGAAAAATGTTTCAAAATGCTTCTTCTCTGAAACCACTTGGACAGTTGAAACCAAACTGCCCAGGAATGATCATTGGAAGGTCCTCTACAAATTTTTTGTTTTTTATGCCGGTCGGAAATCCAAGATGGCCGCCACCGCAGGACATAGATTAACATTGGACCCTATGGGAAAATATTCAAATGCCTTCTACTCAGAAACTACAAATATGATTAAAGCCAAACTGTACATGAATGTTCATTAGATGGTCCTCTACAAACTTTACGTTTTTTGTTCCGGTATGAAATTCAAAATGGCGGCTACGGCAGGACTTAGTTTAACATTGGACCCTATGGAAAAAATGTTTCAAAACGCTTCTTCTCTGAAACCACTTGGATAATTGAAACCAAACTGCCTAGGAATGATCATTGGAAGGTCCTCTACAAATTTTATGTTTTTTATGCCGATCGAAAATCCAAGATGGCCGCCACCGCAATACATAGATTAACATTGGACCCTATGGGAAAATGTTCAAATGCCTTCTTCTCAGAAACTACAAATATGATTAAAGCCAAACTGTACATGAATGTTCATTGGATGGTCCTCTACAATCTTAAGGTTTTTTGTTCCGATATGAAATTCAAAATGGCGGCTACGGCAGGACTTAGTTTAACATTGGACCCTATGGGAAAAATGTTTCAAAATGCTTCTTCTCTGAAACCACTTGGACAGTTGAAACCAAACTGCCCAGGAATGATCATTGGAAGGTCCTCTACAAATTTTCTGTTTTTTATGCCGGTCGGAAATCCAAGATGGCCACCACCGCAGGACATAGATTAACATTGGACCCTATGGGAAAATATTCAAATGCCTTCTACTCAGAAACTACAAATATGATTAAAGCCAAACTGTACATGAATGTTCATTAGATGGTCCTCTACAAACTTTACGTTTTTTGTTCTGGTATGAAATTCAAAATGGCGGCTACGGCAGGACTTAGTTTAACATTGGACCCTATGGGAAAAATGTTTCAAAACGCTTCTTTTCTGAAACCACTTAGATAATTGAAACCAAACTGCCTAGGAATGATCATTGGAAGGTCCTCTACAAGGTGTGTGTTTTTTATGCCGATCGGAAATCCAAGATGGCCGCCACCGCAGGACATAGATTAACATTGGACCCTATGGGAAAATATTCAAATGCCTTCTACTCAGAAACTACAAATATGATTAAAGCCAAACTGTACATGAATGTTCATTAGATGGTCCTCTACAAACTTTACGTTTTTGTTCCGGTATGAAATTCAAAATGGCGGCTACGGCAGGACTTAGTTTAACATTGGACCCTATGGGAAAAATGTTTCAAAACGCTTCTTCTCTGAAACCACTTGGATAATTGAAACCAAACTGCCTAGGAATGATCATTGGAAGGTCCTCTACAAATTTTCTGTTTTTTATGCCGATCGGAAATCCAAGATGGCCGCCACCACAATACATAGATTAACATTGGACCCTGTGGGAAAATGTTCAAATGCCTTCTTCTCAGAAACTACAAATATGATTAAAGCCAAACTGTACATGAATGTTCATTGGATGGTCCTCTACAATCTTAAGGTTTTTTGTTCCGATATGAAATTCAAAATGGCGGCTACGGCAGGACTTAGTTTAACATTGGACCCTATGGGAAAAATGTTTCAAAATGCTTCTTCTCTGAAACCACTTGGACAGTTGAAACCAAACTGCCCAGGAATGATCATTGGAAGGTCCTCTACAAATTTTTTGTTTTTTATGCCGGTCGGAAATCCAAGATGGCCGCCACCGCAGGACATAGATTAACATTGGACCCTATGGGAAAATATTCAAATGCCTTCTACTCAGAAACTACAAATATGATTAAAGCCAAACTGTACATGAATGTTCATTAGATGGTCCTCTACAAACTTTACGTTTTTTGTTCCGGTATGAAATTCAAAATGGCGGCTACGGCAGGACTTAGTTTAACATTGGACCCTATGGGAAAAATGTTTCAAAACGCTTCTTCTATGAAACCACTTGGATAATTGAAACCAAACTGCCTAGGAATGATCATTGGAAGGTCCTCTACAAATTTTATGTTTTTTTATGCCGATCGGAAATCCAAGATGGCCGCCACCGCAATACATAGATTAACATTGGACCCTATGGGAAAATGTTCAAATGCCTTCTTCTCAGAAACTACAAATATGATTAAAGCCAAACTGTACATGAATGTTCATTGGATGGTCCTCTACAATCTTAAGGTTTTTTGTTCCGATATGAAATTCAAAATGGCGGCTACGGCAGGACTTAGTTTAACATTGGACCCTATGGGAAAAATGTTTCAAAATGCTTCTTCTCTGAAACCACTAGGACAGTTGAAACCAAACTGCCCAGGAATGATCATTGGAAGGTCCTCTACAAATTTTCTGTTTTTTATGCCGGTCGGAAATCCAAGATGGCCGCCACCGCAGGACATAGATTAACATTGGACCCTATGGGAAAATGTTCAAATGCCTTCTACTCAGAAACTACAAATATGATTAAAGCCAAACTGTACATGAATGTTCATTGGATGGTCCTCTACAAATTTACGTTTTTTGTTCCGATATGAAATTCAAAATGGCGGCTACGGCAGGACTTAGTTTAACATTGGACCCTATGGGGAAAATGTTTCAAAACGCTTCTTCTCTGAAACCACTTGGATAATTGAAACCAAACTGCCCAGGAATGATCATTGGAAGGTCCTCTACAAGGTGTGTGTTTTTTATGCCGATCCGAAATCCAAGATGGCCACCACCGCAGGACATAGATTAACATTGGACCCTATGGGAAAATGTTCAAATGCCTTCTTCTCAGAAACTACAAATATGATTAAAGCCAAACTGTACATGAATGTTCATTGAATGGTCCTCTACAAAATTTACGTTTTTTATTCTGATATGAAATTCAAAATGGCGGCTACGGCAGGACTTAGTTTAACATTGGACCCTATGGGAAAAATGTTTCAAAATGCTTCTTCTCTGAAACCACTTGGACAGTTGAAACCAAACTGCCCAGGAATGATCATTGGAAGGTCCTCTACAAGGTGTGTGTTTTTTATGCCGATCGGAAATCCAAGATGGCTGCCACCACAGGTCATAGTATTAACACAGAACCATATGGGGAAAATACAGAAATATATTCTTCTCTGAAGCTATTGCACTGATTGAACCTAAACTGTGCATCAATCATTGGAAGGTCCTTTACAAACTTTGTGTTTTTTATGTTGATCGTAATTCCAAGATGACTACCACTGCAGGACATAGTTTTTACATAGGACCAATTGTTTTTTTTTATTACCAGGTGAACGATACAGGCTCTTGAGAGCCTCTGGTTATCTAATGGTCCTGAATTGGCACTGCATAGACACGATATAGAGAATAAAAAAAAACCATGCATAAATTTCATACCCTGTAGTGCAAGAACAATAAGCTCCTTCTGTCAAACCATCATCTTCTTTTGTGCAATATCTATACATTGTGGGGGTTGTCATCCAGTGTCTGTGATGGTGAACACTTTGTTCTTAAAATACACAAGTTGTTGTTCGACTTCGTCTTTAGGAAATATGCCTCCTGCAACCACCCACTTAAAAATATTCAGACCATGGGCTAACAAGAACTGTTTTATGTCTGTAAAAAAAAAATTGGTGTCCAAAATTGAATACCATCAATCATGTTCATTCAAGCCTACCAGAATACATTTGAAGCCCAATGGCAATGAAAGGAGTCTGAAATTCCAGTCACCCAAAATGTTGTCGTAGCACCTCTTGTTATCTTGTAAAACATAATCTTGTGATGGCACCAAAGGCAAGTTTAACTTACCTGCCGACAACACAAGCCTGAAGGCCGTTGGCGTCGTTTCGCCCCGTGAGTCGTTATTCCCCTATTCCCATTCGCCCCGGGTCGTTTTTCCCTCATTGATTAATAGTGCTTTAAAAAATGAAATATGGAAAATACCATTGCAAATATTCGTATTTTGGATGTTGTAAGGCTTGTTCATGGGTACTTTTTTTTTGTCTTCCTCATAATTAACATGCGTTCTTGACGTGTTTAATATTATGTATGGCTTCACTTTCATTGTTTGACAATTCAGGCTGTCCAAATTCTGGTGGCTTCATTTTACAAATTTGGCGATAGGAAAACTAACATAATACATACTAAGCTAAGACATACAATGTAGATGTAGTGGCCTTAATGCCGATTTATATAGAGTAAATTTGAAGAATGATCCACGTTGTGTATGTGGTCATTTATTTGAGGATGCTATTAATTTTTTTCTTGTTTGTCCACTTTATCAACACATAGAACTTCTCTGTTTAACTATTTTAATAACATTGTTCCCATCTCTATAGAATATATACTCTTTGGATGTAATGAAATTAGTGAAGAATTGAATACTTTATTGTTCAAATCAGTGCAAAAATTTATTCGACAAACTTGTAGATTTAATAATTAATTATCCCCAACCGTGATATTATCTCAACACAATTTATTAGTTTTACCACCCTCCTCCTTTTTTTCTGTTAAATATTAAAAAAATGTTTAATATGTATGCTTAATTTGACATGATTTTGCTTACTGCAGTAATTTACTAATTATTGATATAGCCTGTGGCTGTACATTTGCTGTCATTTGATTTGTTTTGTTTATGCTATTACTGTATTTGTATGGAGAGGGACTAGTAATAAATCCAATTGTATATATTATATATATTGACAATAAAATCATTATAAAGTAAATTGTTTGACACCTGCTTAAATTTGTAAAATGTCTTTGAACAATACGATACAGTAATAAATTTATATGTATCCTATGTATTGTTTGTTCTGCATGGCTTCAAATTAGTTGTTATTATTTTTTTTTGTATACAACTAATAAATAAATAATTACCAAAAAATTGTCGAAAAAGACTTCATCTATTATTATATAATAGCGATTACATACATGCCAACTCTACCGATTTACGCGGTAGTCTACCGATTTTTTAAGTCTTCTACCGCCTACCGATTTTAGATGTTTTCCTACCGATTTAAAAAAAAAATGTAAATTTTTTTTTATCGTGAATTGTTCACATGTTGATTATTCTTGTAGATTTCTAAGACGTATACATGTGTACAAATCCAAATTATTTAGGCCCTTTCCGTAATCGTTTCCCTCTTAAATTTGTACTGGAAACTTCCATTGGTCAATTCTTTATCATTAAGCCAATCAGAAACTGTATTTAAAATAAAGTTTTGAAGCACTACATTTTGAACTTATGACTCCTAAGCATATATATACAGTAAAACTTTGCTCGCTCGAACTCGAAGGTACTGTCAAAATATGTTCGAGCTATCGGAAGTTCGAGCCACCAAGGTCCTGTAATTTTAGACAGAAAAAAATCTTGTTCTGACCCGGGACAGTTTCATTACCTATATATGATAACTGATGCACAGTAAAACTGGCCTTTCTCGTAAAAAATATTTAATCATTTAAGTTCAAGTTCAAGTTCTTTATTCACTCCGACACATGTATACAAGTGTAACAAGAGGAATATTATACAAAATATTTTACATAATGAGGATATAACTAACCTAAAATAATACTGCCTCAGAATATAATTACAAAACATTTTGCAATTTAGATATAAATAAGACAATTTTTTCAGAACCTTAACATTACACAAAGATAACAGACCTTTCATTTTGTACATGTTTGCATATCTAGTATAATAAATTGGAATAAATTTACATCTAAGCCTTTATACATCAGCAGAGGTACATTCAAATAAAAAATGAAATTCAGTACCTAAACCAACATTATTACACAGATGACAAATACGTTCTTCTCTGGGAGTATTCGGCCATCTTCCAGTTTCTATTGGAAGCTTAATGTTATTGCATCTAAGCTTTGTTATCATGTTTCTCTCATGTGGTAATAATTTTAATAAGTATTTATCTAAATTAAATTCATTTTTAAATATGCCATAAAATTCTCCCCTAGAAGAGTTCTCAATTTGGTTAAACCAGTTTTGAATATATTGATCAGTCAGATTTTGCTTAACAATAAATTTTAGTTGCACTGAATGAACTGGCTGTTGTTGGTTCCATAGATAATTAAGCCCAGTTTTCTCAAAAATTGATTTGATAAAATTTAGCCACTTAAATTGAACATTATCAATAATACTCAAATTAAACATAATCTTATATAAAATACAACTAAGTTTCTTCTTGTTTGAAATAAGTCTATTCCAAAAATTTACAATCCTTAATTTTATACATAATGTATCTATAGGTGTTCTACCAAGTTCTCCGTATGTCATAAAATTTGGAGTAGTGGTTCTAACACCTAAAATATTTCTACAGAACTGAAGATGAAGTTTTTCTAGTTGCTTAGTGTTCTCATAACCCCATATTTCAGAGCCATAAGTAAGTATTGGAAGTATAAGTGTATCAAACAATTTAAATTGTAAATCTATTGGAATCGATATATTTCTCAATTTTCTATACAAACACTATAAAGCTTTGCGAGCTTGATCCATCAATTTAGCTCTTGCCTTCACAAAAGAGCCGTTATAATTGAATATAACACCCAGATATGAATAAGAGTCTACAATTTGTAAATTCTCTCCACATAGCTTAAAAATAGGTTGATTTTTTTATTTTCTTTTACAAAATATTATTACTTTAGTCTTTTGCAAGTTAACCTTCAATTTCCAATGATGACAATACTTTTCAAAAATAGCCAAAGCAGACTTGCACATTTCTAAAAGTTTTCGTCCAAAATTATTTGGTCTGCATTCACACTGAGTATATCTTTTTAAGGAAATATTATTATCAAGTAAAACTTGGTAGTCATAGCAATATGATATCTAAATAGGCCATCTTCTACATTTACATCCATAATATTCAAAAAAGTTTCAACTGGTTCTGAAAAAATCTTAAAAAAAACCCAGTTTTAGCATTAAAATCTCCAACAAGTGCACATTTCATGTCTTTTTCTATAAAATTTACTAATTCATTTTCAATATCTAAAAATGCATTTATTGACGAATATAGAGAGTTTTCAGGTAGGGTGTTTACACATCCCAATAAAAGGTCATTATTAAATACTTAAATTTAAATTTAATATTAATAAATTTAATAAGAATTTTTATATACAACAACAATACCTCCAGATTTATGCTTAAATATTTTTCTATTTTTTGCAACATAGCTAAAACCATCTGGGATATTTAAAATGTCATATTTGTCAGTTTTTGTCTCTATAAAATACAGACTGTATATCATGTGTTGTAATTAACTGTATAAATTTAAGTAATAAAAGTTTTGACTTGATACCACAAACATTTTATTTCTGAAAAATTAAGTTTCTGTTTTTTAGACCTTGGGGCATTTTCATCAGTCGCTTCTCTTGCTTGCCTGTCCTATTGATAGTGGTTGTCCGGGTTTCTAGGAGGGGGAAAGCGCATATGAGGTTCTCCGTTTCCAGGTTGAAGCGCATCTTTACAAATTCCTATGTGAATATTAGCATGTTTTTTTTTATCAACTTAGCTGTGAATGTGAAAAAATTGTGAAAAATAAGTGATTTAAGTCTCAAATATATTAGTAAATCTTCCTTGTTTTCAACAATAAACCTAGTCCGAGATTCCTCTGTCGTTTAACGGCATTGATAATCTTGCTGTAGCCGTTCAACGACAGAGGGTGATACATACGGAAACCATCAAATTTGCCTCACAGCCATAGTATCGGCACATTTCCACGTTTCGTGGCTATCGGATTTTATTTTCTATCATAAACCTTATATAAATCGCTTCACCAATCATTTTTCTATTCATTCATAACCATCTTACCCTCAGAAAGTGGTGTTACACTCCATTACAGCACGATTTTGCCTTAGATCCTATTATTCCGCCATTTGACTTCCATTTTCGAATCTACACACGTGATCTCGCGATACTAACTGAATGATGACAGCAACGCATTGCATGATGGGAGCTAATTAATGCAGCGTGCCAAATTATTTGGAGCATTATTTGCATACGTAAACAACATTCAAATCACATGGAAGACGATACATTTAAGCGTATTCTGCAGGACAAACAGTCCATCTACAGATCAAAGAAGAGCAGAAGGAAATTATACAGAATGTGTTGGAAAGAAAAGATTCAATGGCAGAGTGTTACCAACGGGCTTCGGAAAGAGCATGTGTTACGTTCCCCCTTTTTGTTTTTGGACAAGGTACTACATTTTTTTTTTCTTATGGTTATCTGTAATTCACTAAATTTGCTGTTAAAATCATTACCAATCAATATAATCAACTGTATTAAATTTTATGTTAATTGTTCTGCCTTAACAGGCGCCTATGATTGGCAATAAAAATATTTGTTTGTTTGTTTATATGCAAATTATCTCCCATGATACATTGCGGTAATCGTAGTTTTCTCGTAGTCACGTGACAAATGTTTGAAAAATGGAAGACTGTAATGGAGTGTAACACCACTTTCTGAGGGTAAGATGTTTATGAATGAATAGAAAAATGATTGGTGAAGCGATTTATATAAGGTTTATGATAGAAAATAAAATCCGATAGCCACGAAACCTGGAAATGTGCTGACCCAGAGTTGGAGAAGCAAATCCGCTGTTTTCCGTATGTATCACCCTCTGTCGTTGAACGGCTACAGCAAGATTATCAATGCCGTTAAACGACAGAGGAATCTCGGACTACAATAAACCAGGAAATGTTTTTTCCGCTTTAATAGTAAAACATACTCGACAATAGGCACTCATAATTGATGATATCTTATTGTAACACACAAAAGAGATGACGTGGATTAAATGATTTTAAGTAACATAACCCCGCTATTTTATATTGAAGTGTATTTATCAAGCCAGTAGATTGATTAATCATATATATATGTACATTTGTATGTAAGCACATTCAACGTACATCTGTCAATTAAATTGCGATGTTCGAGTTTGATATGGTAAAACTCGTGATTTTATTATGATTCGCTATTATTGATGGGACCATTTATTAAGTTCGACTGTTCGAGGTATCAGTGTTCGAGCGAAAGATTTTCTTTAGCTTAAAAATATATGGAAAATTGGCGGGACTTTCAAATAAGGTCGAGCCATCCATGGTATTCGACCCATCCGAGTTCGAGGGAACGAGGTTTGACTTGTATATATGTAAAATGCTAATTTCCATTTTTTCATGGTTTTTTCATACTATATTTAAAGATTCGACTGAACAGATTTGATATCCAAAAAGCAACAGAATGCACCATTTTGCGTCCTTCTGAAAAACAATTTTCTGGGGGGGGGGTTGCTGTGCGTGGCAAACCCTAGACCCTCTACCGCTTTTAGTCTCTCGAGGGTTGGCATGTATGCGATTAAGTGGGACGAATCGACTCACTTTCTGGGGCGAACCGACCCGGTATCCTTCCTTTTCGTTCTTGTTTTCGTCAGACCCCTCATCGTCAGGTTCTCGACTTTCCAACATCTAAACTCATCATTAGTGTAGATTTTACCACCAGGATCCATGTGTAAATGTAGAATAAAATTATATAGTTGAATAGAACTTGGAAAAGGTTAAAAACTACTAGTGAAGTGGTATCGCCAATGTCAATGAGACACCATGAAATAATCCAAACAGTAAGGCCGCTTAACACCTGGATTTTATTCCGATTGGACTTTGGACCATTTGTTGTAAATTGGGGGGTCAACGGAACTTTTGAAAGTGTTTTTCTTTGAGACATTTTGGGCAATTGTGTATTGTATCCATACCTGATGCGATTAAGCGAATATAAATATAAGCTTGCGTTTGCTTTAGGAATAAATGAATAATCCAGAGCAGACGATCGGGTTGCGCAATCGTGTTAGTTTTAGCGACTCGTTACTTTCCGTGTAGGATTCGATAATTATCGGTTTCAATTTACAGACAAAATTCTTTAAATATTCATTTCAAACAAATAATTTGTTGTGTATATTTTCGTCAAAGAATGTTGAATTAAATTTTATGTTTATTTCACAAGGAAACAATATAGGCAACAACGATTCCGGTATTCGATACCTTTCGTACACCGCATCTTTCATAAGTTCTCGAGGGTGTCGCGAAAAGCAGTGACACGGAATGTCCCGGATGTGTTGAAGCTTTTTCATAGGCATAGTGGTATGGATAACCCGGATGTGTTGAAACTTTTTCATAAGCATAGTGTATGGATTTCTGTTTTGTTTTAGTCAAAGTAAATGGTATTCGTCATTATTCCTTTATTGATTTAATTTTACCATGTTTCAGTCATAAATAGCTCGCTTAACGAAGCGAGCTTATAAGCTTGCGTTTGCTTTAGCAATAATCCAGAGCAGACGATCGGGTTGCGCAATCGTGTTATTTGTAGGATTCGATAATTATCGGTTTCAATTTACAGACAAAATTCTTTAAATATTCTTTTCAAACAAATGATTTGTATATTTTCTTCAAAGAAGAAGAACGTTGAATTAAATTTTATGTTTATTTCATAAGGAAACAATATAGGCAACAGCGAAATACCGGTATTCGATACCTTTCGTACACCGCATCTTTCATAAGTTCTAGAGGGTGTCGCGAAAAGCGGTGACCCGGAATGTCCCGGATGTGTTGAAGCTTTTTCATAGCCATAGTGGTATGGATAACCCGGATGTGGTGAAACTTTTTCATAGGCATAGTGTATGGATGATAAGGATTTCTGTTTTAGTCAAAGTAAATGGTATTCGTCATTATTCCTTTATTGATTTAATTTTACCGTGTTTCAGTCATAAATAGCTCGCTTAACGAAGCGAGCTTATTATTATAACAGGCTTGTCATTTTGTGAAGTCTCACAATCTCCATGAGGATCACACATTTTACAACATTCATAGAGCCAAAGATGGTTAGGTTTGTTGACTTCCATTTACAGTCCTTCTGACATCACCTCTAGCTCCATTACCATCCTTTATTGTTAATTACTCAAATCCAGGGTTCTTCTGTCAGTTCAATATGTCTATCAGTCTGTCCCTCCCTCCCCCCCCCCCCCCTTAAATCTGGAAGTGACGATATAGATGAACAATTATTGAATATGACAGAGTTTCCGAACGTCGTCGGATGAATTTTCAAGGGTCCGACAGATCAGATTCACCATTAGTGGCACACCGAATGCTTGACAAGATTTTTTGGTACAAAGGTCCAGTAAATTTACGTTTGTGGACGGTCTTGCTTGATCAGCATTGCAATTTGTCTTCAAACTGTCATAATAACTAGCAGATGCTTGTTTACTTCTTACAGAAGCGGTTATAATTTGCACATTTTGATTATTTGAAATTTTTGGGTGACCCTAAAGACCAGAAATTTTTGGGTACCTGTCAGACCTGGTAAAAAAAGGAGGTTCAGGCAACTCAGTACATAACTGATCAATCTGATCGCCAAGGCTTTGAAGCGTACCAAATGTGAAAAAGAAAAACACACTGAACATGCTTTTAAAGGTATAATGTCATTGATTTGGGTGGGTTTTTTTTGTCCAGATATTTTTTACAGGGAGTACATTAAAAACATTAATTAACACTAATTATCGATTAAAAAGTCCAGATCCATCCATTCTCTTGTTTTCATAAAAACACATTTTGAACATAAATTCCTGTCTGTATTGCGATTTACTACACATGCGTGAAGTCTACCGATGGAAATCTGCATGCGATTGTATGAGAATTTTAACTGATTCTTCTAGAAAAAAGAAGATTTGGCGAACTATTATAAAACAAGAATTTACATAAGCCACCAATTTGACTGTTGGATGGAATTGAAGGATGCATTGAGAGTTCAAACTCATGGTGAAGTGTAAGCATCAGTGCCATTGCACATGTAGTTCGGAAATTGAGACATGCAGAATTAAATATGCCTGGAGACCAGCTGCACTAAAAAAAAAACAACGAAAATACATGTTTTTGGTCGAATCTCGCCAAACAACGTTTTATAATCATATTTTGAAGGTATATATTATATTAACTTTCAACGCAAAAAAAAACTGAAAAAATTCATCAAAATCAGCGACATACATGTACCTTTAAAAGGTGACATTTTTAGATGTAATCTCAAATGATACTTGTTATTGTAACTGTGATAATTATGTGGAAAACAATGAACTTCTTACATTGTAAATTGTTTGTAAACCAGAGAAATGTAATGTTGAACAATATCAGAGATCTTGAATTGGGGTTATATCTATTAACAATATATTGTATGGCAATTTAGATTTTGCATATATGATGTCAACTCACTACACACTTTTCGCTGCTGTTCAATTTATAACAAAAAATTTCTGCTGGGCCAAGCGAATTGAAACTTACCAGTTGGTAGGAGCCATCTATAGAACATCCTCTAAAAACATTGTTCATTTCATCCCAATCTGTTAACAAACATGGCCGCCAGAGGCAATTCTTTGCTTCTGGTTGGTTGATTTCTAAAATTCCTCCTCTGAAACCGCTTTGCTAAATAAAGTGAAATTTTATTGGAAGCATCTATGGACGATCCTCTATAAGATTTCCTCATATCATTCTTGTTTCTGATTGTCTGAAATTATTAAAATCTTCTCCTGGGGAACTAGGATGCACAATTAATTGTTACTTAAAAGTCTTTGTAGGAGTGATGTATGAGAGATCCTGTACAAAATTTCCATGTTTCGATCCGATTGTACAACTAATATTGCCGCCTTAGGCAGTTCTTGTTTGTGATTGACCAATTAAAAAAAATCTTCTCTATACTGTTTAGCCAAATTAATTGAAATTTGGTAGGAAGCACCTATGGAAAGTTCTGTATAAAGTTTCCTCAAAACAAATTGACAGGTGACTGACACAGACTCAGCCTACTGATCCTCGAGCTCTAATTTTTTTTGCAATTGCTCAGGCCAAAGAAAAATGATTGTCGGTTTCCCCTAACCCGACCGGGTCAAATTTTACTGCTGGGTCGTTATATTATATTACTAATAAATAAAATAAAATAAACACTGGCAGTGTGTCTTCTAACTCAGTGATATGGAGATTTTTGTTATCGTAAACAATTGCAGTCGTGCTTTTTCAATGTTTTTTCCACATGTCAAGGTCATTGATCTAGATCGCCAAAGCGCTTACGATATCGGTAAAATGACCATGATCTAAAACGTGTACGTGACGTACAGTATGTATGAAATGGCCAACGTCGGTGTGCACAGTGGAACCATATTCTGGCTGTTCATTTACAGAAATGTTCGCATTTATCAAACGAAATAAGAGTGATGCAAAATTGTTTGCATCGCAAAACCTTTATGATATATTTTCTGACCTTCACGGGAAAGATAGCAAAACCCTGATTTGCAATATCTCTTGAGATAAACAAAATAAAATAAAAACCCTGCCTGCCGGCCCTTAAAAATTTCCCTATGTTAGGGGAAACCAACAATCAATATTACTTGGCCTAATCTTTATTAATTGATGTATTTATGAGACATTAGGGGAAATTTAGCCTTTTTGTGGGGGGAGGGGGTGGGAAAAAGGGGCTCCAGATTGTGAACCATCGCATATTTAAAAGATATAGAGTTAAAACTTAATTGCAATAAAACAGGTACGGGTAGCAGGCTGAAGTCCATGTCAATTTACTGTGGTTGTATCATGCTGTGCCCAACTTTATTTAATTTATTAATAGACGATGTATATATACAAAAAAAAAGCAATAGAAATACAGCTTTTGGCTTTCCAATCTTTCAATTTTGAGCTTACCTGATGAAGGTTATTCCAGCAATGCGTCATGTACACTAAATTTGATACCTACGTTTTTATTTTGAAAATGATTTGCCATACATATGTACATATAGCTTAAGATACAATGTATACCAGAAATCTATACACCAGGAATATTATCATAGGAGTACTAGTTAGATGATGCATCTTATAAGATAAACAGATATTCCCCGCTGATTAAATATACAAATGTCACATTGATTTGTTTCTCTGTTCTTGGGAATGACTAATTGAAAGATAGACCTATACTTGAAATTGAAGAAAATTTTGTTGTTGGTGTTAGAAGTTAATTTTTTTTTAAAGCTAGATCTGAGGATAATGTTGTAATATATACTTAAGTAATCCTTATATATATGCTTTGTGTACAATATTTTTGATATGGTGGAAGTTACATGTAGTTAACATTACAAGCATATTTCCTTTTTTGATGATTTAAAAAAATACAGTGGATCCTCTGTATCTTCAACAATGTTCAGTTCATACATGTGATAGAGTTGCTATGCTACAACTGGAGATTTGCAAATTTTAGGCTGGAGATTTGGTCTCATAACTGGAGATTTTTTATCGACGTATTTGATGCATGTTTTTATTGTTTATTGATGTTTTCCTTTTGTTTGTTTCAGTATTGAACCAACTGCATCCCATTTCAATATATATTGTTTACATTTCTGTCTTATTAGTAGTGCTTCATATGATGAATGAAGGATAAAAACTGTATTTATAATTTATTCATAATTATAAGGTTATAACAAAGCAATAACAATGAAGACAGAATGTTCTGAACAATAAAGTCATAGAGCACTAAAATTAAAAAGTCACTTTGCTTTGGGTGATAGCATACGTTTTGGCATTTTTGTGGTTTATCAATTCCATCCTGGAACTTAGTCCTTAAATAATACTTTGATCAGCTTTGGTCCCAAACAAGCCATAACAACTAAATCTGAGATGAATTCATTGCATGTTTGATCGAAATAAGAAGTTTTCCTCGGCATCAAAGGTTGTCCGACTCCTGTTTGCACAACGGTTTATAACTATTTTTAATTGCCGCGATCACACTTCTAATCATCTAAGCATGTGCCACAAACCCACTTCCTTATCCCCAATTAACTGTCAGTGTCAATCAGTGGATAATTGTTGTATAATCATCAACACCTTAATTAATCACCATGACCCAATTTACCTGTAAAGGTGTCAAACAGATCAATAACCGGATATCATTAAATATGACATTCATCTTTACCATTCATATCTCTCTGCGTTTTTCGTCAGCGCGGGAGTTTCAAATGGGGAATTTCCAGAAATATTGATCGCAAAATGTAGGTCAAGATTTTATTGTACTTGATTTTTTTCACGGCAGAAGATTTTGAAAGTTCACTGGAGGGACGGAAGGGACCCTCAAAATCGGGAGAAAAATGCTCCCGCCGGAAGGTTCACATGTATGTCAGTTAGTCATTTCTCTGGAGAACTCAAAATACTAGTCGTGATCATATGGTACATGTAGTTGAATTTAGAACTGTCTGTGCGATCAGTACATATCACCACTAACGAGGTGTGTTCGATACGTCGATATAGCTGAAATATTGTTGACAGTGGCATTAAACACCATAAACCAAACCAAACCTAATTTTGTGTGTAATTCATATGAAACGATGGTTTTAGAAAACTTGACTGAATTGCTTATAATTATAAAGAAAAGAATAAAACTATTAGTATAGATCTATTCCATGGACAGAACATGTACAGCCATTCCTTATTATATTGTTAAATCAATAAGAAATTGGGTTGGCTTACTGTATTATATATAAAAGGAAAATGGGGGAAATGAAACTCTCTAAGGAATAGAGATTATTATCTTGGGAAGAAAAGAATATTGTCTTAGAATAATACATTTATTTTTTAATACAAATGCAGCATCTTCGATTTTCCATTGTTAATCAATTAATTTAATATTCAGAGTCTAGATCTAGATGTAAAAAAAATAATGACAAGGCAAAGCAAAAATTACATGTGTTTCTGCTAACCCTACCGACCCTAAAGTTTTTTTTTGTCATTTTTGAACAAGCACTATTAAAGTCAGAATGTGGCCCTTGTAGAAACTACATTTGTAGTTAAAAATATTTTAAAAAGTAAAATCTTTTTCCTACCTACCGGTACCGACCCTAATATTTTAGAGCATGTTAGCGGAAACACAGGTGGTTTTTTTCTTGGCCTAAAGAAGAAAAAGTTGGAATGGAATGCAGACTTGTGTAAAAAAAATACATCGTGGAAACAGGCAAAATTGTTACCCCTACTAACCCACATAGTCAATAGACATGCATTATGATCTTACTTTCTAGGCTTAGTACTATATAGGCACTACAATCAAATTAAATGTGGTGGGCTTAAACTAGTATTATGGGCCCCCTCTCTCTAAATTGCAGGTATGATTTTCTTTCAGTTATTTGACTGATTTCAGCTATTCTCTGCGGGAAAAAATGGAGGTTTAGAAAGGGGGTGTAGATGGTTTCTGCTAATTTCATTGATTTTCAGTTATTTAATTTGCTAACCAGAATTGACAGCATTTCACATGTGTCGATCATGACATGCTGCCACACATGCACGTGCAAATCTCGTGATAAACATGACCATTACTTTATCAGCTTTAAAAATTTAAAGCTGGACCGATTGAAGGAGATTTAGTCGTGATGTGATGAATGTGTGAAGTATGAACCTGTATCCACCACGGTACAATAAACAAATCATTTGTCTTATCAGTAATTACAACATGTAAACACCATTCCCCCCTAAAAATTTCTATCTGGACCGCTTGATGAAGATTCAGTCGTGATATGCAGGGTCCCAGATTAACTTTTTGTGCATAATAGCCAACTGGGCTACTGAAATTTTGAGACTGCTAGCCCAGGTGAAAATGACGAGGGCCACTAGGAGGGTTGGAAAATTTTGTATTTTTTAAGCCAAATCCTGCATTTTACACACCTTTTTGAAAGAAATAAAACTAGTTGAAAAAGTGGATGTTCCCCAATATATAAACATTTGGTACATTTTTCTTGATTTAAAAAAAAATCAACTACATGTACCAGAATAGTAGTATGGTCTCATTATCTTAATTTGTGTGAGTTGCAAATAGAAAATAAATAAATAAAACACAGAAATTTAAACGAGTAATGAACTTTTTTTTATTGTTTTCAAAGCAGAATATCAAACATTTTCATGATCAGAACTGTCAACACAATAAATACTCAATCTCTAGAAAAGTCAAAAAGTTTGCCAAACACCCGATAAATAATTCCACATCACTAACTGCTAACTTTAATTTTCGATAGACTTAACATGGATGTTGATTAAAGATAAAAAAAGATTCTGGAATTGTCTCGATTTAATTCTGTGTTTTGGTACATTTTAATATGCGAGCGTCAGCAAGCTCTTTATGGTATAAAATGTGTACTTAGGATTTTTTGACAAACATGGCTGGACATATTGACGAATAAAAAAAAATCTACACTTTGTAAACACCGGTTCCGTGTAACACACTAACACACTCAACTAATGAAGATCTTCTTAACATAAAGCGCAAAGGTGATCCTGAAGTCTTGTACCCTCTCTCGTACGTCCGATACCACTGAAACCCAGATGTAATAAAAGTCATTTTGTTAGCTTGTTTTACTTATATTGATATTTTTTAATTTATTAAATCTCTTCTGACATACTGACAAGAATTTTTGTTTCTACGCGGAAGTTAACTTTTGAGATTTCGTAAGAAACGATAACTCAAATAAAGGAACGACAGCTCGATTGAATGAGACTAGATTCGGCCCTAGAAAAAGTCGTCCCCAATATATGTCGGCTCAAAAAATCTCGACACTTTTTGATGCACTGGATGAGCATGAAATTGCCAGATAATTTTCAGATTCGCGAGCATTCATGGCCGTGCCGGTTTCATATTATATTAACGACATACTATAATCTAAGGGCTTTTCCAGGAAAAAATACCTGGTAGGGTCGGAACGCCATTGATTTTTTTTTATCTAGGTGGGGGGCATAAAACGTATTTCTTTTCTGGGGGTTGTTGTAAAATTTCTATTTAATTAATCGTGGTTGTCGGTATTTTTACCATTTCAGTATATTAAAATAGACCTACTTGCCGGCAAGTCGTGTCACTGTGTTGTTTGTTAGACGGTGTATAATATTTGGTTGTTTGTTCTGCGATTTCGCTTCTTTTGGGTGATTTTTCAGCCAAATTGTCTCCCTTTATCTTCCGAATGATATGTTATGTAAAAGATGGAGAAATACGAATGATGAACTGGTACCTGGTTCTTTTATTTTCGTTCCTGGGTTCCGAGATAACAAGTACCAGTCGAAAACGAAACGTGGTCAAATGGCACGATTTCTCAAAAAGTATTTATCCAAAAATAATAAACTATACATATTATTTATCCTTGAGCTTTAAAATGGTGTAACATTTATTTGACAGACATTTGATTTAAAAGAGTTATACGTGATCAAAACAAATATTTTGATACAAATTATCGTCATTTCCGCCATTGAAAAATACTGTCCTGTCACGATTTAGGGTATCAAATGTCAATATTTTTTTTAAAACTGTATAAAGCATTTAATCTCTTCTTTATTATGGAATTTACAACATGAAAAGTCTCATTACGTTCAAAAGTTATACCAATAAACGTACTGTAAATACCTGTCCTGATTTTCTGCCATTGAAAAATACTGTCCTGCCACGATTTAGGGTATCAAATGTCAATATTTAAAAAAAAAACTTTATATCAAATTAAAGCCTTTAATATCTTCTTTATTATGGTAGAGATGCCAACTCCAGTGAAAAATGTCGGCCATTTTGTTTTCTTTTTTAAATTTCTGACAAAATGGGGATTTTTGTAAGACCAGATTTGATATCTAAAGTAAATGAATTCTGAATAATAATATTATATTTGGTTACCATAAACATTAATTTGTATGGAAAACAAATAAAAAATATCATAGTATGATATATTTCTATAAAATTTATGGGTTTTGTGGTACAGCATCACCACTAATTTTGAGTTATGGCACTAGTTTTATCAAAAAATGACTGTCATTCGAACCCAAATGGATAGATGTTCCTGGTTTAATATGCTTCCTAATTTAGTGTAGAATAAAAGTTCAGACAATAATTAAACTTATGTACCCAGACTTCCCGAAAACCGTCGGTCCGTCGGTCCTGACCGACAGAAATGCAGTAGGACCGACGATTTCAAAATATATATCGGACCAAATGTCCGGTAAAACATAGCACCGGCGATTGAAATTTATTCCCTCCCAGTTTCCACTGCCAATGGCATTAAATTCCATTTTCAGTTTTATTAAAATGTCAGACAGAGACTTGAAATTTGTTTATTTATTTTGTCAGACCGACACGTTCCTCTTTGTAATCGAAACTCCTATACAAAGCACAGAAATAAGTTGACTTCCACACTCCCCAAGTATCAAAGATTGTTTGTGTTTAATTAAATATGTTTTGAGATGCTTATATATTGAAGATGACAGCAGATTCATATTCTTAACTGAAATTAAAAATGTAGGTAAACCGGAAACTGACATTGATGTATAATATTCGGAACGTGATCGGACCATTAGATACGGATTGTTGGCTATATCTGCCTTATCTTTTTTTATATAAAAATATGTATACAGAAAAACATTTAATTGAGTTGTTTAATGATCATGACTATAGGTAATCTTGCATTCAGTTCTGTATAAAAAAAAAAAAAAATTTGACAGGTTATATACAATATTACAAAAAAATGGTGGGACAGACACAAAGCCCATGGGTAAGACAGAACCCCAGTTCCTGTCTGACCCAATGTCAGACAGAAAAAAAAAAGTTTTCGCCAACTCTGCGTAATACCGAATGTTTTGGTATAATGGTTACCTCAGATTTTGTCCGAAAGGCATTGATCAGTGTTTAATTTTATTTTTAAATTACATAATTTTCATTGTTTTCACCCCTTTTATACATTTCCGGTTTCAATCAAACCCATTTGTGAAGACGATCACGACACGATTGGTTATTTGTATATATATTAGCCAATGACATGACGTCTTTCATACAACCATTGACCTATAGTACAAGGTTATCAAAACAACAAAACTCGAGACACACACTATAAAAGACATAACATATACAATTTTGAACAACACTGAAAACTGAAAATTGAATTACTTTAATCTCTATAAAAACCAGAGGTGAAATCAGGTGCCCAATTGCTAATACTAGGGTAAATCACTCTAAAAAGGCCAAACTAAACATTATGCATGTGACTGAATTTTTTGGGACTTTTTTTTCGGACCGGCAAAATATTTTTCGGACTGACAAGATTTTCATGTCTGTCGGTCCGAATGACTGACAACTTCTCAGCAAGTTTCGGGAAGTCTGGTACCAAGTGAAATTTTAATATCATCAGTTATTTGATGGCAAATGGCATTTTATTAGGGGAACCCCGAGCAATGCAAGTTCAATTAGTGGCATATTGCAAGTTTTAAAAAATCCACAATTTTAATATTCCTATTGTTCTATACATAATTGTCTTTTTTTAAATAAATTAAATAAAAGCCATCTTTTATAAAAATAGATTGTCCATTTTAAAAATATTTCTATGACAATATTGTTATATTTGGTTATCTTTAAGTCATAAATTATGGGTTTTTGGGAATAATCTACTGAAAAATTCCTTTTAAATGAAAAAGGGTAGATGTTCCTGATATACCAGGTTGCTAAATTTTGTTTTTTATAAGTGATAGTGACCTACTCCAACTTGTGTACATAGAGAAATTTTTAATTTCTACATTAAAAAATCATAAGATTCAAAAACGTTGATTTTCAATGGTGCCACCATAGGAAAGGGCTGAAAAGTGCCTTGGCGCCAAATTCATACTTTTATTTCTTGTATACCATACCGTCTATACTCTTAATATTTGGTAATCCCTTATATTGGGACTCATTTTTCAATAGTACATGTACATGTATTTAAACATATCATTCTTTATTGTCCTAGGTAGAGAGAAAAATGGGAACAAATATGGTCGATCGTGCCATTTTACCCAGATACGAATGCAAATTGCACAAAATCCAAAGACTGAAAAAAGAAGTGTATAATGATTTGTATTTAAAATCCTTGAGCCTCTGTGGTCATTGCAGTACAGTCTTTAAATTAAAGCAAAATACAATAGCTTGGAATGTACAATTTTGAAGAAAAAAAAGTCCCACAAATGTGAAAATCTCATTTTGACACATTTCTGTTCATGGTGGCCATATTGGAAAAACAAATTATATAATTAGAAAACTTACTTCTCATATCTTATGAACCGTACCACCGATTTTAACAGTTGAGAGCTCAAAATGTTTCTTTATGGAAGATCTATGAGATGAAAGTACTTTAAAAAGTTTTACAGCAATTTCAAAAATCACCTGGCATCTCTAATTATGGAATTTACATCATGAAAATATCCCATTCCATTCAAAAGTTATACCTATAAACGTACTGGAAAATACCTGTCATGGTTTTAAACCCTCCCCCTCAAAAATAGATAAACAACACATGCTTGTACTTGCATTACTGCCATTAAACAGTATTACTATTACAAATTTGATCAGTCTGTTTCAAATTTAATTTCTATTTTCAAGGTGGGGGTCATTTTAAGTATTTATATTTATGTGGTGGTACCCCAAAAATAATTAAAATTCTGGTGGTAGTACCCCAAATTATTGACGGAGTTCCGACCCCCCCTCAGGTATTTTTTCCTGGAAAAACCCTAAGCCATAACAATTAATTAATTACAAAATATTGAAAAAAAAAATCACCTTTTCTCGAATCCTTCCGTAAGCTTTACGACCGCACTGGTATGTTTTGAACTTTGGAAATTTACCGAAATTTAGAGTGCTCCTTAGCCGGAGGATTATTCTATAAACTACGCATTCTGGATTCTCTGTTTAAAAAGCCATAACTGATGTTCTTTTGAGTTAGAAACATTTCAGTTGAACAGGTAACAGAAAATTGATCACGATACAAACGGACAAACGATAGTTTAGGGATACAGGGCTACTGGAATTTTTAATAGCCAGCTGGGCTATCTTTCTACATTTTCAAGTCGCCCAGGTGACATTTTGGTTGCCATGGGTGACTGGGCGACCGCTAATTTGGACCCCTGATATGATGAATGTGTGAAGTATGAACCTGTATCCACCACGGCACAATAAACAAATCATTTGTCTTGTCAGTAATTACAACATGACGTAAACACCATCCCCCCTAAAAATTTCTATCTGGACCGCTTGATGAAAATTCAGTCATGATATGATGAATGTGTGAAGTATGAACCTGTATCCACCACGGTACATATACAATAAACAAATCATTTGTATGCATGTCTTATCAGTAATTATAGTATGTAAACACCCCCCCCCCCCCCCCCCCCCCCCCATAAAATTTAAAGCTGGACCGTTTGATGAAGATTCAGTCATGATATGATGAATGTGTGAAGTATGAACCTGTATCCACCACGGTACAATAAACAAATCATTTGTCTTATCAGTAATTACAACATGTATACACCATTCCCCCCTAAAAATTTCAAGCTGGACCGATTAATGGAGATTCAGTGGTGATGTGATGAATGTGTGAATTATGAACCTCAACCTGGCTGTATCTGCCATGGTACAATAAACAGCATGCAGACAGTCACAAATCACCTGTTTACTTACTCTGTATATATACAAAGGATACTTGGTTTATTTATATTGATCATATTGTTTACATTATGTCTTGTGCTAGATAATGAACTTCCTGATTATTTTTGCTTACATATACTCTCCCTGTCTGATGCAAATAATGGTAACTTGGGTCTTTGAGCAAATATTGGCCAGGTGTCTATGGCAGAATTCTTCTCACACCACCAGTCCACCACAGTACATTTGTATATTTGCCAGAGATAAAAGTTTTCCTTTGATTTGGCCAGGTGTCTTTTGCAGAATTCATCTCACACCTTACATTATTAGATTTGTATATTTACCAGAGATGAAAGTTGTCTTCTGATCAGCTGGTTTCGTCTTTTTTGAGCATGACTGCCCCAGCAAATTTTTGGAGAGAAAAATAGTAGAAGGAAAAAAATACAATGATCTGTTTGTTGTTTGGCCATATAATTGTTTACTTTAAAAAGGAGACTTGAAATGTTTGAAGTTACCATGAATAAAAAGAACAGAACAAATCATGATCAGATCAAACAGCTTTATAACTATTTACTATGTTGTGGCAGGGTAACTTCAGAGGGGTCGCAAATGTTTTGATTAATAGCAATTAACTTCTCCCAGAAGTCTCCCCACTTCTGTCTGTTGTCTTCCACTTCTCCCTGTGACCTCCCTGAAAGAGAAGTCACTTCTCCTAATTTGAAAGTAGTGAGAGCCCAGCAAATTATATGGCTTTTTTAGTGATCTGAAAAAAATACATTTATAGTAATACCAAAAAAATATTAAAATGAAAAATATTTTTGGGGTAATAGCAGTTTTTACAGTACACTTAGCTGGACTGAACCAATTTTTATTTGACTTTGTCCAGTGTCTGATGTTTTTTGACAAACTTTTGGAATGACTGCAATGTATTGTATATACCGGTACATGTAGTACTCATTATATTACTATTAGTGGAACGACCGGAATGCATTCCGTGTAATTCCAACTATTCATTGAAACATGTATTGCTCGACTGCGTAGATGTTTCTGACGTTCGTCAGAACTTTTACAATGTCAACAATTTATGCGATTTATTTACAAATGTCGCAGGCGACACAATTTTGAAATTTTTAAAAGAAATTGATTTATATCCTAAAATATAGGTATATAGCATATGTTCTAAATATATAATATGGTTTTATCTTTTTAATATTTCTTTTATTTATATATAATCTGTTTGTTTTATAGACCAGTATGTTTTATGTTTTATTTCTAGGGGTCTTGTAGGTGTTGTTATAATGAAATTTGTTCACGCCACGATATAGCTGAAATATTGCAAAAGTTGGCATTAAACACCAATCAATCAATCAATCATTATATTAGTATACATGTAGTATGTAAGTAGCATATAATATCTTAAAAACAAAAGTAACAATTGTATATTGTTCCCAACTGGTTTTTGTTGACATCGTACAACATTAACATGACATGTACACTGTACACTACAAATGTACATTAATTTATAACAACCTTTTAATTTTTGTGTTCAATTGTACATAATGTTAAGTACAACAAGGTTAGAATGTGTTATATGATAATAATAAGTAATGAGTCAAAAAGCTTTCCATACTAAAATATTTCCTGATATATTTTATAGAAAACCATGTTTTTTTTTAGATTTTTATCAAGTAATTTCTTACTTGCATTTTCATGAAATTTTTAGCATTAAAAGCAGAATTTTTTTTTTTCCATTATAATTTCATACTATTGCCATCACTTGGCGTCCGTCGTACGTCGTAAACTTTTTCAAAAATCTTCTCCTCTGAAAGTAACAGACCAATGGAAACCAAACTTGGTCTGAATCATTACTAGGGTGTCTAGTTTCAAAATTGTGTCCGGTGATGCCGTGCACCAACCAACATGGCCGCTGTTACTAAAAATAGAACATATGGTAAAATTGCAGGTTTTTGGTAATAACTCAAAAACCATTAATAATATAAAAAATCTGACATGGGGTAAACATGATCAGCACATCAAGATCTACCTACCCTGCAATTTTGAAATAAATCTGATTACCCATCTTGGAGTTATTGCCCTCTTTTCATCAAATTTGTAAAATTTTAATACTTTTCGTCTTATATTTCAAAAACCATAAGAGATAAAGGTTAACTTTAAATTGCAAAAATGTGCGGCATATCAAGATCTACCTACCCTGCAATTTTGAAGTAAATCCCATAACTCATTTTGGAGTTATTTCCCTTTTTCATCAAATTTTCAAAATTTTAATACTTTTCGTCCTTTATTTCAAAAACTATAAGAGACAGATGGTAAGTTGAAACTGCAAACATGTTCAGCATGTCAAGATCTACCTACCCTGCAATTTTGAAGTAAATGTGATTACCCATCTTGGAGTTATTGCCCTTTTTTCATCAACTTTTTTTTAGCTCACCTGGCCATAGGCCATGTGATCTTTTGTCATGGGTAAGCGTCCGTCGTCCGTCCGTCCGTTAGCTTTTCACATTTAAATCTTCTTCTCTGAAACCGCTGAACAGAAATCAGCCAAACTTGCCAGAAATGTTCACTGGATGGTCCTCTACCAGATTTGTGTTTTTGGTGCTGATTTGAAATCCAACATGGCTGCCAGGGTCCATAATGTGTTCTCATTGGCTGAAATTTTAAAATTCTTCTTGTCAGAAACCACTAAGTCAATTGAATTGTGACTTTGCAGGAGTGATCATTGGGTAGTCCTGTACTAAATTTGTGAATCGTTTGCCGATCGGAAATTCAAGATGGCTGCCATGGCTCGACTTAGTTTAACATTGGACCCTATGGGAATTTCACATTTTCATCTTTTTTTCTGAAACCACAAAACAGATTTGAACCAAACTTGGCAGAAATGTTCATTGGATGGTCATATACAAGATTTTTGTTTTTGGCGCTGATCGGAAATCCAACATGGCTGCCAGGGCCCATAATGTGTTCTGATTGGTTGAAATTTTAAAAATCTTCTTGTTATAAACCACTAAGCCAATTGAATTGTGACTTTGCAGGAATGATCATTGGGTGGTCCTGTGCTAAACTTGTGAATCGTTTGCCGATCGGAAATTCAAGATGGCCGCCATCACTCGACTTAGTTTAACATAGGACCCTATGGGAATTTCACATTTTCATCTTTTTTTCTGAAACCACAAAACAGATTTGAATCAAACTTGGCAGAAATGTTCATTGGATGGTCATATACAAGATATTTGTTTTTGGTGCTGATCGGAAATCCAACATGGCTGCCAGGGCCCATAATGTGTTCTGATTGGTTGAAATTTTAAAAATCTTCTTGTTAGAAACCACTAAGCCAATTGAATTGTGACTTTGCAGGAATGATCATTGGGTGGTCCTGTACTAAACTTGTGAATCGTTTGCCAATCGGAAATTCAAGATGGCCGCCATGACTCGACTTAGTTTAACATTGGACCCTATGGGAATTTCACATTTTCATCTTTTTTTCTGAAACCACAAAACAGATTTGAATCAAACTTGGCAGAATTGTTGATTGGATGGTCATATACAAGATTTTTGTTTTTGGCGCTGATCGGAAATCCAACATGGCTGCCAGGGCCCATAATGTGTTCTGATTGGTTGAAATTTTAAAAATCTTCTTGTTAGAAACCACTAAGCCAATTGAATTGTGACTTTGCAGGAATGATCATTGGGTGGTCCTGTACTAAACTTGTGAATCGTTTGCCGATCGGAAATTCAAGATGGCCGCCATGACTCGACTTAGTTTAACATTGGACCCTATGGGAATTTCACATTTTCATCTTTTTTTCTGACACCACAAAACAGATTTGAATCAAACTTGGCAGAAATGTTGATTGGATGGTCATATACAAGATATTTGTTTTTGGCGCTGATCGGAAATCCAACATGGCTGCCAGGGCATATAATGTGTTCTGATTGGTCGAAATTTTAAAAATCTTCTTGTTAGAAACCACTAAGCCAATTGAATTGTGGCTTTGCAGGAATGATCATTGGGTGGTCCTTTACTAAACTTGTGAATCGTTTGCTGATCGGAAATTCAAGATGGCCACCATGACTCGACTTAATTTTAACATAGGACCCTATGGAAAAAATGTTTAAAAGTCTTCTCCTCTGAAACCAGTAAATCAGTTTAAAGCAAACATGGGATGAATGGTCCTTAAGTGGTCAACTTTCAAAATTATGTCCTGTGACCCCGACCTCCATCCAAGATGGCAACCATCAGCGAACATAGTTTTAACATAGGACCCTATGGGAAATATATTTAAAATCTTCTTCTCTGAAACCAGTAAGCCAATTTAAAGCAAACATGGCATAGATGGTCCTTAAGTGGTCAATTTTCAAAATTGTGTCCAGTGACCCTGACCTCCATCCAAGATGGCCACCTTCAGCAGACATACTGTAGTTTTAACATAGGACCATATGGGAAAAAATGTTTTAAAATCTTCTCCTCTGAAACCAGTAGGCCAATATAGCAAACATGTCATCGATGGTCCTTAGGTGGTCAACTTCCAAAATTGTGTTCAGTGATCCCGATCTCGGTTCAAAATGGCCAGCGTCAGCAGACATAGTTTTAACATAGGACCCTAAGGGAAAATTGTTTAAAAGTCTTCTCTTCTGAAACCAGTCGGCCAATTTAAAGCAAACATGGCATGGATGGTCCTTGGGTAGTATACTTTCAAAATTGTGTCCGGTGACCACGACCTCCATCCAAGATGGCTGCCATGAGCAGACATAGTTTTAACATAGAACCCTATGGCAGTATGGGATTTGAATAGTAACTTAGATGTATTCAGCATGCAGACATTCTTAAGAGGACTTATTTATGTCAGGTGAGCGATACAGGCTCACCTGAGCCTCTAGTTTCATTTTAATATTTTTCGTCTTATATTTCAGAAACTATTTAGAGATAGATGTTAAGTTTATTGCAAAAATGTGCAGCATATCAAGATCTACCTACCCTGCAATTTTGAAGTAAATCCCATTACCCATTTTGACCGATTATGCAAATTAGAAAAAAGGGGGGATGAAATAAAAAAAAAATCTTCTCCTCTGAAACTACTGAGCCAATCTCAACCAAACTTTGCTGAAATGATCCTTAGGTGGTCCCCTTTAAAAATTGTGTCCGTCAGCGCCGTCCTGTATCCAATATGGCCACCATTACTAAAAATAGAAATTTCTTCAAATGGCCAAAACTGCTCTATTTTAAGCCAGAAAGTGCCCAAATTTGAACTGTATAAGCATAATGATGAGCTTTTTAACATATATTACAGGATTTTTTATGAACTTTGAAATTTTGTCGATTTTGACCGATTATGCAAATTAGAAAAAAGGGGGGATGAAATTTAAAAAAATCTTCTCCTCTGAAACTATTGAGCCAATCTCAACCAAACTTTGCTGAAATGATCCTTAGGTGGTCCTCTTTCAAAATTGTGTCCGTCAGCGCCGTCCTGTATCCAAGATGGCCACCATTACTAAAAATAGACATTTCTTCAAATGGCCAAAACTGCTCTATTTTAAGCCAGAAAGTGCCCAAATTTGAACTGTATAAGCATAATGATGAGCTTTTTAACATATATTACGGGATTTTTTATGAACTTTGAACTTTTACCGATTATGCAAATTAGAAAAAAAGGGGGGGATGAAATTTAAAAAAAATCTTCTCCTCTGAAACTACTGAGCCAATCTCAACCAAACTTTGCTGAAATGATCCTTAGGTGGTCCTCTTTCAAAATTGTGTCCGTCAGCGCCGTCCTGTATCCAAGATGGCCGCCATTACTAAAAATAGACATTTCTTCAAATGGCCAAAACTGCTCTATTTTAAGCCAGAAAGTGCCCAAATTTGAACTGTATAAGCATAATGAGCTTTTTAACATGTATTACAGGATTTTTTATGAACTTTGAACTTTTACCGATTTTGACCGATTATGCAAATTAGAAAAAAAGGGGGGATGGAATTAAAAAAAAATCTTCTCCTCTGAAACTACTGAGCCAATCTCAACCAAACTTTGCTGAAATGATCCTTAGTTGGTCCCCTTTCAAAATTGTGTCCGTCAGCACCGTCCTGTATCCAAGATGGCCGCCATTACTAAAAATAGAAATTTCTTCAAATGGCCAAAACTGCTCTCTTTTAAGCCAGAAAGTGCCCAAATTTGAACTGTATAAGCATAATGATGAGCTTTTTAACATATATTACAGGATTTTTTATGAAATTTGAACTTTTACCGATTTTGACCGATTATGCAAATTAGAAAAAAGGGGGGATGAAATTAAAAAAATCTTCTCCTCTGAAACTACTGAGCCAATCTCAACCAAACTTTGCTGAAATGATTCTTGAGTGGTTCTCTTCCAAAATTGTGTCTGGCATTTCAGAACACCGACCAAGATGGCCGCCACAGCCGAACTTAATTTAACATAGGTAGTGGTGCACCGATCATTGGAAACATCGACTAATCAGTCGGACGTCATCATACGATCCGATGATCGATTCTTAAATCTTGTAGTCGATTCTGATTCTATAGTGTCTAAAATATTGTTTAACTTTGTTCTTTGGTTGGGTTTTTTTCTGTCTCTATACTGACAAAAATATTGCAGTTTTATCCCAGCTTTTTTTTTTTGCCCTCATACGGACAAACATCTGGCAGTTTTGTCCAAGCGTACTTTTGACACTCAGTTAATACACATATTTGGACTACTTTATTATTTATCTACTTCCCGGAATAGTCTATTGTATATCAGGTGTTGCACATATGGAAAACGATCTTTTGTTTTGTTCTAAGTTAATGTTTACAAATGGAAAAATTGTAGTTTGTAAATATATTATTTGATTTTATTCAAATCTTTACTTTTGTCAAACACATATTTGGACTAGTCTATTATTTATCTATCTATATCAGGTGTTGCACATGGAACACGATCTTTTGTTTTGTTCTATTTTAAAGTTAATGTTTACTAATGGAAAAATTATAGTTTATAAATTTATGATACAATTTTATTCATATCTTTATTTTTGTCAATCATACTCTTGAAATAAAGACTATTTGATTAATTATAGTCAGTAAATACATTTAGCAGGCAATTGTCACCGATGATCGATCATCGGTCGATGTTGATATAACGATCATCGATCTTGAAAATGTTACCGATTCCCATCACTAAACATAGGACCCTATGGGAAATTCCCATAAAAATCTTTTTGTCTGAAACCATTTGCTCAATAAGAACAAAATTTTGATGAAATAGTCTTTGGATGGTTCTCTTCCAAAAATGTGTCTGGCGGTTCTACCCTTCGATCCATTTTTTTTTTTACCTGCAATTTTGAAATAAATCTTATTACCCATCTTGGAGTTCTTGCCCTTTTTTCATCAAATTTATAAAAAAAAAATAATACTTTTCGTCTTATATTTCAAAAACTATAAGAGATAAAGGTTAAGTTTAATCGCAAAAAATTGCAGCATGTCAAGATCTTCCTACCCTGCAATTTTGAAGTAAATCCAACTACCCATTTTGGAGTTATTGCCCTTTTTTCATCAAAATGCTCTCAATTTTAATACTATCATCTTATATCTCAAAAACTATTAGAGATAGAGGGAAAGTTTAAACTGCAAAAATGTTCAGCATGTCAAGATCTACAAAAAAGTTCCCACAGTTAAAAATGTGCGACAGCTGTGAAGAGTTATTCCTCTTGAAATGCATTTTTTTGTTGACTCACTGCTTTTGGTTACTCAAATAATCAAAGGGAAGCAACTCTATTACAAAATGTGAAGTCGGAAAAGCTAAATTTTGAGAATCATTGACGTATATGTTTTTTTACAGCAATTTTGATAACTTACATTAAAGGGGGAACCCCTGCCCACATTTTTTTGTAGAAGGGGTCTGCAATGACGAAAGCTACATTTGTTAATTTTTTTTACCGAAGTTATCAAGTTTTATTGACTGATGTTGTTATTATACCCAGGTGAGCTATACAGGCTCCTGGGAGCCTCTAGTTTCTACTTTTCCTTTATAAAACAGTATATTTTTTGTTTCACCAAATCTTACTACTGGTATATAATCATAGAAAATTGTTCAGAAATGTCTTCTGGACTAGTCAAAATAAATCGCTACAAGTTTCCCTGCCTGTGTGTTAAGGGGATTTAGCAAGACCTTAGTTTTGCCATAATCCAATGAACATTCAATTGTTAAAATCTGGCTTTTCTAAAAAAAAAAAAAATCTTCAGAAATAACATGTACATATCTTATCTGGGTCTTATCTTTTACTTATTTTTGAAGCCATAGTTTGTCTATACCATATATCTATATCTACATATGTATCTACATAGTGGTTGGATTTTTAACACATTATTAGAATTTATCTTGCATTTTGTTAAGTTGGCTGATTTTGGATTGAGATATGGAAAAATGATTCATTCTGTGAAAGAAAAAGTCTACGGAATTTCAATATTACTTGAAAAAAATGCAGTCGAGTGCATTATCATCAAAATCATGTGTGTGAAAAATGTGCAGATGAACCACGCCTACATGATTATATCTGGGTTTGGAATTTATCAATAAAGATTTCTACGTACTGTATTCACGCCGTGACTTTCTTGACATGTACATGTACATGTAGTACAACTACATTTCTTGTACATAACACAATTTTTTTTATTCATGGTTTATAAATATTTTTATTTGCTCCAAAAACTATGCGCCACGATATAGCTGAAATATTGTTAAAAGGGGCATTAAACACCATACACTGTCAAAGAACAAAAGGGTCATTGGACTCCGGTTGTTCCAACTTGTCGATCTGTTTAAATGGGTGAATGTGTGTCATCTCTCAAATCAAATATTTTGATAAGTTATTACCTGTAAGTACAGGTGTGAATGTACATGTAATGTTACATAGATAATTTTCATAATGAGATTAAAAGACCTAACATTACTCAAATTGCTTTATCAGACATTCCAAAGGAAGTTTTTTAGTGTATTATTGTAATTAGTTAAAAAAATATATAAACTTTTTCAAATTTTTGAAAGAAGAAAAAAATCCCAACGTCTAATACGTAACCACCACTATGTAACTGAAATATTGTTGAAAGTGGCATTAAACACCATAAACCCAACATCAAACATTCCTAAGTCAAGTAACAAGAAACCAATATTTGTCTAAAGATGACAACTTTTCACTTGATTAACTAAAATAATTTGAAATCATTAGTTAGGCCATGCACATTTAAAAAGTAGTTGGTTCGCTACCCACAATTTGAGAAAAGGGTATACAATGTAAGTAGGTTAGTACTAGGCAATTTTTTTTCTTTTAAAGATGAAAAAAGACACATAATTTTGTAGTAATAACATACTGTAAATTGTTAAACAACATTATTATGAAAAAACTGGTGGAACGCACTAATCTGGGTCACGGGTCACTTGAAAAAACTGTTGATACTCATAAAATATTGATAAATGAAATAAAATTTTATGTTTGTCTTCAAGAAATATGATAGACAAAACCATGTGTGAAGTTTTATTACGAAATATCTCTGATTTCTATGTAAATTTACGAGTTGAAGTTGCGGCTGTATCAAGAAACAGATAGGTGTTGAAAAAACTGTTGATACTCATAAAATATTGTTAAATGCAATAAAATTTTATGTTTGTCTTCAAGAAATATGATAGACAAAACCATGTGTGAAGTTTTATGACGAAATATCTCCGATTTCTATGTGAATTTACGAGTTGAAGTGGGGAACACCCACAGGTAATTTTAGCGATGTATTTTTTATCTTGGACAAGAATAATGAGCGTCCTGATTGGATGACCGATTTAAAACACTGACTCTGCATGGTAAAAAGATGCATGTAAAAGAAATCTGTTATATTTATTCATTTGTTTGATTCTGGAATATTGTTGATCATTGATTTAAACAAGGGAAAAGGGGGGGGGGGTTGAATTTTATTTGTGAATTTTACAGTTAAATAAATGTTATGTTTCGACAGTTTAAAGAGAAAAATAAAAATTGGTTGCGACTAAAGCTTAAATCAGTGTTAAAAATTGAACAAATATCAGTGGTTTTGTAAATGAGATTTATTTTAAATAGAAAATCTGAATTTATTATTTATTAATTTATTATTAATGATACAATTTTATATCCCTTGGGAGGGGGAGGGGGGGGCTATGATGAAAATTTGAAATAAAAACACAGGACCGGACTTTAAGCAAAAATAATAATCCAGGATTAGTTTTTTATTAAAAAAATCCGGGACCCCTGTGTCCATGATTTTTTTTTTTAAAGTTAATAATATGAAATATTGACATCCACACTTGTATAATATATATATTACATATGGTGTGGTTTTTGTACAATTTCATTGGCTAAATCAGTCACGTGATATACAGAATATTTAATGTATTTTTTCCACTGAGAAGAAACCAGACGTCTTGTTTCTATTTTTAAAAAATATTGACGCTATGTTTCTATTCTTAGGTATATTGACCATCAATATAGCAGCTATGTTACTAAATTTAGATCCGGATATTGTCCGTTCCGGACCGCGTTTACACTCCACCTGTAGTAAACAATTTTCTAGTTTTATTGTGTTCCTAAACAATAAAATAATGATGTGTTAATATTTTATTTTCAATGACACGAGTAATACATTACATATATGTAATATAAAAATTGAGGACTTTTTACTCTGTCAATATGTTATATATGGACCTGTTAGGATTATATTGACCTCAGACTTCGTCTTTGGTCAATATAATCCTAACAGGTCCATATATAACATATTGACCTCGTAAAAAGTCCATAATTGATAAATACATGTATATATATATATATTATTTCTTTTAACACTAATAAACAGAAATTGGGTAGGGCTGGTTTTGATTGGCAGGCCTTTCAATTGGGGGCTGTACCAGGTACCTCCTGCTTTTAAACAGTGTTGTATAAGATATTCATGAAAATTGTTCAATTGGCAATTTTAATAAAAAGTACTGCCTGTAAATAGTGAAGTACTGGTAGACTTGAAAAATATTGAAAGCCCTGGATTGGTCGATCGGGAAACATCAAATCAATATTTTTTATATGTATAGCCTTATATACATGCATGAAGTCATTGATGTGTAAATTGTACTATAGAATTTACAAATCTAGCTATTTATAGCCAGAAGGAAGATTTTTGTATCTCTTCCATTCATAAAACTGTCAATCCATAATAACCACAGTTTAATCATGTAAGGTACAAAATAAAATACATGTTAAGTTGTACAATCTGACAGCTGAAGTGATAATTATGTAGAGATTATTTAATGCATGTGTCTAGGTCAGTGTCTACACTATGGTGTTTGAAACTTATATCGACAAACTTATAAATACAATGTGCCTGTGCTGTGGTCTGTGGTTTTCTCTGGGTACTCTGGTTTCCTTCACCAATAAAAACTTACCTCCACGATATAACTGAAATATTGTTGAAAGTGGCATTAAGCACCATAACCCTAAATCCAAAGTCTACATAGTCTCGGAGATCATTGTAGAATAAAATTTTGATGAGTCACAACCGAAAAGTCATGACTAGTGTATTGTTTGTTATTATTTTTTTGGTAATAAATGGTGAGTCTCAAACACATGTTCACTCACAAGTGATGAGTATAGGACTCATATCATATGGACGAGTTGCAAGTATCTCTTGAGTCTTTAAAAAAAAATTATTGGCAAGCTTATACATGTACCTGTACATGTAGATCTCTTTGAGGTAATGGTTGACGATCGATTGATAGAGAATCAGTGTTGTGTACAAACTATAATACATAAAGCTTGCATTGTGTCTCTGAAAAGATGTGGTCGGTATAACCTTATATTATGCGACATATAAGTTTGTCACGACATGTACAGTATATACAGGTAGATGTTTATAGAGTAAACAGGGTTTCTTCAACAAATAAAACTGAACACTGAAAGTGATGTTAAATTACCCATGGTCATCATGAATTCATTAAATCATTCAAATTCACTTTTACCGGTATTCGGTAATAAAAACCAGATACATTGAACTGTATAGTATATAACATGATTATTTTTTTTGCAAATTTTTAATGCAAAGATCCTTGCATTTTGGCACAGTATAAATTTCATATTGATTTGGGGTATTGTAACTCTACCCGTTTCCAAACAAGAGGCCCCAAGATGCAAAAATGGGAGAAAAGCTTATACGTTGTATGTAGCCTCAGTTATATTGTTGAATGTTGTCATTCCATAATACTAAATATTATTACTGTGTATCAACATATGTGTTTTTCGAGGTGATCTGCTTCTTCACCGTGTGTTGTTAATTATAATTAGCTCACACTTATTGACATATCAGACATTCAAATTTGTTTGTTGTTTCTAAATATTGTCCTATGAGCACCCTTCCAAATAATTACGGTGATGCTAGTTGTTACTTGGATTAATGTCATATTGTATTTATTATGTCTCTTCGAACGAAGGGAGACATATTGTTTTAGTCTGATTTTTTCTTCCGCTTCTTCTCAGCGAAGCTTGTCCGAACCATAACTTTTTTGTCTTTCCAGATAGGTCAATTATATTTGGTATGTGGGTGCATGACCATGGGTGCATGACCATAAGGTGGTGTGTGGCATACCATAATGACCTTCATGAGACCTTGACCTTTGACCTCAAGGTCAAATAATTGTTTTTTAAATAGTATTTTCTTGTCCGGGCCATAACATTTTTGTCTTTCGAGATAGGTCAATGATATTTGGTATGTAGGTGCATGACCATAAGGCGGTGTGTCACGTACCATAATGATCTTTGTTGGACCTTGACCGTTGACCTCAAGGTCAAATAATTGTTTTTTAAATAGTATCATTCAACTCATAATGTGTAACTTATTGTTGTACAGATGGCCGTATTAAGGGGAGACATAAGTTCTAAAACAGTTTTTCCTAGTTTCATGAACTGTTTGTCCATGCATATTACCCCCCCCCCCCCCCCCCCCCCCTTTTTCTCCGTAACTACATGAACAATGAGCATTTAATAGTCAAACCTGTCTTATGTAACCTTCTAATGGAACATTGAAACAAGGTCATATAAGACAAGTGGTCGCTAAATACAGGCTAAATTAATATGAAATCCACTGTGAAGGGATACTAAAATTAAGGTCACATAATACAAGTTATAGCTTAATAGAGGTGGTCACTAAAGCAGGTTTGACAGTATCTGAAATTTATTATGCATATTCAGAGTTATATGTCCCTTGAAAAAAAACCTATTTTAATTTTATCTTGTTTGAAATGGTATTAATCCAGAATTAACCAATTTGATACATTTTTTAGTATGTGGTGATAGACAAAATGTATATACATAAATAATATAGATAAAGTTCCGGTATATATGTAAAACGTACATGTGTATATATCATGATACGAAACAGAAATCTTCCAGTTAATTCAGTTTCAGAGTTAAGTCCCTTGAATATACATGTATGGTATCTTAAACAATTCTACAAAAGTATTAGTATAGTGTATGTTTGTTACATATTTCATTGGGAACACTGTTGACTTGCATTTATTTGATTTAAGTCATCATGACATCATCAAAGTAGCTTACATGTACATTTTATGTAACAATTTTAAAAGAAAACATTATTTATAATCACATGATAATGTTGTTTGAGGAATTGCCTGTCAATAAAAGAACTAATAAAATTTATGAAGGTATTTTATGGTTTTTAGATGACCTGGGGTGTCAATAGTCAAGTTTACCTGCTATTAACTTCATTGTATAATGAGCTACAGGTGTGATGTTTGTATCCATACTAAATGCATAATGTGTTTACTTTTTGGGGGATTATAATTGTCCCCTTTTAGAATGTTTACAAAACAAAATGGACATTTAATTATAATTATAATGATTATGATTTTAAGATAAAGAATGACGATTATCATAAAAATAACATTGACATGCATGATTAAGTGATTAATAATAATGATTAAGAAAATAATGTAAAAAAAAACTTATCAGGAAGTGTATACATTATGTATTTTAGACCTGAAAATAATATTTGCAAGATTAAACGATTAATAACAATGATTAAGAAAATATGATATGAATAAAACTTTATCAGGAAGTGTACAGGTACACAAGTACCTGTATGTACATGCATTTGTACTTTAGGCCAAAAAAAATGTGTGTTTCTGATGATTGACATACCCTGTTATGAAAAACTGACTTGACTAACATTGTTTCTATATTAAAAAAAAACCAACTGAAATATTGTTGAGAGTGGCGTTGAACACCATAACCCTAACCCGTAACCCCTACATTCCATAATATGAAATAGATGCTTTACTATGATTACCTCACATGTACCTGTTTTATTGTTATTTCAGGATCAGTATGATATCGTAGCAGTTCACACCCAGAAAGGAATTGACTTTTGTGAACGATATTCTCATTTCTTGAAAGAACGTAGCATCATAGAATTTGAATATGCCAAAAATTTGAAGTAAGTACTTGTACGAGTTTCAATGATTGATTGATTGATTGATTGGTGTTTAATGCCAACTTTTGCAATGCTTCAGCTATATCGTGACGTTAAAGTTTCAAAGTGAACATATTCACATTCATGTATTTAAACTGGTTGAATACAATAAGGGTAATAACAAAATTACCGAACTCCGAACAATCTTACAAAGGGAAAGTCAAAACTCATAATTATATAAACAGACAAAATCAGTCAACAACCGGAAAACTGTGAAAATCGTAATGACCCTGACTGTTCATTAGTACATAAGAAAGTATATACTATTGAACGACATCAGTAATGTGATGGTTATAGTTAATGTGCTCGCATCGAGTGTCTGAGTGTGGTAGATTGTGGGTTGGATCAATCAAAAACTATAATATTGGTATTTGTTGCTTCTCCACTAAGCATGCAGCATTGTCAGAGGAGCTAAAGCAAACACTGTGTTGGTCTAGTACAAAGTGGACATTATCATCATCTCATCGAATTTAACTTGTTCTCACCATTATATGGCTGAAAAATTGTTCATTGGGATGGTGTTAAGCAATCACTCATTCACTTTACTATATGGATGTATTTGGACATGACAGACTATCCAACTTTCCACTTATTATAATAAAGGAACATTACTTTTATTGTTGACACAAATCAAAATAAAGGAACAGCCCTTTTATTGTAGACACAAATGAAAATAAAGGAACAGCCCTTTTATTGTAGACACAAATCAAAATAAAGGAACATTACTTTTATTGTAGAAACAAATCAAAATAAAGGAACAGCCCTTTTATTGTAGACACAAATCAAAATAAAGGAACAGCCCTTTTATTGTAGACACAAATCAAAATAAAGGAACATTACTTTTATTGGTGTTCTACATTTTACAGTCACAGTAGGGTCTTCAGACATAACTCCTACCCTAAAACTGAACACATGTCTATTCTAAGTACAAAAGTTGGTTACAAGGAGGTTTGAGTATAGTATACATGTATATAGTATTTTATATTAATTCGTTGGTTTTTTTTTTAGAAAACTTGTGAAGAATTACCAGCCAAAGAAGAGGGATGAGGAGGAATATGGACAGTATGTATAGAGGCATAAGAGAGAGAGAGAGGGGGATATGGTATTTAACACCACTTTCAACAATATTTCAGTTATATCATGGCAGTCAGTTTTATTGGTGGAAAGAAAACCACCAATTTGCCATAAGTCACTGACAAGCTTTATCACATAATAATCGATTACACCTCGTTGGAGCGGGGTTCGAACTCACAACTTTAATGGTGATAGGCACTGATTGCACAGGTAGTTGTAAATCCAACTACCATATGATTATGACCACGATGACCCCTAATTAGATTGATTTATAGCTATGTGTATTTCATGGCAATTATTATATATATCCTTGTCCTCCTCCTACATATTTTTTTTGTCAATAAATTACGGAAGGAAGTTTGTGGTTTGAACAGCTTAAGAGTTAGGGTCAAACCGGGTCACAATAGAATTTATTTCCTTTTATGAGGTCAAATTTCTATGGCCTGATTCACTCAGGAGAGGAAAGGCCAGCAGTTATGATATTCTGTCTGGTGTTCAATTTATGGTCGATCAGATCTTAACAACCTGGTCATATGACTGCTACTATCCAATATATACAAGTTTATACTGGTACCTTCAATAAATACCAGACCTATAACCCAATATACTAATACTATTTGGGCGAGAGAGAAAAAAAAAGGGAGGGGTCCTGTCAATTAGATAGATCTAATAGAACTGACTGGGATTTCCTCCCCTTAATAGTCTGGTACTCACTACCTGAAACTCACAATTAATGCCAGACCCTGTAAGTCTGGTACTTCCCCATATATCTGGAAGAAATTTGTGATACTGACAATAAACGCCCAACCTGTAAGCTGATAATGTAATAATATACTTAGAAATAAAACAATCCTTTTAAGGAAGTAAATAAGAATGTGTTAAGTAGACTCTTCCTAAGTCTATCTGAAATTTGACACTTGTAAAAATGAAAATCTTTCAAATAACTATGTGTTCTTCTGAGAAGTGTAAAAGTCACAATTGTAGAGTTAATATCATATACATAGTGGCGTTTCTAGGGTATGCAGGTAGGGCAAGTGCCCTGGACGCCACAGAGAGGTTTTAGCACCTAATGTTCCCATATGGGAACGTCCTCAAAAGATTTTTAAAATAATTTTTTTGAAGTAATTTTGCAAAAACCATGTAATACACATCATAGACATAAATACCTGGAGAAATTATTATTAAATAATAACTGTAAAGCGCAATTTTAGTGCTGGCCATAGGTGCTATTTTCCATAGATATGCCCCTGCATATACATACAGTTAATGACTGTCTAGTCCACTGATAATGTATAATCAAAATGTTAATTTAAGGAGCACTTGAAAGCTGTTTTTATTATAACCAATCTTCAATATAACCAGACCTTATGCATATACAGTCAAACTTGCCCATGCAGTCACCTGTATTAAAGGTCACCATTTTCTTGTCCTGTCATAGAATATTTATATGAATTGAACCTCCTTTAAGAGGTCACCTGTCTGATATGGCCACTATTTCTTAGTCCCAGAGGTGACCTCTTAAAGCAGGTTTGACTATATGATAGTCAAGGGGGTTGATGGGAGTAAACTCTTCAAAATAACCTGTGCATGCTTTAGATTATTAGTTAACAGATTTAATAATAAGTGGACTGGCCATGGACATGAGTTGACATTTGTTTTGGGACACAGCATGAAAATTTGATGTAAAGAGTACAATATCTATTGTTTTAAAATGGATTGGGTTGTTTAATCGGTGTTAAACACCACTTTCCACAATATTTAAATATAATGAGGTTTTGCCTTAAAGGAGCTAAAATAAAGATACAAATGGTTTTTTTTAGCTCACCTGTGTGAGCTATTGCCATCACTTGGCGTCCGTCGTCCGTCTGTAAACTTTTTCAAATATCTTCTCCTCTGAAACCACTGGGCCAATTTAAACCAAACTTGGCCTGAATCATCCTTAGGGGGTTCCCTTTAAAGTTATGTCCGATAACCACGCCCTCCATCCAAGATGGCCACCATTACTAAAAATAGAAATTTCTTCAAATGGCCAAAACTGCTTTATTTTAAGCCAGAATGTGCCCAAATTGGAACTTTATAAGCATAATGATGAGCTTTTTAACATATATTACAGGATTTTTTTATGAACTTTGAATTTTGCCGATTTTGACCGATTATGCAAATTAGAAAAAAAGGGGGGATGAAATTTAAAAAAAATCTTCTCCTCTGAAACTACTGAGCCAATCTCAACCAAACTTTGCTGAAATGATTCTTGGGTGGCCCCTTCCAAAATTGTGTCTGGTATTTCAGACCTCCGACCAAGATGGCCACCACAGCCGAACTTAATTTAACATAGGACCCTATGGGAAATTCCCATAAAAATCTTCTTGTCTGAAACCATTTGCTCAATAAGAACTAAATTTTGATGAAATAGTCATTGGATGGTTCTCTTCCAAAAATGTGTCCGGCGGTTCGGCCCTTCAACCAAGATGGCCCCCATAGCCAAACTTAGCTTAACATAGGACCCTATGGGAAATTCACATAAAAATCTTCTTGTCTGGAACCAAACTTTCATAAAATAGTCATTGGATGGTCCTCTTCCAAAATTGTGTCTGGTGGTCCCGCCCTCTGACCAAGATGGCTGCACAGCTGAACTTAGTTTAACATTGGACCCTACGAGAAATTCACATAAAAACCATCTTGTCTGGAACCAGTAGCTTTGATGGAATAGTCATTGGATGGTACTCTTCCAAAATTGTGTCCGACAGTCACGCTCTCCCACCAAGATGGCTGCCACAGTGCAGTTGCGTTGTTATTGAAAGCAGCTTTGATCCAGGTGAGCGATTACAGGCTCCTGGGAGCCTCTGGTTTTTTTAAATAACCTTTAAAAGTTATAGACAATATTAATTATTACAGGTTTTCGTGGGCTAAAGCATTTTGGGATTTACTGAAGGAACTCCATGATCTTGCTGGTCAACATGAGGTGATAGCAGAAAATACACAAGGGAACATTATCAAAGAAATCATGGTCTTAATACAAGACTACAAAGGAGAGAGGAAAAAGGTGATTTATACTTGATGATGGTTCTTTAGTGTGTAAAATTAGCGGTAGAGCTATAGACAGTGTCTATGCAAAAGCAAAGTTTACACTGGAAGTTGGTTACAACAAGCATACTAACTCCCTCTGCACATATCCACATTTGGTACAAATATTTAACATAGAGACCTAATGGGCAACGTTTTGGAAAATAGTGTCAAAATTCTGAAATTATTTGTCCCAGTAGGTAGATGATATACAAGTAAATGTGTGAAGAAAAAAAATCAATAAGTTGAACTGTTTATTTTTAATTAACTTTTTAGTCCTGTTTTAGGCTGGTCAAACGGACTATACTAAATTATTGGAGCTTAGCCAAGAGTACAGTGATTGGTTGCACGGTGTTTAACACCACTTTCAACAATATTTCAGTTATATTGTGGCAGAAGAGTTTAGTGAAAAATTGTAAAGTTAAAAATGTTATGTAAATAAAAGAGTCATTCAAGTTATCAAATTTTTTTTTATTACCAATGATGAATGTACCGGTACACACATTGTAAATTATGCCAGGCTATACAAGTACTTTATATATCTCCTTCTTCACTTGTTAGTCATAACCTTCTAGTTTTCATTGCGAAAATGTATTATGTTAGTCTTTTACTACAAAAGAAAAATTATTTCCTATGCAGAAGACTTGCATCAGTGGTGTAATGGTAAGCATGCTCTCTTTGTGTCACTGTGCAGTAGATCAGATTTTTAAGTCCAGGTTGGGTCAAACCAAGGATTTGCTGCTTTTCTGTTAAGTACACAGACTGGTTGGCTTAGAATCAGTATAATGTGTCTGAGTGGAGTGACATGTCTACTCACAGACTGGTTGGCTTAGAATCAGGATAATGTGTCCGAGTGGAGTGACATGTCTACTCACAGACTGGTTGGCTTAGAATCAGTATAATGTGTCTGAGTGGAGTGACATGTCTACTCACAGACTGGTTGGCTTAGAATCAGTATAATGTGTCTGAGTGGAGTGACATGTCTACTCACAGACTGGTTGGCTTAGAATCAGTATAATGTGTCTGAGTGGAGTGACATGTCTACTCAAAGACTGGTTGGCTTAGAATCAGTATAATGTGTCTGAGTGGAGTGACATGTCTACTCACAGACTGGTTGGCTTAGAATCAGTATAATGTGTCTGAGTGGAGTGACATGTCTACTCACAGACTGGTTGGCTTAGAATCAGTATAATGTGTCTGAGTGGAGTGACATGTCTACTCACAGACTGGTTGGCTTAGAATCAGTATAATGTGTCTGAGTGGAGTGACATGTCTACTCACAGACTGGTTGGCTTAGAATCAGTATAATGTGTCTGAGTGGAGTGACATGTCTACTCACAGACTGGTTGGCTTAGAATCAGTATAATGTGTCTGAGTGGAGTGACATGTCTACTCACAGACTGGTTGGCTTAGAATCAGTATAATGTGTCTGAGTGGAGTGACATGTCTACTCACAGACTGGTTGGCTTAGAATCAGTATAATGTGTCTGAGTGGAGTGACATGTCTACTCACAGACTGGTTGGCTTAGAATCAGTATAATGTGTCTGAGTGGAGTGACATGTCTACTCACAGACTGGTTGGCTTAGAATCAGTATAATGTGTCTGAGTGGAGTGACATGTCTACTCACAGACTGGTTGGCTTAGAATCAGTATAATGTGTCTGAGTGGAGTGACATGTCTACTCACAGACTGGTTGGCTTAGAATCAGTATAATGTGTCTGAGTGGAGTGACATGTCTACTCACAGACTGGTTGGCTTAGAATCAGTATAATGTGTCTGAGTGGAGTGACATGTCTACTCACAGACTGGTTGGCTTAGAATCAGTATAATGTGTCTGAGTGGAGTGGCATGTCTACTCACAGACTGGTTGGCTTAGAATCAGTATAATGTGTCTGAGTGGAGTGACATGTCTACTCACAGACTGGTTGGCTTAGAATCAGTATAATGTGTCTGAGTGGAGTGACATGTCTACTCACAGACTGGTTAGCTTAGAATCAGTATAATGTGTCTGATTGGAGTGACATGTCTACTCACAGACTGGTTGGCTTAGAATCAGTATAATGTGTCTGAGTGGAGTGACATGTCTACTCACAGACTGGTTGGCTTAGAATCAGTATAATGTGTCTGAGTGGAGTGACATGTCTACTCACAGACTGGTTGGCTTAGAATCAGTATAATGTGTCTGAGTGGAGTGACATGTCTACTCACAGACTGGTTGGCTTAGAATCAGTATAATGTGTCTGAGTGGAGTGACATGTCTACTCACAGACTGGTTGGCTTAGAATCAGTATAATGTGTCTGAGTGGAGCAACATGTCTACTCACAGACTGGTTGGCTTAGAATCAGGATAATGTGTCTGAGTGGAGTGACATGTCTACTCACAGACTGGTTGGCTTAGAATCAGGATAATGTGTCTTAGTGGACTGTCATGTCTACTCAAAGACTGGTTGGCTTAGAATCAGGATAATGTGTCTTAGTGGACTGTCATGTCTACTCAAAGACTGGTTGGCTTAGAATCAGGATAATGTGTCAGAGTGGTGTGACATGTCTACTCACAGACTGGCTGGCTTAGAATCAGTATAATGTGTCTGAGTGGAGTGACATGTCTACTCACAGACTGGTTGGCTTAGAATCAGGATAATGTGTCTGAGTGGAGTGACATGTCTACTCACCGACTGGTTGGCTTAGAATCAGTATAATGTGTCTGAGTGGAGTGACATGTCTACTCACAGACTGGTTGGCTTAGAATCAGTATAATGTGTCTTGAGTGGAGTGACATGTCTACTCAAAGACTGGTTGGCTTAGAATCAGTATAATGTGTCTGAGTGGAGTGACATGTCTACTCACAGACTGGTTGGCTTAGAATCAGGATAATGTGTCTTAGTGGACTGTCATGTCTACTCAAAGACTGGTTGGCTTAGAATCAGGATAATGTGTCAGAGTGGTGTGACATGTCTACTCACAGACTGGCTGGCTTAGAATCAGTATAATGTGTCTGAGTGGAGTGACATGTCTACTCACAGACTGGTTGGCTTAGAATCAGTATAATGTGTCTGAGTGGAGTGACATGTCTACTCACAGACTGGTTGGCTTAGAATCAGTATAATGTGTCTTGAGTGGAGTGACATGTCTACTCAAAGACTGGTTGGCTTAGAATCAGGATAATGTGTCTGAGTGGAGTGACATGTCTACTCACAGACTGGCTGGCTTAGAATCAGTATAATGTGTCTGAGTGGAGTGACATGTCTACTCAAAGACTGGTTGGCTTAGAATCAGGATAATGTGTCTGAGTGGAGTGACATGTCTACTCACAGACTGGTTGGCTTAGAATCAGGATAATGTGTCTGAGTGGAGTGACATGTCTACTCAAAGACTGGTTGGCTTAGAATCAGTATAATGTGTCTGAGTGGAGTGACATGTCTACTCACAGACTGGTTGGCTTAGAATCAGTATAATGTGTCTGAGTGGAGTGACATGTCTACTCAAAGACTGGTTGGCTTAGAATTAGGATAATGTGTCTGAGTGGAGTGACATGTCTACTCACAGACTGGTTGGCTTAGAATCAGTATAATGTGTCTGAGTGGAGTGACATGTCTACTCACAGACTGGTTGGCTTAGAATCAGTATAATGTGTCTGAGTGGAGTGACATGTCTACTCAAAGACTGGTTGGCTTAGAATCAGGATAATGTGTCTGAGTGGAGTGACATGTCTACTCGCAGACTGTTGTTTCAGGGAGTTAGCAGAGTAAATATCAAATTAAGCATGTTGGTCTAGTACAAAGTAGACATCATCAGCATTTAATTGAATGTAACTTATTCTCGTCATGATACAGCTGAAAAATTGTTCACTTTGCATTAAACAACAATCACTCATTTATTCTAAGCAAAAAAAAAACAATGGCAGCAGTTTTACTTATATTGTGGTTAGAGAACAAGTATAAAGATAAAGATTATAGCAATATGGTTTTAAATAATAAATTATATGTTTATTAATTCTTCTTTTCATTAGGAACTTCAAGAAGGTTCTAGAATCCAGGAACAGCTGAAATCATCGCTTGCTCAATTGGAAAAGGTATGTCTGTACAAATACACATTGAATTGCTTATACATTACTTATACAGTGGAACCTGTGGGATCCAACACCTGATTTTTCCGACATCCTGTGACTTCCGACAAGAATTTCAGGTCCCAAAATATTTCTTTAACATTCTTTGTTAAAATACCTTGAGTATTCCGCAACTTGTTACTTCCGACAGTCCCAGTGTTGTTAATTACACTTAATTAATCCTGTCTTATCCGACCCTTTGATCTGCTCATTAATAAATTATCATCCTTTCATATCATTAAATATAAACCATTAACAAATTGACAGGCTTAGCTCACAAATAAATTGTGATTTTAACTAATTGATTGGCAGGTAATTAGAGGCTCATTAGTAAAGGTTAAAAGTTAGTTTACAAAGAATACATATGTAATAATGAAAATTTTACAGTTAACTGTTTTCACTTCTTTGAAAAGAACATGGCTACAACCATTATCTGATATATTATGAATGAAAATTATATTTTACAAATAACTGTTTTCACTTTCTTTGTAAAGTACATGGCTACAACCAACAATTATCTGATCAGATTATGGAATTGTTCTAAATAAATTAGTTGTGTAAAAATTAAATATTAAATATATTTTCATGTACATTGTGTAGTTCCAATTATTTATACCTTCCTACATAATTTCTTCCCCAAGTTAAATTTGTGAAAATTTCTGTTAACCAAAAAGAAAACCTGAGTTTTCCGACATCCTGTACAATCTGACACATTTCCTTGGTCCCTTGGTGTGTCGGATTAGACAGGTTCCACTGTACTACATTAGTCCCCCTCTTATAAGCCCCCTCCCACTTCAGGCCACTTCTGTTATCGGGCCAGATTTCAGAATCGCTGAGATACTGTAGTAAAATGATTGTAATACTGCATTAGAATGTCTTGAAGATAATAGTGTATAGCAGGTAATTTTTGCTGGAGTTCAATTTCGCTATCTGACAAAAAACACATAGGTGTTGTACGAAAATATTTTTTTTATTTTCTGGATTTTTTTCAAATTTCTATTGCATTATCTTTTATATAATATGGCTTAAATTTAGAGATTTTGAATGAAACAGCAAAATAATTGATGATTGGTATAATAAAGTGTACAAATTTCAAGTATCTGTAAAAAAAATTACATATTGACAGAAAGATGTTTGTTTCTGTTGCTTGCTTGTATTAAATCAAGTTGAAGCATTCATAATGTTTTCTAAATTTGTTTGTAGAGAGAAAAGCAATATGAAAAAGCATTTAGAGAGGCAGAGAGAGCTACAGATGCATACAGAAGGGCTGATGCTGATATTAACCTCTCCAGAGCAGAGGTAGAAAAGGTATACTGAAATTCAAAATGGCCGATAATGTACACAGGTTGGCACTATAATAATAATAATGATAAATACTTTTTTTTAAGAGGGTAACAGTTAACATAACGTTAATCTTCCCTGTGAGCCTCTTGTATAAAGCCATGGTAATTACAGTCATATTTTACTCATGAAATTCACATGAAATTCTGTTTATCAGAATATGTTCTTCGGTGAATTCCGACAAAACATGTGTGGTTAATTTTTCAAAGTAATATGAAACAGGTACGGCCATGAAAGCTTGAATCTGAAAATTATCTGCCAATTTCACGCTCATCCAGTGCATTAAAATAGTGTCGAGATATATCGGGGACAACTTTTTTTAGGGTCAAATCTAGTTTCATTCAATCGAACTCTCGTTGTTCCATACGAGATCTCAAAAGTTAACTTCCACGCAGAAAAAAAAAAATCTTGTCAGTATGTCAGAAGAGATTTAATAAAATTTGAAAATATCAATATAAGTAGAACAAACTAACAAAATGACTTTTATTACACACTGGTTCCGGGTTTCAGTGATATTGGACGTACGAGAGAGGGCCCGAGATTTAGCATCACCTTTGCACTTTATGTTAAGAAGATCTTCATTAGTAGAGTGTGTAAGTGTGTTACACGGAACGTGTTTACAATGTGCAGAAGTAAAAAAATATCCATCAGTATGTGAAGCCATGTGAAGAAAATCCTAGGTACACATTTTTAACCATAAAGAGCTCGCTTCGCTCGCATATTATTTCTATTTTCATAAACTGTCCAAATGTTTTATATACTGTATAGCGCCTATATTTGATGATGGTTTTATTTTGGTGCTATTGGCAGATTTGACCAAAGCACCAAATATAAACACTCAATATTTCACAAGTTAGGAGATATAGTAACCTAAAAATCTACTAGTATTTACAGGTTAAGTCACTCAACTGTAACGTTTTATTACAAACCAATCAACACATCTACAGTATTAAAATAGGCAATAAACAGTTATTTGTTTTAATCTTAAAGTAACTGATTAAAAAATGACATGTATCAAATTGTTATTCAACACGTATCTGGGTTTTTTTTTGTTAAAATAACATTACAATTGAAACAAAGGTGGATTAATTAGGAATACCAGTTAAATAAATCATAATTAAATATTAATGAAATCAATTTTCTCACTTTTGAGACAGACCAGTTCCTATTATTAGCAATGTGAGATTTTCTTATCTTGCACTAGTGCAAGACAAAAAAATCATGTGCATTTTACCGGCAAATGCATGCTGTACAGTTTATGTCAACTGCCCCCCACCCCCCAATTCTCCATGCTTTTCCTTTTTAAAATAAACAATTCACTGTATATAAGTTTTCAATCTTTTATAAACATGCAAATCCTAACAATCAGCCATATTATTCTCTTCCAGTCAATGTGTGTTTACTTTGAGTAAATAATAGAGTGCTCTCCCTTGTTAGTAACTAACGTAAAGAAAGAAATTACCTCCCTTTGACCAAATTCAAATATATTTTTTACAGGTATTTATCACTGTTGTAGTAACATTTATAATATATTTATTAAATACATTGTATTTTATTATGAAATACATTTAAAATACTGCCAAGACGGATGCATATGGATAAATCAAATATTTACTTTAGCAAAAAAAATGCGGGAAAACTCTCGATGGAAAGTAAACAAAACAATTAGGAGTTTAGTGATCTTTAGGGAGAAAATAAAATCAAACACCGAAAAAAGTACAAGATAGGGAAATCTCTGACACCCTTGGGTAAGATTTCAATCGTTCTCTAACTCGGCAAGCCTTGTAAGAGAATGATTGAAATCTTACCCTCGGGTGTCAGAGATTTCCTTATCTTGTACTCCCCCCCCCCCCCGGTGTTAGATTTTATATATCTCGTTTTTTTAGCTCACCTGACCCAAAGAGTCATGTGAGGTATTGCCATCACTTGGCGTCCGTCGTCCGTCCGTTAACTTTTCATATTTTAATCTGCTCCTCTGAAACAACTGGACCAAATTGAACCAAACTTGGCAGAAAGCATCTATATAAGGTCCTCTATAAAGTTTCTTCATTTCGTCCCATTCCGCCAACAAATATGGCCGCCAAGGGCAATTCTTGTTTCTGATTGGCTAATGTTAAAAAAATCTTCTCCTCTGAAACTGCTTGGCCAAATGGAGCCAAACTTGGCAGGAAGCATCTATGTAAGATCCTCGATAAAATTCTTCATTTAATTCCATTCGGCCAACAAACATGGCCACTGTTACTAAAAATAGAACATAGGGTAAAATTGCACGTTTTTGGTAACAACTCAAAAACCGTTAATAATATCAGAAATCTGACATGGGTAAAAATGATCAGCACAGGAAGATTTAACTACCCTGAAATTTTGAAGAAAATCTGATTACCTATCTTGGAGTTATTGCCCTTTTTTCGTCAAATTTTCAAAATTTTAATACTTTTCATTTTTTATTTCAAATACTATAAGAGATAAACGTTAAGTTTAAACAGCAAAAATGTGCAGCATGTCAAGATCTACATGCCCTGCAATTTTGAAGTAAATCTGATTACCCGTCTAGGAGTTATTGCCCTTTTTTATTTTTTATTTTTTTAATTTAAATATTTTTGTCTGATATTTCAAAAACTATTAGAGATAAAGGTTAAGTTTAAATTGCAAACATGTGCAGCATATTAAGATCTACCTACCCTGTAATTTTGAAGTTAATTTGAGTACCCAATTTGGAGTTATTGCCCTTTTTTTCGTCAAATTTTCAAAATGTTAATACCTTTTGTCCTTTATTTCAAAAACTATAAGAGATAGATGTTAAGTTTAAACAGCAAACATGTTCAGCATGTCAAGATCAACCTAGCCTACAATTTTAAAGTAAATCTGATTACCCATCTTGAAGTTATTGCCCTTTTTTCATCAAATTTTAAAAATGTTAATACTTTTCATCCTTTATTTCAAAAACTATAAGAGATAGATGTTGAGTGTAAACTGAAAACATGTTCAGCTTGTCAAGATCTACATGCCCTGCAATTCTGATTACCCGTCTAGGAGTTATTCCCCTTTTTTCATCATTTTTTAGCTCACCTGACCCAAAGGGCCATGTGAGGTATTGCCATCACTTGGCGTCCGTCGTCCGTCCGTTAACTTTTTCATATTTTAATCTTCTCCTCTGAAACAACTTGGCCAAATGGAACCAAACTTGGCAGTAAGCATCTATGTAAGGTCCTCTATAAAGTTTCTCCATTTCGTTCCATTTGGCCTATAAACATGGCCGCCAAGAATAATTCTTTTTTCTGATTGGCTAATGTTAAAAAAATCTTCTCCTCTGAAACAGCTTGGCCAAATGGAGCCAAACTTGGCATAGATGGTCCCTGGGTGTGTCCCTTTTAAAATTGTGTCCGACAGCCCCACCCTCCATTCAAGATGGCTGCTGTTTTTTAAGTTAATGATTATCTCCCTTTGAAATTTGCTTCAGTATCATTCTATTGTCAGGTGAGCGATACAGGCTCAGTGGGCTATACTGTAATCTGTCCACAATAAAAAAAAAATTAAGATAAAAAAATAGTAAATTATTTTTTTCATTTCATAAAACCACCAAAATAAATATCCGTCAATAAATCGGATTTATAAAACCGCCATATATTGACACTGCAGATATAAAGCGTTATGCGGTATGAAAGCCTAGAAAATTGGTATTTGCAACTTCTATTTTATGCATGCAGTATTAAGGAGTAAGATAAAAACTGATTAACTCTTGCTCGGAATCTGGATAATGTGTCCAAGAGGAGTGACATGTCTAGCTTTGGACTGTTGTTTCAGTGAGCTAGCACTGTAAAAAATCCAACTAACCTAATACAAAACAGATATCATCATTGTCTCATAAAAAAAGAACTTATTTTTGCCATAATATAGGTGGGGGAGGGGGGAAATGGCCGTTTTGCATTCAATAATTAAATATCTTTGTTTTATTTATAGCATAGAAATAATATGATGTTAAAAAACCAGCAGTGTGATGACTATAAAAATGAATATGCCTCTCAACTACAACAAACAAATATGCATCAAAATGATCATTATCATACGCATATGCCACAGGTGTTCCAGGTAAATATGTCAACATGCTCCAATGCCACAGGTGTTTCAGGTAAATATGTCATTATCATACTCATATGCCACAGGTGATATAGGTGAATATGTCATTATTATACTCATATGCCCCAGGTGTTTCAGGTAAATTTGTCATACTCAATACCACAGGTGTTTCAGGTAAATTTGTCATTACTATGCTCAAATGCCACAGATGTTTCAGGTAAATATGTCATTATTATACTTAGCACCACAGGTGTTTCAGGTAAATATGTCATTATTATGCTACAGGTGTTCCAGGTAAATATTTCATTATTATACTCATATGCCACAGGTGTTTCAGGTAAATATGACATAGTGATTTATCTAAGACTGAAAAGGGGCATGGTATTTTAAAAAAAAAAAAGGCACTTTGCACGTAGAATTTACCAAAAAGGGCGCATAGAAAAAATAGGGTAGGTAGGTAGGTAAAACCATTTTATTTTTCAAAATTATTTTGATTTCTTGACTTTAACAGTGCTTAACCAAAATGTGATGACTTGGCGGTGTTTTACAAAAAAATACCAATAAAATGTGCTAGGGTAGGCCGAAAAATAGGGACGGTACTGTAGGGAAACCTTGAACAGAGATATATTTTTTTCTGGCCTTATTCATACACACATGACACAGGTACACAGAGATTTAGCCAGGATTTTGAGACCATTAGTCACTTTTGCGGAACAGATTTTTTTTTTAAATTATGAATAAACAAGAATATAATGAGCTTAATCTTCTAATCAGTTACGTTGCCTTATTGGATAGTAATGGAGATTGAAAACCCCCTATGATGGGAACATACTCTGCAAATTAACAACCAACTGCTAAAACATAACATTGCCACTATTTCAATACCACACAAATTGTAATACCCCCCCCCCCTTTTAAAATATTACTGTGCTTTGGTCTAATACCACACAAATTGTAAATACCCCCTCCCCCACCCTTTTTGAAATGTCACTGCTTTGGTCTAATATCACAACAATTGTAATAACTCATATTTGTGTATTCTTCAGCAGAAAACAAAATTCTGCCAGTTTGCCCAATGGTCCAACTTCTATCTAGATTCTTTGTAGGAAATCAGTATAAAACTGAACCAAGTTGTAAAATAAATAATTATTTCTCAGACCTCGTAATCAAATTGCAACAATTGGAATAAAAATACTGTAGTTATTTTTTTTAATTGCAGACACGTGTCTATTTGTAAATAGTTCTATAAATAGAACGCAATTGTTACCCGAATGCTGATCAATATATAAAAAAACTTATATGCGTCCTCGTGCAGTGCATTTCAACGAATTGAATGGCCAACCTTTGCATATAAATGAAATATGAAATATGAGAACTAAGATTTCATTTCACAGAAATGAGAATAAATACATCAAAAGTTTGTTTGGTTAAAAGTAGTTTCGGTGGATTGCGAACTCCTGTTGATCGTGCCATTTTTAGTTTTTTTTTAGTTTCTTCAAAGGACTACACGTTCTTGGTTTCTTTGATCAAAGTTATAACTTTTCGAGAAAATCACTTTCAAAATACTTAATGGATACGATAGATTTCAATAAACATGATATCAACATTTTCATAAATTTGGAAAAAATAGTTCGTTATGGTAGACATTGAGACGAATCGTGCAATGAATGTCGATACGATGTTATATATTTAGACGGCAACTTTCCCAATGCGAAATTGCACCCATATGACGATTACAAAAATATGTCCACTTTAAATACATACTGTGGCATTTTGAGTACCGGTACATGTCATAACTATAAAAAAAATATTATCGTTGATTGAATTCTTTGTCCAGGTGAGATAAAAGATTATGCAATCAAAACAAAAATTCTATAATCCGTTGATTGGCTTGTAACATGTAATAAAATTGTCATTGTAGTGACTAATTAGTTTTAATCAGCAAATGAAGAAGAATGGATTGTTGCAAACATATTTTTACGATTTTTTGAAAATTCAAGTGACAAATTACGGATCGTTTGAAGAAATGAAAAAGGGCACATCAGCAATACATGGCGCCACGTTTTTTTTATCAAAAGGGGCATGGCGTCATGAAAAAGGGGCATGGCTCCGCACCATTCTATTTTTCTTTAGATAAAACACTATGTCATTATACTCATATGCCACAGGCATTTCAGGTAAATATGTCATTATCATACTCATATGCCACAGGTGTTTCAGATAAATTTACAGATTACAAATACATATTGTTCTTACATATATATATATAATGTCAGTATGTTAGTTGGATTTACAACTACCCATGCAATCAGTGCCTATCACCACGTAAAGGTGTGAGTTCGAATCTCGATCAGGGCGAGGTGTACTACATTTTATGATAAAGTTAGTCAGTGACTTGTGACAGGTCCCTGGCTTTCTCTGAGTACTCTGGTTTCCTTCACCAATAAAACTGACCGCCACGATACAACTGGACTATTGTTGAAAGTGGTCTTAAACACCATAACCCCTAGATTGGTTTTCCAAAAGAGGTCTCTTAAGACAGGTTTCATTGTATATAATAGTAAAGGTGTCACTTTATACTGGTGTTATTACCAGGGCTCCTCAGATTTGGTTAAAAACAAGGCGACATGACTTCTCTCTCAGTTGACATAAGGGTGACGTGAGGGAAAATCTGGGAGACTTCCGAAAGCTTGCATGCATTTAAAGGTTTCTTTCTCCTCTAGGCTCTACCGTATGTCCCCCTACCTTTCACAAAACAAACATGCTGCACTACGATCTTGTGACAGGAATAGGTCGATTTCATTGAAAAAGTCACCCACTTTTTCCTAGTTTGGTGAGCCTTGTATTGCAATAGTAATTACATGAATATAATAAACCAAATGGTTACTTTTTTCTTTGTAGAAATTACAATCAATAGATGAAAATAGAATAAACAAAATAAAAAGTTATATAAAACAAAGTGCTGACATTGAAAGGAATATCATTCCTATAATAAATACTTGTATAGATGGAATGGTGAAAGCTTCCGATTCTATAAATCCAGAAGAGGTATGTATCACTTAATCAGGGATGATCCCCTGGGCTAGAAAATAAAACAATTGAAATCAAGAAAAAAAGCTGAAATCATCTACACTCGCTTTCAAAATGGTCAATTTTTACCTGTTCTGACGGTGTCCAGCAACTTTCAGAAAGCTGAAATCAATTAAATAACAGAACAAAATCATCCCTGCTTTAGTCGACAATGGCTAGAATGTATGAGAACTGCATAGGTGGTGTAATGGTTAATATGCTCGCTTCGGATGCGGTTGATCATGGGTTCAGGTAGCGGTCGGTTCAAACCAACGACTGTCAAATTGGTATTTGCTATTTCTCTCTAAAGCATGCAAGAATATGAAATAAAGTTGTTGATTTTTTTTCTCGATAGGATTTAATTCCGGATGCAACTTTCATATTCAAATTTGAAAAGTACAGGATGGTTAGGATCAGAATCAGACACAATAATCTACAAAAGTCTTTATACTTTATTATGTATGCATGTTTTATTAGAAGTTCTTTTCAAGGAATCAATTACGTATTAGACAAAATACATGTATATTGTAAAAAAAACAAATTCTCATTTACATGCACTAAAACACTTAAAACCGGTCACCAATAATAATGAGAATTATAATGCAATTTGTGGTTTGACTGTTTTTATAATTTTCATTATTACCTTTTTTTTTTATTTTAGTATTATTAATTTTTGTTTGTTTGGATGAGCTTTCATTTAAACTATCTCGGTTTTGTTTGGACGAGCTTTCATATAAACTATCTCGGTTTTGTAATTATTAGTGTGCTCACCTTGATTGTAGTAGATCGTGATTTAGTCCCTGGTAGAATCAAACCACAGACTATAAAATTGTTATTTGTCGCTTCTTCCCTTAGCAAACTTTGTGTAAGTAACAATCACAAATTTACCCATAAAAATATCCAGTTCTGCAGATGACAGTTCATCTTAATGCATGTAGTCAAATTTGACTTGCGGCAGATGGGTGGTTTTTTCCGGGTACCCCAGTTTCCTCCACCAATAAAACTGACCACCACGATATAACTGAAATATTGTTGAAAGTAGCGTTAAATACCATAACCCCCCACCCCTTGAATTATTCAATGCATCCACCTGTATTAACAATAATAGGAGGCCACATATCAATGGATATCAGTACATTTCTTTGTTATTTAAACACACACTTGTGGGAAGTGTTTCGTTTATGCTACTTTTTCACATTGTAGCACCAAAAAAAGGTCATGTGGTGTGAAATGCTTGAGTATCACACTGGTATCTGACATTGAATATGTCTGTCACACATGTTATTTTATTTTACTATTTTTAGGATTCAAAAGCTGTCATTGATAAATATAAAACTGGTTTTCCAATTCCTTCTGACATTTTATTTGACGATTTGTGTAGTTCACGAATTCCTGAAGGCAATAATGGGAATACGTTGACACCGAATAAGCATGTATCTCAAGATAAAGGAAGTGTGCGGCAGACCGTCAGCGGAGGAAAGCAAAAGAAAAAATCTTTATTTGGATTATTTGTTTCAACTAAGGTAAATTTCATTAAATGCAACATAACTCAAAACACCTGTGCATTTAAAAAAACCCAGCTATGGATGAGACTTATGGTTTGATTGTGGTTAGTTTCCCTTCCCTATTGAATCTGAGAGTCACAATATAGCTAGAAGTGACGTTAAATACCAATAACGACCCCCGCAATGCAATTCTCTAATCAATCAAATTTAAAGTGTTAAAACAAGATGACTTTTATAAGAATGTTGTCTGTATTGTTATGTATGTACCTGTAGATGTAGTATATTATGTTCTGTTTATTGTAGTCCTTGACTTTGATATCAGTCTGATTAAAATAATTATGTCTCCCCTTCTAACGAAGGGAGACATATTGTTTTAGTCTGATTTTTTTCTTCTTCTTCCGCTTCTTCTTCTTCTCAGCGAAGCTTGTTCGGACCATAACTTTTTTGTCTTTCCAGATAGGTCAATGATATTTGGTATGTGGGTGCATGACCATAAGGCGGTGTGTCGCGTACATAATGACCTTCGTGGGACCTTGACCTTTGACCTCAATGTCAAATAATTGTTTTTTAAATAGTATTTTCTTGTCCAGGCCATAACATTTTTGTCTTTCGAGATAGGCACATGATATTTGGTATGTGGGTGCATGACCATAAGGCGGTGTGTCGCGTACATAATGACCTTCGTGGGACCTTGACCTTTGACCTCAATGTCAAATAATTGTTTTTTAAATAGTATTTTCTTGTCCAGACCATAACATTTTTGTCTTTCGAGATAGGCCAATGATATTTGGTATGTGGGTGCATGACCATAAGGCGATGTGTCGCGTACCATGATGACCTTTGTGGGACCTTGACCTTTAACCTCAAGGTCAAATAATTGTTTTTTAAATAGTATCATTCAACTCATAATGTGTAACTTATTGTTGTACAGATGATGGCATTAAGGGGAGACATAAGTTTTAGGTATCTAAAACAGTTCTTCCTAGTTAAATATGTTATGCACCACAGTTGAATTCTGTTGCAGCTCAATCCAACCTTCCGACCTGTTGAACTTTAATATAATTATCTGTTCGATTGTCTCTGGATTTTTCCTCAACTTTGTTTAAATGAACCCCCATTGGCATTCTCTCTGATTTTTAGCTCACCTTGCCATCACATCCGTTAACTTTTCACATTTTAATCTTCTCCTCTGAAACCCCTCAGCCAAATGAACTGAAACTTGGTAGGAAGCATCTGTGGAAGGTCCTTTATAAAGATTGCTCATTTTGTCCCGATCCATTAACAAACATGTCCACCACAGGCAATTCTTGTTTCTGATTGGCCGATTTTTTAAAATCTTCTCCTCTGAAACCGCTTGGCCAAATGAGCCGAAACTTGGTAGGAAGCATCTATGGAAGGTCCTCTATTAAAGGGAAACTTTGCGATTTTTTTACATGTTAGCTAAATATGTTCCTGGTGATATAAAATACATATTCACAAAGTTTTATCGACATATTTCCACAAATAACGAAGCAAATCGCAAATTTGTAATTTTAATTTCTAATTTTTCAACCAGGCTGTGACGTTTTAAACTAATAATGCATTGTGGGATTGAAATTCAAAGTCTGGGTCGCCTATGTTAAATTCGCTTCATTTAAAGTGCTCAGAGGACTAATTTAAATCTAATAACCGTTGGAAAATTAAATACTGAAGTGAACAGCTACGTACCTTTTTGACAAACAACTCTTTTAAATGAACAAAATGTTTCATTTCCTTTATATTTACAATGGAAAGAGTGTTTTACAACAGTCACCTATATTCGCTATATATCGGATCCCTTTTACAATTATGTTCATTTTGTTTTACTGCTAATGTGCTGAAAAATATAATGGATAATTTTGACAACGCGTAACTTGTGTATTGATTTCTAGATTCTGTTTTAATCCCTTTTTTTATAATCATTATTCGGCGTGCTGTTTACTGTTATTTTGATCTTAACATGTAGATGTCCGCTTGGGTGTTTTCTAGCCGCAGGGTAAAATTATACAGGTGTAAAATTCAAGGTGACCGGATTAATAAAATGGGAATTTGAATACACACTATTTGCTTTCCAAGACGAGTTGGTATCGTTTATTTTCTATTAAAGATAAAATATTCTTAAAACATTAGAATAAATATAATGTTGAAAATACAGGAACAATTTATGTTATAGATGATAAAAAAGTATACACCATCCTTGAAATTATAAGTTTTCATTATGAGAGGCACTAAATTGGTCTAACTATATATAGCTGTCTCATCATAATAATTTAACGATCGATGTTCATAAAAGATGTTTTAATTTTTAATTTTAAATAAAATGATTATGATTTTACTCAATCATTATTTTAACAGTCGGTGTTCATAAAAGATGTTTTAATTAATTTAATTTAATCAAATGATTATGATTTTACTCAATCAATATTTCTTTACTTTTCTTTTGTTCAACGCGTGTTGTTTGTTTGGGAACATTTCTATATAAAGCACCGAAATTAACGTTTTAGTTATAGCTTAAAAGTTAAATATGTCGAGCTCAGGTACGGAAAGTGACTCTAGCGCCTCAAGTGATGTAGATTTCGACGACTATGGAGAGTTTGGTTACCAACTTGAACCAGAATATATGGAAGAAGAACTCAGACAAATGGATGAGGCAGCGAGTGCCCAATGTCAGGAAATAGAGAACAACCCACGTCAGAACGACACAAATTGGTGCTCATGCTCAAAATGCATTTCACTACCTTTGCCGTCGGAATGCCTGTGCTGCCATGAATTCTCATTGTTTGATGGTCAATTGGAACCCAGTGACTGCATTACCGATAACGTCTCAACCCTGTTGTGCTTGAAACAAGCTATATTAGTTTTTGAGGTACAAACGTCACAGAGGAAGAGCTCCAGATGTGTTAACTAACCGACAGAGTAGACTCATGGCTTATCGTCAGTTTGTTTGTTGGGTCAGAAAAGGTCAACCACTTGGCAAGAAATACAGAGTGACCCTACCAGCCTGCGTTGTCAAAACTATAAGGGAAGAGTTTCCGTCACCAGATGGAAATTATGAAGGTTTTAAAGAGTGTGCATGTGAAAGTGATATATCAGATTCTGACTAGTTTAAAATAAAATGGGCATAATTAAATTGTAACTAATATGAAGATTTCAATTATATACAATATATTATTTATTTATTTATTTAATCAAATATGTTTAAGCATATTCGGTTTATTGTAGTTTACAAAAAAACCTCTTTGCTCAGTGACCCCCAAAAGGCACAAAACCTAAATATATGATTTTTTCAGCTCGGAACCCCGTAAGCAAACTTGACGTATAATTTTGATATCCACTGATATTCATTTAGACAAAGTTCGGAAGAGATCATGATCATGAGCGGTATAAACAAATGAAGGGTAGTCAAAAATTAAAAAGAGATTAGGCCACACCAGATTTACTTCTTGTTCTTTGGATGTTGTGCTAAAAACGTTGTCCAGAACGAGCAAGTGATTTAAAAATGTTAATTTCTTTTCCTTTTTTTGCTTGTCATTTTTGATGAGCGAAACGTAAAATATTATGCGAAAATTATATTTTTCATGTATTTTCAGAAGCGAGAGACCATATTTTAATTTTAAATATTTTATTCTTCAATAAATTAAGGCAAATAATTCCTGAAGTAAGAAGTGAAATGCGGGATTTACTTATTTTTATCTTCATTCTGAAAATGACAGGTACATTTCACACCGGTTCACTCAGCAGGGTACCTAATATTGCGTAATGAGTTTAGGTCCACACAGGAAATCGCCAGGCAGAATATACAAGTGTCATTTTACATCCAGTCTACAGGCCTCTGACCGAATACCTGAATACATGTGTCACAATATTTGTCAATAATCAGAAACGCAATGCACATTTTGTGACCCGTTAACTAACTAACTTTATTAATGCTCAATTTTACCCCTAAGGGTTGAAGGCATGTACAAGGAATATATACAAACAACGTACACAAGTCAAATAGACAAAAACATAATAAGAACAGAAAATAAAATGAAAACAAATTACGCTACCGTGACTAGAATAGCAGATGCAATACACATTTTAAAGGTTCTAATAGGTGATCAAAATACACGACCCTGATCACGTTGAAGTATACATTAGGAATGGGTGCATATTAATGCACACTGCCGGATCAAGGGGGTGTTCGACAATTTAGTAAAATTTGTGTATAAATTGGGTAAAAATTGGCAAAGAAGAGCCTGGCACCCCGTTTTCAAAACTGCTGGATCCGCACCTAATGCAGCAATGATTCATGGGCTATTTTCACAAAAAAAATCTTAAGATAAGCTATATTGAATTGTTCATTTTTATCTTGATTTTTTTGTGCCCCATCAGAATGATGTAGCAACAACCAAAATTATGAAATAAAGCAGGGTGAACAGGGCAGGGTAGAAATTCTTCTTGCAAAATAGACAAAAAACCATTCGTATGCAATTTTTCCTTATAGAAATAGAAATTAAAATAAGTTTATTAACCAAATCAGGGCCCCAGGAGGGCATATACAAATAACAATTATGATTGATACACAACAACAATACATCAAACTAAATATTCGTGGTGAAATATCAATAATTGTGATGAACAAATTTTTTATGACTATTCTGAGATTAATCAGAAGGGTCCGCCAGTTCGAAAGACGTGATTAAAATAAACAAAATATGTTACACAGAGACATATTATATGTTACGCTTTGTTTTTGTATAATAAACTTTAAAAGTATTTATAATACTCATCGTCTGTAATTGTCAAATGAAATCTATTACAAATTATATGTTTACATAATCCTCTCAATTGTATGGCTTCCTACCCTGTAACTTTATGTGCTTTTAGCTTATGTGTATCTTTATTGTAGTGCATGCACGATCGATTACAAAGTGTGATTTTACTGAATAATGTCATTAAAACAATTTTGCCCCGTAGTATAGGCCTTTTTGGATATTTTTTTTAACGAATTCAGGGCATTGTTCCGATGTCCGTTCTTTTTTTAACTTAATTTCATAGTTCTTCAATTTTGGAAAAAAATCTTTTGTAAATGTGTCTCATTAAAGACGAACCTTTCCCCCCCCGATTCATTTGTTTTGCCATAATCTATAGAAGCAAAACGTAAATCTGCAAAAAGTGATTGTGTAATAAATTCATATATTTAGAATAGTAAGAAAAATAAAAAGAATTACCATCAAGTTAAACAACCGTACGCCTGACAAGCCATATTGACACTGAATGAGGACTCTGGTTTGTCACGCTTGTTTTGGGGCATGGTGGTATTTAGACGTCACGTGATACTTGGTATTGAGATGCTATCAAAATGGCGACTTCCATGTATCGTTGACAGAATTTTAAAATCGATTTCATTCCCTTATCCAACATAATAAAACGCTAATAGACATAAACATCCATATTTATACATCAGGAAAAACATATAAAAAAAATTTTTTTTTGCGAAGTTTCCCTTTAAGATTGCTCATTTCGTCCTGATCCATTAACAAACATGGCCTCCACAGGTCATTCTTGTTTCTGATTGGTTGATTTCTAAAAAATCTTCTCCTCTGAAACCGTCTGGCCAAATGAATCAAAGCTTGGTAGGAAGCATCTATGGAAGGTCCTCTATAAAGATTGCTCATTTCGTCCCGATCCGTTAACAAACATGGCCACCACAAGCCATTCTTGGTTCTGATTGGTTGATTTCTAAAAAATCTTCTCTGAAACCGCTTTCCGGAATGAGCTGAAATTTGGTAGAAAGCATGTATGGAAGGTCCTCTATAAAGATTGCTCATTTCGTCCCAATTCGTTAACGAACTTGGCTGCCACAGGCAATTCTTGTTTCTGATTGGTCGATTTCTAAAAATCTTCTCCTCTGAAACCACTTTACCAAATGAACCGAAACTTGGTAGGAAGCATCTATGGAAGATCCTCTATAAAGAATGCTCATTTCATCCCGATTCGTTAGCAAACATGGCTGCCACAGGCAATTCTTGTTTCAGATTGGTCGATTTCTAAAAATCTTCTTCCCTGAAACTGCTTAGCCAATTGAACCGAAACTTGGTAGGAAGCATCTATGGAAGGTCCTCTATAAAGATTGATAATTTCATCCCGTTCTGTTAACAAACATGGCTTCCATAGTCAATTCTTGTTTCTGGTTGGTTGATTTCTAAAAATCTTCTTCTCTGAAACTACTTGGCCAAATGAACCGAAACTTGGTGGGAAGCACCTATGGATGGTTCTGTATTAAGTTTCCTCAAAGCAGAATGAAAGGTAAGCGACACAGGCTCAGCCCACTGAGCCTCTAGTTTTCTTAGCTTTATGAAATTTAACCCCCATTTACGTTCTTTCTGATTTTTTTCTTAACTTTATGTAAATGGTAATGTGTTGCCAGCAGCATTTTGATTGGTCGTTCTATAATTCACCTGGACATAATGTTAAATGGAGTTGAATCAGATGTTGAGAAAGTGTATTATATTTCACTTTTTTTTATGATTTTAAACAGATTTTGTTTGATTGGTAGTTTTGTATTGATCATTTATCCCTACAGACTTAGAAGCCACATACATGTTTGATTGGTAGTTTTGTATTGATCATTTATCCCTACAGACTTAGAAGCCACATACATGTTTGATTGGTAGTTTTGTATTGATCATTTATCCCTACAGACTTAGAAGCCACATACATGTTTGATTGGTAGTTTTGTATTGATCATTTATCCCTACAGACTTAGAAGCCACATACATGTTTGATTGGTAGTTTTGTATTGATCATTTATCCCTACAGACTTAGAAGCCACATACATGTTTGATTGGTAGTTTTGTATTGATCATTTATCCCTACAGACTTAGAAGCCACATACATGTTTGATTGGTAGTTTTGTATTGATCATTTATCCCTACAGACTTAGAAGCCACATACATGTTTGATTGGTAGTTTTGTATTGATCATTTATCCCTACAGACTTAGAAGCCACATACATGTTTGATTGGTAGTTTTGTATTGATCATTTATCCCTACAGACTTAGAAGCCACATACATGTTTGATTGGTAGTTTTGTATTGATCATTTATCCCTACAGACTTAGAAGCCACATACATGTTTGATTGGTAGTTTTGTATTGATCATTTATCCCTACAGACTTAGAAGCCACATACATGTTTGATTGGTAGTTTTGTATTGATCATTTATCCCTACAGACTTAGAAGCCACATACATGTTTGATTGGTAGTTTTGTATTGATCATTTATCCCTACAGACTTAGAAGCCACATACATGTTTGATTGGTAGTTTTGTATTGATCATTTATCCCTACAGACTTAGAAGCCACATACATGTTTGATTGGTAGTTTTGTATTGATCATTTATCCCTACAGACTTAGAAGCCACATACATGTTTGATTGGTAGTTTTGTATTGATCATTTATCCCTACAGACTTAGAAGCCACATACATGTTTGATTGGTAGTTTTGTATTGATCATTTATCCCTACAGACTTAGAAGCCACATACATGTTTGATTGGTAGTTTTGTATTGATCATTTATCCCTACAGACTTAGAAGCCACATACATGTTTGATTGGTAGTTTTGTATTGATCATTTATCCCTACAGACTTAGAAGCCACATACATGTTTGATTGGTAGTTTTGTATTGATCATTTATCCCTACAGACTTAGAAGCCACATACATGTTTGATTGGTAGTTTTGTATTGATCATTTATCCCTACAGACTTAGAAGCCACATACATGTTTGATTGGTAGTTTTGTATTGATCATTTATCCCTACAGACTTAGAAGCCACATACATGTTTGATTGGTAGTTTTGTATTGATCATTTATCCCTACAGACTTAGAAGCCACATACATGTTTGATTGGTAGTTTTGTATTGATCATTTATCCCTACAGACTTAGAAGCCACATACATGTTTGATTGGTAGTTTTGTATTGATCATTTATCCCTACAGACTTAGAAGCCACATACATGTTTGATTGGTAGTTTTGTATTGATCATTTATCCCTACAGACTTAGAAGCCACATACATGTTTGATTGGTAGTTTTGTATTGATCATTTATCCCTACAGACTTAGAAGCCACATACATGTTTGATTGGTAGTTTTGTATTGATCATTTATCCCTACAGACTTAGAAGCCACATACATGTTTGATTGGTAGTTTTGTATTGATCATTTATCCCTACAGACTTAGAAGCCACATACATGTTTGATTGGTAGTTTTGTATTGATCATTTATCCCTACAGACGTAGAAGCCACATACATGTTTGATTGGTAGTTTTGTATTGATCATTTATCCCTACAGACGTAGAAGCCACATACATGTTTGATTGGTAGTTTTGTATTGATCATTTATCCCTACAGACGTAGAAGCCACATACATGTTTGATTGGTAGTTTTGTATTGATCATTTATCCCTACAGACTTAGAAGCCACATACATGTTTGATTGGTAGTTTTGTATTGATCATTTATCCCTACAGACTTAGAAGCCACATACATGTTTGATTGGTAGTTTTGTATTGATCATTTATCCCTACAGACTTAGAAGCCACATACATGTTTGATTGGTAGTTTTGTATTGATCATTTATCCCTACAGACTTAGAAGCCACATACATGTTTGATTGGTAGTTTTGTATTGATCATTTATCCCTACAGACTTAGAAGCCACATACATGTTTGATTGGTAGTTTTGTATTGATCATTTATCCCTACAGACTTAGAAGCCACATACATGTTTGATTGGTAGTTTTGTATTGATCATTTATCCCTACAGACTTAGAAGCCACATACATGTTTGATTGGTAGTTTTGTATTGATCATTTATCCCTACAGACGTAGAAGCCACATACATGTTTGATTGGTAGTTTTGTATTGATCATTTATCCCTACAGACTTAGAAGCCACATACATGTTTGATTGGTAGTTTTGTATTGATCATTTATCCCTACAGACTTAGAAGCCACATACATGTTTGATTGGTAGTTTTGTATTGATCATTTATCCCTACAGACGTAGAAGCCACATACATGTTTGATTGGTAGTTTTGTATTGATCATTTATCCCTACAGACTTAGAAGCCACATACATGTTTGATTGGTAGTTTTGTATTGATCATTTATCCCTACAGACGTAGAAGCCACATACATGTTTGATTGGTAGTTTTGTATTGATCATTTATCCCTACAGACTTAGAAGCCACATACATGTTTGATTGGTAGTTTTGTATTGATCATTTATCCCTACAGACTTAGAAGCCACATACATGTTTGATTGGTAGTTTTGTATTGATCATTTATCCCTACAGACGTAGAAGCCACATACATGTTTGATTGGTAGTTTTGTATTGATCATTTATCCCTACAGACGTAGAAGCCACATACATGTTTGATTGGTAGTTTTGTATTGATCATTTATCCCTACAGACGTAGAAGCCACATACATGTTTGATTGGTAGTTTTGTATTGATCATTTATCCCTACAGACTTAGAAGCCACATACATGTTTGATTGGTAGTTTTGTATTGATCATTTATCCCTACAGACTTAGAAGCCACATACATGTTTGATTGGTAGTTTTGTATTGATCATTTATCCCTACAGACTTAGAAGCCACATACATGTTTGATTGGTAGTTTTGTATTGATCATTTATCCCTACAGACTTAGAAGCCACATACATGTTTGATTGGTAGTTTTGTATTGATCATTTATCCCTACAGACTTAGAAGCCACATACATGTTTGATTGGTAGTTTTGTATTGATCATTTATCCCTACAGACTTAGAAGCCACATACATGTTTGATTGGTAGTTTTGTATTGATCATTTATCCCTACAGACTTAGAAGCCACATACATGCAGATGTATTTTCTCTTCTTTTATTTAAAGTTATATAAGTTTTTTTTTCTTTCATTCATTTGTAGCTATTATATTCTGAGACTTCCATTCATCAAGTTCATATTAATAAAAAACATAGATATCTAATTTAGTGTGCACAACATGTTTCTTTTAAAAATCTTTGTCAGCTCAAAGTCAAATATTATCTAGACAACAAAACATAATGAAATTTGTTAAAGGGGCATTATCTGCCATAATCGTAAATTTTTGTTACCTGTAAGAACTATCAGATATGATTGATGCCTTAATAAAACGTGTTTCTGTAACTTATAAATGTTATGAAATGTACGCGCATCGGGGGGGAAAAACGTGCAACTGCTCGTGTTTTGAGATCGATCAAGAAATGGACGCCATCTTATTAATTATCGACATTGTTTACGGAGTTTGTCGAATCGTCATTAAATCAGTACAACACTGCAGATATTTCTTATTTTTTGTGAATCTGACTTTAGTCAGTGTTAATTACGGACAAAGAACCATGCAAGTTTGTAGTTAATAAGCGACAAAATACAAATTATTCGTTTTTTTACCTGTCACTAGTAAGGTCAGTTGCATACGGAGAAATTATTTGCTTGCAAAGAAATAATTAATCGATGGTAATTTTCGTTCTCAAAAGGCGAAAAGTGGTACGATAAGTTGTTTAATGTGAAATATTTATCTTTATTTCATCATTTTAAAGCTATTTACCAATTTCCAAAACAAATTATTTTTTTGGTCAAAATCGTAACTAATGCCCCTTTAAATAAAATTGTTTTGGTGTATAATAAATTAAAGGTAGATAACTCTTACTGTTTGCTACAGTAAAAATTAATCTGGTCATTTTTGTGTACAAATGACATCAAGCAGGAAAATATATTTACTATTGGATCATGTTAATTGCTTACAGTGTAGCTGCTACTGCTAGTATCTCATTTACATTTCATATAATTACGTAGCTTATTGCATAAAAGAATTAAATTTGTAACAGCTTTTTAATGCAGTAAGTGATATTGAATATTAAGAGTTCTAGTTCTTAAGATATAAAGGAATGGTCAAAAAGGGATGAAATATTAAATATTGATTAGAAATACAGTAAGTTGACAGGGGTGGGAATCAAAATGACAACTTCAGTGGTAATAGGTGCCAATAACATAGGTATTTATATGTATTTATATTTATATCTATCATATGATCTTAGTCTCCTTAGTGTACCAGTTATATGTACATTAGATATCTAAAAGAACCAGGTATATTTACCTTTAATACCAAGGGGAACCAGATATGTATATACCATCTTTTTGTGTCTATTAAACACACTGGTGCATAGAATGCACCCCCTTTCCTCCCCAAAAAATCTGGGGAAAATTCTAGTTCCTATCTATAGAACGCAGGGAGATTCAGTCAAACATTCACGGCAGAAATCCTCGTTCAAACGGCAAAATACTGCTTACCACAGATCACGTATTTGTTAATCCATGTATTTTTGATAAATTTTAGACAGGGAAATGTTAACTTAGTTTTGTTAAAAGAGTTTAAACCGATTATTCTACATTTTGCAAGTGAAAATTAGCTGTTTTGTGAATGCAGGAAGTTTATCGTCAATGTTTAATTTGAAAACAAGTTCAAAACGGCAATGAAAATGATACGGATGGAGCAGTTGATTTTTTTGTCGTTCTTTACGTGAATTATGGTTGTTTTAAATAATAAATATGTAGATATGTTTAATCTTTATCAGTATTAATTCATCATATAATGAACCGTTCATGTGATCAAAGATAGGCAAGCTTGGGTCAAGCTTAAAATAGGAAGTAATTACGATCGATTCAAATAAAGAGAAAACAATACAAAAGTAATAACATTAATTAAGACCTGATTAAAGAGATTATAATTTCTTTTGAAGTGTACTCATATTGTACCAGTGCTACAATGTATTATATAATTTAGAACATAGTAAAGTACTCTTGACAATAGAATTTTGCCTTACTTAATCATTAAGACCATGGATTTTCCCCATTGTTCTGACTGTCTACAGCTGGAAAATATCGCTTCGCTCGTACTTATTCATGAAGACAGGGATTATCATGTTCTTACCTATACATTAGGTGTCCCAGTATGTTCAATTATCTTTTCACACCTTGTTATACAATATACGGTCCTTGACCTTGTCAACTGCTGTAAAAATCGATAATTCAAACAAAGGTTCAATACCCAAACACAGGTAATTTCTCCCCAGGAGAAAATAGATTGAAAAAAAGTAAAATATCACGTGTCTGATAGCAAACATTTGACAGTTATTCCTGCATTCGTATGGACAATTAGTTCCGAACAACAAATGCACAAGTTGATTATTGACAAACATCGAGAATATTTACATACCTTTCAAAAAGGCAATAAACAAGCAATAAATATAATTTTTATACAATTTTATTTTAAATAATACATATATAATGAACACAATTAATGTTATTTGAACATTAATTCATTGATCATTGGGAATATTGCCGTCCGTGAACTCGAAGCTATGCTACCGGCAATTCTCTGCGTGACCTGAAAAAAAGTGTCTGATACTTGCTCTTATGCATAAAACGCACCCCACCTACAAATTATCATTTTAAAGCATAAGACCGCGTTCTATACGTACCAAAAAACGGTACATATTTTCCCTCAGAGTACCAGTATGTATATTTAATACATCTGAGGAACCAGGAATATTTATACCCCCACTCCCCGAAGGGGGAGGGGGGTATACTGTTTTACCTCTGTCTGTCCGTCCTTCCGTCCGTCCAAGATATTTTTCGTCGCATTTTTCTCAGTAACTGTTGATGGTAGAAATCTGATATTTGGTCACAAGAGTCATATAGGTATACCATATTGTGGGTAGCGTTTTTGGATCTGTCAGATTCCTACTTCCTGTTTGTCGACTTTGTTGATTTTTATACGCATTGAGCATATATGCTCATTTTTCATCACATTTTTCTCAGCAACTATTGATGGCAGAAATCTGATATTTGGTCACAAGCTTCATATAGGTACCCCATATCGTGGGAAGCGTTTTTGGACCCATCAGATTCCTACTTCCTGTTTGCCGATTTTGTTGATTTTTATACACATTTAACATACATTTGTATAAGCACATTTTTCGTCGCATATTTCTAAGCAACTATTGATGACAGGAATCGGATATTTGATCACAAGCTTCATATAGGTATGCCATATTGTGGGAAGAGGTTTTGGACCCGTCAGATTCCTACTTCCTGTTTGCCGACTTAGTTGGGTTTTTTTACACATTGAACATATATGCACATTTTTCTCAGCAACTATTGATGGCAGAGATCTGATATTTGGTCACAAGCTTCATATAGGTACCCCATATCGTGGGAAGCGTTTTTTGACCCGTCAGATTCCTACTTCCTGTTTGCCGAAGAGCGGGGGTATCATAAGTGAGCATTAGCTCACAGTTCATCTTGTTTCATTTATTAAAAGAGGGAACCAGTATTTATATTTAATACCCCTGGGGAACGAGACGTATATGTACATTTAGTGGCACAGGGAACCAGTATTTATATCTAATTCTTCTGAGGAACCAGATATATTTTCATTCATTAAAACAGGGAACCAGTATTTATATTTAATACCCCTGGGGAACCAGACATACAGATCCCTCCAAGTGTATCAACGATCATACTCTCAGGTCGGACACAGAGTTTTATCGGACTTCACTCTTAAAATTGTCCAACAAATGTCCGACAAAATCCTCCCAGGTCGTAGTGAGAGTCTCCACTCTCAGATAGTTAAACTGTAAACAGGAAACGTCCCCAAATTCTGCTAACCAATAAATTCGTGCATAAAGAAACATGCGTATCTTAGTAAAGCTGAAGTAAATGAGTGATATACAGTGGTACGGAAAGTATAGATATGTTAACGGCTGTCACAGGCAATAATATCCATGAATAAAATGTATTAACATGCGGTACCCATGTTTTAAGTGCACTAGAAGTGAATATTAATATGTCCCTATGTACTCGCGACAATCGATGCCAAGGCCCTTTCACTTGCTGCAGACAGTTGCCGGTTTACGATATCAGGTGCATTTGCTCTTTTACGTGTTTGCCAAATGTAAGGCGAACGAACCCGGGTAAATAATTCTTATTTATACATTTATTTCTTTAAAGGCAAATTTGGATTAAAATTATTTAGTAAAATTTAAGTTTTATTTTGTTCATGGCGAATGGGTCATAAATCCGTAAATCCCGGTGTTTTTTTTCTTGAAAATTGGCAGTCTGCTGAGTCCTGATATAGGTGAAATAATATTTTATTAGTGTATTCTACGGGGTTTTTTTTACAGTTTACCTGTCAAAACATCACCCATCTCAGCATGTTTTCGCATCGTGCATTCATGATATACAAATACACCTATCACAGGTGTGAAAAAAAACGTTGCTCAAGACTCTTTTTACTAAGACTTATAAACATAGATAACTATTTTGCGTTTTCGATTTTCAAGCCGTCTTCCAATTTATTTGTACTTAAAAAATAAATTTATATCTTTTTTCTTATATATGTGTATAAATATCTTAATAAAATAAATACATTTACGGTGAGAAATTATTATACGTCATGATATCGTTATTTAGGTAAATACTTATTAAGACAGATTTTTTTTTAAACCATTTTTGTCTTTTTAATTGATAACTGACCCAAGCTAAATAAATGAAATGTGACTTAATGTGTTAATTATATAAATCCTTGCCTTCTATAAATTTTAATTTCTTATCTAATTCTTATTCTTATTTAACAATATGGTCAGGTTGTTATATTCATTGAATGGCATCTCAAAATAGATGGCTTCACAGTAGGGGCTCTTCCTGTATATTGGTTACATCCTGTATATTACAACTGACAGCTAATGCATGACAAACAAATTTAATCAGCCATCATTATCATAAAATACATTTTTTTTAATCTTTATTTTGATGATGGCACCTAATTCCCATCACCTACTCCAAATTAGTATAGTAGAGGAGTACCGTATTTTTCGGACAATAAATCTAGATAAAAATGACGATTTTGTTTACAGTACAAAAAATGTATACCTTTATTATGCTGTAGGTTTATTTCTGAATAAGAAGACTTGTATCATCGATGTTCTTGGTGTTATTTTTTTTTTTAAATAAAGCAATAAAAGTATACTAACAGGGGGTGCAATTCTGGGGATAAAATATTCAACATCCGAAAAAATCAATATTCAATGATTGAAGTGTTATCGAAAATCAGTTCAATATTGTATTTTATAATAAAATATATACTATAAAAAATGCATCTTGTTGAAAAAAATCACAGGGTGGATCGATTTACAATATAAAATTATTATCACAAAATATCTAAATATAGCTATAGCTTTCCATCAAACACGAGCATGCGCACGTGATTGTAGTAAAAAATGGCAGTTGCAATACATCTCACAGTAAATGTGTAGAACAAGCTTTTTATACTAAATATACTGGAAAATAATTTATATCAATTTCGTTACTTAATCGATATTTTATTGCAATAATTTATATGAGGCTATGGGTGTTTAAACGTCACTTTTCAACAATATTTCAGTTATATATTGACCTTTGAGCTACCTTTCCTTGCACGAATATGGTGCAAGGTAGAAATACACTAGGGTATTCACGTAACCGGACATTCTACATACCGGAAAGAAAGTACGCTTACAAATATGCATCGATCACAAAATGTTTGACATGTTCACCTCAAGAAATATAAAAAAAATCTTTAAATATCCACTCTCACGTCCGACCACGATGTCCAACCAAATAGTCAGACTTAGAGAGTGTTGACTCTCAAATTTGTCGGACATTTGATCAACAATATTCCAGAATCAAACAAATGAATAAATATAACATAGATTTCTTTTACATGCATCTTTTTAACATGCGTTAGTGTGTTTTAAATCGGTCATCCAATCAGTACGCTCATTATTCTTGTCCAAGATAAAAAAAAATGCATGGCTAAAATTACCTGTGGGTGTTTCCCCACTTCAACTCGTAAATTTACATAGAAATCGGAGATATTTTGTCATAAAACTTCACACATGGTTTTGTCTACCTTTACTGGCGCGAATATGGCGCAAGGTAAAAATACACTAGGGTATTTACGTACCCGCACATTCTACACACTGGAAAGAAAGTACGCTTACAAATACGCATCGATCACAAAATGTTTGACATATTCACCTCGAGAAATGTAAAAAAAAATCTTTCAATATCCACTCACGTCTGACCAAGATGTCCGACCAAATAGTCGGAATTAGAGTGTTGACCCTCAAATTTGTCGGACATTTTGGGAGGAATATGTCGGACCTGAGAGTATAATCGTTGATACACTTGGAGTGTACTGTATGTACATTTAGTGGCACAGGGAATCAGTATTTATATTTAATACTTCTGAGGAACCAGATATATTTTCATTTATTAAAACGGGGAACCAGTATTTATATTTAATACCTCTGGGAACCAGATATATTTATATAGTATCAATAAAACCTATTTATTTTAGTACAAAAGCTATATTTTACACCAGGTAATATTTACCTTCCAATTTTATATTATAATTACCTTATTTTAACACAACAATTGCTTTTAATTTAAACAGATTATTTATTGGTGATACTTACATGTATATTAAATTACGTAACATTTTCAGTCTTTGCCTTAATTTTTCATCTACTCACATGAAAGCCAAATTTAGAAAAAAAATCTATTTATTCCAACAAATTCTTTCATAATTTTCACTTGTCCGAATCCAGTTTTACTTGTCCCGGCTTCGGGCAAGTGGGTTAATGCAAAGACTGCATTTTATTTATATATTATATTATATCCTAAGTTTGAAAACCACAGAAGAGAACTCTTTCCAAATGTCCTTAATTATAATGCTGCTTTATTAAGTGCAGAGGATAAATTTGTTTGGATATTGAGCAACGAAGATCCATCTTGCGTCAGAGAACTCGCAAAATTTATTCACTCGTGTTTTCAAATGGCACCATAGTTCTCTGCATGCATGTTTTATATTTTATCTTTTCCAAATACAGTTATCTCTCTTTCATTGCCTCCCAATGCAAACTATAATATATAATTTTATTTGTTATTTTATTATGTCATTCTTTCATGTACTATCTCAGAGTTTGCGAAATGTGTCAGTCCTGTCAGACATGACCAGCAAAATTTGGGCACATTTTACTAAGGACTGACACAAAATTGGTATTTTGCAATAGAAAATTAATGAGGACTGACATTTTTTTCACTAGGACCACCAAACCCATATGCAATTTCGCGAAGTCTGCTATCTCATAATCTTTGTCAACCTTAATGTTCAATTATGGAGCTTTCTTTAATAAAGTATTTCGTATATTAGCAATATAGAAGATTCAAGTTCCTTTGTAAAAATATCATTGGAAAGCATATATTGATTGTGTAAAAGGCTATTTTTTTTTTTAATATTTTCTTGATATTTTCTTTTACTAAATTTATTTACAAATAAAACAATGAAAATTTGATAAATTTAATACTGCATTAGACCTTGTTTGGTTTTTTTGTTTTTTTTGCAAAAAAAATATGTGAAATGGTATTGCTTAAATTTAAAAGTTGTGTATGAAATTCTTAACTTACTTCTTACAATAACAACAAGAAATCTGAAGCCAAGTTTATGCAGACTGTTATGTTTGACATTTTTGCAGTGTTCGAAATAAAAATTTGAAATTACTGGTCCAAAGCAAATTATTGAATTTATTTTTATATACAGCGCGATTTAGCAAGAAATCACTCGGGTCCGACGTCGGTGAAATAAAAATTAAGTCGGTGTTGACACCGCGAAATGTAAGAGAAATATCGAACACGGTGATTTACTATAAAACGCCGACAAAACACCGACATTGACGATTAGACGCCGCGAAATAAAGAAATGGGATATTAACCTTTATTTGTACATTTGTATGTTTATTTTCTTTTTCAGGTGTGCAAGCTATGTGATCATTTTTCGTTCTTTAATTCTGATATTTGCTTTTATTTTAATCTATTATGTTAGGAAAACAATGCCGGTACAAACGCTTAGTATTATGTGATCATTACCATTTATAAGCTTGTGTTGTATTATTTTGTTAATTAAAATAAACTTGATCTTTTGAATGCAAGCTTGGTATCCCGAGTTAATTTGCTTTCGTGTGTTCAATTAATGTCGACTTGGCACGTGACTTAAGTTCACCTGTTACAAAAGTTTCTAGATCCCCAAAAGCACGCTTTGATCGATAGCATGTGGAAACCTTTCTAGATTCTCATTCATGTGAAAGATATGTGTACAAATCAGAAATGGAACTTTTATTAAAGGTAAAATGACACGTGGCTTGCAAGGGGATTAACGACATACAAATACGAAAAAGCAAGTTTGCTTTAGATAAAAAATTACATCGATTTATTTTTCTTTTCAATCATTCTCGGTGTGTTTTTAATTCAATCCCTCAGCCTCAGATAACTGTGTATTTGACCTTTTAGTGACCGAGTTCAATGTGTGCACTACATAAAAATAGACACATCCATACATTGATAAAACACGGGTGATTAACAACTCGTGAGAGAAAAAAAAAATAACACCGATATAAACCAATCGAAATGTTGGGATTAGACAAGGATTTATATAGTAGGACTACTATATAAATCCTTGGATTAGATAATATATGCAAAACAAGATGCATGCTCAGCCTCATATATCCTATAAATAAAATGTACGCTATGCTGACACCCCTGAAAAAAAACCGGTATCAAATTGAAATATAAATTACGAAATAGTAAAAAAACAAAACTAAGCAACAAAAAACAAAAGAACACATGAAGTACAGTTACATGTATGTGTATACACGTATGATTTTCGCCGCAGTGTTGTCACCGACAATTGAAAAATATTTCACCGACATTTAGGTCCTAATTTGTAAATTTCACCGTGATTTTATGACATATCACCAACATTTCACCGCGAAAAAATACAGACCAAGGTGATTTCTTGCTAAAACGCGCTGTGCGTGCTGTAGTTCTAAATAAAAACTGGTCTTGGGCAGAAGGACTGGTGCTCATCAGATTGTTATATCTGTCAGGTTACTTACTGTCAATAAATATGGTGGTCATAATATCATTGAAAAATAGTCAGTTCTTCATAATTTTAAGTATGCAATCTTTAAAAAAAAAACAAGTAGATTATTTTTTTTTTCACTCAGATAGTTAATATAATAATATTTCTACCCCCTTTTTTTCCCAGTACAGAAATAGAAATATCAGAAAAGTATTAATATCAAACAAAGCTTGACTGCAGATATGTAATAATATATTCAGTAGTTGATCCTACTGATTTTACTAGTATTTTATATTATTAGTAGCTGATTTTGCCAGTAACTGCTAATATTTACTTATGATTATGGTGTATTTCAGACAAACGTAACAAGAGTAAGTCTATAATATAGATAGGGTATACGTAATGTTACCCCGTCATTGCTGTCAATAAAACTAACCTCACATCAGCTTCATTTTCTAACACACATAGATATTTTGCTCTTCAAATGTCATGTTGTTATTAGACAATACCATATTAAGTTGTGTATAAAACACACCTTTTTTGTAAATTAAAAACTGAAATACTGCTCACTTGATGTTAAACATCAATCAGTAAATGAATGGAATTAATTAGAAATATTTTTGTGTGAGCAATATGCACAAGATTTCAAAAAGCATATTTACTTCTATCACAGTTAATTTAAAAGTTTTTTTTTTTTTATTATGCATCAATGAGTGTTCTACACAACAGATTACAATATTTTAAAATTTACGGTATTTTGAAATATTACAATTTTGTGTAATGCTGACATTGAAAATTTCCATAATTTTGATCATATTTTTTACACATTTGATATTGTTTTTTTGAAAGAAAGTGCTATTTATAATGCTAATATCATCTGATCATTTCAATGGGTTTGGAAACAGTTTTCAAGCAACTGAAGTTGATGAAAATCAATGTAAATGTTAAAACAAAAATATGTACTAGCCTTATTTACAAATTTGTTGCAAATATATTTTTAATCTATTTCTCAGTTAACAAATATCAGGTACAACATAATTTTGTTTGAGCAAAATGTTTAAATCATTTTATGATTATAAATATAAATTTAAGGTTTTGGTTAAAACAGAGTAGTAGTTTAGTAGGTTAACTCAGTTTAATGTGGTTATGGTGTGTGGTACACAAAACAAGGGGAGATTATCAAATTACAACAACAAAATTGATATTGTAAATGTGTGTTAACTAAGTTTCTTGTATGATTATATTTATTTTGCATATCCAAAACCTGATCTGAAATTTCTACCCTTATTTGCATTTTACCCTTTTCACTATTGTAAACTTGTATTGGGTTTCTGTACTTTTTTAATGAATATTCTTGTTTTAGATACTGTTAATTTTTCTTAGTTCAATATATGATATAAAAGAGATGTAAAATTAACTATCATTATTATAATTATAATCAGCTGTTTGAATAAACAAAGGAAAAAATCATAATCTTATAGAATCTTGATTGAAATTCTTTTATTCTTCATCATTATCACTTGAAAGCTTGAACAAACAAACAAAAATCATAATCTTATAGAATCTTGAATGGTATTCTTTTATTCTTCATCATTATCACTTGAAAGCTTTAATCATCTTTCATCTGAGTCATTTAGCATCTTATATCATATCATTTTATGAATGTAAATATAAAGCTTTCTGTTGATTTGTTTCCATGCATATCACAGATTATAGGATTGATGGTATGTATGGGCATGATCAGAGGCATGAACATGAATTACTTCCCCTGTTTGAGTTGTCCCCTTGTTTTCAATGTTGCATTTTTTGTTAGAATGCTTGAGTTATGTCCCTTTTTCTTGATTTACATATTAATATAAAATTATGCAGCTTTAAGATCTAGAAGAAGTGAAGTGACCATGATAAGTTATATTGAATCAACTGTTGCTGTTTGCATCAGAAGATGAAATTCCTTTACCATACATTATAATATTTACAGGTTGTTTTCCAAGTGTAAAAAAACATGATTTTGCATGATAATTATATCATAGTATTTATTATTTATAGATTGTATATAGTGCATGTGGATTGTCTTAATTTTTTTAGACATAGAAAATGGAAAAAATGTGTGCAAATTTCTGTTTTCATAGATTTTAAAATTTCAATATAAAACGCATACATTCTGATGTAGATATAAATTGAACATTGTACAAGTTAGATTGCTAAGCATGTAGAATATACATGTCATGGTTGGTAAAGAATAGCTGAAAAATAGAGTGAGAGCTGAACAGCAACCCATGTGTCAAATGTCTCTTAGACAGCTGTTAAATACACTACCCTCCTTTTCCCACTCACACAATTTAAGAACAAGTACACAATCTACTATTGTATGAACCAATTTTTGGGGGAACTTTAAACTGCAAAATGCAACCAGTTGGTTCATTATTACTGTTCAGGATACTTGTAGCACTTCATACACAGGAATACTTGTAGCAATTTGAGTCCAGAAGACATTTCTGAAAAATTTTGGTGAGTCCCACCATTGTATAATTCTAAAATTTGAAAACTTTGGTGAGTCGGAACTGAAAATGGTGAGTCCATGATTCATATAGGCTATTTACAAGGATCTCTTAATCTCTTCAGGTTTTCCTCACATAATAAGCCTGGCAGTCATGATGTAGTTGATGAAATTGACAATTACACTTTAATTTTTATCGATAATACTTTTAATTTACTGGTTAAAAAATTGAAATTCAAAATAATTTACTGGTTAAAAAATTGAAATTCAAAATAAAATATGGTCAGCTGCCACGTTTTTTGTATAATCTGTACCCAATAATCAGAAATAAAAGAGGGCATTCAACACATGAATATTTTTTTTGTATTTCTGCTTATATCCATTTACAGATAGTCAATAGTATTTGAATGCTTACAATTTTCCCTATACATATCATATAAAACTATAATATTTAAAAAAAAATATGATTTAGTCAATTCATGTCCGATTTTAATTATTTTTGTACATTTGTATCAGTAAGAGCAGAATATTATGTGTTTTTACTCTATAATTTCAATATAATTTTATAAGATAAATATTTGGAGAATACAAAGTAATTATAAAACTGAAACAATATTGTGCAAAACATGATACAATAACACTACTTTTGTGGACAACTTATTTAAGTCTGTGTTTTAATCATGATGATTTATAGAACATGCTTCTAAAAATCTTTTTTTTTAAATACTATAAACTACATACTTTTCTGTTTCATTGATTATAAACAAATTATCAAAATCGGACGAAAATTAATTTCAGTATCAGTTTTTGAGAAATTGTAGTTTTATATGAAATATATAGGGAAAATTGGAATGGTCCGTCTACTTTTGTCCACTGTCGGTATTACGTGTTGTATTTGATGTGCTATCCTCCCCATGTATCAAAATTAACCAATCAAAATTCAATATTAGAATATTATTACGGTAGTTCGCATTTACTATGAATAGAATTCAATAGCCACATTTTCCACCAAATAAAAACAAAATTATTGTAAAATTTAAATTAATTTTATTTTTAAATTCAAATTAGATTAATTGATGCTGGCATTTTTCCCAGTTCATTTTAGAGTTTGGAATTAATTTTTGCTCTCAAAGTTTATTACTGATCAACTTTCCCTTCATTAAAAAAAAACTAAATATTAATTTTCTTACAAAACAATTTTTTCTGATTTTTAGCTCACCTGGCCATAGGCCATGTGAGCTTTTGTCATGGGTAAGCGTCCGTCGTCTGTCCGTCCGTTAGCTTTTCACATTTAAATCTTCTTCTCTGAAACCGCTGAACAGATTTCAACCAAACTTGCCAGAAATGTTCACTGGATGGTCCTCTACCAGATTTGTGTTTTTGGTGCTGATTTGAAATCCAACATGGCTGCCAGGGTCCATAATGTGTTCTCATTGGCTGAAATTTTTAAAATCTTCTTGTCAGAAACCACTAAGTCAATTGAATTGTGACTTTGCAGGAATGATCATTGGGTGTTCCTGTACTAAAAATGTGAATCGTTTGCCGATCGGAAATTCAAGATGGCCACCATGATTCGACTTAGTTTAACATTGGACCCTATGGGAATTTCACATTTTCATCTTTTTTTCTGAAACCACAAAACAGATTTAAACCAAACTTGGCAGAAATGATCATTGGATGGTCATATACAAGATTTTTGATTTTGGCGCTGATCGGAAATCCAACATGGCTGCCAGGGCCCATAATGTGTTCTGATTGGTCGAAATTTTAAAAAATCTTCTTGTTATAAACCACTAAGCCAATTGAATTGTGACTTTGCAGGAATGATCATTGGGTGGTCCTGTACTAAACTTGTGAATCTTTTGTCTATCGGAAATTCAAGATGGCCACCATGACTCGACTTAGTTTAACATAGGACCCTATGGGAATTTCACATTTTCATCTTTTTTTCTGAAACCACAAAACAGATTTGAATCAAACTTGGCAGAAATGTTCATTGGATGGTCATATACAAGATTTTTGTTTTTAGCGATGATCGGAAATCCAACATGGCTGCCAGGGCCCATAATGTGTTCTGATTGGTTGAAATTTTAAAAATCTTCTTGTTAGAAACCATTAAGCCAATTGAATTGTGACTTTGCAGGAATGATCATTGAGTGGTCCTGTACTAAACTTGTGAATCGTTTGCCGATCGGAAATTCAAGATGGCCGCCATGACTCGACTTAGTTTAACATTGGACCCTATGGGAATTTCACATTTTCATCTTTTTTTCTGAAACCACAAAACAGATTTGAACCAAACTTGGCAGAAATGTTCATTGAATGGTCATATACAAGATTTTTGTTTTTGGCGCTGATCGGAAATCCAACATGGCTGCCAGGGCCCATAATGTGTTCTGATGGGTCGAAATTTTAAAAATCTTCTTCTTAGAAACCATTAAGCCAATTGAATTGTGACTTAATTTTAACATAGGACCCTATGGAAAAAAATTTTAAAAGTCTTCTCCTCTGAAACCAGTAAGTCAGTTTAAAGCAAACATGGCATGAATGGTCCTTAGGTGGTCAACTTTCAAAATTATGTCCTGTGACCCCGACCTCCATCCAAGATGGCTGCCATCAGCGAACATAGTTTTAACATAGGACCCTATGGGAAAAATGTTTAAAAAAAAATTCCTCTGAAATCAGTAAGCCAATTTAAAGCAAACATGGCATGAATGGTCCTTAAATGGTCAACTTTCAAAATTATATCCAGTGACCCAAAGCTCCATCCAAGATGGCCACCATCAGCGGACATAGTTTTAACATAGGACCCTATGGGAAATATGTTTAAAAATCTTCTTCTCTGAAACCAGTAAGCCAATTTAAAGCAAACATGGCATGGATGGTCCTTAAGTGGTCAATTTTCAAAATTGTGTCCAGTGACCCTGACCTCCATCCAAGATGGCCGCCTTCAGCGGACATACTGTAGTTTTAACATAGGACCCTATGGGAAAAAATGTTTTAAAATCTTCTCCTCTGAAACCAGTAAGCCAATATAGCAGACATGTCATCGATGGTCCTTAGGTGGTCAACTTCCAAAATTGTGTTCAGTGATCCCGATCTCGGTTCAAAATGGCCACCGTCAGCAGACATAGTTTTAACATACAGCACGCACAGCACGTTTTAGCAAGAAATCACCTTGGTCGGTGTTTTTTCGCGGTGAAATGTCGGTGATATGTCATAAAATCACCGTAAAATGTCAGTGAAATCACGGTGAAACTTTCACTGCAAAAATTAACAAATTAGGACCTAAATGTCGGTGAAATATTTTAATTGCCGGTGACAACACCGCGACGAAAATCATACGTGTATACACGTACATGTAACTGTACTTCATGTGTTCTTTTGTTTTTTGTTGCTTAGTTTAGTTTTTTTACTATTTCGTACTTTATATTTCAATTTGATACCGTTTTTTTTTTTCATGGATGCCAGCATGGCATACATTTTATTTATAGGATTTATGAGGCTGAGCACGCATCTTGTTTTGCGTATATTATCTAATCCAGGGATATATATAGTAGTCCTACTATATAAATCCTTGTCTAATCCCAACATTTCGATTGTTTTATATCGATGTTATTTTTTTTAATCACCTGTGTTTTATCAATGTACGGATGTGTCTATTTTTATGTAGTGCACACATTGAACTCGGTCACTAAAAGGTCAAATACACAGTTACCTGAGGCTGCGGGATTGATTTAAAAACACACCGAGAATGATTGAAAAAAAAAATCGATGTAATTTTTTATCTAAAGCAAACGTGCTTTTTCGTATTTGTATGTCGTTAATCCCCTTGCAAGCCACGTGTTATTTTACCTTTAATAAAAGTTCCATTTCTGATTTGTACACATATTTTTCATGTGAACGAGAATCTAGAAAGGTTTCCACATGCTATCGATCAAAGCGTGCTTTTGGGGATCTAGAAACTTTTGTAACAGGTGAACGTGCCAAGTCGACATTAATTGAACACCCGAAAGCAAATTAACTCGGGATACCAAGCTTGCATTCAAAAGATCAAGTATATTTTAATTAACAAAATAATACAACACAAGCTTATAAATGGTAATGATCACATAATACTAAAGGTGTCAAACCAGTAATTCAACCAATCAGAGCTAAGAACATATACAAAAGTAGTCCCTTTTAAAAAAAAAGTTCCTTTCACTTTGTTGTATTGTGACAAATACTGAATGGAATGGAATATTTTGTTGTATTGTGACAAATACTGAATGGAATGGAATAATTAAATTGATAATTGAAGTTAAATGTATAAGGATTATTTTGAGCCCAAATTTGATTGATTTAATTGTATTTTAATATGGATATGGAGGATTTGATGCATGACCTATAAATAGGGAATTTCTGGGGGATGACAGAGCTATTTTTAGAGTAGGTATTTTCCATAGCCTGGCATTTCACTGCAAGACTTTAAACATGGCCTGATATTTTGACAGAACGTAGAGGAATCATGGACGTTTCAGAACATGTATGGTCTTCGAAAGGTTAAACTTAAGATAACATGGCCAGGTAGGCTCGAAAAAACACAAATTTAGTAGAAAACCTTAAAGAAATTAATTATAGATTTCACACCTTAACGTTTGTACCGGCATTGTTTTCTTAACATAATAGATTAAAACAAAAGCAAATATCAGAATTAAAGAACGAAAAATGATCACATAGCTTGCACACCTGAAAAGAAAATTTGCTATGAATCATTCATATTATCAAAAATGACAGTCTCAAGAACATACAAATGTACAAATAAAGGTTAATATCCCATTTCTTTATTTCGCGGCGTTTAATCGTCAATGTCGGTGTTTTATAGTAAATCACCGTGTTCGATTTTTCTCGGACATTTCGCGGTGTCAACACCAACTTTTTTTTTAATTTCTCCGACATTTTCTTGATTTCACCGACGTCGGACCCGAGTGATTTCTTGCTAAATCGCGCTGTGCGTGCTGTAGGACCCTATGGGAAAATTGTTTAAAAGTCTTCTCTTCTGAAACCAGTCAGCCAATTTAAAGCAAACATGGCATGGATGGTCCTTGGGTAGTATACTTTCAAAATTGTGTCCGGTGACCACGACCTCCATCCAAGATGGCTGCCATGAGCAGACATAGTTTTAACATAGAACCCTATGCCAGTATGGGATTTGAATAGTAACTTAGATGTATTCGGCATGCAGACATTCTTATGAGGACTTATTTATGTCAGGTGAGCGATACAGGCTCACCTGAGCCTCTAGTTTTAAGATTTCACAGATGAGGGAGGGAGTGTGATGAGATTTTAGAAAAGTTGCTTACACTGGCATGGGACAAATTTGTTTTGTTTGTTTACACATTTTTCCAGAGTTTGTTTATTTTGTTTTCACTCTATTCATTTGAGATCATATGCTATAATTTATCTGCTAAAATTGGCATTAAACACCCAATCAATCAATATAATTTATCTGTAAAATAAATCGTCACAGAAATGACGCTTTTTGTATAAGTATTCAAATTTACACATTTTTTGCAAAAATATAGTGATTTCTTTCAAACCTTATTTCAGTGCTTTCAATATTTTCCCAAAATACCAGTACTGCAGTATTTACAGGCAGCACTTTTTATTAAAATTTGAACATTTATCTTGAGCATATATCTTCCTGGATATAGGTGAAATACTGCTCACTGGGTGTTAATTAGTCAATCAATCCTGAGTATCATATACAACAACCTTTGAAATTAGGAGGTACCAAATACCATTTTTAATTAAATTATACATTGAGTACATTATTGTGTAGTTGCTGGCATTCATTTCTGGATATGATCAGTGACCAGTGTCATGGTCGTATGGTAGTTGGATTTACAGCTATCTATGCAATCAGTGCCTATCACCACTAAAGTTGTGAATTCAAACCCTGATCATGGCAAAGTGTACTCGATACAACATTGTGTGATAAAGTTTGTCAGTGACTTGTGACAGGTGAATGCTTTTCTCTGAATACTCCGGTTTCCTCCACCAATAAAACTGACCACCACGCTATAGCTGAAATATTGTTGAAAGTGGCGTTAAACATCATAAACCAAACCATGTATTTTGTTTTGACAGGGAGATGAACCTAAGGAAGATTATAGTGATTTAGCACCGAATCCAAGACGGAAAAAGTTGTTAACAAAGATAGACTCAATAAAAACAAAAGTGGCCAGGGAAACAGCAGAAAGGTATTATTTTGTACCTTAAAAAAGGGGGAGGCATGGCAAAGGAAACAGCAGAAAGATATTATATTGTACCTTACAAAAAGGGGGAGGTATGGCAAGGGAAACAGCAGAAAGGTATTATTTTGTACCTTAAAAAAGGGGGAGGCATGGCAAGGGAAACAGCAGAAAGATATTATTTTGTACCTTAAAAAAAGGGGGGAGGTATGGCAAGGGAAACAGCAGAAAGGTATTATATTGTACCTTTAAAAAAAAGGGGGGGGTATGGCAAGGGAAACAGCAGAAAGGTATTATTTTGTACCTTATAAAAGGGGGGAGGTATGGCAAGGGAAACAGCAGAGAGGTATTATGTTGTACCTGAAAAAAAGGAGGGGAATGGCAAGGGAAACGGCAGAAAGGTATTATTTTGTACCTTAAAAAAGGGGGGGATATGGCAAGGGAAACAACAGGTAGGTTTTATGTTCTACCTTAAACAGGGGGGAGGTATGGCAAGGAAAACAGCAGCAAGGTATTATTTTGTACCTTAAAAAAGGAGGAGGTATGGCAAGGGAAACAGCAGAAATGTATTATGTTGTACCTGAGAAAAGGGGGGGGGAATGGCAAGGGAAACAGCAGAAAGGTATTATTTTGTACCTTAAGAAAAGGGGGGATATGGCAAGGGAAACAACAGATAGGTTTTATGTTGAACCTTAAAAAGGGGAGATGTGGTAGATATGGCAAGGGATACAGCAGAAAGGTATTATTTTGTACCTTAAAAAAAGGAGGGATATGGCAAGAGAAACGACAGATAGGGTTTATGTTGTACCTTAAAAAGGGGGGAGGTGGTAGATATGGCAAGAGAAACAGCAGAAAGGCATACCTGTTAACCTCTGGGAACTGCTAGGGGGGAGATCTCCCCCCTACCAACTCTTCTAAGGGGTAGATTTTGTGCGTCGCCTTTAAACGCACAAAATTGTACCTTGTAGTTGCATACATGTGATGGAGTTGCTATGCTACAACTGGAGATTTGTAAATTTTTGGCTGGAGATTTGGTCTCATAACTGGAGATTTTTTATCGACGTATTTGATGCATCTTTTTATTGTTAATTGATGTTTTCTTTTTGTTTGTTTCAGTATTGAACCAACTGCATCCCATTTCAATATATATTGTTTACATTTCTGTCTTATTAGTAGTGTTTCATATGATGAATGAAGGATAAAAACTGTATTTATAATTTATTCATAATCATAAGGTTATAACAAAGCAATAACAATGAAGACAGAATGTTCTGAACAATAAAGTCATAGAGCACTAAAATTAAAAAGTCACTTTGCTGCTGGTGCATTGGGTGATAGCATACGTTTTAGCATTTTTGTGGTTTATCAATTCCATCCTGGAACTTAGTCCTTAAATAATACTTTGATATGCTTTGGTCCCAAACAAGCCATAACAACTCAATCCGAGATGAATTCATTGCATGTTTGATCGAAATAAGAAGTTTTCCTCGGCATCAAAGGTTGTCCGACTCCTGTTTGCGCAACGGTTTATAACTATTTTTAATTGCCGCTATCACACTTCTGATCATCTAAGCCTGTGCCACAAACCCACTTCCTTATCCCCAATTAACTGTCAATCAGTGGATAATTGTTGTATAATCATCAACACCTTAATTAATCTCCACGACCCAATTTACCTGTAAAGGTGTCAAACAGATCAATAACCGGATATCATTTAAACACCTTTACCATTTGTATCTCTCAGCGTTTTTCATCAGCGCGGGAGTTCCAAATGCAGAATTTCCAGAAATATTGTACTTGATTTTTTTGTTGGGTGGAGATCGTGCGGGAGATTGATGTCTCCTGCGCAGGAGACCCAGTCCATGTGGGAGATAAGGCTCTTACGTGGGAGACTCGCGCACAAAGGGGAAGGGTTAACAGGTATCAGAAAGGTATTATTTTGTACTATAAAAAAGGGGGGGGATATGGCAAGGGAAACAACAGATAGGTTTTATGTTGTACCTTAAAAAGGGGGGAGGTGGTAGATATGGCAAGGGAAACCGCAGAAAGGTTTTATTTTGTACCTTAAAAAAAGGGGGGATATGGCAAGGGAAACAACAGATAGGTTTTATTTTGTGCCTGAATAAAACTGATAAAAAGGGGGGGATATGGTAAGAGAAACAGTAGTCTGTCTGGTATAAACATGTTGCGTCCTAACTCTACTTTGTCTTGGATTGATTTTCTTCAAACTTTAAACAATTATTAGCAATGATGGTATGATGAGGGTCTGTATGTTTTTTGGTAATTTTCACATTTGTCAATCGAGAGTTTTGAAACTTTATCCCATGAAATATAGTTGAATGTATGCATGTTGAGTGCTAACTGTACTTTGCCCTTTGCCTTGATGACAGTTTTCTTGAAACCTTATCATAATATTAAGATTGATGGTCCGAGGATCTTCAACTTTTGTTGTTTGAGGGTTATTAGACTTTATATACAAGTTTATTTATAATTTTTTACATTTTTCTTGTAATACTGAAAAATATCATTCAGTATGACGTCAAACACATTATGATATTACCAATAAATACAAAACCATAAATTTTGAAGGTCTTGACATACATTATCACTAGTATCACAACTCGTCCAATCAGACTTGCTGTGATACGAGCGATAATGTCTTGTCTCGACCTTCATAAGGACTGTTATTCTATTTATATCGTGGACATAGACGGCAACTATTTATTTAGCCTTTAGTTTGATCAGACCAGGAATGATACCCACTATCAAACACTCTAAAGGTCAGCATGCTAACCATTACAGCACTGATGCTGTCAAAAGGAAACAATTATATATTCTGATTTTAAAATCTAACGCTTAGAAAAATTACATGTAAAATAACATTTACCTGATGTACATTGTATGTGTATTATTGTAATGCAATCAAAAATGGAAAAAATAAGAAGAAATTTGTTTTCAGAGAAGGCATGTTGAAAATGAAGGATGTTTATGCACAGAATCCAGCATTAGGAGATCCAAATAGTCTAGATAAAAAACTGGAAGAAAATGGAGAAAAATTAGATATGTTTAAAAAAGAGTTACACAAATATGAGGTATGGGCTAAATAATTTTTTTAAGATAGGAATATTTTAAATAATTGTTGGAAAGAAGGAGGACCAACACAATGATTATAATGGATAAATTATGAAAATTATATTAATGAATCTTAGGAAATCTAAAGTTATGTACATCTTTTTTTTGTGGAATTTAGTACTGCAGATATCAAAGATTAGCATCATTGGTTTCCAGTTATAAAAAAATACTGTTAAACATTCAGCATTCATGCAATAATGATTTGTGAGTAGTTTTTGTCGACTTCCATGCACCAAAATTTAAATTGAAGTTACATTATTGTGCAGCACTGAATAGTTTACGGCAATTTCATTGGACCATTTTGGTGAAATGCTACAAGGTGATATTAATTTAAAGGTTGATTTTATTCACAGAATTATTTAGCTGACGCAGAAGGAAAGAAAAGTAATACCAGTTTAACAGTCTCAGATGATTCTTTATCACGTAGTACATCAGATAGCAGCGTGAATAGAGATCCAAATATAAATATTCCTCCTGCTCCTAGCATACACAACCAACAACACCAGCCGAATAATGATGTTTACACGTAAGTATTGTAACGCTAACCAGTAACTTATTATTTCTTTTGACGTGAATCACTACAGCCATGAAGTGTGTCAATCAATATACAGTCAAACCTGTATTAAGAGGTCACATTTGGGACAAAGCAAAAGTGGTCTTTTAAGACAGGTGACTGCTTAATAGAGGTGACCTCATGGGGAGGTTTGACTATATTTAATTTCATTTTTGTTTATGTAACTAAATAAATTTCATTTTGTGGCAAAAATTAATGAAATAAAAATTTAAAAGACCATGGTATAGCTGAAAAATTACTTAGTTGGTGTAAAACAATAATCGCTCATTTTCCCAAACAACCCTTGGAAATTTAAAAAAAATTTCCATATTGAAAAATAAGAAATTTGTTGTCTGAGATGAAAATAGATGATATAGCTGATATTTTACTTATTTGGTGTAAAACAACAATCGCTCACTCGCCCAAAAGACCATTGGAAATTTTTTTAATTTTTTCCAAAATTGAAAAATAAGAAAATTTGTATCTGAAATGGAAATTGAAATGAATGTAAATCATTCCTTTATAACAATTTTCTTTAATAGGACTTCATTCTTGTTTACATCGTAAGTGATTATTTCACAGAATGTTTAATAATTTTATTTGCTTGTAATATATTTTAGACTATATTCAAGTTTATTGTGGACTAGGGGCAATTACTCTCATTTTCCATTTGTGGAGATTTCACAAATTTTTTAATTTTCTTATTTTTTTCAACTATTAGTTATTTAGTTGAGAGAAACTAAATTAGTTATTTATTGGTGAAAATCACATAATATTGGAAATGAACTTCATTGTTCCGAAATAAAAAAAAAAAAAAAAAAATTGTTTTGCCTATCCAAGAATTACAAATACAGGTACATTGTATCAGCACAGAAGACCAACAGTATTGTCAGTTTAACATAGACATGATGCATGAGCATGTGTATAACTAAGTAGATAGGACTTTTTTTTTTATAACAATCATAAAACATTAGTCATACTTCTTCAATAAATCTTCCGTAAGTTGTTGAACTTGATCCATTTATGTGAAATCACAAACTTCAGTGTTGATACGAATTGATTGAATATTTAACTGTAAATCCAACTACGTAACCACAGCATCCTATTATAATGATTAAATATATAGACTTCAATATCGAATAGAGGGCCACGATATAGCTGAAATATTGCTAATGTTGGCGTTAAACACCAATTAATCGAATAGAGGGTATGCAAATCAAGTTTTAATTTCTACCAATTTTTTCTTCTTCTTTTTCATATTCATCATATCATTTTTATTATTTTGTTGTATGTTGTGTCTGTCTTTTTTCATTTACCATATATATATTTACCAATAAGTCATCTGTTGCTATGGTGACTTCAATAGTGATAGTTATAAATACAATTTTTATTTCTCATTTGGTATAAGTGATATGCTACACTTCATTATTTTAGAAAAAAATTATTCATTCAACTCCAATTAAGTTTTTTGCTGTTGTGGTCTAAATTTATTGCACAAAGAAGACATATAGGGAAATCTGTAATAACCGGACCTTGAATAAAGGAAAATCCTGTCTAAATTGAACTTTAAAACATGTCCCAATGTCGGAAATGTTTGTTAAATTTAACCTGTAGAAAAACTAACACCTGCCTATTCCGAACACAAAGTCTAGTTCGGTTTATACAGCTTTCACTGTATAATGAAAATGAGGACACCTGTCTATTCCGAACACAAAAGCTGGTTCCAATGAGGTTCAGCTTAGACAGGTTTAACTCACTATAATGAAAAATGAGATAAACCAAGACTTATAGGCTGATATATATATATATGGTAAAAAGTCTGTAATTTCTGGTTTTTGTTTTGTTTTATGTTAGATGTAATATTTCAGGGATCATTATACTAGAAACAGTTTACATGTTAATGATTCACATTGGCCTCCTCCGCCGTACAGCAGGTTTGATTTTGTAATGTAGATGTGTAGTTTTTTTTTCTATCCTAGCATCTCCTCTCTTTCGTCTCTCTGTGTATTTTAAGAATTTTAGAAAACTTCTTGTAGATTTAGGCTAGTTTTGTCACACTGGTGGTGGTACACTAGTCTACACTAAGGATACTAAGTTGTTTATTTAAAATAGAACTAATGATATCCCAGTTTTTCAAAATGGAGGAATTCTATTTTTATATATATTTTAATATAAAAAAAAAATATACACAATAGCTGTTTGCCCATCCTCAAATCCACCACACACCTGTAACCTAATTTATAAATAGTTAACTTGTTGCTATGACGAAACTACCCATTGGTTGTCATACAGCTCACTTGACGTTTAACAACCAATTCATCAATCCATCCATAGTTATTGTTTCAACACTCATTTTGTTGTACTCATACTTATATGCATCAGTCTGTAAAGGCCCGTTTACACGATCAAAGTTTTCCATCAAAAGTTCTTTGATCAAGTAAACCTGCATCAAAAACTTTGTCAAAGAACTTTGACGGAATAAAAAATCATCCTATTTTCCTAAAAGCTTTGACGGACTTTGATGGGAATTGACCAATCAATGGTGACCTGGAGAACCTAATTTGTGTGGTCGAACGAAACAAAGTTTGACCAGGTTTTTGACGAAAAACTTTGATCGTGTAAACAGACTTTAATACTTTTTATATTGATTAGTAGTCCTAATTGATAATGATATAACATTTTAACACCACAGAGCTAAGAAAAAGAGGTAGGTATAATACAGATGTCTTCTCATTAAACATGGGGTTTAGCATGATATATTTCTATATAGGGAGCAATCATTTGATTTTGTAGGTGAAAGTTCGAAGTGGCCTTCCACAGCACATTGTTTCTTAATATTTTTTGGAAAATTGGAAATTGCATAAAAACTATTAAGAAATTCATATTTGTTAATATTGTTATTTATTTTTATTTTTTTTGTATTTATTTTTTATTTAGTTTTATGATTTGTGTTTTATTTTATTTTTTATTTTTTATTGATTTAATAAATTTTTTCCCCATATTTTATTTATTTTTTTATTTTATTTTATTTTTCATATTTTTTAAATTATTATTATTATTTTTTTTTAAAGTATTTGAATCTTTTGCAGAAAAGAACCACAAAATCAAATGATAAATATCTTAGCTGCTTTAACAGGCATATTACTGATATTACATGTTTAGCTGAAGCTTAGATACATCCCTTTTGACACTTTTGTCAAAACTTTCAGTCATTTAAGCATTTGATTAACTGACTGATGATTAAATTTAAAAGACTTCTAATATATTAAAGCTTACCTTTTCATACCAAAATACTACATTTTTATTTAGGGGAGGATTATGGTGTTTAGCACCACTTTCAACAATATTTCAGTTATATCGTAGCGTTATTTTCCTATAAATTAATTTGATGTGTTTAAGAGATTTTGATACATAATATAATATGTATAATAAAATGAAGGCTTTCTAACTTTTGTCAAAATTATTTAAAGTAGATTTATTTTACCATATACCGGTACTCAGAAAAAATTAACTATGTCTACATGTACATGTATATACAGTTACTAACAAGAAAACCTACTATGGAAGAAAAGGGGTATTATTCAGCATGTTTGCAGAGAATGGGAATTGTGTTCTTAAATTTTTACACTTTTCAAACTATCAACTTAATAAATGACTATAAATGTTCTTTACTTTTGTTTGTTGACATGAAATTTTAGCAGCATTTTGGTTCCTGTGTGTTTCTTTCTTTTTTAAACCACTGATTAAGATTGTGAAGATCCGTGAAATTTCAACAGCATTGTGGTTCTTGACTTTTTTTCCTTTTTTGAAACTACTGGTTAAATTGAATGTATTGGTTTTAATATTTTAGCATGTACAAAGATAGATAACTCTTATTTGTTTTGATTTGAAATTCATTTTTTATTCAACATTTATTGTGAAATGCTGACGTTAAATTTTAAATAGTTGTTCCATGCCTTGTGGATGGGACTAGTGCTAACAGATGTCAGACAGGACCAATACATATAAGAAGTCCCCTAGATAATAGGCCTGACCCATAGATATAAGGCAGGACCTATAGATGTCAAACTGATAGAATAAGAAGTCCCTTAGACAATAGGAAGAACCAATACATATCAGATGATATGTTAGAAAGGGGCAATAGATATCAGACAGAATCATATAAATTTTATACTACATGTACCTTGCTATATCAAGAGACAAGAGTTCCTTTTTTTTACATGTCAAAATATATGAAACCAATCCAATAGGTTTTTTTTCAAATTGATACTGAGGGTCTCTTTATAATTACAGTTCTATACCAGATGAAGATGATCTTCACAGTCCCGATGAGTTTGATGAACCTGAAGAAGAATGTATTGACCAACTCCCAGTTATAGGCACATGTAGAGCTCTCTATACATTTATGGGTATGTATTAACCAAACTCCCAGTTAGGGTTAGGGTTATGGTGTTTTAATGGAACATTCAACAATATTTCAGTTATATCATTTCTGTCAGTTTTATTGGTGGAGGTAACCGGAGGACGCGGAGAAAACCACGGACCTGTCACAAGTCACTGACAAACTTTATCACATAATGTTGCATCGAGTACACCTTGCCGTCAGCGGGATTCAAACTCACAACTTTAGTGGTGATAGGCACTGATTGCATAGGTAGTTGTAAATCCAACTACCAATTAAAGGTACATTAGAGAAAACTGAAAGGACAATCAAAAATGGTTAATCCAGAAACACTGGCTCAAGACACAGAACATAGACAAACAAAAAAACACGACACAGAAAACTAAAAAGATAAGCATCATGGTCCCCACCAAAAAACCAAGGATGAACTCAGATCCTCACAAAGAATTCTATTATGATTTTGTTTAAGCCATCTTTGGTTTACAGTCTTGTCAAGTTAACATAAGTTAGTAAACTCATATTTCTGTAATTGGTTGAATGGGAAATGAGTGCCTGCTGAGGCAAAAACCTTCTTAAAGAAATTACAGTGGAACCTGTCTAATCCGACACACCAAGGGACCAGGGAAATGTGTCAGATTGTACAGGATGTCGGAATACTTGGGTTTTATTTTAGTTAACAGAAATACTTGGGACCATAAAATTCTGTCAGATGTCAGAAAACTCGAGTTTCGGATTACACAAGTTCCGCTGTACTAAGCTAATGCAAATAAAACTAGATTTGAGTGGATAATTAGTTGAGCTTTTATAAACATTGTGTCCATCAGAAAATGGAAGATACTCACAACCGCTAGAAGTCGTCACTTCTGGAGACAGTTGATCATAGTTTCTTTGAATGGAAATGTTTTAAAGTCTTCTTCTGTTGAAATCAAATAATTAAAATTGTGTTCTATTTTTAGCTGAAAATGAAGGATCAGTGTCAATGGAAGAAAATGAAGAAATGAATGTTTTAGAACAAGATCAAGGAGATGGCTGGACAAGAGTGAGAAAGAAAGATGAAATGGAAGGCTTTGTTCCAACATCATACATACAAATACATTTCTTTGATCAAGATGAAGTTTGATCATACAATATAATGCCTACATGACCTTGATAGTGATCAAAAGGGGAGATAATCACTAGTAGATTAAAAAATGAGAGAATTGACTCAAAAGTTTGTTATATGATGAAATCAGCTATACTTAATGTATTATGACAGTATAATTTAGACAATTATGGAAAAACTGTATATTATATACAATATACTATAATAATGGACCTGACTATTCTTATTCTGTAGGACAGATTGACATATATTTATGACAGGACTTGTATTAATACAAGGGAATCATTATGAAGATAAAATACAAAATGATTAAGTGGTTCTTATTTTATGATATATTTGCATCAAATGCTGAATAATATATTTTATTCAATGATTCTGACAAAATGAAATTGTTGTGTTGATTTGAAAATATTATGTAGGGACACGGAAATTGACTGTTTTACATGTTGATGCATGTGTAAAGAACTTGAGATTTGAATAGTTCGTTAATTTTAAAAGAATTTGCTCGATTTATCGTTAAAATTTACAATCGGTCAACTGTTAAAAAATGGTGAAATAAATGACAATTATTGTTGAAATTTACAATCAATAAACTGTTAAAAAATCTCAGATTAAAGTAATAAATTATGACAAATTTAAATTCTATTAGTCATTGAAAAATATAAATATTTATAATAAATGTATCAGACAAATAATTAAAAAAAAAAATGGCTGTTACATGACTGGTCAGTATTAATAATATTGCCCTCGGGTTATGACCAATATTGCCAGTCACATGACCAGTCAGTATTTATGATATTGCCCTGTGGTGCAACCAATATTACCTGTGACATGACCAGTCAGTAATATTGATATTGCATTGGGGGTGTGACCAATATTGCCTGTCACATGACCAGTCAGTATTAATGATATTGTCCTGGGGGTGTGACCACTATTGCCTTTCATTACAATCTCATTGACATTTAAAGCCACATAATTATGACATGTGGTGTGTAGTGCAATTTTGTACATATAACTTTTTTTTTATCTATTATTGTCTAGATAGTCAGAATATGATTGTGTGTTACCATGGTTTTTGGAAGACTTTTCTAGTTGATTTTGTATAATTGGTAAAAATGGTTATTAATCTTTTTTTTAAGGAAAAAAAGATCCTTTGAAACTCAAGATTACAATATGTCAGTAACTTTATTGTTCAAATACACAAATTCTCTTTGTAAATTTCTTGTTATTTCATTTCAATTTTACCTAAATTATATGGTCTCAAAGGACCTTCACAAAATAACCAAAATTGTCTTAGGTTAACGTATTATAATTATAAATTCTGTAGATTTGGTAATTAATGCCACCTTCATTAATATTTCAGTCATATTTATGGTGGTCAGTGACTTGCGGCAGGTCGGTGGTTCCAGGTACCACCGGTTTCCTCCTCCAATAAAACTGACCGCCACAATATAACTGAAATATTTTAAAAGTGGCATTTAAACATCATAAGCCAACCAGTTTTATTTGTGAGTGGAAACACCTGGAGAAAAATCGTCACTCAATTAAAACTAAGTATTAACTCTAAATAGATGGTTCCATCCACATCAATATCAAATCTTTTTTATGCCAAAAAATATATATACATCGGCAAAATCCGTAAATTCGTCTCCGTTTCCGTGCTTTTTTCCGAATTCAACAATAGATGCTTGACTGTTGCGATATTGACACTTTCTGATAAGCATTTAATTGAAACGGATTTATTAAAGACCGGTTTTTCTTCATTTCCTTGTACATTTGATCGATGTTTGAAACCAGTATTAATATGATTCAGCAATCCTATAATGGAAGGGACGTCAACAGTCCTTTCCATATGGAAAGAGAAGTGCGACCACTCTCCAGAAATCAGAACTTTCAAAGCACTATCGCTGTCTACATCTTTTGAAAAGCTGGAAAGCAATTTAAAAAAAAAAAAAAAAAAAAATCCCTACCTACCGACCCTAATTTTGAAGACCATGTAATCGGAAACGCACATTATTTTTTTTGGCCTTATAAGTTGGGTGGGGCTTTCTTAGCGTTTATTATCACCTGGTGTCTGTCTTCCATCTGTCTGTTATTAACTATTTCATATAATAATCTTTTCTTGAAAAACTGCTGAAACAAACAGAACCTAACTTCGCAGAAATTATTGTTGTTAAGAAGGGACTTCTATTTGTAGGTGAGAAGTTGAGGAAGGGGCCTAATACAAGGAAATTAAATAATTCATAGAAAATGTTAAATAAACCTTCTTTATCAAGTGAGTGAAACATACTCATGTGAGCCTCAAAAATTAATTTTTTTGCATAATGGATACAAAATTGTCAAATTTTGATATTAACACTACATTTGGTCAGTAATGAAAACAATTTCATAAAATTTGTGCCAAATACATACACCAATGCTGATTAATATTCAGGAACATTCAAAATTAAGTAAAGGAACATCATAATTTAATTATATTAATGTGAAAATATTACACGAAGCATGCATACTACATGAAGCACGAATATTAAACATAGCTGTGGCATGTTTTTCATTTTAATATCAAATTATTTATTCATTAAAAGAATGGTAGGAAAAATATTATAACATTAATTTTATAATTTCCGCTATCGAAGACTGTAAAACAAAATACAAATGTAACAATATACATTGTAAATATTTTTGTTTGAGGAAAAAGAACATTGCCTGCCATTAGAATGGCCTAGATTTACGTTAGGGGTCCCAACATTTTTGGCATTAAACATGAAATAGTCACTTATTGGAGATGTTTCCAAATGTACAAAATACATGTACACATGAATATGCTGGGAATCTAAAGTAAATGAAGGACTTTGAAATGTCTTTATTCAAGTATGCACAAAATACATGTATAGTGATGGTATACAGACATTACATGTTTAAAAATTAATTGGCGACCAGTATTCTGCATTCTAATTAAAATTTTGTGTGTGTTGTATTGTTTTATCAATTTTTCTTTGTCAATAAACTAACTAACATCTAACAACATCCCATTAATGTTCAGGTCAGTTCTGTTTTACTTTCAAGATTTGGGTAGCTGCAATATGATTGGATGAATAAAGGTCATCTGGACATGACCCTTTATGGGATGTTGTTTTAATAATAGAATATTCTTCAATTCAAAGCAATTAAACTTTGATATCTCCAAGTTCATTTTAATTGTATCAATACATGTATTAAGAGGTCATTTTTTGGGACATTAAAAGAGGTTTAATTCATATGAAATTTTCTATGATAGAACAAGAAACAGGTGTCCTTGTAAGACAGGTGATTGCTTAATAAAGGTGACCGCATGGGCAGGTTTGACTATGTATTTCTCTGTAGAAATACAATCTTGATGTAGTCGTTAAAAAAAGTCATATTTATCTAGTTAATTAGTATACTCTGTTAATTTGTAGGAAAATTATTTGTCTGTTTGACTTTCAAATTGTGAGCAGGTCTTTGAATAAGGGGCGGTACAACATATTTTTACCTGCCTAAAATAGTCCTTAGGACCTCTTGATTTTAAAGAGTGTTGTATAAGATATTCATAAAAAATTGTAATCAAAAGTACCACATGTAAACAGTGAAGTACTGGTAGACTTGAAAAATATTGAAAACCTTGTGTGAGATTTGAAAATTGATTGGTTAAGAAATGATTTCAACACATTCTTGGTTTAATATCATCGCATAAATTAGATAAATTATTATTTATTGTATCTTAGTTAAATCGTCTCAGCAGCTATTTTAATATCAAAATAATTCATCAGTTTACATTATTATTTTCCTATCCATCAGGTGAAGCATTATTTATTTAGTCGAAAATTAAATTAGTTTTGAAAAGATTTTAGCAACAAAAAAATGTATTAAAGTATATCTACATATATAATAAAACTTGATTTTTTTTTAAATTAAAGCTAAATTGAAGTTTTTATTTTTATTTTGAAAAAGCTTTTCTTCATTTGAAATTTACATAACTTAAATTAGTCTATACTTCATTGAAACGTTGTGTGTAAAAATGTCTACAGTGATAAACTTTTCGGTCAACTTGAAGGGAATGCAAAATAAGATAAAAGTATATATTCATTAATCATGATTTTTTTTTAATTACAATTATGCAAATTTGATATAAACTTATGGAAAAAAAAACTTCAATATGAAAAATATTATTTCTTGGATTGTACCCATATGATATTATATTACATTTATTTTTAGAATCAAAATACACTGTTCATGTGATTTTAAAATCTGAAATATTCTGTAACCAATGATACCTGTAGTAATAAATCGTAATATTTATCCCACGTCCCCGTCACCAGGAGGGTAACATAGGGATCAATTTGTCAGTTGTCTGTGTTCAATATGATATATCCTTCCCTAACTTAATTGAGTAAGAATTCTTTTTGAAAATGATGTGAGCAAAGACACAACATTTTCTCAGTAAGTAATTGGAAAAATGATTATTATTATTGGTAGATATTATAACCAATGAAAATTATCGTAAAATAGCATTGGATAGTTTATTCCTAGAAAAACAAGCAATAGAGTCTATAATTTTCATTGTGAATGAGGGAAAAAGGCAACTACAAAAAAGAACATTAAAGGCTATTCCATTCACTCCTACTGAAAGAAGATAGAAAAATTCAACAACAAAAGAGAATATAAAAGGCTATTCCATTCACCCCCACTGTGAAGCAATTCCATATAATCTTGCTTTCCTTCAATTTTAAGAAGGCCTAATTAATGAAAGTGTTTTAAAATGTTTTTATTGGGTGGGAAGTATAATTAATGGAATAGCTTTGATGCTTGTATTGGGTGGGAAGGATAATTAGTGGAATTGCATTGATGCATTTATTGGATAGGAAGTATAATTAATGGAATTGCATTGATGCATTTATTGGATGGGAAGTATAATTAATGGAATTGCATTGATGCATTTATTGGGTGGAAAGTATAATAAATGGAATAACTTTGATGTTTTTATTGGTTGGGATTTTTACCTGTAATTAAATAGAATAGCTTTGATGAAAAGGATAAATTATTATTTATGCTTCTTAATATAAAATGATTGTGTAATTTAGATATGGCTGACCTTCATTTAACCTCCTGTATATTATATAATAATGTATGGACCTCCTTATCTATCTCATCCATGGCATATCATTTCAAACCCTTTTTGTACATTTATTATTTTAATTTAATCTTGTAAATAGTTTAATCCTTGGTAAATTGAATTTAATATTAATCTCTCATTGTGTTCCTTGCTCATTGTACATGTGTCTGATTGAAGAACTCTATCGTAGTGTAAATTTATGATCGAAGAAGTAGAACATGACATTATATTATTAGCCTTATAGAAGAAGTCTTGTGCTGGTATTGGTGCTGTTTTTAAGTGATATTTTTGTTTTTAAAACTTATAATACCTTATGAGAAGAAAGTTTAAACAGTGATGATCAACAATTTCACCAATATCAACTAAACGAACAACCACCTCACACCTTGTTTGAATATTAAAATTTGAAAAGTTGATTTTGAAATAAAATATTTGGATTTCACATCTTTAAAGAAAATAGCACTATCAAGTTTTGAAGACGAGCAAAATGATGATAAAATGCTAATAACTGGACAATGACATATTTTTGTGTTTCCTGACCTGTAGTATAACTCTAGTCAAAATCAACACCATTTAATTACTAAGTTACTTGTTATTATTTATTTTTTATTAGAAGAAAAGCAATTTAAAAAAAATAAAATCTTCAAGATACTCAACCAAGAACCTTTTTTTCAAGCAATGAAAAATCTGATTTCAATATTTCATAGTTCATCCTAGAGCAAATTTTTCTTAATCACTGAATAATCCCACTTCAATTTTGATATGTGATTTTTTTTCCCTTCTGTTGATATTACAGATTTATACAGTTGTCCTCAGAGAATATTTTGTTTATTCTGTTATACTCATAATGTATGTAGTCTTTATATATATACAAAACCATTAGATCTGCATTTACATGTTAAATGTTTGGCCTGCTGTAAAACATAAGATGAACTCTACATGTGTGAAGTATGGTATGCTGTAAGATGTGGAGTGTGCTATTTGTTGTGTAAAGCTTGAGTGATTGGACAACACATACATTGTCTTTGCTTTACCTGTATTATATGTTAACTATAGCTATTTTCTGTGATGTGTCTTTGCTTGTTTGATACTCAGAGCTGGAGACTTTGAGTATATTTTCTCTTCTACTCTTGTTATGCGTATATATTTTATATAATTATGTAATTCAGATGACACTATCCTCATCAATTTATTTTATAATTTTCACTCATTTCTGATTGATTTTTTTTCAATTTCTCGATAATTGATTATGAATTGAAATCAAAGGTCACATTTTTTCAATTGAATAAGAAATTGTTAAACCTTATTGTTGTTTTAAGGCAGACATGTTCAAGAAGTCATTGTGTGTCTCGATGTTTCCCAGGAAGGCCTCATTTATACTTCCCAAAGTGAAACTTACTACTGTGTTTGTTTCAATAAAGTATAAATGAACGGTCGAGAGCAATAATACATAGGATCAAAATTTTGGATGAATGACACATTTTTGTTCTTGTTATTGTCAATAGAAATTATAAAAAAAAAAAAGAGATCATTGATAAAATTGAATGAGAACTATTTTAACAAAACCTATACACTCAAGAGATTATCTTAATCACTACTGTTCTGTCTAATAAATAACATGTAATCATTCAATTCTCCTAACAGGGATTTATTTTCAAGTCTCCTCTTATCAAGTACCCTTTTTTGTGACTGATTTTTTCATTTGTGACAAGATTGATTTCATTCGAGACTAGATTTATTTTATTAAGTGTATCAGCGGAGAGCGTGCGATGGGAAGGCAGCCCTTTAATAGCTTCAGCATACTTTTCTTGAAATAAATCTTCTTCTTTTTTTTCGTCTTTTAGATAAAACCATTAAAAATATTGAAGGGGTGTTTAAAATGTCATATTGCGAGCCCTAACGAAATTTGGAGTAAAATGATTGGGTAGCTATGAAGTGACAAAGATTCTAGTCGCGTTATACTAGTGCTTGGTTCTAACCCATAGGATTATAATGGTAAAATCATCTGGATTTTTTTTACCTTCAGTCTGAAGAAGAAAAACGGGGAAAATCAGTGACAAGAAGTGGTGGACATAGTTTTTATTTGTATATATATATCAACTTATAATCTACATTTTATGTGGACATCCTTGGAGTAGTGTCATATTGACTCCCTAAGGGTAATGCCAAATTTTTATTCATTCTGTTATATACTAAACATTTTTTCGTTTTTACAATGAAAATGCAATTCAAAACTCGAAAATTAAATCTAAATGAAAAACGAAGTTTTTATTATTTTTATATTTCTTGATGAACTGCATCGGTGGTGTCATGGCTAGCATACCCGCCTAGAGTGTGGTAGATCATGGGTTCCAGTCCTGAGTGTCTAGCATACCCTCCTAGAGTGTGGTAGATCATGGGTTCCAGTCCTGAGTGTCTAGCATACCCTCCTAGAGTGTGGTAGATCATGGGTTCCAGTTGGTGTCTAGCATACCCTCCTAGAGTGTGGTAGATCATGGGTTCCAGTTGGTGTCTAGCATACCCTCCTAGAGTGTGGTAGATCATGGGTTCCAGTCCTGAGTGTCTAGCATACCCTCCTAGAGTGTGGTAGATCATGGGTTCCAGTTGGTGTCTAGCATACCCTCCTAGAGTGTGGTAGATCATGGGTTCCAGTTGGTGTCTAGCATACCCTCCTAGAGTGTGGTAGATCATGGGTTCCAGTCCTGAGTGTCTAGCATACCCTCCTAGAGTGTGGTAGATCATGGGTTCCAGTTGGTGTCTAGCATACCCTCCTAGAGTGTGGTAGATCATGGGTTCCAGTTGGTGTCTAGCATACCCTCCTAGAGTGGTAGATCATGGGTTCCAGTCCTGACTGTCTAGCATACCCCCCTAGAGTGTGGTAGATCATGGGTTCCAGTTGGTGTCTAGCATACCCTCCTAGAGTGTGGTAGATCATGGGTTCCAGTTGGTGTCTAGCATACCCTCCTAGAGTGGTAGATCGTGGGTTCCAGTCCTGAGTGTCTAGCATACCCTTCTAGAGTGTGGTAGATCGTGGGTTCCAGTCCTGAGTGTTTAGCACACCCTCCTAGAGTGTGGTAGATCGTGGGTTCCAGTCCTGAGTGTCTAGCATACCCTCCTAGAGTGTGGTAGATCATGGGTTCCAGTCCTCAGTGTCTAGCATACCCTCCTAGAGTGTGGTAGATCGTGGGTTCCAGTCCTGAGTGTCTAGCATACCCTCCTAGAGTGTGGTAGATCGTGGGTTCCAGTCCTGAGTGTCTAGCATACCCTCCTAGAGTGTGGTAGATCGTGGGTTCCAGTCCTGAGTATCTAGCATACCCTCCTAGAGTGTGGTAGATCGTGGGTTCCAGTCCTGAGTGTCTAGCATACCCTCCTAGAGTGTGGTAGATCATGGGTTCCAGTTCTCAGTGTCTAGCATACCCTCCTAGAGTGTGGTAGATCATGGGTTCCAGTCCTGAGTGTCTAGCATACCCTCCTAGAGTGGTAGATCATGGGTTCCAGTTGGTGTCTAGCATACCCTCCTAGTGTTGTAGATCGTGGGTTCCAGTCCCGAGTGTCTAGCATACCCTCCTAGAGTGTGGTAGATCATAGGTTCCAGTCCTCAGTGTCTAGCATACCCTCCTAGAGTGTGGTAGATCATGGGTTCCAGTCCCGAGTGTCTAGCATACCCTCCTAGAGTGTGGTAGATCATGGGTTCCAGTCCCGAGTGTCTAGCATACCCTCCTAGAGTGTGGTAGATCATGGGTTCCAGTCCTGAGTGTTTAGCATACCCTCCTAGAGTGTGGTAGATCATGGGTTCCAGTCCCGAGTGTCTAGTATACCCTCCTAGAGTGTGGTAGATCATGGGTTCCAGTCCTGAGTGTCTAGCATACCCTCCTAGAGTGTGGTAGATCATGGGTTCCAGTCCCGAGTGTCTAGCATACCCTCCTAGAGTGTGGTAGATCGTGGGTTCCAGTCCCGAGTGTCTAGCATACCCTCCTAGAGTGTGGTAGATCGTGGGTTCCAGTCCTGAGTGTCTTGCATACCCTCCTAGAGTGTGGTAGATCGTGGGTTCCATTCCTGAGTGTCTAGCATACCCTCCTAGAGTGTGGTAGATCATGGGTTCCAGTCCTGAGTGTCTAGCATACCCTCCTAGAGTGTGGTAGATCGTGGGTTCCAGTCCTGAGTGTCTAGCATACCCTCCTAGAGTGTGGTAGATCGTGGGTTCCAGTCCTGAGTGTCTAGCATACCCTCCTAGAGTGTGGTTGATCATGGGTTCCAGTCCTCAGTGTCTAGCATACCTTCCTAGAGTGTGGTAGATCGTGGGTTCCAGTCCTAAGTGTCTAGCATACCCTCCTAGAGTGTGATAGATCGTGGGTTCCAGTCCTGAGTGTCTAGCATACCCTCCTAGAGTGTGATAGATCGTGGGTTCCAGTCCTGAGTGTCTAGCATACCCTCCTAGAGTGTGGTAGATCGTGGGTTCCAGTCCTGAGTGTCTAGCATACCCTCCTAGAGTGTGATAGATCATGGGTTCCAGTCCTGAGTGTCTAGCATACCCTCCTAGAGTGGTAGATCATGGGTTCCAGTTGGTGTCTAGCATACCCTCCTAGTGTTGTAGATCGTGGGTTCCAGTCCCGAGTGTCTAGCATACCCTCCTAGAGTGTGGTAGATCATGGGTTCCAGTCCTCAGTGTCTAGCATACCCTCCTAGAGTGTGGTAGATCATGGGTTCCAGTCCCGAGTGTCTAGCATACCCTCCTAGAGTGTGGTAGATCATGGGTTCCAGTCCCGAGTGTCTAGCATACCCTCCTAGAGTGTGGTAGATCATGGGTTCCAGTCCTGAGTGTCTAGCATACCCTCCTAGAGTGTGGTAGATCATGGGTTCCAGTCCCGAGTGTCTAGTATACCCTCCTAGAGTGTGGTAGATCATGGGTTCCAGTCCCGAGTGTCTAGCATACCCTCCTAGAGTGTGGTAGATCATGGGTTCCAGTCCCGAGTGTCTAGCATACCCTCCTAGAGTGTGGTAGATCGTGGGTTCCAGTCCTGAGTGTCTAGCATACCCTCCTAGAGTGTGGTAGATCGTGGGTTCCAGTCCTCAGTGTCTAGCATACCCTCCTAGAGTGTGGTAGATCGTGGGTTCCATTCCTGAGTGTCTAGCATACCCTCCTAGAGTGTTGGTAGATCATGGGTTCCAGTCCTGAGTGTCTAGCATACCCTCCTAGAGTGTGGTAGATCGTGGGTTCCAGTCCTGAGTGTCTAGCATACCCTCCTAGAGTGTGGTAGATCGTGGGTTCCAGTCCTGAGTGTCTAGCATACCCTCCTAGAGTGTGGTAGATCGTGGGTTCCAGTCCTGAGTGTTTAGCATACCCTCCTAGAGTGTGGTAGATCATGGGTTCCAGTCCTGAGTGTCTAGCATACCCTCCTAGAGTGTGGTAGATCGTGGGTTCCAGTCCTGAGTGTCTAGCATACCCTCCTAGAGTGTGATAGATCGTGGGTTCCAGTCCTGAGTGTCTAGCATACCCTCCTAGAGTGTGGTAGATCGTGGGTTCCAGTCCTGAGTGTCTAGCATACCCTCCTAGAGTGTGGTTGATCATGGGTTCCAGTCCTGAGTGTCTAGCATACCCTCCTAGAGTGTGGTAGATCATGGGTTCCAGTCCTGAGTGTCTAGCATACCCTCCTAGAATGTGGTAGATCATGGGTTCCAGTCCCGAGTATCTAGCATACCCTCCTAGAGTGTGGTAGATCATGGGTTCCAGTCCCAAGTGTCTAGCATACCCTCCTAGAGTGTGGTAGATCATGGGTTCCAGTCCGGAGTATCTAGCATACCCTCCTAGAGTGGTAGATCATGGGTTCCAGTCCCGAGTGTCTAGCATACCCTCCTAGAGTGTGGTAGATCATGGGTTCCAGTCCCGAGTGTCTAGTATACCCTCCTAGAGTGTGGTAGATCATGGGTTCCAGTCCCGAGTGTCTAGCATACCCTCCTAGAGTGTGGTAGATCATGGGTTCCAGTCCCGATTGTCTAGCATACCCTCCTAGAGTGTGGTAGATCGTGGGTTCCAGTCCTGAGTGTCTAGCATACCCTCCTAGAGTGTGGTAGATCGTGGGTTCCAGTCCTCAGTGTCTAGCATACCCTCCTAGAGTGTGGTAGATCGTGGGTTCCATTCCTGAGTGTCTAGCATACCCTCCTAGAGTGTGGTAGATCATGGGTTCCAGTCCTGAGTGTCAGGCATACCCTCCTAGAGTGTGGTAGATCGTGGGTTCCAGTCCTGAGTGTCTAGCATACCCTCCTAGAGTGTGGTAGATCATGGGTTCCAGTCCTGAGTGTCTAGCATACCCTCCTAGAGTGTGGTAGATCGTGGGTTCCAGTCCTGAGTGTTTAGCATACCCTCCTAGAGTGTGGTAGATCATGGGTTCCAGTCCTGAGTGTCTAGCATACCCTCCTAGAGTGTGGTAGATCATGGGTTCCAGTTGGTGTCTAGCATACCCTCCTAGTGTTGTAGATCGTGGGTTCCAGTCCCGAGTGTCTAGCATACCCTCCTAGAGTGTGGTAGATCATGGGTTCCAGTCCCGAGTGTCTAGCATACCCTCCTAGAGTGTGGTAGATCATGGGTTCGTCCTCAGTGTCTAGCATACCCTCCTAGAGTGTGGTAGATCATGGGTTCCAGTCCTGAGTGTCTAGCATACCCTCCTAGAATGTGGTAGATCATGGGTTCCAGTTCTCAGTGTCTAGCATACCCTCCTAGAGTGTGGTAGATCATGGGTTTCAGTCCTGAGTGTCTAGTATACCCTCCTAGAGTGTGGTAGATCATGGGTTCCAGTCCTCAGTGTCTAGTATACCCTCCTAGAGTGTGGTAGATCATGGGTTCCAGTTCTCAGTGTCTAGCATACCCTCCTAGAGTGTGGTAGATCATGGGTTCCAGTCCCGAGTGTCTAGCATACCCTCCTAGAGTGTGGTAGATCGTGGGTTCCAGTCCTGAGTGTCTAGCATACCCTCCTAGAGTGTGGTAGATCGTGGGTTCCAGTCCTCAGTGTCTAGCATACCCTCCTAGAGTGTGGTAGATCGTGGGTTCCATTCCTGAGTGTCTAGCATACCCTCCTAGAGTGTTGGTAGATCATGGGTTCCAGTCCTGAGTGTCTAGCATACCCTCCTAGAGTGTGGTAGATCGTGGGTTCCAGTCCTGAGTGTCTAGCATACCCTCCTAGAGTGTGGTAGATCGTGGGTTCCAGTCCTGAGTGTCTAGCATACCCTCCTAGAGTGTGGTAGATCGTGGGTTCCAGTCCTGAGTGTTTAGCATACCCTCCTAGAGTGTGGTAGATCATGGGTTCCAGTCCTGAGTGTCTAGCATACCCTCCTAGAGTGTGGTAGATCGTGGGTTCCAGTCCTGAGTGTCTAGCATACCCTCCTAGAGTGTGATAGATCGTGGGTTCCAGTCCTGAGTGTCTAGCATACCCTCCTAGAGTGTGGTAGATCGTGGGTTCCAGTCCTGAGTGTCTAGCATACCCTCCTAGAGTGTGGTTGATCATGGGTTCCAGTCCTGAGTGTCTAGCATACCCTCCTAGAGTGTGGTAGATCATGGGTTCCAGTCCTGAGTGTCTAGCATACCCTCCTAGAATGTGGTAGATCATGGGTTCCAGTCCCGAGTATCTAGCATACCCTCCTAGAGTGTGGTAGATCATGGGTTCCAGTCCCAAGTGTCTAGCATACCCTCCTAGAGTGTGGTAGATCATGGGTTCCAGTCCGGAGTATCTAGCATACCCTCCTAGAGTGGTAGATCATGGGTTCCAGTCCCGAGTGTCTAGCATACCCTCCTAGAGTGTGGTAGATCATGGGTTCCAGTCCCGAGTGTCTAGTATACCCTCCTAGAGTGTGGTAGATCATGGGTTCCAGTCCCGAGTGTCTAGCATACCCTCCTAGAGTGTGGTAGATCATGGGTTCCAGTCCCGAGTGTCTAGCATACCCTCCTAGAGTGTGGTAGATCGTGGGTTCCAGTCCTGAGTGTCTAGCATACCCTCCTAGAGTGTGGTAGATCGTGGGTTCCAGTCCTCAGTGTCTAGCATACCCTCCTAGAGTGTGGTAGATCGTGGGTTCCATTCCTGAGTGTCTAGCATACCCTCCTAGAGTGTGGTAGATCATGGGTTCCAGTCCTGAGTGTCAGGCATACCCTCCTAGAGTGTGGTAGATCGTGGGTTCCAGTCCTGAGTGTCTAGCATACCCTCCTAGAGTGTGGTAGATCATGGGTTCCAGTCCTGAGTGTCTAGCATACCCTCCTAGAGTGTGGTAGATCGTGGGTTCCAGTCCTGAGTGTTTAGCATACCCTCCTAGAGTGTGGTAGATCATGGGTTCCAGTCCTGAGTGTCTAGCATACCCTCCTAGAGTGTGGTAGATCATGGGTTCCAGTTGGTGTCTAGCATACCCTCCTAGTGTTGTAGATCGTGGGTTCCAGTCCCGAGTGTCTAGCATACCCTCCTAGAGTGTGGTAGATCATGGGTTCCAGTCCCGAGTGTCTAGCATACCCTCCTAGAGTGTGGTAGATCATGGGTTCGTCCTCAGTGTCTAGCATACCCTCCTAGAGTGTGGTAGATCATGGGTTCCAGTCCTGAGTGTCTAGCATACCCTCCTAGAATGTGGTAGATCATGGGTTCCAGTTCTCAGTGTCTAGCATACCCTCCTAGAGTGTGGTAGATCATGGGTTTCAGTCCTGAGTGTCTAGTATACCCTCCTAGAGTGTGGTAGATCATGGGTTCCAGTCCTCAGTGTCTAGTATACCCTCCTAGAGTGTGGTAGATCACAGTTTCCAGTTCTGAGTGTCTAGCATACCCTCCTAGAGTGTGGTAGATCATGGGTTCCAGTCCTGAGTGTCTAGCAAACCCTCCTAGAGTGTGATAGATCGTGGGTTCCAGTCCTGAGTGTCTAGCATACCCTCCTAGAGTGTGGTAGATCATGGGTTCCAGTCCTGAGTCTCTAGCATACCCTCCTAGAGTGTGGTAGATCATGGGTTCGTCCTCAGTGTCTAGCATACCCTCCTAGAGTGTGGTAGATCATGGGTTCCAGTCCTGAGTGTCTAGCATACCCTCCTAGAGTGTGGTAGATCATGGGTTCCAGTCCTGAGTGTCTAGCATACCCTCCTAGAGTGTGGTAGATCATGGGTTCCAGTCCTGAGTGTCTAGCATACCCTCCTAGAGTGTGGTAGATCATGGGTTCCAGTCCTAAGTGTCTAGCATACCCTCCTAGAGTGTGGTAGATCGTGGGTTGCATTCCTGAGTGTCTAGCATACCCTCCTAGAGTGTGGTAGATCGTGGGTTCCAGTCCTGAGTGTCTAGCATACCCTCCTAGAGTGTGGTAGATCGTGGGTTCCAGTCCTCAGTGTCTAGCATACCCTCCTAGAGTGTGGTAGATCGTGGGTTCCAGTCCTGAGTGTCTAGCATACCCTCCTAGAGTGTGGTAGATCATGGGTTCCAGTCCTCAGTGTCTAGCATACCCTCCTAGAGTGTGGTAGATCGTGGGTTCGTCCTCAGTGTCTAGCATACCCTCCTAGAGTGTGGTAGATCATGGGTTCCAGTCCTGAGTGTCTAGCATACCCTCCTAGAGTGTGGTAGATCATGGGTTCCAGTTCTCAGTGTCTAGCATATCCTCCTAGAGTGTGGTAGATCATGGGTTTCAGTCCTGAGTGTCTAGCATACCCTCCTAGAGTGTGGTAGATCATGGGTTCCAGTCCTCAGTGTCTAGTATACCCTCCTAGAGTGTGGTAGATCACAGGTTCCAGTCCTGAGTGTCTAGCATACCCTCCTAGAGTGTGGTAGATCATGGGTTCCAGTCCTGAGTGTCTAGCATACCCTCCTAGAGTGTGGTAGATCATGGGTTCCAGTCCTCAGTGTCTAGCATACCCTCCTAGAGTGTGGTAGATCATGGGTTCCAGTCCTGAGTGTCTAGCATACCCTCCTAGAGTGTGGTAGATCACAGGTTCCAGTCCTGAGTGTCTAGCATACCCTCCTAGAGTGTGGTAAATCATGGGTTCCAGTCCTGAGTCTCTAGCATACCCTCCTAGAGTGTGGTAGATCATGGGTTCGTCCTCAGTGTCTAGCATACCCTCCTAGAGTGTGGTAGATCATGGGTTCCAGTCCTGAGTGTCTAGCATACCCTCCTAGAGTGTGGTAGATCATGGATTCCAGTCCTCAGTCTCTAGCATACCCTCCTAGAGTGTGGTAGATCATGGATTCCAGTTCTCAGTGTCTAGCATACCCTCCTAGAGTGTGGTAGATCATGGGTTTCAGTCCTGAGTGTCTAGCATACCCTCCTAGAGTGTGGTAGATCATGGGTTCCAGTCCTGAGTGTCTAGCATACCCTCCTAGAGTGTGGTAGATCATGGGATCCAGTCCTCAGTGTCTAGTGTACCCTCCTAGAGTTTGGTAGATCACAGGTTCCAGTCCTGAGTGTCTAGCATACCCTCCTAGAGTGTGGTAGATCATGGGTTCCAGTCCTGAGTGTCTAGCATACCCTCCTAGAGTGTGGTAGATCATGGGTTCCAGTCCTCAGTGTCTAGCATACCCTCCCAGAGTGTGGTAGATCATGGGTTCCAGTCCTGAGTGTCTAGCATACCCTCCTAGAGTGTGGTAGATCACAGGTTCCAGTCCGGAGTGTCTAGCATACCCTCCTAGAGTGTGGTAGATCATGGGTTCCAGTCCTGAGTCTCTAGCATACCCTCCTAGAGTGTGGTAGATCATGGGTTCGTCCTCAGTGTCTAGCATACCCTCCTAGAGTGTGGTAGATCATGGGTTCCAGTCCTGAGTGTCTAGCATACCCTCCTAGAGTGTGGTAGATCATGGATTCCAGTCCTGAGTCTCTAGCATACCCTCCTAGAGTGTGGTAGATCATGGGTTCCAGTTCTCAGTGTCTAGCATACCCTCCTAGAGTGTGGTAGATCATGGGTTCCAGTCCTGAGTGTCTAGCATACCCTCCTAGAGTGTGGTAGATCATGGGTTCCAGTCCTGAGTGTCTAGCATACCCTCCTAGAGTGTGGTAGATCATGGGTTCCAGTCCTGAGTGTCTAGCATACCCTCCTAGAGTGTGGTAGATCATGGATTCCAGTCCTGAGTCTCTAGCATACCCTCCTAGAGTGTGGTAGATCACAGGTTCCAGTCCTGAGTGTCTAGCATACCCTCCTAGAGTGTGGTAGATCATGGGTTCCAGTCCTGAGTCTCTAGCATACCCTCCTAGAGTGTGGTAGATCATGGGTTCGTCCTCAGTGTATAGCATACCCTCCTAGAGTGTGGTAGATCATGGGTTCCAGTCCTGAGTGTCTAGCATACCCTCCTAGAGTGTGGTAGATCATGGATTCCAGTCCTGAGTCTCTAGCATACCCTCCTAGAGTGTGGTAGATCATGGGTTCCAGTTCTCAGTGTCTAGCATACCCTCCTAGAGTGTGGTAGATCATGGGTTCCAGTCCTGAGTGTCTAGCATACCCTCCTAGAGTGTGGTAGATCATGGGTTCCAGTCCTGAGTGTCTAGCATACCCTCCTAGAGTGTGGTAGATCATGGGTTCCAGTCCTGAGTGTCTAGCATACCCTCCTAGAGTGTGGTAGATCATGGGTTCCAGTTGGTGTCTAGCATACCCTCCTAGTGTTGTAGATCGTGGGTTCCAGTCCCGAGTGTCTAGCATACCCTCCTAGAGTGTGGTAGATCATAGGTTCCAGTCCTCAGTGTCTAGCATACCCTCCTAGAGTGTGGTAGATCATGGGTTCCAGTCCCGAGTGTCTAGCATACCCTCCTAGAGTGTGGTAGATCATGGGTTCCAGTCCCGAGTCTCTAGCATACCCTCCTAGAGTGTGGTAGATCATGGGTTCGTCCTCAGTGTCTAGCATACCCTCCTAGAGTGTGGTAGATCATGGGTTCCAGTCCTGAGTGTCTAGCATACCCTCCTAGAGTGTGGTAGATCATGGATTCCAGTCCTCAGTCTCTAGCATACCCTCCTAGAGTGTGGTAGATCATGGGTTCCAGTCCTCAGTGTCTAGTGTACCCTCCTAGAGTTTGGTAGATCACAGGTTCCAGTCCTGAGTGTCTAGCATACCCTCCTAGAGTGTGGTAGATCATGGGTTCCAGTCCTGAGTGTCTAGCATACCCTCCTAGAGTGTGGTAGATCATGGGTTCCAGTCCTCAGTGTCTAGCATACCCTCCTAGAGTGTGGTAGATCATGGGTTTCAGTCCTGAGTGTCTAGCATACCCTCCTAGAGTGTGGTAGATCATGGGTTCCAGTCCTGAGTGTCTAGCATACCCTCCTAGAGTGTGGTAGATCATGGGTTCCAGTCCTCAGTGTCTAGTGTACCCTCCTAGAGTTTGGTAGATCACAGGTTCCAGTCCTGAGTGTCTAGCATACCCTCCTAGAGTGTGGTAGATCATGGGTTCCAGTCCTGAGTGTCTAGCATACCCTCCTAGAGTGTGGTAGATCATGGGTTCCAGTCCTCAGTGTCTAGCATACCCTCCTAGAGTGTGGTAGATCATGGGTTCCAGTCCTGAGTGTCTAGCATACCCTCCTAGAGTGTGGTAGATCACAGGTTCCAGTCCTGAGTGTCTAGCATACCCTCCTAGAGTGTGGTAGATCATGGATTCCAGTCCTGAGTCTCTAGCATACCCTCCTAGAGTGTGGTAGATCACGGGTTCCAGTCCTGAGTGTCTAGCATACCCTCCTAGAGTGTGGTAGATCATGGGTTCCAGTCCTGAGTCTCTAGCATACCCTCCTAGAGTGTGGTAGATCATGGGTTCGTCCTCAGTGTCTAGCATACCCTCCTAGAGTGTGGTAGATCATGGGTTCCAGTCCTGAGTGTCTAGCATACCCTCCTAGAGTGTGGTAGATCATGGATTCCAGTCCTGAGTCTCTAGCATACCCTCCTAGAGTGTGGTAGATCATGGGTTCCAGTTCTCAGTGTCTAGCATACCCTCCTAGAGTGTGGTAGATCATGGGTTCCAGTCCTGAGTGTCTAGCATACCCTCCTAGAGTGTGGTAGATCATGGGTTCCAGTCCTGAGTGTCTAGCATACCCTCCTAGAGTGTGGTAGATCATGGGTTCCAGTCCTGAGTGTCTAGCATACCCTCCTAGAGTGTGGTAGATCATGGGTTCCAGTTGGTGTCTAGCATACCCTCCTAGTGTTGTAGATCGTGGGTTCCAGTCCCGAGTGTCTAGCATACCCTCCTAGAGTGTGGTAGATCATAGGTTCCAGTCCTCAGTGTCTAGCATACCCTCCTAGAGTGTGGTAGATCATGGGTTCCAGTCCCGAGTGTCTAGCATACCCTCCTAGAGTGTGGTAGATCATGGGTTCCAGTCCCGAGTCTCTAGCATACCCTCCTAGAGTGTGGTAGATCATGGGTTCGTCCTCAGTGTCTAGCATACCCTCCTAGAGTGTGGTAGATAATGGGTTCCAGTCCTGAGTGTCTAGCATACCCTCCTAGAGTGTGGTAGATCATGGATTCCAGTCCTCAGTCTCTAGCATACCCTCCTAGAGTGTGGTAGATCATGGGTTCCAGTCCTCAGTGTCTAGTGTACCCTCCTAGAGTTTGGTAGATCACAGGTTCCAGTCCTGAGTGTCTAGCATACCCTCCTAGAGTGTGGTAGATCATGGGTTCCAGTCCTGAGTGTCTAGCATACCCTCCTAGAGTGTGGTAGATCATGGGTTCCAGTCCTCAGTGTCTAGCATACCCTCCTAGAGTGTGGTAGATCATGGGTTCCAGTCCTGAGTGTCTAGCATACCCTCCTAGAGTGTGGTAGATCATGGGTTCCAGTCCTCAGTGTCTAGCATACCCTCCTAGAGTGTGGTAGATCATGGGTTCCAGTCCTGAGTGTCTAGCATACCCTCCTAGAGTGTGGTAGATCACAGGTTCCAGTCCTGAGTGTCTAGCATACCCTCCTAGAGTGTGGTAAATCATGGGTTCCAGTCCTGAGTCTCTAGCATACCCTCCTAGAGTGTGGTAGATCATGGGTTCGTCCTCAGTGTCTAGCATACCCTCCTAGAGTGTGGTAGATCATGGGTTCCAGTCCTGAGTGTCTAGCATACCCTCCTAGAGTGTGGTAGATCATGGATTCCAGTCCTCAGTCTCTAGCATACCCTCCTAGAGTGTGGTAGATCATGGATTCCAGTTCTCAGTGTCTAGCATACCCTCCTAGAGTGTGGTAGATCATGGGTTTCAGTCCTGAGTGTCTAGCATACCCTCCTAGAGTGTGGTAGATCATGGGTTCCAGTCCTGAGTGTCTAGCATACCCTCCTAGAGTGTGGTAGATCATGGGATCCAGTCCTCAGTGTCTAGTGTACCCTCCTAGAGTTTGGTAGATCACAGGTTCCAGTCCTGAGTGTCTAGCATACCCTCCTAGAGTGTGGTAGATCATGGGTTCCAGTCCTGAGTGTCTAGCATACCCTCCTAGAGTGTGGTAGATCATGGGTTCCAGTCCTCAGTGTCTAGCATACCCTCCCAGAGTGTGGTAGATCATGGGTTCCAGTCCTGAGTGTCTAGCATACCCTCCTAGAGTGTGGTAGATCACAGGTTCCAGTCCGGAGTGTCTAGCATACCCTCCTAGAGTGTGGTAGATCATGGGTTCCAGTCCTGAGTCTCTAGCATACCCTCCTAGAGTGTGGTAGATCATGGGTTCGTCCTCAGTGTCTAGCATACCCTCCTAGAGTGTGGTAGATCATGGGTTCCAGTCCTGAGTGTCTAGCATACCCTCCTAGAGTGTGGTAGATCATGGATTCCAGTCCTGAGTCTCTAGCATACCCTCCTAGAGTGTGGTAGATCATGGGTTCCAGTTCTCAGTGTCTAGCATACCCTCCTAGAGTGTGGTAGATCATGGGTTCCAGTCCTGAGTGTCTAGCATACCCTCCTAGAGTGTGGTAGATCATGGGTTCCAGTCCTGAGTGTCTAGCATACCCTCCTAGAGTGTGGTAGATCATGGGTTCCAGTCCTGAGTGTCTAGCATACCCTCCTAGAGTGTGGTAGATCATGGATTCCAGTCCTGAGTCTCTAGCATACCCTCCTAGAGTGTGGTAGATCACAGGTTCCAGTCCTGAGTGTCTAGCATACCCTCCTAGAGTGTGGTAGATCATGGGTTCCAGTCCTGAGTCTCTAGCATACCCTCCTAGAGTGTGGTAGATCATGGGTTCGTCCTCAGTGTATAGCATACCCTCCTAGAGTGTGGTAGATCATGGGTTCCAGTCCTGAGTGTCTAGCATACCCTCCTAGAGTGTGGTAGATCATGGATTCCAGTCCTGAGTCTCTAGCATACCCTCCTAGAGTGTGGTAGATCATGGGTTCCAGTTCTCAGTGTCTAGCATACCCTCCTAGAGTGTGGTAGATCATGGGTTCCAGTCCTGAGTGTCTAGCATACCCTCCTAGAGTGTGGTAGATCATGGGTTCCAGTCCTGAGTGTCTAGCATACCCTCCTAGAGTGTGGTAGATCATGGGTTCCAGTCCTGAGTGTCTAGCATACCCTCCTAGAGTGTGGTAGATCATGGGTTCCAGTTGGTGTCTAGCATACCCTCCTAGTGTTGTAGATCGTGGGTTCCAGTCCCGAGTGTCTAGCATACCCTCCTAGAGTGTGGTAGATCATAGGTTCCAGTCCTCAGTGTCTAGCATACCCTCCTAGAGTGTGGTAGATCATGGGTTCCAGTCCCGAGTGTCTAGCATACCCTCCTAGAGTGTGGTAGATCATGGGTTCCAGTCCCGAGTCTCTAGCATACCCTCCTAGAGTGTGGTAGATCATGGGTTCGTCCTCAGTGTCTAGCATACCCTCCTAGAGTGTGGTAGATCATGGGTTCCAGTCCTGAGTGTCTAGCATACCCTCCTAGAGTGTGGTAGATCATGGATTCCAGTCCTCAGTCTCTAGCATACCCTCCTAGAGTGTGGTAGATCATGGGTTCCAGTCCTCAGTGTCTAGTGTACCCTCCTAGAGTTTGGTAGATCACAGGTTCCAGTCCTGAGTGTCTAGCATACCCTCCTAGAGTGTGGTAGATCATGGGTTCCAGTCCTGAGTGTCTAGCATACCCTCCTAGAGTGTGGTAGATCATGGGTTCCAGTCCTCAGTGTCTAGCATACCCTCCTAGAGTGTGGTAGATCATGGGTTTCAGTCCTGAGTGTCTAGCATACCCTCCTAGAGTGTGGTAGATCATGGGTTCCAGTCCTGAGTGTCTAGCATACCCTCCTAGAGTGTGGTAGATCATGGGTTCCAGTCCTCAGTGTCTAGTGTACCCTCCTAGAGTTTGGTAGATCACAGGTTCCAGTCCTGAGTGTCTAGCATACCCTCCTAGAGTGTGGTAGATCATGGGTTCCAGTCCTGAGTGTCTAGCATACCCTCCTAGAGTGTGGTAGATCATGGGTTCCAGTCCTCAGTGTCTAGCATACCCTCCTAGAGTGTGGTAGATCATGGGTTCCAGTCCTGAGTGTCTAGCATACCCTCCTAGAGTGTGGTAGATCACAGGTTCCAGTCCTGAGTGTCTAGCATACCCTCCTAGAGTGTGGTAGATCATGGATTCCAGTCCTGAGTCTCTAGCATACCCTCCTAGAGTGTGGTAGATCACGGGTTCCAGTCCTGAGTGTCTAGCATACCCTCCTAGAGTGTGGTAGATCATGGGTTCCAGTCCTGAGTCTCTAGCATACCCTCCTAGAGTGTGGTAGATCATGGGTTCGTCCTCAGTGTCTAGCATACCCTCCTAGAGTGTGGTAGATCATGGGTTCCAGTCCTGAGTGTCTAGCATACCCTCCTAGAGTGTGGTAGATCATGGATTCCAGTCCTGAGTCTCTAGCATACCCTCCTAGAGTGTGGTAGATCATGGGTTCCAGTTCTCAGTGTCTAGCATACCCTCCTAGAGTGTGGTAGATCATGGGTTCCAGTCCTGAGTGTCTAGCATACCCTCCTAGAGTGTGGTAGATCATGGGTTCCAGTCCTGAGTGTCTAGCATACCCTCCTAGAGTGTGGTAGATCATGGGTTCCAGTCCTGAGTGTCTAGCATACCCTCCTAGAGTGTGGTAGATCATGGGTTCCAGTTGGTGTCTAGCATACCCTCCTAGTGTTGTAGATCGTGGGTTCCAGTCCCGAGTGTCTAGCATACCCTCCTAGAGTGTGGTAGATCATAGGTTCCAGTCCTCAGTGTCTAGCATACCCTCCTAGAGTGTGGTAGATCATGGGTTCCAGTCCCGAGTGTCTAGCATACCCTCCTAGAGTGTGGTAGATCATGGGTTCCAGTCCCGAGTCTCTAGCATACCCTCCTAGAGTGTGGTAGATCATGGGTTCGTCCTCAGTGTCTAGCATACCCTCCTAGAGTGTGGTAGATAATGGGTTCCAGTCCTGAGTGTCTAGCATACCCTCCTAGAGTGTGGTAGATCATGGATTCCAGTCCTCAGTCTCTAGCATACCCTCCTAGAGTGTGGTAGATCATGGGTTCCAGTCCTCAGTGTCTAGTGTACCCTCCTAGAGTTTGGTAGATCACAGGTTCCAGTCCTGAGTGTCTAGCATACCCTCCTAGAGTGTGGTAGATCATGGGTTCCAGTCCTGAGTGTCTAGCATACCCTCCTAGAGTGTGGTAGATCATGGGTTCCAGTCCTCAGTGTCTAGCATACCCTCCTAGAGTGTGGTAGATCATGGGTTTCAGTCCTGAGTGTCTAGCATACCCTCCTAGAGTGTGGTAGATCATGGGTTCCAGTCCTGAGTGTCTAGCATACCCTCCTAGAGTGTGGTAGATCATGGGTTCCAGTCCTCAGTGTCTAGTGTACCCTCCTAGAGTTTGGTAGATCACAGGTTCCAGTCCTGAGTGTCTAGCATACCCTCCTAGAGTGTGGTAGATCATGGGTTCCAGTCCTGAGTGTCTAGCATACCCTCCTAGAGTGTGGTAGATCATGGGTTCCAGTCCTCAGTGTCTAGCATACCCTCCTAGAGTGTGGTAGATCATGGGTTCCAGTCCTGAGTGTCTAGCATACCCTCCTAGAGTGTGGTAGATCACAGGTTCCAGTCCGGAGTGTCTAGCATACCCTCCTAGAGTGTGGTAGATCATGGGTTCCAGTCCTGAGTCTCTAGCATACCCTCCTAGAGTGTGGTAGATCATGGGTTCGTCCTCAGTGTCTAGCATACCCTCCTAGAGTGTGGTAGATCATGGGTTCCAGTCCTGAGTGTCTAGCATACCCTCCTAGAGTGTGGTAGATCATGGATTCCAGTCCTGAGTCTCTAGCATACCCTCCTAGAGTGTGGTAGATCATGGGTTCCAGTTCTCAGTGTCTAGCATACCCTCCTAGAGTGTGGTAGATCATGGGTTCCAGTCCTGAGTGTCTAGCATACCCTCCTAGAGTGTGGTAGATCATGGGTTCCAGTCCTGAGTGTCTAGCATACCCTCCTAGAGTGTGGTAGATCATGGGTTCCAGTCCTGAGTGTCTAGCATACCCTCCTAGAGTGTGGTAGATCATGGATTCCAGTCCTGAGTCTCTAGCATACCCTCCTAGAGTGTGGTAGATCACAGGTTCCAGTCCTGAGTGTCTAGCATACCCTCCTAGAGTGTGGTAGATCATGGGTTCCAGTCCTGAGTCTCTAGCATACCCTCCTAGAGTGTGGTAGATCATGGGTTCGTCCTCAGTGTCTAGCATACCCTCCTAGAGTGTGGTAGATCATGGGTTCCAGTCCTGAGTGTCTAGCATACCCTCCTAGAGTGTGGTAGATCATAGATTCCAGTCCTGAGTCTCTAGCATACCCTCCTAGAGTGTGGTAGATCATGGGTTCCAGTTCTCAGTGTCTAGCATACCCTCCTAGAGTGTGGTAGATCATGGGTTCCAGTCCTGAGTGTCTAGCATACCCTCCTAGAGTGTGGTAGATCATGGGTTCCAGTCCTGAGTGTCTAGCATACCCTCCTAGAGTGTGGTAGATCATGGGTTCCAGTCCTGAGTGTCTAGCATACCCTCCTAGAGTGTGGTAGATCATGGGTTCCAGTTGGTGTCTAGCATACCCTCCTAGTGTTGTAGATCGTGGGTTCCAGTCCTGAGTGTCTAGCATACCCTCCTAGAGTGTGGTAGATCATAGGTTCCAGTCCTCAGTGTCTAGCATACCCTCCTAGAGTGTGGTAGATCATGGGTTCCAGTCCCGAGTGTCTAGCATACCCTCCTAGAGTGTGGTAGATCATGGGTTCCAGTCCCGAGTGTCTAGCATACCCTCCTAGAGTGTGGTAGATCATGGGTTCCAGTCCTGAGTGTTTAGCATACCCTCCTAGAGTGTGGTAGATCATGGGTTCCAGTCCCGAGTGTCTAGTATACCCTCCTAGAGTGTGGTAGATCATGGGTTCCAGTCCTGAGTGTCTAGCATACCCTCCTAGAGTGTGGTAGATCATGGGTTCCAGTCCCGAGTGTCTAGCATACCCTCCTAGAGTGTGGTAGATCGTGGGTTCCAGTCCCGAGTGTCTAGCATACCCTCCTAGAGTGTGGTAGATCGTGGGTTCCAGTCCTGAGTGTCTAGCATACCCTCCTAGAGTGTGGTAGATCGTGGGTTCCATTCTTGAGTGTCTAGCATACCCTCCTAGAGTGTGGTAGATCATGGGTTCCCGTCCTGAGTGTCTAGCATACCCTCCTAGAGTGTGGTAGATCGTGGGTTCCAGTCCTGAGTGTCTAGCATACCCTCCTAGAGTGTGGTAGATCGTGGGTTCCAGTCCTGAGTGTCTAGCATACCCTCCTAGAGTGTGGTTGATCATGGGTTCCAGTCCACAGTGTCTAGCATACCTTCCTAGAGTGTGGTAGATCGTGGGTTCCAGTCCTAAGTGTCTAGCATACCCTCCTAGAGTGTGATAGATCGTGGGTTCCAGTCCTGAGTGTCTAGCATACCCTCCTAGAGTGTGATAAATCGTGGGTTCCAGTCCTGAGTGTCTAGCATACCCTCCTAGAGTGTGGTAGATCGTGGGTTCCAGTCCTGAGTGTCTAGCATACCCTCCTAGAGTGTGATAGATCATGGGTTCCAGTCCTGAGTGTCTAGCATACCCTCCTAGAGTGGTAGATCATGGGTTCCAGTTGGTGTCTAGCATATCCTCCTAGTGTTGTAGATCGTGGGTTCCAGTCCCGAGTGTCTAGCATACCCTCCTAAAGTGTGGTAGATAATGGGTTCCAGTCCTCAGTGTCTAGCATACCCTCCTAGAGTGTGGTAGATCATGGGTTCCAGTCCCGAGTGTCTAGCATACCCTCCTAGAGTGTGGTAGATCATGGGTTCCAGTCCCGAGTGTCTAGCATACCCTCCTAGAGTGTGGTAGATCATGGGTTCCAGTCCTGAGTGTCTAGCATACCCTCCTAGAGTGTGGTAGATCATGGGTTCCAGTCCCGAGTGTCTAGTATACCCTCCTAGAGTGTGGTAGATCATGGGTTCCAGTCCCGAGTGTCTAGCATACCCTCCTAGAGTGTGGTAGATCATGGGTTCCAGTCCCGAGTGTCTAGCATACCCTCCTAGAGTGTGGTAGATCGTGGGTTCCAGTCCTGAGTGTCTAGCATACCCTCCTAGAGTGTGGTAGATCGTGGGTTCCAGTCCTCAGTGTCTAGCATACCCTCCTAGAGTGTGGTAGATCGTGGGTTCCATTCCTGAGTGTCTAGCATACCCTCCTAGAGTGTTGGTAGATCATGGGTTCCAGTCCTGAGTGTCTAGCATACCCTCCTAGAGTGTGGTAGATCGTGGGTTCCAGTCCTGAGTGTCTAGCATACCCTCCTAGAGTGTGGTAGATCGTGGGTTCCAGTCCTGAGTGTCTAGCATACCCTCCTAGAGTGTGGTAGATCGTGGGTTCCAGTCCTGAGTGTTTAGCATACCCTCCTAGAGTGTGGTAGATCATGGGTTCCAGTCCTGAGTGTCTAGCATACCCTCCTAGAGTGTGGTAGATCGTGGGTTCCAGTCCTGAGTGTCTAGCATACCCTCCTAGAGTGTGGTTGATCATGGGTTCCAGTCCTGAGTGTCTAGCATACCCTCCTAGAGTGTGGTAGATCATGGGTTCCAGTCCTGAGTGTCTAGCATACCCTCCTAGAGTGTGGTAGATCATGGGTTCCAGTCCCGAGTGTCTAGCATACCCTCCTAGAGTGTGGTAGATCATGGGTTCCAGTCCCGAGTGTCTAGCATACCCTCCTAGAGTGTGGTAGATCATGGGTTCCAGTCCGGAGTGTCTAGCATACCCTCCTAGAGTGTGGTTGATCATGGGTTCCAGTCCTGAGTGTCTAGCATACCCTCCTAGAGTGTGGTAGATCATGGGTTCCAGTCCTGAGTGTCTAGCATACCCTCCTAGAGTGTGGTAGATCATGGGTTCCAGTCCCGAGTGTCTAGCATACCCTCCTAGAGTGTGGTAGATCATGGGTTCCAGTCCCGAGTGTCTAGTATACCCTCCTAGAGTGTGGTAGATCATGGGTTCCAGTCCCGAGTGTCTAGCATACCCTCCTAGAGTGTGGTAGATCATGGGTTCCAGTCCCGAGTGTCTAGCATACCCTCCTAGAGTGTGGTAGATCGTGGGTTCCAGTCCTCAGTGTCTAGCATACCCTCCTAGAGTGTGGTAGATCGTGGGTTCCAGTCCTCAGTGTCTAGCATACCCTCCTAGAGTGTGGTAGATCGTGGGTTCCATTCCTGAGTGTCTAGCATACCCTCCTAGAGTGTGGTAGATCATGGGTTCCAGTCCTGAGTGTCAGGCATACCCTCCTAGAGTGTGGTAGATCGTGGTTTCCAGTCCTGAGTGTCTAGCATACCCTCCTAGAGTGTGGTAGATCGTGGGTTCCAGTCCTGAGTGTCTAGCATACCCTCCTAGAGTGTGGTAGATCGTGGGTTCCAGTCCTGAGTGTTTAGCATACCCTCCTAGAGTGTGGTAGATCATGGGTTCCAGTTGGTGTCTAGCATACCCTCCTAGTGTTGTAGATCGTGGGTTCCAGTCCCGAGTGTCTAGCATACCCTCCTAGAGTGTGGTAGATCATGGGTTCCAGTCCCGAGTGTCTAGCATACCCTCCTAGAGTGTGGTAGATCATGGGTTCGTCCTCAGTGTCTAGCATACCCTCCTAGAGTGTGGTAGATCATGGGTTCCAGTCCTGAGTGTCTAGCATACCCTCCTAGAATGTGGTAGATCATGGGTTCCAGTTCTCAGTGTCTAGCATACCCTCCTAGAGTGTGGTAGATCATGGGTTTCAGTCCTGAGTGTCTAGTATACCCTCCTAGAGTGTGGTAGATCATGGGTTCCAGTCCTCAGTGTCTAGTATACCCTCCTAGAGTGTGGTAGATCACAGTTTCCAGTTCTGAGTGTCTAGCATACCCTCCTAGAGTGTGGTAGATCATGGGTTCCAGTCCTGAGTGTCTAGCAAACCCTCCTAGAGTGTGATAGATCGTGGGTTCCAGTCCTGAGTGTCTAGCATACCCTCCTAGAGTGTGGTAGATCATGGGTTCCAGTCCTGAGTCTCTAGCATACCCTCCTAGAGTGTGGTAGATCATGGGTTCGTCCTCAGTGTCTAGCATACCCTCCTAGAGTGTGGTAGATCATGGGTTCCAGTCCTGAGTGTCTAGCATACCCTCCTAGAGTGTGGTAGATCATGGGTTCCAGTCCTGAGTGTCTAGCATACCCTCCTAGAGTGTGGTAGATCATGGGTTCCAGTCCTGAGTGTCTAGCATACCCTCCTAGAGTGTGGTAGATCGTGGGTTCCAGTCCTGAGTGTTTAGCATACCCTCCTAGAGTGTGGTAGATCGTGGGTTCCAGTCCTGAGTGTCTAGCATACCCTCCTAGAGTGTGGTAGATCGTGGGTTCCAGTCCTCAGTGTCTAGCATACCCTCCTAGAGTGTGGTAGATCGTGGGTTCCAGTCCTGAGTGTCTAGCATACCCTCCTAGAGTGTGGTAGATCATGGGTTCCAGTCCTCAGTGTCTAGCATACCCTCCTAGAGTGTGGTAGATCGTGGGTTCGTCCTCAGTGTCTAGCATACCCTCCTAGAGTGTGGTAGATCATGGGTTCCAGTCCTGAGTGTCTAGCATACCCTCCTAGAGTGTGGTAGATCATGGGTTCCAGTTCTCAGTGTCTAGCATATCCTCCTAGAGTGTGGTAGATCATGGGTTTCAGTCCTGAGTGTCTAGCATACCCTCCTAGAGTGTGGTAGATCATGGGTTCCAGTCCTCAGTGTCTAGTATACCCTCCTAGAGTGTGGTAGATCACAGGTTCCAGTCCTGAGTGTCTAGCATACCCTCCTAGAGTGTGGTAGATCATGGGTTCCAGTCCTCAGTGTCTAGTATACCCTCCTAGAGTGTCGTAGATCACAGGTTCCAGTCCTGAGTGTCTAGCATACCCTCCTAGAGTGTGGTAGATCATGGGTTCCAGTCCTGAGTGTCTAGCATACCCTCCTAGAGTGTGGTAGATCATGGGTTCCAGTCCTCAGTGTCTAGCATACCCTCCTAGAGTGTGGTAGATCATGGGTTCCAGTCCTGAGTGTCTAGCATACCCTCCTAGAGTGTGGTAGATCACAGGTTCCAGTCCTGAGTGTCTAGCATACCCTCCTAGAGTGTGGTAGATCATGGGTTCCAGTCCTGAGTCTCTAGCATACCCTCCTAGAGTGTGGTAGATCATGGGTTCGTCCTCAGTGTCTAGCATACCCTCCTAGAGTGTGGTAGATCATGGGTTCCAGTCCTGAGTGTCTAGCATACCCTCCTAGAGTGTGGTAGATCATGGATTCCAGTCCTCAGTCTCTAGCATACCCTCCTAGAGTGTGGTAGATCATGGATTCCAGTTCTCAGTGTCTAGCATACCCTCCTAGAGTGTGGTAGATCATGGGTTTCAGTCCTGAGTGTCTAGCATACCCTCCTAGAGTGTGGTAGATCATGGGTTCCAGTCCTGAGTGTCTAGCATACCCTCCTAGAGTGTGGTAGATCATGGGTTCCAGTCCTCAGTGTCAAGTGTACCCTCCTAGAGTTTGGTAGATCACAGGTTCCAGTCCTGAGTGTCTAGCATACCCTCCTAGAGTGTGGTAGATCATGGGTTCCAGTCCTGAGTGTCTAGCATACCCTCCTAGAGTGTGGTAGATCATGGGTTCCAGTCCTCAGTGTCTAGCATACCCTCCTAGAGTGTGGTAGATCATGGGTTCCAGTCCTGAGTGTCTAGCATACCCTCCTAGAGTGTGGTAGATCACAGGTTCCAGTCCTGAGTGTCTAGCATACCCTCCTAGAGTGTGGTAGATCATGGGTTCCAGTCCTGAGTCTCTAGCATACCCTCCTAGAGTGTGGTAGATCATGGGTTCGTCCTCAGTGTCTAGCATACCCTCCTAGAGTGTGGTAGATCATGGGTTCCAGTCCTGAGTGTCTAGCATACCCTCCTAGAGTGTGGTAGATCGTGGGTTCCAGTCCTCAGTGTCTAGCATACCCTCCTAGAGTGTGGTAGATCGTGGGTTCCATTCCTGAGTGTCTAGCATACCCTCCTAGAGTGTTGGTAGATCATGGGTTCCAGTCCTGAGTGTCTAGCATACCCTCCTAGAGTGTGGTAGATCGTGGGTTCCAGTCCTGAGTGTCTAGCATACCCTCCTAGAGTGTGGTAGATCGTGGGTTCCAGTCCTGAGTGTCTAGCATACCCTCCTAGAGTGTGGTAGATCGTGGGTTCCAGTCCTGAGTGTTTAGCATACCCTCCTAGAGTGTGGTAGATCATGGGTTCCAGTCCTGAGTGTCTAGCATACCCTCCTAGAGTGTGGTAGATCGTGGGTTCCAGTCCTGAGTGTCTAGCATACCCTCCTAGAGTGTGGTTGATCATGGGTTCCAGTCCTGAGTGTCTAGCATACCCTCCTAGAGTGTGGTAGATCATGGGTTCCAGTCCTGAGTGTCTAGCATACCCTCCTAGAGTGTGGTAGATCATGGGTTCCAGTCCCGAGTGTCTAGCATACCCTCCTAGAGTGTGGTAGATCATGGGTTCCAGTCCCGAGTGTCTAGCATACCCTCCTAGAGTGTGGTAGATCATGGGTTCCAGTCCGGAGTGTCTAGCATACCCTCCTAGAGTGTGGTTGATCATGGGTTCCAGTCCTGAGTGTCTAGCATACCCTCCTAGAGTGTGGTAGATCATGGGTTCCAGTCCTGAGTGTCTAGCATACCCTCCTAGAGTGTGGTAGATCATGGGTTCCAGTCCCGAGTGTCTAGCATACCCTCCTAGAGTGTGGTAGATCATGGGTTCCAGTCCCGAGTGTCTAGTATACCCTCCTAGAGTGTGGTAGATCATGGGTTCCAGTCCCGAGTGTCTAGCATACCCTCCTAGAGTGTGGTAGATCGTGGGTTCCAGTCCTCAGTGTCTAGCATACCCTCCTAGAGTGTGGTAGATCGTGGGTTCCAGTCCTCAGTGTCTAGCATACCCTCCTAGAGTGTGGTAGATCGTGGGTTCCATTCCTGAGTGTCTAGCATACCCTCCTAGAGTGTGGTAGATCATGGGTTCCAGTCCTGAGTGTCAGGCATACCCTCCTAGAGTGTGGTAGATCGTGGTTTCCAGTCCTGAGTGTCTAGCATACCCTCCTAGAGTGTGGTAGATCGTGGGTTCCAGTCCTGAGTGTCTAGCATACCCTCCTAGAGTGTGGTAGATCGTGGGTTCCAGTCCTGAGTGTTTAGCATACCCTCCTAGAGTGTGGTAGATCATGGGTTCCAGTTGATGTCTAGCATACCCTCCTAGTGTTGTAGATCGTGGGTTCCAGTCCCGAGTGTCTAGCATACCCTCCTAGAGTGTGGTAGATCATGGGTTCCAGTCCCGAGTGTCTAGCATACCCTCCTAGAGTGTGGTAGATCATGGGTTCGTCCTCAGTGTCTAGCATACCCTCCTAGAGTGTGGTAGATCATGGGTTCCAGTCCTGAGTGTTTAGCATACCCTCCTAGAATGTGGTAGATCATGGGTTCCAGTTCTCAGTGTCTAGCATACCCTCCTAGAGTGTGGTAGATCATGGGTTTCAGTCCTGAGTGTCTAGTATACCCTCCTAGAGTGTGGTAGATCATGGGTTCCAGTCCTCAGTGTCTAGTATACCCTCCTAGAGTGTGGTAGATCACAGTTTCCAGTTCTGAGTGTCTAGCATACCCTCCTAGAGTGTGGTAGATCATGGGTTCCAGTCCTGAGTGTCTAGCAAACCCTCCTAGAGTGTGATAGATCGTGGGTTCCAGTCCTGAGTGTCTAGCATACCCTCCTAGAGTGTGGTAGATCATGGGTTCCAGTCCTGAGTCTCTAGCATACCCTCCTAGAGTGTGGTAGATCATGGGTTCGTCCTCAGTGTCTAGCATACCCTCCTAGAGTGTGGTAGATCATGGGTTCCAGTCCTGAGTGTCTAGCATACCCTCCTAGAGTGTGGTAGATCATGGGTTCCAGTCCTGAGTGTCTAGCATACCCTCCTAGAGTGTGGTAGATCATGGGTTCCAGTCCTGAGTGTCTAGCATACCCTCCTAGAGTGTGGTAGATCGTGGGTTCCAGTCCTGAGTGTTTAGCATACCCTCCTAGAGTGTGGTAGATCGTGGGTTCCAGTCCTGAGTGTCTAGCATACCCTCCTAGAGTGTGGTAGATCGTGGGTTCCAGTCCTCAGTGTCTAGCATACCCTCCTAGAGTGTGGTAGATCGTGGGTTCCAGTCCTGAGTGTCTAGCATACCCTCCTAGAGTGTGGTAGATCATGGGTTCCAGTCCTCAGTGTCTAGCATACCCTCCTAGAGTGTGGTAGATCGTGGGTTCGTCCTCAGTGTCTAGCATACCCTCCTAGAGTGTGGTAGATCATGGGTTCCAGTCCTGAGTGTCTAGCATACCCTCCTAGAGTGTGGTAGATCATGGGTTCCAGTTCTCAGTGTCTAGCATATCCTCCTAGAGTGTGGTAGATCATGGGTTTCAGTCCTGAGTGTCTAGCATACCCTCCTAGAGTGTGGTAGATCATGGGTTCCAGTCCTCAGTGTCTAGTATACCCTCCTAGAGTGTGGTAGATCACAGGTTCCAGTCCTGAGTGTCTAGCATACCCTCCTAGAGTGTGGTAGATCATGGGTTCCAGTCCTCAGTGTCTAGTATACCCTCCTAGAGTGTCGTAGATCACAGGTTCCAGTCCTGAGTGTATAGCATACCCTCCTAGAGTGTGGTAGATCATGGGTTCCAGTCCTGAGTGTCTAGCATACCCTCCTAGAGTGTGGTAGATCATGGGTTCCAGTCCTCAGTGTCTAGCATACCCTCCTAGAGTGTGGTAGATCATGGGTTCCAGTCCTGAGTGTCTAGCATACCCTCCTAGAGTGTGGTAGATCACAGGTTCCAGTCCTGAGTGTCTAGCATACCCTCCTAGAGTGTGGTAGATCATGGGTTCCAGTCCTGAGTCTCTAGCATACCCTCCTAGAGTGTGGTAGATCATGGGTTCGTCCTCAGTGTCTAGCATACCCTCCTAGAGTGTGGTAGATCATGGGTTCCAGTCCTGAGTGTCTAGCATACCCTCCTAGAGTGTGGTAGATCATGGATTCCAGTCCTCAGTCTCTAGCATACCCTCCTAGAGTGTGGTAGATCATGGATTCCAGTTCTCAGTGTCTAGCATACCCTCCTAGAGTGTGGTAGATCATGGGTTTCAGTCCTGAGTGTCTAGCATACCCTCCTAGAGTGTGGTAGATCATGGGTTCCAGTCCTGAGTGTCTAGCATACCCTCCTAGAGTGTGGTAGATCATGGGTTCCAGTCCTCAGTGTCAAGTGTACCCTCCTAGAGTTTGGTAGATCACAGGTTCCAGTCCTGAGTGTCTAGCATACCCTCCTAGAGTGTGGTAGATCATGGGTTCCAGTCCTGAGTGTCTAGCATACCCTCCTAGAGTGTGGTAGATCATGGGTTCCAGTCCTCAGTGTCTAGCATACCCTCCTAGAGTGTGGTAGATCATGGGTTCCAGTCCTGAGTGTCTAGCATACCCTCCTAGAGTGTGGTAGATCACAGGTTCCAGTCCTGAGTGTCTAGCATACCCTCCTAGAGTGTGGTAGATCATGGGTTCCAGTCCTGAGTCTCTAGCATACCCTCCTAGAGTGTGGTAGATCATGGGTTCGTCCTCAGTGTCTAGCATACCCTCCTAGAGTGTGGTAGATCATGGGTTCCAGTCCTGAGTGTCTAGCATACCCTCCTAGAGTGTGGTAGATCATGGATTCCAGTCCTGAGTCTCTAGCATACCCTCCTAGAGTGTGGTAGATCATGGGTTCCAGTTCTCAGTGTCTAGCATACCCTCCTAGAGTGTGGTAGATCACAGTTTCCAGTTCTGAGTGTCTAGCATACCCTCCTAGAGTGTGGTAGATCATGGGTTCCAGTCCTGAGTGTCTAGCAAACCCTCCTAGAGTGTGATAGATCGTGGGTTCCAGTCCTGAGTGTCTAGCATACCCTCCTAGAGTGTGGTAGATCATGGGTTCCAGTCCTGAGTCTCTAGCATACCCTCCTAGAGTGTGGTAGATCATGGGTTCGTCCTCAGTGTCTAGCATACCCTCCTAGAGTGTGGTAGATCATGGGTTCCAGTCCTGAGTGTCTAGCATACCCTCCTAGAGTGTGGTAGATCATGGGTTCCAGTCCTGAGTGTCTAGCATACCCTCCTAGAGTGTGGTAGATCATGGGTTCCAGTCCTGAGTGTCTAGCATACCCTCCTAGAGTGTGGTAGATCGTGGGTTCCAGTCCTGAGTGTCTAGCATACCCTCCTAGAGTGTGGTAGATCGTGGGTTCCAGTCCTGAGTGTCTAGCATACCCTCCTAGAGTGTGGTAGATCGTGGGTTCCAGTCCTCAGTGTCTAGCATACCCTCCTAGAGTGTGGTAGATCGTGGGTTCCAGTCCTGAGTGTCTAGCATACCCTCCTAGAGTGTGGTAGATCATGGGTTCCAGTCCTCAGTGTCTAGCATACCCTCCTAGAGTGTGGTAGATCGTGGGTTCGTCCTCAGTGTCTAGCATACCCTCCTAGAGTGTGGTAGATCATGGGTTCCAGTCCTGAGTCTCTAGCATACCCTCCTAGAGTGTGGTAGATCATGGGTTCGTCCTCAGTGTCTAGCATACCCTCCTAGAGTGTGGTAGATCATGGGTTCCAGTTCTCAGTGTCTAGCATATCCTCCTAGAGTGTGGTAGATCATGGGTTTCAGTCCTGAGTGTCTAGCATACCCTCCTAGAGTGTGGTAGATCATGGGTTCCAGTCCTCAGTGTCTAGTATACCCTCCTAGAGTGTGGTAGATCACAGGTTCCAGTCCTGAGTGTCTAGCATACCCTCCTAGAGTGTGGTAGATCATGGGTTCCAGTCCTCAGTGTCTAGTATACCCTCCTAGAGTGTCGTAGATCACAGGTTCCAGTCCTGAGTGTCTAGCATACCCTCCTAGAGTGTGGTAGATCATGGGTTCCAGTCCTGAGTGTCTAGCATACCCTCCTAGAGTGTGGTAGATCATGGGTTCCAGTCCTCAGTGTCTAGCATACCCTCCTAGAGTGTGGTAGATCATGGGTTCCAGTCCTGAGTGTCTAGCATACCCTCCTAGAGTGTGGTAGATCACAGGTTCCAGTCCTGAGTGTCTAGCATACCCTCCTAGAGTGTGGTAGATCATGGGTTCCAGTCCTGAGTCTCTAGCATACCCTCCTAGAGTGTGGTAGATCATGGGTTCGTCCTCAGTGTCTAGCATACCCTCCTAGAGTGTGGTAGATCATGGGTTCCAGTCCTGAGTGTCTAGCATACCCTCCTAGAGTGTGGTAGATCATGGATTCCAGTCCTCAGTCTCTAGCATACCCTCCTAGAGTGTGGTAGATCATGGATTCCAGTTCTCAGTGTCTAGCATACCCTCCTAGAGTGTGGTAGATCATGGGTTTCAGTCCTGAGTGTCTAGCATACCCTCCTAGAGTGTGGTAGATCATGGGTTCCAGTCCTGAGTGTCTAGCATACCCTCCTAGAGTGTGGTAGATCATGGGTTCCAGTCCTCAGTGTCTAGTGTACCCTCCTAGAGTTTGGTAGATCACAGGTTCCAGTCCTGAGTGTCTAGCATACCCTCCTAGAGTGTGGTAGATCATGGGTTCCAGTCCTGAGTGTCTAGCATACCCTCCTAGAGTGTGGTAGATCATGGGTTCCAGTCCTCAGTGTCTAGCATACCCTCCTAGAGTGTGGTAGATCATGGGTTCCAGTCCTGAGTGTCTAGCATACCCTCCTAGAGTGTGGTAGATCACAGGTTCCAGTCCTGAGTGTCTAGCATACCCTCCTAGAGTGTGGTAGATCATGGGTTCCAGTCCTGAGTCTCTAGCATACCCTCCTAGAGTGTGGTAGATCATGGGTTCGTCCTCAGTGTCTAGCATACCCTCCTAGAGTGTGGTAGATCATGGGTTCCAGTCCTGAGTGTCTAGCATACCCTCCTAGAGTGTGGTAGATCATGGATTCCAGTCCTGAGTCTCTAGCATACCCTCCTAGAGTGTGGTAGATCATGGGTTCCAGTTCTCAGTGTCTAGCATACCCTCCTAGAGTGTGGTAGATCATGGGTTCCAGTCCTGAGTGTCTAGCATACCCTCCTAGAGTGTGGTAGATCATGGGTTCCAGTCCTGAGTGTCTAGCATACCCTCCTAGAGTGTGGTAGATCATGGGTTCCAGTCCTGAGTGTCTAGCATACCCTCCTAGAGTGTGGTAGATCATGGATTCCAGTCCTGAGTCTCTAGCATACCCTCCTAGAGTGTGGTAGATCATGGGTTCCAGTTTTCAGTGTCTAGCATACCCTCCTAGAGTGTGGTAGATCATGGGTTCCAGTCCTGAGTGTCTAGCATACCCTCCTAGAGTGTGGTAGATCATGGGTTCGTCCTGAGTGTCTAGCATACCCTCCTAGAGTGTGGTAGATCATGGGTTCCAGTCCTGAGTGTCTAGCATACCCTCCTAGAGTGTGGTAGATCATGGGTTCCAGTTCTCAGTGTCTAGCATACCCTTCTAGAGTGTGGTAGATCATGGGTTCCAGTCCTCAGTGTCTAGTATACCCTCCTGGAGTGTGGTAGATCACAGTTTCCAGTTCTGAGTGTCTAGCATACCCTCCTAGAGTGTGGTAGATCATGGGTTCCAGTCCTGAGTGTCTAGCATACCCTCCTAGAGTGTGGTAGATCATGGGTTCCAGTCCTGAGTGTCTAGCATACCCTCCTAGAGTGTGGTAGATCATGGGTTCCAGTCCTGTATCTCTAGCATACCCTCCTAGAGTGTGGTAGATCATGGGTTCGTCCTCAGTGTCTAGCATACCCTCCTAGAGTGTGGTAGATCATGGGTTCCAGTCCTGAGTGTCTAGCATACCCTCCTAGAGTGTGGTAGATCATGGGTTCCAGTCCCGAGTGTCTAGCATACCCTCCTAGAGTGTGGTAGATCATGGGTTCCAGTCCTGAGTGTCTAGCATACCCTCCTAGAGTGTGGTAGATCATGGGTTCCAGTCCTGAGTGTCTAGCATACCCTCCTAGAGTGTGGTAGATCATGGGTTCAAGTCCTGAGTGTCTAGCATACCCTCCTAGAGTGTGGTAGATCATGGGTTCCAGTCCTGAGTGTCTAGCATACCCTCCTAGAGTGTGGTAGATCGTGGGTTCCAGTCCTGAGTGTCTAGCATACCCTCCTAGAGTGTGGTAGATCATGGGTTCCAGTCCTGAGTGTCTAGCATACCCTCCTAGAGTGTGGTAGATCGTGGGTTCCAGTCCTGAGTGTCTAGCATACCCTCCTAGAGTGTGGTAGATCGTGGGTTCCAGTCCTGAGTGTCTAGCATACCCTCCTAGAGTGTGGTAGTTCATGGGTTCCAGTCCTCAGTGTCTAGCATACCCTCCTAGAGTGTGGTAGATCATGGGTTCCAGTCCTGAGTGTCTAGCATACCCTCCTAGAGTGTGGTAGATCATGGGTTCCAGTCCCGAGTGTCTAGCATACCCTCCTAGAGTGTGGTAGATCATGGGTTCCAGTCCCGAGTGTCTAGTATACCCTCCTAGAGTGTGGTAGATCATGGGTTCCAGTCCCGAGTGTCTAGCATACCCTCCTAGAGTGTGGTAGATCGTGGGTTCCAGTCCTGAGTGTCTAGCATACCCTCCTAGAGTGTGGTAGATCGTGGGTTCCAGTCCTGAGTGTCTAGCATACCCTCCTAGAGTGTGGTAGATCGTGGGTTCCATTCCTGAGTGTCTAGCATACCCTCATAGAGTGTGGTAGATCATGGGTTCCAGTCCTGAGTGTCTAGCATACCCTCCTAGAGTGTGGTAGATCGTGGGTTCCAGTCCTGAGTGTCTAGCATACCCTCCTAGAGTGTGGTAGATCGTGGGTTCCAGTCCTGAGTGTTTAGCATACCCTCCTAGAGTGTGGTAGATCATGGGTTCCAGTCCTGAGTGTCTAGCATACCCTCCTAGAGTGTGGTAGATCATGGGTTCCAGTTGGTGTCTAGCATACCCTCCTAGTGTTGTAGATCGTGGGTTCCAGTCCCGAGTGTCTAGCATACCCTCCTAGAGTGTGGTAGATCATGGGTTCCAGTCCCGAGTGTCTAGCATACCCTCCTAGAGTGTGGTAGATCATGGGTTCGTCCTGAGTGTCTAGCATACCCTCCTAGAGTGTGGTAGATCATGGGTTCCAGTCCTGAGTGTCTAGCATACCCTCCTAGAGTGTGGTAGATCATGGGTTCCAGTTCTCAGTGTCTAGCATACCCTCCTAGAGCGTGGTAGATCATGGGTTTCAGTCCTGAGTGTCTAGTATACCCTCCTAGAGTGTGGTAGATCATGGGTTCCAGTCCTCAGTGTCTAGTATACCCTCCTAGAGTGTGGTAGATCACAGTTTCCAGTTCTGAGTGTCTAGCATACCCTCCTAGAGTGTGGTAGATCATGGGTTCCAGTCCTGAGTGTCTAGCATACCCTCCTAGAGTGTGGTAGATCATGGGTTCCAGTCCTGAGTGTCTAGCATACCCTCCTAGAGTGTGGTAGATCATGGGTTCCAGTCCTGAGTCTCTAGCATACCCTCCTAGAGTGTGGTAGATCATGGGTTCGTCCTCAGTGTCTAGCATACCCTCCTAGAGTGTGGTAGATCATGGGTTCCAGTCCTGAGTGTCTAGCATACCCTCCTAGAGTGTGGTAGATCATGGGTTCCAGTCCTGAGTGTCTAGCATACCCTCCTAGAGTGTGGTAGATCATGGGTTCCAGTCCTGAGTGTCTAGCATACCCTCCTAGAGTGTGGTAGATCATGGGTTCCAGTCCTGAGTGTCTAGCATACCCTCCTAGAGTGTGGTAGATCGTGGGTTCCAGTCCTGAGTGTCTAGCATACCCTCCTAGAGTGTGGTAGATCGTGGGTTCCAGTCCTGAGTGTCTAGCATACCCTCCTAGAGTGTGGTAGATCATGGGTTCCAGTCCTCAGTGTCTAGCATACCCTCCTAGAGTGTGGTAGATCGTGGGTTCCAGTCCTGAGTGTCTAGCATACCCTCCTAGAGTGTGGTAGATCATGGGTTCCAGTCCTCAGTGTCTAGCATACCCTCCTAGAGTGTGGTAGATCGTGGGTTCGTCCTCAGTGTCTAGCATACCCTCCTAGAGTGTGGTAGATCATGGGTTTCAGTCCTGAGTGTCTAGCATACCTACTAGAGTGTGGTAGATCATGGGTTCCAGTCCTCAGTGTCTAGTATACCCTCCTAGTGTTGTAGATCGTGGGTTCCAGTCCCGAGTGTCTAGCATACCCTCCTAGAGTGTGGTAGATCATAGGTTCCAGTCCTGAGTGTCTAGCATACCCTACTAGAGTGTGGTAGATCATGGGTTCCAGTCCCGAGTGTCTAGCATACCCTCCTAGAGTGTGGTAGATCATGGGTTCCAGTCCTGAGTGTTTAGCATACCCTCCTAGAGTGTGGTAGATCATGGGTTCCAGTCCCGAGTGTCTAGTATACCCTCCTAGAGTGTGGTAGATCATGGGTTCCAGTCCTGAGTGTCTAGCATACCCTCCTAGAGTGTGGTAGATCATGGGTTCCAGTCCCGAGTGTCTAGCATACCCTCCTAGAGTGTGGTAGATCGTGGGTTCTAGTCCTGAGTGTCTAGCATACCCTCCTAGAGTGTGGTAGATCGTGGGTTCCAGTCCCGAGTGTCTAGCATACCCTCCTAGAGTGTGGTAGATCGTGGGTTCCAGTCCTGAGTGTCTAGCATACCCTCCTAGAGTGTGGTAGATCATGGGTTTCAGTCCTGAGTGTCTAGCATACCCTCCTAGAGTGTGGTAGATCATGGGTTCCAGTTGGTGTCTAGCATACCCTCCTAGTGTTTTAGATCGTGGGTTCCAGTCCCGAGTGTCTAGCATACCCTCCTAGAGTGTGGTAGATCATGGGTTCCAGTCCCGAGTGTCTAGCATACCCTCCTAGAGTGTGGTAGATCATGGGTTCGTCCTGAGTGTCTAGCATACCCTCCTAGAGTGTGGTAGATCATGGGTTCCAGTCCTGTATCTCTAGCATACCCTCCTAGAGTGTGGTAGATCATGGGTTCGTCCTCAGTGTCTATCATACCCTCCTAGAGTGTGGTAGATCATGGGTTCCAGTTCTCAGTGTCTAGCATACCCTCCTAGAGTGTAGTAGATTATGGGTTTCAGTCCTGAGTGTCAAGTATACCCTCCTAGAGTGTGGTAGATCATGGGTTCCAGTCCTCAGTGTCTAGTATACCCTCCTAGAGTGTGGTAGATCACAGTTTCCAGTTCTGAGTGTCTAGCATACCCTCCTAGAGTGTGGTAGATCATGGGTTCCAGTCCTGAGTGTCTAGCATACCCTCCTAGAGTGTGGTAGATCATGGGTTCCAGTCCTGAGTGTCTAGCATACCCTCCTAGAGTGTGGTAGATCGTGGGTTCCAGTCCTGAGTGTCTAGCATACCCTCCTAGAGTGTGGTAGATCGTGGGTTCCAGTCCTGAGTGTCTAGCATACCCTCCTAGAGTGTGGTAGATCATGGGTTCCAGTCCTGAGTGTCTAGCATACCCTCCTAGAGTGTGGTAGATCGTGGGTTCCAGTCCTGAGTGTCTAGCATACCCTCCTAGAGTGTGGTAGATCGTGGGTTCCAGTCCTGAGTGTCTAGCATACCCTCCTAGAGTGTGGTAGATCATGGGTTCCAGTCCTGAGTGTTTAGCATACCCTCCTAGAGTGTGGTAGATCATGGGTTCCAGTCCTGAGTGTCTAGCATACCCTCCTAGAGTGTGGTAGATCATGGGTTCCAGTTGGTGTCTAGCATACCCTCCTAGTGTTTTAGATCGTGGGTTCCAGTCCCGAGTGTCTAGCATACCCTCCTAGAGTGTGGTAGATCATGGGTTCCAGTACCGAGTGTCTAGCATACCCTCCTAGAGTGTGGTAGATCATGGGTTCGTCCTGAGTGTCTAGCATACCCTCCTAGAGTGTGGTAGATCATGGGTTCCAGTCCTGTATCTCTAGCATACCCTCCTAGAGTGTGGTAGATCATGGGTTCGTCCTCAGTGTCTAGCATACCCTCCTAGAGTGTGGTAGATCATGGGTTCCAGTTCTCAGTGTCTAGCATACCCTCCTAGAGTGTGGTAGATCATGGGTTTCAGTCCTGAGTGTCAAGTATACCCTCCTAGAGTGTGGTAGATCATGGGTTCCAGTCCTCAGTGTCTAGTATACCCTCCTAGAGTGTGGTAGATCACAGTTTCCAGTTCTGAGTGTCTAGCATACCCTCCTAGAGTGTGGTAGATCATGGGTTCCAGTCCTGAGTGTCTAGCATACCCTCCTAGAGTGTGGTAGATCATGGGTTCCAGTCCTGAGTGTCTAGCATACCCTCCTAGAGTGTGGTAGATCGTGGGTTCCAGTCCTGAGTGTCTAGCATACCCTCCTAGAGTGTGGTAGATCGTGGGTTCCAGTCCTGAGTGTCTAGCATACCCTCCTAGAGTGTGGTAGATCATGGGTTCCAGTCCTGAGTGTCTAGCATACCCTCCTAGAGTGTGGTAGATCATGGGTTCCAGTCCTGAGTGTCTAGCATACCCTCCTAGAGTGTGGTAGATCGTGGGTTCCAGTCCTGAGTGTCTAGCATACCCTCCTAGAGTGTGGTAGATCATGGGTTCCAGTCCTGAGTGTCTAGCATACCCTCCTAGAGTGTGGTAGATCATGGGCTCCAGTCCTGAGTGTCTAGCATACCCTCCTAGAGTGTGGTAGATCATGGGTTCCAGTCCCGAGTGTCTAGTATACCCTCCTAGAGTGTGATAGATCATGGGTTCCAGTCCTGAGTGTCTAGCATACCCTCCTAGAGTGGGGTAGATCATGGGTTCCAGTCCCGAGTGTCTAGCATACCCTCCTATAGTGTGGTAGATCGTGGGTTCCAGTCCTGAGTGTCTAGCATACCCTCCTAGAGTGTGGTAGATCGTGGGTTCCAGTCCCGAGTGTCTAGCATACCCTCCTAGAGTGTGGTAGATCGTGGGTTCCAGTCCTGAGTGTTTAGCATACCCTCCTAGAGTGTGGTAGATCATGGGTTTCAGTCCTGAGTGTCTAGCATACCCTCCTAGAGTGTGGTAGATCATGGGTTCCAGTCCCGAGTGTCTAGCATACCCTCCTAGAGTGTGGTAGATCGTGGGTTCCAGTCCTGAGTGTCTAGCATACCCTCCTAGAGTGTGGTAGATCGTGGGTTCCAGTCCTGAGTGTCTAGCATACCCTCCTAGAGTGTGGTAGATCGTGGGTTCCATTCCTGAGTGTCTAGCATACCCTCATAGAGTGTGGTAGATCATGGGTTCCAGTCCTGAGTGTCTAGCATACCCTCCTAGAGTGTGGTAGATCGTGGGTTCCAGTCCTGAGTGTCTAGCATACCCTCCTAGAGTGTGGTAGATCATGGGTTCCAGTTGGTGTCTAGCATACCCTCCTAGTGTTGTAGATCGTGGGTTCCAGGCCCGAGTGTCTAGCATACCCTCCTAGAGTGTGGTAGATCATGGGTTCCAGTCCCGAGTGTCTAGCATACCCTCCTAGAGTGTGGTAGATCATGGGTTCGTCCTGAGTGTCTAGCATACCCTCCTAGAGTGTGGTAGATCATGGGTTCCAGTCCTGAGTGTCTAGCATACCCTCCTAGAGTGTGGTAGATCATGGGTTCCAGTTCTCAGTGTCTAGCATACCCTCCTAGAGCGTGGTAGATCATGGGTTTCAGTCCTGAGTGTCTAGTATACCCTCCTAGAGTGTGGTAGATCATGGGTTCCAGTCCTCAGTGTCTAGTATACCCTCCTAGAGTGTGGTAGATCACAGTTTCCAGTTCTGAGTGTCTAGCATACCCTCCTAGAGTGTGGTAGATCATGGGTTCCAGTCCTGAGTGTCTAGCATACCCTCCTAGAGTGTGGTAGATCATGGGTTCCAGTCCTGAGTGTCTAGCATACCCTCCTAGAGTGTGGTAGATCATGGGTTCCAGTCCTGAGTCTCTAGCATACCCTCCTAGAGTGTGGTAGATCATGGGTTCGTCCTCAGTGTCTAGCATACCCTCCTAGAGTGTGGTAGATCATGGGTTCCAGTCCTGAGTGTCTAGCATACCCTCCTAGAGTGTGGTAGATCATGGGTTCCAGTCCTGAGTGTCTAGCATACCCTCCTAGAGTGTGGTAGATCATGGGTTCCAGTCCTGAGTGTCTAGCATACCCTCCTAGAGTGTGGTAGATGATGGGTTCCAGTCCTGAGTGTCTAGCATACCCTCCTAGAGTGTGGTAGATCGTGGGTTCCAGTCCTGAGTGTCTAGCATACCCTCCTAGAGTGTGGTAGATCGTGGGTTCCAGTCCTGAGTGTCTAGCATACCCTCCTAGAGTGTGGTAGATCATGGGTTCCAGTCCTCAGTGTCTAGCATACCCTCCTAGAGTGTGGTAGATCGTGGGTTCCAGTCCTGAGTGTCTAGCATACCCTCCTAGAGTGTGGTAGATCATGGGTTCCAGTCCTCAGTGTCTAGCATACCCTCCTAGAGTGTGGTAGATCGTGGGTTCGTCCTCAGTGTCTAGCATACCCTCCTAGAGTGTGGTAGATCATGGGTTTCAGTCCTGAGTGTCTAGCATACCCTACTAGAGTGTGGTAGATCATGGGTTCCAGTCCTCAGTGTCTAGTATACCCTCCTAGTGTTGTAGATCGTGGGTTCCAGTCCCGAGTGTCTAGCATACCCTCCTAGAGTGTGGTAGATCATAGGTTCCAGTCCTGAGTGTCTAGCATACCCTACTAGAGTGTGGTAGATCATGGGTTCCAGTCCCGAGTGTCTAGCATACCCTCCTAGAGTGTGGTAGATCATGGGTTCCAGTCCTGAGTGTTTAGCATACCCTCCTAGAGTGTGGTAGATCATGGGTTCCAGTCCCGAGTGTCTAGTATACCCTCCTAGAGTGTGGTAGATCATGGGTTCCAGTCCTGAGTGTCTAGCATACCCTCCTAGAGTGTGGTAGATCATGGGTTCCAGTCCCGAGTGTCTAGCATACCCTCCTAGAGTGTGGTAGATCGTGGGTTCCAGTCCTGAGTGTCTAGCATACCCTCCTAGAGTGTGGTAGATCGTGGGTTCCAGTCCCGAGTGTCTAGCATACCCTCCTAGAGTGTGGTAGATCATGGGTTCCAGTCCTGAGTGTCTAGCATACCCTCCTAGAGTGTGGTAGATCATGGGTTTCAGTCCTGAGTGTCTAGCATACCCTCCTAGAGTGTGGTAGATCATGGGTTCCAGTTGGTGTCTAGCATACCCTCCTAGTGTTTTAGATCGTGGGTTCCAGTCCCGAGTGTCTAGCATACCATCCTAGAGTGTGGTAGATCATGGGTTCCAGTCCCGAGTGTCTAGCATACCCTCCTAGAGTGTGGTAGATCATGGGTTCGTCCTGAGTGTCTAGCATACCCTCCTAGAGTGTGGTAGATCATGGGTTCCAGTCCTGTATCTCTAGCATACCCTCCTAGAGTGTGGTAGATCATGGGTTCGTCCTCAGTGTCTATCATACCCTCCTAGAGTGTGGTAGATCATGGGTTCCAGTTCTCAGTGTCTAGCATACCCTCCTAGAGTGTAGTAGATTATGGGTTTCAGTCCTGAGTGTCAAGTATACCCTCCTAGAGTGTGGTAGATCATGGGTTCCAGTCCTCAGTGTCTAGTATACCCTCCTAGAGTGTGGTAGATCACAGTTTCCAGTTCTGAGTGTCTAGCATACCCTCCTAGAGTGTGGTAGATCATGGGTTCCAGTCCTGAGTGTCTAGCATACCCTCCTAGAGTGTGGTAGATCATGGGTTCCAGTCCTGAGTGTCTAGCATACCCTCCTAGAGTGTGGTAGATCGTGGGTTCCAGTCCTGAGTGTCTAGCATACCCTCCTAGAGTGTGGTAGATCGTGGGTTCCAGTCCTGAGTGTCTAGCATACCCTCCTAGAGTGTGGTAGATCATGGGTTCCAGTCCTGAGTGTCTAGCATACCCTCCTAGAGTGTGGTAGATCGTGGGTTCCAGTCCTGAGTGTCTAGCATACCCTCCTAGAGTGTGGTAGATCGTGGGTTCCAGTCCTGAGTGTCTAGCATACCCTCCTAGAGTGTGGTAGATCATGGGTTCCAGTCCTGAGTGTTTAGCATACCCTCCTAGAGTGTGGTAGATCATGGGTTCCAGTCCTGAGTGTCTAGCATACCCTCCTAGAGTGTGGTAGATCATGGGTTCCAGTTGGTGTCTAGCATACCCTCCTAGTGTTTTAGATCGTGGGTTCCAGTCCCGAGTGTCTAGCATACCCTCCTAGAGTGTGGTAGATCATGGGTTCCAGTACCGAGTGTCTAGCATACCCTCCTAGAGTGTGGTAGATCATGGGTTCGTCCTGAGTGTCTAGCATACCCTCCTAGAGTGTGGTAGATCATGGGTTCCAGTCCTGTATCTCTAGCATACCCTCCTAGAGTGTGGTAGATCATGGGTTCGTCCTCAGTGTCTAGCATACCCTCCTAGAGTGTGGTAGATCATGGGTTCCAGTTCTCAGTGTCTAGCATACCCTCCTAGAGTGTGGTAGATCATGGGTTTCAGTCCTGAGTGTCAAGTATACCCTCCTAGAGTGTGGTAGATCATGGGTTCCAGTCCTCAGTGTCTAGTATACCCTCCTAGAGTGTGGTAGATCACAGTTTCCAGTTCTGAGTGTCTAGCATACCCTCCTAGAGTGTGGTAGATCATGGGTTCCAGTCCTGAGTGTCTAGCATACCCTCCTAGAGTGTGGTAGATCATGGGTTCCAGTCCTGAGTGTCTAGCATACCCTCCTAGAGTGTGGTAGATCGTGGGTTCCAGTCCTGAGTGTCTAGCATACCCTCCTAGAGTGTGGTAGATCGTGGGTTCCAGTCCTGAGTGTCTAGCATACCCTCCTAGAGTGTGGTAGATCATGGGTTCCAGTCCTGAGTGTCTAGCATACCCTCCTAGAGTGTGGTAGATCATGGGTTCCAGTCCTGAGTGTCTAGCATACCCTCCTAGAGTGTGGTAGATCGTGGGTTCCAGTCCTGAGTGTCTAGCATACCCTCCTAGAGTGTGGTAGATCATGGGTTCCAGTCCTGAGTGTCTAGCATACCCTCCTAGAGTGTGGTAGACCATGGGCTCCAGTCCTGAGTGTCTAGCATACCCTCCTAGAGTGTGGTAGATCATGGGTTCCAGTCCCGAGTGTCTAGTATACCCTCCTAGAGTGTGATAGATCATGGGTTCCAGTCCTGAGTGTCTAGCATACCCTCCTAGAGTGGGGTAGATCATGGGTTCCAGTCCCGAGTGTCTAGCATACCCTCCTATAGTGTGGTAGATCGTGGGTTCCAGTCCTGAGTGTCTAGCATACCCTCCTAGAGTGTGGTAGATCGTGGGTTCCAGTCCCGAGTGTCTAGCATACCCTCCTAGAGTGTGGTAGATCGTGGGTTCCAGTCCTGAGTGTTTAGCATACCCTCCTAGAGTGTGGTAGATCATGGGTTTCAGTCCTGAGTGTCTAGCATACCCTCCTAGAGTGTGGTAGATCATGGGTTCCAGTTGGTGTCTAGCATACCCTCCTAGTGTTTTAGATCGTGGGTTCCAGTCCCAAGTGTCTAGCATACCCTCCTAGAGTGTGGTAGATCATGGGTTCCAGTCCCGAGTGTCTAGCATACCCTCCTAGAGTGTGGTAGATCATGGGTTCGTCCTGAGTGTCTAGCATACCCTCCTAGAGTGTGGTAGATCATGGGTTCCAGTCCTGTATCTCTAGCATACCCTCCTAGAGTGTGGTAGATCATGGGTTCGTCCTCAGTGTCTATCATACCCTCCTAGAGTGTGGTAGATCATGGGTTCCAGTTCTCAGTGTCTAGCATACCCTCCTAGAGTGTGGTAGATTATGGGTTTCAGTCCTGAGTGTGAAGTATACCCTCCTAGAGTGTGGTAGATCATGGGTTCCAGTCCTCAGTGTCTAGTATACCCTCCTAGAGTGTGGTAGATCACAGTTTCCAGTTCTGAGTGTCTAGCATACCCTCCTAGAGTGTGGTAGATCATGGGTTCCAGTCCTGAGTGTCTAGCATACCCTCCTAGAGTGTGGTAGATCATGGGTTCCAGTCCTGAGTGTCTAGCATACCCTCCTAGAGTGTGGTAGATCGTGGGTTCCAGTCCTGAGTGTCTAGCATACCCTCCTAGAGTGTGGTAGATCGTGGGTTCCAGTCCTGAGTGTCTAGCATACCCTCCTAGAGTGTGGTAGATCATGGGTTCCAGTCCTGAGTGTCTAGCATACCTTCCTAGAGTGTGGTAGATCGTGGGTTCCAGTCCTGAGTGTCTAGCATACCCTCCTAGAGTGTGGTAGATCGTGGGTTCCAGTCCTGAGTGTCTAGCATACCCTCCTAGAGTGTGGTAGATCATGGGTTCCAGTCCTGAGTGTTTAGCATACCCTCCTAGAGTGTGGTAGATCATGGGTTCCAGTCCTGAGTGTCTAGCATACCCTCCTAGAGTGTGGTAGATCATGGGTTCCAGTTGGTGTCTAGCATACCCTCCTAGTGTTTTAGATCGTGGGTTCCAGTCCCGAGTGTCTAGCATACCCTCCTAGAGTGTGGTAGATCATGGGTTCCAGTCCCGAGTGTCTAGCATACCCACCTAGAGTGTGGTAGATCATGGGTTCGTCCTGAGTGTCTAGCATACCCTCCTAGAGTGTGGTAGATCATGGGTTCCAGTCCTGTATCTCTAGCATACCCTCCTAGAGTGTGGTAGATCATGGGTTCCAGTCCCGAGTGTCTATCATACCCTCCTAGAGTGTGGTAGATCATGGGTACCAGTCCCGAGTGTCTAGTATACCCTCCTAGAGTGTGGTAGATCATGGGTTCCAGTCCCGAGTGTCTAGCATACCCTCCTAGAGTGTGGTAGATCGTGGGTTCCAGTCCTGAGTGTCTAGCATACCCTCCTAGAGTGTGGTAGATCGTGGGTTCCAGTCCTGAGTGTTTAGCATACCCTCCTAGAGTGTGGTAGATCATGGGTTCCAGTCCTGAGTGTCTAGCATACCCTCCTAGAGTGTGGTAGATCATGGGTTCCAGTTGGTGTCTAGCATACACTCCTAGTGTTGTAGATCGTGGGTTCCAGTCCCGAGTGTCTCGCATACCCTCCTAGAGTGTGGTAGATCATGGGTTCCAGTCCCGAGTGTCTAGCATACCCTCCTAGAGTGTGGTAGATCATGGGTTCGTCCTGAGTGTCTAGCATACCCTCCTAGAGTGTGGTAGATCATGGGTTCCAGTCCTGAGTGTCTAGCATACCCTCCTAGAGTGTGGTAGATCATGGGTTCCAGTTCTCAGTGTCTAGCATACCCTCCTAGAGTGTGGTAGATCATGGGTTTCAGTCCTGAGTGTCAAGTATACCCTCCTAGAGTGTGGTAGATCATGGGTTCCAGTCCTCAGTGTCTAGTATACCCTCCTAGAGTGTGGTAGATCACAGTTTCCAGTTCTGAGTGTCTAGCATACCCTCCTAGAGTGTGGTAGATCATGGGTTCCAGTCCTGAGTGTCTAGCATACCCTCCTAGAGTGTGGTAGATCATGGGTTCCAGTCCTGAGTGTCTAGCATACCCTCCTAGAGTGTGGTAGATCATGGGTTCCAGTTGGTGTCTAGCATACACTCCTAGTGTTGTAGATCGTGGGTTCCAGTCCCGAGTGTCTAGCATACCCTCCTAGAGTGTGGTAGATCATGGGTTCCAGTCCCGAGTGTCTAGCATACCCTCCTAGAGTGTGGTAGATCATGGGTTCGTCCTGAGTGTCTAGCATACCCTCCTAGAGTGTGGTAGATCATGGGTTCCAGTCCTGAGTGTCTAGCATACCCTCCTAGAGTGTGGTAGATCATGGGTTCGTCCTGAGTGTCTAGCATACCCTCCTAGAGTGTGGTAGATCATGGGTTCCAGTCCTGTATCTCTAGCATACCCTCCTAGAGTGTGGTAGATCATGGGTTCCAGTCCCGAGTGTCTAGCATACCCTCCTAGAGTGTGGTAGATCATGGGTACCAGTCCCGAGTGTCTAGTATACCCTCCTAGAGTGTGGTAGATCATGGGTTCCAGTCCCGAGTGTCTAGCATACCCTCCTAGAGTGTGGTAGATCGTGGGTTCCAGTCCTGAGTGTCTAGCATACCTTCCTAGAGTGTGGTAGATCGTGGGTTCCAGTCCTGAGTGTTTAGCATACCCTCCTAGAGTGTGGTAGATCATGGGTTCCAGTCCTGAGTGTCTAGCATACCCTCCTAGAGTGTGGTAGATCATGGGTTTCAGTTGGTGTCTAGCATACACTCCTAGTGTTGTAGATCGTGGGTTCCAGTCCCGAGTGTCTAGCATACCCTCCTAGAGTGTGGTAGATCATGGGTTCCAGTCCCGAGTGTCTAGCATACCCTCCTAGATTGTGGTAGATCATGGGTTCGTCCTGAGTGTCTAGCATACCCTCCTAGAGTGTGGTAGATCATGGGTTCCAGTCCTGAGTGTCTAGCATACCCTCCTAGAGTGTGGTAGATCATGGGTTCCAGTTCTCAGTGTCTAGCATACTCTCCTAGAGTGTGGTAGATCATGGGTTTCAGTCCTGAGTGTCAAGTATACCCTCCTAGAGTGTGGTAGATCATGGGTTCCAGTCCTCAGTGTCTAGTATACCCTCCTAGAGTGTGGTAGATCACAGTTTCCAGTTCTGAGTGTCTAGCATACCCTCCTAGAGTGTGGTAGATCATGGGTTCCAGTCCTGAGTGTCTAGCATACCCTCCTAGAGTGTGGTAGATCATGGGTTCCAGTCCTGAGTGTCTAGCATACCCTCCTAGAGTGTGGTAGATCATGGGTGCCAGTCCTGTATCTGTAGCATACCCTCCTAGAGTGTGGTAGATCATGGGTTCGTCCTCAGTGTCTAGCATACCCTCCTAGAGTGTGGTAGATCATGGGTTCCAGTCCTGAGTGTCTAGCATACCCTCCTAGAGTGTGGTAGATCATGGGTTCCAGTCCCGAGTGTCTAGCATACCCTCCTAGAGTGTGGTAGATCATGGGTTCCAGTCCTGAGTGTCTAGCATACCCTCCTAGAGTGTGGTAGATCATGGGTTCCAGTCCTGAGTGTCTAGCATACCCTCCTAGAGTGTGGTAGATCATGGGTTCCAGTCCTGAGTGTCTAGCATACCCTCCTAGAGTGTGGTAGATCATGGGTTCCAGTCCTGAGTGTCTAGCATACCCTCCTAGAGTGTGGTAGATCGTGGGTTCCAGTCCTGAGTGTCTAGCATACCCTCCTAGAGTGTGGTAGATCGTGGGTTCCAGTCCTGAGTGTCTAGCTTACCCTCCTAGAGTGTGGTAGATCATGGGTTCCAGTCCTGTATCTCTAGCATACCCTCCTAGAGTGTGGTAGATCATGGGTTCGTCCTCAGTGTCTAGCATACCCTCCTAGAGTGTGGTAGATCATGGGTTCCAGTCCTGAGTGTCTAGCATACCCCCCTAGAGTGTGGTAGATCATGGGTTCCAGTCCCGAGTGTCTAGCATACCCTCCTAGAGTGTGGTAGATCATGGGTTCTAGTCCTGAGTGTCTAGCATACCCTCCTAGAGTGTGGTAGATCATGGGTTCCAGTCCTGAGTGTCTAGCATACCCTCCTAGAGTGTGGTAGATCATGGGTTCAAGTCCTGAGTGTCTAGCATACCCTCCTAGAGTGTGGTAGATCATGGGTTCCAGTCCTGAGTGTCTAGCATACCCTCCTAGAGTGTGGTAGATCGTGGGTTCCAGTCCTGAGTGTCTAGCATACCCTCCTAGAGTGTGGTAGATCGTGGGTTCCAGTCCTGAGTGTCTAGCATACCCTCCTAGAGTGTGGTAGATCATGGGTTCCAGTCCTGAGTGTCTATCATACCCTCCTAGAGTGTGGTAGATCGTGGGTTCCAGTCCTGAGTGTCTAACATACCCTCCTAGAGTGTGGTAGATCGTGGGTTCCAGTCCTGAGTGTCTAGCATACCCTCCTAGAGTGTGGTAGATCATGGGTTCCATTCCTGAGTGTCTAGCATACCCTCCTAGAGTGTGGTAGATCATGGGTTCCAGTCCCGAGTGTCTAGCATACCCTCCTAGAGTGTGGTAGATCGTGGGTTCCAGTCCTGAGTGTCTAGCATACCCTCCTAGAGTGTGGTAGATCGTGGGTTCCAGTCCTCAGTGTCTAGCATACCCTCCTAGAGTGTGGTAGATCGTGGGTTCCAGTCCTGAGTGTTTAGCATACCCTCCTAGAGTGTGGTAGATCATGGGTTCCAGTTGGTGTCTAGCATACCCTCCGAGTGTTGTAGATCGTGGGTTCCAGTCCCGAGTGTCTAGCATACCCTCCTAGAGTGTGGTAGATCATGGGTTCCAGTCCCGAGTGTCTAGCATACCCTCCTAGAGTGTGGTAGATCATGGGTTCGTCCTGAGTGTCTAGCATACCCTCCTAGAGTGTGGTAGATCATGGGTTCCAGTCCTGAGTGTCTAGCATACCCTCCTAGAGTGTGGTAGATCATGGGTTCCAGTTCTCAGTGTCTAGCATACCCTCCTAGAGTGTGGTAGATCATGGGTTTCAGTCCTGAGTGTCTAGTATACCCTCCTAGAGTGTGGTAGATCATGGGTTCCAGTCCTCAGTGTCTAGTATACCCTCCTAGAGTGTGGTAGATCACAGTTTCCAGTTCTGAGTTTCTAGCATACCCTCCTAGAGTGTGGTAGATCATGGGTTCCAGTCCTGAGTGTCTAGCATACCCTCCTAGAGTGTGGTAGATCATGGGTTCCAGTCCTGAGTGTCTAGCATACCCTCCTAGAGTGTGGTAGATCATGGGTTCCAGTCCTGAGTCTCTAGCATACCCTCCTAGAGTGTGGTAGATCATGGGTTCGTCCTCAGTGTCTAGCATACCCTCCTAGAGTGTGGTAGATCATGGGTTCCAGTCCTGAGTGTCTAGCATACCCACCTAGAGTGTGGTAGATCATGGGTTCCAGTCCTGAGTGTCTAGCATACCCTCCTAGAGTGTGGTAGATCATGGGTTCCAGTCCTGAGTGTCTAGCATACCCTCCTAGAGTGTGGTAGATCATGGGTTCCAGTCCTGAGTGTCTAGCATACCCTCCTAGAGTGTGGTAGATCGTGGGTTCCAGTCCTCAGTGTCTAGCATACCCTCCTAGAGTGTGGTAGATCGTGGGTTCCAGTCCTCAGTGTCTAGCATACCCTCCTAGAGTGTGGTAGATCATGGGTTCCAGTCCTGAGTGTCTAGCATACCCTCCTAGAGTGTGGTAGATCGTGGGTTCCAGTCCTGAGTGTCTAGCATACCCTCCTAGAGTGTGGTAGATCATGGGTTCCAGTCCTCAGTGTCTAGCATACCCTCCTAGAGTGTGGTAGATCGTGGGTTCATCCTCAGTGTCTAGCATACCCTCCTAGAGTGTGGTAGATCATGGGTTTCAGTCCTGAGTGTCTAGCATACCCTCCTAGAGTGTGGTAGATCATGGGTTCCAGTCCTCAGTGTCTAGTATACCCTCCTAGTGTTGTAGATCGTGGGTTCCAGTCCCGAGTGTCTAGCATACCCTCCTAGAGTGTGGTAGATCATAGGTTCCAGTCCTGAGTGTCTAGCATACCCTCCTAGAGTGTGGTAGATCATGGGTTCCAGTCCCGAGTGTCTAGCATACCCTCCTAGAGTGTGGTAGATCATGGGTTCCAGTCCTGAGTGTTTAGCATACCCTCCTAGAGTGTGGTAGATCATGGTTTCCAGTCCCGAGTGTCTAGTATACCCTCCTAGAGTGTGGTAGATCATGGGTTCCAGTCCTGAGTGTCTAGCATACCCTCCTAGAGTGTGGTAGATCATGGGTTCCAGTCCCGAGTGTCTAGCATACCCTCCTAGAGTGTGGTAGATCGTGGGTTCCAGTCCTGAGTGTCTAGCATACCCTCCTAGAGTGTGGCAGATCGTGGGTTCCAGTCCTGAGTGTCTAGCATACCCTCCTAGAGTGTGGTAGATCATGGGTTCCAGTCCCGAGTGTCTAGCATACCCTCCTAGAGTGTGGTAGATCGTGGGTTCCAGTCCTGAGTGTTTAGCATACCCTCCTAGAGTGTGGTAGATCATGGGTTCCAGTCCTGAGTGTCTAGCATACCCTCCTAGAGTGTGGTAGATCATGGGTTCCAGTTGGTGTCTAGCATACCCTCCTAGTGTTGTAGATCATGGGCTCCAGTCCTGAGTGTCTAGCATACCCTCCTAGAGTGTGGTAGATCATGGGTGCCAGTCCTGTATCTGTAGCATACCCTCCTAGAGTGTGGTAGATCATGGGTTCGTCCTCAGTGTCTAGCATACCCTCCTAGAGTGTGGTAGATCATGGGTTCCAGTCCTGAGTGTCTAGCATACCCTCCTAGAGTGTGGTAGATCATGGGTTCCAGTCCCGAGTGTCTAGCATACCCTCCTAGAGTGTGGTAGATCATGGGTTCCAGTCCTGAGTGTCTAGCATACCCTCCTAGAGTGTGGTAGATCATGGGTTCCAGTCCTGAGTGTCTAGCATACCCTCCTAGAGTGTGGTAGATCATGGGTTCCAGTCCTGAGTGTCTAGCATACCCTCCTAGAGTGTGGTAGATCATGGGTTCCAGTCCTGAGTGTCTAGCATACCCTCCTAGAGTGTGGTAGATCGTGGGTTCCAGTCCTGAGTGTCTAGCATACCCTCCTAGAGTGTGGTAGATCGTGGGTTCCAGTCCTGAGTGTCTAGCTTACCCTCCTAGAGTGTGGTAGATCATGGGTTCCAGTCCTGTATCTCTAGCATACCCTCCTAGAGTGTGGTAGATCATGGGTTCGTCCTCAGTGTCTAGCATACCCTCCTAGAGTGTGGTAGATCATGGGTTCCAGTCCTGAGTGTCTAGCATACCCTCCTAGAGTGTGGTAGATCATGGGTTCCAGTCCCGAGTGTCTAGCATACCCTCCTAGAGTGTGGTAGATCATGGGTTCTAGTCCTGAGTGTCTAGCATACCCTCCTAGAGTGTGGTAGATCATGGGTTCCAGTCCTGAGTGTCTAGCATACCCTCCTAGAGTGTGGTAGATCATGGGTTCAAGTCCTGAGTGTCTAGCATACCCTCCTAGAGTGTGGTAGATCATGGGTTCAAGTCCTGAGTGTCTAGCATACCCTCCTAGAGTGTGGTAGATCGTGGGTTCCAGTCCTGAGTGTCTAGCATACCCTCCTAGAGTGTGGTAGATCGTGGGTTCCAGTCCTGAGTGTCTAGCATACCCTCCTAGAGTGTGGTAGATCATGGGTTCCAGTCCTGAGTGTCTATCATACCCTCCTAGAGTGTGGTAGATCGTGGGTTCCAGTCCTGAGTGTCTAACATACCCTCCTAGAGTGTGGTAGATCGTGGGTTCCAGTCCTGAGTGTCTAGCATACCCTCCTAGAGTGTGGTAGATCATGGGTTCCATTCCTGAGTGTCTAGCATACCCTCCTAGAGTGTGGTAGATCATGGGTTCCAGTCCCGAGTGTCTAGCATACCCTCCTAGAGTGTGGTAGATCGTGGGTTCCAGTCCTGAGTGTCTAGCATACCCTCCTAGAGTGTGGTAGATCGTGGGTTCCAGTCCTCAGTGTCTAGCATACCCTCCTAGAGTGTGGTAGATCGTGGGTTCCAGTCCTGAGTGTTTAGCATACCCTCCTAGAGTGTGGTAGATCATGGGTTCCAGTTGGTGTCTAGCATACCCTCCGAGTGTTGTAGATCGTGGGTTCCAGTCCCGAGTGTCTAGCATACCCTCCTAGAGTGTGGTAGATCATGGGTTCCAGTCCCGAGTGTCTAGCATACCCTCCTAGAGTGTGGTAGATCATGGGTTCGTCCTGAGTGTCTAGCATACCCTCCTAGAGTGTGGTAGATCATGGGTTCCAGTCCTGAGTGTCTAGCATACCCTCCTAGAGTGTGGTAGATCATGGGTTCCAGTTCTCAGTGTCTAGCATACCCTCCTAGAGTGTGGTAGATCATGGGTTTCAGTCCTGAGTGTCTAGTATACCCTCCTAGAGTGTGGTAGATCATGGGTTCCAGTCCTCAGTGTCTAGTATACCCTCCTAGAGTGTGGTAGATCACAGTTTCCAGTTCTGAGTTTCTAGCATACCCTCCTAGAGTGTGGTAGATCATGGGTTCCAGTCCTGAGTGTCTAGCATACCCTCCTAGAGTGTGGTAGATCAAGGGTTCCAGTCCTGAGTGTCTAGCATACCCTCCTAGAGTGTGGTAGATCATGGGTTCCAGTCCTGAGTCTCTAGCATACCCTCCTAGAGTGTGGTAGATCATGGGTTCGTCCTCAGTGTCTAGCATACCCTCCTAGAGTGTGGTAGATCATGGGTTCCAGTCCTGAGTGTCTAGCATACCCACCTAGAGTGTGGTAGATCATGGGTTCCAGTCCTGAGTGTCTAGCATACCCTCCTAGAGTGTGGTAGATCATGGGTTCCAGTCCTGAGTGTCTAGCATACCCTCCTAGAGTGTGGTAGATCATGGGTTCCAGTCCTGAGTGTCTAGCATACCCTCCTAGAGTGTGGTAGATCGTGGGTTCCAGTCCTCAGTGTCTAGCATACCCTCCTAGAGTGTGGTAGATCGTGGGTTCCAGTCCTCAGTGTCTAGCATACCCTCCTAGAGTGTGGTAGATCATGGGTTCCAGTCCTGAGTGTCTAGCATACCCTCCTAGAGTGTGGTAGATCGTGGGTTCCAGTCCTGAGTGTCTAGCATACCCTCCTAGAGTGTGGTAGATCATGGGTTCCAGTCCTCAGTGTCTAGCATACCCTCCTAGAGTGTGGTAGATCGTGGGTTCATCCTCAGTGTCTAGCATACCCTCCTAGAGTGTGGTAGATCATGGGTTTCAGTCCTGAGTGTCTAGCATACCCTCCTAGAGTGTGGTAGATCATGGGTTCCAGTCCTCAGTGTCTAGTATACCCTCCTAGTGTTGTAGATCGTGGGTTCCAGTCCCGAGTGTCTAGCATACCCTCCTAGAGTGTGGTAGATCATAGGTTCCAGTACTGAGTGTCTAGCATACCCTCCTAGAGTGTGGTAGATCATGGGTTCCAGTCCCGAGTGTCTAGCATACCCTCCTAGAGTGTGGTAGATCATGGGTTCCAGTCCTGAGTGTTTAGCATACCCTCCTAGAGTGTGGTAGATCATGGTTTCCAGTCCCGAGTGTCTAGTATACCCTCCTAGAGTGTGGTAGATCATGGGTTCCAGTCCTGAGTGTCTAGCATACCCTCCTAGAGTGTGGTAGATCATGGGTTCCAGTCCCGAGTGTCTAGCATACCCTCCTAGAGTGTGGTAGATCGTGGGTTCCAGTCCTGAGTGTCTAGCATACCCTCCTAGAGTGTGGCAGATCGTGGGTTCCAGTCCTGAGTGTCTAGCATACCCTCCTAGAGTGTGGTAGATCATGGGTTCCAGTCCCGAGTGTCTAGCATACCCTCCTAGAGTGTGGTAGATCGTGGGTTCCAGTCCTGAGTGTTTAGCATACCCTCCTAGAGTGTGGTAGATCATGGGTTCCAGTCCTGAGTGTCTAGCATACCCTCCTAGAGTGTGGTAGATCATGGGTTCCAGTTGGTGTCTAGCATACCCTCCTAGTGTTGTAGATCGTGGGTTCCAGTCCCGAGTGTCTAGCATACCCTCCTAGAGTGTGGTAGATCATGGGTTCCAGTCCCGAGTGTCTAGCATACCCTCCTAGAGTGTGGTAGATCATGTGTTCGTCCTGAGTGTCTAGCATACCCTCCTAGAGTGTGGTAGATCATGGGTTCCAGTCCTGTATCTCTAGCATACCCTCCTAGAGTGTGGTAGATCATGGGTTCGTCCTCAGTGTCTAGCATACCCTCCTAGAGTGTGGTAGATCATGGGTTCCAGTCCTGAGTGTCTAGCATACCCTCCTAGAGTGTGGTAGATCATGGGTTCCAGTTGTCAGTGTCTAGCATACCCTCCTAGAGTGTGGTAGATCATGGGTTTCAGTCCTGAGTGTCAGGTATACCCTCCTAGAGTGTGGTAGATCATGGGTTCCAGTCCTCAGTGTCTAGTATACCCTCCTAGAGTGTGGTAGATCACAGTTTCCAGTTCTGAGTGTCTAGCATACCCTCCTAGAGTGTGGTAGATCATGGGTTCCAGCCCTGAGTGTCTAGCATACCCTCCTAGAGTGTGGTAGATCATGGGTTCCAGTCCTGAGTGTCTAGCATACCCTCCTAGAGTGTGGTAGATCATGGGTTCCAGTCTTGAGTCTCTAGCATACCCTCCTAGAGTGTGGTAGATCATGGGTTCGTCCTCAGTGTCTAGCATACCCTCCTAGAGTGTGGTAGATCATGGGTTCCAGTCCTGAGTGTCTAGCATACCCTCCTAGAGTGTGGTAGATCATGGGTTCCAGTCCTGAGTGTCTAGCATACCCTCCTAGAGTGTGGTAGATCATGGGTTCCAGTCCTGAGTGTCTAGCATACCCTCCTAGAGTGTGGTAGATCATGGGTTCCAGTCCTGAGTGTCTAGCATACCCTCCTAGAGTGTGGTAGATCGTGGGTTCCAGTCCTGAGTGTCTAGCATACCCTCCTAGAGTGTGGTAGATCATGGGTTCCAGGCCTGAGTGTCTAGCATACCCTCCTAGAGTGTGGTAGATCATGGGTTCCAGTCCTGAGTGTCTAGCATACCCTCCTAGAGTGTGGTAGATCATGGGTTCCAGTCCTGAGTGTCTAGCATACCCTCCTAGAGTGTGGTAGATCATGGGTTCCAGTCCTGAGTGTCTAGCATACCCTCCTAGAGTTTGGTAGATCGTGGGTTCATCCTCAGTGTCTAGCATACCCTCCTAGAGTGTGGTAGATCATGGGTTTCAGTCCTGAGTGTCTAGCATACCCTCCTAGAGTGTGGTAGATCATGGGTTCCAGTCCTCAGTGTCTAGTATACCCTCCTAGTGTTGTAGATCGTGGGTTCCAGTCCCGAGTGTCTAGCATACCCTCCTAGAGTGTGGTAGATCATAGGTTCCAGTCCTGAGTGTCTAGCATACCCTCCTAGAGTGTGGTAGATCATGGGTTCCAGTCCCGAGTGTCTAGCATACCCTCCTAGAGTGTGGTAGATCATGGGTTCCAGTCCTGAGTGTTTAGCATACCCTCCTAGAGTGTGGTAGATCATGGTTTCCAGTCCCGAGTGTCTAGTATACCCTCCTAGAGTGTGGTAGATCATGGGTTCCAGTCCTGAGTGTCTAGCATACCCTCCTAGAGTGTGGTAGATCATGGGTTCCAGTCCCGAGTGTCTAGCATACCCTCCTAGAGTGTGGTAGATCGTGGGTTCCAGTCCTGAGTGTCTAGCATACCCTCCTAGAGTGTGGTAGATCGTGGGTTCCAGTCCTGAGTGTCTAGCATACCCTCCTAGAGTGTGGTAGATCATGGGTTCCAGTCTCGAGTGTCTAGCATACCCTCCTAGAGTGTGGTAGATCGTGGGTTCCAGTCCTGAGTGTTTAGCATACCCTCCTAGAGTGTGGTAGATCATGGGTTCCAGTCCTGAGTGTCTAGCATACCCTCCTAGAGTGTGGTAGATCATGGGTTCCAGTTGGTGTCTAGCATACCCTCCTAGTGTTGTAGATCGTGGGTTCCAGTCCCGAGTGTCTAGCATACCCTCCTAGAGTGTGGTAGATCATGGGTTCCAGTCCTCAGTGTCTAGCATACCCTCCTAGAGTGTGGTAGATCATGGGTTCGTCCTGAGTGTCTAGCATACCCTCCTAGAGTGTGGTAGATCATGGGTTCCAGTCCTGTATCTCTAGCATACCCTCCTAGAGTGTGGTAGATCATGGGTTCGTCCTCAGTGTCTAGCATACCCTCCTAGAGTGTGGTAGATCATGGGTTCCAGTCCTGAGTGTCTAGCATACCCTCCTAGAGTGTGGTAGATCATGGGTTCCAGTCCCGAGTGTCTAGCATACCCTCCTAGAGTGTGGTAGATCATGGGTTCCAGTCCTGAGTGTCTAGCATACCCTCCTAGAGTGTGGTAGATCATGGGTTCCAGTCCTCAGTGTCTAGCATACCCTCCTAGAGTGTGGTAGATCATGGGTTCCAGTCCTGAGTGTCTAGCATACCCTCCTAGAGTGTGGTAGATCATGGGTTCCAGTCCTGAGTGTCTAGCATACCCTCCTAGAGTGTGGTAGATCGTGGGTTCCAGTCCTGAGTGTCTAGCATACCCTCCTAGAGTGTGGTAGATCGTGGGTTCCAGTCCTGAGTGTCTAGCATACCCTCCTAGAGTGTGGTAGATCATGGGTTCCAGTCCTGAGTGTCTAGCATACCCTCCTAGAGTGTGGTAGATCGTGGGTTCCAGTCCTGAGTGTCTAGCATACCCTCCTAGAGTTTGGTAGATCGTGGGTTCCAGTCCTGAGTGTCTAGCATACCCTCCTAGAGTGTGGTAGATCATGGGTTCCAGTCCTGAGTGTCTAGCATACCCTCCTAGAGTGTGGTAGATCATGGGCTCCAGTCCTGAGTGTCTAGCATACCCTCCTAGAGTGTGGTAGATCATGGGTTCCAGTCCCGAGTGTCTAGCATACCCTCCTAGAGTGTGGTAGATCATGGGTTCCAGTCCCGAGTGTCTAGTATACCCTCCTAGAGTGTGGTAGATCATGGGTTCCAGTCCCGAGTGTCTAGCATACCCTCCTAGAGTGTGGTAGATCGTGGGTTCCAGTCCTGAGTGTCTAGCATACCCTCCTAGAGTGTGGTAGATCGTGGGTTCCAGTCCTGAGTGTCTAGCATACCCTCCTTGAGTGTGGTAGATCGTGGGTTCCATTCCTGAGTGTCTAGCATACCCTCCTAGAGTGTGGTAGATCGTGGGTTCCAGTCCTGAGTGTCTAGCATACCCTCCTAGAGTGTGGTAGATCGTGGGTTCCAGTCCTGAGTGTCTAGCATACCCTCCTAGAGTGTGGTAGATCGTGGGTTCCAGTCCTGAGTGTTTAGCATACCCTCCTAGAGTGTGGTAGATCGTGGGTTCCAGTCCTGAGTGTCTAGCATACCCTCCTAGAGTGTGGTAGATCATGGGTTCCAGTTGGTGTCTAGCATACCCTCCTAGTGTTGTAGATCGTGGGTTCCAGTCCCGAGTGTCTAGCATACCCTCCTAGAGTGTGGTAGATCATGGGTTCCAGTCCCGAGTGTCTAGCATACCCTCCTAGAGTGTGGTAGATCATGGGTTCGTCCTGAGTGTCTAGCATACCCTCCTAGAGTGTGGTAGATCATGGGTTCCAGTCCTGAGTGTCTAGCATACCCTCCTAGAGTGTGGTAGATCATGGGTTCCAGTTCTCAGTGTCTAGCATACCCTCCTAGAGTGTGGTAGATCATGGGTTTCAGTCCTGAGTGTCAAGTATACCCTCCTAGAGTGTGGTAGATCATGGGTTCCAGTCCTCAGTGTCTAGTATACCCTCCTAGAGTGTGGTAGATCACAGTTTCCAGTTCTGAGTGTCTAGCATACCCTCCTAGAGTGTGGTAGATCATGGGTTCCAGTCCTGAGTGTCTAGCATACCCTCCTAGAGTGTGGTAGATCATGGGTTCCAGTCCTGAGTGTCTAGCATACCCTCCTAGAGTGTGGTAGATCATGGGTTCCAGTCCTGTATCTCTAGCATACCCTCCTAGAGTGTGGTAGATCGTGGGTTCCAGTCCTGAGTGTTTAGCATACCCTCCTAGAGTGTGGTAGATCATGGGTTCCAGTCCTGAGTGTCTAGCATACCCTCCTAGAGTTTGGTAGATCATGGGTTCCAGTCCTGAGTGTCTAGCATACCCTCCTAGAGTGTGGTAGATCGTGGGTTCCAGTCCTGAGTGTCTAGCATACCCTCCTAGAGTGTGGTAGATCGTGGGTTCCAGTCCTGAGTGTCTAGCATACCCTCCTAGAGTGTGGTAGATCGTGGGTTCCAGTCCTGAGTGTTTAGCATACCCTCCTAGAGTGTGGTAGATCATGGGTTCCAGTCCTGAGTGTCTAGCATACCCTCCTAGAGTGTGGTAGATCATGGGTTCCAGTTGGTGTCTAGCATACCCTCCTAGTGTTGTAGATCGTGGGTTCCAGTCCCGAGTGTCTAGCATACCCTCCTAGAGTGTGGTAGATCATGGGTTCCAGTCCCGAGTGTCTAGCATACCCTCCTAGAGTGTGGTAGATCATGGGTTCGTCCTGAGTGTCTAGCATACCCTCCTAGAGTGTGGTAGATCATGGGTTCCAGTCCTGAGTGTCTAGCATACCCTCCTAGAGTGTGGTAGATCATGGGTTCCAGTTCTCAGTGTCTAGCATACCCTCCTAGAGTGTGGTAGATCATGGGTTTCAGTCCTGAGTGTCAGGTATACCCTCCTAGAGTGTGGTAGATCATGGGTTCCAGTCCTCAGTGTCTAGTATACCCTCCTAGAGTGTGGTAGATCACAGTTTCCAGTTCTGAGTGTCTAGCATACCCTCCTAGAGTGTGGTAGATCATGGGTTCCAGTCCTGAGTGTCTAGCATACCCTCCTAGAGTGTGGTAGATCATGGGTTCCAGTCCTGAGTGTCTAGCATACCCTCCTAGAGTGTGGTAGATCATGGGTTCCAGTCCTGTATCTCTAGCATACCCTCCTAGAGTGTGGTAGATCGTGGGTTCCAGTCCTGAGTTTTTAGCATACCCTCCTAGAGTGTGGTAGATCATGGGTTCCAGTCCTGAGTGTCTAGCATATCCTCCTAGAGTGTGGTAGATCATGGGTTCCAGTTGGTGTCTAGCATACCCTCCTAGTGTTGTAGATCGTGGGTTCCAGTCCCGAGTGTCTAGCATACCCTCATAGAGTGTGGTAGATCATGGGTTCCAGTCCCGAGTGTCTAGCATACCCTCCTAGAGTGTGGTAGATCATGGGTTCGTCCTGAGTGTCTAGCATACCCTCCTAGAGTGTGGTAGATCATGGGTTCCAGTCCTGTATCTGTAGCATACCCTCCTGGAGTGTGGTAGATCATGGGTTCGTCCTCAGTGTCTAGCATACCCTCCTAAAGTGTGGTAGATCGTGGGTTCCAGTCCTGAGTGTCTAGCATACCCTCCTAGAGTGTGGTAGATCATGGGTTCCAGTCCCGAGTGTCTAGCATACCCTCCTAGAGTGTGGTAGATCATGGGTTCCAGTCCTGAGTGTCTAGCATACCCTCCTAGAGTGTGGTAGATCATGGGTTCCAGTCCTGAGTGTCTAGCATACCCTCCTAGAGTGTGGTAGATCATGGGTTCCAGTCCTGAGTGTCTAGCATACCCTCCTAGAGTGTGGTAGATCATGGGTTCCAGTCCTGAGTGTCTAGCATACCCTCCTAGAGTGTGGTAGATCGTGGGTTCCAGTCCTGAGTGTCTAGCATACCCTCCTAGAGTGTGGTAGATCGTGGGTTCCAGTCCTGAGTGTCTAGCATACCCTCCTAGAGTGTGGTAGATCATGGGTTCCAGTCCTGAGTGTCTAGCATACCCTCCTAGAGTGTGGTAGATCGTGGCTTCCAGTCCTGAGTGTCTAGCATACCCTCCTAGAGTGTGGTAGATCGTGGGTTCCAGTCCTGAGTGTCTAGCATACCCTCCTAGAGTGTGGTAGATCATGGGTTCCAGTCCTGAGTGTCTAGCATACCCTCCTAGAGTGTGGTAGATCATGGGCTCCAGTCCTAAGTGTCTAGCATACCCTCCTAGAGTGTGGTAGATCATGGGTTCCAGTCCCGAGTGTCTAGCATACCCTCCTAGAGTGTGGTAGATCATGGGTTCCAGTCCCGAGTGTCTAGTATACCCTCCTAGAGTGTGGTAGATCATGGGTTCCAGTCCCGAGTGTCTAGCATACCCTCCTAGAGTGTGGTAGATCGTGGGTTCCAGTCCTGAGTGTCTAGCATACCCTCCTAGAGTGTGGTAGATCGTGGGTTCCAGTCCTCAGTGTCTAGCATACCCTCCTAGAGTGTGGTAGATCGTGGGTTCCATTCCTGAGTGTCTAGCATACCCTCCTAGAGTGTGGTAGATCGTGGGTTCCAGTCCTGAGTGTCTAGCATACCCTCCTAGAGTGTGGTAGATCGTGGGTTCCAGTCCTGAGTGTCTAGCATACCCTCCTAGAGTGTGGTAGATCGTGGGTTCCAGTCCTGAGTGTTTAGCATACCCTCCTAGAGTGTGGTAGATCATGGGTTCCAGTCCTGAGTGTCTAGCATACCCTCCTAGAGTGTGGTAGATCATGGGTTCCAGTTGGTGTCTAGCATACCCTCCTAGTGTTGTAGATCGTGGGTTCCAGTCCCGAGTGTCTAGCATACCCTCCTAGAGTGTGGTAGATCATGGGTTCCAGTCCCGAGTGTCTAGCATACCCTCCTAGAGTGTGGTAGATCATGGGTTCGTCCTGAGTGTCTAGCATACCCTCCTAGAGTGTGGTAGATCATGGGTTCCAGTCCTGAGTGTCTAGCATACCCTCCTAGAGTGTGGTAGATCATGGGTTCCAGTTCTCAGTGTCTAGCATACCCTCCTAGAGTGTGGTAGATCATGGGTTTCAGTCCTGAGTGTCAAGTATACCCTCCTAGAGTGTGGTAGATCATGGGTTCCAGTCCTCAGTGTCTAGTATACCCTCCTAGAGTGTGGTAGATCACAGTTTCCAGTTCTGAGTGTCTAGCATACCCTCCTAGAGTGTGGTAGATCATGGGTTCCAGTCCTGAGTGTCTAGCATACCCTCCTAGAGTGTGGTAGATCATGGGTTCCAGTCCTGAGTGTCTAGCATACCGTCCTAGAGTGTGGTAGATCATGGGTTCCAGTCCTGTATCTCTAGCATACCCTCATAGAGTGTGGTAGATCATGGGTTCGTCCTCAGTGTCTAGCATACCCTCCTAGAGTGTGGTAGATCATGGGTTCCAGTCCTGAGTGTCTAGCATACCCTCCTAGAGTGTGGTAGATCATGGGTTCCAGTCCCGAGTGTCTAGCATACCCTCCTAGAGTGTTGGTAGATCATGGGTTCCAGTCCTGAGTGTCTAGCATACCCTCCTAGAGTGTGGTAGATCATGGGTTCCAGTCCTGAGTGTCTAGCATACCCTCCTAGAGTGTGGTAGATCATGGGTTCCAGTCCTGAGTGTCTAGCATACCCTCCTAGAGTGTGGTAGATCATGGGTTCCAGTCCTGAGTGTCTAGCATACCCTCCTAGAGTGTGGTAGATCGTGGGTTCCAGTCCTGAGTGTCTAGCTTACCCTCCTAGAGTGTGGTAGATCATGGGTTCCAGTCCTGAGTGTCTAGCATACCCTCCTAGAGTGTGGTAGATCGTGGGTTCCAGTCCTGAGTGTCTAGCATACCCTACTAGAGTGTGGTAGATCGTGGGTTCCAGTCCTGAGTGTCTAGCATACCCTCCTAGAGTGTGGTAGATCATGGGTTCCAGTCCTGAGTGTTCAGCATACCCTCCTAGAGTGTGGTAGATCATGGGTTCCAGTCCTGAGTGTCTAGCATACCCTCCTAGAGTGTGGTAGATCATGGGTTCCAGTCCCGAGTGTCTAGCATACCCTCCTAGAGTGTGGTAGATCATGGGTTCCAGTCCCGAGTGTCTAGTATACCCTCCTAGAGTGTGGTAGATCATGGGTTCCAGTCCCGAGTGTCTAGCATACCCTCCTAGAGTGTGGTAGATCGTGGGTTCCAGTCCTGAGTGTCTAGCATACCCTCCTAGAGTGTGGTAGATCGTGGGTTCCAGTCCTCAGTGTCTAGCATACCCTCCTAGAGTGTGGTAGATCGTGGGTTCCATTCCTGAGTGTCTAGCATACCCTCCTAGAGTGTGGTAGATCGTGGGTTCCAGTCCTGAGTGTCTAGCATACCCTCCTAGAGTGTGGTAGATCGTGGGTTCCAGTCCTGAGTGTCTAGCATACCCTCCTAGAGTGTGGTAGATCGTGGGTTCCAGTCCTGAGTGTTTAGCATACCCTCCTAGAGTGTGGTAGATCGTGGGTTCCAGTCCTGAGTGTCTAGCATACCCTCCTAGAGTGTGGTAGATCATGGGTTCCAGTTGGTGTCTAGCATACCCTCCTAGTGTTGTAGATCGTGGGTTCCAGTCCTCAGTGTCTAGCATACCCTCCTAGAGTGTGGTAGATCATGGGTTCCAGTCCCGAGTGTCTAGCATACCCTCCTAGAGTGTGGTAGATCATGGGTTCCAGTCCCGAGTGTCTAGCATACCCTCCTAGAGTGTGGTAGATCATGGGTTCCAGTCCTGAGTGTTTAGCATACCCTCCTAGAGTGTGGTAGATCATGGGTTCCAGTCCCGAGTGTCTAGTATACCCTCCTAGAGTGTGGTAGATCATGGGTTCCAGTCCTGAGTGTCTAGCATACCCTCCTAGAGTGTGGTAGATCATGGGTTCCAGTTCTCAGTGTCTAGCATACCCTCCTAGAGTGTGGTAGATCATGGGTTTCAGTCCTGAGTGTCAAGTATACCCTCCTAGAGTGTGGTAGATCATGGGTTCCAGTCCTCAGTGTCTAGTATACCCTCCTAGAGTGTGGTAGATCACAGTTTCCAGTTCTGAGTGTCTAGCATACCCTCCTAGAGTGTGGTAGATCATGGGTTCCAGTCCTGAGTGTCTAGCATACCCTCCTAGAGTGTGGTAGATCATGGGTTCCAGTCCTGAGTGTCTAGCATACCCTCCTAGAGTGTGGTAGATCATGGGTTCCAGTCCTGTATCTCTAGCATACCCTCCTAGAGTGTGGTAGATCGTGGGTTCCAGTCCTGAGTGTTTAGCATACCCTCCTAGAGTGTGGTAGATCATGGGTTCCAGTCCTGAGTGTCTAGCATACCCTCCTAGAGTGTGGTAGATCATGGGTTCCAGTCCTGAGTGTCTAGCATACCCTCCTAGAGTGTGGTAGATCGTGGGTTCCAGTCCTGAGTGTCTAGCATACCCTCCTAGAGTGTGGTAGATCGTGGGTTCCAGTCCTGAGTGTCTAGCATACCCTCCTAGAGTGTGGTAGATCGTGGGTTCCAGTCCTGAGTGTTTAGCATACCCTCCTAGAGTGTGGTAGATCATGGGTTCCAGTCCTGAGTGTCTAGCATACCCTCCTAGAGTGTGGTAGATCATGGGTTCCAGTTGGTGTCTAGCATACCCTCCTAGTGTTGTAGATCGTGGGTTCCAGTCCCGAGTGTCTAGCATACCCTCCTAGAGTGTGGTAGATCATGGGTTCCATTCCCGAGTGTCTAGCATACCCTCCTAGAGTGTGGTAGATCATGGGTTCGTCCTGAGTGTCTAGCATACCCTCCTAGAGTGTGGTAGATCATGGGTTCCAGTCCTGAGTGTCTAGCATACCCTCCTAGAGTGTGGTAGATCATGGGTTTCAGTCCTGAGTGTCAGGTATACCCTCCTAGAGTGTGGTAGATCATGGGTTCCAGTCCTCAGTGTCTAGTATACCCTCCTAGAGTGTGGTAGATCACAGTTTCCAGTTCTGAGTGTCTAGCATACCCTCCTAGAGTGTGGTAGATCATGGGTTCCAGTCCTGAGTGTCTAGCATACCCTCCTAGAGTGTGGTAGATCATGGGTTCCAGTCCTGAGTGTCTAGCATACCCTCCTAGAGTGTGGTAGATCATGGGTTAAAGTCCTGTATCTCTAGCATACCCTCCTAGAGTGTGGTAGATCGTGGGTTCCAGTCCTGAGTGTTTAGCATACCCTCCTAGAGTGTGGTAGATCATGGGTTCCAGTCCTGAGTGTCTAGCATATCCTCCTAGAGTGTGGTAGATCATGGGTTCCAGTTGGTGTCTAGCATACCCTCCTAGTGTTGTAGATCGTGGGTTCCAGTCCCGAGTGTCTAGCATACCCTCATAGAGTGTGGTAGATCATGGGTTCCAGTCCCGAGTGTCTAGCATACCCTCCTAGAGTGTGGTAGATCATGGGTTCGTCCTGAGTGTCTAGCATACCCTCCTAGAGTGTGGTAGATCATGGGTTCCAGTCCTGTATCTGTAGCATACCCTCCTGGAGTGTGGTAGATCATGGGTTTGTCCTCAGTGTCTAGCATACCCTCCTAGAGTGTGGTAGATCGTGGGTTCCAGTCCTGAGTGTCTAGCATACCCTCCTAGAGTGTGGTAGATCATGGGTTCCAGTCCCGAGTGTCTAGCATACCCTCCTAGAGTGTGGTAGATCATGGGTTCCAGTCCTGAGTGTCTAGCATACCCTCCTAGAGTGTGGTAGATCATGGGTTCCAGTCCTGAGTGTCTAGCATACCCTCCTAGAGTGTGGTAGATCATGGGTTCCAGTCCTGAGTGTCTAGCATACCCTCCTAGAGTGTGGTAGATCATGGGTTCCAGTCCTGAGTGTCTAGCATACCCTCCTAGAGTGTGGTAGATCGTGGGTTCCAGTCCTGAGTGTCTAGCATACCCTCCTAGAGTGTGGTAGATCGTGGGTTCCAGTCCTGAGTGTCTAGCATACCCTCCTAGAGTGTGGTAGATCATGGGTTCCAGTCCTGAGTGTCTAGCATACCCTCCTAGAGTGTGGTAGATCATGGGTTCCAGTCCTGTATCTCTAGCATACCCTCCTAGAGTGTGGTAGATCGTGGGTTCCAGTCCTGAGTTTTTAGCATACCCTCCTAGAGTGTGGTAGATCATGGGTTCCAGTCCTGAGTGTCTAGCATATCCTCCTAGAGTGTGGTAGATCATGGGTTCCAGTTGGTGTCTAGCATACCCTCCTAGTGTTGTAGATCGTGGGTTCCAGTCCCGAGTGTCTAGCATACCCTCATAGAGTGTGGTAGATCATGGGTTCCAGTCCCGAGTGTCTAGCATACCCTCCTAGAGTGTGGTAGATCATGGGTTCGTCCTGAGTGTCTAGCATACCCTCCTAGAGTGTGGTAGATCATGGGTTCCAGTCCTGTATCTGTAGCATACCCTCCTGGAGTGTGGTAGATCATGGGTTCGTCCTCAGTGTCTAGCATACCCTCCTAGAGTGTGGTAGATCGTGGGTTCCAGTCCTGAGTGTCTAGCATACCCTCCTAGAGTGTGGTAGATCATGGGTTCCAGTCCTGAGTGTCTAGCATACCCTCCTAGAGTGTGGTAGATCGTGGGTTCCAGTCCTGAGTGTCTAGCATACCCTCCTAGAGTGTGGTAGATCGTGGGTTCCAGTCCTGAGTGTCTAGCATACCCTCCTAGAGTGTGGTAGATCATGGGTTCCAGTCCTGAGTGTCTAGCATACCCTCCTAGAGTGTGGTAGATCGTGGCTTCCAGTCCTGAGTGTCTAGCATACCCTCCTAGAGTGTGGTAGATCGTGGGTTCCAGTCCTGAGTGTCTAGCATACCCTCCTAGAGTGTGGTAGATCATGGGTTCCAGTCCTGAGTGTCTAGCATACCCTCCTAGAGTGTGGTAGATCATGGGCTCCAGTCCTAAGTGTCTAGCATACCCTCCTAGAGTGTGGTAGATCATGGGTTCCAGTCCCGAGTGTCTAGCATACCCTCCTAGAGTGTGGTAGATCATGGGTTCCAGTCCCGAGTGTCTAGTATACCCTCCTAGAGTGTGGTAGATCATGGGTTCCAGTCCCGAGTGTCTAGCATACCCTCCTAGAGTGTGGTAGATCGTGGGTTCCAGTCCTGAGTGTCTAGCATACCCTCCTAGAGTGTGGTAGATCGTGGGTTCCAGTCCTCAGTGTCTAGCATACCCTCCTAGAGTGTGGTAGATCGTGGGTTCCATTCCTGAGTGTCTAGCATACCCTCCTAGAGTGTGGTAGATCGTGGGTTCCAGTCCTGAGTGTCTAGCATACCCTCCTAGAGTGTGGTAGATCGTGGGTTCCAGTCCTGAGTGTCTAGCATACCCTCCTAGAGTGTGGTAGATCGTGGGTTCCAGTCCTGAGTGTTTAGCATACCCTCCTAGAGTGTGGTAGATCATGGGTTCCAGTCCTGAGTGTCTAGCATACCCTCCTAGAGTGTGGTAGATCATGGGTTCCAGTTGGTGTCTAGCATACCCTCCTAGTGTTGTAGATCGTGGGTTCCAGTCCCGAGTGTCTAGCATACCCTCCTAGAGTGTGGTAGATCATGGGTTCCAGTCCCGAGTGTCTAGCATACCCTCCTAGAGTGTGGTAGATCATGGGTTCGTCCTGAGTGTCTAGCATACCCTCCTAGAGTGTGGTAGATCATGGGTTCCAGTCCTGAGTGTCTAGCATACCCTCCTAGAGTGTGGTAGATCATGGGTTCAAGTTATCAGTGTCTAGCATACCCTCCTAGAGTGTGGTAGATCATGGGTTTCAGTCCTGAGTGTCAAGTATACCCTCCTAGAGTGTGGTAGATCATGGGTTCCAGTCCTCAGTGTCTAGTATACCCTCCTAGAGTGTGGTAGATCACAGTTTCCAGTTCTGAGTGTCTAGCATACCCTCCTAGAGTGTGGTAGATCATGGGTTCCAGTCCTGAGTGTCTAGCATACCCTCCTAGAGTGTGGTAGATCATGGGTTTCAGTCCTGAGTGTCTAGCATACCGTCCTAGAGTGTGGTAGATCATGGGTTCCAGTCCTGTATCTCTAGCATACCCTCATAGAGTGTGGTAGATCATGGGTTCGTCCTCAGTGTCTAGCATACCCTCCTAGAGTGTGGTAGATCATGGGTTCCAGTCCTGAGTGTCTAGCATACCCTCCTAGAGTGTGGTAGATCATGGGTTCCAGTCCCGAGTGTCTAGCATACCCTCCTAGAGTGTTGGTAGATCATGGGTTCCAGTCCTGAGTGTCTAGCATACCCTCCTAGAGTGTGGTAGATCATGGGTTCCAGTCCTGAGTGTCTAGCATACCCTCCTAGAGTGTGGTAGATCATGGGTTCCAGTCCTGAGTGTCTAGCATACCCTCCTAGAGTGTGGTAGATCATGGGTTCCAGTCCTGAGTGTCTAGCATACCCTCCTAGAGTGTGGTAGATCGTGGGTTCCAGTCCTGAGTGTCTAGCTTACCCTCCTAGAGTGTGGTAGATCATGGGTTCCAGTCCTGAGTGTCTAGCATACCCTCCTAGAGTGTGGTAGATCGTGGGTTCCAGTCCTGAGTGTCTAGCATACCCTACTAGAGTGTGGTAGATCGTGGGTTCCAGTCCTGAGTGTCTAGCATACCCTCCTAGAGTGTGGTAGATCATGGGTTCCAGTCCTGAGTGTTCAGCATACCCTCCTAGAGTGTGGTAGATCATGGGTTCCAGTCCTGAGTGTCTAGCATACCCTCCTAGAGTGTGGTAGATCATGGGTTCCAGTCCCGAGTGTCTAGCATACCCTCCTAGAGTGTGGTAGATCATGGGTTCCAGTCCCGAGTGTCTAGTATACCCTCCTAGAGTGTGGTAGATCATGGGTTCCAGTCCCGAGTGTCTAGCATACCCTCCTAGAGTGTGGTAGATCGTGGGTTCCAGTCCTGAGTGTCTAGCATACCCTCCTAGAGTGTGGTAGATCGTGGGTTCCAGTCCTCAGTGTCTAGCATACCCTCCTAGAGTGTGGTAGATCGTGGGTTCCATTCCTGAGTGTCTAGCATACCCTCCTAGAGTGTGGTAGATCGTGGGTTCCAGTCCTGAGTGTCTAGCATACCCTCCTAGAGTGTGGTAGATCGTGGGTTCCAGTCCTGAGTGTCTAGCATACCCTCCTAGAGTGTGGTAGATCGTGGGTTCCAGTCCTGAGTGTTTAGCATACCCTCCTAGAGTGTGGTAGATCGTGGGTTCCAGTCCTGAGTGTCTAGCATACCCTCCTAGAGTGTGGTAGATCATGGGTTCCAGTTGGTGTCTAGCATACCCTCCTAGTGTTGTAGATCGTGGGTTCCAGTCCTCAGTGTCTAGCATACCCTCCTAGAGTGTGGTAGATCATGGGTTCCAGTCCCGAGTGTCTAGCATACCCTCCTAGAGTGTGGTAGATCATGGGTTCCAGTCCCGAGTGTCTAGCATACCCTCCTAGAGTGTGGTAGATCATGGGTTCCAGTCCTGAGTGTTTAGCATACCCTCCTAGAGTGTGGTAGATCATGGGTTCCAGTCCCGAGTGTCTAGTATACCCTCCTAGAGTGTGGTAGATCATGGGTTCCAGTCCTGAGTGTCTAGCATACCCTCCTAGAGTGTGGTAGATCATGGGTTCCAGTTCTCAGTGTCTAGCATACCCTCCTAGAGTGTGGTAGATCATGGGTTTCAGTCCTGAGTGTCAAGTATACCCTCCTAGAGTGTGGTAGATCATGGGTTCCAGTCCTCAGTGTCTAGTATACCCTCCTAGAGTGTGGTAGATCACAGTTTCCAGTTCTGAGTGTCTAGCATACCCTCCTAGAGTGTGGTAGATCATGGGTTCCAGTCCTGAGTGTCTAGCATACCCTCCTAGAGTGTGGTAGATCATGGGTTCCAGTCCTGAGTGTCTAGCATACCCTCCTAGAGTGTGGTAGATCATGGGTTCCAGTCCTGTATCTCTAGCATACCCTCCTAGAGTGTGGTAGATCGTGGGTTCCAGTCCTGAGTGTTTAGCATACCCTCCTAGAGTGTGGTAGATCATGGGTTCCAGTCCTGAGTGTCTAGCATACCCTCCTAGAGTGTGGTAGATCATGGGTTCCAGTCCTGAGTGTCTAGCATACTCTCCTAGAGTGTGGTAGATCGTGGATTCCAGTCCTGAGTGTCTAGCATACCCTCCTAGAGTGTGGTAGATCGTGGGTTCCAGTCATGAGTGTCTAGCATACCCTCCTAGAGTGTGGTAGATCGTGGGTTCCAGTCCTGAGTGTTTAGCATACCCTCCTAGAGTGTGGTAGATCATGGGTTCCAGTCCTGAGTGTCTAGCATACCCTCCTAGAGTGTGGTAGATCATGGGTTCCAGTTGGTGTCTAGCATACCCTCCTAGTGTTGTAGATCGTGGGTTCCAGTCCCGAGTGTCTAGCATACCCTCCTAGAGTGTGGTAGATCATGGGTTCCAGTCCCGAGTGTCTAGCATACCCTCCTAGAGTGTGGTAGATCATGGGTTCGTCCTGAGTGTCTAGCATACCCTCCTAGAGTGTGGTAGATCATGGGTTCCAGTCCTGAGTGTCTAGCATACCCTCCTAGAGTGTGGTAGATCATGGGTTTCAGTCCTGAGTGTCAGGTATACCCTCCTAGAGTGTGGTAGATCATGGGTTCCAGTCCTCAGTGTCTAGTATACCCTCCTAGAGTGTGGTAGATCACAGTTTCCAGTTCTGAGTGTCTAGCATACCCTCCTAGAGTGTGGTAGATCATGGGTTCCAGTCCTGAGTGTCTAGCATACCCTCCTAGAGTGTGGTAGATCATGGGTTCCAGTCCTGAGTGTCTAGCATACCCTCCTAGAGTGTGGTAGATCATGGGTTCCAGTCCTGTATCTCTAGCATACCCTCCTAGAGTGTGGTAGATCGTGGGTTCCAGTCCTGAGTGTTTAGCATACCCTCCTAGAGTGTGGTAGATCATGGGTTCCAGTCCTGAGTGTCTAGCATATCCTCCTAGAGTGTGGTAGATCATGGGTTCCAGTTGGTGTCTAGCATACCCTCCTAGTGTTGTAGATCGTGGGTTCCAGTCCCGAGTGTCTAGCATACCCTCATAGAGTGTGGTAGATCATGGGTTCCAGTCCCGAGTGTCTAGCATACCCTCCTAGAGTGTGGTAGATCATGGGTTCGTCCTGAGTGTCTAGCATACCCTCCTAGAGTGTGGTAGATCATGGGTTCCAGTCCTGTATCTGTAGCATACCCTCCTGGAGTGTGGTAGATCATGGGTTTGTCCTCAGTGTCTAGCATACCCTCCTAGAGTGTGGTAGATCGTGGGTTCCAGTCCTGAGTGTCTAGCATACCCTCCTAGAGTGTGGTAGATCATGGGTTCCAGTCCCGAGTGTCTAGCATACCCTCCTAGAGTGTGGTAGATCATGGGTTCCAGTCCTGAGTGTCTAGCATACCCTCCTAGAGTGTGGTAGATCATGGGTTCCAGTCCTGAGTGTCTAGCATACCCTCCTAGAGTGTGGTAGATCATGGGTTCCAGTCCTGAGTGTCTAGCATACCCTCCTAGAGTGTGGTAGATCATGGGTTCCAGTCCTGAGTGTCTAGCATACCCTCCTAGAGTGTGGTAGATCGTGGGTTCCAGTCCTGAGTGTCTAGCATACCCTCCTAGAGTGTGGTAGATCGTGGGTTCCAGTCCTGAGTGTCTAGCATACCCTCCTAGAGTGTGGTAGATCATGGGTTCCAGTCCTGAGTGTCTAGCATACCCTCCTAGAGTGTGGTAGATCGTGGCTTCCAGTCCTGAGTGTCTAGCATACCCTCCTAGAGTGTGGTAGATCGTGGGTTCCAGTCCTGAGTGTCTAGCATACCCTCCTAGAGTGTGGTAGATCATGGGTTCCAGTCCTGAGTGTCTAGCATACCCTCCTAGAGTGTGGTAGATCATGGGCTCCAGTCCTAAGTGTCTAGCATACCCTCCTAGAGTGTGGTAGATCATGGGTTCCAGTCCCGAGTGTCTAGCATACCCTCCTAGAGTGTGGTAGATCATGGGTTCCAGTCCCGAGTGTCTAGTATACCCTCCTAGAGTGTGGTAGATCATGGGTTCCAGTCCCGAGTGTCTAGCATACCCTCCTAGAGTGTGGTAGATCGTGGGTTCCAGTCCTGAGTGTCTAGCATACCCTCCTAGAGTGTGGTAGATCGTGGGTTCCAGTCCTCAGTGTCTAGCATACCCTCCTAGAGTGTGGTAGATCGTGGGTTCCATTCCTGAGTGTCTAGCATACCCTCCTAGAGTGTGGTAGATCGTGGGTTCCAGTCCTGAGTGTCTAGCATACCCTCCTAGAGTGTGGTAGATCGTGGGTTCCAGTCCTGAGTGTCTAGCATACCCTCCTAGAGTGTGGTAGATCGTGGGTTCCAGTCCTGAGTGTTTAGCATACCCTCCTAGAGTGTGGTAGATCATGGGTTCCAGTCCTGAGTGTCTAGCATACCCTCCTAGAGTGTGGTAGATCATGGGTTCCAGTTGGTGTCTAGCATACCCTCCTAGTGTTGTAGATCGTGGGTTCCAGTCCCGAGTGTCTAGCATACCCTCCTAGAGTGTGGTAGATCATGGGTTCCAGTCCCGAGTGTCTAGCATACCCTCCTAGAGTGTGGTAGATCATGGGTTCGTCCTGAGTGTCTAGCATACCCTCCTAGAGTGTGGTAGATCATGGGTTCCAGTCCTGAGTGTCTAGCATACCCTCCTAGAGTGTGGTAGATCATGGGTTCCAGTTCTCAGTGTCTAGCATACCCTCCTAGAGTGTGGTAGATCATGGGTTTCAGTCCTGAGTGTCAAGTATACCCTCCTAGAGTGTGGTAGATCATGGGTTCCAGTCCTCAGTGTCTAGTATACCCTCCTAGAGTGTGGTAGATCACAGTTTCCAGTTCTGAGTGTCTAGCATACCCTCCTAGAGTGTGGTAGATCATGGGTTCCAGTCCTGAGTGTCTAGCATACCCTCCTAGAGTGTGGTAGATCATGGGTTCCAGTCCTGAGTGTCTAGCATACCGTCCTAGAGTGTGGTAGATCATGGGTTCCAGTCCTGTATCTCTAGCATACCCTCATAGAGTGTGGTAGATCATGGGTTCGTCCTCAGTGTCTAGCATACCCTCCTAGAGTGTGGTAGATCATGGGTTCCAGTCCTGAGTGTCTAGCATACCCTCCTAGAGTGTGGTAGATCATGGGTTCCAGTCCCGAGTGTCTAGCATACCCTCCTAGAGTGTTGGTAGATCATGGGTTCCAGTCCTGAGTGTCTAGCATACCCTCCTAGAGTGTGGTAGATCATGGGTTCCAGTCCTGAGTGTCTAGCATACCCTCCTAGAGTGTGGTAGATCATGGGTTCCAGTCCTGAGTGTCTAGCATACCCTCCTAGAGTGTGGTAGATCATGGGTTCCAGTCCTGAGTGTCTAGCATACCCTCCTAGAGTGTGGTAGATCGTGGGTTCCAGTCCTGAGTGTCTAGCTTACCCTCCTAGAGTGTGGTAGATCATGGGTTCCAGTCCTGAGTGTCTAGCATACCCTCCTAGAGTGTGGTAGATCGTGGGTTCCAGTCCTGAGTGTCTAGCATACCCTCCTAGAGTGTGGTAGATCGTGGGTTCCAGTCCTGAGTGTCTAGCATACCCTCCTAGAGTGTGGTAGATCATGGGTTCCAGTCCTGAGTGTCCAGCATACCCTCCTAGAGTGTGGTAGATCATGGGTTCCAGTCCTGAGTGTCTAGCATACCCTCCTAGAGTGTGGTAGATCATGGGTTCCAGTCCCGAGTGTCTAGCATACCCTCCTAGAGTGTGGTAGATCATGGGTTCCAGTCCCGAGTGTCTAGTATACCCTCCTAGAGTGTGGTAGATCATGGGTTCCAGTCCCGAGTGTCTAGCATACCCTCCTAGAGTGTGGTAGATCGTGGGTTCCAGTCCTGAGTGTCTAGCATACCCTCCTAGAGTGTGGTAGATCGTGGGTTCCAGTCCTCAGTGTCTAGCATACCCTCCTAGAGTGTGGTAGATCGTGGGTTCCATTCCTGAGTGTCTAGCATACCCTCCTAGAGTGTGGTAGATCGTGGGTTCCAGTCCTGAGTGTCTAGCATACCCTCCTAGAGTGTGGTAGATCGTGGGTTCCAGTCCTGAGTGTCTAGCATACCCTCCTAGAGTGTGGTAGATCGTGGGTTCCAGTCCTGAGTGTTTAGCATACCCTCCTAGAGTGTGGTAGATCATGGGTTCCAGTCCTGAGTGTCTAGCATACCCTCCTAGAGTGTGGTAGATCATGGGTTCCAGTTGGTGTCTAGCATACCCTCCTAGTGTTGTAGATCGTGGGTTCCAGTCCCGAGTGTCTAGCATACCCTCCTAGAGTGTGGTAGATCATGGGTTCCAGTCCCGAGTGTCTAGCATACCCTCCTAGAGTGTGGTAGATCATGGGTTCGTCCTGAGTGTCTAGCATACCCTCCTAGAGTGTGGTAGATCATGGGTTCCAGTCCTGAGTGTCTAGCATACCCTCCTAGAGTGTGGTAGATCATGGGTTCCAGTTCTCAGTGTCTAGCATACCCTCCTAGAGTGTGGTAGATCATGGGTTTCAGTCCTGAGTGTCAAGTATTCCCTCCTAGAGTGTGGTAGATCATGGGTTCCAGTCCTCAGTGTCTAGTATACCCTCCTAGAGTGTGGTAGATCACAGTTTCCAGTTCTGAGTGTCTAGCATACCCTCCTAGAGTGTGGTAGATCATGGGTTCCAGTCCTGAGTGTCTAGCATACCCTCCTAGAGTGTGGTAGATCATGGGTTCCAGTCCTGAGTGTCTAGCATACCGTCCTAGAGTGTGGTAGATCATGGGTTCCAGTCCTGTATCTCTAGCATACCCTCATAGAGTGTGGTAGATCATGGGTTCGTCCTCAGTGTCTAGCATACCCTCCTAGAGTGTGGTAGATCATGGGTTCCAGTCCTGAGTGTCTAGCATACCCTCCTAGAGTGTGGTAGATCATGGGTTCCAGTCCCGAGTGTCTAGCATACCCTCCTAGAGTGTTGGTAGATCATGGGTTCCAGTCCTGAGTGTCTAGCATACCCTCCTAGAGTGTGGTAGATCATGGGTTCCAGTCCTGAGTGTCTAGCATACCCTCCTAGAGTGTGGTAGATCGTGGGTTCCAGTCCTGAGTGTCTAGCATACCCTCCTAGAGTGTGGTAGATCATGGGTTCCAGTCCTGAGTGTCTAGCATACCCTCCTAGAGTGTGGTAGATCATGGGTTCCAGTCCTGAGTGTCTAGCATACCCTCCTAGAGTGTGGTAGATCGTGGGTTCCAGTCCTGAGTGTCTAGCATACCCTCCTAGAGTGTGGTAGATCGTGGGTTCCAGTCCTGAGTGTCTAGCATACCCTCCTAGAGTGTGGTAGATCATGGGTTCCAGTCCTGAGTGTCCAGCATACCCTCCTAGAGTGTGGTAGATCATGGGTTCCAGTCCTGAGTGTCTAGCATACCATCCTAGAGTGTGGTAGATCATGGGTTCCAGTCCCGAGTGTCTAGCATACCCTCCTAGAGTGTGGTAGATCATGGGTTCCAGTCCCGAGTGTCTAGTATACCCTCCTAGAGTGTGGTAGATCATGGGTTCCAGTCCCGAGTGTCTAGCATACCCTCCTAGAGTGTGGTAGATCGTGGGTTCCAGTCCTGAGTGTCTAGCATACCCTCCTAGAGTGTGGTAGATCGTGGGTTCCAGTCCTCAGTGTCTAGCATTCCCTCCTAGAGTGTAGTAGATCGTGGGTTTTATTCCTGAGTGTCTAGCATACCCTCCTAGAGTGTGGTAGATCATGGGTTCCAGTCCCGAGTGTCTAGCATACCCTCTTAGAGTGTGGTAGATCGTGGGTTCCAGTCCTGAGTGTCTAGCATACCCTCCTAGAGTGTGGTAGATCGTGGGTTCCAGTCCTGAGTGTCTAGCATACCCTCCTAGAGTGTGGTAGATCGTGGGTTCCAGTCCTGAGTGTTTAGCATACCCTCCTAGAGTGTGGTAGATCATGGGTTCCAGTCCTGAGTGTCTAGCATACCCTCCTAGAGAGTGGTAGATCATGGGTTCCAGTTGGTGTCTAGCATACCCTCCTAGTGTTGTAGATCGTGGGTTCCAGTCCCGAGTGTCTAGCATACCCTCCTAGAGTGTGGTAGATCATGGGTTCCAGTCCTGAGTGTCTAGCATACCCTCCTAGAGTGTGGTAGATCATGGGTTCCAGTCCCGAGTGTCTAGCATACCCTCCTAGAGTGTTGGTAGATCATGGGTTCCAGTCCTGAGTGTCTAGCATACCCTCCTAGAGTGTGGTAGATCATGGGTTCCAGTCCTGAGTGTCTAGCATACCCTCCTAGAGTGTGGTAGATCATGGGTTCCAGTCCTGAGTGTCTAGCATACCCTCCTAGAGTGTGGTAGATCATGGGTTCCAGTCCTGAGTGTCTAGCATACCCTCCTAGAGTGTGGTAGATCGTGGGTTCCAGTCCTGAGTGTCTAGCTTACCCTCCTAGAGTGTGGTAGATCATGGGTTCCAGTCCTGAGTGTCTAGCATACCCTCCTAGAGTGTGGTAGATCGTGGGTTCCAGTCCTGAGTGTCTAGCATACCCTCCTAGAGTGTGGTAGATCGTGGGTTCCAGTCCTGAGTGTCTAGCATACCCTCCTAGAGTGTGGTAGATCATGGGTTCCAGTCCTGAGTGTCCAGCATACCCTCCTAGAGTGTGGTAGATCATGGGTTCCAGTCCTGAGTGTCTAGCATACCCTCCTAGAGTGTGGTAGATCATTGGTTCCAGTCCCGAGTGTCTAGCATACCCTCCTAGAGTGTGGTAGATCATGGGTTCCAGTCCCGAGTGTCTAGTATACCCTCCTAGAGTGTGGTAGATCATGGGTTCCAGTCCCGAGTGTCTAGCATACCCTCCTAGAGTGTGGTAGATCGTGGGTTCCAGTCCTGAGTGTCTAGCATACCCTCCTAGAGTGTGGTAGATCGTGGGTTCCAGTCCTCAGTGTCTAGCATACCCTCCTAGAGTGTGGTAGATCGTGGGTTCCATTCCTGAGTGTCTAGCATACCCTCCTAGAGTGTGGTAGATCGTGGGTTCCAGTCCTGAGTGTCTAGCATACCCTCCTAGAGTGTGGTAGATCGTGGGTTCCAGTCCTGAGTGTCTAGCATACCCTCCTAGAGTGTGGTAGATCGTGGGTTCCAGTCCTGAGTGTTTAGCATACCCTCCTAGAGTGTGGTAGATCGTGGGTTCCAGTCCTGAGTGTCTAGCATACCCTCCTAGAGTGTGGTAGATCATGGGTTCCAGTTGGTGTCTAGCATACCCTCCTAGTGTTGTAGATCGTGGGTTCCAGTCCCGAGTGTCTAGCATACCCTCCTAGAGTGTGGTAGATCATGGGTTCCAGTCCCGAGTGTCTAGCATACCCTCCTAGAGTGTGGTAGATCATGGGTTCGTCCTGAGTGTCTAGCATACCCTCCTAGAGTGTGGTAGATCATGGGTTCCAGTCCTGAGTGTCTAGCATACCCTCCTAGAGTGTGGTAGATCATGGGTTCCAGTTCTCAGTGTCTAGCATACCCTCCTAGAGTGTGGTAGATCATGGGTTTCAGTCCTGAGTGTCAAGTATACCCTCCTAGAGTGTGGTAGATCATGGGTTCCAGTCCTCAGTGTCTAGTATACCCTCCTAGAGTGTGGTAGATCACAGTTTCCAGTTCTGAGTGTCTAGCATACCCTCCTAGAGTGTGGTAGATCATGGGTTCCAGTCCTGAGTGTCTAGCATACCCTCCTAGAGTGTGGTAGATCATGGGTTCCAGTCCTGAGTGTCTAGCATACCCTCCTAGAGTGTGGTAGATCATGGGTTCCAGTCCTGTATCTCTAGCATACCCTCCTAGAGTGTGGTAGATCGTGGGTTCCAGTCCTGAGTGTTTAGCATACCCTCCTAGAGTGTGGTAGATCATGGGTTCCAGTCCTGAGTGTCTAGCATACCCTCCTAGAGTGTGGTAGATCATGGGTTCCAGTCCTGAGTGTCTAGCATACCCTCCTAGAGTGTGGTAGATCGTGGGTTCCAGTCCTGAGTGTCTAGCATACCCTCCTAGAGTGTGGTAGATCGTGGGTTCCAGTCCTGAGTGTCTAGCATACCCTCCTAGAGTGTGGTAGATCGTGGGTTCCAGTCCTGAGTGTTTAGCATACCCTCCTAGAGTGTGGTAGATCATGGGTTCCAGTCCTGAGTGTCTAGCATACCCTCCTAGAGTGTGGTAGATCATGGGTTCCAGTTGGTGTCTAGCATACCCTCCTAGTGTTGTAGATCGTGGGTTCCAGTCCCGAGTGTCTAGCATACCCTCCTAGAGTGTGGTAGATCATGGGTTCCAGTCCCGAGTGTCTAGCATACCCTCCTAGAGTGTGGTAGATCATGGGTTCGTCCTGAGTGTCTAGCATACCCTCCTAGAGTGTGGTAGATCATGGGTTCCAGTCCTGAGTGTCTAGCATACCCTCCTAGAGTGTGGTAGATCATGGGTTCCAGTTCTCAGTGTCTAGCATACCCTCCTAGAGTGTGGTAGATCATGGGTTTCAGTCCTGAGTGTCAGGTATACCCTCCTAGAGTGTGGTAGATCATGGGTTCCAGTCCTCAGTGTCTAGTATACCCTCCTAGAGTGTGGTAGATCACAGTTTCCAGTTCTGAGTGTCTAGCATACCCTCCTAGAGTGTGGTAGATCATGGGTTCCAGTCCTGAGTGTTTAGCATACCCTCCTAGAGTGTGGTAGATCATGGGTTCCAGTCCTGAGTGTCTAGCATATCCTCCTAGAGTGTGGTAGATCATGGGTTCCAGTTGGTGTCTAGCATACCCTCCTAGTGTTGTAGATCGTGGGTTCCAGTCCCGAGTGTCTAGCATACCCTCATAGAGTGTGGTAGATCATGGGTTCCAGTCCCGAGTGTCTAGCATACCCTCCTAGAGTGTGGTAGATCGTGGGTTCCAGTCCTGAGTGTCTAGCATACCCTCCTAGAGTGTGGTAGATCATGGGTTCCAGTCCTGAGTGTCTAGCATACCCTCCTAGAGTGTGGTAGATCATGGGCTCCAGTCCTAAGTGTCTAGCATACCCTCCTAGAGTGTGGTAGATCATGGGTTCCAGTCCCGAGTGTCTAGCATACCCTCCTAGAGTGTGGTAGATCATGGGTTCCAGTCCCGAGTGTCTAGTATACCCTCCTAGAGTGTGGTAGATCATGGGTTCCAGTCCCGAGTGTCTAGCATACCCTCCTAGAGTGTGGTAGATCGTGGGTTCCAGTCCTGAGTGTCTAGCATACCCTCCTAGAGTGTGGTAGATCGTGGGTTCCAGTCCTCAGTGTCTAGCATACCCTCCTAGAGTGTGGTAGATCGTGGGTTCCATTCCTGAGTGTCTAGCATACCCTCCTAGAGTGTGGTAGATCGTGGGTTCCAGTCCTGAGTGTCTAGCATACCCTCCTAGAGTGTGGTAGATCGTGGGTTCCAGTCCTGAGTGTCTAGCATACCCTCCTAGAGTGTGGTAGATCGTGGGTTCCAGTCCTGAGTGTTTAGCATACCCTCCTAGAGTGTGGTAGATCATGGGTTCCAGTCCTGAGTGTCTAGCATACCCTCCTAGAGTGTGGTAGATCATGGGTTCCAGTTGGTGTCTAGCATACCCTCCTAGTGTTGTAGATCGTGGGTTCCAGTCCCGAGTGTCTAGCATACCCTCCTAGAGTGTGGTAGATCATGGGTTCCAGTCCCGAGTGTCTAGCATACCCTCCTAGAGTGTGGTAGATCATGGGTTCAGTCCTGAGTGTCTAGCATACCCTCCTAGAGTGTGGTAGATCATGGGTTCCAGTCCTGAGAGTCTAGCATACCCTCCTAGAGTGTGGTAGATCATGGGTTCCAGTTCTCAGTGTCTAGCATACCCTCCTAGAGTGTGGTAGATCATGGGTTTCAGTCCTGAGTGTCAAGTATACCCTCCTAGAGTGTGGTAGATCATGGGTTCCAGTCCTCAGTGTCTAGTATACCCTCCTAGAGTGTGGTAGATCACAGTTTCCAGTTCTGAGTGTCTAGCATACCCTCCTAGAGTGTGGTAGATCATGGGTTCCAGTCCTGAGTGTCTAGCATACCCTCCTAGAGTGTGGTAGATCATGGGTTCCAGTCCTGAGTGTCTAGCATACCGTCCTAGAGTGTGGTAGATCATGGGTTCCAGTCCTGTATCTCTAGCATACCCTCATAGAGTGTGGTAGATCATGGGTTCGTCCTCAGTGTCTAGCATACCCTCCTAGAGTGTGGTAGATCATGGGTTCCAGTCCTGAGTTTCTAGCATACCCTCCTAGAGTGTGGTAGATCATGGGTTCCAGTCCTGAGTGTCTAGCTTACCCTCCTAGAGTGTGGTAGATCATGGGTTCCAGTCCTGAGTGTCTAGCATACCCTCCTAGAGTGTGGTAGATCGTGGGTTCCAGTCCTGAGTGTCTAGCATACCCTCCTAGAGTGTGGTAGATCGTGGGTTCCAGTCCTGAGTGTCTAGCATACCCTCCTAGAGTGTGGTAGATCATGGGTTCCAGTCCTGAGTGTCCAGCATACCCTCCTAGAGTGTGGTAGATCATGGGTTCCAGTCCTGAGTGTCTAGCATACCCTCCTAGAGTGTGGTAGATCATGGGTTCCAGTCCCGAGTGTCTAGCATACCCTCCTAGAGTGTGGTAGATCATGGGTTCCAGTCCCGAGTGTCTAGTATACCCTCCTAGAGTGTGGTAGATCATGGGTTCCAGTCCCGAGTGTCTAGCATACCCTCCTAGAGTGTGGTAGATCGTGGGTTCCAGTCCTGAGTGTCTAGCATACCCTCCTAGAGTGTGGTAGATCGTGGGTTCCAGTCCTCAGTGTCTAGCATACCCTCCTAGAGTGTGGTAGATCGTGGGTTCCATTCCTGAGTGTCTAGCATACCCTCCTAGAGTGTGGTAGATCGTGGGTTCCAGTCCTGAGTGTCTAGCATACCCTCATAGAGTGTGGTAGATCGTGGGTTCCAGTCCTGAGTGTCTAGCATACCCTCCTAGAGTGTGGTAGATCGTGGGTTCCAGTCCTGAGTGTTTAGCATACCCTCCTAGAGTGTGGTAGATCATGGGTTCCAGTCCTGAGTGTCTAGCATACCCTCCTAGAGTGTGGTAGATCATGGGTTCCAGTTGGTGTCTAGCATACCCTCCTAGTGTTGTAGATCGTGGGTTCCAGTCCCGAGTGTCTAGCATACCCTCCTAGAGTGTGGTAGATCATGGGTTCCAGTCCCGAGTGTCTAGCATACCCTCCTAGAGTGTGGTAGATCATGGGTTCGTCCTGAGTGTCTAGCATACCCTCCTAGAGTGTGGTAGATCATGGGTTCCAGTCCTGAGTGTCTAGCATACCCTCCTAGAGTGTGGTAGATCATGGGTTCCAGTTCTCAGTGTCTAGCATACCCTCCTAGAGTGTGGTAGATCATGGGTTTCAGTCCTGAGTGTCAAGTATTCCCTCCTAGAGTGTGGTAGATCATGGGTTCCAGTCCTCAGTGTCTAGTATACCCTCCTAGAGTGTGGTAGATCACAGTTTCCAGTTCTGAGTGTCTAGCATACCCTCCTAGAGTGTGGTAGATCATGGGTTCCAGTCCTGAGTGTCTAGCATACCCTCCTAGAGTGTGGTAGATCATGGGTTCCAGTCCTGAGTGTCTAGCATACCGTCCTAGAGTGTGGTAGATCATGGGTTCCAGTCCTGTATCTCTAGCATACCCTCATAGAGTGTGGTAGATCATGGGTTCGTCCTCAGTGTCTAGCATACCCTCCTAGAGTGTGGTAGATCATGGGTTCCAGTCCTGAGTGTCTAGCATACCCTCCTAGAGTGTGGTAGATCATGGGTTCCAGTCCCGAGTGTCTAGCATACCCTCCTAGAGTGTTGGTAGATCATGGGTTCCAGTCCTGAGTGTCTAGCATACCCTCCTAGAGTGTGGTAGATCATGGGTTCCAGTCCTGAGTGTCTAGCATACCCTCCTAGAGTGTGGTAGATCGTGGGTTCCAGTCCTGAGTGTCTAGCATACCCTCCTAGAGTGTGGTAGATCATGGGTTCCAGTCCTGAGTGTCTAGCATACCCTCCTAGAGTGTGGTAGATCATGGGTTCCAGTCCTGAGTGTCTAGCATACCCTCCTAGAGTGTGGTAGATCGTGGGTTCCAGTCCTGAGTGTCTAGCATACCCTCCTAGAGTGTGGTAGATCGTGGGTTCCAGTCCTGAGTGTCTAGCATACCCTCCTAGAGTGTGGTAGATCATGGGTTCCAGTCCTGAGTGTCCAGCATACCCTCCTAGAGTGTGGTAGATCATGGGTTCCAGTCCTGAGTGTCTAGCATACCATCCTAGAGTGTGGTAGATCATGGGTTCCAGTCCCGAGTGTCTAGCATACCCTCCTAGAGTGTGGTAGATCATGGGTTCCAGTCCCGAGTGTCTAGTATACCCTCCTAGAGTGTGGTAGATCATGGGTTCCAGTCCCGAGTGTCTAGCATACCCTCCTAGAGTGTGGTAGATCGTGGGTTCCAGTCCTGAGTGTCTAGCATACCCTCCTAGAGTGTGGTAGATCGTGGGTTCCAGTCCTCAGTGTCTAGCATTCCCTCCTAGAGTGTAGTAGATCGTGGGTTTTATTCCTGAGTGTCTAGCATACCCTCCTAGAGTGTGGTAGATCATGGGTTCCAGTCCCGAGTGTCTAGCATACCCTCTTAGAGTGTGGTAGATCGTGGGTTCCAGTCCTGAGTGTCTAGCATACCCTCCTAGAGTGTGGTAGATCGTGGGTTCCAGTCCTGAGTGTCTAGCATACCCTCCTAGAGTGTGGTAGATCGTGGGTTCCAGTCCTGAGTGTTTAGCATACCCTCCTAGAGTGTGGTAGATCATGGGTTCCAGTCCTGAGTGTCTAGCATACCCTCCTAGAGAGTGGTAGATCATGGGTTCCAGTTGGTGTCTAGCATACCCTCCTAGTGTTGTAGATCGTGGGTTCCAGTCCCGAGTGTCTAGCATACCCTCCTAGAGTGTGGTAGATCATGGGTTCCAGTCCTGAGTGTCTAGCATACCCTCCTAGAGTGTGGTAGATCATGGGTTCCAGTCCCGAGTGTCTAGCATACCCTCCTAGAGTGTTGGTAGATCATGGGTTCCAGTCCTGAGTGTCTAGCATACCCTCCTAGAGTGTGGTAGATCATGGGTTCCAGTCCTGAGTGTCTAGCATACCCTCCTAGAGTGTGGTAGATCATGGGTTCCAGTCCTGAGTGTCTAGCATACCCTCCTAGAGTGTGGTAGATCATGGGTTCCAGTCCTGAGTGTCTAGCATACCCTCCTAGAGTGTGGTAGATCGTGGGTTCCAGTCCTGAGTGTCTAGCTTACCCTCCTAGAGTGTGGTAGATCATGGGTTCCAGTCCTGAGTGTCTAGCATACCCTCCTAGAGTGTGGTAGATCGTGGGTTCCAGTCCTGAGTGTCTAGCATACCCTCCTAGAGTGTGGTAGATCGTGGGTTCCAGTCCTGAGTGTCTAGCATACCCTCCTAGAGTGTGGTAGATCATGGGTTCCAGTCCTGAGTGTCCAGCATACCCTCCTAGAGTGTGGTAGATCATGGGTTCCAGTCCTGAGTGTCTAGCATACCCTCCTAGAGTGTGGTAGATCATTGGTTCCAGTCCCGAGTGTCTAGCATACCCTCCTAGAGTGTGGTAGATCATGGGTTCCAGTCCCGAGTGTCTAGTATACCCTCCTAGAGTGTGGTAGATCATGGGTTCCAGTCCCGAGTGTCTAGCATACCCTCCTAGAGTGTGGTAGATCGTGGGTTCCAGTCCTGAGTGTCTAGCATACCCTCCTAGAGTGTGGTAGATCGTGGGTTCCAGTCCTCAGTGTCTAGCATACCCTCCTAGAGTGTGGTAGATCATGGGTTTCAGTCCTGAGTGTCAAGTATACCCTCCTAGAGTGTGGTAGATCATGGGTTCCAGTCCTCAGTGTCTAGTATACCATCCTAGAGTGTGGTAGATCACAGTTTCCAGTTCTGAGTGTCTAGCATACCCTCCTAGAGTGTGGTAGATCATGGGTTCCAGTCCTGAGTGTCTAGCATACCCTCCTAGAGTGTGGTAGATCATGGGTTCCAGTCCTGAGTGTCTAGCATACCCTCCTAGAGTGTGGTAGATCATGGGTTCCAGTCCTGTATCTCTAGCATACCCTCCTAGAGTGTGGTAGATCGTGGGTTCCAGTCCTGAGTGTTTAGCATACCCTCCTAGAGTGTGGTAGATCATGGGTTCCAGTCCTGAGTGTCTAGCATACCCTCCTAGAGTGTGGTAGATCATGGGTTCCAGTCCTGAGTGTCTAGCATACCCTCCTAGAGTGTGGTAGATCGTGGGTTCCAGTCCTGAGTGTCTAGCATACCCTCCTAGAGTGTGGTAGATCGTGGGTTCCAGTCCTGAGTGTCTAGCATACCCTCCTAGAGTGTGGTAGATCGTGGGTTCCAGTCCTGAGTGTTTAGCATACCCTCCTAGAGTGTGGTAGATCATGGGTTCCAGTCCTGAGTGTCTAGCATACCCTCCTAGAGTGTGGTAGATCATGGGTTCCAGTTGGTGTCTAGCATACCCTCCTAGTGTTGTAGATCGTGGGTTCCAGTCCCGAGTGTCTAGCATACCCTCCTAGAGTGTGGTAGATCATGGGTTCCAGTCCCGAGTGTCTAGCATACCCTCCTAGAGTGTGGTAGATCATGGGTTCGTCCTGAGTGTCTAGCATACCCTCCTAGAGTGTGGTAGATCATGGGTTCCAGTCCTGAGTGTCTAGCATACCCTCCTAGAGTGTGGTAGATCATGGGTTCCAGTTCTCAGTGTCTAGCATACCCTCCTAGAGTGTGGTAGATCATGGGTTTCAGTCCTGAGTGTCAGGTATACCCTCCTAGAGTGTGGTAGATCATGGGTTCCAGTCCTCAGTGTCTAGTATACCCTCCTAGAGTGTGGTAGATCACAGTTTCCAGTTCTGAGTGTCTAGCATACCCTCCTAGAGTGTGGTAGATCATGGGTTCCAGTCCTGAGTGTTTAGCATACCCTCCTAGAGTGTGGTAGATCATGGGTTCCAGTCCTGAGTGTCTAGCATATCCTCCTAGAGTGTGGTAGATCATGGGTTCCAGTTGGTGTCTAGCATACCCTCCTAGTGTTGTAGATCGTGGGTTCCAGTCCCGAGTGTCTAGCATACCCTCATAGAGTGTGGTAGATCATGGGTTCCAGTCCCGAGTGTCTAGCATACCCTCCTAGAGTGTGGTAGATCATGGGTTCGTCCTGAGTGTCTAGCATACCCTCCTAGAGTGTGGTAGATCATGGGTTCCAGTCCTGTATCTGTAGCATACCCTCCTGGAGTGTGGTAGATCATGGGTTCGTCCTCAGTGTCTAGCATACCCTCCTAGAGTGTGGTAGATCGTGGGTTCCAGTCCTGAGTGTCTAGCATACCCTCCTAGAGTGTGGTAGATCATGGGTTCCAGTCCCGAGTGTCTAGCATACCCTCCTAGAGTGTGGTAGATCATGGGTTCCAGTCCTGAGTGTCTAGCATACCCTCCTAGAGTGTGGTAGATCATGGGTTCCAGTCCTGAGTGTCTAGCATACCCTCCTAGAGTGTGGTAGATCATGGGTTCCAGTCCTGAGTGTCTAGCATACCCTCCTAGAGTGTGGTAGATCATGGGTTCCAGTCCTGAGTGTCTAGCATACCCTCCTAGAGTGTGGTAGATCGTGGGTTCCAGTCCTGAGTGTCTAGCATACCCTCCTAGAGTGTGGTAGATCATGGGTTCCAGTCCTGAGTGTCTAGCATACCCTCCTAGAGTGTGGTAGATCGTGGCTTCCAGTCCTGAGTGTCTAGCATACCCTCCTAGAGTGTGGTAGATCGTGGGTTCCAGTCCTGAGTGTCTAGCATACCCTCCTAGAGTGTGGTAGATCATGGGTTCCAGTCCTGAGTGTCTAGCATACCCTCCTAGAGTGTGGTAGATCATGGGCTCCAGTCCTAAGTGTCTAGCATACCCTCCTAGAGTGTGGTAGATCATGGGTTCCAGTCCCGAGTGTCTAGCATACCCTCCTAGAGTGTTGTAGATCATGGGTTCCAGTCCCGAGTGTCTAGTATACCCTCCTAGAGTGTGGTAGATCATGGGTTCCAGTCCCGAGTGTCTAGCATACCCTCCTAGAGTGTGGTAGATCGTGGGTTCCAGTCCTGAGTGTCTAGCATACCCTCCTAGAGTGTGGTAGATCGTGGGTTCCAGTCCTCAGTGTCTAGCATACCCTCCTAGAGTGTGGTAGATCGTGGGTTCCATTCCTGAGTGTCTAGCATACCCTCCTAGAGTGTGGTAGATCGTGGGTTCCAGTCCTGAGTGTCTAGCATACCCTCCTAGAGTGTGGTAGATCGTGGGTTCCAGTCCTGAGTGTCTAGCATATCCTCCTAGAGTGTGGTAGATCGTGGGTTCCAGTCCTGAGTGTTTAGCATACCCTCCTAGAGTGTGGTAGATCATGGGTTCCAGTCCTGAGTGTCTAGCATACCCTCCTAGAGTGTGGTAGATCATGGGTTCCAGTTGGTGTCTAGCATACCCTCCTAGTGTTGTAGATCGTGGATTCCAGTCCCGAGTGTCTAGCATACCCTCCTAGAGTGTGGTAGATCATGGGTTCCAGTCCCGAGTGTCTAGCATACCCTCCTAGAGTGTGGTAGATCATGGGTTCGTCCTGAGTGTCTAGCATACCCTCCTAGAGTGTGGTAGATCATGGGTTCCAGTCCTGAGTGTCTAGCATACCCTCCTAGAGTGTGGTAGATCATGGGTTCCAGTTCTCAGTGTCTAGCATACCCTCCTAGAGTGTGGTAGATCATGGGTTTCAGTCCTGAGTGTCAAGTATACCCTCCTAGAGTGTGGTAGATCATGGGTTCCAGTCCTCAGTGTCTAGTATACCCTCCTAGAGTGTGGTAGATCACAGTTTCCAGTTCTGAGTGTCTAGCATACCCTCCTAGAGTGTGGTAGATCATGGGTTCCAGTCCTGAGTGTCTAGCATACCCTCCTAGAGTGTGGTAGATCATGGGTTCCAGTCCTGAGTGTCTAGCATACCGTCCTAGAGTGTGGTAGATCATGGGTTCCAGTCCTGTATCTCTTGCATACCCTCATAGAGTGTGGTAGATCATGGGTTCGTCCTCAGTGTCTAGCATACCCTCCTAGAGTGTGGTAGATCATGGGTTCCAGTCCTGAGTGTCTAGCATACCCTCCTAGAGTGTGGTAGATCATGGGTTCCAGTCCCGAGTGTCTAGCATACCCTCCTAGAGTGTTGGTAGATCATGGGTTCCAGTCCTGAGTGTCTAGCATACCCTCCTAGAGTGTGGTAGATCATGGGTTCCAGTCCTGAGTGTCTAGCATACCCTCCTAGAGTGTGGTAGATCATGGGTTCCAGTCCTGAGTGTCTAGCATACCCTCCTAGAGTGTGGTAGATCATGGGTTCCAGTCCTGAGTGTCTAGCATACCCTCCTAGAGTGTGGTAGATCGTGGGTTCAAGTCCTGAGTGTCTAGCTTACCCTCCTAGAGTGTGGTAGATCATGGGTTCCAGTCCTGGGTGTCTAGCATACCCTCCTAGAGTGTGGTAGATCGTGGGTTCCAGTCCTGAGTGTCTAGCATACCCTCCTAGAGTGTGGTAGATCGTGGGTTCCAGTCCTGAGTGTCTAGCATACCCTCCTAGAGTGTGGTAGATCATGGGTTCCAGTCCTGAGTGTCCAGCATACCCTCCTAGAGTGTGGTAGATCATGGGTTCCAGTCCTGAGTGTCTAGCATACCCTCCTAGAGTGTGGTAGATCATGGGTTCCAGTCCCGAGTGTCTAGCATACCCTCCTAGAGTGTGGTAGATCATGGGTTCCAGTCCCGAGTGTCTAGTATACCCTCCTAGAGTGTGGTAGATCATGGGTTCCAGTCCCGAGTGTCTAGCATACCCTCCTAGAGTGTGGTAGATCGTGGGTTCCAGTCCTGAGTGTCTAGCATACCCTCCTAGAGTGTGGTAGATCGTGGGTTCCAGTCCTCAGTGTCTAGCATACCCTCCTAGAGTGTGGTAGATCGTGGGTTCCATTCCTGAGTGTCTAGCATACCCTCCTAGAGTGTGGTAGATCGTGGGTTCCAGTCCTGAGTGTCTAGCATACCCTCCTAGAGTGTGGTAGATCGTGGGTTCCAGTCCTGAGTGTCTAGCATACCCTCCTAGAGTGTGGTAGATCGTGGGTTCCAGTCCTGAGTGTTTAGCATACCCTCCTAGAGTGTGGTAGATCATGGGTTCCAGTCCTGAGTGTCTAGCATACCCTCCTAGAGTGTGGTAGATCATGGGTTCCAGTTGGTGTCTAGCATACCCTCCTAGTGTTGTAGATCGTGGGTTCCAGTCCCGAGTGTCTAGCATACCCTCCTAGAGTGTGGTAGATCGTGGGTTCCAGTCCTGAGTGTCTAGCATACCCTCCTAGAGTGTGGTAGATCGTGGGTTCCAGTCCTGAGTGTTTAGCATACCCTCCTAGAGTGTGGTAGATCATGGGTTCCAGTCCTGAGTGTCTAGCATACCCTCCTAGAGAGTGGTAGATCATGGGTTCCAGTTGGTGTCTAGCATACCCTCCTAGTGTTGTAGATCGTGGGTTCCAGTCCCGAGTGTCTAGCATACCCTCCTAGAGTGTGGTAGATCATGGGTTCCAGTCCTGAGTGTCTAGCATACCCTCCTAGAGTGTGGTAGATCATGGGTTCCAGTCCCGAGTGTCTAGCATACCCTCCTAGAGTGTTGGTAGATCATGGGTTCCAGTCCTGAGTGTCTAGCATACCCTCCTAGAGTGTGGTAGATCATGGGTTCCATTCCTGAGTGTCTAGCATACCCTCCTAGAGTGTGGTAGATCATGGGTTCCAGTCCTGAGTGTCTAGCATACCCTCCTAGAGTGTGGTAGATCATGGGTTCCAGTCCTGAGTGTCTAGCATACCCTCCTAGAGTGTGGTAGATCGTGGGTTCCAGTCCTGAGTGTCTAGCTTACCCTCCTAGAGTGTGGTAGATCATGGGTTCCAGTCCTGAGTGTCTAGCATACCCTCCTAGAGTGTGGTAGATCGTGGGTTCCAGTCCTGAGTGTCTAGCATACCCTCCTAGAGTGTGGTAGATCGTGGGTTCCAGTCCTGAGTGTCTAGCATACCCTCCTAGAGTGTGGTAGATCATGGGTTCCAGTCCTGAGTGTCCAGCATACCCTCCTAGAGTGTGGTAGATCATGGGTTCCAGTCCTGAGTGTCTAGCATACCCTCCTAGAGTGTGGTAGATCATTGGTTCCAGTCCCGAGTGTCTAGCATACCCTCCTAGAGTGTGGTAGATCATGGGTTCCAGTCCCGAGTGTCTAGTATACCCTCCTAGAGTGTGGTAGATCATGGGTTCCAGTCCCGAGTGTCTAGCATACCCTCCTAGAGTGTGGTAGATCGTGGGTTCCAGTCCTGAGTGTCTAGCATACCCTCCTAGAGTGTGGTAGATCGTGGGTTCCAGTCCTCAGTGTCTAGCATACCCTCCTAGAGTGTGGTAGATCGTGGGTTCCATTCCTGAGTGTCTAGCATACCCTCCTAGAGTGTGGTAGATCGTGGGTTCCAGTCCTGAGTGTCTAGCATACCCTCCTAGAGTGTGGTAGATCGTGGGTTCCAGTCCTGAGTGTCTAGCATACCCTCCTAGAGTGTGGTAGATCGTGGGTTCCAGTCCTGAGTGTTTAGCATACCCTCCTAGAGTGTGGTAGATCGTGGGTTCCAGTCCTGAGTGTCTAGCATACCCTCCTAGAGTGTGGTAGATCATGGGTTCCAGTTGGTGTCTAGCATACCCTCCTAGTGTTGTAGATCGTGGGTTCCAGTCCCGAGTGTCTAGCATACCCTCCTAGAGTGTGGTAGATCATGGGTTCCAGTCCCGAGTGTCTAGCATACCCTCCTAGAGTGTGGTAGATCATGGGTTCGTCCTGAGTGTCTAGCATACCCTCCTAGAGTGTGGTAGATCATGGGTTCCAGTCCTGAGTGTCTAGCATACCCTCCTAGAGTGTGGTAGATCATGGGTTCCAGTTCTCAGTGTCTAGCATACCCTCCTAGAGTGTGGTAGATCATGGGTTTCAGTCCTGAGTGTCACGTATACCCTCCTAGAGTGTGGTAGATCATGGGTTCCAGTCCTCAGTGTCTAGTATACCCTCCTAGAGTGTGGTAGATCACAGTTTCCAGTTCTGAGTGTCTAGCATACCCTCCTAGAGTGTGGTAGATCATGGGTTCCAGTCCTGAGTGTCTAGCATACCCTCCTAGAGTGTGGTAGATCATGGGTTCCAGTCCTGAGTGTCTAGCATACCCTCCTAGAGTGTGGTAGATCATGGGTTCCAGTTCTCAGTGTCTAGCATACCCTCCTAGAGTGTGGTAGATCATGGGTTTCAGTCCTGAGTGTCACGTATACCCTCCTAGAGTGTGGTAGATCATGGGTTCCAGTCCTCAGTGTCTAGTATACCCTCCTAGAGTGTGGTAGATCACAGTTTCCAGTTCTGAGTGTCTAGCATACCCTCCTAGAGTGTGGTAGATCGTGGGTTCCAGTCCTGAGTGTCTAGCATACCCTCCTAGAGTGTGGTAGATCGTGGGTTCCAGTCCTGAGTGTTTAGCATACCCTCCTAGAGTGTGGTAGATCATGGGTTCCAGTCCTGAGTGTCTAGCATACCCTCCTAGAGAGTGGTAGATCATGGGTTCCAGTTGGTGTCTAGCATACCCTCCTAGTGTTGTAGATCGTGGGTTCCAGTCCCGAGTGTCTAGCATACCCTCCTAGAGTGTGGTAGATCATGGGTTCCAGTCCTGAGTGTCTAGCATACCCTCCTAGAGTGTGGTAGATCATGGGTTCCAGTCCCGAGTGTCTAGCATACCCTCCTAGAGTGTTGGTAGATCATGGGTTCCAGTCCTGAGTGTCTAGCATACCCTCCTAGAGTGTGGTAGATCATGGGTTCCAGTCCTGAGTGTCTAGCATACCCTCCTAGAGTGTGGTAGATCATGGGTTCCAGTCCTGAGTGTCTAGCATACCCTCCTAGAGTGTGGTAGATCATGGGTTCCAGTCCTGAGTGTCTAGCATACCCTACTAGAGTGTGGTAGATCGTGGGTTCCAGTCCTGAGTGTCTAGCTTACCCTCCTAGAGTGTGGTAGATCATGGGTTCCAGTCCTGAGTGTCTAGCATACCCTCCTAGAGTGTGGTAGATCGTGGGTTCCAGTCCTGAGTGTCTAGCATACCCTCCTAGAGTGTGGTAGATCGTGGGTTCCAGTCCTGAGTGTCTAGCATACCCTCCTAGAGTGTGGTAGATCATGGGTTCCAGTCCTGAGTGTCCAGCATACCCTCCTAGAGTGTGGTAGATCATGGGTTCCAGTCCTTAGTGTCTAGCATACCCTCCTAGAGTGTGGTAGATCATTGGTTCCAGTCCCGAGTGTCTAGCATACCCTCCTAGAGTGTGGTAGATCATGGGTTCCAGTCCCGAGTGTCTAGTATACCCTCCTAGAGTGTGGTAGATCATGGGTTCCAGTCCCGAGTGTCTAGCATACCCTCCTAGAGTGTGGTAGATCGTGGGTTCCAGTCCTGAGTGTCTAGCATACCCTCCTAGAGTGTGGTAGATCGTGGGTTCCAGTCCTCAGTGTCTAGCATACCCTCCTAGAGTGTGGTAGATCGTGGGTTCCATTCCTGAGTGTCTAGCATACCCTCCTAGAGTGTGGTAGATCGTGGGTTCCAGTCCTGAGTGTCTAGCATACCCTCCTAGAGTGTGGTAGATCGTGGGTTCCAGTCCTGAGTGTCTAGCATACCCTCCTAGAGTGTGGTAGATCGTGGGTTCCAGTCCTGAGTGTTTAGCATACCCTCCTAGAGTGTGGTAGATCGTGGGTTCCAGTCCTGAGTGTCTAGCATACCCTCCTAGAGTGTGGTAGATCATGGGTTCCAGTTGGTGTCTAGCATACCCTCCTAGTGTTGTAGATCGTGGGTTCCAGTCCCGAGTGTCTAGCATACCCTCCTAGAGTGTGGTAGATCATGGGTTCCAGTCCCGAGTGTCTAGCATACCCTCCTAGAGTGTGGTAGATCATGGGTTCGTCCTGAGTGTCTAGCATACCCTCCTAGAGTGTGGTAGATCATGGGTTCCAGTCCTGAGTGTCTAGCATACCCTCCTAGAGTGTGGTAGATCATGGGTTCCAGTTCTCAGTGTCTAGCATACCCTCCTAGAGTGTGGTAGATCATGGGTTTCAGTCCTGAGTGTCACGTATACCCTCCTAGAGTGTGGTAGATCATGGGTTCCAGTCCTCAGTGTCTAGTATACCCTCCTAGAGTGTGGTAGATCACAGTTTCCAGTTCTGAGTGTCTAGCATACCCTCCTAGAGTGTGGTAGATCATGGGTTCCAGTCCTGAGTGTCTAGCATACCCTCCTAGAGTGTGGTAGATCATGGGTTCCAGTCCTGAGTGTCTAGCATACCCTCCTAGAGTGTGGTAGATCATGGGTTCCAGTCCTGTATCTCTAGCATACCCTCCTAGAGTGTGGTAGATCGTGGGTTCCAGTCCTGAGTGTTTAGCATACCCTCCTAGAGTGTGGTAGATCATGGGTTCCAGTCCTGAGTGTCTAGCATACCCTCCTAGAGTGTGGTAGATCATGGGTTCCAGTCCTGAGTGTCTAGCATACCCTCCTAGAGTGTGGTAGATCGTGGGTTCCAGTCCTGAGTGTCTAGCATACCCTCCTAGAGTGTGGTAGATCGTGGGTTCCAGTCCTGAGTGTCTAACATACCCTCCTAGAGTGTGGTAGATCGTGGGTTCCAGTCCTGAGTGTTTAGCATACCCTCCTAGAGTGTGGTAGATCATGGGTTCCAGTCCTGAGTGTCTAGCATACCCTCCTAGAGTGTGGTAGATCATGGGTTCCAGTTGGTGTCTAGCATACCCTCCTAGTGTTGTAGATCGTGGGTTCCAGTCCCGAGTGTCTAGCATACCCTCCTAGAGTGTGGTAGATCATGGGTTCCAGTCCCGAGTGTCTAGCATACCCTCCTAGAGTGTGGTAGATCATGGGTTCGTCCTGAGTGTCTAGCATACCCTCCTAGAGTGTGGTAGATCATGGGTTCCAGTCCTGAGTGTCTAGCATACCCTCCTAGAGTGTGGTAGATCATGGGTTCCAGTTCTCAGTGTCTAGCATACCCTCCTAGAGTGTGGTAGATCATGGGTTTCAGTCCTGAGTGTCAGGTATACCCTCCCAGAGTGTGGTAGATCATGGGTTCCAGTCCTCAGTGTCTAGTATACCCTCCTAGAGTGTGGTAGATCACAGTTTCCAGTTCTGAGTGTCTAGCATACCCTCCTAGAGTGTGGTAGATCATGGGTTCCAGTCCTGAGTGTTTAGCATACCCTCCTAGAGTGTGGTAGATCATGGGTTCCAGTCCTGAGTGTCTAGCATATCCTCCTAGAGTGTGGTAGATCATGGGTTCCAGTTGGTGTCTAGCATACCCTCCTAGTGTTGTAGATCGTGGGTTCCAGTCCCGAGTGTCTAGCATACCCTCATAGAGTGTGGTAGATCATGGGTTCCATTCCTGAGTGTCTAGCATACCCTCCTAGAGTGTGGTAGATCGTGGGTTCCAGTCCTGAGTGTCTAGCATACCCTCCTAGAGTGTGGTAGATCGTGGGTTCCAGTCCTGAGTGTCTAGCATACCCTCCTAGAGTGTGGTAGATCGTGGGTTCCAGTCCTGAGTGTTTAGCATACCCTCCTAGAGTGTGGTAGATCATGGGTTCCAGTCCTGAGTGTCTAGCATACCCTCCTAGAGTGTGGTAGATCATGGGTTCCAGTTGGTGTCTAGCATACCCTCCTAGTGTTGTAGATCGTGGGTTCCAGTCCCGAGTGTCTAGCATACCCTCCTAGAGTGTGGTAGATCGTGGGTTCCAGTCCTGAGTGTCTAGCATACCCTCCTAGAGTGTGGTAGATCGTGGGTTCCAGTCCTGAGTGTTTAGCATACCCTCCTAGAGTGTGGTAGATCATGGGTTCCAGTCCTGAGTGTCTAGCATACCCTCCTAGAGAGTGGTAGATCATGGGTTCCAGTTGGTGTCTAGCATACCCTCCTAGTGTTGTAGATCGTGGGTTCCAGTCCCGAGTGTCTAGCATACCCTCCTAGAGTGTGGTAGATCATGGGTTCCAGTCCTGAGTGTCTAGCATACCCTCCTAGAGTGTGGTAGATCATGGGTTCCAGTCCCGAGTGTCTAGCATACCCTCCTAGAGTGTTGGTAGATCATGGGTTCCAGTCCTGAGTGTCTAGCATACCCTCCTAGAGTGTGGTAGATCATGGGTTCCAGTCCTGAGTGTCTAGCATACCCTCCTAGAGTGTGGTAGATCATGGGTTCCAGTCCTGAGTGTCTAGCATACCCTCCTAGAGTGTGGTAGATCATGGGTTCCAGTCCTGAGTGTCTAGCATACCCTCCTAGAGTGTGGTAGATCGTGGGTTCCAGTCCTGAGTGTCTAGCTTACCCTCCTAGAGTGTGGTAGATCATGGGTTCCAGTCCTGAGTGTCTAGCATACCCTCCTAGAGTGTGGTAGATCGTGGGTTCCAGTCCTGAGTGTCTAGCATACCCTCCTAGAGTGTGGTAGATCATGGGTTCCAGTCCTGAGTGTCCAGCATACCCTCCTAGAGTGTGGTAGATCATGGGTTCCAGTCCTGAGTATCTAGCATACCCTCCTAGAGTGTGGTAGATCATTGGTTGCAGTCCCGAGTGTCTAGCATACCCTCCTAGAGTGTGGTAGATCATGGGTTCCAGTCCCGAGTGTCTAGTATACCCTCCTAGAGTGTGGTAGATCATGGGTTCCAGTCCCGAGTGTCTAGCATACCCTCCTAGAGTGTGGTAGATCGTGGGTTCCAGTCCTGAGTGTCTAGCATACCCTCCTAGAGTGTGGTAGATCGTGGGTTCCAGTCCTCAGTGTCTAGCATACCCTCCTAGAGTGTGGTAGATCGTGGGTTCCATTCCTGAGTGTCTAGCATACCCTCCTAGAGTGTGGTAGATCGTGGGTTCCAGTCCTGAGTGTCTAGCATACCCTCCTAGAGTGTGGTAGATCGTGGGTTCCAGTCCTGAGTGTCTAGCATACCCTCCTAGAGTGTGGTAGATCGTGGGTTCCAGTCCTGAGTGTTTAGCATACCCTCCTAGAGTGTGGTAGATCGTGGGTTCCAGTCCTGAGTGTCTAGCATACCCTCCTAGAGTGTGGTAGATCATGGGTTCCAGTTGGTGTCTAGCATACCCTCCTAGTGTTGTAGATCGTGGGTTCCAGTCCCGAGTGTCTAGCATACCCTCCTAGAGTGTGGTAGATCATGGGTTCCAGTCCCGAGTGTCTAGCATACCCTCCTAGAGTGTGGTAGATCATGGGTTCGTCCTGAGTGTCTAGCATACCCTCCTAGAGTGTGGTAGATCATGGGTTCCAGTCCTGAGTGTCTAGCATACCCTCCTAGAGTGTGGTAGATCATGGGTTCCAGTTCTCAGTGTCTAGCATACCCTCCTAGAGTGTGGTAGATCATGGGTTTCAGTCCTGAGTGTCAAGTATACCCTCCTAGAGTGTGGTAGATCATGGGTTCCAGTCCTCAGTGTCTAGTATACCCTCCTAGAGTGTGGTAGATCACAGTTTCCAGTTCTGAGTGTCTAGCATACCCTCCTAGAGTGTGGTAGATCATGGGTTCCAGTCCTGAGTGTCTAGCATACCCTCCTAGAGTGTGGTAGATCATGGGTTCCAGTCCTGAGTGTCTAGCATACCCTCCTAGAGTGTGGTAGATCATGGGTTCCAGTCCTGTATCTCTAGCATACCCTCCTAGAGTGTGGTAGATCGTGGGTTCCAGTCCTGAGTGTTTAGCATACCCTCCTAGAGTGTGGTAGATCATGGGTTCCAGTCCTGAGTGTCTAGCATACCCTCCTAGAGTGTGGTAGATCATGGGTTCCAGTCCTGAGTGTCTAGCATACCCTCCTAGAGTGTGGTAGATCGTGGGTTCCAGTCCTGAGTGTCTAGCATACCCTCCTAGAGTGTGGTAGATCGTGGGTTCCAGTCCTGAGTGTCTAGCATACCCTCCTAGAGTGTGGTAGATCGTGGGTTCCAGTCCTGAGTGTTTAGCATACCCTCCTAGAGTGTGGTAGATCATGGGTTCCAGTCCTGAGTGTCTAGCATACCCTCCTAGAGTGTGGTAGATCATGGGTTCCAGTTGGTGTCTAGCATACCCTCCTAGTGTTGTAGATCGTGGGTTCCAGTCCCGAGTGTCTAGCATACCCTCCTAGAGTGTGGTAGATCATGGGTTCCAGTCCCGAGTGTCTAGCATACCCTCCTAGAGTGTGGTAGATCATGGGTTCGTCCTGAGTGTCTAGCATACCCTCCTAGAGTGTGGTAGATCATGGGTTCCAGTCCTGAGTGTCTAGCATACCCTCCTAGAGTGTGGTAGATCATGGGTTCCAGTTCTCAGTGTCTAGCATACCCTCCTAGAGTGTGGTAGATCATGGGTTTCAGTCCTGAGTGTCAGGTATACCCTCCTAGAGTGTGGTAGATCATGGGTTCCAGTCCTCAGTGTCTAGTATACCCTCCTAGAGTGTGGTAGATCACAGTTTCCAGTTCTGAGTGTCTAGCATACCCTCCTAGAGTGTGGTAGATCATGGGTTCCAGTCCTGAGTGTTTAGCATACCCTCCTAGAGTGTGGCAGATCATGGGTTCCAGTCCTGAGTGTCTAGCATATCCTCCTAGAGTGTGGTAGATCATGGGTTCCAGTTGGTGTCTAGCATACCCTCCTAGTGTTGTAGATCGTGGGTTCCAGTCCCGAGTGTCTAGCATACCCTCATAGAGTGTGGTAGATCATGGGTTCCAGTCCCGAGTGTCTAGCATACCCTCCTAGAGTGTGGTAGATCATGGGTTCGTCCTGAGTGTCTAGCATACCCTCCTAGAGTGTGGTAGATCATGGGTTCCAGTCCTGTATCTGTAGCATACCCTCCTGGAGTGTGGTAGATCATGGGTTCGTCCTCAGTGTCTAGCATACCCTCCTAGAGTGTGGTAGATCGTGGGTTCCAGTCCTGAGTGTCTAGCATACCCTCCTAGAGTGTGGTAGATCATGGGTTCCAGTCCCGAGTGTCTAGCATACCCTCCTAGAGTGTGGTAGATCATGGGTTCCAGTCCTGAGTGTCTAGCATACCCTCCTAGAGTGTGGTAGATCATGGGTTCCAGTCCTGAGTGTCTAGCATACCCTCCTAGAGTGTGGTAGATCATGGGTTCCAGTCCTGAGTGTCTAGCATACCCTCCTAGAGTGTGGTAGATCATGGGTTCCAGTCCTGAGTGTCTAGCATACCCTCCTAGAGTGTGGTAGATCGTGGGTTCCAGTCCTGAGTGTCTAGCATACCCTCCTAGAGTGTGGTAGATCATGGGTTCCAGTCCTGAGTGTCTAGCATACCCTCCTAGAGTGTGGTAGATCGTGGCTTCCAGTCCTGAGTGTCTAGCATACCCTCCTAGAGTGTGGTAGATCGTGGGTTCCAGTCCTGAGTGTCTAGCATACCCTCCTAGAGTGTGGTAGATCATGGGTTCCAGTCCTGAGTGTCTAGCATACCCTCCTAGAGTGTGGTAGATCATGGGCTCCAGTCCTAAGTGTCTAGCATACCCTCCTAGAGTGTGGTAGATCATGGGTTCCAGTCCCGAGTGTCTAGCATACCCTCCTAGAGTGTTGTAGATCATGGGTTCCAGTCCCGAGTGTCTAGTATACCCTCCTAGAGTGTGGTAGATCATGGGTTCCAGTCCCGAGTGTCTAGCATACCCTCCTAGAGTGTGGTAGATCGTGGGTTCCAGTCCTGAGTGTCTAGCATACCCTCCTAGAGTGTGGTAGATCGTGGGTTCCAGTCCTCAGTGTCTAGCATACCCTCCTAGAGTGTGGTAGATCGTGGGTTCCATTCCTGAGTGTCTAGCATACCCTCCTAGAGTGTGGTAGATCGTGGGTTCCAGTCCTGAGTGTCTAGCATACCCTCCTAGAGTGTGGTAGATCGTGGGTTCCAGTCCTGAGTGTCTAGCATACCCTCCTAGAGTGTGGTAGATCGTGGGTTCCAGTCCTGAGTGTTTAGCATACCCTCCTAGAGTGTGGTAGATCATGGGTTCCAGTCCTGAGTGTCTAGCATACCCTCCTAGAGTGTGGTAGATCATGGGTTCCAGTTGGTGTCTAGCATACCCTCCTAGTGTTGTAGATCGTGGATTCCAGTCCCGAGTGTCTAGCATACCCTCCTAGAGTGTGGTAGATCATGGGTTCCAGTCCCGAGTGTCTAGCATACCCTCCTAGAGTGTGGTAGATCATGGGTTCGTCCTGAGTGTCTAGCATACCCTCCTAGAGTGTGGTAGATCATGGGTTCCAGTCCTGAGTGTCTAGCATACCCTCCTAGAGTGTGGTAGATCATGGGTTCCAGTTCTCAGTGTCTAGCATACCCTCCTAGAGTGTGGTAGATCATGGGTTTCAGTCCTGAGTGTCAAGTATACCCTCCTAGAGTGTGGTAGATCATGGGTTCCAGTCCTCAGTGTCTAGTATACCCTCCTAGAGTGTGGTAGATCACAGTTTCCAGTTCTGAGTGTCTAGCATACCCTCCTAGAGTGTGGTAGATCATGGGTTCCAGTCCTGAGTGTCTAGCATACCCTCCTAGAGTGTGGTAGATCATGGGTTCCAGTCCTGAGTGTCTAGCATACCCTCCTAGAGTGTGGTAGATCATGGGTTCCAGTTCTCAGTGTCTAGCATACCCTCCTAGAGTGTGGTAGATCATGGGTTTCAGTCCTGAGTGTCTAGTATACCCTCCTAGAGTGTGGTAGATCATGGGTTCCAGTCCTCAGTGTCTAGTATACCCTCCTAGAGTGTGGTAGATCACAGTTTCCAGTTCTGAGTGTCTAGCATACCCTCCTAGAGTGTGGTAGATCATGGGTTCCAGTCCTGAGTGTCTAGCATACCCTCCTAGAGTGTGGTAGATCATGGGTTCCAGTCCTGAGTGTCTAGCATACCCTCCTAGAGTGTGGTAGATCATGGGTTCCAGTCCTGAGTGTCTAGCATACCCTCCTAGAGTGTGGTAGATCATGGGTTCCAGTCCTGAGTGTCTAGCATACCCTCCTAGAGTGTGGTAGATCGTGGGTTCAAGTCCTGAGTGTCTAGCTTACCCTCCTAGAGTGTGGTAGATCATGGGTTCCAGTCCTGGGTGTCTAGCATACCCTCCTAGAGTGTGGTAGATCGTGGGTTCCAGTCCTGAGTGTCTAGCATACCCTCCTAGAGTGTGGTAGATCGTGGGTTCCAGTCCTGAGTGTCTAGCATACCCTCCTAGAGTGTGGTAGATCATGGGTTCCAGTCCTGAGTGTCCAGCATACCCTCCTAGAGTGTGGTAGATCATGGGTTCCAGTCCTGAGTGTCTAGCATACCCTCCTAGAGTGTGGTAGATCATGGGTTCCAGTCCCGAGTGTCTAGCATACCCTCCTAGAGTGTGGTAGATCATGGGTTCCAGTCCCGAGTGTCTAGTATACCCTCCTAGAGTGTGGTAGATCATGGGTTCCAGTCCCGAGTGTCTAGCATACCCTCCTAGAGTGTGGTAGATCGTGGGTTCCAGTCCTGAGTGTCTAGCATACCCTCCTAGAGTGTGGTAGATCGTGGGTTCCAGTCCTCAGTGTCTAGCATACCCTCCTAGAGTGTGGTAGATCGTGGGTTCCATTCCTGAGTGTCTAGCATACCCTCCTAGAGTGTGGTAGATCGTGGGTTCCAGTCCTGAGTGTCTAGCATACCCTCCTAGAGTGTGGTAGATCGTGGGTTCCAGTCCTGAGTGTCTAGCATACCCTCCTAGAGTGTGGTAGATCGTGGGTTCCAGTCCTGAGTGTCCAGCATACCCTCCTAGAGTGTGGTAGATCATGGGTTCCAGTTGGTGTCTAGCATACCCTCCTAGTGTTGTAGATCGTGGGTTCCAGTCCCGAGTGTCTAGCATACCCTCCTAGAGTGTGGTAGATCATGGGTTCCAGTCCCGAGTGTCTAGCATACCCTCCTAGAGTGTGGTAGATCATGGGTTCGTCCTGAGTGTCTAGCATACCCTCCTAGAGTGTGGTAGATCATGGGTTCCAGTCCTGAGTGTCTAGCATACCCTCCTAGAGTGTGGTAGATCATGGGTTCCAGTTCTCAGTGTCTAGCATACCCTCCTAGAGTGTGGTAGATCATGGGTTTCAGTCCTCAGTGTCTAGTATACCCTCCTAGAGTGTGGTAGATCACAGTTTCCAGTTCTGAGTGTCTAGCATACCCTCCTAGAGTGTGGTAGATCATGGGTTCCAGTCCTGAGTGTCTAGCATACCCTCCTAGAGTGTGGTAGATCATGGGTTCCAGTCCTGAGTGTCTAGCATACCGTCCTAGAGTGTGGTAGATCATGGGTTCCAGTCCTGTATCTCTAGCATACCCTCATAGAGTGTGGTAGATCATGGGTTCGTCCTCAGTGTCTAGCATACCCTCCTAGAGTGTGGTAGATCATGGGTTCCAGTCCTGAGTGTCTAGCATACCCTCCTAGAGTGTGGTAGATCATGGGTTCCAGTCCCGAGTGTCTAGCATACCCTCCTAGAATGTTGGTAGATCATGGGTTCCAGTCCTGAGTGTCTAGCATACCCTCCTAGAGTGTGGTAGATCATGGGTTCCAGTCCTGAGTGTCTAGCATACCCTCCTAGAGTGTGGTAGATCGTGGGTTCCAGTCCTGAGTGTCTAGCATACCCTCCTAGAGTGTGGTAGATCATGGGTTCCAGTCCTGAGTGTCTAGCATACCCTCCTAGAGTGTGGTAGATCATGGGTTCCAGTCCTGAGTGTCTAGCATACCCTCCTAGAGTGTGGTAGATCGTGGGTTCCAGTCCTGAGTGTCTAGCATACCCTCCTAGAGTGTGGTAGATCGTGGGTTCCAGTCCTGAGTGTCTAGCATACCCTCCTAGAGTGTGGTAGATCATGGGTTCCAGTCCTGAGTGTCCAGCATACCCTCCTAGAGTGTGGTAGATCATGGGTTCCAGTCCTGAGTGTCTAGCATACCATCCTAGAGTGTGGTAGATCATGGGTTCCAGTCCCTAGTGTCTAGCATACCCTCCTAGAGTGTGGTAGATCATGGGTTCCAGTCCCGAGTGTCTAGTATACCCTCCTAGAGTGTGGTAGATCATGGGTTCCAGTCCCGAGTGTCTAGCATACCCTCCTAGAGTGTGGTAGATCGTGGGTTCCAGTCCTGAGTGTCTAGCATACCCTCCTAGAGTGTGGTAGATCGTGGGTTCCAGTCCTCAGTGTCTAGCATTCCCTCCTAGAGTGTAGTAGATCGTGGGTTTTATTCCTGAGTGTCTAGCATACCCTCCTAGAGTGTGGTAGATCATGGGTTCCAGTCCCGAGTGTCTAGCATACCCTCTTAGAGTGTGGTAGATCGTGGGTTCCAGTCCTGAGTGTCTAGCATACCCTCCTAGAGTGTGGTAGATCGTGGGTTCCAGTCCTGAGTGTCTAGCATACCCTCCTAGAGTGTGGTAGATCGTGGGTTCCAGTCCTGAGTGTTTAGCATACCCTCCTAGAGTGTGGTAGATCATGGGTTCCAGTCCTGAGTGTCTAGCATACCCTCCTAGAGTGTGGTAGATCATGGGTTCCAGTTGGTGTCTAGCATACCCTCCTAGTGTTGTAGATCGTGGGTTCCAGTCCCGAGTGTCTAGCATACCCTCCTAGAGTGTGGTAGATCATGGGTTCCAGTCCCTAGTGTCTAGCATACCCTCCTAGAGTGTGGTAGATCATGGGTTCGTCCTGAGTGTCTAGCATACCCTCCTAGAGTGTGGTAGATCATGGGTTCCAGTCCTGAGTGTCTAGCATACCCTCCTAGAGTGTGGTAGATCATGGGTTCCAGTTCTCAGTGTCTAGCATACCCTCCTAGAGTGTGGTAGATCATGGGTTTCAGTCCTGAGTGTCTAGTATACCCTCCTAGAGTGTGGTAGATCATGGGTTCCAGTCCTCAGTGTCTAGTATACCCTCCTAGAGTGTGGTAGATCACAGTTTCCAGTTCTGAGTGTCTAGCATACCCTCCTAGAGTGTGGTAGATCATGGGTTCCAGTCCTGAGTGTCTAGCATACCCTCCTAGAGTGTGGTAGATCATGGGTTCCAGTCCTGAGTGTCTAGCATACCCTCCTAGAGTGTGGTAGATCATGGGTTCCAGTCCTGAGTCTCTAGCATACCCTCCTAGAGTGTGGTAGATCATGGGTTCGTCCTCAGTGTCTAGCATACCCTCCTAGAGTGTGGTAGATCATGGGTTCCAGTCCTGAGTGTCTAGCATACCCTCCTAGAGTGTGTAAGATCATGGGTTCCAGTCCTGAGTGTCTAGCATACCCTCCTAGAGTGTGGTAGATCATGGGTTCCAGTCCTGAGTGTCTAGCATACCCTCCTAGAGTGTGGTAGATCATGGGTTCCAGTCCTGAGTGTCTAGCATACCCTCCTAGAGTGTGGTAGATCGTGGGTTCCAGTCCTGAGTGTCTAGCATACCATCCTAGAGTGTGGTAGATCGTGGGTTCCGGTCCTGAGTGTCTAGCATACCCTCCTAGAGTGTGGTAGATCATGGGTTCCAGTCCTCAGTGTCTAGCATACCCTCCTAGAGTGTGGTAGATCGTGGGTTCCAGTCCTGAGTGTCTAGCATACCCTCCTAGAGTGTGGTAGATCATGGGTTCCAGTCCTCAGTGTCTAGCATACCCTCCTAGAGTGTGGTAGATCGTGGGTTCGTCCTCAGTGTCTAGCATACCCTCCTAGAGTGTGGTAGATCATGGGTTCCAGTCCCGAGTGTCTAGCATACCCTCCTAGAGTGTGGTAGATCACGGGTTTCAGTTCTCAGTGTCTAGCATACCCTCCTAGAGTGTGGTAGGTCATGGCTTTCAGTCCTGAGTGTCTAGCATACCCTCCTAGAGTGTGGTAGATCATGGGTTCCAGTCCTGAGTGTCTAGCATACCCTCCTAGAGTGTGGTAGATCATGGGTTCCAGTCCTGAGTGTCTAGCATACCCTCCTAGAGTGTGGTAGATCATGGGCTCCAGTCCTAAGTGTCTAGCATACCCTCCTAGAGTGTGGTAGATCATGGGTTCCAGTCCCGAGTGTCTAGCATACCCTCCTAGAGTGTGGTAGATCATGGGTTCCAGTCCCGAGTGTCTAGTATACCCTCCTAGAGTGTGGTAGATCATGGGTTCCAGTCCCGAGTGTCTAGCATACCCTCCTAGAGTGTGGTAGATCGTGGGTTCCAGTCCTGAGTGTCTAGCATACCCTCCTAGAGTGTGGTAGATCGTGGGTTCCAGTCCTCAGTGTCTAGCATACCCTCCTAGAGTGTGGTAGATCGTGGGTTCCATTCCTGAGTGTCTAGCATACCCTCCTAGAGTGTGGTAGATCGTGGGTTCCAGTCCTGAGTGTCTAGCATACCCTCCTAGAGTGTGGTAGATCGTGGGTTCCAGTCCTGAGTGTCTAGCATACCCTCCTAGAGTGTGGTAGATCGTGGGTTCCAGTCCTGAGTGTTTAGCATACCCTCCTAGAGTGTGGTAGATCATGGGTTCCAGTCCTGAGTGTCTAGCATACCCTCCTAGAGTGTGGTAGATCATGGGTTCCAGTTGGTGTCTAGCATACCCTCCTAGTGTTGTAGATCGTGGGTTCCAGTCCCGAGTGTCTAGCATACCCTCCTAGAGTGTGGTAGATCATGGGTTCCAGTCCCGAGTGTCTAGCATACCCTCCTAGAGTGTGGTAGATCATGGGTTCGTCCTGAGTGTCTAGCATACCCTCCTAGAGTGTGGTAGATCATGGGTTCGTCCTGAGTGTCTAGCATACCCTCCTAGAGTGTGGTAGATCATGGGTTCCAGTCCTGAGTGTCTAGCATACCCTCCTAGAGTGTGGTAGATCATGGGTTCCAGTTCTCAGTGTCTAGCATACCCTCCTAGAGTGTGGTAGATCATGGGTTTCAGTCCTGAGTGTCAAGTATACCCTCCTAGAGTGTGGTAGATCATGGGTTCCAGTCCTCAGTGTCTAGTATACCCTCCTAGAGTGTGGTAGATCACAGTTTCCAGTTCTGAGTGTCTAGCATACCCTCCTAGAGTGTGGTAGATCATGGGTTCCAGTCCTGAGTGTCTAGCATACCCTCCTAGAGTGTGGTAGATCATGGGTTCCAGTCCTGAGTGTCTAGCATACCGTCCTAGAGTGTGGTAGATCATGGGTTCCAGTCCTGTATCTCTAGCATACCCTCATAGAGTGTGGTAGATCATGGGTTCGTCCTCAGTGTCTAGCATACCCTCCTAGAGTGTGGTAGATCATGGGTTCCAGTCCTGAGTGTCTAGCATACCCTCCTAGAGTGTGGTAGATCATGGGTTCCAGTCCCGAGTGTCTAGCATACCCTCCTAGAGTGTTGGTAGATCATGGGTTCCAGTCCTGAGTGTCTAGCATACCCTCCTAGAGTGTGGTAGATCATGGGTTCCAGTCCTGAGTGTCTAGCATACCCTCCTAGAGTGTGGTAGATCATGGGTTCCAGTCCTGAGTGTCTAGCATACCCTCCTAGAGTGTGGTAGATCATGGGTTCCAGTCCTGAGTGTCTAGCATACCCTCCTAGAGTGTGGTAGATCGTGGGTTCCAGTTCTGAGTGTCTAGCTTACCCTCCTAGAGTGTGGTAGATCATGGGTTCCAGTCCTGAGTGTCTAGCATACCCTCCTAGAGTGTGGTAGATCGTGGGTTCCAGTCCTGAGTGTCTAGCATACCCTCCTAGAGTGTGGTAGATCGTGGGTTCCAGTCCTGAGTGTCTAGCATACCCTCCTAGAGTGTGGTAGATCATGGGTTCCAGTCCTGAGTGTCCAGCATACCCTCCTAGAGTGTGGTAGATCATGGGTTCCAGTCCTGAGTGTCTAGCATACCCTCCTAGAGTGTGGTAGATCATGGGTTCCAGTCCCGAGTGTCTAGCATACCCTCCTAGAGTGTGGTAGATCATGGGTTCCAGTCCCGAGTGTCTAGTATACCCTCCTAGAGTGTGGTAGATCATGGGTTCCAGTCCCGAGTGTCTAGCATACCCTCCTAGAGTGTGGTAGATCGTGGGTTCCAGTCCTGAGTGTCTAGCATACCCTCCTAGAGTGTGGTAGATCGTGGGTTCCAGTCCTCAGTGTCTAGCATACCCTCCTAGAGTGTGGTAGATCGTGGGTTCCATTCCTGAGTGTCTAGCATACCCTCCTAGAGTGTGGTAGATCGTGGGTTCCAGTCCTGAGTGTCTAGCATACCCTCCTAGAGTGTGGTAGATCGTGGGTTCCAGTCCTGAGTGTCTAGCATACCCTCCTAGAGTGTGGTAGATCGTGGGTTCCAGTCCTGAGTGTTTAGCATACCCTCCTAGAGTGTGGTAGATCGTGGGTTCCAGTCCTGAGTGTCTAGCATACCCTCCTAGAGTCTGGTAGATCATGGGTTCCAGTTGGTGTCTAGCATACCCTCCTAGTGTTGTAGATCGTGGGTTCCAGTCCCGAGTGTCTAGCATACCCTCCTAGAGTGTGGTAGATCATGGGTTCCAGTCCCGAGTGTCTAGCATACCCTCCTAGAGTGTGGTAGATCATGGGTTCGTCCTGAGTGTCTAGCATACCCTCCTAGAGTGTGGTAGATCATGGGTTCCAGTCCTGAGTGTCTAGCATACCCTCCTAGAGTGTGGTAGATCATGGGTTCCAGTTCTCAGTGTCTAGCATACCCTCCTAGAGTGTGGTAGATCATGGGTTTCAGTCCTGAGTGTCAAGTATACCCTCCTAGAGTGTGGTAGATCATGGGTTCCAGTCCTGAGTGTCTAGCATACCCTCCTAGAGTGTGGTAGATCACAGTTTCCAGTTCTGAGTGTCTAGCATACCCTCCTAGAGTGTGGTAGATCATGGGTTCCAGTCCTGAGTGTCTAGCATACCCTCCTAGAGTGTGGTAGATCATGGGTTCCAGTCCTGAGTGTCTAGCATACCCTCCTAGAGTGTGGTAGATCATGGGTTCCAGTCCTGTATCTCTAGCATACCCTCCTAGAGTGTGGTAGATCGTGGGTTCCAGTCCTGAGTGTTTAGCATACCCTCCTAGAGTGTGGTAGATCATGGGTTCCAGTCCTGAGTGTCTAGCATACCCTCCTAGAGTGTGGTAGATCATGGGTTCCAGTCCTGAGTGTCTAGCATACCCTCCTAGAGTGTGGTAGATCGTGGGTTCCAGTCCTGAGTGTCTAGCATACCCTCCTAGAGTGTGGTAGATCGTGGGTTCCAGTCCTGAGTGTCTAGCATACCCTCCTAGAGTGTGGTAGATCGTGGGTTCCAGTCCTGAGTGTTTAGCATACCCTCCTAGAGTGTGGTAGATCATGGGTTCCAGTCCTGAGTGTCTAGCATACCCTCCTAGAGTGTGGTAGATCATGGGTTCCAGTTGGTGTCTAGCATACCCTCCTAGTGTTGTAGATCGTGGGTTCCAGTCCCGAGTGTCTAGCATACCCTCCTAGAGTGTGGTAGATCATGGGTTCCAGTCCCGAGTGTCTAGCATACCCTCCTAGAGTGTGGTAGATCATGGGTTCCAGTCCTGAGTGTCTAGCATACCCTCCTAGAGTGTGGTAGATCATGGGTTCCAGTCCTGAGTGTCTAGCATACCCTCCTAGAGTGTGGTAGATCATGGGTTCCAGTCCTGAGTGTCTAGCATACCCTCCTAGAGTGTGGTAGATCATGGGTTCCAGTCCTGTATCTCTAGCATACCCTCCTAGAGTGTGGTAGATCGTGGGTTCCAGTCCTGAGTGTTTAGCATACCCTCCTAGAGTGTGGTAGATCATGGGTTCCAGTCCTGAGTGTCTAGCATACCCTCCTAGAGTGTGGTAGATCATGGGTTCCAGTCCTGAGTGTCTAGCATACCCTCCTAGAGTGTGGTAGATCGTGGGTTCCAGTCCTGAGTGTCTAGCATACCCTCCTAGAGTGTGGTAGATCGTGGGTTCCAGTCCTGAGTGTCTAGCATACCCTCCTAGAGTGTGGTAGATCGTGGGTTCCAGTCCTGAGTGTTTAGCATACCCTCCTAGAGTGTGGTAGATCATGGGTTCCAGTCCTGAGTGTCTAGCATACCCTCCTAGAGTGTGGTAGATCATGGGTTCCAGTTGGTGTCTAGCATACCCTCCTAGTGTTGTAGATCGTGGGTTCCAGTCCCGAGTGTCTAGCATACCCTCCTAGAGTGTGGTAGATCATGGGTTTCAGTCCTGAGTGTCAAGTATACCCTCCTAGAGTGTGGTAGATCATGGGTTCCAGTCCTGAGTGTCTAGCATACCCTCCTAGAGTGTGGTAGATCACAGTTTCCAGTTCTGAGTGTCTAGCATACCCTCCTAGAGTGTGGTAGATCATGGGTTCCAGTCCTGAGTGTCTAGCATACCCTCCTAGAGTGTGGTAGATCATGGGTTCCAGTCCTGAGTGTCTAGCATACCCTCCTAGAGTGTGGTAGATCATGGGTTCCAGTCCTGTATCTCTAGCATACCCTCCTAGAGTGTGGTAGATCGTGGGTTCCAGTCCTGAGTGTTTAGCATACCCTCCTAGAGTGTGGTAGATCATGGGTTCCAGTCCTGAGTGTCTAGCATACCCTCCTAGAGTGTGGTAGATCATGGGTTCCAGTCCTGAGTGTCTAGCATACCCTCCTAGAGTGTGGTAGATCGTGGGTTCCAGTCCTGAGTGTCTAGCATACCCTCCTAGAGTGTGGTAGATCGTGGGTTCCAGTCCTGAGTGTCTAGCATACCCTCCTAGAGTGTGGTAGATCGTGGGTTCCAGTCCTGAGTGTTTAGCATACCCTCCTAGAGTGTGGTAGATCATGGGTTCCAGTCCTGAGTGTCTAGCATACCCTCCTAGAGTGTGGTAGATCATGGGTTCCAGTTGGTGTCTAGCATACCCTCCTAGTGTTGTAGATCGTGGGTTCCAGTCCCGAGTGTCTAGCATACCCTCCTAGAGTGTGGTAGATCATGGGTTCCAGTCCCGAGTGTCTAGCATACCCTCCTAGAGTGTGGTAGATCATGGGTTCCAGTCCTGAGTGTCTAGCATACCCTCCTAGAGTGTGGTAGATCATGGGTTCCAGTCCTGAGTGTCTAGCATACCCTCCTAGAGTGTGGTAGATCATGGGTTCCAGTCCTGAGTGTCTAGCATACCCTCCTAGAGTGTGGTAGATCATGGGTTCCAGTCCTGTATCTCTAGCATACCCTCCTAGAGTGTGGTAGATCGTGGGTTCCAGTCCTGAGTGTTTAGCATACCCTCCTAGAGTGTGGTAGATCATGGGTTCCAGTCCTGAGTGTCTAGCATACCCTCCTAGAGTGTGGTAGATCATGGGTTCCAGTCCTGAGTGTCTAGCATACCCTCCTAGAGTGTGGTAGATCGTGGGTTCCAGTCCTGAGTGTCTAGCATACCCTCCTAGAGTGTGGTAGATCGTGGGTTCCAGTCCTGAGTGTCTAGCATACCCTCCTAGAGTGTGGTAGATCGTGGGTTCCAGTCCTGAGTGTTTAGCATACCCTCCTAGAGTGTGGTAGATCATGGGTTCCAGTCCTGAGTGTCTAGCATACCCTCCTAGAGTGTGGTAGATCATGGGTTCCAGTTGGTGTCTAGCATACCCTCCTAGTGTTGTAGATCGTGGGTTCCAGTCCCGAGTGTCTAGCATACCCTCCTAGAGTGTGGTAGATCATGGGTTCCAGTCCCGAGTGTCTAGCATACCCTCCTAGAGTGTGGTAGATCATGGGTTCGTCCTGAGTGTCTAGCATACCCTCCTAGAGTGTGGTAGATCATGGGTTCCAGTCCTGAGTGTCTAGCATACCCTCCTAGAGTGTGGTAGATCATGGGTTCCAGTTCTCAGTGTCTAGCATACCCTCCTAGAGTGTGGTAGATCATGGGTTTCAGTCCTGAGTGTCAGGTATACCCTCCTAGAGTGTGGTAGATCATGGGTTCCAGTCCTCAGTGTCTAGTATACCCTCCTAGAGTGTGGTAGATCACAGTTTCCAGTTCTGAGTGTCTAGCATACCCTCCTAGAGTGTGGTAGATCATGGGTTCCAGTCCTGAGTGTCTAGCATACCCTCCTAGAGTGTGGTAGATCATGGGTCCCAGTCCTGAGTGTCTAGCATACCCTCCTAGAGTGTGGTAGATCATGGGTTCCAGTCCTGTATCTCTAGCATACCCTCCTAGAGTGTGGTAGATCGTGGGTTCCAGTCCTGAGTGTTTAGCATACCCTCCTAGAGTGTGGTAGATCATGGGTTCCAGTCCTGAGTGTCTAGCATATCCTCCTAGAGTGTGGTAGATCATGGGTTCCAGTTGGTGTCTAGCATACCCTCCTAGTGTTGTAGATCGTGGGTTCCAGTCCCGAGTGTCTAGCATACCCTCATAGAGTGTGGTAGATCATGGGTTCCAGTCCCGAGTGTCTAGCATACCCTCCTAGAGTGTGGTAGATCATGGGTTCGTCCTGAGTGTCTAGCATACCCTCCTAGAGTGTGGTAGATCATGGGTTCCAGTCCTGTATCTGTAGCATACCCTCCTGGAGTGTGGTAGATCATGGGTTCGTCCTCAGTGTCTAGCATACCCTCCTAGAGTGTGGTAGATCGTGGGTTCCAGTCCTGAGTGTCTAGCATACCCTCCTAGAGTGTGGTAGATCATGGGTTCCAGTCCCGAGTGTCTAGCATACCCTCCTAGAGTGTGGTAGATCATGGGTTCCAGTCCTGAGTGTCTAGCATACCCTCCTAGAGTGTGGTAGATCATGGGTTCCAGTCCTGAGTGTCTAGCATACCCTCCTAGAGTGTGGTAGATCATGGGTTCCAGTCCTGAGTGTCTAGCATACCCTCCTAGAGTGTGGTAGATCATGGGTTCCAGTCCTGAGTGTCTAGCATACCCTCCTAGAGTGTGGTAGATCGTGGGTTCCAGTCCTGAGTGTCTAGCATACCCTCCTAGAGTGTGGTAGATCGTGGGTTCCAGTCCTGAGTGTCTAGCATACCCTCCTAGAGTGTGGTAGATCGTGGCTTCCAGTCCTGAGTGTCTAGCATACCCTCCTAGAGTGTGGTAGATCGTGGGTTCCAGTCCTGAGTGTCTAGCATACCCTCCTAGAGTGTGGTAGATCATGGGTTCCAGTCCTGAGTGTCTAGCATACCCTCCTAGAGTGTGGTAGATCATGGGCTCCAGCCCTAAGTGTCTAGCATACCCTCCTAGAGTGTGGTAGATCATGGGTTCCAGTCCCGAGTGTCTAGCATACCCTCCTAGAGTGTGGTAGATCATGGGTTCCAGTCCCGAGTGTCTAGTATACCCTCCTAGAGTGTGGTAGATCATGGGTTCCAGTCCCGAGTGTCTAGCATACCTTCCTAGAGTGTGGTAGATCGTGGGTTCCAGTCCTGAGTGTCTAGCATACCCTCCTAGAGTGTGGTAGATCGTGGGTTCCAGTCCTCAGTGTCTAGCATACCCTCCTAGAGTGTGGTAGATCGTGGGTTCCATTCCTGAGTGTCTAGCATACCCTCCTAGAGTGTGGTAGATCGTGGGTTCCAGTCCTGAGTGTCTAGCATACCCTCCTAGAGTGTGGTAGATCGTGGGTTCCAGTCCTGAGTGTCTAGCATACCCTCCTAGAGTGTGGTAGATCGTGGGTTCCAGTCCTGAGTGTTTAGCATACCCTCCTAGAGTGTGGTAGATCATGGGTTCCAGTCCTGAGTGTCTAGCATACCCTCCTAGAGTGTGGTAGATCATGGGTTCCAGTTGGTGTCTAGCATACCCTCCTAGTGTTGTAGATCGTGGGTTCCAGTCCCGAGTGTCTAGCATACCCTCCTAGAGTGTGGTAGATCATGGGTTCCAGTCCCGAGTGTCTAGCATACCCTCCTAGAGTGTGGTAGATCATGGGTTCGTCCTGAGTGTCTAGCATACCCTCCTAGAGTGTGGTAGATCATGGGTTCCAGTCCTGAGTGTCTAGCATACCCTCCTAGAGTGTGGTAGATCATGGGTTCCAGTTCTCAGTGTCTAGCATACCCTCCTAGAGTGTGGTAGATCATGGGTTTCAGTCCTGAGTGTCAAGTATACCCTCCTAGAGTGTGGTAGATCATGGGTTCCAGTCCTCAGTGTCTAGTATACCCTCCTAGAGTGTGGTAGATCACAGTTTCCAGTTCTGAGTGTCTAGCATACCCTCCTAGAGTGTGGTAGATCATGGGTTCCAGTCCTGAGTGTCTAGCATACCCTCCTAGAGTGTGGTAGATCATGGGTTCCAGTCCTGAGTGTCTAGCATACCGTCCTAGAGTGTGGTAGATCATGGGTTCCAGTCCTGTATCTCTAGCATACCCTCATAGAGTGTGGTAGATCATGGGTTCGTCCTCAGTGTCTAGCATACCCTCCTAGAGTGTGGTAGATCATGGGTTCCAGTCCTGAGTGTCTAGCATACCCTCCTAGAGTGTGGTAGATCATGGGTTCCAGTCCCGAGTGTCTAGCATACCCTCCTAGAGTGTTGGTAGATCATGGGTTCCAGTCCTGAGTGTCTAGCATACCCTCCTAGAGTGTGGTAGATCATGGGTTCCAGTCCTGAGTGTCTAGCATACCCTCCTAGAGTGTGGTAGATCATGGGTTCCAGTCCTGAGTGTCTAGCATACCCTCCTAGAGTGTGGTAGATCATGGGTTCCAGTCCTGAGTGTCTAGCATACCCTCCTAGAGTGTGGTAGATCGTGGGTTCCAGTCCTGAGTGTCTAGCTTACCCTCCTAGAGTGTGGTAGATCATGGGTTCCAGTCCTGAGTGTCTAGCATACCCTCCTAGAGTGTGGTAGATCGTGGGTTCCAGTCCTGAGTGTCTAGCATACCCTCCTAGAGTGTGGTAGATCGTGGGTTCCAGTCCTGAGTGTCTAGCATACCCTCCTAGAGTGTGGTAGATCATGGGTTCCAGTCCTGAGTGTCCAGCATACCCTCCTAGAGTGTGGTAGATCATGGGTTCCAGTCCTGAGTGTCTAGCATACCCTCCTAGAGTGTGGTAGATCATGGGTTCCAGTCCCGAGTGTCTAGCATACCCTCCTAGAGTGTGGTAGATCATGGGTTCCAGTCCCGAGTGTCTAGTATACCCTCCTAGAGTGTGGTAGATCATGGGTTCCAGTCCCGAGTGTCTAGCATACCCTCCTAGAGTGTGGTAGATCGTGGGTTCCAGTCCTGAGTGTCTAGCATACCCTCCTAGAGTGTGGTAGATCGTGGGTTCCAGTCCTCAGTGTCTAGCATACCCTCCTAGAGTGTGGTAGATCGTGGGTTCCATTCCTGAATGTCTAGCATACCCTCCTAGAGTGTGGTAGATCGTGGGTTCCAGTCCTGAGTGTCTAGCATACCCTCCTAGAGTGTGGTAGATCGTGGGTTCCAGTCCTGAGTGTCTAGCATACCCTCCTAGAGTGTGGTAGATCGTGGGTTCCAGTCCTGAGTGTTTAGCATACCCTCCTAGAGTGTGGTAGATCATGGGTTCCAGTCCTGAGTGTCTAGCATACCCTCCTAGAGTGTGGTAGATCATGGGTTCCAGTTGGTGTCTAGCATACCCTCCTAGTGTTGTAGATCGTGGGTTCCAGTCCCGAGTGTCTAGCATACCCTCCTAGAGTGTGGTAGATCATGGGTTCCAGTCCCGAGTGTCTAGCATACCCTCCTAGAGTGTGGTAGATCATGGGTTCGTCCTGAGTGTCTAGCATACCCTCCTAGAGTGTGGTAGATCATGGGTTCCAGTCCTGAGTGTCTAGCATACCCTCCTAGAGTGTGGTAGATCATGGGTTCCAGTTCTCAGTGTCTAGCATACCCTCCTAGAGTGTGGTAGATCATGGGTTTCAGTCCTGAGTGTCAAGTATACCCTCCTAGAGTGTGGTAGATCATGGGTTCCAGTCCTCAGTGTCTAGTATACCCTCCTAGAGTGTGGTAGATCACAGTTTCCAGTTCTGAGTGTCTAGCATACCCTCCTAGAGTGTGGTAGATCATGGGTTCCAGTCCTGAGTGTCTAGCATACCCTCCTAGAGTGTGGTAGATCATGGGTTCCAGTCCTGAGTGTCTAGCATACCGTCCTAGAGTGTGGTAGATCATGGGTTCCAGTCCTGTATCTCTAGCATACCCTCATAGAGTGTGGTAGATCATGGGTTCGTCCTCAGTGTCTAGCATACCCTCCTAGAGTGTGGTAGATCATGGGTTCCAGTCCTGAGTGTCTAGCATACCCTCCTAGAGTGTGGTAGATCATGGGTTCCAGTCCCGAGTGTCTAGCATACCCTCCTAGAGTGTTGGTAGATCATGGGTTCCAGTCCTGAGTGTCTAGCATACCCTCCTAGAGTGTGGTAGATCATGGGTTCCAGTCCTGAGTGTCTAGCATACCCTCCTAGAGTGTGGTAGATCGTGGGTTCCAGTCCTGAGTGTCTAGCATACCCTCCTAGAGTGTGGTAGATCATGGGTTCCAGTCCTGAGTGTCTAGCATACCCTCCTAGAGTGTGGTAGATCATGGGTTCCAGTCCTGAGTGTCTAGCATACCCTCCTAGAGTGTGGTAGATCATGGGTTCCAGTCCTGAGTGTCTAGCATACCCTCCTAGAGTGTGGTAGATCGTGGGTTCCAGTCCTGAGTGTCTAGCATACCCTCCTAGAGTGTGATAGATCATGGGTTCCAGTCCTGAGTGTCTAGCATACCCTCCTAGAGTGTGGTAGATCATGGGTTCCAGTCCTGAGTGTCTAGCATACCCTCCTAGAGTGTGGTAGATCATGGGTTCCAGTCCCGAGTGTCTAGCATACCCTCCTAGAGTGTGGTAGATCATGGGTTCCAGTCCCGAGTGTCTAGTATACCCTCCTAGAGTGTGGTAGATCATGGGTTCCAGTCCCGAGTGTCTAGCATACCCTCCTAGAGTGTGGTAGATCGTGGGTTCCAGTCCTGAGTGTCTAGCATACCCTCCTAGAGTGTGGTAGATCGTGGGTTCCAGTCCTCAGTGTCTAGCATTCCCTCCTAGAGTGTAGTAGATCGTGGGTTTTATTCCTGAGTGTCTAGCATACCCTCCTAGAGTGTGGTAGATCATGGGTTCCAGTCCCGAGTGTCTAGCATACCCTCTTAGAGTGTGGTAGATCGTGGGTTCCAGTCCTGAGTGTCTAGCATACCCTCCTAGAGTGTGGTAGATCGTGGGTTCCAGTCCTGAGTGTCTAGCATACCCTCCTAGAGTGTGGTAGATCGTGGGTTCCAGTCCTGAGTGTCTAGCATACCCTCCTAGAGTGTGGTAGATCGTGGGTTCCAGTCCTGAGTGTTTAGCATACCCTCCTAGAGTGTGGTAGATCATGGGTTCCAGTCCTGAGTGTCTAGCATACCCTCCTAGAGTGTGGTAGATCATGGGTTCCAGTTGGTGTCTAGCATACCCTCCTAGTGTTGTAGATCGTGGGTTCCAGTCCCGAGTGTCTAGCATACCCTCCTAGAGTGTGGTAGATCATGGGTTCCAGTCCCGAGTGTCTAGCATACCCTCCTAGAGTGTGGTAGATCATGGGTTCGTCCTGAGTGTCTAGCATACCCTCCTAGAGTGTGGTAGATCATGGGTTCCAGTCCTGAGTGTCTAGCATACCCTCCTAGAGTGTGGTAGATCATGGGTTCCAGTTCTCAGTGTCTAGCATACCCTCCTAGAGTGTGGTAGATCATGGGTTTCAGTCCTGAGTGTCTAGTATACCCTCCTAGAGTGTGGTAGATCATGGGTTCCAGTCCTCAGTGTCTAGTATACCCTCCTAGAGTGTGGTAGATCACAGTTTCCAGTTCTGAGTGTCTAGCATACCCTCCTAGAGTGTGGTAGATCATGGGTTCCAGTCCTGAGTGTCTAGCATACCCTCCTAGAGTGTGGTAGATCATGGGTTCCAGTCCTGAGTGTCTAGCATACCCTCCTAGAGTGTGGTAGATCATGGGTTCCAGTCCTGAGTCTCTAGCATACCCTCCTAGAGTGTGGTAGATCATGGGTTCGTCCTCAGTGTCTAGCATACCCTCCTAGAGTGTGGTAGATCATGGGTTCCAGTCCTGAGTGTCTAGCATACCCTCCTAGAGTGTGTAAGATCATGGGTTCCAGTCCTGAGTGTCTAGCATACCCTCCTAGAGTGTGGTAGATCATGGGTTCCAGTCCTGAGTGTCTAGCATACCCTCCTAGAGTGTGGTAGATCATGGGTTCCAGTCCTGAGTGTCTAGCATACCCTCCTAGAGTGTGGTAGATCGTGGGTTCCAGTCCTGAGTGTCTAGCATACCCTCCTAGAGTGTGGTAGATCGTGGGTTCCGGTCCTGAGTGTCTAGCATACCCTCCTAGAGTGTGGTAGATCATGGGTTCCAGTCCTCAGTGTCTAGCATACCCTCCTAGAGTGTGGTAGATCGTGGGTTCCAGTCCTGAGTGTCTAGCATACCCTCCTAGAGTGTGGTAGATCATGGGTTCCAGTCCTCAGTGTCTAGCATACCCTCCTAGAGTGTGGTAGATCGTGGGTTCGTCCTCAGTGTCTAGCATACCCTCCTAGAGTGTGGTAGATCATGGGTTCCAGTCCCGAGTGTCTAGCATACCCTCCTAGAGTGTGGTAGATCACGGGTTTCAGTTCTCAGTGTCTAGCATACCCTCCTAGAGTGTGGTAGGTCATGGCTTTCAGTCCTGAGTGTCTAGCATACCCTCCTAGAGTGTGGTAGATCATGGGTTCCAGTCCTCAGTGTCTAGTATATCCTCCTAGAGTGTGGTAGATCACAGGTTCCAGTCCTGAGTGTCTAGCATACCCTCCTAGAGTGTGGTAGATCATGGGTTCCAGTCCTCAGTGTCTAGTATACCCTCCTAGAGTGTGGTAGATCACAGGTTCCAGTCCTGAGTGTCTAGCATACCCTCCTAGAGTGTGGTAGATCATGGGTTCCAGTCCTGAGTGTCTAGCATACCCTCCTAGAGTGTGGTAGATCATGGGTTCCATTCCTGAGTGTCTAGCATACCCTCCTAGAGTGTGGTAGATCATGGGTTCCAGTCCTGAGTGTCTAGCATACCCTCCTAGAGTGTGGTAGATCACATGTTCCAGTCCTGAGTGTCTAGCATACCCTCCTAGAGTGTGGTAGATCATGGGTTCCAGTCCTGATTCTCTAGCATACCCTCCTAGAGTGTGGTAGATCATGGGTTCGTCCTCAGTGTCTAGCATACCCTCCTAGAGTGTGGTAGATCATGGGTTCCAGCCCTGAGTGTCTAGCATACCCTCCTAGAGTGTGGTAGATCATGGATTCCAGTCCTCAGTCTCTAGCATACCCTCCTAGAGTGTGGTAGATCATGGGTTCCAGTTCTGAGTGTCTAGCATACCCTCCTAGAGTGTGGTAGATCATGGGTTCCAGTCCTGAGTGTCTAGCATACCCTCCTAGAGTGTGGTAGATCATGGGTTCCAGTCCTCAGTGTCTAGCATACCCTCCTAGAGTGTGGTAGATCATGGGTTCCAGTCCTGAGTGTCTAGCATACCCTCCTAGAGTGTGGTAGATCATGGGTTCCAGTCCTGAGTGTCTAGCATACCCTCCTAGAGTGTGTTAGATCGTGGGTTCCAGTCCTGAGTGTCTAGCATACCCTCCTAGAGTGTGGTAGATCGTGGGTTCCAGTCCTGAGTGTCTAGCATACCCTCCTAGAGTGTGGTAGATCATGGGTTCCAGTCCTGAGTGTCTAGCATACCTTCCTAGAGTGTGGTAGATCGTGGGTTACAGTCCTGAGTGTCTAGCATACCCTCCTAGAGTGTGGTAGATCATGGGTTCCAGTTGGTGTCTAGCATACCCTCCTAGTGTTGTTGATCGTGGGTTCCAGTCCCAAGTGTCTAGCATACCCTCCTAGAGTGTGGTAGATCATGGGTTCCAGTCCCGAGTGTCTAGCATACCCTCCTAGAGTGTGGTAGATCATGGGTTCCAGTCCTCAGTGTCTAGCATACCCTCCTAGAGTGTGGTAGATCATGGGTTCCAGTCTCGAGTGTCTAGCATACCCTCCTAGAGTGTGGTAGATCATGGGTTCCAGTCCCGTGTGTCTAGCATACCCTCGTAGAGTGTGGTAGATCGTGGGTTCCAGTCCTGAGTGTCTAGCATACCCTCCTAGAGTGTGGTAGATCGTGGGTTCCAGTCCTGAGTGTCTAGCATACCCTCCTAGAGTGTGGTAGATCATGGGTTCCAGTCCTGAGTGTCTAGCATACCCTCCTAGAGTGTGGTAGATCGTGGGTTCCAGTCCTGAGTGTCTAGCATACCCTCCTAGAGTGTGGTAGATCGTGGGTTCCAGTCCTGAGTGTCTAGCATACCCTCCTAGAGTGTGATAGAGCGTGGGTTCCAGTCCTGAGTGTCTAGCATACCCTCCTAGAGTGTGGTAGATCGTGGGTTCCATTTGGTGTCTAGCATACCCTCCTAGTGTTGTAGATCGTGGGTTCCAGTCCCGAGTGTCTAGCATACCCTCCTAGAGTGTGGTAGATCATGGGTTCCAGTCCTCAGTGTCTAGCATACCCTCCTAGAGTGTGGTAGATCATGGGTTCCTGTCCCGAGTGTCTAGCATACCCTGCTAGAGTGTGATAGATCATGGGTTCCAGTCCTCAGTGTCTAGCATACCCTCCTAGAGTGTGGTAGATCATGGGTTCCAGTCCTGATTGTCTAGCATACCCTCCTAGAGTGTGGTAGATCATGGGTTCCAGTCCCGAGTGTCTAGCATACCCTCCTAGAGTGTGGTAGATCATGGGTTCCAGTCCCGAGTGTCTAGCATACCCTCCTAGAGTGTGGTAGATCATGGGTTCCAGTCCCGAGTGTCTAGCATACCCTCCTAGAGTGTGGTAGATCATGGGTTCCAGTCCCGAGTGTCTAGCATACCCTCCTAGAGTGTGGTAGATCGTGGGTTCCAGTCCTGAGTGTCTAGCATACCCTCCTAGAGTGTGGTAGATCGTGGGTTCCAGTCCTCAGTGTCTAGCATACCCTCCTAGAGTGTGGTAGATCATGGGTTCCATTCCTGAGTGTCTAGCATACCCTCCTAGAGTGTGGTAGATCATGGGTTCCAGTCCTGAGTCTCTAGCATACCCTCCTAGAGTGTGGTAGATCATGGGTTCGTCCTCAGTGTCTAGCATACCCTGCTAGAGTGTGGTAGATCATGGGTTCCAGTCCTGAGTGTCTAGCATACCCTCCTAGAGTGTGGTAGATCATGGGTTCCAGTCCTGAGTGTCTAGCATACCCTCCTAGAGTGTGGTAGATCATGGGTTCCAGTCCCGTGTGTCTAGCATACCCTCCTAGAGTGTGGTAGATCGTGGGTTCCAGTCCTGAGTGTCTAGCATACCCTCCTAGAGTGTGGTAGATCGTGGGTTCCAGTCCTGAGTGTCTAGCATACCCTCCTAGAGTGTGGTAGATCATGGGTTCCAGTTCTCAGTGTCTAGCATACCCTCCTAGAGTGTGGTAGATCATGGGTTTCAGTCCTGAGTGTCAAGTATACCCTCCTAGAGTGTGGTAGATCATGGGTTCCAGTCCTCAGTGTCTAGTATACCCTCCTAGAGTGTGGTAGATCACAGTTTCCAGTTCTGAGTGTCTAGCATACCCTCCTAGAGTGTGGTAGATCATGGGTTCCAGTCCTGAGTGTCTAGCATACCCTCCTAGAGTGTGGTAGATCATGGGTTCCAGTCCTGAGTGTCTAGCATACCGTCCTAGAGTGTGGTAGATCATGGGTTCCAGTCCTGTATCTCTAGCATACCCTCATAGAGTGTGGTAGATCATGGGTTCGTCCTCAGTGTCTAGCATACCCTCCTAGAGTGTGGTAGATCATGGGTTCCAGTCCTGAGTGTCTAGCATACCCTCCTAGAGTGTGGTAGATCATGGGTTCCAGTCCCGAGTGTCTAGCATACCCTCCTAGAGTGTTGGTAGATCATGGGTTCCAGTCCTGAGTGTCTAGCATACCCTCCTAGAGTGTGGTAGATCATGGGTTCCAGTCCTGAGTGTCTAGCATACCCTCCTAGAGTGTGGTAGATCGTGGGTTCCAGTCCTGAGTGTCTAGCATACCCTCCTAGAGTGTGGTAGATCATGGGTTCCAGTCCTGAGTGTCTAGCATACCCTCCTAGAGTGTGGTAGATCATGGGTTCCAGTCCTGAGTGTCTAGCATACCCTCCTAGAGTGTGGTAGATCGTGGGTTCCAGTCCTGAGTGTCTAGCATACCCTCCTAGAGTGTGGTAGATCGTGGGTTCCAGTCCTGAGTGTCTAGCATACCCTCCTAGAGTGTGATAGATCATGGGTTCCAGTCCTGAGTGTCTAGCATACCCTCCTAGAGTGTGGTAGATCATGGGTTCCAGTCCTGAGTGTCTAGCATACCCTCCTAGAGTGTGGTAGATCATGGGTTCCAGTCCCGAGTGTCTAGCATACCCTCCTAGAGTGTGGTAGATCATGGGTTCCAGTCCCGAGTGTCTAGTATACCCTCCTAGAGTGTGGTAGATCATGGGTTCCAGTCCCGAGTGTCTAGCATACCCTCCTAGAGTGTGGTAGATCGTGGGTTCCAGTCCTGAGTGTCTAGCATACCCTCCTAGAGTGTGGTAGATCGTGGGTTCCAGTCCTCAGTGTCTAGCATTCCCTCCTAGAGTGTAGTAGATCGTGGGTTTTATTCCTGAGTGTCTAGCATACCCTCCTAGAGTGTGGTAGATCATGGGTTCCAGTCCCGAGTGTCTAGCATACCCTCTTAGAGTGTGGTAGATCGTGGGTTCCAGTCCTGAGTGTCTAGCATACCCTCCTAGAGTGTGGTAGATCGTGGGTTCCAGTCCTGAGTGTCTAGCATACCCTCCTAGAGTGTGGTAGATCGTGGGTTCCAGTCCTGAGTGTCTAGCATACCCTCCTAGAGTGTGGTAGATCGTGGGTTCCAGTCCTGAGTGTTTAGCATACCCTCCTAGAGTGTGGTAGATCATGGGTTCCAGTCCTGAGTGTCTAGCATACCCTCCTAGAGTGTGGTAGATCATGGGTTCCAGTTGGTGTCTAGCATACCCTCCTAGTGTTGTAGATCGTGGGTTCCAGTCCCGAGTGTCTAGCATACCCTCCTAGAGTGTGGTAGATCATGGGTTCCAGTCCCGAGTGTCTAGCATACCCTCCTAGAGTGTGGTAGATCATGGGTTCGTCCTGAGTGTCTAGCATACCCTCCTAGAGTGTGGTAGATCATGGGTTCCAGTCCTGAGTGTCTAGCATACCCTCCTAGAGTGTGGTAGATCATGGGTTCCAGTTCTCAGTGTCTAGCATACCCTCCTAGAGTGTGGTAGATCATGGGTTTCAGTCCTGAGTGTCTAGTATACCCTCCTAGAGTGTGGTAGATCATGGGTTCCAGTCCTCAGTGTCTAGTATACCCTCCTAGAGTGTGGTAGATCACAGTTTCCAGTTCTGAGTGTCTAGCATACCCTCCTAGAGTGTGGTAGATCATGGGTTCCAGTCCTGAGTGTCTAGCATACCCTCCTAGAGTGTGGTAGATCATGGGTTCCAGTCCTGAGTGTCTAGCATACCCTCCTAGAGTGTGGTAGATCATGGGTTCCAGTCCTGAGTCTCTAGCATACCCTCCTAGAGTGTGGTAGATCATGGGTTCGTCCTCAGTGTCTAGCATACCCTCCTAGAGTGTGGTAGATCATGGGTTCCAGTCCTGAGTGTCTAGCATACCCTCCTAGAGTGTGTAAGATCATGGGTTCCAGTCCTGAGTGTCTAGCATACCCTCCTAGAGTGTGGTAGATCATGGGTTCCAGTCCTGAGTGTCTAGCATACCCTCCTAGAGTGTGGTAGATCATGGGTTCCAGTCCTGAGTGTCTAGCATACCCTCCTAGAGTGTGGTAGATCGTGGGTTCCAGTCCTGAGTGTCTAGCATACCCTCCTAGAGTGTGGTAGATCGTGGGTTCCGGTCCTGAGTGTCTAGCATACCCTCCTAGAGTGTGGTAGATCATGGGTTCCAGTCCTCAGTGTCTAGCATACCCTCCTAGAGTGTGGTAGATCGTGGGTTCCAGTCCTGAGTGTCTAGCATACCCTCCTAGAGTGTGGTAGATCATGGGTTCCAGTCCTCAGTGTCTAGCATACCCTCCTAGAGTGTGGTAGATCGTGGGTTCGTCCTCAGTGTCTAGCATACCCTCCTAGAGTGTGGTAGATCATGGGTTCCAGTCCCGAGTGTCTAGCATACCCTCCTAGAGTGTGGTAGATCACGGGTTTCAGTTCTCAGTGTCTAGCATACCCTCCTAGAGTGTGGTAGGTCATGGCTTTCAGTCCTGAGTGTCTAGCATACCCTCCTAGAGTGTGGTAGATCATGGGTTCCAGTCCTCAGTGTCTAGTATATCCTCCTAGAGTGTGGTAGATCACAGGTTCCAGTCCTGAGTGTCTAGCATACCCTCCTAGAGTGTGGTAGATCATGGGTTCCAGTCCTCAGTGTCTAGTATACCCTCCTAGAGTGTGGTAGATCACAGGTTCCAGTCCTGAGTGTCTAGCATACCCTCCTAGAGTGTGGTAGATCATGGGTTCCAGTCCTGAGTGTCTAGCATACCCTCCTAGAGTGTGGTAGATCATGGGTTCCATTCCTGAGTGTCTAGCATACCCTCCTAGAGTGTGGTAGATCATGGGTTCCAGTCCTGAGTGTCTAGCATACCCTCCTAGATTGTGGTAGATCACATGTTCCAGTCCTGAGTGTCTAGCATACCCTCCTAGAGTGTGGTAGATCATGGGTTCCAGTCCTGATTCTCTAGCATACCCTCCTAGAGTGTGGTAGATCATGGGTTCGTCCTCAGTGTCTAGCATACCCTCCTAGAGTGTGGTAGATCATGGGTTCCAGCCCTGAGTGTCTAGCATACCCTCCTAGAGTGTGGTAGATCATGGATTCCAGTCCTCAGTCTCTAGCATACCCTCCTAGAGTGTGGTAGATCATGGGTTCCAGTTCTGAGTGTCTAGCATACCCTCCTAGAGTGTGGTAGATCATGGGTTCCAGTCCTGAGTGTCTAGCATACCCTCCTAGAGTGTGGTAGATCATGGGTTCCAGTCCTCAGTGTCTAGCATACCCTCCTAGAGTGTGGTAGATCATGGGTTCCAGTCCTGAGTGTCTAGCATACCCTCCTAGAGTGTGGTAGATCATGGGTTCCAGTCCTGAGTGTCTAGCATACCCTCCTAGAGTGTGTTAGATCGTGGGTTCCAGTCCTGAGTGTCTAGCATACCCTCCTAGAGTGTGGTAGATCGTGGGTTCCAGTCCTGAGTGTCTAGCATACCCTCCTAGAGTGTGGTAGATCATGGGTTCCAGTCCTGAGTGTCTAGCATACCTTCCTAGAGTGTGGTAGATCGTGGGTTACAGTCCTGAGTGTCTAGCATACCCTCCTAGAGTGTGGTAGATCATGGGTTCCAGTTGGTGTCTAGCATACCCTCCTAGTGTTGTTGATCGTGGGTTCCAGTCCCAAGTGTCTAGCATACCCTCCTAGAGTGTGGTAGATCATGGGTTCCAGTCCCGAGTGTCTAGCATACCCTCCTAGAGTGTGGTAGATCATGGGTTCCAGTCCTCAGTGTCTAGCATACCCTCCTAGAGTGTGGTAGATCATGGGTTCCAGTCTCGAGTGTCTAGCATACCCTCCTAGAGTGTGGTAGATCATGGGTTCCAGTCCCGTGTGTCTAGCATACCCTCGTAGAGTGTGGTAGATCGTGGGTTCCAGTCCTGAGTGTCTAGCATACCCTCCTAGAGTGTGGTAGATCGTGGGTTCCAGTCCTGAGTGTCTAGCATACCCTCCTAGAGTGTGGTAGATCATGGGTTCCAGTCCTGAGTGTCTAGCATACCCTCCTAGAGTGTGGTAGATCGTGGGTTCCAGTCCTGAGTGTCTAGCATACCCTCCTAGAGTGTGGTAGATCGTGGGTTCCAGTCCTGAGTGTCTAGCATACCCTCCTAGAGTGTGATAGAGCGTGGGTTCCAGTCCTGAGTGTCTAGCATACCCTCCTAGAGTGTGGTAGATCGTGGGTTCCATTTGGTGTCTAGCATACCCTCCTAGTGTTGTAGATCGTGGGTTCCAGTCCCGAGTGTCTAGCATACCCTCCTAGAGTGTGGTAGATCATGGGTTCCAGTCCTCAGTGTCTAGCATACCCTCCTAGAGTGTGGTAGATCATGGGTTCCTGTCCCGAGTGTCTAGCATACCCTCCTAGAGTGTGATAGATCATGGGTTCCAGTCCTCAGTGTCTAGCATACCCTCCTAGAGTGTGGTAGATCATGGGTTCCAGTCCTGATTGTCTAGCATACCCTCCTAGAGTGTGGTAGATCATGGGTTCCAGTCCCGAGTGTCTAGCATACCCTCCTAGAGTGTGGTAGATCATGGGTTCCAGTCCCGAGTGTCTAGCATACCCTCCTAGAGTGTGGTAGATCATGGGTTCCAGTCCCGAGTGTCTAGCATACCCTCCTAGAGTGTGGTAGATCATGGGTTCCAGTCCCGAGTGTCTAGCATACCCTCCTAGAGTGTGGTAGATCGTGGGTTCCAGTCCTGAGTGTCTAGCATACCCTCCTAGAGTGTGGTAGATCGTGGGTTCCAGTCCTCAGTGTCTAGCATACCCTCCTAGAGTGTGGTAGATCATGGGTTCCATTCCTGAGTGTCTAGCATACCCTCCTAGAGTGTGGTAGATCATGGGTTCCAGTCCTGAGTCTCTAGCATACCCTCCTAGAGTGTGGTAGATCATGGGTTCGTCCTCAGTGTCTAGCATACCCTGCTAGAGTGTGGTAGATCATGGGTTCCAGTCCTGAGTGTCTAGCATACCCTCCTAGAGTGTGGTAGATCATGGGTTCCAGTCCTGAGTGTCTAGCATACCCTCCTAGAGTGTGGTAGATCATGGGTTCCAGTCCCGTGTGTCTAGCATACCCTCCTAGAGTGTGGTAGATCGTGGGTTCCAGTCCTGAGTGTCTAGCATACCCTCCTAGAGTGTGGTAGATCGTGGGTTCCAGTCCTGAGTGTCTAGCATACCCTCCTAGAGTGTGGTAGATCATGGGTTCCAGTCCTGAGTGTCTAGCATACCCTCCTAGAGTGTGGTAGATCGTGGGTTCCAGTCCTGAGTGTCTAGCATACCCTCCTAGAGTGTGGTAGATCATGGGTTCCAGTCCTGAGTGTCTAGCATACCCTCCTAGAGTGTGGTAGATCGTGGGTTCCAGTCCTGAGTGTCTAGCATACCCTCCTAGAGTGTGATAGATCGTGGGTTCCAGTCCTGAGTGTCTAGCATACCCTCCTAGAGTGTGGTAGGTCGTGGGTTCCAGTCCTGAGTGTCTAGCATACCCTCCTAGAGTGTGGTAGATCATGGGTTCCAGTCCTGAGTGTCTAGCATACCCTCCTAGAGTGTGGTAGATCATGGGTTCCAGTTGGTGTCTAGCTTACCCTCCTAGTGTTGTAGATCATGGGTTCCAGTCCCGAGTGTCTAGCATACCCTCCTAGAGTGTGGTAGATCATGGGTTCCAGTCCTGAGTGTCTAGCATACCCTCCTAGAGTGTGGTAGATCATGAGTTCCTGTCCCGAGTGTCTAGCATACCCTCCTAGAGTGTGATAGATCATGGGTTCCAGTCCCGAGTGTCTAGCATACCCTCCTAGAGTGTGGTAGATTATGGGTTCCAGTCCTGAGTGTCTAGCATACCCTCCTAGAGTGTGGTAGATCATGGGTTCCAGTCCCGAGTGTCTAGCATACCCTCCTAGAGTGTGGTAGATCATGGGTTCCAGTCCCGAGTGTCTAGTATACCCTCCTAGAGTGTGGTAGATCATGGGTTCCAGTCCCGAGTGTCTAGCATACCCTCCTAGAGTGTGGTAGATCATAGGTTCCAGTCACGAGTGTCTAGCATACCCTCCTAGAGTGTGGTAGATCGTGGGTTCCAGTCATGAGTGTCTAGCATACCTTCCTAGAGTGTGGTAGATCGTGGGTTCCAGTCCTCAGTGTCTAGCATACCCTCCTAGAGTATGGTAGATCGTGGGTTCCATTCCTGAGTGTCTATCATACCCTCCTAGAGTGTGGTAGATCATGGGTTCCAGTCCTGAGTCTCTAGCATACCCTCCTAGAGTGTGGTAGATCATGGGTTCGTCCTCAGTGTCTAGCATACCCTGCTAGAGTGTGGTAGATCATGGGTTCCAGTCCTGAGTGTCTAGCATACCCTCCTAGAGTGTGGTAGATCATGGGTTCCAGTCCTGAGTGTCTAGCATACCCTCCTAGAGTGTGGTAGATCATGGGTTCCAGTCCTGAGTGTCTAGCATACCCTCCTAGAGTGTGGTAGATCATGGGTTCGTCCTCAGTGTCTAGCATACCCTGCTAGAGTGTGGTAGATCATGGGTTCCAGTCCTGAGTGTCTAGCATACCCTCCTAGAGTGTGGTAGATCATGGGTTCCAGTCCTGAGTGTCTAGCATACCCTCCTAGAGTGTGGTAGATCACAGGTTCCAGTCCAGAGTGTCTAGCATACCCTCCTAGAGTGTGGTAGATCATGGGTTCCAGTCCTGAGTCTCTAGCATACCCTCCTAGAGTGTGGTAGATCATGGGATCGTCCTCAGTGTCTAGCATACCCTCCTAGAGTGTGGTAGATCATGGGTTCCAGTCCTGAGTGTCTAGCATACCCTCCTAGAGTGTGGTAGATCATGGATTCCAGTCCTCAGTCTCTAGCATACCCTCCTAGAGTGTGGTAGATCATGGGTTCCAGTTCTCAGTGTCTAGCATACCCTCCTAGAGTGTGGTAGATCATGGGTTCCAGTCCCGAGTGTCTAGCATACCCTCCTAGAGTGTGGTAGATCATGGGTTCCAGTCCTGAGTGTCTAGCATACCCTCCTAGAGTGTGGTAGATCATGGGTTCCAGTCCTCAGTGTCTAGCATACCCTCCTAGAGTGTGGTAGATCGTGGGTTCCATTCCTGAGTGTCTAGCATACCCTCCTAGAGTGTGGTAGATGATGGGTTCCAGTCCTCAGTGTCTAGCATACCCTCCTAGAGTGTGGTAGATCATGGGTTCCAGTCCCGAGTGTCTAGCATACCCTCCTAGAGTGTGGTAGATCATGGGTTCCAGTTCTCAGTGTCTAGCATACCCTCCTAGAGTGTGGTAGATCATGGGTTTCAGTCCTGAGTGTCTAGCATACCCTCCTAGAGTGTGGTAGATCATGGTTCCAGTCCTCAGTGTCTAGCATACCCTCCTAGAGTGTGGTAGATCACAGGTTCCAGTCCTGAGTGTCTAGCATACCCTCCTAGAGTGTGGTAGATCATGGGTTCCAGTCCTCAGTGTCTAGTATACCCTCCTAGAGTGTGGTAGATCACAGGTTCCAGTCCTGAGTGTCTAGCATACCCTCCTAGAGTGTGGTAGATCATGGGTTCCAGTCCTGAGTGTCTAGCATACCCTCCTAGAGTGTGGTAGATCATGGGTTCCATTCCTGATTGTCTATCATACCCTCCTAGAGTGTGGTAGATCATTGGTTCCAGTCCTGAGTGTCTAGCATACCCTCCTAGAGTGTGGTAGATCACAGGTTCCAGTCCTGAGTGTCTAGCATACCCTCCTAGAGTGTGGTAGATCATGGGTTCCAGTTCTGAGTCTCTAGCATACCCTCCTAGAGTGTGGTAGATCATGGGTTCGTGCTCAGTGTCTAGCATACCCTCTTAGAGTGTGGTAGATCATGGGTTCCAGTCCTGAGTGTCTAGCATACCCTCCTAGAGTGTGGTAGATCATCTGTTCCAGTCCTCAGTCTCTAGCATATCCTCCTAGAGTGTGGTAGATCATGGGTTCCAGTTCTCAGTGTCTAGCATACCCTCCTAGAGTGTGGTAGATCATGGGTTCCAGTCCCGAGTGTCTAGCATACCCTCCTAGAGTGTGGTAGATCATGGGTTCCAGTCCTGAGTGTCTAGCATACCCTCCTAGAGTGTGGTAGATCATGGGTTCCAGTCCTGAGTGTCTAGCATACCCTCCTAGAGTGTGGTAGATCGTGGGTTCCAGTCCTGAGTGTCTATCATACCCTCCTAGAGTGTGGTAGATCGTGGGTTCCAGTCCTGAGTGTCTAGCATACCCTCCTAGAGTGTGGTAGATCATGGGTTCCAGTCCTGAGTGTCTAGCATACCCTCCTAGAGTGTGGTAGATCATGGGTTCCAGTCCTGAGTGTCTAGCATACCCTCCTAGAGTGTGGTAGATCATGGGTTCCAGTCCTGAGTGTCTAGCATACCCTCCTAGAGTGTGGTAGATCGTGGGTTCCAGTTCTGAGTGTCTAGCATACCCTCCTAGAGTGTGGTAGATCATGGGTTCCAGTTGTTGTCTAGCATACCCTCCTAGTGTTGTAGATCGTGGGTTCCAGTCCCGAGTGTCTAGCATACCCTCCTAGAGTGTGGTAGATCATGGGTTCCAGTCCCGAGTGTCTATCATACCCTCCTAGAGTGTGGTAGATCATGGGTTCCAGTCCTGAGTGTCTAGCATACCCTCCTAGAGTGTGGTAGATCATGGATTCCAGTCTCGAGTGTCTAGCATACCCTCATAGAGTGTGGTAGATCATGGGTTCCAGTCCCGTGTGTCTAGCATACCCTCCTAGAGTGTGGTAGATCATGGGTTCCAGTCCTCAGTGTCTAGCATACTCTCCTAGAGTGTGGTAGATCATGGGTTCCAGTCCTGAGTGTCTAGCTTACCCTCCTAGAGTGTGGTAGATCGTGGGTTCCAGTCCTGAGTGTCTAGCATACCCTCCTAGAGTGTGGTAGATGACAGGTTCCAGTCCTGAGTGTCTAGCATACCCTCCTAGAGTGTGGTAGATCATGGGTTCCAGTCCTGAGTCTCTAGCATACCCTCCTAGAGTGTGGTAGATCATGGGTTCGTCCTCAGTGTCTAGCATACCTTCCTAGAGTGTGGTATATCATGGGTTCCAGTCCTGAGTGTCTAGCATACCCTCCTAGAGTGTGGTAGATCATGGATTCCAGTCCTCAGTCTCTAGCATACCCTCCTAGAGTGTGGTAGATCATGGGTTCCAGTTCTCAGTGTCTAGCATACCCTCCTAGAGTGTGGTAGATCATGGGTTCCAGTCCCGAGTGTCTAGCATACCCTCCTAGAGTGTGGTAGATCATGGGTTCCAGTCCTGAGTGTCTAGCATACCCTCCTAGAGTGTGGTAGATCATGGGTTCCAGTCCTCAGTGTCTAGCATACCCTCCTAGAGTGTGGTAGATCGTGGGTTCCAGTCCTGAGTGTCTAGCATACCCTCCTAGAGTGTGGTAGATCATGGGTTCCAGTCCTCAGTGTCTAGCATACCCTCCTAGAGTGTGGTAGATCGTGGGTTCGTCCTCAGTGTCTAGCATACCCTCCTAGAGTGTGGTAGATCATGGGTTCCAGTCCCGAGTGTCTAGCATACCCTCCTAGAGTGTGGTAGATCATGGGTTCCAGTTCTCAGTGTGTAGCCTACCCTCCTAGAGTGTGGTAGATCATGGGTTTCAGTCCTGAGTGTCTAGCATACCCTCCTAGAGTGTGGTAGATCATGGGTTCCAGTCCTCAGTGTCTAGTATACCCTCCTAGAGTGTGGTAGATCACAGGTTCCAGTCCTGAGTGTCTAGCATACCCTCCTAGAGTGTGGTAGATCATGGATTCCAGTCCTCAGTGTCTAGTATACCCTCCTAGAGTGTGGTAGATCACAGGTTCCAGTCCTGAGTGTCTAGCATACCCTCCTAGAGTGTGGTAGATCATGGGTTCCAGTCCTGAGTGTCTAGCATACCCTCCTAGAGTGTGGTAGATCATGGGTTCCATTCCTGAGTGTCTAGCATACCCTCCTAGAGTGTGGTAGATCATTTGTTCCAGCCCTGAGTGTCTAGCATACCCTCCTAGAGTGTGGTAGATCACAGGTTCCAGTCCTGAGTGTCTAGCATACCCTCCTAGAGTGTGGTAGATCATGGGTTCCAGTCCTGAGTCTCTAGCATACCCTCCTAGAGTGTGGTAGATCATGGGTTCGTCCTCAGTGTCTAGCATACCCTCCTAGAGTGTGGTAGATCATGGGTTCCAGTCCTGAGTGTCTAGCATACCCTCCTAGAGTGTGGTAGATCATGGATTCCAGTCCTCAGTCTCTAGCATACCCTCCTAGAGTGTGGTAGATCATGGGTTCCAGTTCTCAGTGTCTAGCATACCCTCCTAGAGTGTGGTAGATCATGGGTTCCAGTCCCGAGTGTCTAGCATACCCTCCTAGAGTGTGGTAGATCATGGGTTCCAGTCCTGAGTGTCTAGCATACCCTCCTAGAGTGTGGTAGATCATGGGTTCCAGTCCTGAGTGTCTAGCATACCCTCCTAGAGTGTGGTAGATCGTGGGTTCCAGTCCTGAGTGTCTAGCATACCCTCCTAGAGTAAGGTAGATCATGGGTTCCAGTCCTGAGTGTCTAGCATACCCTCCTAGAGTGTGGTAGATCGTGGGTTCCAGTCCTGAGTGTCTAGCATACCCTCCTAGAGTGTGATAGATCGTGGGTTCCAGTCCCGAGTGTCTAGCATACCCTCCTAGAGTGTGGTAGATCATGGGTTCCAGTCCTCAGTGTCTAGCATACCCTCCTAGAGTGTGGTAGATCATGGGATCCTGTCCCGAGTGTCTAGCATACCCTCCTAGAGTGTGATAGATCATGGGTTCCAGTCCTGAGTGTCTAGCATACCCTCCTAGAGTGTGGTAGATCATGGGTTCCAGTTGGTGTCTAGCATACCCTCCTAGAGTGTGGTAGATCATGGGTTCCAGTCCCGAGTGTCTAGCATACCCTCCTAGAGTGTGGTAGATCATGGGTTCCAGTCCCGAGTGTCTAGCATACCCTCCTAGAGTGTGGTAGATCATGGGTTCCAGTCCCGAGTGTCTAGCATACCCTCCTAGAGTGTGGTAGATCATTGGTTCCAGTCTCGAGTGTCTAGCATACCCTCCTAGAGTGTGGTAGATCGTGGGTTCCAGTCCTCAGTGTCTAGCATACCCTCCTAGAGTGTGGTAGATCGTGGGTTCCAGTCCTGAGTGTCTAGCATACCCTCCTAGAGTGTGGTAGATTATGGGTTCCAGTCCTGAGTGTCTAGCATACTCTCCTAGAGTGTGGTAGATCGTGGGTTCCAGTCCTGAGTGTCTAGCATACCCTCCTAGAGTGTGGTAGATCATGGGTTCCAGTCCTGAGTGTCTAGCATACCCTCCTAGAGTGTGGTAGATCGTGGGTTCCAGTCCTGAGTGTCTAGCATACCCTCCTAGAGTGTGATAGATCGTGGGTTCCAGTCCTGAGTGTCTAGCATACCCTCCTAGAGTGTGGTAGATCGTGGGTTCCAGTCCTGAGTTTCTAGCATACCCTCCTAGAGTGTGGTAGATCATGGGTTCCAGTTGGTGTCTAGCATACCCTCCTAGTGTTGTAGATCGTGGGTTCCAGTCCCGAGTGTCTAGCATACCCTCCTAGAGTGTGGTAGATCATGGGTTCCAGTCCCGAGTGTCTAGCATACCCTCCTAGAGTGTGGTAGATCATGGGTTCCAGTCCCGAGTGTCTAGCATACCCTCCTAGAGTGTGGTAGATCGTGGGTTCCAGTCCTGAGTGTCTAGCATACCCTCCTAGAGTGTGGTAGATCGTGGGTTCCAGTCCTGAGTGTCTAGCATACCCTCCTAGAGTGTGGTAGATCATGGGTTCCAGTCCTCAGTGTCTAGCATACCCTCCTAGAGTGTGGTAGATCATGGGTTCCTGTCCCGAGTGTCTAGCATACCCTCCTAGAGTGTGATAGATCATGGGTTCCAGTCCCGAGTGTCTAGCATACCCTCCTAGAGTGTGGTAGATCATGGGTTCCAGTCCTGAGTGTCTAGCATACCCTCCTAGAGTGTGGTAGATCATGGGTTCCAGTCCCGAGTGTCTAGCATACCCTCCTAGAGTGTGGTAGATCATGGGTTCCAGTCCCGAGTGTCTAGCATACCCTCCTAGAGTGTGGTAGATCATGGGTTCCAGTCCCGAGTGTCTAGCATACCCTCCTAGAGTGTGGTAGATCATGGGTTCCAGTCCCGAGTGTCTAGCATACCCTCCTAGAGTGTGGTAGATCGTGGATTCCAGTCCTGAGTGTCTAGCATACCCTCCTAGAGTGTGGTAGATCGTGGGTTCCAGTCCTCAGTGTCTAGCATACCCTCCTAGAGTGTGGTAAATCATGGGTTCCATTCCTGAGTGTCTAGCATACCCTCCTAGAGTGTGGTAGATCATGGGTTCCAGTCCTGAGTCTCTAGCATACCCTCCTAGAGTGTGGTAGATCATGGGTTCGTCCTCAGTGTCTAGCATACCCTGCTAGAGTTTGGTAGATCATGGGTTCCAGTCCTGAGTGTCTAGCATACCCTCCTAGAGTGTGGTAGATCATGGGTTCCAGTCCTGAGTGTCTAGCATACCCTCCTAGAGTGTGGTAGATCGTGGGTTCCAGTCCTGAGTGTCTAGCATACCCTCCTAGAGTGTGGTAGATCATGGGTTCCATTCCTGAGTGTCTAGCATACCCTCCTAGAGTGTGGTAGATCATGGGTTCCAGTCCTGAGTCTCTAGCATACCCTCCTAGAGTGTGGTAGATCATGGGTTCGTCCTCAGTGTCTAGCATACCCTGCTAGAGTTTGGTAGATCATGGGTTCCAGTCCTGAGTGTCTAGCATACCCTCCTAGAGTGTGGTAGATCATGGGTTCCAGTCCTGAGTGTCTAGCATACCCTCCTAGAGTGTGGTAGATCATGGGTTCCAGTCCCGAGTGTCTAGCATACCCTCCTAGAGTGTGGTAGATCATGGGTTCCAGTCCCGAGTGTCTAGCATACCCTCCTAGAGTGTGGTAGATCGTGGGTTCCTGTCCTGAGTGTCTAGCATACCTTCCTAGAGTGTGGTAGATCGTGGGTTCCAGTCCTGAGTGTCTAGCATACCCTCCTAGAGTGTGGTAGATCATGGGTTCCATTCCTGAGTGTCTAGCATACCCTCCTAGAGTGTGGTAGATCATGGGTTCCAGTCCTGAGTCTCTAGCATACCCTCCTAGAGTGTGGTAGATCATGGGTTCGTCCTCAGTGTCTAGCATACCCTGCTAGAGTGTGGTAGATCATGGGTTCCAGTCCTGAGTGTCTAGCATACCCTCCTAGAGTGTGGTAGATCATGGGTTCCAGTCCTGAGTGTCTAGCATACCCTCCTAGAGTGTGGTAGATCATGGGTTCCAGTCCTGAGTGTTTAGCATACCCTCCTAGAGTGTGGTAGATCATGGGTTCCAGTCCTCAGTGTCTAGCATACCCTCCTAGAGTGTGGTAGATCATGGGTTCCAGTCCTGAGTGTCTAGCATACCGTCCTAGAGTGTGGTAGATCGTGGGTTCCAGTCCTGAGTGTCTAGCATACCCTCCTAGAGTGTGGTAGATCACAGGTTCCAGTCCTGAGTGTCTAGCATACCCTCCTAGAGTGTGGTAGATCATGGGTTCCAGTCCTGAGTCTCTAGCATACCCTCCTAGATTGTGGTAGATCATGGGTTCGTCCTCAGTGTCTAGCATACCCTCCTAGAGTGTGGTAGATCATGGGTTCCAGTCCTGAGTGTCTAGCATACCCTCCTAGAGTGTGGTAGATCATGGATTCCAGTCCTCAGTCTCTAGCATACCCTCCTAGAGTGTGGTAGATCATGGGTTCCAGTTCTCAGTGTCTAGCATACCCTCCTAGAGTGTGGTAGATCATGGGTTTCAGTCCCGAGTGTCTAGCATACCCTCCTAGAGTGTGGTAGATCATGGGTTCCAGTCCTGAGTGTCTAGCATACCCTCCTAGAGTGTGGTAGATCATGGGTTCCAGTCCTGAGTGTCTAGAATACCCTCCTAGAGTGTGGTAGATCATGGGTTCCAGTCCTGAGTGTCTAGCATACCCTCCTAGAGTGTGGTAGATCATGGGTTCCAGTCCTGAGTGTCTATCATACCCTCCTAGAGTGTGGTAGATCGTGGGTTCCAGTCCTGAGTGTCTAGCATACCCTCCTAGAGTGTGGTAGATCGTGGGTTCCAGTCCTGAGTGTCTAGCATACCCTCCTAGAGTGTGGTAGATCATGGGTTCCAGTCCTGAGTGTCTAGCATACCCTCCTAGAGTGTGGTAGATCATGGGTTCCAGTCCTGAGTGTCTAGCATACCCTCCTAGAGTGTGGTAGATCGTGGGTTCCAGTCCTGAGTGTCTAGCATACCCTCCTAGAGTGTGGTAGATCATGGGTTCCAGTCCCGAGTGTCTAGCATACCCTCCTAGAGTGTGGTAGATCATGGGTTCCAGTCCTCAGTGTCTAGCATACCCTCCTAGAGTGTGGTAGATCATGGGTTCCAGTCTCGAGTGTCTAGCATACCCTCCTAGAGTGTGGTAGATCATGGGTTCCAGTCCCGTGTGTCTAGCATACCCTCCTAGAGTGTGGTAGATCGTGGGTTCCAGTCCTCAGTGTCTAGCATACCCTCCTAGAGTGTGGTAGATCGTGGGTTCCAGTCCTGAGTGTCTAGCATACCCTCCTAGAGTGTGGTAGATCATGGGTTCCAGTCCTGAGTGTCTAGCATACCCTCCTAGAGTGTGGTAGATCGTGGGTTCCAGTCCTGAGTGTCTAGCATACCCTCCTAGAGTGTGGTAGATCATGGGTTCCAGTCCCGAGTGTCTAGCATACCCTCCTAGAGTGTGGTAGATCATGGGTTCCAGTCCCGAGTGTCTAGCATACCCTCCTAGAGTGTGGTAGATCGTGGGTTCCTGTCCTGAGTGTCTAGCATACCTTCCTAGAGTGTGGTAGATCGTGGGTTCCAGTCCTGAGTGTCTAGCATACCCTCCTAGAGTGTGGTAGATCATGGGTTCCATTCCTGAGTGTCTAGCATACCCTCCTAGAGTGTGGTAGATCATGGGTTCCAGTCCTGAGTCTCTAGCATACCCTCCTAGAGTGTGGTAGATCATGGGTTCGTCCTCAGTGTCTAGCATACCCTGCTAGAGTGTGGTAGATCATGGGTTCCAGTCCTGAGTGTCTAGCATACCCTCCTAGAGTGTGGTAGATCATGGGTTCCAGTCCTGAGTGTCTAGCATACCCTCCTAGAGTGTGGTAGATCATGAGTTCCAGTCCTGAGTGTTTAGCATACCCTCCTAGAGTGTGGTAGATCATGGGTTCCAGTCCTCAGTGTCTAGCATACCCTCCTAGAGTGTGGTAGATCATGGGTTCCAGTCCTGAGTGTCTAGCATACCGTCCTAGAGTGTGGTAGATCGTGGGTTCCAGTCCTGAGTGTCTAGCATACCCTCCTAGAGTGTGGTAGATCACAGGTTCCAGTCCTGAGTGTCTAGCATACCCTCCTAGAGTGTGGTAGATCATGGGTTCCAGTCCTGAGTCTCTAGCATACCCTCCTAGATTGTGGTAGATCATGGGTTCGTCCTCAGTGTCTAGCATACCCTCCTAGAGTGTGGTAGATCATGGGTTCCAGTCCTGAGTGTCTAGCATACCCTCCTAGAGTGTGGTAGATCATGGATTCCAGTCCTCAGTCTCTAGCATACCCTCCTAGAGTGTGGTAGATCATGGGTTCCAGTTCTCAGTGTCTAGCATACCCTCCTAGAGTGTGGTAGATCATGGGTTCCAGTCCCGAGTGTCTAGCATACCCTCCTAGAGTGTGGTAGATCATGGGTTCCAGTCCTGAGTGTCTAGCATACCCTCCTAGAGTGTGGTAGATCATGGGTTCCAGTCCTGAGTGTCTAGAATACCCTCCTAGAGTGTGGTAGATCATGGGTTCCAGTCCTGAGTGTCTAGCATACCCTCCTAGAGTGTGGTAGATCATGGGTTCCAGTCCTGAGTGTCTAGCATACCCTCCTAGAGTGTGGTAGATCGTGGGTTCCAGTCCTGAGTGTCTAGCATACCCTCCTAGAGTGTGGTAGATCGTGGGTTCCAGTCCTGAGTGTCTAGCATACCCTCCTAGAGTGTGGTAGATCATGGGTTCCAGTCCTGAGTGTCTAGCATACCCTCCTAGAGTGTGGTAGATCATGGGTTCCAGTCCTGAGTGTCTAGCATACCCTCCTAGAGTGTGGTAGATCGTGGGTTCCAGTCCTGAGTGTCTAGCATACCCTCCTAGAGTGTGGTAGATCATGGGTTCCAGTCCCGAGTGTCTAGCATACCCTCCTAGAGTGTGGTAGATCATGGGTTCCAGTCCTCAGTGTCTAGCATACCCTCCTAGAGTGTGGTAGATCATGGGTTCCAGTCTCGAGTGTCTAGCATACCCTCCTAGAGTGTGGTAGATCATGGGTTCCAGTCCCGTGTGTCTAGCATACCCTCCTAGAGTGTGGTAGATCGTGGGTTCCAGTCCTCAGTGTCTAGCATACCCTCCTAGAGTGTGGTAGATCGTGGGTTCCAGTCCTGAGTGTCTAGCATACCCTCCTAGAGTGTGGTAGATCATGGGTTCCAGTCCTGAGTGTCTAGCATACCCTCCTAGAGTGTGGTAGATCGTGGGTTCCAGTCCTGAGTGTCTAGCATACCCTCCTAGAGTGTGGTAGATCATGGGTTCCAGTCCTGAGTGTCTAGCATACCCTCCTAGAGTGTGGTAGATCATGGGTTCCAGTCCTGAGTGTCTAGCATACCCTCCTAGAGTGTGGTAGATCGTGGGTGCCAGTCCTGAGTGTCTAGCATACCCTCCTAGAGTGTGGTAGGTCATGGGTTCCAGTCCTGAGTGTCTAGCATACCCTCCTAGAGTGTGGTAGATCATGGGTTCCAGTTGGTGTCTAGCATACCCTCCTAGTGTTGTAGATCGTGGGTTCCAGTCCTGAGTGTCTAGCATACCCTCCTAGAGTGTGGTAGATCATGGGTTCCAGTCCTGAGTGTCTAGCATACCCTCCTAGAGTGTGGTAGATCATGGGTTCCTGTCCCGTGTGTCTAGCATACCCTCCTAGAGTGTGATAGATCATGGGTTCCAGTCCCGAGTGTCTAGCATACCCTCCTAGAGTGTGGTAGATCATGGGTTCCAGTCCTGAGTGTCTAGCATACCCTCCTAGAGTGTGGTAGATCACGGGTTCCAGTCCCGAGTGTCTAGCATACCCTCCTAGAGTGTGGTAGATCATGGGTTCCAGTCCCGAGTGTCTAGCATACCCTCCTAGAGTGTGGTAGATAATGGGTTCCAGTCCCGAGTGTCTAGCATACCCTCCTAGAGTGTGGTAGACCATGGGTTCCAGTCCCGAGTGTCTAGCATACCCTCCTAGAGTGTGGTAGATCGTGGGTTCCAGTCCTGAATGTCTAGCATACCCTCCTAGAGTGTGGTAGATCGTGGGTTCCAGTCCTCAGTGTCTAGTATACCCTCCTAGAGTGTGGTAGATCATGGGTTCCATTCCTGAGTGTCTAGCATACCCTCCTAGAGTGTGGTAGATCATGGGTTCCAGTCCTGAGTCTCTAGCATACCCTCCTAGAGTGTGGTAGATCATGGATTCGTCCTCAGTGTCTAGCATACCCTCCTAGAGTGTGGTAGATCATGGGTTCCAGTCCTGAGTGTCTAGCATACCCTCCTAGAGTGTGGTAGATCATGGGTTCCAGTCCCGAGTGTCTAGCATACCCTCCTAGAGTGTGGTAGATCGTGGGTTCCAGTCCTCAGTGTCTAGCATACCCTCCTAGAGTGTGGTAGATCGTGGGTTCCAGTCCTGAGTGTCTAGCATACCCTCCTAGAGTGTGGTAGATCATGGGTTCCAGTCCTGAGTGTCTAGCATACCCTCCTAGAGTGTGGTAGATCGTGGGTTCCAGTCCTGAGTGTCTAGCATACCCTCCTAGAGTGTGGTAGATCATGGGTTCCAGTCCTGAGTGTCTAGCATACCCTCCTAGAGTGTGGTAGATCATGGGTTCCAGTCCTGAGTGTCTAGCATACCCTCCTAGAGTGTGATAGATCGTGGGTTCCAGTCCTGAGTGTCTAGCATACCCTCCTAGAGTGTGGTAGATCGTGGGTTCCAGTCCTGAGTGTCTAGCATACCATCCTAGAGTGTGGTAGATCATGGGTTCCAGTCCTGAGTGTCTAGCATACCCTCCTAGAGTGTGGTAGATCATGGGTTCCAGTTGGTGTCTAGCATACCCTCCTAGTGTTGTAGATCATGGGTTCCAGTCCCGAGTGTCTAGCATACCCTCCTGGAGTGTGGTAGATCATGGGTTCCAGTCCTCAGTGTCTAGCATACCCTCCTAGAGTGTGGTAGATCATGGGTTCCTGTCCCGAGTGTCTAGCATATCCTCCTAGAGTGTGATAGATCATGGGTTCCAGTCCCGAGTGTCTAGCATACCCTCCTAGAGTGTGGTAGATCATGGGTTCCAGTCCTGAGTGTCTAGCATACCCTCCTAGAGTGTGGTAGATCATGGGTTCCAGTCCCGAGTGTCTAGCATACCCTCCTAGAGTGTGGTAGATCATGGGTTCCAGTCCCGAGTGTCTAGTATACCCTCCTAGAGTGTGGTAGATCATGGGTTCCAGTCCTGAGTGTCTAGCATACCTTCCTAGAGTGTGGTAGATCGTGGGTTCCAGTCCCGAGTGTCTAGCATACCCTCCTAGAGTGTGGTAGATCGTGGGTTCCAGTCCTCAGTGTCTAGCATACCCTCCTAGAGTGTGGTAGATCATTGGTTCCAGTCTCGAGTGTCTAGCATACCCTCCTAGAGTGTGGTAGATCGTGGGTTCCAGTCCTCAGTGTCTAGCATACCCTCCTAGAGTGTGGTAGATCGTGGGTTCCAGTCCTGAGTGTCTAGCATACCCTCCTAGAGTGTGGTAGATCGTGGGTTCCAATCCTCAGTGTCTAGCATACCTTCCTAGAGTGTGGTAGATCGTGGGTTCCAGTCCTCAGTGTCTAGCATACCCTCCTAGAGTGTGGTAGATCATTGGTTCCAGTCTCGAGTGTCTAGCATACCCTCCTAGAGTGTGGTAGATCGTGGGTTCCAGTCCTCAGTGTCTAGCATACCCTCCTAGAGTGTGGTAGATCGTGGGTTCCAGTCCTGAGTGTCTAGCATACCCTCCTAGAGTGTGGTAGATCATGGGTTCCAGTCTCGAGTGTCTAGCATACCCTCCTAGAGTGTGGTAGATCATGGGTTCCAGTCCCGTGTGTCTAGCATACCCTCCTAGAGTGTGGTAGATCGTGGGTTCCAGTCCTCAGTGTCTAGCATACCCTCCTAGAGTGTGGTAGATCGTGGGTTCCAGTCCTGAGTGTCTAGCATACCCTCCTAGAGTGTGGTAGATCATGGGTTCCAGTCCTGAGTGTCTAGCATACCCTCCTAGAGTGTGGTAGATCGTGGGTTCCAGTCCTGAGTGTCTAGCATACCCTCCTAGAGTGTGGTAGATCATGGGTTCCAGTCCTGAGTGTCTAGCATACCCTCCTAGAGTGTGGTAGATCATGGGTTCCAGTCCTGAGTGTCTAGCATACCCTCCTAGAGTGTGGTAGATCGTGGGTGCCAGTCCTGAGTGTCTAGCATACCCTCCTAGAGTGTGGTAGGTCATGGGTTCCAGTCCTGAGTGTCTAGCATACCCTCCTAGAGTGTGGTAGATCATGGGTTCCAGTTGGTGTCTAGCATACCCTCCTAGTGTTGTAGATCGTGGGTTCCAGTCCTGAGTGTCTAGCATACCCTCCTAGAGTGTGGTAGATCATGGGTTCCAGTCCTGAGTGTCTAGCATACCCTCCTAGAGTGTGGTAGATCATGGGTTCCTGTCCCGAGTGTCTAGCATACCCTCCTAGAGTGTGATAGATCATGGGTTCCAGTCCCGAGTGTCTAGCATACCCTCCTAGAGTGTGGTAGATCATGGGTTCCAGTCCTGAGTGTCTAGCATACCCTCCTAGAGTGTGGTAGATCACGGGTTCCAGTCCCGAGTGTCTAGCATACCCTCCTAGAGTGTGGTAGATCATGGGTTCCAGTCCCGAGTGTCTAGCATACCCTCCTAGAGTGTGGTAGATAATGGGTTCCAGTCCCGAGTGTCTAGCATACCCTCCTAGAGTGTGGTAGACCATGGGTTCCAGTCCCGAGTGTCTAGCATACCCTCCTAGAGTGTGGTAGATCGTGGGTTCCAGTCCTGAATGTCTAGCATACCCTCCTAGAGTGTGGTAGATCGTGGGTTCCAGTCCTCAGTGTCTAGTATACCCTCCTAGAGTGTGGTAGATCATGGGTTCCATTCCTGAGTGTCTAGCATACCCTCCTAGAGTGTGGTAGATCATGGGTTCCAGTCCTGAGTCTCTAGCATACCCTCCTAGAGTGTGGTAGATCATGGATTCGTCCTCAGTGTCTAGCATACCCTCCTAGAGTGTGGTAGATCATGGGTTCCAGTCCTGAGTGTCTAGCATACCCTCCTAGAGTGTGGTAGATCATGGGTTCCAGTCCCGAGTGTCTAGCATACCCTCCTAGAGTGTGGTAGATCGTGGGTTCCAGTCCTCAGTGTCTAGCATACCCTCCTAGAGTGTGGTAGATCGTGGGTTCCAGTCCTGAGTGTCTAGCATACCCTCCTAGAGTGTGGTAGATCATGGGTTCCAGTCCTGAGTGTCTAGCATACCCTCCTAGAGTGTGGTAGATCGTGGGTTCCAGTCCTGAGTGTCTAGCATACCCTCCTAGAGTGTGGTAGATCATGGGTTCCAGTCCTGAGTGTCTAGCATACCCTCCTAGAGTGTGGTAGATCATGGGTTCCAGTCCTGAGTGTCTAGCATACCCTCCTAGAGTGTGATAGATCGTGGGTTCCAGTCCTGAGTGTCTAGCATACCCTCCTAGAGTGTGGTAGATCGTGGGTTCCAGTCCTGAGTGTCTAGCATACCATCCTAGAGTGTGGTAGATCATGGGTTCCAGTCCTGAGTGTCTAGCATACCCTCCTAGAGTGTGGTAGATCATGGGTTCCAGTTGGTGTCTAGCATACCCTCCTAGTGTTGTAGATCATGGGTTCCAGTCCCGAGTGTCTAGCATACCCTCCTGGAGTGTGGTAGATCATGGGTTCCAGTCCTCAGTGTCTAGCATACCCTCCTAGAGTGTGGTAGATCATGGGTTCCTGTCCCGAGTGTCTAGCATATCCTCCTAGAGTGTGATAGATCATGGGTTCCAGTCCCGAGTGTCTAGCATACCCTCCTAGAGTGTGGTAGATCATGGGTTCCAGTCCTGAGTGTCTAGCATACCCTCCTAGAGTGTGGTAGATCATGGGTTCCAGTCCCGAGTGTCTAGCATACCCTCCTAGAGTGTGGTAGATCATGGGTTCCAGTCCCGAGTGTCTAGTATACCCTCCTAGAGTGTGGTAGATCATGGGTTCCAGTCCTGAGTGTCTAGCATACCTTCCTAGAGTGTGGTAGATCGTGGGTTCCAGTCCCGAGTGTCTAGCATACCCTCCTAGAGTGTGGTAGATCGTGGGTTCCAGTCCTCAGTGTCTAGCATACCCTCCTAGAGTGTGGTAGATCATTGGTTCCAGTCTCGAGTGTCTAGCATACCCTCCTAGAGTGTGGTAGATCGTGGGTTCCAGTCCTCAGTGTCTAGCATACCCTCCTAGAGTGTGGTAGATCGTGGGTTCCAGTCCTGAGTGTCTAGCATACCCTCCTAGAGTGTGGTAGATCGTGGGTTCCAATCCTCAGTGTCTAGCATACCTTCCTAGAGTGTGGTAGATCGTGGGTTCCAGTCCTCAGTGTCTAGCATACCCTCCTAGAGTGTGGTAGATCATTGGTTCCAGTCTCGAGTGTTTAGCATACCCTCCTAGAGTGTGGTAGATCGTGGGTTCCAGTCCTCAGTGTCTAACATACCCTCCTAGAGTGTGGTAGATCGTGGGTTCCAGTCCTGAGTGTCTAGCATACCCTCCTAGAGTGTGGTAGATCGTGGGTTCCAGTCCTGAGTTTCTAGCATACCCTCCTAGAGTGTGGTAGATCATGGGTTCCAGTCCTGAGTGTCTAGCATACCCTCCTAGAGTGTGGTAGATCGTGGGTTCCAGTCCTGAGTGTCTAGCATACCCTCCTAGAGTGTGGTAGATCATGGGTTCCAGTCCCGAGTGTCTAGCATACCCTCCTAGAGTGTGGTAGACCATGGGTTCCAGTCCCGGGTGTCTAGCATACCCTCCTAGAGTGTGGTAGATCGTGGGTTACAGTCCCGAGTGTCTAGCATACCCTCCTAGAGTGTGGTAGATCGTGGGTTCCAGTCCTCAGTGTCTAGCATACCCTCCTAGAGTGTGGTAGATCATGGGTTCCATTCCTGAGGTTCTAGCATACCCTCCTAGAGTGTGGTAGATCATGGGTTCCAGTCCTGAGTCTCTAGCATACCCTCCTAGAGTGTGGTAGATCATGGGTTCGTCCTCAGTGTCTAGCATACCCTCCTAGAGTGTGGTAGATCATGGGTTCCAGTCCTGAGTGTCTAGCAAACCCTCCTAGAGTGTGGTAGATCATGGTTTCCAGTCCTGAGTGTCTAGCATACCCTCCTAGAGTGTGGTAGATCATGGGTTCCAGTCCCGTGTGTCTAGCATACCCTCCTAGAGTGTGGTAGATCGTGGGTTCCAGTCCTCAGTGTCTAGCATACCCTCCTAGAGTGTGGTAGATCATGGGTTCCAGTCCTGAGTGTCTAGCATACCCTCCTAGAGTGTGGTAGATCATGGGTTCCAGTCCTGAGTGTCTAGCATACCCTCCTAGAGTGTGGTAGATCGTGGATTCCAGTCCTGAGTGTCTAGCATACCCTCCTAGAGTGTGGTAGATCATGGGTTCCAGTCCTGAGTGTCTAGCATACCCTCCTAGAGTGTGGTAGATCATGGGTTCCAGTCCTGAGTGTCTAGCATACCCTCCTAGAGTGTGATAGATCGTGGGTTCCAGTCCTGAGTGTCTAGCATACCCTCCTAGAGTGTGGTAGATCGTGGGTTCCAGTCCTGAGTGTCTAGCATACCCTCCTAGAGTGTGGTAGATCATGGGTTCCAGTCCTGAGTGTCTAGCATACCCTCCTAGAGTGTGGTAGATCATGGGTTCCAGTTGGTGTCTAGCATACCCTCCTAGAGTGTTGTAGATCATGGGTTCCAGTCCCGAGTGTCTAGCATACCCTCCTGGAGTGTGGTAGATCATGGGTTCCAGTCCTCAGTGTCTAGCATACCCTCCTAGAGTGTGGTAGATCATGGGTTGCTGTCCCGAGTGTCTAGCATGCCCTCCTAGAGTGTGATAGATCATGGGTTCCAGTCCCGAGTGTCTAGCATACCCTCCTAGAGTGTGGTAGATCATGGGTTCCAGTCCTGAGTGTCTAGCATACCCTCCTAGAGTGTGGTAGATCATGGGTTCCAGTCCCGAGTGTCTAGCATACCCTCCTAGAGTGTGGTAGATCATGGGTTCCAGTCTCGAGTGTCTAGTATACCCTCCTAGAGTGTGGTAGATCATGGGTTCCAGTCCCGAGTGTCTAGCATACCCTCCTATAGTGTGGTAGATCATGGGTTCCAGTCCCGAGTGTCTAGCATACCCTCCTAGAGTGTGGTAGATCGTGGGTTCCAGTCCTGAGTGTCTAGCATACCTTCCTAGAGTGTGGTAGATCGTGGGTTCCAGTCCTCAGTGTCTAGCATACCCTCCTAGAGTGTGGTAGATCATTGGTTCCAGTCTCGAGTGTCTAGCATACCCTCCTAGAGTGTGGTAGATCGTGGGTTCCAGTCCTGAGTGTCTAGCATACCCTCCTAGAGTGTGGTAGATCGTGGGTTCCAGTCCTGAGTTTCTAGCATACCCTCCTAGAGTGTGGTAGATCATGGGTTCCAGTCCTGAGTGTCTAGCATACCCTCCTAGAGTGTGGTAGATCGTGGGTTCCAGTCCTGAGTGTCTAGCATACCCTCCTAGAGTGTGGTAGATCGTGGGTTCCAGTCCTGAGTGTCTAGCATACCCTCCTAGAGTGTGATAGATCGTGGGTTCCAGTCCTGAGTGTCTAGCATACCCTCCTAGAGTGTGGTAGATCGTGGGTTCCAGTCCTGAGTGTCTAGCATACCCTCCTAGAGTGTGGTAGATCATGGGTTCCAGTCCTGAGTGTCTAGCATACCCTCCTAGAGTGTGGTAGATCATGGGTTCCAGTTGGTGTCTAGCATACCCTCCTAGTGTTGTAGATCGTGGGTTCCAGTCCCGAGTGTCTAGCATACCCTCCTAGAGTGTGGTAGATCATGGGTTCCAGTTCTCAGTGTCTAGCATACCCTCCTAGAGTGTGGTAGATCATGGGTTCCTGTCCCGAGAGTCTAGCATACCCTCCTAGAGTGTGATAGATCATGGGTTCCAGTCCCGAGTGTCTAGCATACCCTCCTAGAGTGTGGTAGATCATGGGTTCCAGTCCCGAGTGTCCAGCATACCCTCCTAGAGTGTGGTAGATCATGGGTTCCAGTCCCGAGTGTCTAGCATACCCTCCTAGAGTGTGGTAGATCATGGGTTCCAGTCCCGAGTGTCTAGCATACCCTCCTAGAGTGTGGTAGATCATGGGTTCCAGTCCCGAGTGTCTAGCATACCCTCCTAGAGTGTGGTAGATCGTGGGTTCCAGTCCTGAGTGTCTAGCATACCCTCCTAGAGTGTGGTAGATCGTGGGTTCCAGTCCTCAGTGTCTAGCATACCCTCCTAGAGTGTGGTAAATCATGGGTTCCATTCCTGAGTCTCTAGCATACCCTCCTAGAGTGTGGTAGATCATGGGTTCGTCCCCAGTGTCTAGCATACCCTGCTAGAGTTTGGTAGATCATGGGTTCCAGTCCTGAGTGTCTAGCATACCCTCCTAGAGTGTGGTAGATCATGGGTTCCAGTCCTGAGTGTCTAGCATACCCTCCTAGAGTGTGGTAGATCATGGGTTCCAGTCCCGTGTGTCTAGCATACCCTCCTAGAGTGTGGTAGATCGTGGGTTCCAGTCCTCAGTGTCTAGCATACCCTCCTAGAGTGTGGTAGATCGTGGGTTCCAGTCCTCAGTGTCTAGCATACCCTCCTAGAGTGTGGTAGATCATGGGTTTCAGTCCTGAGTGTCTAGCATACCCTCCTAGAGTGTGGTAGATCGTGGGTTCCAGTCCTGAGTGTCTAGCATACCCTCCTAGAGTGTGGTAGATCATGGGTTCCAGTCCTGAGTGTCTAGCATACCCTCCTAGAGTGTGGTAGATCGTGGGTTCCAGTCCTGAGTGTCTAGCATACCCTCCTAGAGTGTGATAGATCGTGGATTCCAGTCCTGAGTGTCTATCATACCCTCCTAGAGTGTGGTAGATCGTGGGTTCCAGTCCTGAGTGTCTAGCATACCCTCCTAGAGTGTGGTAGATCATGGGTTCCAGTCCTGAGTGTCTAGCATACCCTCCTAGAGTGTGGTAGATCATGGGTTCCAGTTGGTGTCTAGCATACCCTCCTAGTGTTGTAAATCATGGGTTCCAGTCCCGAATGTCTAGCATACCCTCCTAGAGTGTGGTAGATCATGGGTTCCAGTCCTCAGTGTCTAACATACCCTCCTAGAGTGTGGTAGATCATGGGTTCCTGTCCCGAGTGTCTAGCATACCCTCCCAGAGTGTGATAGATCATGGGTTCCAGTCCTGAGTGTCTAGCATACCCTCCTAGAGTGTGGTAGATCATGGGTTCCAGTCCTGAGTGTCTAGCATACCCTCCTAGAGTGTGGTAGATCATGGGTTCCAGTCCCGAGTGTCTAGCATACCCTCCTAGAGTGTGGTAGATCATGGGTTCCAGTCCCGAGTGTCTAGTATACCCTCCTAGAGTGTGGTAGATCATGGGTTCCAGTCCCGAGTGTCTAGCATACCCTCCTAGAGTGTGGTAGATCATGGGTTCCAGTCCCGAGTGTCTAGCATACCCTCCTAGAGTGTGGTAGATCGTGGGTTCCAGTCCTGAGTGTCTAGCATACCTTCCTAGAGTGTGGTAGATCGTGGGTTCCAGTCCTGAGTGTCTAGCATACCCTCCTAGAGTGTGGTAGATCATGGGTTCCATTCCTGAGTGTCTAGCATATCCTCCTAGAGTGTGGTATATCATGTGTTCCAGTCCTGAGTCTCTAGCATACCCTCCTAGAGTGTGGTAGATCATGAGTTCGTCCTCAGTGTCTAGCATACCCTGCTAGAGTGTGGTAGATCATGGGTTCTAGTCCTGAGTGTCTAGCATACCCTCCTAGAGTGTGGTAGATCATGGGTTGCAGTCCTGAGTGTCTAGCATACCCTCCTAGAGTGTGGTAGATCATGGGTTCCAGTCCTGAGTGTCTAGCATACCCTCCTAGAGTGTGGTAGATCATGGGTTCCAGTCTCGAGTGTCTAGCATACCCTCCTAGAGTGTGGTAGATCGTGGGTTCCAGTCCTCAGTGTCTAGCATACCCTCCTAGAGTGTGGTAGATCGTGGGTTCCAGTCCTGAGTGTCTAGCATACCCTCCTAGAGTGTGGTAGATCGTGGGTTCCAGTCCTGAGTTTCTAGCATACCCTCCTAGAGTGTGGTAGATCATGGGTTCCAGTCCTGAATGTCTAGCATACCCTCCTAGAGTGTGGTAGATCGTGGGTTCCAGTCCTGAGTGTCTAGCATACCCTCCTAGAGTGTGGTAGATCATGGGTTCCAGTCCTGAGTGTCTAGCATACCCTCCTAGAGTGTGGTAGATCATGGGTTCCAGTCCTGAGTGTCTAGCATACCCTCCTAGAGTGTGATAGATCGTGGGTTCCAGTCCTGAGTGTCTAGCAAACACTCCTAGAGTGTGGTAGATCGTGGGTTCCAGTCCTGAGTGTCTAGCATACCCTCCTAGAGTGTGGTAGATCATGGGTTCCAGTCCTGAGTGTCTAGCATACCCTCCTAGAGTGTGGTAGATCATGGGTTCCAGTTGGTGTCTAGCATACCCTCCTAGTGTTGTAGATCATGGGTTCCAGTCCCGAGTGTCTAGCATACCCTCCTGGAGTGTGGTAGATCATGGGTTCCAGTCCTCAGTGTCTAGCATACCCTCCTAGAGTGTGGTAGATCATGGGTTCCTGTCCCGAGTGTCTAGCATACCCTCCTAGAGTGTGATAGATCATGGGTTCCAGTCCCGAGTGTCTAGCATACCCTCCTAGAGTGTGGTAGATCATGGGTTCCAGTCCTGAGTGTCTAGCATACCCTCCCAGAGTGTGGTAGATCATTGGTTCCAGTCTCGAGTGTCTAGCATACCCTCCTAGAGTGTGGTAGATCGTGGGTTCCAGTCCTCAGTGTCTAGCATACCCTCCTAGAGTGTGGTAGATCGTGGGTTCCAGTCCTGAGTGTCTAGCATACCCTCCTAGAGTGTGGTAGATCATGGGTTCCAGTCCTGAGTGTCTAGCATACCCTCCTAGAGTGTGGTAGATCGTGGGTTCCAGTCCTGAGTGTCTAGCATACCCTCCTAGAGTGTGGTAGATCATGGGTTCCAGTCCTGAGTGTCTAGCATACCCTCCTAGAGTGTGGTAGATCGTGGGTTCCAGTCCTGAGTGTCTAGCATACCCTCCTAGAGTGTGATAGATCGTGGGTTCCAGTCCTGAGTGTCTAGCATACCCTCCTAGAGTGTGGTAGATCGTGGGTTCCAGTCCTGAGTGTCTAGTATACCCTCCTAGAGTGTGGTAGATCATGGGTTCCAGTCCTGAGTGTCTAGCATACCCTCCTAGAGTGTGGTAGATCATGGGTTCCAGTTGGTGTCTAGCATACCCTCCTAGTGTTGTAGATCGTGGGTTCCAGTCCCGAGTGTCTAGCATACCCTCCTAGAGTGTGGTAGATCATAGGTTCCAGTCCTCAGTGTCTAGCATACCCTCCTAGAGTGTGGTAGATCATGGGTTCCTGTCCCGAGAGTCTAGCATACCCTCCTAGAGTGTGATAGATCATGGGTTCCAGTTCCGAGTGTCTAGCATACCCTCCTAGAGTGTGGTAGATCATGGGTTCCAGACCTGAGTGTCTAGCATACCCTCCTAGAGTGTGGTAGATCATGGGTTCCAGTCCCGAGTGTCCAGCATACCCTCCTAGAGTGTGGTAGATCATGGGTTCCAGTCCCGAGTGTCTAGCATACCCTCCTAGAGTGTGGTAGATCATGGGTTCCAGTCCCGAGTGTCTAGCATACCCTCCTAGAGTGTGGTAGATCATGGGTTCCAGTCCCGAGTGTCTAGCATACCCTCCTAGAGTGTGGTAGATCGTGGGTTCCAGTCCTGAGTGTCTAGCATACCCTCCTAGAGTGTGATAGATCGTGGGTTCCAGTCATCAGTGTCTAGCATACCCTCCTAGAGTGTGGTAAATCATGGGTTCCATTCCTGAGTGTCTAGCATACCCTCCTAGAGTGTGGTAGATCATGGGTTCCAGTCCTGAGTCTCTAGCATACCCTCCTAGAGTGTGGTAGATCATGGGTTCGTCCTCAGTGTCTAGCATACCCTGCTAGAGTTTGGTAGATCATGGGTTCCAGTCCTGAGTGTCTAGCATACCCTCCTAGAGTGTGGTAGATCATGGGTTCCAGTCCTGAGTGTCTAGCATACCCTCCTAGAGTGTGGTAGATCATGGGTTCCAGTCCCGTGTGTCTAGCATACCCTCCTAGAGTGTGGTAGATCGTGGGTTCCAGTCCTGAGTGTCTAGCATACCCTCCTAGAGTGTGGTAGATCGTGGGTTCCAGTCCTGAGTGTCTAGCATACCCTCCTAGAGTGTGGTAGATCATGGGTTCCAGTCCTGAGTGTCTAGCATACCCTCCTAGAGTGTGGTAGATCGTGGGTTCCAGTCCTGAGTGTCTAGCATACCCTCCTAGAGTGTGGTAGATCATGGGTTCCAGTCCTGAGTGTCTAGCATACCCTCCTAGAGTGTGGTAGATCGTGGGTTCCAGTCCTGAGTGTCTAGCATACCCTCCTAGAGTGTGATAGATCGTGGGTTCCAGTCCTGAGTGTCTAGCATACCCTCCTAGAGTGTGGTAGATCGTGGGTTCCAGTCCTGAGTGTCTAGCATACCCTCCTAGAGTGTGGTAGATCATGGGTTCCAGTCCTGAGTGTCTAGCATACCCTCCTAGAGTGTGGTAGATCATGGGTTCCAGTTGGTGTCTAGCATACCCTCCTAGTGTTGTAGATCATGGGTTCCAGTCCCGAATGTCTAGCATACCCTCCTAGAGTGTGGTAGATCATGGGTTCCAGTCCTCAGTGTCTAACATACCCTCCTAGAGTGTGGTAGATCATGGGTTCCTGTCCCGAGTGTCTAGCATACCCTCCTAGAGTGTGATAGATCATGGGTTCCAGTCCCGAGTGTCTAGCATACCCTCCTAGAGTGTGGTAGATCATGGGTTCCAGTCCTGAGTGTCTAGCATACCCTCCTAGAGTGTGGTAGATCATGGGTTCCAGTCCCGAGTGTCTAGCATACCCTCCTAGAGTGTGGTAGATCATGGGTTCCAGTCCCGAGTGTCTAGTATACCCTCCTAGAGTGTGGCAGATCATGGGTTCCAGTCCCGAGTGTCTAGCATACCCTCCTAGAGTGTGGTAGATCATGGGTTCCAGTCCCGAGTGTCTAGCATACCCTCCTAGAGTGTGGTAGATCGTGGGTTCCAGTCCTGAGTGTCTAGCATACCTTCCTAGAGTGTGGTAGATCGTGGGTTCCAGTCCTGAGTGTCTAGCATACCCTCCTAGAGTGTGGTAGATCATGGGTTCCATTCCTGAGTGTCTAGCATACCCTCCTAGAGTGTGGTAGATCATGGGTTCCAGTCCTGAGTCTCTAGCATACCCTCCTAGAGTGTGGTAGATCATGGGTTCGTCCTCAGTGTCTAGCATACCCTGCTAGAGTGTGGTAGATCATGGGTTCCAGTCCTGAGTGTCTAGCATACCCTCCTAGAGTGTGGTAGATCATGGGTTCCAGTCCTGAGTGTCTAGCATACCCTCCTAGAGTGTGGTAGATCATGGGTTCCAGTCCTGAGTGTCTAGCATACCCTCCTAGAGTGTGGTAGATCATGGGTTCCAGTCCTCAGTGTCTAGCATACCCTCCTAGAGTGTGGTAGATCATGGGTTCCAGTCCTGAGTGTCTAGCATACCCTCCTAGAGTGTAGTAGATCGTGGGTTCCAGTCCTGAGTGTCTAGCATACCCTCCTAGAGTGTGGTAGATCACAGGTTCCAGTCCTGAGTGTCTAGCATACCCTCCTAGAGTGTGGTAGATCATGGGTTCCAGTCCGGAGTCTCTAGCATACCCTCCTAGAGTGTGGTAGATCATGGTTTCGTCCTCAGTGTCTAGCATACCCTCCTAGAGTGTGGTAGATCATGGGTTCCAGTCCTGAGTGTCTAGCATACCCTCCTAGAGTGTGGTAGATCATGGATTCCAGTCCTCAGTCTCTAGCATACCCTCCTAGAGTGTGGTAGATCATGGGTTCCAGTTCTCAGTGTCTAGCATACCCTCCTAGAGTGTGGTAGATCATGGGTTCCAGTCCCTAGTGTCTAGCATACCCTCCTAGAGTGTGGTAGATCATGGGTTGCAGTCCTGAGTGTCTAGCATACCCTCCTAGAGTGTGGTAGATCATGGGTTCCAGTCCTGAGTGTCTAGCATACCCTCCTAGAGTGTGGTAGATCATGGGTTCCAGTCCTGAGTGTCTAGCATACCCTCCTAGAGTGTGGTAGATCATGGGTTCCAGTCCTGAGTGTCTAGCATACCCTCCTAGAGTGTGGTAGATCGTGGGTTCCAGTCCTGAGTGTCTAGAATACCCTCCTAGAGTGTGGTAGATCGTGGGTTCCAGTCCTGAGTGTCTAGCATACCCTCCTAGAGTGTGGTAGATCATGGGTTCCAGTCCTGAGTGTCTAGCATACCCTCCTAGAGTGTGGTAGATCATGGGTTCCAGTCCTGAGTGTCTAGCATACCCTCCTAGAGTGTGGTAGATCGTGGGTTCCAGTCCTGAGTGTCTAGCATACCCTCCTAGAGTGTGGTAGATCATGGGTTCCAGTTGGTGTCTAGCATACCCTCCTAGTGTTGTAGATCGTGGGTTCCAGTCCCGAGTGTCTAGCATACCCTCCTAGAGTGTGGTAGATCATGGGTTCCAGTCCCGAGTGTCTAGCATACCCTCCTAGAGTGTGGTAGATCGTGGGTTCCAGTCCTGAGTGTCTAGTATACCCTCCTAGAGTGTGGTAGATCATGGGTTCCAGTCCTGAGTGTCTAGCATACCCTCCTAGAGTGTGGTAGATCATGGGTTCCAGTCCTGAGTGTCTAGCATACCCTCCTAGAGTGTGGTAGATCATGGGTTCCAGTCCCGAGTGTCTAGCATACCCTCCTAGAGTGTGGTAGATCATGGGTTCCAGTCCTTAGTGTCTAGCATACCCTCCTAGAGTGTGGTAGATCATGGGTTCCAGTCTCGAGTGTCTAGCATACCCTCCTAGAGTGTGGTAGATCATGGGTTCCAGTCCCGTGTGTCTAGCATACCCTCCTAGAGTGTGGTAGATCGTGGGTTCCAGTCCTGAGTGTCTAGCATACCCTCCTAGAGTGTGGTAGATCGTGGGTTCCAGTCCTGAGTGTCTAGCATACCCTCCTAGAGTGTGGTAGATCATGGGTTCCAGTCCTGAGTGTCTAGCATACCCTCCTAGAGTGTGGTAGATCGTGGGTTCCAGTCCTGAGTGTCTAGCATACCCTCCTAGAGTGTGGTAGATCATGGGTTCCAGTCCTGAGTGTCTAGCATACCCTCCTAGAGTGTGGTAGATCATTGGTTCCAGTCCTGAGTGTCTAGCATACCCTCCTAGAGTGTGATAGATCGTGGGTTCCAGTCCTGAGTGTCTAGCATACCCTCCTAGAGTGTGGTAGATCGTGGGTTCCAGTCCTGAGTGTCTAGCATACCCTCCTAGAGTGTGGTAGATCATGGGTTCCAGTCCTGAGTGTCTAGCATACCCTCCTAGGGTGTGGTAGATCATGGGTTCCAGTTGGTGTCTAGCATACCCTCCTAGTGTTGTAGATCGTGGGTTCCAGTCCTGAGTGTCTAGCATACCCTCCTAGAGTGTGGTAGATCATGGGTTCCAGTCCTGAGTGTCTAGCATACCCTCCTAGAGTGTGGTAGATCATGGGTTCCTGTCCCGAGTGTCTAGCATACCCTCCTAGAGTGTGATAGATCATGGGTTCCAGTCCCGAATGTCTAGCATTCCCTCCTAGAGTGTGGTAGATCATGGGTTCCAGTCCTGAGTGTCTAGCATACCCTCCTAGAGTGTGGTAGATCATGGGTTCCAGTCCCGAGTGTCTAGCATACCCTCCTAGAGTGTGGTAGATCATGGGTTCCAGTCCCGAGTGTCTAGCATACCCTCCTAGAGTGTGGTAGATCATAGGTTCCAGTCCCGAGTGTCTAGCATACCCTCCTAGAGTGTGGTAGATCGTGGGTTCCAGTCCTGAGTGTCTAGCATACCCTCCTAGAGTGTGGTAGATCGTGGGTTCCAGTCCTCAGTGTCTAGCATACCCTCCTAGAGTGTGGTAGATCATGGGTTCCATTCCTGAGTGTCTAGCATACCCTCCTAGAGTGTGGTAGATCATGGGTTCCAGTCCTGAGTCTCTAGCATACCCTCCTAGAGTGTGGTAGATCATGGGTTCGTCCTCAGTGTCTAGCATACCCTGCTAGAGTGTGGTAGATCATGGTTTCCAGTCCTGAGTGTTTAGCATACCCTCCTAGAGTGTGGTAGATCATGGTTTTCAGGCCTGAGTGTCTAGCATACCCTCCTAGAGTGTGGTAGATCATGGGTTCCAGTCCCGTGTGTCTAGCATACCCTCCTAGAGTGTGGTAGATCGTGGGTTCCAGTCCTGAGTGTCTAGCATACCCTCCTAGAGTGTGGTAGATCGTGGGTTCCAGTCCTGAGTGTCTAGCATACCCTCCTAGAGTGTGGTAGATCGTGGGTTCCAGTCCTGAGTGTCTAGCATACCCTCCTAGAGTGTGGTAGATCATGGGTTCCAGTCCTGAGTGTCTAGCATACCCTCCTAGAGTGTGGTAGATCATGGGTTCCAGTCCTGAGTGTCTAGCATACCCTCCTAGAGTGTGGTAGATCGTGGGTTCCAGTCCTGAGTGTCTAGCATACCCTCCTAGAGTGTGGTAGATCATGGGTTCCAGTTGGTGTCTAGCATACCCTCCTAGTGTTGTAGATCGTGGGTTCCAGTCCCGAGTGTCTAGCATACCCTCCTAGAGTGTGGTAGATCATGGGTTCCAGTCCCGAGTGTCTAGCATACCCTCCTAGAGTGTGGTAGATCATGGGTTCCAGTCCTTAGTGTCTAGCATACCCTCCTAGAGTGTGGTAGATCATGGGTTCCAGTCTCGAGTATCTAGCATACCCTCCTAGAGTGTGGTAGATCATGGGTTCCAGTCCCGTGTGTCTAGCATACCCTCCTAGAGTGTGGTAGATCGTGGGTTCCAGTCCTCAGTGTCTAGCATACCCTCCTAGAGTGTGGTAGATCGTGGGTTCCAGTCCTGAGTGTCTAGCATACCCTCCTAGAGTGTGGTAGATCATGGGTTCCAGTCCTGAGTGTCTAGCATACCCTCCTAGAGTGTGGTAGATCGTGGGTTCCAGTCCTGAGTGTCTAGCATACCCTCCTAGAGTGTGGTAGATCGTGGGTTCCAGTCCTGAGTGTCTAGCATACCCTCCTAGAGTGTGGTAGATCATGGGTTCCAGTCCTGAGTGTCTAGCATACCCTCCTAGAGTGTGGTAGATCGTGGGTTCCAGTCCTGAGTGTCTAGCATACCCTCCTAGAGTGTGGTAGATCGTGGGTTCCAGTCCTGAGTGTCTAGCATACCCTCCTAGAGTGTGGTAGATCATGGGTTCCAGTCCTGAGTGTCTAGCATACCCTCCTAGGGTGTGGTAGATCATGGGTTCCAGTTGGTGTCTAGCATACCCTCCTAGTGTTGTAGATCGTGGGTTCCAGTCCCGAGTGTCTAGCATACCCTCCTAGCGTGTGGTAGATCATGGGTTCCTGTCCCGATTGTCTAGCATACCCTCCTAGAGTGTGGTAGATCGTGGGTTCCAGTCCTGAGTGTCTAGCATACCCTCCTAGAGTGTGGTAGATCATGGGTTCCAGTCCTGAGTGTCTAGCATACCCTCCTAGTGTTGTAGATCATGGGTTCCAGTCCCGAATGTCTAGCATACCCTCCTAGAGTGTGGTAGATCATGGGTTCCAGTCCTCAGTGTCTAACATACCCTCCTAGAGTGTGGTAGATCATGGGTTCCTGTCCCGAGTGTCTAGCATACCCTCCTAGAGTGTGATAGATCATGGGTTCCAGTCCCGAGTGTCTAGCATACCCTCCTAGAGTGTGGTAGATCATGGGTTCCAGTCCCGAGTGTCTAGTATACCCTCCTAGAGTGTGGTAGATCATGGGTTCCAGTCCCGAGTGTCTAGCATACCCTCCTAGAGTGTGGTAGATCATGGGTTCCAGTCCCGAGTGTCTAGCATACCCTCCTAGAGTGTGGTAGATCGTGGGTTCCAGTCCTGAGTGTCTAGCATACCTTCCTAGAGTGTGGTAGATCGTGGGTTCCAGTCCTGAGTGTCTAGCATACCCTCCTAGAGTGTGGTAGATCATGGGTTCCATTCCTGAGTGTCTAGCATACCCTCCTAGAGTGTGGTAGATCATGGGTTCCAGTCCTGAGTCTCTAGCATACCCTCCTAGAGTGTGGTAGATCATGGGTTCGTCCTCAGTGTCTAGCATACCCTGCTAGAGTGTGGTAGATCATGGGTTCCAGTCCTGAGTGTCTAGCATACCCTCCTAGAGTGTGGTAGATCATGGGTTCCAGTCCTGAGTGTCTAGCATACCCTCCTAGAGTGTGGTAGATCATGGGTTCCAGTCCTGAGTGTCTAGCATACCCTCCTAGAGTGTGGTAGATCATGGGTTCCAGTCCTCAGTGTCTAGCATACCCTCCTAGAGTGTGGTAGATCATGGGTTCCAGTCCTGAGTGTCTAGCATACCCTCCTAGAGTGTAGTAGATCGTGGGTTCCAGTCCTGAGTGTCTAGCATACCCTCCTAGAGTGTGGTAGATCACAGGTTCCAGTTCTGAGTGTCTAGCATACCCTCCTAGAGTGTGGTAGATCATGGGTTCCAGTCCGGAGTCTCTAGCATACCCTCCTAGAGTGTGGTAGATCATGGTTTCGTCCTCAGTGTCTAGCATACCCTCCTAGAGTGTGGTAGATCATGGGTTCCAGTCCTGAGTGTCTAGCATACCCTCCTAGAGTGTGGTAGATCATGGATTCCAGTCCTCAGTCTCTAGCATACCCTCCTAGAGTGTGGTAGATCATGGGTTCCAGTTCTCAGTGTCTAGCATACCCTCCTAGAGTGTGGTAGATCATGGGTTCCAGTCCCTAGTGTCTAGCATACCCTCCTAGAGTGTGGTAGATCATGGGTTGCAGTCCTGAGTGTCTAGCATACCCTCCTAGAGTGTGGTAGATCATGGGTTCCAGTCCTGAGTGTCTAGCATACCCTCCTAGAGTGTGGTAGATCATGGGTTCCAGTCCTGAGTGTCTAGCATACCCTCCTAGAGTGTGGTAGATCATGGGTTCCAGTTGGTGTCTAGCATACCCTCCTAGTGTTGTAGATCGTGGGTTCCAGTCCCGAGTGTCTAGCATACCCTCCTAGAGTGTGGTAGATCATGGGTTCCAGTCCCGAGTGTCTAGCATACCCTCCTAGAGTGTGGTAGATCATGGGTTCCAGTCCTTAGTGTCTAGCATACCCTCCTAGAGTGTGGTAGATCATGGGTTCCAGTCTCGAGTGTCTAGCATACCCTCCTAGAGTGTGGTAGATCATGGGTTCCAGTCCCGTGTGTCTAGCATACCCTCCTAGAGTGTGGTAGATCGTGGGTTCCAGTCCTGAGTGTCTAGCATACCCTCCTAGAGTGTGGTAGATCATGGGTTCCAGTCCTGAGTGTCTAGCATACCCTCCTAGAGTGTGGTAGATCGTGGGTTCCAGTCCTGAGTGTCTAGCATACCCTCCTAGAGTGTGGTAGATCATGGGTTCCAGTCCTGAGTGTCTAGCATACCCTCCTAGAGTGTGGTAGATCATGGGTTCCAGTCCTGAGTGTCTAGCATACCCTCCTAGAGTGTGATAGATCGTGGGTTCCAGTCCTGAGTGTCTAGCATACCCTCCTAGAGTGTGGTAGATCGTGGGTTCCAGTCCTGAGTGTCTAGCATACCCTCCTAGAGTGTGGTAGATCGTGGGTTCCAGTCCTGAGTGTCTAGCATACCCTCCTAGAGTGTGGTAGATCATGGGTTCCAGTTGGTGTCTAGCATACCCTCCTAGTGTTGTAGATCGTGGGTTCCAGTCCCGAGTGTCTAGCATACCCTCCTAGAGTGTGGTAGATCATGGGTTCCAGTCCTGAGTGTCTAGCATACCCTCCTAGAGTGTGGTAGATCATGGGTTCCTGTCCCGAGTGTCTAGCATACCCTCCTAGAGTGTGATAGATCATGGGTTCCAGTCCCGAATGTCTAGCATTCCCTCCTAGAGTGTGGTAGATCATGGGTTCCAGTCCTGAGTGTCTAGCATACCCTCCTAGAGTGTGGTAGATCATGGGTTCCAGTCCCGAGTGTCTAGCATACCCTCCTAGAGTGTGGTAGATCATGGGTTCCAGTCCCGAGTGTCTAGCATACCCTCCTAGAGTGTGGTAGATCATGGGTTCCAGTCCCGAGTGTCTAGCATACCCTCCTAGAGTGTGGTAGATCATAGGTTCCAGTCCCGAGTGTCTAGCATACCCTCCTAGAGTGTGGTAGATCGTGGGTTCCAGTCCTGAGTGTCTAGCATACCCTCCTAGAGTGTGGTAGATCGTGGGTTCCAGTCCTCAGTGTCTAGCATACCCTCCTAGAGTGTGGTAGATCATGGGTTCCATTCCTGAGTGTCTAGCATACCCTCCTAGAGTGTGGTAGATCATGGGTTCCAGTCCTGAGTCTCTAGCATACCCTCCTAGAGTGTGGTAGATAATGGGTTCGTCCTCAGTGTCTAGCATACCCTGCTAGAGTGTGGTAGATCATGGTTTCCAGTCCTGAGTGTTTAGCATACCCTCCTAGAGTGTGGTAGATCATGGTTTTCAGTCCTGAGTGTCTAGCATACCCTCCTAGAGTGTGGTAGATCATGGGTTCCAGTCCCGTGTGTCTAGCATACCCTCCTAGAGTGTGGTAGATCGTGGGTTCAAGTCCTGAGTGTCTAGCATACCCTCCTAGAGTGTGGTAGATCGTGGGTTCCAGTCCTGAGTGTCTAGCATACCCTCCTAGAGTGTGGTAGATCGTGGGTTCCAGTCCTGAGTGTCTAGCATACCCTCCTAGAGTGTGGTAGATCATGGGTTCCAGTCCTGAGTGTCTAGCATACCCTCCTAGAGTGTGGTAGATCATGGGTTCCAGTCCTGAGTGTCTAGCATACCCTCCTAGAGTGTGGTAGATCGTGGGTTCCAGTCCTGAGTGTCTAGCATACCCTCCTAGAGTGTGGTAGATCATGGGTTCCAGTTGGTGTCTAGCATACCCTCCTAGTGTTGTAGATCGTGGGTTCCAGTCCCGAGTGTCTAGCATACCCTCCTAGAGTGTGGTAGATCATGGGTTCCAGTCCCGAGTGTCTAGCATACCCTCCTAGAGTGTGGTAGATCATGGGTTCCAGTCCTTAGTGTCTAGCATACCCTCCTAGAGTGTGGTAGATCATGGGTTCCAGTCTCGAGTATCTAGCATACCCTCCTAGAGTGTGGTAGATCATGGGTTCCAGTCCCGTGTGTCTAGCATACCCTCCTAGAGTGTGGTAGATCGTGGGTTCCAGTCCTCAGTGTCTAGCATACCCTCCTAGAGTGTGGTAGATCGTGGGTTCCAGTCCTGAGTGTCTAGCATACCCTCCTAGAGTGTGGTAGATCATGGGTTCCAGTCCTGAGTGTCTAGCATACCCTCCTAGAGTGTGGTAGATCGTGGGTTCCAGTCCTGAGTGTCTAGCATACCCTCCTAGAGTGTGGTAGATCGTGGGTTCCAGTCCTGAGTGTCTAGCATACCCTCCTAGAGTGTGGTAGATCATGGGTTCCAGTCCTGAGTGTCTAGCATACCCTCCTAGAGTGTGGTAGATCGTGGGTTCCAGTCCTGAGTGTCTAGCATACCCTCCTAGAGTGTGGTAGATCGTGGGTTCCAGTCCTGAGTGTCTAGCATACCCTCCTAGAGTGTGGTAGATCATGGGTTCCAGTCCTGAGTGTCTAGCATACCCTCCTAGAGTGTGGTAGATCATGGGTTCCAGTTGGTGTCTAGCATACCCTCCTAGTGTTGTAGATCGTGGGTTCCAGTCCCGAGTGTCTAGCATACCCTCCTAGAGTGTGGTAGATCATGGGTTCCTGTCCCGAGTGTCTAGCATACCCTCCTAGAGTGTGATAGATCATGGGTTCCAGTCCCGAGTGTCTAGCATTCCCTCCTAGAGTGTGGTAGATCATGGGTTCCAGTCCTGAGTGTCTAGCATACCCTCCTAGAGTGTGGTAGATCATGGGTTCCAGTCCCGAGTGTCTAGCATACCCTCCTAGAGTGTGGTAGATCATGGGTTCCAGTCCCGAGTGTCTAGCATACCTTCCTAGAGTGTGGTAGATCATGGGTTCCAGTCCCGAGTGTCTAGCATACCCTCCTAGAGTGTGGTAGATCATGGGTTCCAGTCCCGAGTGTCTAGCATACCCTCCTAGAGTGTGGTAGATCGTGGGTTCCAGTCCTGAGTGTCTAGCATACCCTCCTAGAGTGTGGTAGATCGTGGGTTCCAGTCCTCAGTGTCTAGCATACCCTCCTAGAGTGTGGTAGATCATGGGTTCCATTCCTGAGTGTCTAGCATACCCTCCTAGAGTGTGGTAGATCATGGGTTCCAGTCCTGAGTCTCTAGCATACCCTCCTAGAGTGTGGTAGATCATGGGTTCGTCCTCAGTGTCTAGCATACCCTGCTAGAGTGTGGTAGATCATGGTTTCCAGTCCTGAGTGTTTAGCATACCCTCCTAGAGTGTGGTAGATCATGGTTTTCAGTCCTGAGTGTCTAGCATACCCTCCTAGAGTGTGGTAGATCATGGGTTCCAGTCCCGTGTGTCTATCATACCCTCCTAGAGTGTGGTAGATCGTGGGTTCCAGTCCTCAGTGTCTAGCATACCCTCCTAGAGTGTGGTAGATCGTGGGTTCCAGTCCTGAGTGTCTAGCATACCCTCCTAGGGTGTGGTAGATCATGGGTTCCAGTCCTGAGTGTCTAGCATACCCTCCTAGAGTGTGGTAGATCGTGGGTTCCAGTCCTGAGTGTCTAGCATACCCTCCTAGAGTGTGGTAGATCATGGGTTCCAGTCCTGAGTGTCTAGCATACCCTCCTAGAGTGTGGTAGATCATGGGTTCCAGTCCTGAGTGTCTAGCATACCCTCCTAGAGTGTGATAGATCGTGGGTTCCAGTCCTGAGTGTCTAGCATACCCTCCTAGAGTGTGGTAGATCGTGGGTTCCAGTCCTGAGTGTGTAGCATACCCTCCTAGAGTGTGGTAGATCAAGGGTTCCAGTCCTGAGTGTCTAGCATACCCTCCTAGAGTGTGGTAGATCATGGGTTCCAGTTGGTGTCTAGCATACCCTCCTAGTGTGGTAGATCATGGGTTCCAGTCCCGAGTGTCTAGCATACCCTCCTGGAGTGTGGTAGATCATGGGTTCCAGTCCTCAGTGTCTAGCATACCCTTCTAGAGTGTGGTAGATCATGGGTTCCTGTCCCGAGTGTCTAGCATACCCTCCTAGAGTGTGATAGATCATGGGTTCCAGTCCCGAGTGTCTAGCATACCCTCCTAGAGTGTGGTAGATCATGGGTTCCAGTCCTGAGTGTCTAGCATACCCTCCTAGAGTGTGGTAGATCGTGGGTTCCAGTCCTGAGTGTCTAGCATACCCTCCTAGAGTGTGGTAGATCATGGGTTCCAGTCCTGAGTGTCTAGCATACCCTCCTAGAGTGTGGTAGATCATGGGTTCCAGTCCTGAGTGTCTAGCATACCCTCCTAGAGTGTGATAGATCGTGGGTTCCAGTCCTGAGTGTCTAGCAAACACTCCTAGAGTGTGGTAGATCGTGGGTTCCAGTCCTGAGTGTCTAGCATACCCTCCTAGAGTGTGGTAGATCATGGGTTCCAGTCCTGAGTGTCTAGCATACCCTCCTAGAGTGTGGTAGATCATGGGTTCCAGTTGGTGTCTAGCATACCCTCCTAGTGTTGTAGATCATGGGTTCCAGTCCCGAGTGTCTAGCATACCCTCCTGGAGTGTGGTAGATCATGGGTTCCAGTCCTCAGTGTCTAGCATACCCTCCTAGAGTGTGGTAGATCATGGGTTCCTGTCCCGAGTGTCTAGCATACCCTCCTAGAGTGTGATAGATCATGGGTTCCAGTCCCGAGTGTCTAGCATACCCTCCTAGAGTGTGGTAGATCATGGGTTCCAGTCCTGAGTGTCTAGCATACCCTCCTAGAGTGTGGTAGATCATTGGTTCCAGTCTCGAGTGTCTAGCATACCCTCCTAGAGTGTGGTAGATCGTGGGTTCCAGTCCTCAGTGTCTAGCATACCCTCCTAGAGTGTGGTAGATCGTGGGTTCCAGTCCTGAGTGTCTAGCATACCCTCCTAGAGTGTGGTAGATCATGGGTTCCAGTCCTGAGTGTCTAGCATACCCTCCTAGAGTGTGGTAGATCGTGGGTTCCAGTCCTGAGTGTCTAGCATACCCTCCTAGAGTGTGGTAGATCATGGGTTCCAGTCCTGAGTGTCTAGCATACCCTCCTAGAGTGTGGTAGATCGTGGGTTCCAGTCCTGAGTGTCTAGCATACCCTCCTAGAGTGTGATAGATCGTGGGTTCCAGTCCTGAGTGTCTAGCATACCCTCCTAGAGTGTGGTAGATCGTGGGTTCCAGTCCTGAGTGTCTAGTATACCCTCCTAGAGTGTGGTAGATCATGGGTTCCAGTCCTGAGTGTCTAGCATACCCTCCTAGAGTGTGGTAGATCATGGGTTCCAGTTGGTGTCTAGCATACCCTCCTAGTGTTGTAGATCGTGGGTTCCAATCCCGAGTGTCTAGCATACCCTCCTAGAGTGTGGTAGATCATAGGTTCCAGTCCTCAGTGTCTAGCATACCCTCCTAGAGTGTGGTAGATCATGGGTTACTGTCCCGAGAGTCTAGCATACCCTCCTAGAGTGTGATAGATCATGGGTTCCAGTTCCGAGTGTCTAGCATACCCTCCTAGAGTGTGGTAGATCATGGGTTCCAGACCTGAGTGTCTAGCATACCCTCCTAGAGTGTGGTAGATCATGGGTTCCAGTCCCGAGTGTCCAGCATACCCTCCTAGAGTGTGGTAGATCATGGGTTCCAGTCCCGAGTGTCTAGCATACCCTCCTAGAGTGTGGTAGATCATGGGTTCCAGTCCCGAGTGTCTAGCATACCCTCCTAGAGTGTGGTAGATCATGGGTTCCAGTCCCGAGTGTCTAGCATACCCTCCTAGAGTGTGGTAGATCGTGGGTTCCAGTCCTGAGTGTCTAGCATACCCTCCTAGAGTGTGGTAGATCGTGGGTTCCAGTCCTCAGTGTCTAGCATACCCTCCTAGAGTGTGGTAGATCATGGGTTCCTGTCCCGAGTGTCTAGCATACCCTCCTAGAGTGTGATAGATCATGGGTTCCAGTCCCGAGTGTCTAGCATACCCTCCTAGAGTGTGGTAGATCATGGGTTCCAGTCCTGAGTGTCTAGCATACCCTCCTAGAGTGTGGTAGATCATTGGTTCCAGTCTCGAGTGTCTAGCATACCCTCCTAGAGTGTGGTAGATCGTGGGTTCCAGTCCTCAGTGTCTAGCATACCCTCCTAGAGTGTGGTAGATCGTGGGTTCCAGTCCTGAGTGTCTAGCATACCCTCCTAGAGTGTGGTAGATCGTGGGTTCCAGTCCTGAGTGTCTAGCATACCCTCCTAGAGTGTGGTAGATCATGGGTTCCAGTCCCGAGTGTCTAGCATACCCTCCTGGAGTGTGGTAGATCATGGGTTCCAGTCCTCAGTGTCTAGCATACCCTCCTAGAGTGTGGTAGATCATGGGTTCCTGTCCCGAGTGTCTAGCATACCCTCCTAGAGTGTGATAGATCATGGGTTCCAGTCCCGAGTGTCTAGCATACCCTCCTAGAGTGTGGTAGATCATGGGTTCCAGTCCTGAGTGTCTAGCATACCCTCCTAGAGTGTGGTAGATCATTGGTTCCAGTCTCGAGTGTCTAGCATACCCTCCTAGAGTGTGGTAGATCGTGGGTTCCAGTCCTCAGTGTCTAGCATACCCTCCTAGAGTGTGGTAGATCGTGGGTTCCAGTCCTGAGTGTCTAGCATACCCTCCTAGAGTGTGGTAGATCATGGGTTCCAGTCCTGAGTGTCTAGCATACCCTCCTAGAGTGTGGTAGATCGTGGGTTCCAGTCCTGAGTGTCTAGCATACCCTCCTAGAGTGTGGTAGATCATGGGTTCCAGTCCTGAGTGTCTAGCATACCCTCCTAGAGTGTGGTAGATCGTGGGTTCCAGTCCTGAGTGTCTAGCATACCCTCCTAGAGTGTGATAGATCGTGGGTTCCAGTCCTGAGTGTCTAGCATACCCTCCTAGAGTGTGGTAGATCGTGGGTTCCAGTCCTGAGTGTCTAGTATACCCTCCTAGAGTGTGGTAGATCATGGGTTCCAGTCCTGAGTGTCTAGCATACCCTCCTAGAGTGTGGTAGATCATGGGTTCCAGTTGGTGTCTAGCATACCCTCCTAGTGTTGTAGATCGTGGGTTCCAGTCCCGAGTGTCTAGCATACCCTCCTAGAGTGTGGTAGATCATAGGTTCCAGTCCTCAGTGTCTAGCATACCCTCCTAGAGTGTGGTAGATCATGGGTTCCTGTCCCGAGAGTCTAGCATACCCTCCTAGAGTGTGATAGATCATGGGTTCCAGTTCCGAGTGTCTAGCATACCCTCCTAGAGTGTGGTAGATCATGGGTTCCAGACCTGAGTGTCTAGCATACCCTCCTAGAGTGTGGTAGATCATGGGTTCCAGTCCCGAGTGTCCAGCATACCCTCCTAGAGTGTGGTAGATCATGGGTTCCAGTCCCGAGTGTCTAGCATACCCTCCTAGAGTGTGGTAGATCATGGGTTCCAGTCCCGAGTGTCTAGCATACCCTCCTAGAGTGTGGTAGATCATGGGTTCCAGTCCCGAGTGTCTAGCATACCCTCCTAGAGTGTGGTAGATCGTGGGTTCCAGTCCTGAGTGTCTAGCATACCCTCCTAGAGTGTGGTAGATCGTGGGTTCCAGTCCTCAGTGTCTAGCATACCCTCCTAGAGTGTGGTAAATCATGGGTTCCATTCCTGAGTGTCTAGCATACCCTCCTAGAGTGTGGTAAATCATGGGTTCCAGTCCTGAGTCTCTAGCATACCCTCCTAGAGTGTGGTAGATCATGGGTTCGTCCTCAGTGTCTAGCATACCCTGCTAGAGTTTGGTAGATCATGGGTTCCAGTCCTGAGTGTCTAGCATACCCTCCTAGAGTGTGGTAGATCATGGGTTCCAGTCCTGAGTGTCTAGCATACCCTCCTAGAGTGTGGTAGATCATGGGTTCCAGTCCCGTGTGTCTAGCATACCCTCCTAGAGTGTGGTAGATCGTGGGTTCCAGTCCTGAGTGTCTAGCATACCCTCCTAGAGTGTGGTAGATCGTGGGTTCCAGTCCTGAGTGTCTAGCATACCCTCCTAGAGTGTGGTAGATCATGGGTTCCAGTCCTGAGTGTCTAGCATACCCTCCTAGAGTGTGGTAGATCGTGGGTTCCAGTCCTGAGTGTCTAGCATACCCTCCTAGAGTGTGGTAGATCATGGGTTCCAGTCCTGAGTGTCTAGCATACCCTCCTAGAGTGTGGTAGATCGTGGGTTCCAGTCCTGAGTGTCTAGCATACCCTCCTAGAGTGTGATAGATCGTGGGTTCCAGTCCTGAGTGTCTAGCATACCCTCCTAGAGTGTGGTAGATCGTGGGTTCCAGTCCTGAGTGTCTAGCATACCCTCCTAGAGTGTGGTAGATCATGGGTTCCAGTCCTGAGTGTCTAGCATACCCTCCTAGAGTGTGGTAGATCATGGGTTCCAGTTGGTGTCTAGCATACCCTCCTAGTGTTGTAGATCATGGGTTCCAGTCCCGAATGTCTAGCACACCCTCCTAGAGTGTGGTAGATCATGGGTTCCAGTCCTCAGTGTCTAACATACCCTCCTAGAGTGTGGTAGATCATGGGTTCCTGTCCCGAGTGTCTAGCATACCCTCCTAGAGTGTGATAGATCATGGGTTCCAGTCCCGAGTGTCTAGCATACCCTCCTAGAGTGTGGTAGATCATGGGTTCCAGTCCTGAGTGTCTAGCATACCCTCCTAGAGTGTGGTAGATCATGGGTTCCAGTCCCGAGTGTCTAGCATACCCTCCTAGAGTGTGGTAGATCATGGGTTCCAGTCCCGAGTGTCTAGTATACCCTCCTAGAGTGTGGTAGATCATGGGTTCCAGTCCCGAGTGTCTAGCATACCCTCCTAGAGTGTGGTAGATCATGGGTTCCAATCCCGAGTGTCTAGCATACCCTCCTAGAGTGTGGTAGATCGTGGGTTCCAGTCCTGAGTGTCTAGCATACCTTCCTAGAGTGTGGTAGATCGTGGGTTCCAGTCCTGAGTGTCTAGCATACCCTCCTAGAGTGTGGTAGATCATGGGTTCCATTCCTGAGTGTCTAGCATACCCTCCTAGAGTGTGGTAGATCATGGGTTCCAGTCCTGAGTCTCTAGCATACCCTCCTAGAGTGTGGTAGATCATGGGTTCGTCCTCAGTGTCTAGCATACCCTGCTAGAGTGTGGTAGATCATGGGTTCCAGTCCTGAGTGTCTAGCATACCCTCCTAGAGTGTGGTAGATCATGGGTTCCAGTCCTGAGTGTCTAGCATACCCTCCTAGAGTGTGGTAGATCATGGGTTCCAGTCCTGAGTGTCTAGCATACCCTCCTAGAGTGTGGTAGATCATGGGTTCCAGTCCCGAGTGTCTAGTATACCCTCCTAGAGTGTGGTAGATCATGGGTTCCAGTCCCGAGTGTCTAGCATACCCTCCTAGAGTGTGGTAGATCATGGGTTCCAGTCCCTAGTGTCTAGCATACCCTCCTAGAGTGTGGTAGATCGTGGGTTCCAGTCCTGAGTGTCTAGCATACCTTCCTAGAGTGTGGTAGATCGTGGGTTCCAGTCCTGAGTGTCTAGCATACCCTCCTAGAGTGTGGTAGATCATGGGTTCCATTCCTGAGTGTCTAGCATACCCTCCTAGAGTGTGGTAGATCATGGGTTCCAGTCCTGAGTCTCTAGCATACCCTCCTAGAGTGTGGTAGATCATGGGTTCGTCCTCAGTGTCTAGCATACCCTGCTAGAGTGTGGTAGATCATGGGTTCCAGTCCTGAGTGTCTAGCATACCCTCCTAGAGTGTGGTAGATCATGGGTTCCAGTCCTGAGTGTCTAGCATACCCTCCTAGAGTGTGGTAGATCATGGGTTCCAGTCCTGAGTGTCTAGCATACCCTCCTAGAGTGTGGTAGATCATGGGTTCCAGTCCTGAGTGTCTAGCATACCCTCCTAGAGTGTAGTAGATCGTGGGTTCCAGTCCTGAGTGTCTAGCATACCCTCCTAGAGTGTGGTAGATCACAGGTTCCAGTCCTGAGTGTCATGCATACCCTCCTAGAGTGTGGTAGATCATGGGTTCCAGTCCGGAGTCTCTAGCATACCCTCCTAGAGTGTGGTAGATCATGGTTTCGTCCTCAGTGTCTAGCATACCCTCCTAGAGTGTGGTAGATCATGGGTTCCAGTCCTGAGTGTCTAGCATACCCTCCTAGAGTGTGGTAGATCATGGATTCCAGTCCTCAGTCTCTAGCATACCCTCCTAGAGTGTGGTAGATCATGGGTTCCAGTTCTCAGTGTCTAGCATACCCTCCTAGAGTGTGGTAGATCATGGGTTCCAGTCCCTAGTGTCTAGCATACCCTCCTAGAGTGTGGTAGATCATGGGTTGCAGTCCTGAGTGTCTAGCATACCCTCCTAGAGTGTGGTAGATCCTGGGTTCCAGTCCTGAGTGTCTAGCATACCCTCCTAGAGTGTGGTAGATCATGGGTTCCAGTCCTGAGTGTCTAGCATACCCTCCTAGAGTGTGGTAGATCATGGGTTCCATTCCTGAGTGTCTAGCATACCCTCCTAGAGTGTGGTAGATCGTGGGTTCCAGTCCTGAGTGTCTAGCATACCCTCCTAGAGTGTGGTAGATCATGGGTTCCAGTCCTGAGTGTCTAGCATACCCTCCTAGAGTGTGGTAGATCGTGGGTTCCAGTCCTGAGTGTCTAGCATACCCTCCTAGAGTGTGGTAGATCATGGGTTCCAGTCCTGAGTGTCTAGCATACCCTCCTAGAGTGTGGTAGATCGTGGGTTCCAGTCCTGAGTGTCTAGCATACCCTCCTAGAGTGTGATAGATCGTGGGTTCCAGTCCTGAGTGTCTAGCATACCCTCCTAGAGTGTGGTAGATCGTGGGTTCCAGTCCTGAGTGTCTAGCATACCCTCCTAGAGTGTGGTAGATCATGGGTTCCAGTCCTGAGTGTCTAGCATACCCTCCTAGAGTGTGGTAGATCATGGGTTCCAGTTGGTGTCTAGCATACCCTCCTAGTGTTGTAGATCATGGGTTCCAGTCCCGAATGTCTAGCACACCCTCCTAGAGTGTGGTAGATCATGGGTTCCAGTCCTCAGTGTCTAACATACCCTCCTAGAGTGTGGTAGATCATGGGTTCCTGTCCCGAGTGTCTAGCATACCCTCCTAGAGTGTGATAGATCATGGGTTCCAGTCCCGAGTGTCTAGCATACCCTCCTAGAGTGTGGTAGATCATGGGTTCCAGTCCTGAGTGTCTAGCATACCCTCCTAGAGTGTGGTAGATCATGGGTTCCAGTCCCGAGTGTCTAGCATACCCTCCTAGAGTGTGGTAGATCATGGGTTCCAGTCCCGAGTGTCTAGTATACCCTCCTAGAGTGTGGTAGATCATGGGTTCCAGTCCCGAGTGTCTAGCATACCCTCCTAGAGTGTGGTAGATCATGGGTTCCAATCCCGAGTGTCTAGCATACCCTCCTAGAGTGTGGTAGATCGTGGGTTCCAGTCCTGAGTGTCTAGCATACCTTCCTAGAGTGTGGTAGATCGTGGGTTCCAGTCCTGAGTGTCTAGCATACCCTCCTAGAGTGTGGTAGATCATGGGTTCCATTCCTGAGTGTCTAGCATACCCTCCTAGAGTGTGGTAGATCATGGGTTCCAGTCCTGAGTCTCTAGCATACCCTCCTAGAGTGTGGTAGATCATGGGTTCGTCCTCAGTGTCTAGCATACCCTGCTAGAGTGTGGTAGATCATGGGTTCCAGTCCTGAGTGTCTAGCATACCCTCCTAGAGTGTGGTAGATCATGGGTTCCAGTCCTGAGTGTCTAGCATACCCTCCTAGAGTGTGGTAGATCATGGGTTCCAGTCCTGAGTGTCTAGCATACCCTCCTAGAGTGTGGTAGATCATGGGTTCCAGTCCCGAGTGTCTAGTATACCCTCCTAGAGTGTGGTAGATCATGGGTTCCAGTCCCGAGTGTCTAGCATACCCTCCTAGAGTGTGGTAGATCATGGGTTCCAGTCCCGAGTGTCTAGCATACCCTCCTAGAGTGTGGTAGATCGTGGGTTCCAGTCCTGAGTGTCTAGCATACCTTCCTAGAGTGTGGTAGATCGTGGGTTCCAGTCCTGAGTGTCTAGCATACCCTCCTAGAGTGTGGTAGATCATGGGTTCCATTCCTGAGTGTCTAGCATACCCTCCTAGAGTGTGGTAGATCATGGGTTCCAGTCCTGAGTCTCTAGCATACCCTCCTAGAGTGTGGTAGATCATGGGTTCGTCCTCAGTGTCTAGCATACCCTCCTAGAGTGTGGTAGATCATGGGTTCCAGTCCTGAGTGTCTAGCATACCCTCCTAGAGTGTGGTAGATCATGGGTTCCAGTCCTGAGTGTCTAGCATACCCTCCTAGAGTGTGGTAGATCATGGGTTCCAGTCCTGAGTGTCTAGCATACCCTCCTAGAGTGTGGTAGATCATGGGTTCCAGTCCTGAGTGTCTAGCATACCCTCCTAGAGTGTAGTAGATCGTGGGTTCCAGTCCTGAGTGTCTAGCATACCCTCCTAGAGTGTGGTAGATCACAGGTTCCAGTCCTGAGTGTCATGCATACCCTCCTAGAGTGTGGTAGATCATGGGTTCCAGTCCGGAGTCTCTAGCATACCCTCCTAGAGTGTGGTAGATCATGGTTTCGTCCTCAGTGTCTAGCATACCCTCCTAGAGTGTGGTAGATCATGGGTTCCAGTCCTGAGTGTCTAGCATACCCTCCTAGAGTGTGGTAGATCATGGATTCCAGTCCTCAGTCTCTAGCATACCCTCCTAGAGTGTGGTAGATCATGGGTTCCAGTTCTCAGTGTCTAGCATACCCTCCTAGAGTGTGGTAGATCATGGGTTCCAGTCCCTAGTGTCTAGCATACCCTCCTAGAGTGTGGTAGATCATGGGTTGCAGTCCTGAGTGTCTAGCATACCCTCCTAGAGTGTGGTAGATCCTGGGTTCCAGTCCTGAGTGTCTAGCATACCCTCCTAGAGTGTGGTAGATCATGGGTTCCAGTCCTGAGTGTCTAGCATACCCTCCTAGAGTGTGGTAGATCATGGGTTCCATTCCTGAGTGTCTAGCATACCCTCCTAGAGTGTGGTAGATCGTGGGTTCCAGTCCTGAGTGTCTAGCATACCCTCCTAGAGTGTGGTAGATCGTGGGTTCCAGTCCTGAGTGTCTAGCATACCCTCCTAGAGTGTGGTAGATCATGGGTTCCAGTCCTGAGTGTCTAGCATACCCTCCTAGAGTGTGGTAGATAATGGGTTCCAGTCCTGAGTGTCTAGCATACCCTCCTAGAGTGTGGTAGATCGTGGGTTCCAGTCCTGAGTGTCTAGCATACCCTCCTAGAGTGTGGTAGATCATGGGTTCCAGTTGGTGTCTAGCATACCCTCCTAGTGTTGTAGATCGTGGGTTCCAGTCCCGAGTGTCTAGCATACCCTCCTAGAGTGTGGTAGATCATGGGTTCCAGTCCCGAGTGTCTAGCATACCCTCCTAGAGTGTGGTAGATCATGGGTTCCAGTCCTTAGTGTCTAGCATACCCTCCTAGAGTGTGGTAGATCATGGGTTCCAGTCTCGAGTGTCTAGCATACCCTCCTAGAGTGTGGTAGATCATGGGTTCCAGTCCCGTGTGTCTAGCATACCCTCCTAGAGTGTGGTAGATCGTGGGTTCCAGTCCTGAGTGTCTAGCATACCCTCCTAGAGTGTGGTAGATCATGGGTTCCAGTCCCGAGTGTCTAGCATACCCTCCTAGAGTGTGGTAGATCATGGGTTCCAGTCCCGAGTGTCTAGCATACCCTCCTAGAGTGTGGTAGATCGTGGGTTCCAGTCCTGAGTGTCTAGCATACCCTCCTAGAGTGTGGTAGATCGTGGGTTCCAGTCCTCAGTGTCTAGCATACCCTCCTAGAGTGTGGTAGATCATGGGTTCCATTCCTGAGTGTCTAGCATACCCTCCTAGAGTGTGGTAGATCATGGGTTCCAGTCCTGAGTCTCTAGCATACCCTCCTAGAGTGTGGTAGATCATGGGTTCGTCCTCAGTGTCTAGCATACCCTGCTAGAGTGTGGAAGATCATGGTTTCCAGTCCTGAGTGTTTAGCATACCCTCCTAGAGTGTGGTAGATCATGGTTTTCAGTCCTGAGTGTCTAGCATACCCTCCTAGAGTGTGGTAGATCATGGGTTCCAGTCCCGTGTGTCTAGCATACCCTCCTAGAGTGTGGTAGATCGTGGGTTCCAGTCCTCAGTGTCTAGCATACCCTCCTAGAGTGTGGTAGATCGTGGGTTCCAGTCCTGAGTGTCTAGCATACCCTCCTAGGGTGTGGTAGATCATGGGTTCCAGTCCTGAGTGTCTAGCATACCCTCCTAGAGTGTGGTAGATCGTGGGTTCCAGTCCTGAGTGTCTAGCATACCCTCCTAGAGTGTGGTAGATCATGGGTTCCAGTCCTGAGTGTCTAGCATACCCTCCTAGAGTGTGGTAGATCATGGGTTCCAGTCCTGAGTGTCTAGCATACCCTCCTAGAGTGTGATAGATCGTGGGTTCCAGTCCTGAGTGTCTAGCATACCCTCCTAGAGTGTGGTAGATCGTGGGTTCGTCCTCAGTGTCTAGCATACCCTCCTAGAGTGTGGTAGATCAAGGGTTCCAGTCCTGAGTGTCTAGCATACCCTCCTAGAGTGTGGTAGATCATGGGTTCCAGTTGGTGTCTAGCATACCCTCCTAGTGTGGTAGATCATGGGTTCCAGTCCCGAGTGTCTAGCATACCCTCCTGGAGTGTGGTAGATCATGGGTTCCAGTCCTCAGTGTCTAGCATACCCTCCTAGAGTGTGGTAGATCATGGGTTCCTGTCCCGAATGTCTAGCATACCCTCCTAGAGTGTGATAGATCATGGGTTCCAGTCCCGAGTGTCTAGCATACCCTCCTAGAGTGTGGTAGATAATGGGTTCCAGTCCTGAGTGTCTAGCATACCCTCCTAGAGTGTGGTAGATCGTGGGTTCCAGTCCTGAGTGTCTAGCATACCCTCCTAGAGTGTGGTAGATCATGGGTTCCAGTCCTGAGTGTCTAGCATACCCTCCTAGAGTGTGGTAGATCATGGGTTCCAGTCCTGAGTGTCTAGCATACCCTCCTAGAGTGTGATAGATCGTGGGTTCCAGTCCTGATTGTCTAGCAAACACTCCTAGAGTGTGGTAGATCGTGGGTTCCAGTCCTGAGTGTCTAGCATACCCTCCTAGAGTGTGGTAGATCATGGGTTCCAGTCCTGAGTGTCTAGCATACCCTCCTAGAGTGTGGTAGATCATGGGTTCCAGTTGGTGTCTAGCATACCCTCCTAGTGTTGTAGATCATGGGTTCCAGTCCCGAGTGTCTAGCATACCCTCCTGGAGTGTGGTAGATCATGGGTTCCAGTCATCAGTGTCTAGCATACCCTCCTAGAGTGTGGTAGATCATGGGTTCCTGTCCCGAGTGTCTAGCATACCCTCCTAGAGTGTGATAGATCATGGGTTCCAGTCCCGAGTGTCTAGCATACCCTCCTAGAGTGTGGTAGATCATGGGTTCCAGTCCTGAGTGTCTAGCATACCCTCCTAGAGTGTGGTAGATCATTGGTTCCAGTCTCGAGTGTCTAGCATACCCTCCTAGAGTGTGGTAGATCGTGGGTTCCAGTCCTCAGTGTCTAGCATACCCTCCTAGAGTGTGGTAGATCGTGGGTTCCAGTCCTGAGTGTCTAGCATACCCTCCTAGAGTGTGGTAGATCATGGGTTCCAGTCCTGAGTGTCTAGCATACCCTCCTAGAGTGTGGTAGATCGTGGGTTCCAGTCCTGAGTGTCTAGCATACCCTCCTAGAGTGTGGTAGATCATGGGTTCCAGTCCTGAGTGTCTAGCATACCCTCCTAGAGTGTGGTAGATCGTGGGTTCCAGTCCTGAGTGTCTAGCATACCCTCCTAGAGTGTGATAGATCGTGGGTTCCAGTCCTGAGTGTCTAGCATACCCTCCTAGAGTGTGGTAGATCGTGGGTTCCAGTCCTGAGTGTCTAGTATACCCTCCTAGAGTGTGGTAGATCATGGGGGACCAGTCCTGAGTGTCTAGCATACCCTCCTAGAGTGTGGTAGATCATGGGTTCCAGTTGGTGTCTAGCATACCCTCCTAGTGTTGTAGATCGTGGGTTCCAGTCCCGAGTGTCTAGCATACCCTCCTAGAGTGTGGTAGATCATAGGTTCCAGTCCTCAGTGTCTAGCATACCCTCCTAGAGTGTGGTAGATCATGGGTTCCTGTCCCGAGAGTCTAGCATACCCTCCTAGAGTGTGATAGATCATGGGTTCCAGTTCCGAGTGTCTAGCATACCCTCCTAGAGTGTGGTAGATCATGGGTTCCAGACCTGAGTGTCTAGCATACCCTCCTAGAGTGTGGTAGATCATGGGTTCCAGTCCCGAGTGTCCAGCATACCCTCCTAGAGTGTGGTAGATCATGGGTTCCAGTCCCGAGTGTCTAGCATACCCTCCTAGAGTGTGGTAGATCATGGGTTCCAGTCCCGAGTGTCTAGCATACCCTCCTAGAGTGTGGTAGAGCATGGGTTCCAGTCCCGAGTGTCTAGCATACCCTCCTAGAGTGTGGTAGATCGTGGGTTCCAGTCCTGAGTGTCTAGCATACCCTCCTAGAGTGTGGTAGATCGTGGGTTCCAGTCCTCAGTGTCTAGCATACCCTCCTAGAGTGTGGTAAATCATGGGTTCCATTCCTGAGTGTCTAGCATACCCTCCTAGAGTGTGGTAAATCATGGGTTCCAGTCCTGAGTCTCTAGCATACCCTCCTAGAGTGTGGTAGATCATGGGTTCGTCCTCAGTGTCTAGCATACCCTGCTAGAGTTTGGTAGATCATGGGTTCCAGTCCTGAGTGTCTAGCATACCCTCCTAGAGTGTGGTAGATCATGGGTTCCAGTCCTGAGTGTCTAGCATACCCTCCTAGAGTGTGGTAGATCATGGGTTCCAGTCCCGTGTGTCTAGCATACCCTCCTAGAGTGTGGTAGATCGTGGGTTCCAGTCCTGAGTGTCTAGCATACCCTCCTAGAGTGTGGTAGATCGTGGGTTCCAGTCCTGAGTGTCTAGCATACCCTCCTAGAGTGTGGTAGATCATGGGTTCCAGTCCTGAGTGTCTAGCATACCCTCCTAGAGTGTGGTAGATCGTGGGTTCCAGTCCTGAGTGTCTAGCATACCCTCCTAGAGTGTGGTAGATCATGGGTTCCAGTCCTGAGTGTCTAGCATACCCTCCTAGAGTGTGGTAGATCGTGGGTTCCAGTCCTGAGTGTCTAGCATACCCTCCTAGAGTGTGATAGATCGTGGGTTCCAGTCCTGAGTGTCTAGCATACCCTCCTAGAGTGTGGTAGATCGTGGGTTCCAGTCCTGAGTGTCTAGCATACCCTCCTAGAGTGTGGTAGATCATGGGTTCCAGTCCTGAGTGTCTAGCATACCCTCCTAGAGTGTGGTAGATCATGGGTTCCAGTTGGTGTCTAGCATACCCTCCTAGTGTTGTAGATCATGGGTTCCAGTCCCGAATGTCTAGCATACCCTCCTAGAGTGTGGTAGATCATGGGTTCCAGTCCTCAGTGTCTAACATACCCTCCTAGAGTGTGGTAGATCATGGGTTCCTGTCCCGAGTGTCTAGCATACCCTCCTAGAGTGTGATAGATCATGGGTTCCAGTCCCGAGTGTCTAGCATACCCTCCTAGAGTGTGGTAGATCATGGGTTCCAGTCCTGAGTGTCTAGCATACCCTCCTAGAGTGTGGTAGATCATGGGTTCCAGTCCCGAGTGTCTAGCATACCCTCCTAGAGTGTGGTAGATCATGGGTTCCAGTCCCGAGTGTCTAGTATACCCTCCTAGAGTGTGGTAGATCATGGGTTCCAGTCCCGAGTGTCTAGCATACCCTCCTAGAGTGTGGTAGATCATGGGTTCCAGTCCCGAGTGTCTAGCATACCCTCCTAGAGTGTGGTAGATCGTGGGTTCCAGTCCTGAGTGTCTAGCATACCTTCCTAGAGTGTGGTAGATCGTGGGTTCCAGTCCTGAGTGTCTAGCATACCCTCCTAGAGTGTGGTAGATCATGGGTTCCATTCCTGAGTGTCTAGCATACCCTCCTAGAGTGTGGTAGATCATGGGTTCCAGTCCTGAGTCTCTAGCATACCCTCCTAGAGTGTGGTAGATCATGGGTTCGTCCTCAGTGTCTAGCATACCCTGCTAGAGTGTGGTAGATCATGGGTTCCAGTCCTGAGTGTCTAGCATACCCTCCTAGAGTGTGGTAGATCATGGGTTCCAGTCCTGAGTGTCTAGCATACCCTCCTAGAGTGTGGTATATCATGGGTTCCAGTCCTGAGTGTCTAGCATACCCTCCTAGAGTGTGGTAGATCATGGGTTCCAGTCCTGAGTGTCTAGCATACCCTCCTAGAGTGTGGTAGATCATGGGTTCCAGTCCTGAGTGTCTAGCATACCCTCCTAGAGTGTAGTAGATCGTGGGTTCCAGTCCTGAGTGTCTAGCATACCCTCCTAGAGTGTGGTAGATCACAGGTTCCAGTCCTGAGTGTCTAGCATACCCTCCTAGAGTGTGGTAGATCATGGGTTCCAGTCCGGAGTCTCTAGCATACCCTCCTAGAGTGTGGTAGATCATGGTTTCGTCCTCAGTGTCTAGCATACCCTCCTAGAGTGTGGTAGATCATGGGTTCCAGTCCTGAGTGTCTAGCATACCCTCCTAGAGTGTGGTAGATCATGGATTCCAGTCCTCAGTCTCTAGCATACCCTCCTAGAGTGTGGTAGATCATGGGTTCCAGTTCTCAGTGTCTAGCATACCCTCCTAGAGTGTGGTAGATCATGGGTTCCAGTCCCTAGTGTCTAGCATACCCTCCTAGAGTGTGGTAGATTATGGGTTGCAGTCCTGAGTGTCTAGCATACCCTCCTAGAGTGTGGTAGATCATGGGTTCCAGTCCTGAGTGTCTAGCATACCCTCCTAGAGTGTGGTAGATCATGGGTTCCAGTCCTGAGTGTCTAGCATACCCTCCTAGAGTGTGGTAGATCATGGGTTCCAGTCCTGAGTGTCTAGCATACCCTCCTAGAGTGTGGTAGATCGTGGGTTCCAGTCCTGAGTGTCTAGCATACCCTCCTAGAGTGTGGTAGATCGTGGGTTCCAGTCCTGAGTGTCTAGCATACCCTCCTAGAGTGTGGTAGATCATGGGTTCCAGTCCTGAGTGTCTAGCATACCCTCCTAGTGTGTGGTAGATCATGGGTTCCAGTCCTGAGTGTCTAGCATACCCTCCTAGAGTGTGGTAGATCGTGGGTTCCAGTCCTGAGTGTCTAGCATACCCTCCTAGAGTGTGGTAGATCATGGGTTCCAGTTGGTGTCTAGCATACCCTCCTAGTGTTGTAGATCGTGGGTTCCAGTCCCGAGTGTCTAGCATACCCTCCTAGAGTGTGGTAGATCATGGGTTCCAGTCCCGAGTGTCTAGCATACCCTCCTAGAGTGTGGTAGATCATGGGTTCCAGTCCTGAGTGTCTAGCATACCCTCCTAGAGTGTGGTAGATCATGGGTTCCAGTCTCGAGTGTCTAGCATACCCTCCTAGAGTGTGGTAGATCATGGGTTCCAGTCCCGTGTGTCTAGCATACCCTCCTAGAGTGTGGTAGATCGTGGGTTCCAGTCCTCAGTGTCTAGCATACCCTCCTAGAGTGTGGTAGATCGTGGGTTCCAGTGCTGAGTGTCTAGCATACCCTCCTAGAGTGTGGTAGATCATGGGTTCCAGTCCTGAGTGTCTAGCATACCCTCCTAGAGTGTGGTAGATCGTGGGTTCCAGTCCTGAGTGTCTAGCATACCCTCCTAGAGTGTGGTAGATCATGGGTTCCAGTCCTGAGTGTCTAGCATACCCTCCTAGAGTGTGGTAGATCATGGGTTCCAGTCCTGAGTGTCTAGCATACCCTCCTAGAGTGTGATAGATCGTGGGTTCCAGTCCTGAGTGTCTAGCATACCCTCCTAGAGTGTGGTAGATCGTGGGTTCCAGTCCTGAGTGTCTAGCATACCCTCCTAGAGTGTTGTAGATCATGGGTTCCAGTCCTGAGTGTCTAGCATACCCTCCTAGGGTGTGGTAGATCATGGGTTCCAGTTGGTGTCTAGCATACCCTCCTAGTGTTGTAGATCGTGGGTTCCAGTCCCGAGTGTCTAGCATACCCTCCTAGAGTGTGGTAGATCATGGGTTCCAGTCCTGAGTGTCTAGCATACCCTCCTAGAGTGTGGTAGATCATGGGTTCCTGTCCCGAGTGTCTAGCATACCCTCCTAGAGTGTGATAGATCATGGGTTCCAGTCCCGAGTGTCTAGCATTCCCTCCTAGAGTGTGGTAGATCATGGGTTCCAGTCCCGAGTGTCTAGCATACCCTCCTAGAGTGTGGTAGATCGTGGGTTCCAGTCCTGAGTGTCTAGCATACCCTCCTAGAGTGTGGTAGATCGTGGGTTCCAGTCCTAAGTGTCTAGCATACCCTCCTAGAGTGTGGTAGATCATGGGTTCCATTCCTGAGTGTCTAGCATACCCTCCTAGAGTGTGGTAGATCATGGGTTCCAGTCCTGAGTCTTTAGCATACCCTCCTAGAGTGTGGTAGATCATGGGTTCGTCCTCAGTGTCTAGCATACCCTGCTAGAGTGTGGTAGATCATGGTTTCCAGTCCTGAGTGTTTAGCATACCCTCCTAGAGTGTGGTAGATCATGGTTTTCAGTCCTGAGTGTCTAGCATACCCTCCTAGAGTGTGGTAGATCATGGGTTCCAGTCCCGTGTGTCTAGCATACCCTCCTAGAGTGTGGTAGATCGTGGGTTCCAGTCCTCAGTGTCTAGCATACCCTCCTAGAGTGTGGTAGATCGTGGGTTCCAGTCCTGAGTGTCTAGCATACCCTCCTAGAGTTTGTAGATCGTGGGTTCCAGTCCTGAGTGTCTAGCATACCCTCCTAGAGTGTGGTAGATCATGGGTTCCAGTCCTGAGTGTCTAGCATACCCTCCTAGAGTGTGGTAGATCGTGGGTTCCAGTCCTGAGTGTCTAGCATACCCTCCTAGAGTGTGGTAGATCATGGGTTCCAGTTGGTGTCTAGCATACCCTCCTAGTGTTGTAGATCGTGGGTTCCAGTCCCGAGTGTCTAGCATACCCTCCTAGAGTGTGGTAGATCATGGGTTCCAGTCCCGAGTGTCTAGCATACCCTCCTAGAGTGTGGTAGATCATGGGTTCCAGTCCTTAGTGTCTAGCATACCCTCCTAGAGTGTGGTAGATCATGGGTTCCAGTCTCGAGTGTCTAGCATACCCTCCTAGAGTGTGGTAGATCATGGGTTCCATTCCCGTGTGTCTAGCATACCCTCCTAGAGTGTGGTAGATCGTGGGTTCCAGTCCTCAGTGTCTAGCATACCCTCCTAGAGTGTGGTAGATCGTGGGTTCCAGTCCTGAGTGTCTAGCATACCCTCCTAGAGTGTGGTAGATCATGGGTTCCAGTCCTGAGTGTCTAGCATACCCTCCTAGAGTGTGGTAGATCGTGGGTTCCAGTCCTGAGTGTCTAGCATACCCTCCTAGAGTGTGGTAGATCGTGGGTTCCAGTCCTGAGTGTCTAGCATACCCTCCTAGAGTGTGGTAGATCATGGGTTCCAGTCCTGAGTGTCTAGCATACCCTCCTAGAGTGTGGTAGATCGTGGGTTCCAGTCCTGAGTGTCTAGCATACCCTCCTAGAGTGTGGTAGATCGTGGGTTCCAGTCCTGAGTGTCTAGCATACCCTCCTAGAGTGTGGTAGATCATGGGTTCCAGTCCTGAGTGTCTAGCATACCCTCCTAGGGTGTGGTAGATCATGGGTTCCAGTTGGTGTCTAGCATACCCTCCTAGTGTTGTAGATCGTGGGTTCCAGTCCCGAGTGTCTAGCATACCCTCCTAGAGTGTGGTAGATCATGGGTTCCAGTCCTGAGTGTCTAGCATACCTTCCTAGAGTGTGGTAGATCATGGGTTCCTGTCCCGAGTGTCTAGCATACCCTCCTAGAGTGTGATAGATCATGGGTTCCAGTCCCGAGTGTCTAGCATTCCCTCCTAGAGTGTGGTAGATCATGGGTTCCAGTCCTGAGTGTCTAGCATACCCTCCTAGAGTGTGGTAGATCATGGGTTCCAGTCCCGAGTGTCTAGCATACCCTCCTAGAGTGTGGTAGATCATGGGTTCCAGTCCCGAGTGTCTAGCATACCCTCCTAGAGTGTGGTAGATCATGGGTTCCAGTCCCGAGTGTCTAGCATACCCTCCTAGAGTGTGGTAGATCATGGGTTCCAGTCCCGAGTGTCTAGCATACCCTCCTAGAGTGTGGTAGATCGTGGGTTCCAGTCCTGAGTGTCTAGCATACCCTCCTAGAGTGTGGTAGATCGTGGGTTCCAGTCCTCAGTGTCTAGCATACCCTCCTAGAGTGTGGTAGATCATGGGTTCCATTCCTGAGTGTCTAGCATACCCTCCTAGAGTGTGGTAGATCATGGGTTCCAGTCCTGAGTATCTAGCATACCCTCCTAGAGTGTGGTAGATCATGGGTTCGTCCTCAGTGTCTAGCATACCCTGCTAGAGTGTGGTAGATCATGGTTTCCAGTCCTGAGTGTTTAGCATACCCTCCTAGAGTGTGGTAGATCATGGTTTTCAGTCCTGAGTGTCTAGCATACCCTCCTAGAGTGTGGTAGATCATGGGTTCCAGTCCCGTGTGTCTAGCATACCCTCCTAGAGTGTGGTAGATCGTGGGTTCCAGTCCTCAGTGTCTAGCATACCCTCCTAGAGTGTGGTAGATCGTGGGTTCCAGTCCTGAGTGTCTAGCATACCCTCCTAGGGTGTGGTAGATCATGGGTTCCAGTCCTGAGTGTCTAGCATACCCTCCTAGAGTGTGGTAGATCGTGGGTTCCAGTCCTGAGTGTCTAGCATACCCTCCTAGAGTGTGGTAGATCATGGGTTCCAGTCCTGAGTGTCTAGCATACCCTCCTAGAGTGTGGTAGATCATGGGTTCCAGTCCTGAGTGTCTAGCATACCCTCCTAGAGTGTGATAGATCGTGGGTTCCAGTCCTGAGTGTCTAGCATACCCTCCTAGAGTGTGGTAGATCGTGGGTTCCAGTCCTGAGTGTGTAGCATACCCTCCTAGAGTGTGGTAGATCAAGGGTTCCAGTCCTGAGTGTCTAGCATACCCTCCTAGAGTGTGGTAGATCATGGGTTCCAGTTGGTGTCTAGCATACCCTCCTAGTGTGGTAGATCATGGGTTCCAGTCCCGAGTGTCTAGCATACCCTCCTGGAGTGTGGTAGATCATGGGTTCCAGTCCTGAGAGTCTAGCATACCCTCCTAGAGTGTGGTAGATCATGGGTTCCTGTCCTGAGTGTCTAGCATACCCTCCTAGAGTGTGATAGATCATGGGTTCCAGTCCCGAGTGTCTAGCATACCCTCCTAGAGTGTGGTAGATCATGGGTTCCAGTCCTGAGTGTCTAGCATACCCTCCTAGAGTGTGGTAGATCATGGGTTCCAGTCCCGAGTGTCTAGCATACCCTCCTAGAGTGTGGTAGATCATGGGTTCCAGTCCCGAGTGTCTAGTATACCCTCCTTGAGTGTGGTAGATCATGGGTTCCAGTCCCGAGTGTCTAGCATACCCTCCTATAGTGTGGTAGATCATGGGTTCCAGTCCCGAGTGTCTAGCATACCCTCCTAGAGTGTGGTAGATCGTGGGTTCCAGTCCTGAGTGTCTAGCATACCTTCCTAGAGTGTGGTAGATCGTGGGTTCCAGTCCTGAGTGTCTAGCATACCCTCCTAGAGTGTAGTAGATCGTGGGTTCCAGTCCTGAGTGTCTAGCATACCCTCCTAGAGTGTGGTAGATCATGGGTTCCAGTCCTGAGTGTCTAGCATACCCTCCTAGAGTGTGGTAGATCATGGGTTCCAGTCCTGAGTGTCTAGCATACCCTCCTAGAGTGTGATAGATCGTGGGTTCCAGTCCTGAGTGTCTAGCATACCCTCCTAGAGTGTGGTAGATCGTGGGTTCCAGTCCTGAGTGTCTAGCATACCCTCCTAGAGTGTTGTAGATCATGGGTTCCAGTCCTGAGTGTCTAGCATACCCTCCTAGGGTGTGGTAGATCATGGGTTCCAGTTGGTGTCTAGCATACCCTCCTAGTGTTGTAGATCGTGGGTTCCAGTCCCGAGTGTCTAGCATACCCTCCTAGAGTGTGGTAGATCATGGGTTCCAGTCCTGAGTGTCTAGCATACCCTCCTAGAGTGTGGTAGATCATGGGTTCCTGTCCCGAGTGTCTAGCATACCCTCCTAGAGTGTGATAGATCATGGGTTCCAGTCCCGAGTGTCTAGCATTCCCTCCTAGAGTGTGGTAGATCATGGGTTCCAGTCCTGAGTGTCTAGCATACCCTCCTAGAGTGTGGTAAATCATGGGTTCCAGTCCCGAGTGTCTAGCATACCCTCCTAGAGTGTGGTAGATCATGGGTTCCAGTCCCGAGTGTCTAGCATACCCTCCTAGAGTGTGGTAGATCATGGGTTCCAGTCCCGAGTGTCTAGCATACCCTCCTAGAGTGTGGTAGATCATGGGTTCCAGTCCCGAGTGTCTAGCATACCCTCCTAGAGTGTGGTAGATCGTGGGTTCCAGTCCTGAGTGTCTAGCATACCCTCCTAGAGTGTGGTAGATCGTGGGTTCCAGTCCTCAGTGTCTAGCATACCCTCCTAGAGTGTGGTAGATCATGGGTTCCATTCCTGAGTGTCTAGCATACCCTCCTAGAGTGTGGTAGATCATGGGTTCCAGTCCTGAGTCTCTAGCATACCCTCCTAGAGTGTGGTAGATCATGGGTTCGTCCTCAGTGTCTAGCATACCCTGCTAGAGTGTGGTAGATCATGGTTTCCAGTCCTGAGTGTTTAGCATACCCTCCTAGAGTGTGGTAGATCATGGTTTTCAGTCCTGAGTGTCTAGCATACCCTCCTAGAGTGTGGTAGATCATGGGTTCCAGTCCCGTGTGTCTAGCATACCCTCCTAGAGTGTGGTAGATCGTGGGTTCCAGTCCTCAGTGTCTAGCATACCTTCCTAGAGTGTGGTAGATCGTGGGTTCCAGTCCTGAGTGTCTAGCATACCCTCCTAGAGTTTGTAGATCGTGGGTTCCAGTCCTGAGTGTCTAGCATACCCTCCTAGAGTGTGGTAGATCATGGGTTCCAGTCCTGAGTGTCTAGCATACCCTCCTAGAGTGTGGTAGATCGTGGGTTCCAGTCCTGAGTGTCTAGCATACCCTCCTAGAGTGTGGTAGATCATGGGTTCCAGTTGGTGTCTAGCATACCCTCCTAGTGTTGTAGATCGTGGGTTCCAGTCCCGAGTGTCTAGCATACCCTCCTAGAGTGTGGTAGATCATGGGTTCCAGTCCCGAGTGTCTAGCATACCATCCTAGAGTGTGGTAGATCATGGGTTCCAGTCCTTAGTGTCTAGCATACCCTCCTAGAGTGTGGTAGATCATGGGTTCCAGTCTCGAGTGTCTAGCATACCCTCCTAGAGTGTGGTAGATCATGGGTTCCAGTCCCGTGTGTCTAGCATACCCTCCTAGAGTGTGGTAGATCGTGGGTTCCAGTCCTCAGTGTCTAGCATACCCTCCTAGAGTGTGGTAGATCGTGGGTTCCAGTCCTGAGTGTCTAGCATACCCTCCTAGAGTGTGGTAGATCATGGGTTCCAGTCCTGAGTGTCTAGCATACCCTCCTAGAGTGTGGTAGATCGTGGGTTCCAGTCCTGAGTGTCTAGCATACACTCCTAGAGTGTGGTAGATCGTGGGTTCCAGTCCTGAGTGTCTAGCATACCCTCCTAGAGTGTGGTAGATCATGGGTTCCAGTCCTGAGTGTCTAGCATACCCTCCTAGAGTGTGGTAGATCGTGGGTTCCAGTCCTGAGTGTCTAGCATACCCTCCTAGAGTGTGGTAGATCGTGGGTTCCAGTCCTGAGTGTCTAGCATACCCTCCTAGAGTGTGGTAGATCATGGGTTCCAGTCCTGAGTGTCTAGCATACCCTCCTAGGGTGTGGTAGATCATGGGTTCCAGTTGGTGTCTAGCATACCCTCCTAGTGTTGTAGATCGTGGGTTCCTGTCCCGAGTGTCTAGCATACCCTCCTAGAGTGTGGTAGATCATGGGTTCCAGTCCTGAGTGTCTAGCATACCCTCCTAGAGTGTGGTAGATCATGGGTTCCTGTCCCGAGTGTCTAGCATACCCTCCTAGAGTGTGATAGATCATGGGTTCCAGTCCCGAGTGTCTAGCATTCCCTCCTAGAGTGTGGTAGATCATGGGTTCCAGTCCTGAGTGTCTAGCATACCCTCCTAGAGTGTGGTAGATCATGGGTTCCAGTCCCGAGTGTCTAGCATACCCTCCTAGAGTGTGGTAGATCATGGGTTCCAGTCCCGAGTGTCTAGCATACCCTCCTAGAGTGTGGTAGATCATGGGTTCCTGTCCCGAGTGTCTAGCATACCCTCCTAGAGTGTGGTAGATCATGGGTTCCAGTCCCGAGTGTCTAGCATACCCTCCTAGAGTGTGGTAGATCGTGGGTTCCAGTCCTGAGTGTCTAGCATACCCTCCTAGAGTGTGGTAGATCGTGGGTTCCAGTCCTCAGTGTCTAGCATACCCTCCTAGAGTGTGGTAGATCATGGGTTCCATTCCTGAGTGTCTAGCATACCCTCCTAGAGTGTGGTAGATCATGGGTTCCAGTCCTGAGTCTCTAGCATACCCTCCTAGAGTGTGGTAGATCATGGGTTCGTCCTCAGTGTCTAGCATACCCTGCTAGAGTGTGGTAGATCATGGTTTCCAGTCCTGAGTGTTTAGCATACCCTCCTAGAGTGTGGTAGATCATGGTTTTCAGTCCTGAGTGTCTAGCATACCCTCCTAGAGTGTGGTAGATCATGGGTTCCAGTCCCGTGTGTCTAGCATACCCTCCTAGAGTGTGGTAGATCGTGGGTTCCAGTCCTCAGTGTCTAGCATACCCTCCTAGAGTGTGGTAGATCGTGGGTTCCAGTCCTGAGTGTCTAGCATACCCTCCTAGGGTGTGGTAGATCATGGGTTCCAGTCCTGAGTGTCTAGCATACCCTCCTAGAGTGTGGTAGATCGTGGGTTCCAGTCCTGAGTGTCTAGCATACCCTCCTAGAGTGTGGTAGATCATGGGTTCCAGTCCTGAGTGTCTAGCATACCCTCCTAGAGTGTGGTAGATCATGGGTTCCAGTCCTGAGTGTCTAGCATACCCTCCTAGAGTGTGATAGATCGTGGGTTCCAGTCCTGAGTGTCTAGCATACCCTCCTAGAGTGTGGTAGATCGTGGGTTCCAGTCCTGAGTGTGTAGCATACCCTCCTAGAGTGTGGTAGATCAAGGGTTCCAGTCCTGAGTGTCTAGCATACCCTCCTAGAGTGTGGTAGATCATGGGTTCCAGTTGGTGTCTAGCATACCCTCCTAGTGTGGTAGATCATGGGTTCCAGTCCCGAGTGTCTAGCATACCCTCCTGGAGTGTGGTAGATCATGGGTTCCAGTCCTCAGTGTCTAGCATACCCTCCTAGAGTGTGGTAGATCATGGGTTCCTGTCCCGAGTGTCTAGCATACCCTCCTAGAGTGTGATAGATCATGGGTTCCAGTCCCGAGTGTCTAGCATACCCTCCTAGAGTGTGGTAGATCATGGGTTCCAGTCCTGAGTGTCTAGCATACCCTCCTAGAGTGTGGTAGATCATGGGTTCCAGTCCCGAGTGTCTAGCATACCCTCCTAGAGTGTGGTAGATCATGGGTTCCAGTCCCGAGTGTCTAGTATACCCTCCTAGAGTGTGGTAGATCATGGGTTCCAGTCCCGAGTGTCTAGCATACCCTCCTATAGTGTGGTAGATCATGGGTTCCAGTCCCGAGTGTCTAGCATACCCTCCTAGAGTGTGGTAGATCATGGGTTCCAGTCCCGAGTGTCTAGCATACCCTCCTAGAGTGTGGTAGATCATGGGTTCCAGTCCCGAGTGTCTAGCATACCCTCCTAGAGTGTGGTAGATCATGGGTTCCAGTCCCGAGTGTCTAGCATACCCTCCTAGAGTGTGGTAGATCGTGGGTTCCAGTCCTGAGTGTCTAGCATACCCTCCTAGAGTGTGGTAGATCGTGGGTTCCAGTCCTCAGTGTCTAGCATACCCTCCTAGAGTGTGGTAGATCATGGGTTCCATTCCTGAGTGTCTAGCATACCCTCCTAGAGTGTGGTAGATCATGGGTTCCAGTCCTGAGTCTCTAGCATACCCTCCTAGAGTGTGGTAGATCATGGGTTCGTCCTCAGTGTCTAGCATACCCTGCTAGAGTGTGGTAGATCATGGTTTCCAGTCCTGAGTGTTTAGCATACCCTCCTAGAGTGTGGTAGATCATGGTTTTCAGTCCTGAGTGTCTAGCATACCCTCCTAGAGTGTGGTAGATCATGGGTTCCAGTCCCGTGTGTCTAGCATACCCTCCTAGAGTGTGGTAGATCGTGGGTTCCAGTCCTCAGTGTCTAGCATACCTTCCTAGAGTGTGGTAGATCGTGGGTTCCAGTCCTGAGTGTCTAGCATACCCTCCTAGAGTTTGTAGATCGTGGGTTCCAGTCCTGAGTGTCTAGCATACCCTCCTAGAGTGTGGTAGATCATGGGTTCCAGTCCTGAGTGTCTAGCATACCCTCCTAGAGTGTGGTAGATCGTGGGTTCCAGTCCTGAGTGTCTAGCATACCCTCCTAGAGTGTGGTAGATCATGGGTTCCAGTTGGTGTCTAGCATACCCTCCTAGTGTTGTAGATCGTGGGTTCCAGTCCCGAGTGTCTAGCATTCCCTCCTAGAGTGTGGTAGATCATGGGTTCCAGTCCCGAGTGTCTAGCATACCATCCTAGAGTGTGGTAGATCATGGGTTCCAGTCCTTAGTGTCTAGCATACCCTCCTAGAGTGTGGTAGATCATGGGTTCCAGTCTCGAGTGTCTAGCATACCCTCCTAGAGTGTGGTAGATCATGGGTTCCAGTCCCGTGTGTCTAGCATACCCTCCTAGAGTGTGGTAGATCGTGGGTTCCAGTCCTCAGTGTCTAGCATACCCTCCTAGAGTGTGGTAGATCGTGGGTTCCAGTCCTGAGTGTCTAGCATACCCTCCTAGAGTGTGGTAGATCATGGGTTCCAGTCCTGAGTGTCTAGCATACCCTCCTAGAGTGTGGTAGATCGTGGGTTCCAGTCCTGAGTGTCTAGCATACACTCCTAGAGTGTGGTAGATCGTGGGTTCCAGTCCTGAGTGTCTAGCATACCCTCCTAGAGTGTGGTAGATCATGGGTTCCAGTCCTGAGTGTCTAGCATACCCTCCTAGAGTGTGGTAGATCGTGGGTTCCAGTCCTGAGTGTCTAGCATACCCTCCTAGAGTGTGGTAGATCGTGGGTTCCAGTCCTGAGTGTCTAGCATACCCTCCTAGAGTGTGGTAGATCATGGGTTCCAGTCCTGAGTGTCTAGCATACCCTCCTAGGGTGTGGTAGATCATGGGTTCCAGTTGGTGTCTAGCATACCCTCCTAGTGTTGTAGATCGTGGGTTCCTGTCCCGAGTGTCTAGCATACCCTCCTAGAGTGTGGTAGATCATGGGTTCCAGTCCTGAGTGTCTAGCATACCCTCCTAGAGTGTGGTAGATCATGGGTTCCTGTCCCGAGTGTCTAGCATACCCTCCTAGAGTGTGATAGATCATGGGTTCCAGTCCCGAGTGTCTAGCATTCCCTCCTAGAGTGTGGTAGATCATGGGTTCCAGTCCTGAGTGTCTAGCATACCCTCCTAGAGTGTGGTAGATCATGGGTTCCAGTCCCGAGTGTCTAGCATACCCTCCTAGAGTGTGGTAGATCATGGGTTCCAGTCCCGAGTGTCTAGCATACCCTCCTAGAGTGTGGTAGATCATGGGTTCCTGTCCCGAGTGTCTAGCATACCCTCCTAGAGTGTGGTAGATCATGGGTTCCAGTCCCGAGTGTCTAGCATACCCTCCTAGAGTGTGGTAGATCGTGGGTTCCAGTCCTGAGTGTCTAGCATACCCTCCTAGAGTGTGGTAGATCGTGGGTTCCAGTCCTCAGTGTCTAGCATACCCTCCTAGAGTGTGGTAGATCATGGGTTCCATTCCTGAGTGTCTAGCATACCCTCCTAGAGTGTGGTAGATCATGGGTTCCAGTCCTGAGTCTCTAGCATACCCTCCTAGAGTGTGGTAGATCATGGGTTCGTCCTCAGTGTCTAGCATACCCTGCTAGAGTGTGGTAGATCATGGTTTCCAGTCCTGAGTGTTTAGCATACCCTCCTAGAGTGTGGTAGATCATGGTTTTCAGTCCTGAGTGTCTAGCATACCCTCCTAGAGTGTGGTAGATCATGGGTTCCAGTCCCGTGTGTCTAGCATACCCTCCTAGAGTGTGGTAGATCGTGGGTTCCAGTCCTCAGTGTCTAGCATACCCTCCTAGAGTGTGGTAGATCGTGGGTTCCAGTCCTGAGTGTCTAGCATACCCTCCTAGGGTGTGGTAGATCATGGGTTCCAGTCCTGAGTGTCTAGCATACCCTCCTAGAGTGTGGTAGATCGTGGGTTCCAGTCCTGAGTGTCTAGCATACCCTCCTAGAGTGTGGTAGATCATGGGTTCCAGTCCTGAGTGTCTAGCATACCCTCCTAGAGTGTGGTAGATCATGGGTTCCAGTCCTGAGTGTCTAGCATACCCTCCTAGAGTGTGATAGATCGTGGGTTCCAGTCCTGAGTGTCTAGCATACCCTCCTAGAGTGTGGTAGATCGTGGGTTCCAGTCCTGAGTGTGTAGCATACCCTCCTAGAGTGTGGTAGATCAAGGGTTCCAGTCCTGAGTGTCTAGCATACCCTCCTAGAGTGTGGTAGATCATGGGTTCCAGTTGGTGTCTAGCATACCCTCCTAGTGTGGTAGATCATGGGTTCCAGTCCCGAGTGTCTAGCATACCCTCCTGGAGTGTGGTAGATCATGGGTTCCAGTCCTCAGTGTCTAGCATACCCTCCTAGAGTGTGGTAGATCATGGGTTCCTGTCCCGAGTGTCTAGCATACCCTCCTAGAGTGTGATAGATCATGGGTTCCAGTCCCGAGTGTCTAGCATACCCTCCTAGAGTGTGGTAGATCATGGGTTCCAGTCCTGAGTGTCTAGCATACCCTCCTAGAGTGTGGTAGATCATGGGTTCCAGTCCCGAGTGTCTAGCATACCCTCCTAGAGTGTGGTAGATCATGGGTTCCAGTCCCGAGTGTCTAGTATACCCTCCTAGAGTGTGGTAGATCATGGGTTCCAGTCCCGAGTGTCTAGCATACCCTCCTATAGTGTGGTAGATCATGGGTTCCAGTCCCGAGTGTCTAGCATACCCTCCTAGAGTGTGGTAGATCGTGGGTTCCAGTCCTGAGTGTCTAGCATACCTTCCTAGAGTGTGGTAGATCGTGGGTTCCAGTCCTGAGTGTCTAGCATACCCTCCTAGAGTGTAGTAGATCATGGGTTCCATTCCTGAGTGTCTAGCATACCCTCCTAGAGTGTGGTAGATCATGGGTTCCAGTCCTGAGTGTCTAGCATACCCTCCTAGAGTGTGGTAGATCATGGGTTCGTCCTCAGTGTCTAGCATACCCTGCTAGAGTGTGGTAGATCATGGGTTCCAGTCCTGAGTGTCTAGCATACCCTCCTAGAGTGTGGTAGATCATGGGTTCCAGTCCTGAGAGTCTAGCATACCCTCCTAGAGTGTGGTAGATCATGGGTTCTAGTCCTGAGTGTCTAGCATACCCTCCTAGAGTGTGGTAGATCAAGGGTTCCAGTCCTCAGTGTCTAGCATACCCTCCTAGAGTGTGGTAGATCATGGGTTCCAGTCCGGAGTGTCTAGCATACCCTCCTAGAGTGTGGTAGATCATGGGTTCCAGTCCCGAGTGTCTAGCATACCCTCCTAGAGTGTGGTAAATCATGGGTTCCAGTCCCGAGTGTCTAGCATACCCTCCTAGAGTGTGGTAGATCATGGGTTCCAGTCCCGAGTGTCTAGCATACCCTCCTAGAGTGTGGTAGATCATGGGTTCCAGTCCCGAGTGTCTAGCATACCCTCCTAGAGTGTGGTAGATCGTGGGTTCCAGTCCTGAGTGTCTAGCATACCCTCCTAGAGTATGGTAGATCGTGGGTTCCAGTCCTCAGTGTCTAGCATACCCTCCTAGAGTGTGGTAGATCATGGGTTCCATTCCTGAGTGTCTAGCATACCCTCCTAGAGTGTGGTAGATCATGGGTTCCAGTCCTGAGTCTCTAGCATACCCTCCTAGAGTGTGGTAGATCATGGGTTCGTCCTCAGTGTCTAGCATACCCTGCTAGAGTGTGGTAGATCATGGTTTCCAGTCCTGAGTGTTTAGCATACCCTCCTAGAGTGTGGTAGATCATGGTTTTCAGTCCTGAGTGTCTAGCATACCCTCCTAGAGTGTGGTAGATCATGGGTTCCAGTCCCGTGTGTCTAGCATACCCTCCTAGAGTGTGGTAGATCGTGGGTTCCAGTCCTCAGTGTCTAGCATACCCTCCTAGAGTGTGGTAGATCGTGGGTTCCAGTCCTGAGTGTCTAGCATACCCTCCTAGGGTGTGGTAGATCATGGGTTCCAGTCCTGAGTGTCTAGCATACCCTCCTAGAGTGTGGTAGATCGTGGGTTCCAGTCCTGAGTGTCTAGCATACCCTCCTAGAGTGTGGTAGATCATGGGTTCCAGTCCTGAGTGTCTAGCATACCCTCCTAGAGTGTGGTAGATCATGGGTTCCAGTCCTGAGTGTCTAGCATACCCTCCTAGAGTGTGATAGATCGTGGGTTCCAGTCCTGAGTGTCTAGCATACCCTCCTAGAGTGTGGTAGATCGTGGGTTCCAGTCCTGAGTGTGTAGCATACCCTCCTAGAGTGTGGTAGATCAAGGGTTCCAGTCCTGAGTGTCTAGCATACCCTCCTAGAGTGTGGTAGATCATGGGTTCCAGTTGGTGTCTAGCATACCCTCCTAGTGTGGTAGATCATGGGTTCCAGTCCCGAGTGTCTAGCATACCCTCCTGGAGTGTGGTAGATCATGGGTTCCAGTCCTCAGTGTCTAGCATACCCTCCTAGAGTGTGGTAGATCATGGGTTCCTGTCCCGAGTGTCTAGCATACCCTCCTAGAGTGTGATAGATCATGGGTTCCAGTCCCGAGTGTCTAGCATACCCTCCTAGAGTGTGGTAGATCATGGGTTCCAGTCCTGAGTGTCTAGCATACCCTCCTAGAGTGTGGTAGATCATGGGTTCCAGTCCCGAGTGTCTAGCATACCCTCCTAGAGTGTGGTAGATCATGGGTTCCAGTCCCGAGTGTCTAGTATACCCTCCTAGAGTGTGGTAGATCATGGGTTCCAGTCCCGAGTGTCTAGCATACCCTCCTATAGTGTGGTAGATCATGGGTTCCAGTCCCGAGTGTCTAGCATACCCTCCTAGAGTGTGGTAGATCGTGGGTTCCAGTCCTGAGTGTCTAGCATACCTTCCTAGAGTGTGGTAGATCGTGGGTTCCAGTCCTGAGTGTCTAGCATACCCTCCTAGAGTGTAGTAGATCATGGGTTCCATTCCTGAGTGTCTAGCATACCCTCCTAGAGTGTGGTAGATCATGGGTTCCAGTCCTGAGTGTCTAGCATACCCTCCTAGAGTGTGGTAGATCATGGGTTCGTCCTCAGTGTCTAGCATACCCTGCTAGAGTGTGGTAGATCATGGGTTCCAGTCCTGAGTGTCTAGCATACCCTCCTAGAGTGTGGTAGATCATGGGTTCCAGTCCTGAGAGTCTAGCATACCCTCCTAGAGTGTGGTAGATCATGGGTTCTAGTCCTGAGTGTCTAGCATACCCTCCTAGAGTGTGGTAGATCAAGGGTTCCAGTCCTCAGTGTCTAGCATACCCTCCTAGAGTGTGGTAGATCATGGGTTCCAGTCCTGAGTGTCTAGCATACCCTCCTAGAGTGTGGTAGATCATGGGTTCCAGTCCTGAGTGTCTAGCATACCCTCCTAGAGTGTGGTAGATCGTGGGTTCCAGTCCTGAGTGTCTAGCATACCCTCCTAGAGTGTGGTAGATCGTGGGTTCCAGTCCTGAGTGTCTTGCATACCCTCCTAGAGTGTGGTAGATCATGGGTTCCAGTCCTGAGTGTCTAGCATACCCTCCTAGAGTGTGGTAGATCGTGGGTTCGTCCTCAGTGTCTAGCATACCCTCCTAGAGTGTGGTAGATCATGGGTTCCAGTCCTGAGTGTCTAGCATACCCTCCTAGAGTGTGGTAGATCATGGGTTCTAGTTCTCAGTGTCTAGCATACCCTCCTAGAGTGTGGTAGATCATGGGTTTCATTCCTGAGTGTCTAGCATACCCTCCTAGAGTGTGGTAGATCATGGGTTCCAGTCCTCAGTGTCTAGTATACCCTCCTAGAGTGTGGTAGATCACAGGTTCCAGTCCTGAGTGTCTAGCATACCCTCCTAGAGTGTGGTAGATCACAGGTACCAGTTCTGAGTGTCTAGCATACCCTCCTAGAGTGTGGTAGATCATGGGTTCCAGTCCTCAGTGTCTAGTATACCCTCCTAGAGTGTGGTAGATCACAGGTTCCAGTCCTGAGTGTCTAGCATACCCTCCTAGAGTGTGGTAGATCATGGGTTCCAGTCCTGAGTGTCTAGCATACCCTCCTAGAGTGTGGTAGATCATGGGTTCCAGTCCTGAGTGTCTAGCATACCCTCCTAGAGTGTGGTAGATCATGGGTTCCAGTCCTGAGTGTCTAGCATACCCTCCTAGAGTGTGGTAGATCATGGGTTCCAGTCCTGAGTGTCTAGCATACCCTCCTAGAGTGTGGTAGATCACAGGTTCCAGTCTTGAGTGTCTAGCATACCCTCCTAGAGTGTGGGAGACCATGGGTTCCAGTCCTCAGTCTCTAGCATACCCTCCTAGAGTGTGGTAGATCATGGGTTCGTCCTCAGTGTCTAGCATACCCTCCTAGAGTGTGGTAGATCATGGGTTCCAGTCCTGAGTGTCTTGCATACCCTCCTAGAGTGTGATAGATCATGGATTCCAGTCCTGAGTCTCTAGCATACCCTCCTAGAGTGTGGTAGATCATGGGTTCCAGTTTTCAGTGTCTAGCATACCCTCCTAGACTGTGGTAGATCATGGGTTCCAGTCCCGAGTGTCTAGCATACCCTCCTAGAGTGTGGTAGATCATGGGTTCCAGTCCTGAGTGTCTAGCATACCCTCCTAGAGTGTGGTAGATCATGGGTTCCAGTCCTCAGTGTCTAGCATACCCTCCTAGAGTGTGGTAGATCATGGGTTCCAGTCCTGAGTGTCTAGCATACCTTCCTAGAGTGTGGTAGATCATGGGTTCCAGTCCTGAGTGTCTAGCATACCCTCCTAGAGTGTGGTAGATCGTGGGTTCCAGTCCTGAGTGTCTAGCATACCCTCCTAGAGTGTGGTAGATCGTGGGTTCCAGTCCTGAGTGTCTAGCATACCCTCCTAGAGTGTGGTAGATCATGGGTTCCAGTCCTGAGTGTCTAGCATACCCTCCTAGAGTGTGGTAGATCGTGGGTTCCAGTCCTGAGTGTCTAGCATACCCTCCTAGAGTGTGGTAGATCGTGGGTTCCAGTCCTGAGTGTCTAGCATACCCTCCTAGAGTGTGGTAGATCGTGGGTTCCAGTCCTCAGTGTCTAGCATACCCTCCTAGAGTGTGGTAGATCATGGGTTCCAGTCCTGAGTGTCTAGCATACCCTCCTAGAATGTGGTAGATCATGGGTTCCAGTTGGTGTCTAGCATACCCTCCTAGTGTTGTAGATCGTGGGTTCCAGTCCCGAGTGTCTAGCATACCATCCTAGAGTGTGGTAGATCATGGGTTCCAGTCCTGAGTGTCTAGCATACCCTCCTAGAGTGTGGTAGATCATGGGTTCCAGTCCCGAGTGTCTAGCATACCCTCCTAGAGTGTGGTAAAACATGGGTTCCAGTCCTGAGTGTCTAGCATACCCTCCTAGAGTGTGGTAGATCATGGGTTCCAGTCCCGAGTGTCTAGCATATCCTCCTAGAGTGTGGTAGATCATGGGTTCCAGTCCCGATTGTCTAGCATACCCTCCTAGAGTGTGGTAGATCATGGGTTCCAGTCCCGTGTGTCTAGCATACCCTCCTAGAGTGTGGTAGATCATGGGTTCCAGTCCTCAGTGTCTAGCATACCCTCCTAGAGTGTGGTAGATCGTGGGTTCCAGTCCTGAGTGTCTAGCATACCCTCCTAGAGTGTGGTAGATCATGGGTTCCAGTCCTGAGTGTCTAGCATACCCTCCTAGAGTGTGGTAGATCGTGGGTTCCAGTCCTGAGTGTCTAGCATACCCTCCTAGAGTGTGGTAGATCATGGGTTCCAGTCCAGAGTGTCTAGCATACCCTCCTATAGTGTGATAGATCGTGGGTTCCAGTCCTGAGTGTCTAGCATACCCTCCTAGAGTGTGGTAGATCGTGGGATCCAGTCCTGAGTGTCTAGCACACCCTCCTAGAGTGTGGTAGATCATGGGTTCCAGTCCTGAGTGTCTAGCATACCCTCCTAGAGTGTGGTAGATCATGGATTCCAGTCCTGAGTCTCTAGCATACCCTCCTAGAGTGTGGTAGATCATGGGTTCCAGTTTTCAGTGTCTAGCATACCCTCCTAGACTGTGGTAGATCATGGGTTCCAGTCCCGAGTGTCTAGCATACCCTCCTAGAGTGTGGTAGATCATGGGTTCCAGTCCTGAGTGTCTAGCATACCCTCCTAGAGTGTGGTAGATCATGGGTTCCAGTCCTCAGTGTCTAGCATACCCTCCTAGAGTGTGGTAGATCATGGGTTCCAGTCCTGAGTGTCTAGCATACCTTCCTAGAGTGTGGTAGATCATGGGTTCCAGTCCTGAGTGTCTAGCATACCCTCCTAGAGTGTGGTAGATCGTGGGTTCCAGTCCTGAGTGTCTAGCATACCCTCCTAGAGTGTGGTAGATCGTGGGTTCCAGTCCTGAGTGTCTAGCATACCCTCCTAGAGTGTGGTAGATCATGGGTTCCAGTCCTGAGTGTCTAGCATACCCTCCTAGAGTGTGGTAGATCGTGGGTTCCAGTCCTGAGTGTCTAGCATACCCTCCTAGAGTGTGGTAGATCGTGGGTTCCAGTCCTGAGTGTCTAGCATACCCTCCTAGAGTGTGGTAGATCGTGGGTTCCAGTCCTGAGTGTCTAGCATACCCTCCTAGAGTGTGGTAGATCATGGGTTCCAGTCCTGAGTGTCTAGCATACCCTCCTAGAATGTGGTAGATCATGGGTTCCAGTTGGTGTCTAGCATACCCTCCTAGTGTTGTAGATCGTGGGTTCCAGTCCCGAGTGTCTAGCATACCATCCTAGAGTGTGGTAGATCATGGGTTCCAGTCCTGAGTGTCTAGCATACCCTCCTAGAGTGTGGTAGATCATGGGTTCCAGTCCCGAGTGTCTAGCATACCCTCCTAGAGTGTGGTAAAACATGGGTTCCAGTCCTGAGTGTCTAGCATACACTCCTAGAGTGTGGTAGATCATGGGTTCCAGTCCCGAGTGTCTAGCATATCCTCCTAGAGTGTGGTAGATCATGGGTTCCAGTCCCGATTGTCTAGCATACCCTCCTAGAGTGTGGTAGATCATGGGTTCCAGTCCTGAGTGTCTAGCATACCCTCCTAGTGTGTGATAGATCGTGGGTTCCAGTCCTGAGTGTCTAGCATACCCTCCTAGAGTGTGGTAGATCGTGGGTTCCAGTCCTGAGTGTGTAGCATACCCTCCTAGAGTGTGGTAGATCAAGGGTTCCAGTCCTGAGTGTCTAGCATACCCTCCTAGAGTGTGGTAGATCATGGGTTCCAGTTGGTGTCTAGCATACCCTCCTAGTGTGGTAGATCATGGGTTCCAGTCCCGAGTGTCTAGCATACCCTCCTGGAGTGTGGTAGATCATGGGTTCCAGTCCTCAGTGTCTAGCATACCCTCCTAGAGTGTGGTAGATCATGGGTTCCTGTCCCGAGTGTCTAGCATACCCTCCTAGAGTGTGATAGATCATGGGTTCCAGTCCCGAGTGTCTAGCATACCCTCCTAGAGTGTGGTAGATCATGGGTTCCAGTCCTGAGTGTCTAGCATACCCTCCTAGAGTGTGGTAGATCATGGGTTCCAGTCCCGAGTGTCTAGCATACCCTCCTAGAGTGTGGTAGATCATGGGTTCCAGTCCCGAGTGTCTAGTATACCCTCCTAGAGTGTGGTAGATCATGGGTTCCAGTCCCGAGTGTCTAGCATACCCTCCTATAGTGTGGTAGATCATGGGTTCCAGTCCCGAGTGTCTAGCATACCCTCCTAGAGTGTGGTAGATCGTGGGTTCCAGTCCTGAGTGTCTAGCATACCTTCCTAGAGTGTGGTAGATCGTGGGTTCCAGTCCTGAGTGTCTAGCATACCCTCCTAGAGTGTAGTAGATCATGGGTTCCATTCCTGAGTGTCTAGCATACCCTCCTAGAGTGTGGTAGATCATGGGTTCCAGTCCTGAGTGTCTAGCATACCCTCCTAGAGTGTGGTAGATCATGGGTTCGTCCTCAGTGTCTAGCATACCCTGCTAGAGTGTGGTAGATCATGGGTTCCAGTCCTGAGTGTCTAGCATACCCTCCTAGAGTGTGGTAGATCATGGGTTCCAGTCCTGAGAGTCTAGCATACCCTCCTAGAGTGTGGTAGATCATGGGTTCTAGTCCTGAGTGTCTAGCATACCCTCCTAGAGTGTGGTAGATCAAGGGTTCCAGTCCTCAGTGTCTAGCATACCCTCCTAGAGTGTGGTAGATCATGAGTTCCAGTCCGGAGTGTCTAGCATACCCTCCTAGAGTGTGGTAGATCATGGGTTCCAGTCCCGAGTGTCTAGCATACCCTCCTAGAGTGTGGTAAATCATGGGTTCCAGTCCCGAGTGTCTAGCATACCCTCCTAGAGTGTGGTAGATCATGGGTTCCAGTCCCGAGTGTCTAGCATACCCTCCTAGAGTGTGGTAGATCATGGGTTCCAGTCCCGAGTGTCTAGCATACCCTCCTAGAGTGTGGTAGATCGTGGGTTCCAGTCCTGAGTGTCTAGCATACCCTCCTAGAGTGTGGTAGATCGTGGGTTCCAGTCCTCAGTGTCTAGCATACCCTCCTAGAGTGTGGTAGATCATGGGTTCCATTCCTGAGTGTCTAGCATACCCTCCTAGAGTGTGGTAGATCATGGGTTCCAGTCCTGAGTCTCTAGCATACCCTCCTAGAGTGTGGTAGATCATGGGTTCGTCCTCAGTGTCTAGCATACCCTGCTAGAGTGTGGTAGATCATGGTTTCCAGTCCTGAGTGTTTAGCATACCCTCCTAGAGTGTGGTAGATCATGGTTTTCAGTCCTGAGTGTCTAGCATACCCTCCTAGAGTGTGGTAGATCATGGGTTCCAGTCCCGTGTGTCTAGCATACCCTCCTAGAGTGTGGTAGATCGTGGGTTCCAGTCCTCAGTGTCTAGCATACCCTCCTAGAGTGTGGTAGATCGTGGGTTCCAGTCCTGAGTGTCTAGCATACCCTCCTAGGGTGTGGTAGATCATGGGTTCCAGTCCTGAGTGTCTAGCATACCCTCCTAGAGTGTGGTAGATCGTGGGTTCCAGTCCTGAGTGTCTAGCATACCCTCCTAGAGTGTGGTAGATCATGGGTTTCAGTCCTGAGTGTCTAGCATACCCTCCTAGAGTGTGGTAGATCATGGGTTCCAGTCCTGAGTGTCTAGCATACCCTCCTAGAGTGTGATAGATCGTGGGTTCCAGTCCTGAGTGTCTAGCATACCCTCCTAGAGTGTGGTAGATCGTGGGTTCCAGTCCTGAGTGTGTAGCATACCCTCCTAGAGTGTGGTAGATCAAGGGTTCCAGTCCTGAGTGTCTAGCATACCCTCCTAGAGTGTGGTAGATCATGGGTTCCAGTTGGTGTCTAGCATACCCTCCTAGTGTGGTAGATCATGGGTTCCAGTCCCGAGTGTCTAGCATACCCTCCTGGAGTGTGGTAGATCATGGGTTCCAGTCCTCAGTGTCTAGCATACCCTCCTAGAGTGTGGTAGATCATGGGTTCCTGTCCCGAGTGTCTAGCATACCCTCCTAGAGTGTGATAGATCATGGGTTCCAGTCCCGAGTGTCTAGCATACCCTCCTAGAGTGTGGTAGATCATGGGTTCCAGTCCTGAGTGTCTAGCATACCCTCCTAGAGTGTGGTAGATCATGGGTTCCAGTCCCGAGTGTCTAGCATACCCTCCTAGAGTGTGGTAGATCATGGGTTCCAGTCCCGAGTGTCTAGTATACCCTCCTAGAGTGTGGTAGATCATGGGTTCCAGTCCCGAGTGTCTAGCATACCCTCCTATAGTGTGGTAGATCATGGGTTCCAGTCCCGAGTGTCTAGCATACCCTCCTAGAGTGTGGTAGATCGTGGGTTCTAGTCCTGAGTGTCTAGCATACCTTCCTAGAGTGTGGTAGATCGTGGGTTCCAGTCCTGAGTGTCTAGCATACCCTCCTAGAGTGTAGTAGATCATGGGTTCCATTCCTGAGTGTCTAGCATACCCTCCTAGAGTGTGGTAGATCATGGGTTCCAGTCCTGAGTGTCTAGCATACCCTCCTAGAGTGTGGTAGATCATGGGTTCGTCCTCAGTGTCTAGCATACCCTGCTAGAGTGTGGTAGATCATGGGTTCCAGTCCTGAGTGTCTAGCATACCCTCCTAGAGTGTGGTAGATCATGGGTTCCAGTCCTGAGTGTCTAGCATACCCTCCTAGAGTGTGGTAGATCATGGGTTCTAGTCCTGAGTGTCTAGCATACCCTCCTAGAGTGTGGTAGATCAAGGGTTCCAGTCCTCAGTGTCTAGCATACCCTCCTAGAGTGTGGTAGATCATGGGTTCCAGTCCTGAGTGTCTAGCATACCCTCCTAGAGTGTGGTAGATCATGGGTTCCAGTCCTGAGTGTCTAGCATACCCTCCTAGAGTGTGGTAGATCGTGGGTTCCAGTCCTGAGTGTCTAGCATACCCTCCTAGAGTGTGGTAGATCGTGGGTTCCAGTCCTGAGTGTCTTGCATACCCTCCTAGAGTGTGGTAGATCATGGGTTCCAGTCCTGAGTGTCTAGCATACCCTCCTAGAGTGTGGTAGATCGTGGGTTCGTCCTCAGTGTCTAGCATACCCTCCTAGAGTGTGGTAGATCATGGGTTCCAGTCCTGAGTGTCTAGCATACCCTCCTAGAGTGTGGTAGATCATGGGTTCCAGTCCTCAGTGTCTAGTATACCCTCCTAGAGTGTGGTAGATCATGGGTTCCAGTCCCGAGTGTCTAGCATACCCTCCTAGAGTGTGGTAAATCATGGGTTCCAGTCCCGAGTGTCTAGCATACCCTCCTAGAGTGTGGTAGATCATGGGTTCCAGTCCCGAGTGTCTAGCATACCCTCCTAGAGTGTGGTAGATCATGGGTTCCAGTCCCGAGTGTCTAGCATACCCTCCTAGAGTGTGGTAGATCGTGGGTTCCAGTCCTGAGTGTCTAGCATACCCTCCTAGAGTGTGGTAGATCGTGGGTTCCAGTCCTCAGTGTCTAGCATACCCTCCTAGAGTGTGGTAGATCATGGGTTCCATTCCTGAGTGTCTAGCATACCCTCCTAGAGTGTGGTAGATCATGGGTTCCAGTCCTGAGTCTCTAGCATACCCTCCTAGAGTGTGGTAGATCATGGGTTCGTCCTCAGTGTCTAGCATACCCTGCTAGAGTGTGGTAGATCATGGTTTCCAGTCCTGAGTGTCTAGCATACCCTCCTAGAGTGTGGTAGATCATGGTTTTCAGTCCTGAGTGTCTAGCATACCCTCCTAGAGTGTGGTAGATCATGGGTTCCAGTCCCGTGTGTCTAGCATACCCTCCTAGAGTGTGGTAGATCGTGGGTTCCAGTCCTCAGTGTCTAGCATACCCTCCTAGAGTGTGGTAGATCGTGGGTTCCAGTCCTGAGTGTCTAGCATACCCTCCTAGGGTGTGGTAGATCATGGGTTCCAGTCCTGAGTGTCTAGCATACCCTCCTAGAGTGTGGTAGATCGTGGGTTCCAGTCCTGAGTGTCTAGCATACCCTCCTAGAGTGTGGTAGATCATGGGTTTCAGTCCTGAGTGTCTAGCATACCCTCCTAGAGTGTGGTAGATCATGGGTTCCAGTCCTGAGTGTCTAGCATACCCTCCTAGAGTGTGATAGATCGTGGGTTCCAGTCCTGAGTGTCTAGCATACCCTCCTAGAGTGTGGTAGATCGTGGGTTCCAGTCCTGAGTGTGTAGCATACCCTCCTAGAGTGTGGTAGATCAAGGGTTCCAGTCCTGAGTGTCTAGCATACCCTCCTAGAGTGTGGTAGATCATGGGTTCCAGTTGGTGTCTAGCATACCCTCCTAGTGTGGTAGATCATGGGTTCCAGTCCCGAGTGTCTAGCATACCCTCCTGGAGTGTGGTAGATCATGGGTTCCAGTCCTCAGTGTCTAGCATACCCTCCTAGAGTGTGGTAGATCATGGGTTCCTGTCCCGAGTGTCTAGCATACCCTCCTAGAGTGTGATAGATCATGGGTTCCAGTCCCGAGTGTCTAGCATACCCTCCTAGAGTGTGGTAGATCATGGGTTCCAGTCCTGAGTGTCTAGCATACCCTCCTAGAGTGTGGTAGATCATGGGTTCCAGTCCCGAGTGTCTAGCATACCCTCCTAGAGTGTGGTAGATCATGGGTTCCAGTCCCGAGTGTCTAGTATACCCTCCTAGAGTGTGGTAGATCATGGGTTCCAGTCCCGAGTGTCTAGCATACCCTCCTATAGTGTGGTAGATCATGGGTTCCAGTCCCGAGTGTCTAGCATACCCTCCTAGAGTGTGGTAGATCGTGGGTTCTAGTCCTGAGTGTCTAGCATACCTTCCTAGAGTGTGGTAGATCGTGGGTTCCAGTCCTGAGTGTCTAGCATACCCTCCTAGAGTGTAGTAGATCATGGGTTCCATTCCTGAGTGTCTAGCATACCCTCCTAGAGTGTGGTAGATCATGGGTTCCAGTCCTGAGTGTCTAGCATACCCTCCTAGAGTGTGGTAGATCATGGGTTCGTCCTCAGTGTCTAGCATACCCTGCTAGAGTGTGGTAGATCATGGGTTCCAGTCCTGAGTGTCTAGCATACCCTCCTAGAGTGTGGTAGATCATGGGTTCCAGTCCTGAGTGTCTAGCATACCCTCCTAGAGTGTGGTAGATCATGGGTTCTAGTCCTGAGTGTCTAGCATACCCTCCTAGAGTGTGGTAGATCAAGGGTTCCAGTCCTCAGTGTCTAGCATACCCTCCTAGAGTGTGGTAGATCATGGGTTCCAGTCCTGAGTGTCTAGCATACCCTCCTAGAGTGTGGTAGATCATGGGTTCCAGTCCTGAGTGTCTAGCATACCCTCCTAGAGTGTGGTAGATCGTGGGTTCCAGTCCTGAGTGTCTAGCATACCCTCCTAGAGTGTGGTAGATCGTGGGTTCCAGTCCTGAGTGTCTTGCATACCCTCCTAGAGTGTGGTAGATCATGGGTTCCAGTCCTGAGTGTCTAGCATACCCTCCTAGAGTGTGGTAGATCGTGGGTTCGTCCTCAGTGTCTAGCATACCCTCCTAGAGTGTGGTAGATCATGGGTTCCAGTCCTGAGTGTCTAGCATACCCTCCTAGAGTGTGGTAGATCATGGGTTCCAGTCCTCAGTGTCTAGTATACCCTCCTAGAGTGTGGTAGATCACAGGTTCCAGTCCTGAGTGTCTAGCATACCCTCCTAGAGTGTGGTAGATCATGGGTTCCAGTCCTGAGTGTCTAGCATACCCTCCTAGAGTGTGGTAGATCATGGGTTCCAGTCCTGAGTGTCTAGCATACCCTCCTAGAGTGTGGTAGATCATGGGTTCCAGTCCTGAGTGTCTAGCATACCCTCCTAGAGTGTGGTAGATCATGGGTTCCAGTCCTGAGTGTCTAGCATACCCTCCTAGAGTGTGGTAGATCACAGGTTCCAGTCTTGAGTGTCTAGCATACCCTCCTAGAGTGTGGGAGACCATGGGTTCCAGTCCTCAGTCTCTAGCATACCCTCCTAGAGTGTGGTAGATCATGGGTTCGTCCTCAGTGTCTAGCATACCCTCCTAGAGTGTGGTAGATCATGGGTTCCAGTCCTGAGTGTCTTGCATACCCTCCTAGAGTGTGATAGATCATGGATTCCAGTCCTGAGTCTCTAGCATACCCTCCTAGAGTGTGGTAGATTATGGGTTCCAGTTTTCAGTGTCTAGCATACCCTCCTAGACTGTGGTAGATCATGGGTTCCAGTCCCGAGTGTCTAGCATACCCTCCTAGAGTGTGGTAGATCATGGGTTCCAGTCCTGAGTGTCTAGCATACCCTCCTAGAGTGTGGTAGATCATGGGTTCCAGTCCTCAGTGTCTAGCATACCCTCCTAGAGTGTGGTAGATCATGGGTTCCAGTCCTGAGTGTCTAGCATTCCTTCCTAGAGTGTGGTAGATCATGGGTTCCAGTCCTGAGTGTCTAGCATACCCTCCTAGAGTGTGGTAGATCATGGGTTCCAGTCCTGAGTGTCTAGCATACCCTCCTAGAGTGTGGTAGATCGTGGGTTCCAGTCCTGAGTGTCTAGCATACCCTCCTAGAGTGTGGTAGATCATGGGTTCCAGTCCTGAGTGTCTAGCATACCCTCCTAGAGTGTGGTAGATCGTGGGTTCCAGTCCTGAGTGTCTAGCATACCCTCCTAGAGTGTGGTAGATCGTGGGTTCCAGTCCTGAGTGTCTAGCATACCCTCCTAGAGTGTGGTAGATCGTGGGTTCCAGTCCTGAGTGTCTAGCATACCCTCCTAGAGTGTGGTAGATCATGGGTTCCAGTCCTGAGTGTCTAGCATACCCTCCTAGAATGTGGTAGATCATGGGTTCCAGTTGGTGTCTAGCATACCCTCCTAGTGTTGTAGATCGTGGGTTCCAGTCCCGAGTGTCTAGCATACCATCCTAGAGTGTGGTAGATCATGGGTTCCAGTCCTGAGTGTCTAGCATACCCTCCTAGAGTGTGGTAGATCATGGGTTCCAGTCCCGAGTGTCTAGCATACCCTCCTAGAGTGTGGTAAAACATGGGTTCCAGTCCTGAGTGTCTAGCATACCCTCCTAGAGTGTGGTAGATCATGGGTTCCAGTCCCGAGTGTCTAGCATATCCTCCTAGAGTGTGGTAGATCATGGGTTCCAGTCCCGATTGTCTAGCATACCCTCCTAGAGTGTGGTAGATCATGGGTTCCAGTCCCGTGTGTCTAGCATACCCTCCTAGAGTGTGGTAGATCATGGGTTCCAGTCCTCAGTGTCTAGCATACCCTCCTAGAGTGTGGTAGATCGTGGGTTCCAGTCCTGAGTGTCTAGCATACCCTCCTAGAGTGTGGTAGATCATGGGTTCCAGTCCTGAGTGTCTAGCATACCCTCCTAGAGTGTGGTAGATCGTGGGTTCCAGTCCTGAGTGTCTAGCATACCCTCCTAGAGTGTGGTAGATCATGGGTTCCAGTCCAGAGTGTCTAGCATACCCTCCTATAGTGTGATAGATCGTGGGTTCCAGTCCTGAGTGTCTAGCATACCCTCCTAGAGTGTGGTAGATCGTGGGATCCAGTCCTGAGTGTCTAGCACACCCTCCTAGAGTGTGGTAGATCATGGGTTCCAGTCCTGAGTGTCTAGCATACCCTCCTAGAGTGTGGTAGATCATGGATTCCAGTCCTGAGTCTCTAGCATACCCTCCTAGAGTGTGGTAGATCATGGGTTCCAGTTTTCAGTGTCTAGCATACCCTCCTAGACTGTGGTAGATCATGGGTTCCAGTCCCGAGTGTCTAGCATACCCTCCTAGAGTGTGGTAGATCATGGGTTCCAGTCCTGAGTGTCTAGCATACCCTCCTAGAGTGTGGTAGATCATGGGTTCCAGTCCTCAGTGTCTAGCATACCCTCCTAGAGTGTGGTAGATCATGGGTTCCAGTCCTGAGTGTCTAGCATACCTTCCTAGAGTGTGGTAGATCATGGGTTCCAGTCCTGAGTGTCTAGCATACCCTCCTAGAGTGTGGTAGATCGTGGGTTCCAGTCCTGAGTGTCTAGCATACCCTCCTAGAGTGTGGTAGATCGTGGGTTCCAGTCCTGAGTGTCTAGCATACCCTCCTAGAGTGTGGTAGATCATGGGTTCCAGTCCTGAGTGTCTAGCATACCCTCCTAGAGTGTGGTAGATCGTGGGTTCCAGTCCTGAGTGTCTAGCATACCCTCCTAGAGTGTGGTAGATCGTGGGTTCCAGTCCTGAGTGTCTAGCATACCCTCCTAGAGTGTGGTAGATCGTGGGTTCCAGTCCTGAGTGTCTAGCATACCCTCCTAGAGTGTGGTAGATCATGGGTTCCAGTCCTGAGTGTCTAGCATACCCTCCTAGAATGTGGTAGATCATGGGTTCCAGTTGGTGTCTAGCATACCCTCCTAGTGTTGTAGATCGTGGGTTCCAGTCCCGAGTGTCTAGCATACCATCCTAGAGTGTGGTAGATCATGGGTTCCAGTCCTGAGTGTCTAGCATACCCTCCTAGAGTGTGGTAGATCATGGGTTCCAGTCCCGAGTGTCTAGCATACCCTCCTAGAGTGTGGTAAAACATGGGTTCCAGTCCTGAGTGTCTAGCATACCCTCCTAGAGTGTGGTAGATCATGGGTTCCAGTCCCGAGTGTCTAGCATATCCTCCTAGAGTGTGGTAGATCATGGGTTCCAGTCCCGATTGTCTAGCATACCCTCCTAGAGTGTGGTAGATCATGGGTTCCAGTCCTGAGTGTCTAGCATACCCTCCTAGAGTGTGGTAGATCATGGGTTCCAGTCCTGAGTGTCTAGCATACCCTCCTAGAGTGTGATAGATCGTGGGTTCCAGTCCTGAGTGTCTAGCATACCCTCCTAGAGTGTGGTAGATCGTGGGTTCCAGTCCTGAGTGTGTAGCATACCCTCCTAGAGTGTGGTAGATCAAGGGTTCCAGTCCTGAGTGTCTAGCATACCCTCCTAGAGTGTGGTAGATCATGGGTTCCAGTTGGTGTCTAGCATACCCTCCTAGTGTGGTAGATCATGGGTTCCAGTCCCGAGTGTCTAGCATACCCTCCTGGAGTGTGGTAGATCATGGGTTCCAGTCCTCAGTGTCTAGCATACCCTCCTAGAGTGTGGTAGATCATGGGTTCCTGTCCCGAGTGTCTAGCATACCCTCCTAGAGTGTGATAGATCATGGGTTCCAGTCCCGAGTGTCTAGCATACCCTCCTAGAGTGTGGTAGATCATGGGTTCCAGTCCTGAGTGTCTAGCATACCCTCCTAGAGTGTGGTAGATCATGGGTTCCAGTCCCGAGTGTCTAGCATACCCTCCTAGAGTGTGGTAGATCATGGGTTCCAGTCCCGAGTGTCTAGTATACCCTCCTAGAGTGTGGTAGATCATGGGTTCCAGTCCCGAGTGTCTAGCATACCCTCCTATAGTGTGGTAGATCATGGGTTCCAGTCCCGAGTGTCTAGCATACCCTCCTAGAGTGTGGTAGATCGTGGGTTCTAGTCCTGAGTGTCTAGCATACCTTCCTAGAGTGTGGTAGATCGTGGGTTCCAGTCCTGAGTGTCTAGCATACCCTCCTAGAGTTTAGTAGATCATGGGTTCCATTCCTGAGTGTCTAGCATACCCTCCTAGAGTGTGGTAGATCATGGGTTCCAGTCCTGAGTGTCTAGCATACCCTCCTAGAGTGTGGTAGATCATGGGTTCGTCCTCAGTGTCTAGCATACCCTGCTAGAGTGTGGTAGATCATGGGTTCCAGTCCTGAGTGTCTAGCATACCCTCCTAGAGTGTGGTAGATCATGGGTTCCAGTCCTGAGTGTCTAGCATACCCTCCTAGAGTGTGGTAGATCATGGGTTCTAGTCCTGAGTGTCTAGCATACCCTCCTAGAGTGTGGTAGATCAAGGGTTCCAGTCCTCAGTGTCTAGCATACCCTCCTAGAGTGTGGTAGATCATGGGTTCCAGTCCTGAGTGTCTAGCATACCCTCCTAGAGTGTGGTAGATCATGGGTTCCAGTCCTGAGTGTCTAGCATACCCTCCTAGAGTGTGGTAGATCGTGGGTTCCAGTCCTGAGTGTCTAGCATACCCTCCTAGAGTGTGGTAGATCGTGGGTTCCAGTCCTGAGTGTCTTGCATACCCTCCTAGAGTGTGGTAGATCATGGGTTCCAGTCCTGAGTGTCTAGCATACCCTCCTAGAGTGTGGTAGATCGTGGGTTCGTCCTCAGTGTCTAGCATACCCTCCTAGAGTGTGGTAGATCATGGGTTCCAGTCCTGAGTGTCTAGCATACCCTCCTAGAGTGTGGTAGATCATGGGTTCCAGTCCTCAGTGTCTAGTATACCCTCCTAGAGTGTGGTAGATCACAGGTTCCAGTCCTGAGTGTCTAGCATACCCTCCTAGAGTGTGGTAGATCATGGGTTCCAGTCCTGAGTGTCTAGCATACCCTCCTAGAGTGTGGTAGATCATGGGTTCCAGTCCTGAGTGTCTAGCATACCCTCCTAGAGTGTGGTAGATCATGGGTTCCAGTCCTGAGTGTCTAGCATACCCTCCTAGAGTGTGGTAGATCATGGGTTCCAGTCCTGAGTGTCTAGCATACCCTCCTAGAGTGTGGTAGATCACAGGTTCCAGTCTTGAGTGTCTAGCATACCCTCCTAGAGTGTGGGAGACCATGGGTTCCAGTCCTCAGTCTCTAGCATACCCTCCTAGAGTGTGGTAGATCATGGGTTCGTCCTCAGTGTCTAGCATACCCTCCTAGAGTGTGGTAGATCATGGGTTCCAGTCCTGAGTGTCTTGCATACCCTCCTAGAGTGTGATAGATCATGGATTCCAGTCCTGAGTCTCTAGCATACCCTCCTAGAGTGTGGTAGATCATGGGTTCCAGTCCTGAGTGTCTAGCATACCCTCCTAGAGTGTGGTAGATCATGGGTTCCAGTCCTCAGTGTCTAGCATACCCTCCTAGAGTGTGGTAGATCATGGGTTCCAGTCCTGAGTGTCTAGCATTCCTTCCTAGAGTGTGGTAGATCATGGGTTCCAGTCCTGAGTGTCTAGCATACCCTCCTAGAGTGTGGTAGATCGTGGGTTCCAGTCCTGAGTGTCTAGCATACCCTCCTAGAGTGTGGTAGATCGTGGGTTCCAGTCCTGAGTGTCTAGCATACCCTCCTAGAGTGTGGTAGATCATGGGTTCCAGTCCTGAGTGTCTAGCATACCCTCCTAGAGTGTGGTAGATCGTGGGTTCCAGTCCTGAGTGTCTAGCATACCCTCCTAGAGTGTGGTAGATCGTGGGTTCCAGTCCTGAGTGTCTAGCATACCCTCCTAGAGTGTGGTAGATCGTGGGTTCCAGTCCTGAGTGTCTAGCATACCCTCCTAGAGTGTGGTAGATCATGGGTTCCAGTCCTGAGTGTCTAGCATACCCTCCTAGAATGTGGTAGATCATGGGTTCCAGTTGGTGTCTAGCATACCCTCCTAGTGTTGTAGATCGTGGGTTCCAGTCCCGAGTGTCTAGCATACCATCCTAGAGTGTGGTAGATCATGGGTTCCAGTCCTGAGTGTCTAGCATACCCTCCTAGAGTGTGGTAGATCATGGGTTCCAGTCCCGAGTGTCTAGCATACCCTCCTAGAGTGTGGTAAAACATGGGTTCCAGTCCTGAGTGTCTAGCATACCCTCCTAGAGTGTGGTAGATCATGGGTTCCAGTCCCGAGTGTCTAGCATATCCTCCTAGAGTGTGGTAGATCATGGGTTCCAGTCCCGATTGTCTAGCATACCCTCCTAGAGTGTGGTAGATCATGGGTTCCAGTCCCGTGTGTCTAGCATACCCTCCTAGAGTGTGGTAGATCATGGGTTCCAGTCCTCAGTGTCTAGCATACCCTCCTAGAGTGTGGTAGATCGTGGGTTCCAGTCCTGAGTGTCTAGCATACCCTCCTAGAGTGTGGTAGATCATGGGTTCCAGTCCTGAGTGTCTAGCATACCCTCCTAGAGTGTGGTAGATCGTGGGTTCCAGTCCTGAGTGTCTAGCATACCCTCCTAGAGTGTGGTAGATCATGGGTTCCAGTCCAGAGTGTCTAGCATACCCTCCTATAGTGTGATAGATCGTGGGTTCCAGTCCTGAGTGTCTAGCATACCCTCCTAGAGTGTGGTAGATCGTGGGATCCAGTCCTGAGTGTCTAGCACACCCTCCTAGAGTGTGGTAGATCATGGGTTCCAGTCCTGAGTGTCTAGCATACCCTCCTAGAGTGTGGTAGATCATGGATTCCAGTCCTGAGTCTCTAGCATACCCTCCTAGAGTGTGGTAGATCATGGGTTCCAGTTTTCAGTGTCTAGCATACCCTCCTAGACTGTGGTAGATCATGGGTTCCAGTCCCGAGTGTCTAGCATACCCTCCTAGAGTGTGGTAGATCATGGGTTCCAGTCCTGAGTGTCTAGCATACCCTCCTAGAGTGTGGTAGATCATGGGTTCCAGTCCTCAGTGTCTAGCATACCCTCCTAGAGTGTGGTAGATCATGGGTTCCAGTCCTGAGTGTCTAGCATACCTTCCTAGAGTGTGGTAGATCATGGGTTCCAGTCCTGAGTGTCTAGCATACCCTCCTAGAGTGTGGTAGATCGTGGGTTCCAGTCCTGAGTGTCTAGCATACCCTCCTAGAGTGTGGTAGATCGTGGGTTCCAGTCCTGAGTGTCTAGCATACCCTCCTAGAGTGTGGTAGATCATGGGTTCCAGTCCTGAGTGTCTAGCATACCCTCCTAGAGTGTGGTAGATCGTGGGTTCCAGTCCTGAGTGTCTAGCATACCCTCCTAGAGTGTGGTAGATCGTGGGTTCCAGTCCTGAGTGTCTAGCATACCCTCCTAGAGTGTGGTAGATCGTGGGTTCCAGTCCTGAGTGTCTAGCATACCCTCCTAGAGTGTGGTAGATCATGGGTTCCAGTCCTGAGTGTCTAGCATACCCTCCTAGAATGTGGTAGATCATGGGTTCCAGTTGGTGTCTAGCATACCCTCCTAGTGTTGTAGATCGTGGGTTCCAGTCCCGAGTGTCTAGCATACCATCCTAGAGTGTGGTAGATCATGGGTTCCAGTCCTGAGTGTCTAGCATACCCTCCTAGAGTGTGGTAGATCATGGGTTCCAGTCCCGAGTGTCTAGCATACCCTCCTAGAGTGTGGTAAAACATGGGTTCCAGTCCTGAGTGTCTAGCATACCCTCCTAGAGTGTGGTAGATCATGGGTTCCAGTCCCGAGTGTCTAGCATATCCTCCTAGAGTGTGGTAGATCATGGGTTCCAGTCCCGATTGTCTAGCATACCCTCCTAGAGTGTGGTAGATCATGGGTTCCAGTCCCGTGTGTCTAGCATACCCTCCTAGAGTGTGGTAGATCATGGGTTCCAGTCCTCAGTGTCTAGCATACCCTCCTAGAGTGTGGTAGATCGTGGGTTCCAGTCCTGAGTGTCTAGCATACCCTCCTAGAGTGTGGTAGATCATGGGTTCCAGTCCTGAGTGTCTAGCATACCCTCCTAGAGTGTGGTAGATCGTGGGTTCCAGTCCTGAGTGTCTAGCATACCCTCCTAGAGTGTGGTAGATCATGGGTTCCAGTCCAGAGTGTCTAGCATACCCTCCTATAGTGTGATAGATCGTGGGTTCCAGTCCTGAGTGTCTAGCATACCCTCCTAGAGTGTGGTAGATCGTGGGATCCAGTCCTGAGTGTCTAGCACACCCTCCTAGAGTGTGGTAGATCATGGGTTCCAGTCCTGAGTGTCTAGCATACCCTCCTAGAGTGTGGTAGATCATGGGTTCCAGTTGGTGTCTAGCATACCCTCCTAGTGTTGTAGATCGTGGGTTCCAGTACCGAGTGTCTAGCATACCCTCCTGGAGTGTGGTATATCATGGGTTCCAGTCCCGAGTGTCTAGCATACCTTCCTAGAGTGTGGTAGATAATGGGTTCCAGTCCCGAGTGTCTAGTATACCCTCCTAGAGTGTGGTAGATCATGGGTTCCAGTCCCGAGTGTCTAGCATACCCTCCTAGAGTGTGGTAGATCATGGGTTCCAGTCCCGAGTGTCTAGCATACCCTCCTAGAGTGTGGTAGATCATGGGTTCCAGTCCCGAGTGTCTAGCATACCCTCCTAGAGTGTGGTAGATCGTGGGATCCAGTCCCGAGTGTCTAGCATACCCTCCTAGAGTGTGGTAGATAATGGGTTCCAGTCCCGAGTGTCTAGTATACCCTCCTAGAGTGTGGTAGATCATGGGTTCCATTCCTGAGGGTCTAGCATACCCTCCTAGAGTGTGGTAGATCATGGGTTCCAGTCCTGAGTGTCTAGCATACCCTCCTAGAGTGTGGTAGATCGTGGGTTCCAGTCCTGAGTGTCTAGCATACCCTCCTAGAGTGTGGTAGATCGTGGGTTCCAGTCCTGAGTGTCTAGCATACCCTCCTAGAGTGTTGTAGATCATGGGTTCCAGTCCTGAGTGTCTAGCATACCCTCCTAGAGTGTGGTAGATCATGGGTTCCAGTTCTCAGTGTCTAGCATACCCTCCTAGAGTGTGGTAGATCATGGGTTTCAGTCCTGAGTGTCTAGCATACCCTCCTAGAGTGTGGTAGATCATGGGTTCCAGTCCTCAGTGTCTATTATACCCTCCTAGAGTGTGGTAGATCACAGGTTCCAGTCCTGAGTGTCTAGCATACCCTCCTAGAGTGTGGTAGATCATGGGTTCCAGTCCTGAGTGTCTAGCATACCCTCCTAGAGTGTGGTAGATCATGGGTTCCAGTCCTCAGTGTATAGCATACCCTCCTAGAGTGTGGTAGATCATGGATTCCAGTCCTGAGTGTCTAGCATACCCTCCTAGAGTGTGGTAGATCATGGGTTCCAGTCCTGAGTGTCTAGCATACCCTCCTAGAGTGTGGTAGATCACAGGTTCCAGTCCTGAGTGTCTAGCATACCCTCCTAGATTGTGGTAGATCATGGATTCCAGTCCTGAGTCTCTAGCATACCCTCCTAGAGTGTGGTAGATCATGGGTTCCAGTTCTCAGTGTCTACCATACCCTCCTAGAGTGTGGTAGATCATGGGTTCCAGTCCTGAGTGTCTAGCATACCCTCCTAGAGTGTGGTAGATCATGGTTTCAGTCCTCAGTGTCTAGCATACCCTCCTAGAGTGTGGTAGATCATGGGTTCCTGTCCTGAGTGTCTAGCATACCCTCCTAGAGTGTGGTAGATCATGGGTTCCAATCCTGAGTGTCTAGCATACCCTCCTAGAGTGTGGTAGATCAGAGGTTCCAGTCCTGAGTGTCTAGCATACCCTCCTAGAGTGTGGTAGATCATGGATTCCAGTCCTGAGTCTCTAGCATACCCTCCTAGAGTGTGGTAGATCATGTGTTCCAGTTCTCAGTGTCTAGCATACCCTCCTAGAGTGTGGTAGATCATGGGTTCCAGTCCCGAGTGTCTAGCATACCCTCCTAGAGTGTGGTAGATCATGGATTCCAGTCCTGAGTGTCTAGCATACCCTCCTAGAGTGTGGTAGATCATGGGTTCCAGTCCTGAGTGTCTAGCATACCCTCCTAGAGTGTGGTAGATCATGGGTTCCAGTCCTGAGTGTCTAGCATACCCTCCTAGAGTGTGGTAGATCATGGGTTCCAGTCCTGAGTGTCTAGCATACCCTCCTAGAGTGTGGTAGATTGTGGGTTCCAGTCCAGAGTGTCTAGCATACCCTCCTAGAGTGTGGTAGATCGTGGGTTCCAGTCCTGAGTGTGTAGCATACCCTCCTAGAGTGTGGTAGATCAAGGGTTCCAGTCCTGAGTGTCTAGCATACCCTCCTAGAGTGTGGTAGATCATGGGTTCCAGTTGGTGTCTAGCATACCCTCCTAGTGTTGTAGATCATGGGTTCCAGTCCCGAGTGTCTAGCATACCCTCCTGGAGTGTGGTAGATCATGGGTTCCAGTCCTCAGTGTCTAGCATACCCTCCTAGAGTGTGGTAGATCATGGGTCCCTGTCCCGAGTGTCTAGCATACCCTCCTAGAGTGTGATAGATCATGGGTTCCAGTCCCGATTTTCTAGCATACCCTCCTAGAGTGTGGTAGATCATGGGTTCCAGTCCTGAGTGTCTAGCATACCCTCCTAGAGTGTGGTAGATCATGGGTTCCAGTCCCGAGTGTCTAGCATACCCTCCTAGAGTGTGGTAGATCATGGGTTCCAGTCCCGAGTGTCTAGTATACCCTCCTAGAGTGTGGTAGATCATGGGTTCCAGTCCCGAGTGTCTAGCATACCATCCTATAGTGTGGTAGATCATGGGTTCCAGTCCCGAGTGTCTAGCATACCCTCCTAGAGTGTGGTAGATCGTGGGTTCCAGTCCTGAGTGTCTAGCATACCTTCCTAGAGTGTGGTAGATCGTGGGTTCCAGTCCTGAGTGTCTAGCATACCCTCCTAGAGTGTGGTAGATCATGGGTTCCATTCCTGAGTGTCTAGCATACCCTCCTAGAGTGTGGTAGATCATGGGTTCCAGTCCTGAGTGTCTAGCATACCCTCCTAGAGTGTGGTAGATCATGGGTTCGTCCTCAGTGTCTAGCATACCCTGCTAGAGTGTGGTAGATCATGGGTTCCAGTCCTGAGTGTCTAGCATACCCTCCTAGAGTGTGGTAGATCATGGGTTCCAGTCCTGAGAGTCTAGCATACCCCCCTAGAGTGTGGTAGATCATGGGTTCTAGTCCTGAGTGTCTAGCATACCCTCCTAGAGTGTGGTAGATTGTGGGTTCCAGTCCTGAGTGTCTAGCATACCCTCCTAGAGTGTGGTAGATCGTGGGTTCCAGTCCTGAGTGTGTAGCATACCCTCCTAGAGTGTGGTAGATCAAGGGTTCCAGTCCTGAGTGTCTAGCATACCCTCCTAGAGTGTGGTAGATCATGGGTTCCAGTTGGTGTCTAGCATACCCTCCTAGTGTTGTAGATCATGGGTTCCAGTCCCGAGTGTCTAGCATACCCTCCTGGAGTGTGGTAGATCATGGGTTCCAGTCCTCAGTGTCTAGCATACCCTCCTAGAGTGTGGTAGATCATGGGTTCCTGTCCCGAGTGTCTAGCATACCCTCCTAGAGTGTGATAGATCATGGGTTCCAGTCCCGAGTGTCTAGCATACCCTCCTAGAGTGTGGTAGATCATGGGTTCCAGTCCTGAGTATCTAGCATACCCTCCTAGAGTGTGGTAGATCATGGGTTCCAGTCCCGAGTGTCTAGCATACCCTCCTAGAGTGTGGTAGATCATGGGTTCCAGTCCCGAGTGTCTAGTATACCCTCCTAGAGTGTGGTAGATCATGGGTTCCAGTCCCGAGTGTCTAGCATACCCTCCTATAGTGTGGTAGATAATGGGTTCCAGTCCCGAGTGTCTAGCATACCCTCCTAGAGTGTGGTAGATCGTGGGTTCCAGTCCTGAGTGTCTAGCATACCCTCCTAGAGTGTGGTAGATCATGGGTTCCATTCCTGAGTGTCTAGCATACCCTCCTAGAGTGTGGTAGATCATGGGTTCCAGTCCTGAGTGTCTAGCATACCCTCCTAGAGTGTGGTAGATCATGGGTTCGTCCTCAGTGTCTAGCATACCCTGCTAGAGTGTGGTAGATCATGGGTTCCAGTCCTGAGTGTCTAGCATACCCTCCTAGAGTGTGGTAGATCATGGGTTCCAGTCCTGAGAGTCTAGCATACCCTCCTAGAGTGTGGTAGATCATGGGTTCTAGTCCTGAGTGTCTAGCATACCCTCCTAGAGTGTGGTAGATCAAGGGTTCCAGTCCTCAGTGTCTAGCATACCCTCCTAGAGTGTGGTAAATCATGGGTTCCAGTCCTGAGTGTCTAGCATACCCTCCTAGAGTGTGGTAGATCATGGGTTCCAGTCCTGAGTGTCTAGCATACCCTCCTAGAGTGTGGTAGATCATGGATTCCAGTCCTGAGTGTCTAGCATACCCTCCTAGAGTGTGGTAGATCATGGGTTCCAGTCATGAGTGTCTAGCATACCCTCCTAGAGTGTGGTAGATCATGGGTTCCAGTCCTGAGTGTCTAGCATACCCTCCTAGAGTGTGGTAGATCATGGGTTCCAGTCCTGAGTGTCTAGCATACCCTCCTAGAGTGTGGTAGATTGTGGGTTCCAGTCCTGAGTGTCTAGCATACCCTCCTAGAGTGTGGTAGATCGTGGGTTCCAGTCCTGAGTGTGTAGCATACCCTCCTAGAGTGTGGTAGATCAAGGGTTCCAGTCCTGAGTGTCTAGCATACCCTCCTAGAGTGTGGTAGATCATGGGTTCCAGTTGGTGTCTAGCATACCCTCCTAGTGTTGTAGATCATGGGTTCCAGTCCCGAGTGTCTAGCATACCCTCCTGGAGTGTGGTAGATCATGGGTTCCAGTCCTCAGTGTCTAGCATACCCTCCTAGAGTGTGGTAGATCATGGGTTCCTGTCCCGAGTGTCTAGCATACCCTCCTAGAGTGTGATAGATCATGGGTTCCAGTCCCGATTGTCTAGCATACCCTCCTAGAGTGTGGTAGATCATGGGTTCCAGTCCTGAGTGTCTAGCATACCCTCCTAGAGTGTGGTAGATCATGGGTTCCAGTCCCGAGTGTCTAGCATACCCTCCTAGAGTGTGGTAGATCATGGGTTCCAGTCCCGAGTGTCTAGTATACCCTCCTAGAGTGTGGTAGATCATGGGTTCCAGTCCCGAGTGTCTAGCATACCCTCCTATAGTGTGGTAGATCATGGGTTCCAGTCCCGAGTGTCTAGCATACCCTCCTAGAGTGTGGTAGATCGTGGGTTCCAGTCCTGAGTGTCTAGCATACCTTCCTAGAGTGTGGTAGATCGTGGGTTCCAGTCCTGAGTGTCTAGCATACCCTCCTAGAGTGTGGTAGATCATGGGTTCCATTCCTGAGTGTCTAGCATACCCTCCTAGAGTGTGGTAGATCATGGGTTCCAGTCCTGAGTGTCTAGCATACCCTCCTAGAGTGTGGTAGATCATGGGTTCGTCCTCAGTGTCTAGCATACCCTGCTAGAGTGTGGTAGATCATGGGTTCCAGTCCTGAGTGTCTAGCATACCCTCCTAGAGTGTGGTAGATCATGGGTTCCAGTCCTGAGAGTCTAGCATACCCCCCTAGAGTGTGGTAGATCATGGGTTCTAGTCCTGAGTGTCTAGCATACCCTCCTAGAGTGTGGTAGATTGTGGGTTCCAGTCCTCAGTGTATAGCATACCCTCCTAGAGTGTGGTAGATCATGGATTCCAGTCCTGAGTGTCTAGCATACCCTCCTAGAGTGTGGTAGATCGTGGGTTCCAGTCCTGAGTGTCTAGCATACCCTCCTAGAGTGTGGTAGATCGTGGGTTCCAGTCCTGAGTGTCTAGCATACCCTCCTAGAGTGTGGTAGATCATGGGTTCCAGTCCTGAGTGTCTAGCATACCCTCCTAGAGTGTGGTAGATCGTGGGTTCCAGTCCTGAGTGTCTAGCATACCCTCCTAGAGTGTGGTAGATCGTGGGTTCCAGTCCTGAGTGTCTAGCATACCCTCCTAGAGTGTGGTAGATCGTGGGTTCCAGTCCTGAGTGTCTAGCATACCCTCCTAGAGTGTGGTAGATCATGGGTTCCAGTCCTGAGTGTCTAGCATACCCTCCTAGAATGTGGTAGATCATGGGTTCCAGTTGGTGTCTAGCATACCCTCCTAGTGTTGTAGATCGTGGGTTCCAGTCCCGAGTGTCTAGCATACCATCCTAGAGTGTGGTAGATCATGGGTTCCAGTCCTGAGTGTCTAGCATACCCTCCTAGAGTGTGGTAGATCATGGGTTCCAGTCCCGAGTGTCTAGCATACCCTCCTAGAGTGTGGTAAAACATGGGTTCCAGTCCTGAGTGTCTAGCATACCCTCCTAGAGTGTGGTAGATCATGGGTTCCAGTCCCGAGTGTCTAGCATATCCTCCTAGAGTGTGGTAGATCATGGGTTCCAGTCCCGATTGTCTAGCATACCCTCCTAGAGTGTGGTAGATCATGGGTTCCAGTCCCGTGTGTCTAGCATACCCTCCTAGAGTGTGGTAGATCATGGGTTCCAGTCCTCAGTGTCTAGCATACCCTCCTAGAGTGTGGTAGATCGTGGATTCCAGTCCTGAGTGTCTAGCATACCCTCCTAGAGTGTGGTAGATCATGGGTTCCAGTCCTGAGTGTCTAGCATACCCTCCTAGAGTGTGGTAGATCGTGGGTTCCAGTCCTGAGTGTCTAGCATACCCTCCTAGAGTGTGGTAGATCATGGGTTCCAGTCCAGAGTGTCTAGCATACCCTCCTATAGTGTGATAGATCGTGGGTTCCAGTCCTGAGTGTCTAGCATACCCTCCTAGAGTGTGGTAGATCGTGGGATCCAGTCCTGAGTGTCTAGCACACCCTCCTAGAGTGTGGTAGATCATGGGTTCCAGTCCTGAGTGTCTAGCATACCCTCCTAGAGTGTGGTAGATCATGGATTCCAGTCCTGAGTCTCTAGCATACCCTCCTAGAGTGTGGTAGATCATGGGTTCCAGTTTTCAGTGTCTAGCATACCCTCCTAGACTGTGGTAGATCATGGGTTCCAGTCCCGAGTGTCTAGCATACCCTCCTAGAGTGTGGTAGATCATGGGTTCCAGTCCTGAGTGTCTAGCATACCCTCCTAGAGTGTGGTAGATCATGGGTTCCAGTCCTCAGTGTCTAGCATACCCTCCTAGAGTGTGGTAGATCATGGGTTCCAGTCCTGAGTGTCTAGCATACCTTCCTAGAGTGTGGTAGATCATGGGTTCCAGTCCTGAGTGTCTAGCATACCCTCCTAGAGTGTGGTAGATCGTGGGTTCCAGTCCTGAGTGTCTAGCATACCCTCCTAGAGTGTGGTAGATCGTGGGTTCCAGTCCTGAGTGTCTAGCATACCCTCCTAGAGTGTGGTAGATCATGGGTTCCAGTCCTGAGTGTCTAGCATACCCTCCTAGAGTGTGGTAGATCGTGGGTTCCAGTCCTGAGTGTCTAGCATACCCTCCTAGAGTGTGGTAGATCGTGGGTTCCAGTCCTGAGTGTCTAGCATACCCTCCTAGAGTGTGGTAGATCGTGGGTTCCAGTCCTGAGTGTCTAGCATACCCTCCTAGAGTGTGGTAGATCATGGGTTCCAGTCCTGAGTGTCTAGCATACCCTCCTAGAGTGTGGTAGATCATGGGTTCCAATTGGTGTCTAGCATACCCTCCTAGTGTTGTAGATCGTGGGTTCCAGTCCTGAGTGTCTAGCATACCCTCCTAGAGTGTGGTAGATCATGGGTTCCAGTCCTGAGTGTCTAGCATACCCTCCTAGAGTGTGGTAGATCGTGGGTTCCAGTCCTGAGTGTCTAGCATACCCTCCTAGAGTGTGGTAGATCATGGGTTCCAGTCCAGAGTGTCTAGCATACCCTCCTATAGTGTGATAGATCGTGGGTTCCAGTCCTGAGTGTCTAGCATACCCTCCTAGAGTGTGGTAGATCGTGGGATCCAGTCCTGAGTGTCTAGCACACCCTCCTAGAGTGTGGTAGATCATGGGTTCCAGTCCTGAGTGTCTAGCATACCCTCCTAGAGTGTGGTAGATCATGGATTCCAGTCCTGAGTCTCTAGCATACCCTCCTAGAGTGTGGTAGATCATGGGTTCCAGTTTTCAGTGTCTAGCATACCCTCCTAGACTGTGGTAGATCATGGGTTCCAGTCCCGAGTGTCTAGCATACCCTCCTAGAGTGTGGTAGATCATGGGTTCCAGTCCTGAGTGTCTAGCATACCCTCCTAGAGTGTGGTAGATCATGGGTTCCAGTCCTCAGTGTCTAGCATACCCTCCTAGAGTGTGGTAGATCATGGGTTCCAGTCCTGAGTGTCTAGCATACCTTCCTAGAGTGTGGTAGATCATGGGTTCCAGTCCTGAGTGTCTAGCATACCCTCCTAGAGTGTGGTAGATCGTGGGTTCCAGTCCTGAGTGTCTAGCATACCCTCCTAGAGTGTGGTAGATCGTGGGTTCCAGTCCTGAGTGTCTAGCATACCCTCCTAGAGTGTGGTAGATCATGGGTTCCAGTCCTGAGTGTCTAGCATACCCTCCTAGAGTGTGGTAGATCGTGGGTTCCAGTCCTGAGTGTCTAGCATACCCTCCTAGAGTGTGGTAGATCGTGGGTTCCAGTCCTGAGTGTCTAGCATACCCTCCTAGAGTGTGGTAGATCGTGGGTTCCAGTCCTGAGTGTCTAGCATACCCTCCTAGAGTGTGGTAGATCATGGGTTCCAGTCCTGAGTGTCTAGCATACCCTCCTAGAATGTGGTAGATCATGGGTTCCAGTTGGTGTCTAGCATACCCTCCTAGTGTTGTAGATCGTGGGTTCCAGTCCCGAGTGTCTAGCATACCATCCTAGAGTGTGGTAGATCATGGGTTCCAGTCCTGAGTGTCTAGCATACCCTCCTAGAGTGTGGTAGATCATGGGTTCCAGTCCCGAGTGTCTAGCATACCCTCCTAGAGTGTGGTAAAACATGGGTTCCAGTCCTGAGTGTCTAGCATACCCTCCTAGAGTGTGGTAGATCATGGGTTCCAGTCCCGAGTGTCTAGCATATCCTCCTAGAGTGTGGTAGATCATGGGTTCCAGTCCCGATTGTCTAGCATACCCTCCTAGAGTGTGGTAGATCATGGGTTCCAGTCCCGTGTGTCTAGCATACCCTCCTAGAGTGTGGTAGATCATGGGTTCCAGTCCTCAGTGTCTAGCATACCCTCCTAGAGTGTGGTAGATCGTGGGTTCCAGTCCTGAGTGTCTAGCATACCCTCCTAGAGTGTGGTAGATCATGGGTTCCAGTCCTGAGTGTCTAGCATACCCTCCTAGAGTGTGGTAGATCGTGGGTTCCAGTCCTGAGTGTCTAGCATACCCTCCTAGAGTGTGGTAGATCATGGGTTCCAGTCCAGAGTGTCTAGCATACCCTCCTATAGTGTGATAGATCGTGGGTTCCAGTCCTGAGTGTCTAGCATACCCTCCTAGAGTGTGGTAGATCGTGGGATCCAGTCCTGAGTGTCTAGCACACCCTCCTAGAGTGTGGTAGATCATGGGTTCCAGTCCTGAGTGTCTAGCATACCCTCCTAGAGTGTGGTAGATCATGGGTTCCAGTTGGTGTCTAGCATACCCTCCTAGTGTTGTAGATCGTGGGTTCCAGTACCGAGTGTCTAGCATACCCTCCTGGAGTGTGGTATATCATGGGTTCCAGTCCCGAGTGTCTAGCATACCTTCCTAGAGTGTGGTAGATAATGGGTTCCAGTCCCGAGTGTCTAGTATACCCTCCTAGAGTGTGGTAGATCATGGGTTCCAGTCCCGAGTGTCTAGCATACCCTCCTAGAGTGTGGTAGATCATGGGTTCCAGTCCCGAGTGTCTAGCATACCCTCCTAGAGTGTGGTAGATCATGGGTTCCAGTCCCGAGTGTCTAGCATACCCTCCTAGAGTGTGGTAGATCGTGGGATCCAGTCCCGAGTGTCTAGCATACCCTCCTAGAGTGTGGTAGATAATGGGTTCCAGTCCCGAGTGTCTAGTATACCCTCCTAGAGTGTGGTAGATCATGGGTTCCATTCCTGAGGGTCTAGCATACCCTCCTAGAGTGTGGTAGATCATGGGTTCCAGTCCTGAGTGTCTAGCATACCCTCCTAGAGTGTGGTAGATCGTGGGTTCCAGTCCTGAGTGTCTAGCATACCCTCCTAGAGTGTGGTAGATCGTGGGTTCCAGTCCTGAGTGTCTAGCATACCCTCCTAGAGTGTTGTAGATCATGGGTTCCAGTCCTGAGTGTCTAGCATACCCTCCTAGAGTGTGGTAGATCATGGGTTCCAGTTCTCAGTGTCTAGCATACCCTCCTAGAGTGTGGTAGATCATGGGTTTCAGTCCTGAGTGTCTAGCATACCCTCCTAGAGTGTGGTAGATCATGGGTTCCAGTCCTCAGTGTCTATTATACCCTCCTAGAGTGTGGTAGATCACAGGTTCCAGTCCTGAGTGTCTAGCATACCCTCCTAGAGTGTGGTAGATCATGGGTTCCAGTCCTGAGTGTCTAGCATACCCTCCTAGAGTGTGGTAGATCATGGGTTCCAGTCCTCAGTGTATAGCATACCCTCCTAGAGTGTGGTAGATCATGGATTCCAGTCCTGAGTGTCTAGCATACCCTCCTAGAGTGTGGTAGATCATGGGTTCCAGTCCTGAGTGTCTAGCATACCCTCCTAGAGTGTGGTAGATCACAGGTTCCAGTCCTGAGTGTCTAGCATACCCTCCTAGATTGTGGTAGATCATGGATTCCAGTCCTGAGTCTCTAGCATACCCTCCTAGAGTGTGGTAGATCATGGGTTCCAGTTCTCAGTGTCTACCATACCCTCCTAGAGTGTGGTAGATCATGGGTTCCAGTCCTGAGTGTCTAGCATACCCTCCTAGAGTGTGGTAGATCATGGTTTCAGTCCTCAGTGTCTAGCATACCCTCCTAGAGTGTGGTAGATCATGGGTTCCTGTCCTGAGTGTCTAGCATACCCTCCTAGAGTGTGGTAGATCATGGGTTCCAATCCTGAGTGTCTAGCATACCCTCCTAGAGTGTGGTAGATCAGAGGTTCCAGTCCTGAGTGTCTAGCATACCCTCCTAGAGTGTGGTAGATCATGGATTCCAGTCCTGAGTCTCTAGCATACCCTCCTAGAGTGTGGTAGATCATGTGTTCCAGTTCTCAGTGTCTAGCATACCCTCCTAGAGTGTGGTAGATCATGGGTTCCAGTCCCGAGTGTCTAGCATACCCTCCTAGAGTGTGGTAGATCATGGATTCCAGTCCTGAGTGTCTAGCATACCCTCCTAGAGTGTGGTAGATCATGGGTTCCAGTCCTGAGTGTCTAGCATACCCTCCTAGAGTGTGGTAGATCATGGGTTCCAGTCCTGAGTGTCTAGCATACCCTCCTAGAGTGTGGTAGATCATGGGTTCCAGTCCTGAGTGTCTAGCATACCCTCCTAGAGTGTGGTAGATTGTGGGTTCCAGTCCAGAGTGTCTAGCATACCCTCCTAGAGTGTGGTAGATCGTGGGTTCCAGTCCTGAGTGTGTAGCATACCCTCCTAGAGTGTGGTAGATCAAGGGTTCCAGTCCTGAGTGTCTAGCATACCCTCCTAGAGTGTGGTAGATCATGGGTTCCAGTTGGTGTCTAGCATACCCTCCTAGTGTTGTAGATCATGGGTTCCAGTCCCGAGTGTCTAGCATACCCTCCTGGAGTGTGGTAGATCATGGGTTCCAGTCCTCAGTGTCTAGCATACCCTCCTAGAGTGTGGTAGATCATGGGTTCCTGTCCCGAGTGTCTAGCATACCCTCCTAGAGTGTGATAGATCATGGGATCCAGTCCCGATTTTCTAGCATACCCTCCTAGAGTGTGGTAGATCATGGGTTCCAGTCCTGAGTGTCTAGCATACCCTCCTAGAGTGTGGTAGATCATGGGTTCCAGTCCCGAGTGTCTAGCATACCCTCCTAGAGTGTGGTAGATCATGGGTTCCAGTCCCGAGTGTCTAGTATACCCTCCTAGAGTGTGGTAGATCATGGGTTCCAGTCCCGAGTGTCTAGCATACCATCCTATAGTGTGGTAGATCATGGGTTCCAGTCCCGAGTGTCTAGCATACCCTCCTAGAGTGTGGTAGATCGTGGGTTCCAGTCCTGAGTGTCTAGCATACCTTCCTAGAGTGTGGTAGATCGTGGGTTCCAGTCCTGAGTGTCTAGCATACCCTCCTAGAGTGTGGTAGATCATGGGTTCCATTCCTGAGTGTCTAGCATACCCTCCTAGAGTGTGGTAGATCATGGGTTCCAGTCCTGAGTGTCTAGCATACCCTCCTAGAGTGTGGTAGATCATGGGTTCGTCCTCAGTGTCTAGCATACCCTGCTAGAGTGTGGTAGATCATGGGTTCCAGTCCTGAGTGTCTAGCATACCCTCCTAGAGTGTGGTAGATCATGGGTTCCAGTCCTGAGAGTCTAGCATACCCCCCTAGAGTGTGGTAGATCATGGGTTCTAGTCCTGAGTGTCTAGCATACCCTCCTAGAGTGTGGTAGATTGTGGGTTCCAGTCCTGAGTGTCTAGCATACCCTCCTAGAGTGTGGTAGATCGTGGGTTCCAGTCCTGAGTGTGTAGCATACCCTCCTAGAGTGTGGTAGATCAAGGGTTCCAGTCCTGAGTGTCTAGCATACCCTCCTAGAGTGTGGTAGATCATGGGTTCCAGTTGGTGTCTAGCATACCCTCCTAGTGTTGTAGATCATGGGTTCCAGTCCCGAGTGTCTAGCATACCCTCCTGGAGTGTGGTAGATCATGGGTTCCAGTCCTCAGTGTCTAGCATACCCTCCTAGAGTGTGGTAGATCATGGGTTCCTGTCCCGAGTGTCTAGCATACCCTCCTAGAGTGTGATAGATCATGGGTTCCAGTCCCGAGTGTCTAGCATACCCTCCTAGAGTGTGGTAGATCATGGGTTCCAGTCCTGAGTATCTAGCATACCCTCCTAGAGTGTGGTAGATCATGGGTTCCAGTCCCGAGTGTCTAGCATACCCTCCTAGAGTGTGGTAGATCATGGGTTCCAGTCCCGAGTGTCTAGTATACCCTCCTAGAGTGTGGTAGATCATGGGTTCCAGTCCCGAGTGTCTAGCATACCCTCCTATAGTGTGGTAGATAATGGGTTCCAGTCCCGAGTGTCTAGCATACCCTCCTAGAGTGTGGTAGATCGTGGGTTCCAGTCCTGAGTGTCTAGCATACCCTCCTAGAGTGTGGTAGATCATGGGTTCCATTCCTGAGTGTCTAGCATACCCTCCTAGAGTGTGGTAGATCATGGGTTCCAGTCCTGAGTGTCTAGCATACCCTCCTAGAGTGTGGTAGATCATGGGTTCGTCCTCAGTGTCTAGCATACCCTGCTAGAGTGTGGTAGATCATGGGTTCCAGTCCTGAGTGTCTAGCATACCCTCCTAGAGTGTGGTAGATCATGGGTTCCAGTCCTGAGAGTCTAGCATACCCTCCTAGAGTGTGGTAGATCATGGGTTCTAGTCCTGAGTGTCTAGCATACCCTCCTAGAGTGTGGTAGATCAAGGGTTCCAGTCCTCAGTGTCTAGCATACCCTCCTAGAGTGTGGTAGATCATGGGTTCCAGTCCTGAGTGTCTAGCATACCCTCCTAGAGTGTGGTAGATCATGGGTTCCAGTCCTGAGTGTCTAGCATACCCTCCTAGAGTGTGGTAGATCATGGATTCCAGTCCTGAGTGTCTAGCATACCCTCCTAGAGTGTGGTAGATCATGGGTTCCAGTCCTGAGTGTCTAGCATACCCTCCTAGAGTGTGGTAGATCATGGGTTCCAGTCCTGAGTGTCTAGCATACCCTCCTAGAGTGTGGTAGATCATGGGTTCCAGTCCTGAGTGTCTAGCATACCCTCCTAGAGTGTGGTAGATTGTGGGTTCCAGTCCTGAGTGTCTAGCATACCCTCCTAGAGTGTGGTAGATCGTGGGTTCCAGTCCTGAGTGTGTAGCATACCCTCCTAGAGTGTGGTAGATCAAGGGTTCCAGTCCTGAGTGTCTAGCATACCCTCCTAGAGTGTGGTAGATCATGGGTTCCAGTTGGTGTCTAGCATACCCTCCTAGTGTTGTAGATCATGGGTTCCAGTCCCGAGTGTCTAGCATACCCTCCTGGAGTGTGGTAGATCATGGGTTCCAGTTCTCAGTGTCTAGCATACCCTCCTAGAGTGTGGTAGATCATGGGTTCCTGTCCCGAGTGTCTAGCATACCCTCCTAGAGTGTGATAGATCATGGGTTCCAGTCCCGATTGTCTAGCATACCCTCCTAGAGTGTGGTAGATCATGGGTTCCAGTCCTGAGTGTCTAGCATACCCTCCTAGAGTGTGGTAGATCATGGGTTCCAGTCCCGAGTGTCTAGCATACCCTCCTAGAGTGTGGTAGATCATGGGTTCCAGTCCCGAGTGTCTAGTATACCCTCCTAGAGTGTGGTAGATCATGGGTTCCAGTCCCGAGTGTCTAGCATACCCTCCTATAGTGTGGTAGATCATGGGTTCCAGTCCCGAGTGTCTAGCATACCCTCCTAGAGTGTGGTAGATCGTGGGTTCCAGTCCTGAGTGTCTAGCATACCTTCCTAGAGTGTGGTAGATCGTGGGTTCCAGTCCTGAGTGTCTAGCATACCCTCCTAGAGTGTGGTAGATCATGGGTTCCATTCCTGAGTGTCTAGCATACCCTCCTAGAGTGTGGTAGATCATGGGTTCCAGTCCTGAGTGTCTAGCATACCCTCCTAGAGTGTGGTAGATCATGGGTTCGTCCTCAGTGTCTAGCATACCCTGCTAGAGTGTGGTAGATCATGGGTTCCAGTCCTGAGTGTCTAGCATACCCTCCTAGAGTGTGGTAGATCATGGGTTCCAGTCCTGAGAGTGTAGCATACCCTCCTAGAGTGTGGTAGATCATGGGTTCTAGTCCTGAGTGTCTAGCATACCCTCCTAGAGTGTGGTAGATTGTGGGTTCCAGTCCTGAGTGTCTAGCATACCCTCCTAGAGTGTGGTAGATCGTGGGTTCCAGTCCTGAGTGTCTAGCATACCCTCCTAGAGTGTGGTAGATCATGGGTTCCAGTTGGTGTCTAGCATACCCTCCTAGTGTTGTAGATCATGGGTTCCAGTCCCGAGTGTCTAGCATACCCTCCTGGAGTGTGGTAGATCATGGGTTCCAGTCCTCAGTGTCTAGCATACCCTCCTAGAGTGTGGTAGATCATGGGTTCCTGTCCCGAGTGTCTAGCATACCCTCCTAGAGTGTGATAGATCATGGGTTCCAGTCCCGAGTGTCTAGCATACCCTCCTAGAGTGTGGTAGAACATGGGTTCCAGTCCTGAGTATCTAGCATACCCTCCTAGAGTGTGGTAGATCATGGGTTCCAGTCCCGAGTGTCTAGCATACCCTCCTAGAGTGTGGTAGATCATGGGTTCCAGTCCCGAGTGTCTAGTATACCCTCCTAGAGTGTGGTAGATCATGGGTTCCAGTCCCGAGTGTCTAGCATACCCTCCTATAGTGTGGTAGATCATGGGTTCCAGTCCCGAGTGTCTAGCATACCCTCCTAGAGTGTGGTAGATCGTGGGTTCCAGTCCTGAGTGTCTAGCATACCTTCCTAGAGTGTGGTAGATCGTGGGTTCCAGTCCTGAGTGTCTAGCATACCCTCCTAGAGTGTGGTAGATCATGGGTTCCATTCCTGAGTGTCTAGCATACCCTCCTAGAGTGTGGTAGATCATGGGTTCCAGTCCTGAGTGTCTAGCATACCCTCCTAGAGTGTGGTAGATCATGGGTTCGTCCTCAGTGTCTAGCATACCCTGCTAGAGTGTGGTAGATCATGGGTTCCAGTCCTGAGTGTCTAGCATACCCTCCTAGAGTGTGGTAGATCATGGGTTCCAGTCCTGAGAGTCTAGCATACCCTCCTAGAGTGTGGTAGATCATGGGTTCTAGTCCTGAGTGTCTAGCATACCCTCCTAGAGTGTGGTAGATCAAGGGTTCCAGTCCTCAGTGTCTAGCATACCCTCCTAGAGTGTGGTAGATCATGGGTTCCAGTCCTGAGTGTCTAGCATACCCTCCTAGAGTGTGGTAGATCATGGGTTCCAGTCCTGAGTGTCTAGTATACCCTCCTAGAGTGTGGTAGATCGTGGGTTCCAGTCCTGAGTGTCTAGCATACCCTCCTAGAGTGTGGTAGATCGTGGGTTCCAGTCCTGAGTGTCTAGCATACCCTCCTAGAGTGTGGTAGATCATGGATTCCAGTCCCGAGTGTCTAGTATACCCTCCTAGAGTGTGGTAGATCATGGGTTCCAGTCCCGAGTGTCTAGCATACCCTCCTATAGTGTGGTAGATAATGGGTTCCAGTCCCGAGTGTCTAGCATACCCTCCTAGAGTGTGGTAGATCGTGGGTTCCAGTCCTGAGTGTCTAGCATACCCTCCTAGAGTGTGGTAGATCATGGGTTCCATTCCTGAGTGTCTAGCATACCCTCCTAGAGTGTGGTAGATCATGGGTTCCAGTCCTGAGTGTCTAGCATACCCTCCTAGAGTGTGGTAGATCATGGGTTCGTCCTCAGTGTCTGGCATACCCTGCTAGAGTGTGGTAGATCATGGGTTCCAGTCCTGAGTGTCTAGCATACCCTCCTAGAGTGTGGTAGATCATGGGTTCCAGTCCTGAGAGTCTAGCATACCCTCCTAGAGTGTGGTAGATCATGGGTTCTAGTCCTGAGTGTCTAGCATACCCTCCTAGAGTGTGGTAGATCAAGGGTTCCAGTCCTCAGTGTCTAGCATACCCTCCTAGAGTGTGGTAAATCATGGGTTCCAGTACTGAGTGTCTAGCATACCCTCCTAGAGTGTGGTAGATCATGGGTTCCAGTCCTGAGTGTCTAGCATACCCTCCTAGAGTGTGGTAGATCATGGATTCCAGTCCTGAGTGTCTAGCATACCCTCCTAGAGTGTGGTAGATCATGGGTTCCAGTCCTGAGTGTCTAGCATACCCTCCTAGAGTGTGGTAGATCATGGGTTCCAGTCCTGAGTGTCTAGCATACCCTCCTAGAGTGTGGTAGATCATGGGTTCCAGTCCTGAGTGTCTATCATACCCTCCTAGAGTGTGGTAGATTGTGGGTTCCAGTCCTGAGTGTCTAGCATACCCTCCTAGAGTGTGGTAGATCGTGGGTTCCAGTCCTGAGTGTGTAGCATACCCTCCTAGAGTGTGGTAGATCAAGGGTTCCAGTCCTGAGTGTCTAGCATACCCTCCTAGAGTGTGGTAGATCATGGGTTCCAGTTGGTGTCTAGCATACCCTCCTAGTGTTGTAGATCATGGGTTCCAGTCCCGAGTGTCTAGCATACCCTCCTGGAGTGTGGTAGATCATGGGTTCCAGTCCTCAGTGTCTAGCATACCCTCCTAGAGTGTGGTAGATCATGGGTTCCTGTCCCGAGTGTCTAGCATACCCTCCTAGAGTGTGATAGATCATGGGTTCCAGTCCCGAGTGTCTAGCATACCCTCCTAGAGTGTGGTAGATCATGGGTTCCAGTCCTGAGTATCTAGCATACCCTCCTAGAGTGTGGTAGATCATGGGTTCCAGTCCCGAGTGTCTAGCATACCCTCCTAGAGTGTGGTAGATCATGGGTTCCAGTCCCGAGTGTCTAGTATACCCTCCTAGAGTGTGGTAGATCATGGGTTCCAGTCCCGAGTGTCTAGCATACCCTCCTATAGTGTGGTAGATCATGGGTTCCAGTCCCGAGTGTCTAGCATACCCTCCTAGAGTGTGGTAGATCGTGGGTTCCAGTCCTGAGTGTCTAGCATACCTTCCTAGAGTGTGGTAGATCGTGGGTTACAGTCCTGAGTGTCTAGCATACCCTCCTAGAGTGTGGTAGATCATGGGTTCCATTCCTGAGTGTCTAGCATACCCTCCTAGAGTGTGGTAGATCATGGGTTCCAGTCCTGAGTGTCTAGCATACCCTCCTAGAGTGTGGTAGATCATGGGTTCCAGTCCTGAGAGTGTAGCATACCCTCCTAGAGTGTGGTAGATCATGGGTTCTAGTCCTGAGTGTCTAGCATACCCTCCTAGAGTGTGGTAGATTGTGGGTTCCAGTCCTGAGTGTCTAGCATACCCTCCTAGAGTGTGGTAGATCGTGGGTTCCAGTCCTGAGTGTCTAGCATACCCTCCTAGAGTGTGGTAGATCATGGGTTCCAGTTGGTGTCTAGCATACCCTCCTAGTGTTGTAGATCATGGGTTCCAGTCCTGAGTGTCTAGCATACCCTCCTAGAGTGTGGTAGATCATGGGTTCCAGTCCTGAGAGTCTAGCATACCCTCCTAGAGTGTGGTAGATCATGGGTTCTAGTCCTGAGTGTCTAGCATACCCTCCTAGAGTGTGGTAGATCAAGGGTTCCAGTCCTCAGTGTCTAGCATACCCTCCTAGAGTGTGGTAGATCATGGGTTCCAGTCCTGAGTGTCTAGCATACCCTCCTAGAGTGTGGTAGATCATGGGTTCCAGTCCTGAGTGTCTAGTATACCCTCCTAGAGTGTGGTAGATCGTGGGTTCCAGTCCTGAGTGTCTAGCATACCCTCCTAGAGTGTGGTAGATCGTGGGTTCCAGTCCTGAGTGTCTAGCATACCCTCCTAGAGTGTGGTAGATCGTGGGTTCCAGTCCTCAGTGTCTAGCATACCCTCCTAGAGTGTGGTAGATCATGGGTTCCAGTCCTGAGTGTCTAGCATACCCTCCTAGAGTGTGGTAGATCGTGGGTTCGTCCTCAGTGTCTAGCATACCCTCCTAGAGTGTGGTAGATCATGGGTTCCAGTCCTGAGTGTCTAGCATACCCTCCTAGAGTGTGGTAGATCATGGGTTCTAGTTCTCAGTGTCTAGCATACCCTCCTAGAGTGTGGTAGATCATGGGTTTCAGTCCTGAGTGTCTAGCATACCCTCCTAGAGTGTGGTAGATCATGGGTTCCAGTCCTCAGTGTCTAGTATACCCTCCTAGAGTGTGGTAGATCACAGGTTCCAGTCCTGAGTGTCTAGCATACCCTCCTAGAGTGTGGTAGATCACAGGTACCAGTTCTGAGTGTCTAGCATACCCTCCTAGAGTGTGGTAGATCATGGGTTCCAGTCCTCAGTGTCTAGTATACCCTCCTAGAGTGTGGTAGATCACAGGTTCCAGTCCTGAGTGTCTAGCATACCCTCCTAGAGTGTGGTAGATCATGGGTTCCAGTCCTGAGTGTATAGCATACCCTCCTAGAGTGTGGTAGATCATGGGTTCCAGTCCTGAGTGTCTAGCATACCCTCCTAGAGTGTGGTAGATCATGGGTTCCAGTCCTGAGTGTCTAGCATACCCTCCTAGAGTGTGGTAGATCATGGGTTCCAGTCCTGAGTGTCTAGCATACCCTCCTAGAGTGTGGTAGATCACAGGTTCCAGTCCTGAGTGTCTAGCATACCCTCATAGAGTGTGGGAGACCATGGGTTCCAGTCCTCAGTCTCTAGCATACCCTCCTAGAGTGTGGTAGATCATGGGTTCCAGTCCTGAGTGTCTAGCATACCCTCCTAGAGTGTGGTAGATCATGGGTTCCAGTCCTGAGTGTCTTGCATACCCTCCTAGAGTGTGGTAGATCATGGATTCCAGTCCTGAATCTCTAGCATACCCTCCTAGAGTGTGGTAGATCATGGGTTCCAGTTTTCAGTGTCTAGCATACCCTCCTAGACTGTGGTAGATCATGGGTTCCAGTCCTGAGTGTCTAGCATACCCTCCTAGAGTGTGGTAGATCATGGGTTCCAGTCCTGAGTGTCTAGCATACCCTCCTAGAGTGTGGTAGATCATGGGTTCCAGTCCTGAGTGTCTAGCATACCCTCCTAGAGTGTGGTAGATCATGGGTTCCAGTCCTGAGTGTCTAGCATACCCTCCTAGAGTGTGGTAGATCATGGGTTCCAGTCCTGAGTGTCTAGCATACCCTCCTAGAGTGTGGTAGATCATGGGTTCCAGTCCTGAGTGTCTAGCATACCCTCCTAGAGTGTGGTAGATCGTGGGTTCCAGTCCTGAGTGTCTAGCATACCCTCCTAGAGTGTGGTAGATCATGGGTTCCAGTCCTGAGTGTCTAGCATACCCTCCTAGAGTGTGGTAGATCGTGGGTTCCAGTCCTGAGTGTCTAGCATACCCTCCTAGAGTGTGGTAGATCGTGGGTTCCAGTCCTGAGTGTCTAGCATACCCTCCTAGAGTGTGGTAGATCGTGGGTTCCAGTCCTGAGTGTCTAGCATACCCTCCTAGAGTGTGGTAGATCATGGGTTCCAGTCCTGAGTGTCTAGCATACCCTCCTAGAATGTGGTAGATCATGGGTTCCAGTTGGTGTCTAGCATACCCTCCTAGTGTTGTAGATCGTGGGTTCCAGTCCCGAGTGTCTAGCATACCCTCCTAGAGTGTGGTAGATCATGGGTTCCAGTTCTGAGTGTCTAGCATACCCTCCTAGAGTGTGGTAGATCATGGGTTCCAGTCCCGAGTGTCTAGCATACCCTCCTAGAGTGTGGTAAAACATGGGTTCCAGTCCTGAGTGTCTAGCATACCCTCCTAGAGTGTGGTAGATCATGGGTTCCAGTCCCGAGTGTCTAGCATACCCTCCTAGAGTGTGGTAGATCATGGGTTCTAGTCCCGATTGTCTAGCATACCCTCCTAGAGTGTGGTAGATCATGGGTTCCAGTCCCGTGTGTCTAGCATACCCTCCTAGAGTGTGGTAGATCATGGGTTCCAGTCCTCAGTGTCTAGCATACCCTCCTAGAGTGTGGTAGATCGTGGGTTCCAGTCCTGAGTGTCTAGCATACCCTCCTAGAGTGTGGTAGATCATGGGTTCCAGTCCTGAGTGTCTAGCATACCCTCCTAGAGTGTGGTAGATCGTGGGTTCCAGTCCTGAGTGTCTAGCATACCCTCCTAGAGTGTGGTAGATCATGGGTTCCAGTCCTGAGTGTCTAGCATACCCTCCTAGAGTGTGATAGATCGTGGGTTCCAGTCCTGAGTGTCTAGCATACCCTCCTAGAGTGTGGTAGATCGTGGGATCCAGTCCTGAGTGTCTAGCATACCCTCCTAGAGTGTGGTAGATCATGGGTTCCAGTCCTGAGTGTCTAGCATACCCTCCTAGAGTGTGGTAGATCATGGGTTCCAGTTGGTGTCTAGCATACCCTCCTAGTGTTGTAGATCGTGGGTTCCAGTACCGAGTGTCTAGCATACCCTCCTAGAGTGTGGTAGATCATGGGTTCCAGTCCTCAGTGTCTAGCATACCCTCCTAGAGTGTGGTAAATCATGGCTTCCAGTCCTGCGTGTCTATGCATACCCTCCTAGAGTGTGGTAGATCATGGGTTCCAGTCCCGAGTGTCTAGCATACCCTCCTAGAGTGTGGTAGATCATGGGTTCCAGTCCTGAGTGTCTAGCATACCCTCCTAGAGTGTGGTATATCATGGGTTCCAGTCCCGAGTGTCTAGCATACCTTCCTAGAGTGTGGTAGATAATGGGTTCCAGTCCCGAGTGTCTAGTATACCCTCCTAGAGTGTGGTAGATCATGGGTTCCAGTCCCGAGTGTCTAGCATACCCTCCTAGAGTGTGGTAGATCATGGGTTCCAGTCCCGAGTGTCTAGCATACCCTCCTAGAGTGTGGTAGATCATGGGTTCCAGTCCCGAGTGTCTAGCATACCCTCCTAAAGTGTGGTAGATCGTGGGTTCCAGTCCCGAGTGTCTAGCATACCCTCCTAGAGTGTGGTAGATAATGGGTTCCAGTCCCGAGTGTCTAGTATACCCTCCTAGAGTGTGGTAGATCATGGGTTCCATTCCTGAGGGTCTAGCATACCCTCCTAGAGTGTGGTAGATCATGGGTTCCAGTCCTGAGTGTCTAGCATACCCTCCTAGAGTGTGGTAGATCGTGGGTTCCAGTCCTGAGTGTTTAGCATACCCTCCTAGAGTGTGGTAGATCGTGGGTTCCAAACCTGAGTGTCTAGCATACCCTCCTAGAGTGTTGTAGATCATGGGTTCCAGTCCTGAGTGTCTAGCATACCCTCCTAGAGTGTGGTAGATCATGGGTTCCAGTTCTCAGTGTCTAGCATACCCTCCTAGAGTGTGGTAGATCATGGGTTTCAGTCCTGAGTGTCTAGCATACCCTCCTAGAGTGTGGTAGATCATGGGTTCCAGTCCCAGTCCTCAGTGTCTATTATACCCTCCTAGAGTGTGGTAGATCACAGGTTCCAGTCCTGAGTGTCTAGCATACCCTCCTAGAGTGTGGTAGATCATGGGTTCCAGTCCTGAGTGTCTAGCATACCCTCCTAGAGTGTGGTAGATCATGGGTTCCAGTCCTCAGTGTATAGCATACCCTCCTAGAGTGTGGTAGATCATGGATTCCAGTCCTGAGTGTCTAGCATACCCTCCTAGAGTGTGGTAGATCATGGTTTCCAGTCCTGAGTGTCTAGCATACCCTCCTAGAGTGTGGTAGATCACAGGTTCCAGTCCTCAGTGTCTAGCATACCCTCCTAGAGTGTGGTAGATCATGGATTCCAGTCCTGAGTCTCTAGCATACCCTCCTAGAGTGTGGTAGATCATGGGTTCCAGTTCTCAGTGTCTACCATACCCTCCTAGAGTGTGGTAGATCATGGGTTCCAGTCCTGAGTGTCTAGCATACCCTCCTAGAGTATGGTAGATCATGGTTTCAGTCCTCAGTGTCTAGCATACCCTCCTAGAGTGTGGTAGATCATGGGTTCCAATCCTGAGTGTCTAGCATACCCTCCTAGAGTGTGGTAGATCAGAGGTTCCAGTCCTGAGTGTCTAGCATACCCTCCTAGAGTGTGGTAGATCATGGATTCCAGTCCTGAGTCTCTAGCATACCCTCCTAGAGTGTGGTAGATCATGTGTTCCAGTTCTCAGTGTCTAGCATACCCTCCTAGAGTGTGGTAGATCATGGGTTCCAGTCCCGAGTGTCTAGCATACCCTCCTAGAGTGTGGTAGATCATGGATTCCAGTCCTGAGTGTCTAGCATACCCTCCTAGAGTGTGGTAGATCATGGGTTCCAGTCCTGAGTGTCTAGCATACCCTCCTAGAGTGTGGTAGATCATGGGTTCCAGTCCTGAATGTCTAGCATACCCTCCTAGAGTGTGGTAGATAATGGGTTCCAGTCCTGAGTGTCTAGCATACCCTCCTAGAGTGTGGTAGATTGTGGGTTCCAGTCCTGAGTGTCTAGCATACCCTCCTAGAGTGTGGTAGATCGTGGGTTCCAGTCCTGAGTGTCTAGCATACCCTCCTAGAGTGTGGTAGATCATGGGTTCCAGTCCTGAGTGTCTAGCATACCCTCCTAGAGTGTGGTAGATCGTGGGTTCCAGTCCTGAGTGTCTAGCATACCCTCCTAGAGTGTGGTAGATCGTGGGTTCCAGTCCTGAGTGTCTAGCATACCCTCCTAGAGTGTGGTAGATCATGGGTTCCAGTCCTGAGTGTCTAGCATACCCTCCTAGAGTGTGGTAGATCATGGGTTCCAGTTGGTGTCTATCATACCCTCCTAGTGTTGTAGATCGTGGGTTCCAGTCCCGAGTGTCTAGCATACCCTCCTAGAGTGTGGTAGATCATGGGTTCCAGTCCTGAGTGTCTAGCATACCCTCCTAGAGTGTGGTAGATCATGGGTTCCAGTCCCGAGTGTCTAGCATACCCTCCTAGAGTGTGGTAGATCATGGGTTCCAGTCCCGAGTGTCTAGCATACCCTCCTAGAGTGTGGTAGATCGTGGGTTCCAGTCCTGAGTGTTTAGCATACCCTCCTAGAGTGTGGTAGATCATGGGTTCCAGTCCTGAGTGTCTAGCATACCCTCCTAGAGTGTGGTAGATCATGGGTTCCAGTTGGTGTCTAGCATACCCTCCTAGTGTTGTAGATCGTGGGTTCCAGTCCTGAGTGTCTAGCATACCCTCCTAGAGTGTGGTAGATCATGGGTTCCAGTCCCGAGTGTCTAGCATACCCTCCTAGAGTGTGGTAGATCATGGGTTCGTCCTGAGTGTCTAGCATACCCTCCTAGAGTGTGGTAGATCATGGATTCCAGTTCTGAGTGTCTAGCATACCCTCCTAGAGTGTGGTAGATCATGGGTTCCAGTTCTAAGTGTCTAGCATACCCTCCTAGAGTGTGGTAGATCATGGGTTTCAGTCCTGAGTGTCTAGCATACCCTCCTAGAGTGTGGTAGATCATGGATTCCAGTCCTCAGTGTCTAGTATACCCTCCTAGAGTGTGGTAGATCATGGGTTCCTGTCCTGAGTGTCTAGCATACCCTCCTAGAGTGTGGTAGATCATGGGTTCCAATCCTGAGTGTCTAGCATACCCTCCTAGAGTGTGGTAGATCAGAGGTTCCAGTCCTGAGTGTCTAGCATACCCTCCTAGAGTGTGGTAGATCATGGATTCCAGTCCTGAGTCTCTAGCATACCCTCCTAGAGTGTGGTAGATCATGTGTTCCAGTTCTCAGTGTCTAGCATACCCTCCTAGAGTGTGGTAGATCATGGGTTCCAGTCCCGAGTGTCTAGCATACCCTCCTAGAGTGTGGTAGATCATGGATTCCAGTCCTGAGTGTCTAGCATACCCTCCTAGAGTGTGGTAGATCATGGGTTCCAGTCCTGAGTGTCTAGCATACCCTCCTAGAGTGTGGTAGATCATGGGTTCCAGTCCTGAATGTCTAGCATACCCTCTTAGAGTGTGGTAGATAATTGGTTCCAGTCCTGAGTGTCTAGCATACCCTCCTAGAGTGTGGTAGATTGTGGGTTCCAGTCCTGAGTGTCTAGCATACCCTCCTAGAGTGTGGTAGATCGTGGGTTCCAGTCCTGAGTGTCTAGCATACCCTCCTAGAGTGTGGTAGATCATGGGTTCCAGTCCTGAGTGTCTAGCATACCCTCCTAGAGTGTGGTAGATCGTGGGTTCCAGTCCTGAGTGTCTAGCATACCCTCCTAGAGTGTGGTAGATCATGGGTTCCAGTCCTGAGTGTCTAGCATACCCTCCTAGAGTGTGGTAGATCATGGGTTCCAGTTGGTGTCTATCATACCCTCCTAGTGTTGTAGATCGTGGGTTCCAGTCCCGAGTGTCTAGCATACCCTCCTAGAGTGTGGTAGATCATGGGTTCCAGTCCTGAGTGTCTAGCATACCCTCCTAGAGTGTGGTAGATCATGGGTTCCAGTCCCGAGTGTCTAGCATACCCTCCTAGAGTGTGGTAGATCATGGGTTCCAGTCCCGAGTGTCTAGCATACCCTCCTAGAGTGTGGTAGATCGTGGGTTCCAGTCCTGAGTGTTTAGCATACCCTCCTAGAGTGTGGTAGATCATGGGTTCCAGTCCTGAGTGTCTAGCATACCCTCCTAGAGTGTGGTAGATCATGGGTTCCAGTTGGTGTCTAGCATACCCTCCTAGTGTTGTAGATCGTGGGTTCCAGTCCTGAGTGTCTAGCATACCCTCCTAGAGTGTGGTAGATCATGGGTTCCAGTCCTGAGTGTCTAGCATACCCTCCTAGAGTGTTGTAGATCATGTGTTCGTCCTGAGTGTCTAGCATACCCTCCTAGAGTGTGGTAGATCATGGGTTCCAGTTCTGAGTGTCTAGCATACCCTCCTAGAGTGTGGTAGATCATGGGTTCCAGTTCTAAGTGTCTAGCATACCCTCCTAGAGTGTGGTAGATCATGGGTTTCAGTCCTGAGTGTCTAGCATACCCTCCTAGAGTGTGGTAGATCATGGATTCCAGTCCTCAGTGTCTAGTATACCCTCCTAGAGTGTGGTAGATCATGGGTTCCAGTCCTGAGTGTCTAGCATACCCTCCTAGAGTGTGGTAGATCATGGGTTCCAGTCCTGAGTGTCTAGCATACCCTCCTAGAGTGTGGTAGATCATGGGTTCCAGTCCCGAGTGTCTAGCATACCCTCCTAGAGTGTGGTAGATCATGGGTTCCAGTCCTGAGTGTCTAGCATACCCTCCTAGAGTGTGGTAGATCGTGGGTTCCAGTCCTGAGTGTTTAGCATACCCTCCTAGAGTGTGGTAGATCATGGGTTCCAGTCCTGAGTGTCTAGCATACCCTCCTAGAGTGTGGTAGATCATGGGTTCCAGTTGGTGTCTAGCATACCCTCCTAGTGTTGTAGATCGTGGGTTCCAGTCCTGAGTGTCTAGCATACCCTCCTAGAGTGTGGTAGATCATGGGTTCCAGTCCCGAGTGTCTAGCATACCCTCCTAGAGTGTGGTAGATCATGGGTTCCAGTCCTGAGTGTCTAGCATACCCTCCTAGAGTGTGGTAGATCATGGGTTCCAGTCCCGAGTGTCTAGCATACCCTCCTAGAGTGTGGTAGATCATGGGTTCCAGTCCCGAGTGTCTAGCATACCCTCCAGAGTGTGGTAGATCATGGGTTCGTCCTCAGTGTCTAGCATACCCTCCTAGAGTGTGGTAGATCATGGGTTCCAGTCCTGAGTGTCTAGCATACCCTCCTAGAGTGTGGTAGACCATGGGTTCCAGTTCTCAGTGTCTAGCATACCCTCCTAGAGTGTGATAGATCATGGGTTTCAGTCCTGAGTGTCTAGCATACCCTCCTAGAGTGTGGTAGATCATGGGTTCCAGTCCTCAGTGTCTAGTATACCCTCCTAGAGTGTGGTAGATCATGGGTTCCAGTCCTGAGTGTCTAGCATACCCTCCTAGAGTGTAGTAGATCATGGGTTCCAGTCCTGAGTGTCTAGCATACCCTCCTAGAGTGTGGTAGATCATGGGTTCCAGTCCCGAGTGTCTAGCATACCCTACTAGAGTGTGGTAGATCATGGGTTCCAGTACTGAGTGTCTAGCATACCCTCCTAGAGTGTGGTAGATCATGGGTTCCAGTCCTGAGTGTCTAGCATACCCTCCTAGAGTGTGGTAGATCATGGGTTCCAGTCCTGAGTGTCTAGCATACCCTCCTAGAGTGTGGTAGATCGTGGGTTCCAGTCCTGAGTGTCTAGCATACCCTCCTAGAGTGCGGAAGATCATGGGTTCCAGTCCTGAGTGTCTAGCATACCCTCCTAGAGTGTGGTAGATCGTGGGTTCCAGTCCTGAGTGTCTAGCATACCCTCCTAGAGTGTGGTAGATCATGGGTTCCAGTCCTGAGTGTCTAGCATACCCTCCTAGAGTGTGGTAGATCATGGGTTCCAGTTGGTGTCTAGCATACCCTCCTAGTGTTGTAGATCGTGGGTTCCAGTCCCGAGTGTCTAGCATACCCTCCTAGAGTGTGGTAGATCATGGGTTCCAGTCCTGCGTGTCTAGCATACCCTCCTAGAGTGTGGTAGATCATGGGTTCCAGTCCCGAGTGTCTAGCATACCCTCCTAGAGTGTGGTAGATCATGGGTTCCAGTCCCGAGTGTCTAGCATACCCTCCTAGAGTGTGGTAGATCGTGGGTTCCAGTCCTGAGTGTCTAGCATACCCTCCTAGAGTGTGGTAGATCATGGGTTCCAGTCCTGAGTGTCTAGCATACCCTCCTAGAGTGTGGTAGATCATGGGTTCCAATTGGTGTCTAACATACCCTCCTAGTGTTGTAGATCGTGGGTTCCAGTCCTGAGTGTCTAGCATACCCTCCTAGAGTGTGGTAGATCATGGGTTCCAGTCCCGAGTGTCTAGCATACCCTCCTAGAGTGTGGTAGATCATGGGTTCGTCCTCAGTGTCTAGCATACCCTACTAGAGTGTGGTAGATCATGGGTTCCAGTCCTGAGTGTCTAGCATACCCTCCTAGAGTGTGGTAGATCATGGGTTCCAGTTCTCAGTGTCTAGCATACCCTCCTAGAGTGTGGTAGATCATGGGTTTCAGTCCTGAGTGTCTAGCATACCCTCCTAGAGTGTGGTAGATCATGGGTTCCAGTCCTCAGTGTCTAGTATACCCTCCTAGAGTGTGGTAGATCATGGTTTCCAGTCCTGAGTGTTTACCATACCCTCCTAGAGTGTGGTAGATCATGGGTTCCAGTCCTGAGTGTCTAGCATACCCTCCTAGAGTGTGGTAGATCATGGGTTCCAGTCCCGAGTGTCTAGCATACCCTCCTAGAGTGTGGTAGATCATGGGTTCCAGTCCTGAGTGTCTAGCATACCCTCCTAGAGTGTGGTAGATCATGGGTTCCAGTCCTGAGTGTCTAGCATACCCTCCTAGAGTGTGGTAGATCATGGGTTCCAGTCCTGAGTGTCTAGCATACCCTCCTAGAGTGTGGTAGATCGTGGGTTCCAGTCCTGAGTGTCTAGCATACCCTCCTAGAGTGCGGAAGATCATGGGTTCCAGTCCTCAGTGTCTAGCATACCCTCCTAGAGTGTGGTAGATCGTGGGTTCCAGTCCTGAGTGTCTAGCATACCCTCCTAGAGTGTGGTAGATCATGGGTTCCAGTTGGTGTCTAGCATACCCTCCTAGTGTTGTAGATCGTGGGTTCCAGTCCCGAGTGTCTAGCATACCCTCCTAGAGTGTGGTAGATCATGGGTTCCAGTCCTGCGTGTCTAGCATACCCTCCTAGAGTGTGGTAGATCATGGGTTCCAGTCCCGAGTGTCTAGCATACCCTCCTAGAGTGTGGTAGATCATGGGTTCCAGTCCCGAGTGTCTAGCATACCCTCCTAGAGTGTGGTAGATCGTGGGTTCCAGTCCTGAGTGTCTAGCATACCCTCCTAGAGTGTGGTAGATCATGGGTTCCAGTCCTGAGTGTCTAGCATACCCTCCTAGAGTGTGGTAGATCATGGGTTCCAATTGGTGTCTAGCATACCCTCCTAGTGTTGTAGATCGTGGGTTCCAGTCCTGAGTGTCTAGCATACCCTCCTAGAGTGTGGTAGATCATGGGTTCCAGTCCCGAGTGTCTAGCATACCCTCCTAGAGTGTGGTAGATCATGGGTTCCTGTCCCGAGTGTCTAGCATACCCTCCTAGAGTGTGGTAGATCATGGGTTCCAGTCCTGAGTGTCTAGCATACCCTCCTAGAGTGTGGTAGATCATGGGTTCCAGTTGGTGTCTAGCATACCCTCCTAGTGTTGTAGATCGTGGGTTCCAGTCCCGAGTGTCTAGCATACCCTCCTAGAGTGTGGTAGATCATGGGTTCCAGTCCTGCGTGTCTAGCATACCCTCCTAGAGTGTGGTAGATCATGGGTTCCAGTCCCGAGTGTCTAGCATACCCTCCTAGAGTGTGGTAGATCATGGGTTCCAGTCCCGAGTGTCTAGCATACCCTCCTAGAGTGTGGTAGATCGTGGGTTCCAGTCCTGAGTGCTTAGCATACCCTCCTAGAGTGTGGTAGATCATGGGTTCCAGTCCTGAGTGTCTAGCATACCCTCCTAGAGTGTGGTAGATCATGGGTTCCAGTTAGTGTCTAGCATACCCTCCTAGTGTTGTAGATCGTGGGTTCCAGTCCCGAGTGTCTAGCATACCCTCCTAGAGTGTGGTAGATCATGGGTTCCAGTCCTGCGTGTCTAGCATACCCTCCTAGAGTGTGGTAGATCATGGGTTCCAGTCCCGAGTGTCTAGCATACCCTCCTAGAGTGTGGTAGATCATGGGTTCCAGTCCTGAGTGTCTAGCATACCCTCCTAGAGTGTGGTAGATCGTGGATTCCAGTCCTGCGTGTCTAGCATACCCTCCTAGAGTGTGGTAGATCATGGGTTCCAGTCCTGAGTGTCTAGCATACCCTCCTAGAGTGTGGTAGATCATGGGTTCCAATTGGTGTCTAGCATACCCTCCTAGTGTTGTAGATCGTGGGTTCCAGTCCTGAGTGTCTAGCATACCCTCCTAGAGTGTGGTAGATCATGGGTTCCAGTCCCGAGTGTCTAGCATACCCTCCTAGAGTGTGGTAGATCATGGGTTCGTCCTCAGTGTCTAGCATACCCTCCTAGAGTGTGGTAGATCATGGGTTCCAGTCCTGAGTGTCTAGCATACCCTCCTAGAGTGTGGTAGATCATGGGTTCCAGTTCTCAGTGTCTAGCATACCCTCCTAGAGTGTGGTAGATCATGGGTTTCAGTCCTGAGTGTCTAGCATACCCTCCTAGAGTGTGGTAGATCATGGGTTCCAGTCCTCAGTGTCTAGTATACCCTCCTAGAGTGTGGTAGATCATGGTTTCCAGTCCTGAGTGTCTAGCATACCCTCCTAGAGTGTGGTAGATCATGGGTTCCAGTCCTGAGTGTCTAGCATACCCTCCTAGAGTGTGGTAGATCATGGGTTCCAGTCCCGAGTGTCTAGCATACCCTCCTAGAGTGTGGTAGATCATGGGTTCCAGTCCTGAGTGTCTAGCATACCCTCCTAGAGTGTGGTAGATCATGGGTTCCAGTCCTGAGTGTCTAGCATACCCTCCTAGAGTGTGGTAGATCATGGGTTCCAGTCCTGAGTGTCTAGCATACCCTCCTAGAGTGTGGTAGATCGTGGGTTCCAGTCCTGAGTGTCTAGCATACCCTCCTAGAGTGCGGAAGATCATGGGTTCCAGTCCTGAGTGTCTAGCATACCCTCCTAGAGTGTGGTAGATCGTGGGTTCCAGTCCTGAGTGTCTAGCATACCCTCCTAGAGTGTGGTAGATCATGGGTTCCAGTCCTGAGTGTCTAGCATACCCTCCTAGAGTGTGGTAGATCATGGGTTCCAGTTGGTGTCTAGCATACCCTCCTAGTGTTGTAGATCGTGGGTTCCAGTCCCGAGTGTCTAGCATACCCTCCTAGAGTGTGGTAGATCATGGGTTCCAGTCCTGCGTGTCTAGCATACCCTCCTAGAGTGTGGTAGATCATGGGTTCCAGTCCCGAGTGTCTAGCATACCCTCCTAGAGTGTGGTAGATCATGGGTTCCAGTCCCGAGTGTCTAGCATACCCTCCTAGAGTATGGTAGATCGTGGGTTCCAGTCCTGAGTGCTTAGCATACCCTCCTAGAGTGTGGTAGATCATGGGTTCCAGTCCTGAGTGTCTAGCATACCCTCCTAGAGTGTGGTAGATCATGGGTTCCAGTTGGTGACTAACATACCCTCCTAGTGTTGTAGATCGTGGGTTCCAGTCCCGAGTGTCTAGCATACCCTCCTAGAGTGTGGTAGATCATGGATTCCAGTCCTGAGTGTCTAGCATACCCTCCTAGAGTGTGGTAGATCATGGGTTCGTCCTGAGTGTCTAGCATACCCTCCTAGAGTGTGGTAGATCATGGGTTCCAGTCCTGAGTGTCTAGCATACCCTCCTAGAGTGTGGTAGATCATGGGTTCCAGTTCTCAGTGTCTAGCATACCCTCCTAGAGTGTGGTAGATCATGGGTTTCAGTCCTGAGTGTCTAGCATACCCTCCTAGAGTGTGGTAGATCATGGATTCCAGTCCTCAGTGTCTAGTATACCCTCCTAGAGTGTGGTAGATCATGGGTTCCAGTCCTGAGTGTCTAGCATACCCTCCTAGAGTGTGGTAGATCATGGGTTCCAGTCCTGAGTGTCTAGCATACCCTCCTAGAGTGTGGTAGATCATGGGTTCCAGTCCTGAGTGTCTAGCATACCCTCCTAGAGTGTGGTAGATCATGGGTTCCAGTCCTGAGTCTCTAGCATACCCTCCTAGAGTGTGGTAGATCATGGGTTCGTCCTCAGTGTCTAGCATACCCTCCTAGAGTGTGGTAGATCATGGGTTCCAGTCCTCAGTGTCTAGCATACCCTCCTAGAGTGTGGTAGATCATGGGTTCCAGTCCTCAGTGTCTAGCATACCCTCCTAGAGTGTGGTAGATCATGGGTTCCAGTCCTGAGTGTCTAGCATACCCTCCTAGAGTGTGGTAGATCATGGGTTCCAGTCCTGAGTGTCTAGCATACCCTCCTAGAGTGTGGTAGATCATGGGTTCCAGTCCTGAGTGTCTAGCATACCCTCCTAGAGTGTGGTAGATCGTGGGTTCCAGTCCTGAGTGTCTAGCATACCCTCCTAGAGTGTGGTAGATCATGGGTTCCAGTCCTGAGTGTCTAGCATACCCTCCTAGAGTGTGGTAGATCATGGGTTCCAGTCCTGAGTGTCTATCATACCCTCCTAGAGTGTGGTAGATCGTGGGTTCCAGTCCTGAGTGTCTAGCATACCCTCCTAGAGTGTGGTAGATCGTGGGTTCCAGTCCTGAGTGTCTAGCATACCCTCCTAGAGTGTGGTAGATCGTGGGTCCCAGTCCTGAGTGTCTAGCATACCCTCCTAGAGTGTGGTAGATCATGGGTTCCAGTCCTGAGTGTCTAGCATACCCTCCTAGAGTGTGGTAGATCGTGGGTTCGTCCTGAGTGTCTAGCATACCCTCCTAGAGTGTGGTAGATCATGGGTTTCAGTCCTGAGTGTCTAGCATACCCTCCTAGAGTGTGGTAGATCATGGGTTCCAGTCCTCAGTGTCTAGTATATCCTCCTAGAGTGTGGTAGATCACAGGTTCCAGTCCTGAGTGTCTAGCATACCCTCCTAGAGTGTGGTAGATCATGGGTTCCAGTCCTGAGTGTCTAGCATACCCTCCTAGAGTGTGGTAGATCATGGGTTCCAGTCCTGAGTGTCTAGCATACCCTCCTAGAGTGTGGTAGATCATGGGTTCCAGTCCTGAGTGTCTAGCATACCCTCCTAGAGTGTGGAAATCACAGGTTCCAGTCCTGAGTGTCTAGCATACCCTCCTAGAGTGTGGTAGATCATGGGTTCCAGTCCTGAGTCTCTAGCATACCCTCCTAGAGTGTGGTAGATCATGGGTTCGTCCTCAGTGTCTAGCATACCCTCCTAGAGTGTGGTAGATCATGGGATCCAGTCCTGAGTGTCTAGCATACCCTCCTCGAGTGTGGTAGATCATGGGTTCCAGTCCTGAGTGTCTAGCATACCCTCCTAGAGTGTGGTAGATCATGGGTTCCAGTCCTGAGTGTCTAGCATACCCTCCTAGAGTGTGGTAGATCATGGGTTCCAGTCCTGAGTGTCTAGCATACCCTCCTAGAGTGTGGTAGATCATGGGTTCTAGTCCTGAGTGTCTAGGATACCCTCCTAGAATGTGGTAGATCATGGGTTCCAGTCCTGAGTGTCTAGCATACCCTCCTAGAGTGTGGTAGATCGTGGGTTCCAGTCCTGAGTGTCTAGCATACCCTCCTAGAGTGTGGTAGATCGTGGGTCCCAGTCCTGAGTGTCTAGCATACCCTCCTAGAGTGTGGTAGATCATGGGTTCCAGTCCTGAGTGTCTAGCATACCCTCCTAGAGTGTGGTAGATCGTGGGTTCGTCCTGAGTGTCTAGCATACCCTCCTAGAGTGTGGTAGATCATGGGTTTCAGTCCTGAGTGTCTAGCATACCCTCCTAGAGTGTGGTAGATCATGGGTTCCAGTCCTCAGTGTCTAGTATATCCTCCTAGAGTGTGGTAGATCACAGGTTCCAGTCCTGAGTGTCTAGCATACCCTCCTAGAGTGTGGTAGATCATGGGTTCCAGTCCTGAGTGTCTAGCATACCCTCCTAGAGTGTGGTAGATCATGGGTTCCAGTCCTGAGTGTCTAGCATACCCTCCTAGAGTGTGGTAGATCATGGGTTCCAGTCCTGAGTGTCTAGCATACCCTCCTAGAGTGTGGAAATCACAGGTTCCAGTCCTGAGTGTCTAGCATACCCTCCTAGAGTGTGGTAGATCATGGGTTCCAGTCCTGAGTCTCTAGCATACCCTCCTAGAGTGTGGTAGATCATGGGTTCGTCCTCAGTGTCTAGCATACCCTCCTAGAGTGTGGTAGATCATGGGATCCAGTCCTGAGTGTCTAGCATACCCTCCTCGAGTGTGGTAGATCATGGGTTCCAGTCCTGAGTGTCTAGCATACCCTCCTAGAGTGTGGTAGATCATGGGTTCCAGTCCTGAGTGTCTAGCATACCCTCCTAGAGTGTGGTAGATCATGGGTTCCAGTCCTGAGTGTCTAGCATACCCTCCTAGAGTGTGGTAGATCATGGGTTCTAGTCCTGAGTGTCTAGGATACCCTCCTAGAATGTGGTAGATCATGGGTTCCAGTCCTGAGTGTCTAGCATACCCTCCTAGATTGTGGTAGATCGTGGGTTCCAGTCCTGAGTGTCTAGCATACCCTCCTAGAGTGTGGTAGATCGTGGGTTCCAGTCCTGAGTGTCTAGCATACCCTCCTAGAATGTGGTAGATCATGGGTTCCAGTCCTGAGTGTCTAGCATACCCTCCTAGAGTGTGGTAGATCGTGGGTTCCAGTCCTGAGTGTCTAGCATACCCTCCTAGAGTGTGGTAGATCATGGGTTCCAGTCCTCAGTGTCTAGTATATCCTCCTAGAGTGTGGTAGATCACAGGTTCCAGTCCTGAGTGTCTAGCATACCCTCCTAGAGTGTGGTAGATCATGGGTTCCAGTCCTGAGTGTCTAGCATACCCTCCTAGAGTGTGGTAGATCATGGGTTCCAGTCCTGAGTGTCTAGCATACCCTCCTAGAGTGTGGTAGATCATGGGTTCCAGTCCTGAGTGTCTAGCATACCCTCCTAGAGTGTGGTAGATCATGGGTTCCAGTCCTGAGTGTCTAGCATACCCTCCTAGAGTGTGGTAAATCTCAGGTTCCAGTCCTGAGTGTCTAGCATACCCTCCTAGAGTGTGGTAGATCATGGGTTCCAGTCCTGAGTCTCTAGCATACCCTCCTAGAGTGTGGTAGATCATGGGTTCGTCCTCAGTGTCTAGCATACCCTCCTAGAGTGTGGTAGATCATGGGATCCAGTCCTGAGTGTCTAGCATACCCTCCTCGAGTGTGGTAGATCATGGATTCCAGTCCTGAGTCTCTAGCATACCCTCCTAGAGTGTGGTAGATCATGGGTTCCAGTTCTCAGTGTCTAGCATACCCTCCTAGAGTGTGGTAGATCATGGGTTCCAGTCCCGAGTGTCTAGCATACCCTCCTAGAGTGTGGTAGATCATGAGTTCCAGTCCTGAGTGTCTAGCATACCCTCCTAGAGTGTGGTAGATCATGGGTTCCAGTTCTCAGTGTCTAGCATACCCTCCTAGAGTGTGGTAGATCATGGGTTTCAGTCCTGAGTGTCTAGCATACCCTCCTAGAGTGTGGTAGATCATGGGTTCCAGTCCTCAGTGTCTAGTATACCCTCCTAGAGTGTGGTAGATCATGGGTTCCAGTCCTGAGTGTCTAGCATACCCTCCTAGAGTGTGGTAGATCATGGGTTCCAGTCCTGAGTGTCTAGCATACCCTCCTAGAGTGTGGTAGATCATGGGTTCCAGTCCCGAGTGTCTAGCATACCCTACTAGAGTGTGGTAGATCATGGGTTCCAGTCCTGAGTGTCTAGCATACCCTCCTAGAGTGTGGTAGATCATGGGTTCCAGTTCTCAGTGTCTAGCATACCCTCCTAGAATGTGGTAGATCATGGTTTCCAGTCCTCAGTGTCTAGTATACCCTCCTAGAGTGTGGTAGATCATGGGTTCCAGTCCTGAATGTCTAGCATACCCTCCTAGAGTGTGGTAGATCATGGGTTCCAGTCCTGAGTGTCTAGCATACCCTCCTAGAGTGTGGTAGATCATGGGTTCCAGTCCTGAGTGTCTAGCATACCCTCCTAGAGTGTGGTAGATCGTGGGTTCCAGTCCTGAGTGTCTAGCATACCCTCCTAGAGTGCGGAAGATCATGGGTTCCAGTCCTGAGTGTCTAGCCTACCCTCCTAGTGTGTGGTAGATCGTGGGTTCCAGTCCTGAGTGTCTAGCATACCCTCCTAGAGTGTGGTAGATCATGGGTTCCAGTCCTGAGTGTCTAGCATACCCTCCTAGAGTGTGGTAGATCATGGGTCCCAGTTGGTGTCTAGCATACCCTCCTAGTGTTGTAGATCGTGGGTTCCAGTCCCGAGTGTCTAGCATACCCTCCTAGAGTGTGGTAGATCATGGGTTCCAGTCCTGCGTGTCTAGCATACCCTCCTAGAGTGTGGTAGATCATGGGTTCCAGTCCCGAGTGTCTAGCATACCCTCCTAGAGTGTGGTAGATCATGGGTTCCAGTCCCGAGTGTCTAGCATACCCTCCTAGAGTGTGGTAGATCGTGGGTTCCAGTCCTGAGTGTTTAGCATACCCTCCTAGAGTGTGGTAGATCATGGGTTCCAGTCCTGAGTGTCTAGCATACCCTCCTAGAGTGTGGTAGATCATGGGTTCCAGTTGGTGTCTAGCATACCCTCCTAGTGTTGTAGATCGTGGGTTCCAGTCCCGAGTGTCTAGCATACCCTCCTAGAGTGTGGTAGATCATGGGTTCCAGTCCTGAGTGTCTAGCATACCCTCCTAGAGTGTGGTAGATCATGGGTTCGTCCTGAGTGTCTAGCATACCCTCCTAGAGTGAGGTAGATCATGGGTTCCAGTCCTGAGTGTCTAGCATACCCTCCTAGAGTTTGGTAGATCGTGGGTTCCAGTCCTGAGTGTCTAGCATACCCTCCTAGAGTGTGGTAGATCATGGGTTCCAGTCCTGAGTGTCTAGCATACCCTCCTAGAGTGTGGTAGATCATGGGTTTCAGTCCTGAGTGTCTAGCATACCCTCCTAGAGTGTGGTAGATCATGGGTTCCAGTCCTGAGTGTCTAGCATACCCTCCTAGAGTGTGGTAGATCATGGGTTCCAGTCCTGAGTCTCTAGCATACCCTCCTAGAGTGTGGTAGATCATGGGTTCGTCCTCAGTGTCTAGCATACCCTCCTAGAGTGTGGTAGATCATGGGTTCCAGTCCTGAGTGTCTAGCATACCCTCCTAGAGTGTGGTAGATCATGGGTTCCAGTCCTGAGTGTCTAGCATACCCTCCTAGAGTGTGGTAGATCATGGGTTCCAGTCCTGAGTGTCTAGCATACCCTCCTAGAGTGTGGTAGATCATGGGTTCCAGTCCTGAGTGTCTAGCATACCCTCCTAGAGTGTGGTAGATCGTGGGTTCCAGTCCTGAGTGTCTAGCATACCCTCCTAGAGTGTGGTAGATCGTGGGTTCCAGTCCTGAGTGTCTAGCATACCCTCCTAGAGTGTGGTAGATCGTGGGTTCCAGTCCTGAGTGTCTAGCATACCCTCCTAGAGTGTGGTAGATCGTGGGTCCCAGTCCTGAGTGTCTAGCATACCCTCCTAGAGTGTGGTAGATCATGGGTTCCAGTCCTGAGTGTCTAGCATACCCTCCTAGAGTGTGGTAGATCATGGGTTCCAGTCCTGAGTGTCTAGCATACCCTCCTAGAGTGTGGTAAATCACAGGTTCAAGTCCTGAGTGTCTAGCATACCCTCCTAGAGTGTGGTAGATCATGGGTTCCAGTCCTGAGTCTCTAGCATACCCTCCTAGAGTGTGGTAGATCATGGGTTCGTCCTGAGTGTCTAGCATACTCTCCTCGAGTGTGGTAGATCATGGGTTCCAGTCCTGAGTGTCTAGCATACCCTCCTAGAGTGTGGTAGATCATGGGTTCCAGTTCTCAGTGTCTAGCATACCCTCCTAGAGTGTGGTAGATCATGGTTTCAGTCCTGAGTGTCTAACATACCCTCCTAGAGTGTGGTAGATCATGGTTTCCAGTCCTCAGTGTCTAGCATACCCTCCTAGAGTGTGGTAGATCATGGGTTCCAGTCCTGAGTGTCTAGCATACCCTCCTCGAGTGTGGTAGATCATGGATTCCAGTCCTGAGTCTCTAGCATACCCTCCTAGAGTGTGGTAGATCATGGGTTCCAGTCCCGAGTGTCTAGCATACCCTCCTAGAGTGTGGTAGATCATGGGTTCCAGTCCCGAGTGTCTAGCATACCCTCCTAGAGTGTGGTAGATCATGGGTCCCAGTTGGTGTCTAGCATACCCTCCTAGTGTTGTAGATCGTGGGTTCCAGTCCCGAGTGTCTAGCATACCCTCCTAGAGTGTGGTAGATCATGGGTTCCAGTCCTGCGTGTCTAGCATACCCTCCTAGAGTGTGGTAGATCGTGGGTTCCAGTCCCGAGTGTCTAGCATACCCTCCTAGAGTGTGATAGATCATGGGTTCCAGTCCCGAGTGTCTAGCATACCCTCCTAGAGTGTGGTAGATCGTGGGTTCCAGTCCTGAGTGTTTAGCATACCCTCCTAGAGTGTGGTAGATCATGGGTTCCAGTCCTGAGTGTCTAGCATACCCTCCTAGAGTGTGGTAGATCATGGGTTCCAGTTGGTGTCTAGCATACCCTCCTAGTGTTGTAGATCGTGGGTTCCAGTCCCGAGTGTCTAGCATACCCTCCTAGAGTGTGGTAGATCATGGGTTCCAGTCCTGAGTGTCTAGCATACCCTCCTAGAGTGTGGTAGATCATGGGTTCGTCCTGAGTGTCTAGCATACCCTCCTAGAGTGTGGTAGATCATGGGTTCCAGTCCTGAGTGTCTAGCATACCCTCCTAGAGTTTGGTAGATCGTGGGTTCCAGTCCTGAGTGTCTAGCATACCCTCCTAGAGTGTGGTAGATCATGGGTTCCAGTCCTGAGTGTCTAGCATACCCTCCTAGAGTGTGGTAGATCATGGGTTTCAGTCCTGAGTGTCTAGCATACCCTCCTAGAGTGTGGTAGATCATGGGTTCCAGTCCTGAGTGTCTAGCATACCCTCCTAGAGTGTGGTAGATCATAGGTTCCAGTCCTGAGTCTCTAGCATACCCTCCTAGAGTGTGGTAGATCATGGGTTCGTCCTCAGTGTCTAGCATACCCTCCTAGAGTGTGGTAGATCATGGGTTCCAGTCCTGAGTGTCTAGCATACCCTCCTAGAGTGTGGTAGATCATGGGTTCCAGTCCTGAGTGTCTAGCATACCCTCCTAGAGTGTGGTAGATCATGGGTTCCAGTCCTGAGTGTCTAGCATACCCTCCTAGAGTGTGGTAGATCATGGGTTCCAGTCCTGAGTGTCTAGCATACCCTCCTAGAGTGTGGTAGATCATGGGTTCCAGTCCTGAGTGTCTAGCATACCCTCCTAGAGTGTGGTAGATCGTGGGTTCCAGTCCTGAGTGTCTAGCATACCCTCCTAGAGTGTGGTAGATCGTGGGTTCCAGTCCTGAGTGTCTAGCATACCCTCCTAGAGTGTGGTAGATCGTGGGTTCCAGTCCTGAGTGTCTAGCATACCCTCCTAGAGTGTGGTAGATCGTGGGTCCCAGTCCTGAGTGTCTAGCATACCCTCCTAGAGTGTGGTAGATCATGGGTTCCAGTCCTGAGTGTCTAGCATACCCTCCTAGAGTGTGGTAGATCATGGGTTGCAGTCCTGAGTGTCTAGCATACCCTCCTAGAGTGTGGTAAATCACAGGTTCCAGTCCTGAGTGTCTAGCATACCCTCCTAGAGTGTGGTAGATCATGGGTTCCAGTCCTGAGTCTCTAGCATACCCTCCTAGAGTGTGGTAGATCATGGGTTCGTCCTCAGTGTCTAGCATACCCTCCTCGAGTGTGGTAGATCATGGGTTCCAGTCCTGAGTGTCTAGCATACCCTCCTAGAGTGTGGTAGATCATGGGTTCCAGTTCTCAGTGTCTAGCATACCCTCCTAGAGTGTGGTAGATCATGGGTTTCAGTCCTGAGTGTCTAACATACCCTCCTAGAGTGTGGTAGATCATGGTTTCCAGTCCTCAGTGTCTAGCATACCCTCCTAGAGTGTGGTAGATCATGGGTTCCAGTCCTGAGTGTCTAGCATACCCTCCTCGAGTGTGGTAGATCATGGATTCCAGTCCTGAGTCTCTAGCATACCCTCCTAGAGTGTGGTAGATCATGGGTTCCAGTCCCGAGTGTCTAGCATACCCTCCTAGAGTGTGGTAGATCATGGGTTCCAGTCCTGAGTGTCTAGCATACCCTCCTAGAGTGTGGTAGATCATGGGTTCGTCCTCAGTGTCTAGCATACCCTCCTAGAGTGTGGTAGATCGTGGGTTCCAGTCCTGAGTGTCTAGCATACCCTCCTAGAGTGTGGTAGATCGTGGGTTCCAGTCCTGAGTGTCTAGCATACCCTCCTAGAGTGTGGTAGATCGTGGGTTCCAGTCCTGAGTGTCTAGCATACCCTCCTAGAGTGTGGTAGATCGTGGGTCCCAGTCCTGAGTGTCTAGCATACCCTCCTAGAGTGTGGTAGATCATGGGTTCCAGTCCTGAGTGTCTAGCTTACCCTCCTAGAGTGTGGTAGATCATGGGTTCCAGTCCTGAGTGTCTAGCATACCCTCCTCGAGTGTGGTAAATCACAGGTTCCAGTCCTGAGTGTCTAGCATACCCTCCTAGAGTGTGGTAGATCATGGGTTCCAGTCCTGAGTCTCTAGCATACCCTCCTAGAGTGTGGTAGATCATGGGTTCGTCCTCAGTGTCTAGCATACCCTCCTCGAGTGTGGTAGATCATGGATTCCAGTCCTGAGTCTCTAGCATACCCTCCTCGAGTGTGGTAGATCATGGGTTCCAGTTCTCAGTGTCTAGCATACCCTCCTAGAGTGTGGTAGATCATGGGTTCCAGTCCTGAGTGTCTAGCATACCCTCCTAGAATGTGGTAGATCATGGGTTCCAGTCCTGAGTGTCTAGCATACCCTCCTAGAGTGTGGTAGATCGTGGGTTCCAGTCCTGAGTGTCTAGCATACCCTCCTAGAGTGTGGTAAATCACAGGTTCCAGTCCTGAGTGTCTAGCATACCCTCCTAGAGTGTGGTAGATCATGGGTTCCAGTCCTGAGTCTCTAGCATACCCTCCTAGAGTGTGGTAGATCATGGGTTCGTCCTCAGTGTCTAGCATACCCTCCTCGAGTGTGGTAGATCATGGGTTCCAGTCCTTAGTGTCTAGCATACCCTCCTAGAGTGTGGTAGATCATGGGTTCCAGTTCTCAGTGTCTAGCATACCCTCCTAGAGTGTGGTAGATCATGGGTTTCAGTCCTGAGTGTCTAACATACCCTCCTAGAGTGTGGTAGATCATGGTTTCCAGTCCTCAGTGTCTAGCATACCCTCCTAGAGTGTGGTAGATCATGGGTTCCAGTCCTGAGTGTCTAGCATACCCTCCTCGAGTGTGGTAGATCATGGATTCCAGTCCTGAGTCTCTAGCATACCCTCCTAGAGTGTGGTAGATCATGGGTTCCAGTCCCGAGTGTCTAGCATACCCTCCTAGAGTGTGGTAGATCATGGGTTCCAGTCCCGAGTGTCTAGCATACCCTCCTAGAGTGTGGTAGATCATGGGTTCGTCCTCAGTGTCTAGCATACCCTCCTAGAGTGTGGTAGATCGTGGGTTCCAGTCCTGAGTGTCTAGCATACCCTCCTAGAGTGTGGTAGATCGTGGGTTCCAGTCCTGAGTGTCTAGCATACCCTCCTAGAGTGTGGTAGATCGTGGGTTCCAGTCCTGAGTGTCTAGCATACCCTCCTAGAGTGTGGTAGATCGTGGGTCCCAGTCCTGAGTGTCTAGCATACCCTCCTAGAGTGTGGTAGATCATGGGTTCCAGTCCTGAGTGTCTAGCATACCCTCCTAGAGTGTGGTAGATCATGGGTTCCAGTCCTGAGTGTCTAGCATACCCTCCTCGAGTGTGGTAAATCACAGGTTCCAGTCCTGAGTGTCTAGCATACCCTCCTAGAGTGTGGTAGATCATGGGTTCCAGTCCTGATTCTCTAGCATACCCTCCTAGAGTGTGGTAGATCATGGGTTCGTCCTCAGTGTCTAGCATACCCTCCTCGAGTGTGGTAGATCATGGATTCCAGTCCTGAGTCTCTAGCATACCCTCCTCGAGTGTGGTAGATCATGGGTTCCAGTTCTCAGTGTCTAGCATACCCTCCTAGAGTGTGGTAGATCATGGGTTCCAGTCCTGAGTGTCTAGCATACCCTCCTAGAATGTGGTAGATCATGGGTTCCAGTCCTGAGTGTCTAGCATACCCTCCTAGAGTGTGGTAGATCGTGGGTTCCAGTCCTGAGTGTCTAGCATACCCTCCTAGAGTGTGGTAGATCGTGGGTTCCAGTCCTGAGTGTCTAGCATACCCTCCTAGAGTGTGGTAGATCGTGGGTCCCAGTCCTGAGTGTCTAGCATACCCTCCTAGAGTGTGGTAGATCATGGGTTCCAGTCCTGAGTGTCTAGCATACCCTCCTAGAGTGTGGTAGATCATGGGTTCCAGTCCTGAGTGTCTAGCATACCCTCCTCGAGTGTGGTAAATCACAGGTTCCAGTCCTGAGTGTCTAGCATACCCTCCTAGAGTGTGGTAGATCATGGGTTCGTCCTCAGTGTCTAGCATACCCTCCTCGAGTGTGGTAGATCATGGATTCCAGTCCTGAGTCTCTAGCATACCCTCCTCGAGTGTGGTAGATCATGGGTTCCAGTTCTCAGTGTCTAGCATACCCTCCTAGAGTGTGGTAGATCATGGGTTCCAGTCCTGAGTGTCTAGCATACCCTCCTCGAGTGTGGTAAATCACAGGTTCCAGTCCTGAGTGTCTAGCATACCCTCCTAGAGTGTGGTAGATCATGGGTTCGTCCTCAGTGTCTAGCATACCCTCCTCGAGTGTGGTAGATCATGGATTCCAGTCCTGAGTGTCTAGCATACCCTCCTAGAGTGTGGTAGATCGTGAGTTCCAGTCCTGAGTGTCTAGCATACCCTCCTAGAGTTTGGTAGATCGTGGGTTCCAGTCCTGAGTGTCTAGCATACCCTCCTAGAGTGTGGTAGATCGTGGGTCCCAGTCCTGAGTGTCTAGCATACCCTCCTAGAGTGTGGTAGATCATGGGTTCCAGTCCTGAGTGTCTAGCATACCTTCCTAGAGTGTGGTAGATCATGGGTTCCAGTCCTGAGTGTCTAGCATACCCTCCTCGAGTGTGGTAAATCACAGGTTCCAGTCCTGAGTGTCTAGCATACCCTCCTAGAGTGTGGTAGATCATGGGTTCCAGTCCTGAGTCTCTAGCATACCCTCCTAGAGTGTGGTAGATCATGGGTTCGTCCTCAGTGTCTAGCATACCCTCCTCGAGTGTGGTAGATCATGGATTCCAGTCCTGAGTCTCTAGCATACCCTCCTCGAGTGTGGTAGATCATGGGTTCCAGTTCTCAGTGTCTAGCATACCCTCCTAGAGTGTGGTAGATCATGGGTTCCAGTCCTGAGTGTCTAGCATACCCTCCTAGAATGTGGTAGATCATGGGTTCCAGTCCTGAGTGTCTAGCATACCCTCCTAGAGTGTGGTAGATCGTGGGTTCCAGTCCTGAGTGTCTAGCATACCCTCCTAGAGTGTGGTAAATCACAGGTTCCAGTCCTGAGTGTCTAGCATACCCTCCTAGAGTGTGGTAGATCATGGGTTCCAGTCCTGAGTCTCTAGCATACCCTCCTAGAGTGTGGTAGATCATGGGTTCGTCCTCAGTGTCTAGCATACCCTCCTCGAGTGTGGTAGATCATGGGTTCCAGTCCTTAGTGTCTAGCATACCCTCCTAGAGTGTGGTAGATCATGGGTTCCAGTTCTCAGTGTCTAGCATACCCTCCTAGAGTGTGGTAGATCATGGGTTTCAGTCCTGAGTGTCTAACATACCCTCCTAGAGTGTGGTAGATCATGGTTTCCAGTCCTCAGTGTCTAGCATACCCTCCTAGAGTGTGGTAGATCATGGGTTCCAGTCCTGAGTGTCTAGCATACCCTCCTCGAGTGTGGTAGATCATGGATTCCAGTCCTGAGTCTCTAGCATACCCTCCTAGAGTGTGGTAGATCATGGGTTCCAGTCCCGAGTGTCTAGCATACCCTCCTAGAGTGTGGTAGATCATGGGTTCCAGTCCCGAGTGTCTAGCATACCCTCCTAGAGTGTGGTAGATCATGGGTTCGTCCTCAGTGTCTAGCATACCCTCCTAGAGTGTGGTAGATCGTGGGTTCCAGTCCTGAGTGTCTAGCATACCCTCCTAGAGTGTGGTAGATCGTGGGTTCCAGTCCGGAGTGTCTAGCATACCCTCCTAGAGTGTGGTAGATCGTGGGTTCCAGTCCTGAGTGTCTAGCATACCCTCCTAGAGTGTGGTAGATCGTGGGTCCCAGTCCTGAGTGTCTAGCATACCCTCCTAGAGTGTGGTAGATCATGGGTTCCAGTCCTGAGTGTCTAGCATACCCTCCTAGAGTGTGGTAGATCATGGGTTCCAGTCCTGAGTGTCTAGCATACCCTCCTCGAGTGTGGTAAATCACAGGTTCCAGTCCTGAGTGTCTAGCATACCCTCCTAGAGTGTGGTAGATCATGGGTTCCAGTCCTGAGTCTCTAGCATACCCTCCTAGAGTGTGGTAGATCATGGGTTCGTCCTCAGTGTCTAGCATACCCTCCTCGAGTGTGGTAGATCATGGATTCCAGTCCTGAGTCTCTAGCATACCCTCCTCGAGTGTGGTAGATCATGGGTTCCAGTTCTCAGTGTCTAGCATACCCTCCTAGAGTGTGGTAGATCATGGGTTCCAGTCCTGAGTGTCTAGCATACCCTCCTAGAATGTGGTAGATCATGGGTTCCAGTCCTGAGTGTCTAGCATACCCTCCTAGAGTGTGGTAGATCGTGGGTTCCAGTCCTGAGTGTCTAGCATACCCTCCTAGAGTGTGGTAGATCGTGGGTTCCAGTCCTGAGTGTCTAGCATACCCTCCTAGAGTGTGGTAGATCGTGGGTCCCAGTCCTGAGTGTCTAGCATACCCTCCTAGAGTGTGGTAGATCATGGGTTCCAGTCCTGAGTGTCTAGCATACCCTCCTAGAGTGTGGTAGATCATGGGTTCCAGTCCTGAGTGTCTAGCATACCCTCCTCGAGTGTGGTAAATCACAGGTTCCAGTCCTGAGTGTCTAGCATACCCTCCTAGAGTGTGGTAGATCATGGGTTCGTCCTCAGTGTCTAGCATACCCTCCTCGAGTGTGGTAGATCATGGATTCCAGTCCTGAGTCTCTAGCATACCCTCCTCGAGTGTGGTAGATCATGGGTTCCAGTTCTCAGTGTCTAGCATACCCTCCTAGAGTGTGGTAGATCATGGGTTCCAGTCCTGAGTGTCTAGCATACCCTCCTCGAGTGTGGTAAATCACAGGTTCCAGTCCTGAGTGTCTAGCATACCCTCCTAGAGTGTGGTAGATCATGGGTTCGTCCTCAGTGTCTAGCATACCCTCCTCGAGTGTGGTAGATCATGGATTCCAGTCCTGAGTCTCTAGCATACCCTCCTCGAGTGTGGTAGATCATGGGTTCCAGTTCTCAGTGTCTAGCATACCCTCCTAGAGTGTGGTAGATCATGGGTTCCAGTCCTGAGTGTCTAGCATACCCTCCTAGAGTGTGGTAGATCATGGGTTCCAGTCCTGAGTGTCTAGCATACCCTCCTAGAGTGTGGTAGATCATGGGTTCCAGTCCTGAGTGTCTAGCATACCCTCCTAGAATGTGGTAGATCATGGGTTCCAGTCCTGAGTGTCTAGCATACCCTCCTAGAGTGTGGTAGATCGTGGGTTCCAGTCCTGAGTGTCTAGCATACCCTCCTAGAGTGTGGTAGATCGTGGGTTCCAGTCCTGAGCGTCTAGCATACCCTCCTAGAATGTGGTAGATCATGGGTTCCAGTCCTGAGTGTCTAGCATACCCTCCTAGAGTGTGGTAGATCATGGGTTCCAGTCCTGAGTGTCTAGCATACCCTCCTAGAGTGTGGTAGATCATGGGTTCCAGTCCTGAGTGTCTAGTATATCCTCCTAGAGTGTGGTAGATCACAGGTTCCAGTCCAGAGTGTCTAGCATACCCTCCTAGAGTGTGGTAGATCATGGGTTCCAGTCCTGAGTGTCTAGCATACCCTCCTAGAGTGTGGTAGATCATGGGTTCCAGTCCTGAGTGTCTAGCATACCCTCCTAGAGTGTGGTAGATCATCGGTTCCAGTCCTGAGTGTCTAGCATACCCTCCTAGAGTGTGGTAGATCATGGGTTCCAGTCCTGAGTGTCTAGCATACATTCCTAGAGTGTGGTAAATCACAGGTTCCAGTCCTGAGTGTCTAGCATACCCTCCTAGAGTGTGGTAGATCATGGGTTCCAGTCCTGAGTGTCTAGCATACCCTCCTAGAGTGTGGTAGATCATGGGTTCGTCCTCAGTGTCTAGCATACCCTCCTAGAGTGTGGTAGATCATGGGATCCAGTCCTGAGTGTCTAGCATACCCTCCTCGAGTGTGGTAGATCATGGGTTCCAGTCCTGAGTCTCTAGCATACCCTCCTAGAGTGTGGTAGATCATGGGTTCGTCCTCAGTGTCTAGCATACCCTCCTAGAGTGTGGTAGATCATGGGTTCCAGTCCTGAGTGTCTAGCATACCCTCCTCGAGTGTGGTAGATCATGGATTCCAGTCCTGAGTCTCTAGCATACCCTCCTAGAGTGTGGTAGATCATGGGTTCCAGTCCCGAGTGTCTAGCATACCCTCCTAGAGTGTGGTAGATCATGGGTTCCAGTCCCGAGTGTCTAGCATACCCTCCTAGAGTGTGGTAGATCATGGGTTCCAGTCCTCAGTGTCTAGCATACCCTCCTAGAGTGTGGTAGATCGTGGGTTCCAGTCCTGAGTGTCTAGCATACCCTCCTAGAGTGTGGTAGATCGTGGGTTCCAGTCCTGAGTGTCTAGCATACCCTCCTAGAGTGTGGTAGATCGTGGGTTCCAGTCCTGAGTGTCTAGCATACCCTCCTAGAGTGTGGTAGATCGTGGGTCCCAGTCCTGAGTGTCTAGCATACCCTCCTAGAGTGTGGTAGATCATGGGTTCCAGTCCTGAGTGTCTAGCATACCCTCCTAGAGTGTGGTAGATCATGGGTTCCAGTCCTGAGTGTCTAGCATACCCTCCTCGAGTGTGGTAAATCACAGGTTCCAGTCCTGAGTGTCTAGCATACCCTCCTAGAGTGTGGTAGATCATGGGTTCGTCCTCAGTGTCTAGCATACCATCCTAGAGTGTGGTAGATCATGGGATCCAGTCCTGAGTGTCTAGCATACCCTCCTCGAGTGTGGTAGATCATGGATTCCAGTCCTGAGTCTCTAGCATACCCTCCTAGAGTGTGGTAGATCATGGGTTCCAGTTCTCAGTGTCTAGCATACCCTCCTAGAGTGTGGTAGATCATGGGTTCCAGTCCTTAGTGTCTAGCATACCCTCCTAAAGTGTGGTAGATCATGGGTTGCAGTCCTGAGTGTCTAGCATACCCTCCTAGAGTGTGGTAGATCATGGGTTCCAGTCCTGAGTGTCTAGCATACCCTCCTAGAATGTGGTAGATCATGGGTTCCAGTCCTGAGTGTCTAGCATACCCTCCTAGAGTGTGGTAGATCGTGGGTTCCAGTCCTGAGTGTCTAGCATACCCTCCTAGAGTGTTGTAGATCGTGGGTTCCAGTCCTGAGCGTCTAGCATACCCTCCTAGAATGTGGTAGATCATGGGTTCCAGTCCTGAGTGTCTAGCATACCCTCCTAGAGTGTGGTAGATCGTGGGTTCCAGTCCTGAGTGTCTAGCATACCCTCCTAGAGTGTGGTAGATCATGGGTTCCAGTCCTCAGTGTCTAGTATATCCTCCTAGAGTGTGGTAGATCACAGGTTCCAGTCCAGAGTGTCTAGCATACCCTCCTAGAGTGTGGTAGATCATGGGTTCCAGTCCTGAGTGTCTAGCATACCCTCCTAGAGTGTGGTAGATCATGGGTTCCAGTCCTGAGTGTCTAGCATACCCTCCTAGAGTGTGGTAGATCATCGTTTCCAGTCCTGAGTGTCTAGCATACCCTCCTAGAGTGTGGTAGATCATGGGTTCCAGTCCTGAGTGTCTAGCATACCCTCCTAGAGTGTGGTAAATCACAGGTTCCAGTCCTGAGTGTCTAGCATACCCTTCTAGAGTGTGGTAGATCATGGGTTCCAGTCCTGAGTGTCTAGCATACCCTCCTAGAGTGTGGTAGATCATGGGTTCGTCCTCAGTGTCTAGCATACCCTCCTAGAGTGTGGTAGATCATGGGATCCAGTCCTGAGTGTCTAGCATACCCTCCTCGAGTGTGGTAGATCATGGATTCCAGTCCTGAGTCTCTAGCATACCCTCCTAGAGTGTGGTAGATCATGGGTTCCAGTCCTGAGTATCTAGCATACCCTCCTAGAGTGTGGTAGATCATGGGTTCCAGTTCTCAGTGTCTAGCATACCCTCCTAGAGTGTGGTAGATCATGGGTACCAGTTCTCAGTGTCTAGCATACCCTCCTAGAGTGTGGTAGATCATGGGTTCCAGTCCTCCGCGTCTAGTATATCCTCCTAGAGTGTGGTAGATTACAGGTTCCAGTCCTGACTGTCTAGCATACCCTCCTAGAGTGTGGTAGATCGTGGGTTCCAGTCCTGAGTGTCTAGCATACCCTCCTAGAGTGTGGTAGATCATGGGTTCCAGTCCTGAGTGTCTAGCATACCCTCCTAGAGTGTGGTAGATCATGGGTTCCAGTCCTGAGTGTCTAGCATACCCTCCTAGAGTGTGGTAGATCATGGGTTCCAGTCCTGAGTGTCTAGCATACCCTCCTAGAGTGTGGTAGATCACAGGTTCCAGTCCTGAGTGTCTAGCATACCCTCCTAGAGTGTGGTAGATCATGGGTTCCAGTCCTGAGTGTCTAGCATACCCTCCTAGAGTGTGGTAGATCATGGGTTCCAGTCCTGAGTGTCTAGCATACCCTCCTAGAGTGTGGTAGATCATGGGTTCCAGTCCCGAGTGTCTAGCATACCCTACTAGAGTGTGGTAGATCATGGGTTCCAGTCCTGAGTGTCTAGCATACCCTCCTAGAGTGTGGTAGATCATGGGTTCCAGTCCTGAGTGTCTAGCATACCCTCCTAGAGTGTGGTAGATCATGGGTTCCAGTCCTGAGTGTCTAGCATACCCTCCTAGAGTGTGGTAGATCGTGGGTTCCAGTCCTGAGTGTCTAGCATACCCTCCTAGAGTCTGGAAGATCATGGGTTCCAGTCCTGAGTGTCTAGCATACCCTCCTAGAGTGTGGTAGATCGTGGGTTCCAGTCCTGAGTGTCTAGCATACCCTCCTAGAGTGTGGTAGATCATGGGTTCCAGTCCTGAGTGTCTAGCATACCCTCCTAGAGTGTGGTAGATCATGGGTTCCAGTTGGTGTCTAGCATACCCTCCTAGTGTTGTAGATCGTGGGTTCCAGTCCCGAGTGTCTAGCATACCCTCCTAGAGTGTGGTAGATCATGGGTTCCAGTCCTGCGTGTCTAGCATACCCTCCTAGAGTGTGGTAGATCATGGGTTCCAGTCCCGAGTGTCTAGCATACCCTCCTAGAGTGTGGTAGATCATGGGTTCCAGTCCCGAATGTCTAGCATACCCTCCTAGAGTGTGGTAGATCGTGGGTTCCAGTCCTGAGTGTCTAGCATACCCTCCTAGAGTGTGGTAGATCATGGGTTCCAGTCCTGAGTGTCTAGCATACCCTCCTAGAGTGTGGTAGATCATGGGTTCCAATTGGTGTCTAGCATACCCTCCTAGTGTTGTAGATCGTGGGTTCCAGTCCCGAGTGTCTAGCATACCCTCCTAGAGTGTGGTAGATCATGGGTTCCAGTCCTGAGTGTCTAGCATACCCTCCTAGAGTGTGGTAGATCATGGGTTCGTCCTCAGTGTCTAGCGTCTAGCATACCCTCCTAGAGTGTGGTAGATCATGGGTTCCAGTCCTGAGTGTCTAGCATACCCTCCTAGAGTGTGGTAGATCATGGGTTCCAGTTCTAAGTGTCTAGCATACCCTCCTAGAGTGTGGTAGATCATGGGTTTCAGTCCTGAGTGTCTAGCATACCCTCCTAGAGTGTGGTAGATCATGGTTTCCAGTCCTCAGTGTCTAGTATACCCTCCTAGAGTGTGGTAGATCATGGGTTCCAGTCCTGAGTGTCTAGCATACCCTCCTAGAGTGTGGTAGATCATGGGTTCCAGTCCTGAGTGTCTAGCATACCCTCCTAGAGTGTGGTAGATCATGGGTTCCAGTCCCGAGTGTCTAGCATACCCTCCTAGAGTGTGGTAGATCATGGGTTCCAGTCCTGAGTGTCTAGCATACCCTCCTAGAGTGTGGTAGATCATGGGTTCCAGTCCTGAGTGTCTAGCATACCCTCCTAGAGTGTGGTAGATCATGGGTTCCAGTCCTGAGTGTCTAGCATACCCTCCTAGAGTGTGGTAGATCGTGGGTTCCAGTCCTGAGTGTCTAGCATACCCTCCTAGAGTGCGGAAGATCATGGGTTCCAGTCCTGAGTGTCTAGCATACCCTCCTAGAGTGTGGTAGATCGTGGGTTCCAGTCCTGAGTGTCTAGCATACCCTCCTAGAGTGTGGTAGATCATGGGTTCCAGTCCTCAGTGTCTAGCATACCCTCCTAGAGTGTGGTAGATCATGGGTCCCAGTTGGTGTCTAGCATACCCTCCTAGTGTTGTAGATCGTGGGTTCCAGTCCCGAGTGTCTAGCATACCCTCCTAGAGGGTGGTAGATCATGGGTTCCAGTCCTGCGTGTCTAGCATACCCTCCTAGAGTGTGGTAGATCATGGGTTCCAGTCCCGAGTGTCTAGCATACCCTCCTAGAGTGTGGTAGATCATGGGTTCCAGTCCCGAGTGTCTAGCATACCCTCCTAGAGTGTGGTAGATCGTGGGTTCCAGTCCTGAGTGTTTAGCATACCCTCCTAGAGTGTGGTAGATCATGGGTTCCAGTCCTGAGTGTCTAGCATACCCTCCTAGAGTGTGGTAGATCATGGGTTCCAGTTGGTGTCTAGCATACCCTCCTAGTGTTGTAGATCGTGGGTTCCAGTCCCGAGTGTCTAGCATACCCTCCTAGAGTGTGGTAGATCATGGGTTCCAGTCCTGAGTGTCTAGCATACCCTCCTAGAGTGTGGTAGATCATGGGTTCGTCCTGAGTGTCTAGCATACCCTCCTAGAGTGTGGTAGATCATGGGTTCCAGTCCTGAGTGTCTAGCATACCCTCCTAGAGTGTGGTAGATCGTGGGTTCCAGTCCTGAATGTCTAGCATACCCTCCTAGAGTGTTGTAGATCATGGGTTCCAGTCCTGAGTGTCTAGCATACCCTCCTAGAGTGTGGTAGATCATGGGTTTCAGTCCTGAGTGTCTAGCATACCCTCCTAGAGTGTGGTAGATCATGGGTTCCAGTCCTGAGTGTCTAGCATACCCTCCTAGAGTGTGGTAGATCATGGGTTCCAGTCCTGAGTCTCTAGCATACCCTCCTAGAGTGTGGTAGATCATGGGTTCGTCTTCAGTGTCTAGCATACCCTCCTAGAGTGTGGTAGATCATGGGTTCCAGTCCTCAGTGTCTAGCATACCCTCCTAGAGTGTGGTAGATCATGGGTTCCAGTCCTGAGTGTCTAGCATACCCTCCTAGAGTGTGGTAGATCATGGGTTCCAGTCCTGAGTGTCTAGCATACCCTCCTAGAGTGTGGTAGATCATGGGTTCCAGTCCTGAGTGTCTAGCATACCCTCCTAGAGTGTGGTAGATCATGGGTTCCAGTCCTGAGTGTCTAGCATACCCTCCTAGAGTGTGGTAGATCGTGGGTTCTAGTCTTGAGTGTCTAGCATACCCTCCTAGAGTGTGGTAGATCGTGGGCTCCAGTCCTGAGTGTCTAGCATACCCTCCTAGAGTGTGGTAGATCGTGGGTTCCAGTCCTGAGTGTCTAGCATACCCTCCTAGAGTGTGGTAGATCATGGGTTCCAGTCCCGAGTGTCTAGCATACCCTCCTAGAGTGTGGTAGATCATGGGTTCCAGTCCTGAGTGTCTAGCATACCCTCCTAGAGTGTGGTAGATCATGGGTTCCAGTCCTGAGTGTCTAGCATACCCTCCTAGAGTGTGGTAGATCATGGGTTCCAGTCCTGAGTGTCTAGCATACCCTCCTAGAGTGTGGTAGATCGTGGGTTCCAGTCCTGAGTGTCTAGCATACCCTCCTAGAGTGCGGAAGATCATGGGTTCCAGTCCTGAGTGTCTAGCATACCCTCCTAGAGTGTGGTAGATCGTGGGTTCCAGTCCTGAGTGTCTAGCATACCCTCCTAGAGTGTGGTAGATCATGGGTTCCAGTCCTCAGTGTCTAGCATACCCTCCTAGAGTGTGGTAGATCATGGGTCCCAGTTGGTGTCTAGCATACCCTCCTAGTGTTGTAGATCGTGGGTTCCAGTCCCGAGTGTCTAGCATACCCTCCTAGAGGGTGGTAGATCATGGGTTCCAGTCCTGCGTGTCTAGCATACCCTCCTAGAGTGTGGTAGATCATGGGTTCCAGTCCCGAGTGTCTAGCATACCCTCCTAGAGTGTGGTAGATCATGGGTTCCAGTCCCGAGTGTCTAGCATACCCTCCTAGAGTGTGGTAGATCGTGGGTTCCAGTCCTGAGTGTTTAGCATACCCTCCTAGAGTGTGGTAGATCATGGGTTCCAGTCCTGAGTGTCTAGCATACCCTCCTAGAGTGTGGTAGATCATGGGTTCCAGTTGGTGTCTAGCATACCCTCCTAGTGTTGTAGATCGTGGGTTCCAGTCCCGAGTGTCTAGCATACCCTCCTAGAGTGTGGTAGATCATGGGTTCCAGTCCTGAGTGTCTAGCATACCCTCCTAGAGTGTGGTAGATCATGGGTTCGTCCTGAGTGTCTAGCATACCCTCCTAGAGTGTGGTAGATCATGGGTTCCAGTCCTGAGTGTCTAGCATACCCTCCTAGAGTGTGGTAGATCGTGGGTTCCAGTCCTGAATGTCTAGCATACCCTCCTAGAGTGTTGTAGATCATGGGTTCCAGTCCTGAGTGTCTAGCATACCCTCCTAGAGTGTGGTAGATCATGGGTTTCAGTCCTGAGTGTCTAGCATACCCTCCTAGAGTGTGGTAGATCATGGGTTCCAGTCCTGAGTGTCTAGCATACCCTCCTAGAGTGTGGTAGATCATGGGTTCCAGTCCTGAGTCTCTAGCATACCCTCCTAGAGTGTGGTAGATCATGGGTTCGTCTTCAGTGTCTAGCATACCCTCCTAGAGTGTGGTAGATCATGGGTTCCAGTCCTCAGTGTCTAGCATACCCTCCTAGAGTGTGGTAGATCATGGGTTCCAGTCCTGAGTGTCTAGCATACCCTCCTAGAGTGTGGTAGATCATGGGTTCCAGTCCTGAGTGTCTAGCATACCCTCCTAGAGTGTGGTAGATCATGGGTTCCAGTCCTGAGTGTCTAGCATACCCTCCTAGAGTGTGGTAGATCATGGGTTCCAGTCCTGAGTGTCTAGCATACCCTCCTAGAGTGTGGTAGATCGTGGGTTCTAGTCTTGAGTGTCTAGCATACCCTCCTAGAGTGTGGTAGATCGTGGGCTCCAGTCCTGAGTGTCTAGCATACCCTCCTAGAGTGTCGTAGATCGTGGGTTCCAGTCCTGAGTGTCTAGCATACCCTCCTAGAGTGTGGTAGATCGTGGGTCCCAGTCCTGAGTGTCTAGCATACCCTCCTAGAGTGTGGTAGATCATGGGTTCCAGTCCTGAGTGTCTAGCATACCCTCCTAGAGTGTGGTAAATCGCAGGTTCCAGTCCTGAGTGTCTAGCATACCCTCCTAGAGTGTGTTAGATCATGGGTTCCAGTCCTGAGTCTCTAGCATACCCTCCTAGAGTGTGGTAGATCATGGGTTCGTCCTCAGTGTCTAGCATACCCTCCTAGAGTGTGGTAGATCATGGGATCCAGTCCTGAGTGTCTAGCATACCCTCCTAGAGTGTGGTAGATCATGGATTCCAGTCCTGAGTCTCTAGCATACCCTCCTAGAGTGTGGTAGATCATGGGTTCCAGTTCTCAGTGTCTAGCATACCCTCCTAGAGTGTGGTAGATCATGGGTTCCAGTCTCGAGTGTCTAGCATACCCTCCTAGAGTGTGGTAGATCATGGGTTCCAGTCCCGAGTGTCTAGCATACCCTCCTAGAGTGTGGTAGATCGTGGGTTCCAGTCCTGAGTGTTTAGCATACCCTCCTAGAGTGTGGTAGATCATGGGTTCCAGTCCTGAGTGTCTAGCATACCCTCCTAGAGTGTGGTAGATCATGGGTTCCAGTTGGTGTCTAGCATACCCTCCTAGTGTTGTAGATCGTGGGTTCCAGTCCCGAGTGTCTAGCATACCCTCCTAGAGTGTGGTAGATCATGGGTTCCAGTCCTGAGTGTCTAGCATACCCTCCTAGAGTGTGGTAGATCATGGGTTCGTCCTGAGTGTCTAGCATACCCTCCTAGAGTGTGGTAGATCATGGGTTCCAGTCCTGAGTGTCTAGCATACCCTCCTAGAGTGTGGTAGATCGTGGGTTCCAGTCCTGAATGTCTAGCATACCCTCCTAGAGTGTTGTAGATCATGGGTTCCAGTCCTGAGTGTCTAGCATACCCTCCTAGAGTGTGGTAGATCATGGGTTTCAGTCCTGAGTGTCTAGCATACCCTCCTAGAGTGTGGTAGATCATGGGTTCCAGTCCTGAGTGTCTAGCATACCCTCCTAGAGTGTGGTAGATCATGGGTTCCAGTCCTGAGTCTCTAGCATACCCTCCTAGAGTGTGGTAGATCATGGGTTCGTCTTCAGTGTCTAGCATACCCTCCTAGAGTGTGGTAGATCATGGGTTCCAGTCCTCAGTGTCTAGCATACCCTCCTAGAGTGTGGTAGATCATGGGTTCCAGTCCTGAGTGTCTAGCATACCCTCCTAGAGTGTGGTAGATCATGGGTTCCAGTCCTGAGTGTCTAGCATACCCTCCTAGAGTGTGGTAGATCATGGGTTCCAGTCCTGAGTGTCTAGCATACCCTCCTAGAGTGTGGTAGATCATGGGTTCCAGTCCTGAGTGTCTAGCATACCCTCCTAGAGTGTGGTAGATCGTGGGTTCTAGTCTTGAGTGTCTAGCATACCCTCCTAGAGTGTGGTAGATCGTGGGCTCCAGTCTTGAGTGTCTAGCATACCCTCCTAGAGTGTCGTAGATCGTGGGTTCCAGTCCTGAGTGTCTAGCATACCCTCCTAGAGTGTGGTAGATCGTGGGTCCCAGTCCTGAGTGTCTAGCATACCCTCCTAGAGTGTGGTAGATCATGGGTTCCAGTCCTGAGTGTCTAGCATACCCTCCTAGAGTGTGGTAAATCGCAGGTTCCAGTCCTGAGTGTCTAGCATACCCTCCTAGAGTGTGTTAGATCATGGGTTCCAGTCCTGAGTCTCTAGCATACCCTCCTAGAGTGTGGTAGATCATGGGTTCGTCCTCAGTGTCTAGCATACCCTCCTAGAGTGTGGTAGATCATGGGATCCAGTCCTGAGTGTCTAGCATACCCTCCTAGAGTGTGGTAGATCATGGATTCCAGTCCTGAGTCTCTAGCATACCCTCCTAGAGTGTGGTAGATCATGGGTTCCAGTTCTCAGTGTCTAGCATACCCTCCTAGAGTGTGGTAGATCATGGGTTCCAGTCTCGAGTGTCTAGCATACCCTCCTAGAGTGTGGTAGATCATGGGTTCCAGTCCTGAGTGTCTAGCATACCCTCCTAGAGTGTGGTAGATCATGGGTTCCAGTCCTGAGTGTCTAGCATACCCTCCTAGAGTGTGGTAGATCGTGGGTTCCAGTCCTGAGTGTCTAGCATACCCTCCTAGAATGTGGTAGATCATGGGTTCCAGTCCTGAGTGTCTAGCATACCCTCCTAGAGTGTGGTAGATCGTGGGTTCCAGTCCTGAGTGTCTAGCATACCCTCCTAGAGTGTGGTAGATCGTGGGTTCCAGTCCTGAGTGTCTAGCATACCCTCCTAGAGTGTGGTAGATCATGGGTTCCAGTCCTGAGTGTCTAGCATACCCTCCTAGAGTGTGGTAGATCATGGGTTCCAGTCCTGAGTCTCTAGCATACCCTCCTAGAGTGTGGAAGATCATGGGTTCGTCCTCAGTGTCTAGCATACCCTCCTAGAGTGTGGTAGATCATGGGTTCCAGTCCTGAGTGTCTAGCATACCCTCCTAGAGTGTGGTAGATCATGGGTTCCAGTCCTGAGTGTCTAGCATACCCTCCTAGAGTGTGGTAGATCATGGGTTCCAGTCCTGAGTGTCTAGCATACCCTCCTAGAGTGTGGTAGATCATGGGTTCCAGTCCTGAGTGTCTAGCATACCCTCCTAGAGTGTGGTAGATCATGGGTTCCAGTCCTGAGTGTCTAGCATACCCTCCTAGAGTGTGGTAGATCGTGGGCTCCACTCCTGAGTGTCTAGCATACCCTCCTAGAGTGTGGTAGATCGTGGGTTCCAGTCCTGAGTGTCTAGCATACCCTCCTAGAGTGTGGTAGATCGTGGGTTCCAGTCCTGAGTGTCTAGCATACCCTCCTAGAGTGTGGTAGATCGTGGGTCCCAGTCCTGAGTGTCTAGCATACCCTCCTAGAGTGTGGTAGATCATGGGTTCCAGTCCTGAGTGTCTAGCATACCCTCCTAGAGTGTGGTAGATCATGGGTTCCAGTCCTGAGTGTCTAGCATACCCTCCTAGAGTGTGGTAGATCGTGGGTTCCAGTCCTGAGTGTCTAGCATACCCTCCTAGAGTGTGGTAGATCGTGGGTTCCAGTCCTGAGTGTCTAGCATACCCTCCTAGAGTGTGGTAGATCGTGGGTTCCAGTCCTGAGTGTCTAGCATACCCTCCTAGAGTGTGGTAGATCGTGGGTCCCAGTCCTGAGTGTCTAGCATACCCTCCTAGAGTGTGGTAGATCATGGGTTCCAGTCCTGAGTGTCTAGCATACCCTCCTAGAGTGTGGTAGATCATGGGTTCCAGTCCTGAGTGTCTAGCATACCCTCCTAGAGTGTGGTAGATCATGGGTCCCAGTTGGTGTCTAGCATACCCTCCTAGTGTTGTAGATCGTGGGTTCCAGTCCCGAGTGTCTAGCATACCCTCCTAGAGTGTTGTAGATCATGGGTTCCAGTCCTGCGTGTCTAGCATACCCTCCTAGAGTGTGGTAGATCATGGGTTCCAGTTCCGAGTGTCTAGCATACCCTCCTAGAGTGTGGTAGATCATGGGTTCCAGTCCCGAGTGTCTAGCATACCCTCCTAGAGTGTGGTAGATCGTGGGTTCCAGTCCTGAGTGTTTAGCATACCCTCCTAGAGTGTGGTAGATCATGGGTTCCAGTCCTGAGTGTCTAGCATACCCTCCTAGAGTGTGGTAGATCATGGGTTCCAGTTGGTGTCTAGCATACCCTCCTAGTGTTGTAGATCGTGGGTTCCAGTCCCGAGTGTCTAGCATACCCTCCTAGAGTGTGGTAGATCATGGGTTCCAGTCCTGAGTGTCTAACATACCCTCCTAGAGTGTGGTAGATCATGGGTTCGTCCTGAGTGTCTAGCATACCCTCCTAGAGTGTGGTAGATCATGGGTTCCAGTCCTGAGTGTCTAGCATACCCTCCTAGAGTGTGGTAGATCGTGGGTTCCAGTCCTGAATGTCTAGCATACCCTCCTAGAGTGTGGTAGATCATGGGTTCCAGTCCTCAGTGTCTAGCATACCCTCCTAGAGTGTGGTAGATCGTGGGTTCCAGTCCTGAGTGTCTAGCATACCCTCCTAGAGTGTGGTAGATCGTGGGTCCCAGTCCTGAGTGTCTAGCATACCCTCCTAGAGTGTGGTAGATCATGGGTTCCAGTCCTGAGTGTCTAGCATACCCTCCTAGAGTGTGGTAGATCATGAGTTCCAGTCCTGAGTGTCTAGCATGACCTCCTAGAGTGTGGTAGATCATGGGTTCCAGTCCTGAGTGTCTAGCATACCCTCCTAGAGTGTGGTAGATCATTGGTTCCAGTCCTGAGTGTCTAGCATACCCTCCTAGAGTGTGGTAGATCATGGGTTCCAGTCCTGAGTGTCTAGCATACCCTCCTAGAGTGTGGTAGATCGTGGGTTCCAGTCCTGAGTGTCTAGCATACCCTCCTAGAGTGTGGTAGATGATGGGTTTCAGTCCTGAGTGTCTAGCATACCCTCCTAGAGTGTGGTAGATCATGGGTTCCAGTCCTGAGTGTCTAGCATACCCTCCTAGAGTGTGGTAGATCATGGGTTCCAGTCCTGAGTCTCTAGCATACCCTCCTAGAGTGTGGTAGATCATGGGTTCCAGTCCTGAGTGTCTAGCATACCCTCCTAGAGTGTGGTAGATCATGGGTTCCAGTCCTGAGTGTCTAGCATACCCTCCTAGAGTGTGGTAAATCACAGGTTCCAGTCCTGAGTGTCTAGCATACCCTCCTAGAGTGTGGTAGATCATGGGTTCCAGTCCTGAGTCTCTAGCATACCCTCCTAGAGTGTGGTTGATCATGGGTTCGTCCTCAGTGTCTAGCATACCCTCCTAGAGTGTGGTAGATCATGGGATCCAGTCCTGAGTGTCTAGCATACCCTCCTCGAGTGTGGTACATCATGGATTCCAGTCCTGAGTCTCTAGCATACCCCCCTAGAGTGTGGTAGATCATGGGTTCCAGTTCTCAGTGTCTAGCATACCCTCCTAGAGTGTGGTAGATCATGGGTTCCAGTCTCGAGTGTCTAGCATACCCTCCTAGAGTGTGGTAGATCATGGGTTCCAGTCCTGAGTGTCTAGCATACCCTCCTAGAGTGTGGTAGATCACGGGTTCCAGTCCTGAGTGTCTAGCATACCCTCCTAGAGTGTGGTAGATCGTGGGTTCCAGTCCTGAGTGTCTAGCATACCCTCCTAGAATGTGGTAGATCATGGGTTCCAGTCCTGAGTGTCTAGCATACCCTCCTAGAGTGTGGTAGATCATGGGTTCCAGTCCTGAGTGTCTAGCATACCCTCCTAGAGTGTGGTAGATCGTGGGTTCCAGTCCTGAGTGTCTAGCATACCCTCCTAGAGTGTGGTAGATCGTGGGTTCCAGTCCTGAGTGTCTAGCATACCCTCCTAGAGTGTGGTAGATCGTGGGTTCCAGTCCTGAGTGTCTAGCATACCCTCCTAGAGTGTGGTAGATCGTGGGTCCCAGTCCTGAGTGTCTAGCATACCCTCCTAGAGTGTGGTAGATCATGGGTTCCAGTCCTGAGTGTCTAGCATACCCTCCTAGAGTGTGGTAGATCATGGGTTCCAGTCCTGAGTGTCTAGCATACCCTCCTAGAGTGTGGTAAATCACAGGTTCCAGTCCTGAGTGTCTAGCATACCCTCCTAGAGTGTGGTAGATCATGGGTTCCAGTCCTGAGTCTCTAGCATACCCTCCTAGAGTGTGGTTGATCATGGGTTCGTCCTCAGTGTCTAGCATACCCTCCTAGAGTGTGGTAGATCATGGGATCCAGTCCTGAGTGTCTAGCATACCCTCCTCGAGTGTGGTAGATCATGGATTCCAGTCCTGAGTCTCTAGCATACCCCCCTAGAGTGTGGTAGATCATGGGTTCCAGTTCTCAGTGTCTAGCATACCCTCCTAGAGTGTGGTAGATCATGGGTTCCAGTCTCGAGTGTCTAGCATACCCTCCTAGAGTGTGGTAGATCATGGGTTCCAGTCCTGAGTGTCTAGCATACCCTCCTAGAGTGTGGTAGATCATGGGTTCCAGTCCTGAGTGTCTAGCATACCCTCCTAGAGTGTGGTAGATCGTGGGTTCCAGTCCTGAGTGTCTAGCATACCCTCCTAGAATGTGGTAGATCATGGGTTCCAGTCCTGAGTGTCTAGCATACCCTCCTAGAGTGTGGTAGATCGTGGGTTCCAGTCCTGAGTGTCTAGCATACCCTCCTAGAGTGTGGTAGATCGTGGGTTCCAGTCCTGAGTGTCTAGCATACCCTCCTAGAGTGTGGTAGATCATGGGTTTCAGTCCTGAGTGTCTAGCATACCCTCCTAGAGTGTGGTAGATCATGGGTTCCAGTCCTGAGTGTCTAGCATACCCTCCTAGAGTGTGATAGATCATGGGTTCCAGTCCTGAGTCTTTAGCATACCCTCCTAGAGTGTGGTAGATCATGGGTTCGTCCTCAGTGTCTAGCATACCCTCCTAGAGTGTGGTAGATCATGGGTTCCAGTCCTCAGTGTCTAGCATACCCTCCTAGAGTGTGGTAGATCATGGGTTCCAGTCCTGAGTGTCTAGCATACCCTCCTAGAGTGTGGTAGATCATGGGTTCCAGTCCTGAGTGTCTAGCATACCCTCCTAGAGTGTGGTAGATCATGGGTTCCAGTCCTGAGTGTCTAGCATACCCTCCTAGAGTGTGGTAGATCATGGGTTCCAGTCCTGAGTGTCTAGCATACCCTCCTAGAGTTTGGCAGATCGTGGGTTCCAGTCCTGAGTGTCTAGCATACCCTCCTAGAGTGTGGTAGATCGTGGGTCCCAGTCCTGAGTGTCTAGCATACCCTCCTAGAGTGTGGTAGATCATGGATTCCAGTCCTGAGTGTCTAGCATACCCTCCTAGAGTGTGGTAGATCATGGGTTCCAGTCCTGAGTGTCTAGCATACCCTCCTAGAGTGTGGTAAATCACAGGTTCCAGTCCTGAGTGTCTAGCATACCCTCCTAGAGTGTGGTAGATCATGGGTTCCAGTCCTGAGTCTCTAGCATACCCTCCTAGAGTGTGGTAGAACATGGGTTCGTCCTCAGTGTCTAGCATACCCTCCTAGAGTGTGGTAGATCATGGGATCCAGTCCTGAGTATCTAGCATACCTTCCTAGAGTGTGGTAGATCATGGATTCCAGTCCTGAGTCTCTAGCATACCCTCCTAGAGTGTGGTAGATCATGGGTTCCAGTTCTCAGTGTCTAGCATACCCTCCTAGAGTGTGGTAGATCATGGGTTCCAGTCTCGATTGTCTAGCATACCCTCCTAGAGTGTGGTAGATCATGGGTTCCAGTCCTGAGTGTCTAGCATACCCTCCTAGAGTGTGGTAGATCATGGGTTCCAGTCCTGAGTGTCTAGCATACCCTCCTAGAGTGTGGTAGATCATGGGTTCCAGTCCTGAGTGTCTAGCATACCCTCCTAGAATGTGGTAGATCATGGGTTCCAGTCCTGAGTGTCTAGCATACCCTCCTAGAGTGTGGTAGATCGTGGATTCCAGTCCTGAGTGTCTAGCATACCCTCCTAGAGTGTGGTAGATCGTGGGTTCCAGTCCTGAGTGTCTAGCATACCCTCCTAGAATGTGGTAGATCATGGGTTCAAGTCCTGAGTGTCTAGCATACCCTCCTAGAGTGTGGTAGATCGTGGGTTCCAGTCCTGAGTGTCTAGCATACCCTCCTAGAGTGTGGTAGATCATGGGTTCCAGTCCTCAGTGTCTAGTATATCCTCCTACATTGTGGTAGATCACAGGTTCCAGTCATGAGTGTCTAGCATACCCTCCTAGAGTGTGGTAGATCATGGGTTCCAGTCCTGAGTGTCTAGCATACCCTCCTAGAGTGTGGTAGATCATGGGTTCCAGTCCTGAGTGTCTAGCATACCCTCCTAGAGTGTGGTAGATCATGGGTTCCAGTCCTGAGTGTCTAGCATACCCTCCTAGAGTGTGGTAGATCATGGGTTCCAGTCCTGAGTGTCTAGCATACCCTCCTAGAGTGTGGTAAATCACAGGTTCCAGTCCTGAGTGTCTAGCATACCCTCTTAGAGTGTGGTAGATCATGGGTTCCAGTCCTGAGTCTCTAGCATACCCTCCTAGAGTGTGGTAGATCATGGGTTCGTCTTCAGTGTCTAGCATACCCTCCTAGAGTGTGGTAGATCATGGGTTCCAGTCCTGAGTGTCTAGCATACCCTCCTAGAGTGTGGTAAATCACAGGTTCCAGTCCTGAGTGTCTAGCATACCCTCCTAGAGTGTGGTAGATCATGGGTTCCAGTCCTGAGTCTCTAGCATACCCTCCTAGAGTGTGGTTGATCATGGGTTCGTCCTCAGTGTCTAGCATACCCTCCTAGAGTGTGGTAGATCATGGGATCCAGTCCTGAGTGTCTAGCATACCCTCCTCGAGTGTGGTAGATCATGGATTCCAGTCCTGAGTCTCTAGCATACCCCCCTAGAGTGTGGTAGATCATGGGTTCCAGTTCTCAGTGTCTAGCATACCCTCCTAGAGTGTGGTAGATCATGGGTTCCAGTCTCGAGTGTCTAGCATACCCTCCTAGAGTGTGGTAGATCATGGGTTCCAGTCCTGAGTGTCTAGCATACCCTCCTAGAGTGTGGTAGATCATGGGTTCCAGTCCTGAGTGTCTAGCATACCCTCCTAGAGTGTGGTAGATCGTGGGTTCCAGTCCTGAGTGTCTAGCATACCCTCCTAGAATGTGGTAGATCATGGGTTCCAGTCCTGAGTGTCTAGCATACCCTCCTAGAGTGTGGTAGATCGTGGGTTCCAGTCCTGAGTGTCTAGCATACCCTCCTAGAGTGTGGTAGATCGTGGGTTCCAGTCCTGAGTGTCTAGCATACCCTCCTAGAGTGTGGTAGATCATGGGTTTCAGTCCTGAGTGTCTAGCATACCCTCCTAGAGTGTGGTAGATCATGGGTTCCAGTCCTGAGTGTCTAGCATACCCTCCTAGAGTGTGATAGATCATGGGTTCCAGTCCTGAGTCTTTAGCATACCCTCCTAGAGTGTGGTAGATCATGGGTTCGTCCTCAGTGTCTAGCATACCCTCCTAGAGTGTGGTAGATCATGGGTTCCAGTCCTCAGTGTCTAGCATACCCTCCTAGAGTGTGGTAGATCATGGGTTCCAGTCCTGAGTGTCTAGCATACCCTCCTAGAGTGTGGTAGATCATGGGTTCCAGTCCTGAGTGTCTAGCATACCCTCCTAGAGTGTGGTAGATCATGGGTTCCAGTCCTGAGTGTCTAGCATACCCTCCTAGAGTGTGGTAGATCATGGGTTCCAGTCCTGAGTGTCTAGCATACCCTCCTAGAGTTTGGCAGATCGTGGGTTCCAGTCCTGAGTGTCTAGCATACCCTCCTAGAGTGTGGTAGATCGTGGGTCCCAGTCCTGAGTGTCTAGCATACCCTCCTAGAGTGTGGTAGATCATGGATTCCAGTCCTGAGTGTCTAGCATACCCTCCTAGAGTGTGGTAGATCATGGGTTCCAGTCCTGAGTGTCTAGCATACCCTCCTAGAGTGTGGTAAATCACAGGTTCCAGTCCTGAATGTCTAGCATACCCTCCTAGAGTGTGGTAGATCATGGGTTCCAGTCCTGAGTCTCTAGCATACCCTCCTAGAGTGTGGTAGAACATGGGTTCGTCCTCAGTGTCTAGCATACCCTCCTAGAGTGTGGTAGATCATGGATTCCAGTCCTGAGTCTCTAGCATACCCTCCTAGAGTGTGGTAGATCATGGGTTCCAGTTCTCAGTGTCTAGCATACCCTCCTAGAGTGTGGTAGATCATGGGTTCCAGTCTCGATTGTCTAGCATACCCTCCTAGAGTGTGGTAGATCATGGGTTCCAGTCCTGAGTGTCTAGCATACCCTCCTAGAGTGTGGTAGATCATGGGTTCCAGTCCTGAGTGTCTAGCATACCCTCCTAGAGTGTGGTAGATCATGGGTTCCAGTCCTGAGTGTCTAGCATACCCTCCTAGAATGTGGTAGATCAAGGGTTCCAGTCCTGAGTGTCTAGCATACCCTCCTAGAGTGTGGTAGATCGTGGATTCCAGTCCTGAGTGTCTAGCATACCCTCCTAGAGTGTGGTAGATCGTGGGTTCCAGTCCTGAGTGTCTAGCATACCCTCCTAGAATGTGGTAGATCATGGGTTCAAGTCCTGAGTGTCTAGCATACCCTCCTAGAGTGTGGTAGATCGTGGGTTCCAGTCCTGAGTGTCTAGCATACCCTCCTAGAGTGTGGTAGATCATGGGTTCCAGTCCTCAGTGTCTAGTATATCCTCCTACATTGTGGTAGATCACAGGTTCCAGTCATGAGTGTCTAGCATACCCTCCTAGAGTGTGGTAGATCATGGGTTCCAGTCCTGAGTGTCTAGCATACCCTCCTAGAGTGTGGTAGATCATGGGTTCCAGTCCTGAGTGTCTAGCATACCCTCCTAGAGTGTGGTAGATCATGGGTTCCAGTCCTGAGTGTCTAGCATACCCTCCTAGAGTGTGGTAGATCATGGGTTCCAGTCCTGAGTGTCTAGCATACCCTCCTAGAGTGTGGTAAATCACAGGTTCCAGTCCTGAGTGTCTAGCATACCCTCTTAGAGTGTGGTAGATCATGGGTTCCAGTCCTGAGTCTCTAGCATACCCTCCTAGAGTGTGGTAGATCATGGGTTCGTCTTCAGTGTCTAGCATACCCTCCTAGAGTGTGGTAGATCATGGGATCCAGTCCTGAGTGTCTAGCATACCCTCCTCGAGTGTGGTAGATCATGGATTCCAGTCCTGAGTCTCTAGCATACCCTCCTAGAGTGTGGTAGATCATGGGTTCCAGTTCTCAGTGTCTAGCATACCCTCCTAGAGTGTGGTAGATCATGGGTTCCAGTCCCGAGTGTCTAGCATACCCTCCTAGAGTGTGGTAGATCATGGGTTCCAGTCCTGAGTGTCTAGCATACCCTCCTAGAGTGTGGTAGATCATGGGTTCCAGTCCTGAGTGTCTAGCATACCCTCCTAGAGTGTGGTAGATCATGGGTTCCAGTCCTGAGTGTCTAGCATACCCTCCTAGAGTGTGGTAGATCATGGGTTCCAGTCCTGAGTGTCTAGCATACCCTCCTAGAATGTGGTAGATCATGGGTTCCAGTCCCGAGTGTCTAGCATACCCTCCTAGAGTGTGGTAGATCGTGGGTTCCAGTCCTGAGTGTCTAGCATACCCTCCTAGAGTGTGGTAGATCGTGGGTTCCAGTCCTGAGTGTCTAGCATACCCTCCTAGAATGTGGTAGATCATGGGTTCAAGTCCTGAGTGTCTAGCATACCCTCCTAGAGGGTGGTAGATCGTGGGTTCCAGTCCTGAGTGTCTAGCATACCCTCCTAGAGTGTGGTAGATCATGGGTTCCAGTCCTCAGTGTCTAGTATATCCTCCTACATTGTGGTAGATCACAGGTTCCAGTCATGAGTGTCTAGCATACCCTCCTAGAGTGTGGTAGATCATGGGTTCCAGTCCTGAGTGTCTAGCATACCCTCCTAGAGTGTGGTAGATCATGGGTTCCAGTCCTGAGTGTCTAGCATACCCTCCTAGAGTGTGGTAGATCATGGGTTCCAGTCCTGAGTGTCTAGCATACCCTCCTAGAGTGTGGTAGATCATGGGTTCCAGTCCTGAGTGTCTAGCATACCCTCCTAGAGTGTGGTAAATCACAGGTTCCAGTCCTGAGTGTCTAGCATACCCTCTTAGAGTGTGGTAGATCATCGGTTCCAGTCCTGAGTCTCTAGCATACCCTCTTAGAGTGTGGTAGATCATGGGTTCGTCCTCAGTGTCTAGCATACCCTCCTAGAGTGTGGTAGATCATGGGATCCAGTCCTGAGTGTCTAGCATACCCTCCTCGAGTGTGGTAGATCATGGATTCCAGTCCTGAGTCTCTAGCATACCCTCCTAGAGTGTGGTAGATCATGGGTTCCAGTTCTCAGTGTCTAGCATACCCTCCTAGAGTGTGGTAGATCATGGGTTCCAGTCCCGAGTGTCTAGCATACCCTCCTAGAGTGTGGTAGATCATGGGTTCCAGTCCTGAGTGTCTAGCATACCCTCCTAGAGTGTGGTAGATCATGGGTTCCAGTCCTGAGTGTCTAGCATACCCTCCTAGAGTGTGGTAGATCATGGGTTCCAGTCCTGAGTGTCTAGCATACCTTCCTAGAGTGTGGTAGATCGTGGGTTCCAGTCCTGAGTGTTTAGCATACCCTCCTAGAGTGTGGTAGATCGTGGGTTCCAGTCCTCAGTGTCTAGCATACCCTCCTAGAGTGTGGTAGATCGTGGGTTCCAGTCCTGAGTGTCTAGCATACCCTCCTAGAGTGTGGTAGATCATGGGTTCCAGTCCTGAGTGTCTAGCATACCCTCCTAGAGTGTGGTAGATCATGGGTTCCAGTCCTGAGTGTCTAGCATACCCTCCTAGAATGTGGTAGATCATGGGTTCCAGTCCCGAGTGTCTAGCATACCCTCCTAGAGTGTGGTAGATCGTGGGTTCCAGTCCTGAGTGTCTAGCATACCCTCCTAGAGTGTGGTAGATCGTGGGTTCCAGTCCTGAGTGTCTAGCATACCCTCCTAGAATGTGGTAGATCATGGGTTCAAGTCCTGAGTGTCTAGCATACCCTCCTAGAGGGTGGTAGATCGTGGGTTCCAGTCCTGAGTGTCTAGCATACCCTCCTAGAGTGTGGTAGATCATGGGTTCCAGTCCTCAGTGTCTAGTATATCCTCCTACATTGTGGTAGATCACAGGTTCCAGTCATGAGTGTCTAGCATACCCTCCTAGAGTGTGGTAGATCATGGGTTCCAGTCCTGAGTGTCTAGCATACCCTCCTAGAGTGTGGTAGATCATGGGTTCCAGTCCTGAGTGTCTAGCATACCCTCCTAGAGTGTGGTAGATCATGGGTTCCAGTCCTGAGTGTCTAGCATACCCTCCTAGAGTGTGGTAGATCATGGGTTCCAGTCCTGAGTGTCTAGCATACCCTCCTAGAGTGTGGTAAATCACAGGTTCCAGTCCTGAGTGTCTAGCATACCCTCTTAGAGTGTGGTAGATCATGGGTTCCAGTCCTGAGTCTCTAGCATACCCTCCTAGAGTGTGGTAGATCATGGGTTCGTCCTCAGTGTCTAGCATACCCTCCTAGAGTGTGGTAGATCATGGGATCCAGTCCTGAGTGTCTAGCATACCCTCCTCGAGTGTGGTAGATCATGGATTCCAGTCCTGAGTCTCTAGCATACCCTCCTAGAGTGTGGTAGATCATGGGTTCCAGTTCTCAGTGTCTAGCATACCCTCCTAGAGTGTGGTAGATCATGGGTTCCAGTCCCGAGTGTCTAGCATACCCTCCTAGAGTGTGGTAGATCATGGGTTCCAGTCCTGAGTGTCTAGCATACCCTCCTAGAGTGTGGTAGATCATGGGTTCCAGTCCTGAGTGTCTAGCATACCCTCCTAGAGTGTGGTAGATCGTGGGTTCCAGTCCTGAGTGTCTAGCATACCCTCCTAGAGTGTGGTAGATCGTGGGTTCCAGTCCTGAGTGTCTAGCATACCCTCCTAGAGTGTGGTAGATCATGGGTTCCAGTCCTGAGTGTCTAGCATACCTTCCTAGAGTGTGGTAGATCGTGGGTTCCAGTCCTGAGTGTTTAGCATACCCTCCTAGAGTGTGGTAGATCGTGGGTTCCAGTCCTCAGTGTCTAGCATACCCTCCTAGAGTGTGGTAGATCGTGGGTTCCAGTCCTGAGTGTCTAGCATACTCTCCTAGAGTGTGGTAGATCATGGGTTCCAGTCCTGAGTGTCTAGCATACCCTCCTAGAGTGTGGTAGATCATGGGTTCCAGTTGGTGTCTAGCATACCCTCCTAGTGTTGTAGATCGTGGGTTCCAGTCCTGAGTGTCTAACATACCCTCCTAGAGTGTAGTAGATCGTGGGTTCCAGTCCTGAGTGTCTAGCATACCCTCCTAGAGTGTGGTAGATCATGGGTTCCAGTCCTCAGTGTCTAGCATACCCTCCTAGAGTGTGGTAGATCGTGGGTTCGTCCTCAGTGTCTAGCATACCCTCCTAGAGTGTGGTAGATCATGGGTTCCAGTCCTGAGTATCTAGCATACCCTCCTAGAGTGTGGTAGATCATGGGTTCCAGTTCTGAGTGTCTAGCATACCCTCCTAGAGTGTGGTAGATCATGGGTTCCAGTCCCCCGCGTCTAGTATATCCTCCTAGAGTGTGGTAGATTACAGGTTCCAGTCCTGAGTGTCTAGCATACCCTCCTAGAGTGTGGTAGATCGTGGATTCCAGTCCTGAGTGTCTAGCATACCCTCCTAGAGTGTGGTAGATCATGGGTTCCAGTCCTGAGTGTCTAGCATACCCTCCTAGAGTGTGGTAGATCATGGGTTCGTCCTCAGTGTCTAGCATACCCTCCTAGAGTGTGGTAGATCATGGGATCCAGTCCTGAGTGTTTAGCATACCCTCCTCGAGTGTGGTAGATCATGGATTCCAGTCCTGAGTCTCTAGCATACCCTCCTAGAGTGTGGTAGATCATGGGTTCCAGTTCTCAGTGTCTAGCATACCCTCCTAGAGTGTGGTAGATCATGGGTTCCAGTCCCGAGTGTCTAGCATACCCTCCTAGAGTGTGGTAGATCATGGGTTCCAGTCCTGAGTGTCTAGCATACCCTCCTAGAGTGTGGTAGATCATGGGTTCCAGTCCTGAGTGTCTAGCATACCCTCCTAGAGTGTGGTAGATCGTGGGTTCCAGTCCTGAGTGTCTAGCATACCCTCCTAGAGTGTGGTAGATCGTGGGTTCCAGTCCTGAGTGTCTAGCATACCCTCCTAGAGTGTGGTAGATCATGGGTTCCAGTCCTGAGTGTCTAGCATACCTTCCTAGAGTGTGGTAGATCGTGGGTTCCAGTCCTGAGTGTTTAGCATACCCTCCTAGAGTGTGGTAGATCGTGGGTTCCAGTCCTCAGTGTCTAGCATACCCTCCTAGAGTGTGGTAGATCGTGGGTTCCAGTCCTGAGTGTCTAGCATACCCTCCTAGAGTGTGGTAGATCATGGGTTCCAGTCCTGAGTGTCTAGCATACCCTCCTAGAGTGTGGTAGATCATGGGTTCCAGTCCTGAGTGTCTAGCATACCCTCCTAGAATGTGGTAGATCATGGGTTCCAGTCCCGAGTGTCTAGCATACCCTCCTAGAGTGTGGTAGATCGTGGGTTCCAGTCCTGAGTGTCTAGCATACCCTCCTAGAGTGTGGTAGATCGTGGGTTCCAGTCCTGAGTGTCTAGCATACCCTCCTAGAATGTGGTAGATCATGGGTTCAAGTCCTGAGTGTCTAGCATACCCTCCTAGAGGGTGGTAGATCGTGGGTTCCAGTCCTGAGTGTCTAGCATACCCTCCTAGAGTGTGGTAGATCATGGGTTCCAGTCCTCAGTGTCTAGTATATCCTCCTACATTGTGGTAGATCACAGGTTCCAGTCATGAGTGTCTAGCATACCCTCCTAGAGTGTGGTAGATCATGGGTTCCAGTCCTGAGTGTCTAGCATACCCTCCTAGAGTGTGGTAGATCATGGGTTCCAGTCCTGAGTGTCTAGCATACCCTCCTAGAGTGTGGTAGATCATGGGTTCCAGTCCTGAGTGTCTAGCATACCCTCCTAGAGTGTGGTAGATCATGGGTTCCAGTCCTGAGTGTCTAGCATACCCTCCTAGAGTGTGGTAAATCACAGGTTCCAGTCCTGAGTGTCTAGCATACCCTCTTAGAGTGTGGTAGATCATGGGTTCCAGTCCTGAGTCTCTAGCATACCCTCCTAGAGTGTGGTAGATCATGGGTTCGTCCTCAGTGTCTAGCATACCCTCCTAGAGTGTGGTAGATCATGGGATCCAGTCCTGAGTGTCTAGCATACCCTCCTCGAGTGTGGTAGATCATGAATTCCAGTCCTGAGTCTCTAGCATACCCTCCTAGAGTGTGGTAGATCATGGGTTCCAGTTCTCAGTGTCTAGCATACCCTCCTAGAGTGTGGTAGATCATGGGTTCCAGTCCCGAGTGTCTAGCATACCCTCCTAGAGTGTGGTAGATCATGGGTTCCAGTCCTGAGTGTCTAGCATACCCTCCTAGAGTGTGGTAGATCATGGGTTCCAGTCCTGAGTGTCTAGCATACCCTCCTAGAGTGTGGTAGATCGTGGGTTCCAGTCCTGAGTGTCTAGCATACCCTCCTAGAGTGTGGTAGATCGTGGGTTCCAGTCCTGAGTGTCTAGCATACCCTCCTAGAGTGTGGTAGATCATGGGTTCCAGTCCTGAGTGTCTAGCATACCTTCCTAGAGTGTGGTAGATCGTGGGTTCCAGTCCTGAGTGTTTAGCATACCCTCCTAGAGTGTGGTAGATCGTGGGTTCCAGTCCTCAGTGTCTAGCATACCCTCCTAGAGTGTGGTAGATCGTGGGTTCCAGTCCTGAGTGTCTAGCATACTCTCCTAGAGTGTGGTAGATCATGGGTTCCAGTCCTGAGTGTCTAGCATACCCTCCTAGAGTGTGGTAGATCATGGGTTCCAGTTGGTGTCTAGCATACCCTCCTAGTGTTGTAGATCGTGGGTTCCAGTCCTGAGTGTCTAACATACCCTCCTAGAGTGTAGTAGATCGTGGGTTCCAGTCCTGAGTGTCTAGCATACCCTCCTAGAGTGTGGTAGATCATGGGTTCCAGTCCTCAGTGTCTAGCATACCCTCCTAGAGTGTGGTAGATCGTGGGTTCGTCCTCAGTGTCTAGCATACCCTCCTAGAGTGTGGTAGATCATGGGTTCCAGTCCTGAGTATCTAGCATACCCTCCTAGAGTGTGGTAGATCATGGGTTCCAGTTCTGAGTGTCTAGCATACCCTCCTAGAGTGTGGTAGATCATGGGTTCCAGTCCCCCGCGTCTAGTATATCCTCCTAGAGTGTGGTAGATTACAGGTTCCAGTCCTGAGTGTCTAGCATACCCTCCTAGAGTGTGGTAGATCGTGGATTCCAGTCCTGAGTGTCTAGCATACCCTCCTAGAGTGTGGTAGATCATGGGTTCCAGTCCTGAGTGTCTAGCATACCCTCCTAGAGTGTGGTAGATCATGGGTTCCAGTCCTGAGTGTCTAGCATACCCTCCTAGAGTGTGGTAGATCATGGGTTCCAGTCCTGAGTGTCTAGCATACCCTCCTAGAGTGTGGTAGATCACAGGTTCCAGTCCTGAGTGTCTAGCATACCCTCCTAGAGTGTGGTAGATCATGGGTTCCAGTCCTGAGTCTCTAGCATACCCTCCTAGAGTATGGTAGATCAAGGGTTCGTCCTCAGTGTCTAGCATACCCTCCTAGAGTGTGGTAGATCATGGGTTCCAGTCCTGAGTGTCTAGCATTCCCTCCTAGAGTGTGGTAGATCATGGGTTCCAGTTCTCAGTGTCTAGCATACCCTCCTAGAGTGTGGTAGATCATGGGTTCCAGTCCTGAGTGTCTAGCATACCCTCCTAGAGTGTGGTAGATCATTGGTTCCAGTCCTGAGTGTCTAGCATACCCTCCTAGAGTGTGGTAGATCATGGGTTCCAGTCCTGAGTGTCTAGCATACCCTCCTAGAGTGTGGTAGATCATGGGTTCCAGTCCTGAGTGTCTAGCATACCCTCCTAGAATGTGGTAGATCATGGGTTCCAGTCCTGAGTGTCTAGCATACCCTCCTAGAGTGTGGTAGATCGTGGGTTCCAGTCCTGAGTGTCTAGCATACCCTCCTAGAGTGTGGTAGATCGTGGGTTCCAGTCCTGAGTGTTTAGCATACCCTCCTAGAGTGTGGTAGATCATGGGTTCCAGTCCTGAGTGTCTAGCATACCCTCCTAGAGTGTGGTAGATCATGGGTTCCAGTTGGTGTCTAGCATACCCTCCTAGTGTTGTAGATCGTGGGTTCCAGTCCCGAGTGTCTAGCATACCCTCCTAGAGTGTGGTAGATCATGGGTTCCAGTCCCGAGTGTCTAGCATACCCTCCTAGAGTGTGGTAGATCATGTGTTCGTCCTCAGTGTCTAGCATACCCTCCTAGAGTGTGGTAGATCATGGGTTCCAGTCCTGAGTGTCTAGCATACCCTCCTAGAGTGTGGTAGATCATGGGTTCCAGTTCTCAGTGTCTAGCATACCCTCCTAGAGTGTGGTAGATCATGGGTTTCAGTCCTGAGTGTCTAGTATACCCTCCTAGAGTGTGGTAGATCATGGGTTCCAGTCCTCAGTGTCTAGTATACCGTCCTAGAGTGTGGTAGATCACAGTTTCCAGTTCTGAGTGTCTAGCATACCCTCCTAGAGTGTGGTAGATCATGGGTTCCAGTCCTGAGTATCTAGCATACCCTCCTAGAGTGTGGTAGATCATGGGTTCCAGTCCTGAGTGTCTAGCATACCCTCCTAGAGTGTGGTAGATCATGGGTTCCAGTCCTGAGTCTCTAGCATACCCTCCTAGAGTGTGGTAGATCATGGGTTCGTCCTCAGTGTCTAGCATACCCTCCTAGAGTGTGGTAGATCATGGGTTCCAGTCCTGAGTGTCTAGCATACCCTCCTAGAGTGTGGTAGATCATGGGTTCCAGTCCTGAGTGTCTAGCATACCCTCCTAGAGTGTGGTAGATCGTGGGTTCCAGTCCTGAGTGTCTAGCATACCCTCCTAGAGTGTGGTAGATCGTGGGTTCCAGTCCTGAGTGTCTAGCATACCCTCCTAGAGTGTGGTAGATCGTGGGTTCCAGTCCTGAGTGTTTAGCATACCCTTCTAGAGTGTGGTAGATCATGGGTTCCAGTCCTGAGTGTCTAGCATACCCTCCTAGAGTGTGGTAGATCATGGGTTCCAGTTGGTGTCTAGCATACCCTCCTAGTGTTGTAGATCGTTGGTTCCAGTCCCAAGTGTCTAGCATACCCTCCTAGAGTGTGGTAGATCATGGGTTCCAGTCCCGAGTGTCTAGCATACCCTCCTAGAGTGTGGTAGATCATGGGTTCGTCCTCAGTGTCTAGCATACCCTCCTAGAGTGTGGTAGATCATGGGTTCCAGTCCTGAGTGTCTAGCATACCCTCCTAGAGTGTGGTAGATCATGGGTTCCAGTTCTCAGTGTCTAGCATACCCTCCTAGAGTGTGGTAGATCATGGGTTTCAGTCCTGAGTGTCTAGTATACCCTCCTAGAGTGTGGTAGATCATGGGTTCCAGTCCTGAGTGTCTAGCATACCCTCCTAGAGTGTGGTAGATCACAGTTTCCAGTTCTGAGTGTCTAGCATACCCTCCTAGAGTGTGGTAGATCATGGGTTCCAGTCCTGAGTGTCTAGCATACCCTCCTAGAGTGTGGTAGATCATGGGTTCCAGTCCTGAGTGTCTAGCATACCCTCCTAGAGTGTGGTAGATCATGGGTTCCAGTCCTGAGTCTCTAGCATACCCTCCTAGAGTGTGGTAGATCATGGGTTCGTCCTCAGTGTCTAGCATACCCTCCTAGAGTGTGTTAGATCATGGGTTCCAGTCCTGAGTGTCTAGCATACCCTCCTCGAGTGTGGTAGATCTTGGGTTCCAGTCCTGAGTGTCTAGCATACCCTCCTAGAGTGTGGTAGATCATGGGTTCCAGTCCTGAGTGTCTAGCATACCCTCCTAGAGTGTGGTAGATCATGGGTTCCAGTCCTGAGTGTCTAGCATACCTTCCTAGAGTGTGGTAGATCGTGGGTTCCAGTCCTGAGTGTCTAGCATACCCTCCTAGAGTGTGGTAGATCGTGGGTTCCAGTCCTGAGTGTCTAGCATACCCTCCTAGAGTGTGGTAGATCGTGGGTTCCAGTCCCGAGTGTCTAGCATACCCTCCTAGAGTGTGGTAGATCATGGGTTCCAGTCCTGAGTGTCTAGCATACCCTCCTAGAGTGTGGTAGATCATGGGTTCCAGTTGGTGTCTAGCATACCCTCCTAGTGTTGTAGATCGTGGGTTCCAGTCCCGAGTGTCTAGCATACCCTCCTAGAGTGTGGTAGATCATGGGTTCCAGTCCTGAGTATCTAGCATACCCTCCTAGAGTGTGGTAGATCATGGGTTCCAGTCCTGAGTGTCTAGCATACCCTCCTAGAGTGTGGTAGATCATGGGTTCCAGTCCTGAGTCTCTAGCATACCCTCCTAGAGTGTGGTAGATCATGGGTTCGTCCTCAGTGTCTAGCATACCCTCCTAGAGTGTGGTAGATCATGGGTTCCAGTCCTGAGTGTCTAGCATACCCTCCTAGAGTGTGGTAGATCATGGGTTCCAGTCCTGAGTGTCTAGCATACCCTCCTAGAGTGTGGTAGATCGTGGGTTCCAGTCCTGAGTGTCTAGCATACCCTCCTAGAGTGTGGTAGATCGTGGGTTCCAGTCCTGAGTGTCTAGCATACCCTCCTAGAGTGTGGTAGATCGTGGGTTCCAGTCCTGAGTGTTTAGCATACCCTTCTAGAGTGTGGTAGATCATGGGTTCCAGTCCTGAGTGTCTAGCATACCCTCCTAGAGTGTGGTAGATCATGGGTTCCAGTTGGTGTCTAGCATACCCTCCTAGTGTTGTAGATCGTTGGTTCCAGTCCCAAGTGTCTAGCATACCCTCCTAGAGTGTGGTAGATCATGGGTTCCAGTCCCGAGTGTCTAGCATACCCTCCTAGAGTGTGGTAGATCATGGGTTCGTCCTCAGTGTCTAGCATACCCTCCTAGAGTGTGGTAGATCATGGGTTCCAGTCCTGAGTGTCTAGCATACCCTCCTAGAGTGTGGTAGATCATGGGTTCCAGTTCTCAGTGTCTAGCATACCCTCCTAGAGTGTGGTAGATCATGGGTTTCAGTCCTGAGTGTCTAGTATACCCTCCTAGAGTGTGGTAGATCATGGGTTCCAGTCCTGAGTGTCTAGCATACCCTCCTAGAGTGTGGTAGATCACAGTTTCCAGTTCTGAGTGTCTAGCATACCCTCCTAGAGTGTGGTAGATCATGGGTTCCAGTCCTGAGTGTCTAGCATACCCTCCTAGAGTGTGGTAGATCATGGGTTCCAGTCCTGAGTGTCTAGCATACCCTCCTAGAGTGTGGTAGATCATGGGTTCCAGTCCTGAGTCTCTAGCATACCCTCCTAGAGTGTGGTAGATCATGGGTTCGTCCTCAGTGTCTAGCATACCCTCCTAGAGTGTGTTAGATCATGGGTTCCAGTCCTGAGTGTCTAGCATACCCTCCTCGAGTGTGGTAGATCTTGGGTTCCAGTCCTGAGTGTCTAGCATACCCTCCTAGAGTGTGGTAGATCATGGGTTCCAGTCCTGAGTGTCTAGCATACCCTCCTAGAGTGTGGTAGATCATGGGTTCCAGTCCTGAGTGTCTAGCATACCTTCCTAGAGTGTGGTAGATCGTGGGTTCCAGTCCTGAGTGTCTAGCATACCCTCCTAGAGTGTGGTAGATCGTGGGTTCCAGTCCTGAGTGTCTAGCATACCCTCCTAGAGTGTGGTAGATCGTGGGTTCCAGTCCCGAGTGTCTAGCATACCCTCCTAGAGTGTGGTAGATCATGGGTTCCAGTCCTGAGTGTCTAGCATACCCTCCTAGAGTGTGGTAGATCATGGGTTCCAGTTGGTGTCTAGCATACCCTCCTAGTGTTGTAGATCGTGGGTTCCAGTCCCGAGTGTCTAGCATACCCTCCTAGAGTGTGGTAGATCATGGGTTCCAGTCCTCAGTGTCTAGCATACCCTCCTAGAGTGTGGTAGATCGTGGGTTCGTCCTCAGTGTCTAGCATACCCTCCTAGAGTGTGGTAGATCATGGGTTCCAGTCCTGAGTGTCTAGCATACCCTCCTAGAGTGTGGTAGATCATGGGTTCCAGTTCTCAGTGTCTAGCATACCCTCCTAGAGTGTGGTAGATCATGGGTTCCAGTCCTCCGCGTCTAGTATATCCTCCTAGAGTGTGGTAGATCACAGGTTCCAGTCCTGAGTGTCTAGCATACCCTCCTAGAGTGTGGTAGATCTTGGGTTCCAGTCCTGAGTGTCTAGCATACCCTCCTAGAGTGTGGTAGATCATGGGTTCCAGTCCTGAGTGTCTAGCATACCCTCCTCGAGTGTGGTAGATCATGGGTTCCAGTCCTGAGTGTCTAGCATACCCTCCTAGAGTGTGGTAGATCATGGGTTCCAGTCCTGAGTGTCTAGCATACCCTCCTAGAGTGTGGTAGATCACAGGTTCCAGTCCTGAGTGTCTAGCATACCCTCCTAGAGTGTGGTAGATCATGGGTTCCAGTCCTGAGTGTCTAGCATACCCTCCTAGAGTGTGGTAGATCATGGGTTCCAGTCCTGAGTGTCTAGCATACCCTCCTAGAGTGTGGTAGATCATGGGTTCCAGTTCTCAGTGTCTAGCATACCCTCCTAGAGTGTGGTAGATCATGGGTTCCAGTCCTGAGTGTCCAGCATACCCTCCTAGAGTGTGGTAGATCATGGGTTCCAGTCCTGAGTGTCTAGCATACCCTTCTAGAATGTGGTAGATCATGGGTTCCAGTCCTGAGTGTCTAGCATACCCTCCTAGAGTGTGGTAGATCATGGGTTCCAGTCCTGAGTGTCTAGCATACCCTCCTAGAATGTGGTAGATCATGGGTTCCAGTCCTGAGTGTCTAGCATACCCTCCTAGAGTGTGGTAGATCGTGGGTTCCAGTCCTGAGTGTCTAACATACCCTCCTAGAGTGTGGTAGATCGTGGGTTCCAGTCCTGAGTGTTTAGCATACCCTCCTAGAGTGTGGTAGATCATGGGTTCCAGTCCTGAGTGTCTAGCATACCCTCCTAGAGTGTGGTAGATCATGGGTTCCAGTTGGTGTCTAGCATACCCTCCTAGTGTTGTAGATCGTGGGTTCCAGTCCCGAGTGTCTAGCATACCCTCCTAGAGTGTGGTAGATCATGGGTTCCAGTCCCGAGTGTCTAGCATACCCTCCTAGAGTGTGGTAGATCATGGGTTCGTCCTCAGTGTCTAGCATACCCTCCTAGAGTGTGGTAGATCATGGGTTTCAGTCCTGAGTGTCTAGTATACCCTCCTAGAGTGTGGTAGATCATGGGTTCCAGTCCTCAGTGTCTAGTATACCCTCCTAGAGTGTGGTAGATCACAGTTTCCAGTTCTGAGTGTCTAGCATACCCTCCTAGAGTGTGGTAGATCATGGGTTCCAGTCCTGAGTATCTAGCATACCCTGCTAGAGTGTGGTAGATCATGGGTTCCAGTCCTGAGTGTCTAGCATACCCTCCTAGAGTGTGGTAGATCATGGGTTCCAGTCCTGAGTCTCTAGCATACCCTCCTAGAGTGTGGTAGATCATGGGTTCGTCCTCAGTGTCTAGCATACCCTCCTAGAGTGTGGTAGATCATGGGTTCCAGTCCTGAGTGTCTAGCATACCCTCCTAGAGTGTGGTAGATCATGGGTTCCAGTCCTGAATGTCTAGCATACCCTCCTAGAGTGTGGTAGATCATGGTTTCCAGTCATGAGTGTCTAGCATACCCTCCTAGAGTGTGGTAGATCATGGGTTCCAGTCCTGAGTGTCTAGCATACCCTCCTAGAGTGTGGTAGATCATGGGTTCCAGTGCTGAGTGTCTAGCATACCCTCCTAGAGTGTGGTAGATCGTGGGTTCCAGTCCTGAGTGTCTAGCATACCCTCCTAGAGTGTGGTAGATCGTGGATTCCAGTCCTGAGTGTCTAGCATACCCTCCTAGAGTGTGGTAGATCATGGGTTCCAGTCCTCAGTGTCTAGCATACCCTCCTAGAGTGTGGTAGATCGTGGGTTCCAGTCCTGAGTGTCTAGCATACCCTCCTAGAGTGTGGTAGATCATGGGTTCCAGTCCTCAGTGTCTAGCATACCCTCCTAGAGTGTGGTAGATCGTGGGTTCGTCCTCAGTGTCTAGCATACCCTCCTAGAGTGTGGTAGATCATGGGTTCCAGTCCCGAGTGTCTAGCATACCCTCCTAGAGTGTGATAGATCATGGGTTCCAGTCCCCAGTGTCTAGTATACCCTCCTAGAGTGTGGTAGATCACAGGTTCCAGTCCTGAGTGTCTAGCATACCCTCCTAGAGTGTGGTAGATCATGGGTTCCAGTCCTCAGTGTCTAGTATACCCTCCTAGAGTGTGGTAGATCACAGGTTCCAGTCCTGAGTGTCTAGCATACCCTCCTAGAGTGTGGTAGATCATGGGTTCCAGTCCTGAGTGTCTAGCATACCCTCCTAGAGTGTGGTAGATCACAGGTTCCAGTCCTGAGTGTCTAGCATACCCTCCTAGAGTGTGGTAGATCATGGGTTCCAGTCCTGAGTCTCTAGCATACCCTCCTAGAGTGTGGTAGATCATGGGTTCGTCCTCAGTGTCTAGCATACCCTCCTAGAGTGTGGTAGATCATGGGTTCCAGTCCTGAGTGTCTAGCATACCCTCCTAGAGTGTGGTAGATCATGGATTCCAGTCCTCAGTCTCTAGCATACCCTCCTAGAGTGTGGTAGATCATGGGTTCCAGTTCTCAGTGTCTAGCATACCCTCCTAGAGTGTGGTAGATCATGGGTTCCAGTCCCGAGTGTCTAGCATACCCTCCTAGAGTGTGGTAGATCATGGGTTCCAGTCCTGAGTGTCTAGCATACCCTCCTAGAGTGTGGTAGATCATGGGTTCCAGTCCTGAGTGTCTAGCATACCCTCCTAGAGTGTGGTAGATCATGGGTTCCAGTCCCGAGTGTCTAGCATACCCTCCTAGAGTGTGGTAGATCATGGGTTCCAGTCCCGTGTGTCTAGCATACCCTCCTAGAGTGTGGTAGATCATGGGTTCTAGTCTCGAGTGTCTAGCATACCCTCCTAGAGTGTGGTAGATCATGGGTTCCAGTCCCGTGTGTCTAGCATACCCTCCTAGAGTGTGGTAGATCGTGGGTTCCAGTCCTCAGTGTCTAGCATACCCTCCTAGAGTATGGTAGATCGTGGGTTCCAGTCCTGAGTATCTAGCATACCCTCCTAGAGTGTGGTAGATCATGGGTTCCAGTCCTGAGTGTCTAGCATACCCTCCTAGAGTGTGGTAGATCATGGGTTCCAGTCCTGAGTGTCTAGCATACCCTCCTAGAGTGTGGTAGATCATGGGTTCCAGTTGGTGTCTAGCATACCCTCCTAGTGTTGTAGATCGTGGGTTCCAGTCCCGAGTGTCTAGCATACCCTCCTAGAGTGTGGTAGATCATGGGTTCCAGTCCTCAGTGTCTAGCATACCCTCCTAGAGTGTGGTAGATCATGGTTTCCTGTCCTGAGTGTCTAGCATACCCTCCTAGAGTGTGGTAGATCATGGGTTCCAGTCCCGAGTGTCTAGCATACCCTCCTAGAGTGTGGTAGATCATGGGTTCCAGTCCCGAGTGTCTAGCATACCCTCCTAGAGTGTGGTAGATCATGGGTTCCAGTCCTGAGTGTCTAGCATACCCTCCTAGAGTGTGGTAGATCATGGGTTCCAGTCCTGAGTGTCTAGCATACCCTCCTAGAGTGTGGTAGATCGTGGGTTCCAGTCCTGAGTGTCTAGCATACCCTCCTAGAGTGTGGTAGATCATGGGTTCCAGTCCTGAGTGTCTAGCATACCTTCCTAGAGTGTGGTAGATCGTGGGTTCCAGTCCTGAGTGTCTAGCATACCCTCCTAGAGTGTGGTAGATCGTGGGTTCCAGTCCTGAGTGTCTAGCATACCCTCCTAGAGTGTGGTAGATCGTGGGTTCCAGTCTTGAGTGTCTAGCATACCCTCCTAGAGTGTGGTAGATCACAGGTTCCAGTCCTGAGTGTCTAGCATACCCTCCTAGAGTGTGGTAGATCATGGGTTCCAGTTGGTGTCTAGCATACCCTCCTAGTGTTGTAGATCGTGGGTTCCAGTCCCGAGTGTCTAGCATACCCTCCTAGAGTGTGGTAGATCTTGGGTTCCAGACCTCAGTGTCTAGCATACCCTCCTAGAGTGTGGTAGATCGTGGGTTCGTCCTCAGTGTCTAGCATACCCTCCTAGAGTGTGGTAGATCATGGGTTCCAGTCCTGAGTGTCTAGCATACCCTCCTAGAGTGTGGTAGATCATGGGTTCCAGTTCTCAGTGTCTAGCATACCCTCCTAGAGTGTGGTAGATCATGGGTTCCAGTCCTCCGCGTCTAGTATATCCTCCTAGAGTGTGGTAGATCACAGGTTCCAGTCCTGAGTGTCTAGCATACCCTCCTAGAGTGTGGTAGATCACAGGTTCCAGTCCTGAGTGTCTAGCATACCCTCCTAGAGTGTGGTAGATCATGGGTTCTAGTCCTGAGTCTCTAGCATACCCTCCGAGAGTGTGGTAGATCAAGGGTTCGTCCTCAGTGTCTAGCATACCCTCCTAGAGTGTGGTAGATCATGGGTTCCAGTCCTGAGTGTCTAGCATACCCTCCTCGAGTGTGGTAGATCATGGGTTCCAGTTCTCAGTGTCTAGCATACCCTCCTAGAGTGTGGTAGATCATGGGTTCCAGTCCTGAGTGTCCAGCATACCCTCCTAGAGTGTGGTAGATCATGGGTTCCAGTCCTGAGTGTCTAGCATACCCTCCTAGAGTGTGGTAGATCATGGGTTCCAGTCCTGAGTGTCTAGCATACCCTCCTAGATTGTGGTAGATCATGGGTTCCAGTCCTGAGTGTCTAGCATACCCTCCTAGAATGTGGCAGATCATGGGTTCCAGTCCTGAGTGTCTAGCATACCCTCCTAGAGTGTGGTAGATCGTGGGTTCCAGTCCTGAGTGTCTAGCATACCCTCCTAGAGTGTGGTAGATCGTGGGTTCCAGTCCTGAGTGTTTAGCATACCCTCCTAGAGTGTGGTAGATCATGGGTTCCAGTCCCGAGTGTCTAGCATACCCTCCTAGAGTGTGGTAGATCATGGGTTCCAGTTGGTGTCTAGCATACCCTCCTAGTGTTGTAGATCGTGGGTTCCAGTCCCGAGTGTCTAGCATACCCTCCTAGAGTGTGGTAGATCATGGGTTCCAGTCCCGAGTGTCTAGCATACCCTCCTAGAATGTGGTAGATCATGGGTTCGTCCTCAGTGTCTAGCATACCTTCCTAGAGTGTGGTAGATCATGGGTTTCAGTCCTCAGTGTCTAGTATACACTCCTAGAGTGTGGTAGATCACAGTTTCCAGTTCTGAGTGTCTAGCATACCCTCCTAGAGTGTGGTAGATCATGGGTTCCAGTCCTGAGTATCTAGCATACCCTCCTAGAGTGTGGTAGATCATGGGTTCCAGTCCTGAGTGTCTAGCATACCCTCCTAGAGTGTGGTAGATCATGGGTTCCAGTTCTCAGTGTCTAGCATACCCTCCTAGAGTGTGGTAGATCAGGGGTTCCAGTCCTCCGCGTCTAGTATATCCTCCTAGAGTGTGGTAGATCACAGGTTCCAGTCCTCAGTGTCTAGCATACCCTCCTAGAGTGTGGTAGATCACAGGTTCCAGTCCTGAGTGTCTAGCATACCCTCCTAGAGTGTGGTAGATCATGGGTTCTAGTCCTGAGTCTCTAGCATACCCTCCGAGAGTGTGGTAGATCAAGGGTTCGTCCTCAGTGTCTAGCATACCCTCCTAGAGTGTGGTAGATCATGGGTTCCAGTCCTGAGTGTCTAGCATACCCTCCTCGAGTGTGGTAGATCATGGGTTCCAGTTCTCAGTGTCTAGCATACCCTCCTAGAGTGTGGTAGATCATGGGTTCCAGTCCTGAGTGTCCAGCATACCCTCCTAGAGTGTGGTAGATCATGGGTTCCAGTCCTGAGTGTCTAGCATACCCTCCTAGAGTGTGGTAGATCATGGGTTCCAGTCCTGAGTGTCTAGCATACCCTCCTAGAGTGTGGTAGATCATGGGTTCCAGTCCTGAGTGTCTAGCATACCCTCCTAGAATGTGGTAGATCATGGGTTCCAGTCCTGAGTGTCTAGCATACCCTCCTAGAGTGTGGTAGATCGTGGGTTCCAGTCCTGAGTGTCTAGCATACCCTCCTAGAGTGTGGTAGATCGTGGGTTCCAGTCCTGAGTGTGTAGCATACCCTCCTAGAGTGTGGTAGATCATGGGTTCCAGTCCTGAGTGTCTAGCATACCCTCCTAGAGTGTGGTAGATCATGGGTTCCAGTTGGTGTCTAGCATACCCTCCTAGTGTTGTAGATCGTGGGTTCCAGTCCCGAGTGTCTAGCATACCCTCCTAGAGTGTGGTAGATCATGGGTTCCAGTCCCGAGTGTCTAGCATACCCTCCTAGAGTGTGGTAGATCATGGGTTCGTCCTCAGTGTCTAGCATACCCTCCTAGAGTGTGGTAGATCATGGGTTTCAGTCCTGAGTGTCTAGTATACCCTCCTAGAGTGTGGTAGATCATGGGTTCCAGTCCTCAGTGTCTAGTATACACTCCTAGAGTGTGGTAGATCACAGTTTCCAGTTCTGAGTGTCTAGCATACCCTCCTAGAGTGTGGTAGATCATGGGTTCCAGTCCTGAGTATCTAGCATACCCTCCTAGAGTGTGGTAGATCATGGGTTCCAGTCCTGAGTGTCTAGCATACCCTCCTAGAGTGTGGTAGATCATGGGTTCCAGTCCTGAGTGTCTAGCATACCCTCCTAGAGTGTGGTAGATCATGGGTTCCAGTCCTGAGTGTCTAGCATACCCTCCTAGAGTGTGGTAGATCATGGGTTTCAGTCCTGAGTGTCTAGCATACCCTCCTAGAGTGTGCTAGATCATGGGTTCCAGTCCTGAGTGTCTAGCATACCCTCCTAGAGTGTGGTAGATCGTGGGTTCCAGTCCTGAGTGTCTAGCATACCCTCCTAGAGTGTGGTAGATCGTGGGTTCCAGTCCTGAGTGTCTAGCATACCCTCCTAGAGTGTGGTAGATCATGGGTTCCAGTCCTCAGTGTCTAGCATACCCTCCTAGAGTGTGGTAGATCGTGGGTTCCAGTCCTGAGTGTCTAGCATACCCTCCTAGAGTGTGGTAGATCATGGGTTCCAGTCCTCAGTGTCTAGCATACCCTCCTAGAGTGTGGTAGATCATGGGTTCGTCCTCAGTGTCTAGCTTACCCTCCTAGAGTGTGGTAGATCATGGGTTCCAGTCCCGAGTGTCTAGCATACCCTCCTAGAGTGTGGTAGATCATGGGTTCCAGTTCTCAGTGTCTAGCATACCCTCCTAGAGTGTGGTAGATCATGGGTTTCAGTCCTGAGTGTCTAGCATACCCTCCTAGAGTGTGGTAGATCATGGGTTCCAGTCCTCAGTGTCTAGTATACCCTCCTAGAGTGTGGTAGATCACAGGTTCCAGTCCTGAGTGTCTAGCATACCCTCCTAGAGTGTGGTAGATCATGGGTTCCAGTCCTCAGTGTCTAGTATACCCTCCTAGAGTGTGGTAGATCACAGGTTCCAGTCCTGAGTGTCTAGCATACCCTCCTAGAGTGTGGTAGATCATGGGTTCCAGTCCTGAGTGTCTAGCATACCCTCCTAGAGTGTGGTAGATCATGGGTTCCAGTCCTCAGTGTCTAGCATACCCTCCTAGAGTGTGGTAGATCGTGGGTTCCAGTCCTGAGTGTCTAGCATACCCTCCTAGAGTGTGGTAGATCACAGGTTCCAGTCCTGAGTGTCTAGCATACCCTCCTAGAGTGTGGTAGATCATGGGTTCCAGTCCTGAGTCTCTAGCATACCCTCCTAGAGTGTGGTAGATCATGGGTTCGTCCTCAGTGTCTAGCATACCCTCCTAGAGTGTGGTAGATCATGGGTTCCAGTCCTGAGTGTCTAGCATACCCTCCTAGAGTGTGGTAGATCATGGATTCCAGTCCTCAGTCTCTAGCATACCCTCCTAGAGTGTGGTAGATCATAGGTTCCAGTTCTCAGTGTCTAGCATACCCTCCTAGAGTGTGGTAGATCATGGGTTCCAGTCCTGAGTGTCTAGCATACCCTCCTAGAGTGTGGTAGATCATGGGTTCCAGTCCTGAGTGTCTAGCATACCCTCCTAGAGTGTGGTAGATCGTGGGTTCCAGTCCTGAGTGTTTAGCATACCCTCCTAGAGTGTGGTAGATCATGGGTTCCAGTCCTGAGTGTCTAGCATACCCTCCTAGAGTGTGGTAGATCATGGGTTCCAGTCCTGAGTGTCTAGCATACCCTCCTAGAGTGTGGTAGATCATGGGTTCCAGTCCTGAGTGTCTAGCATACCCTCCTAGAGTGTGGTAGATCATGGGTTCCAGTCCTGAGTGTCTAGCATACCCTCCTAGAGTGTGGTAGATCATGGGTTCCAGTCCTGAGTGTCTAGCATACCCTCCTAGAGTGTGGTAGATCGTGGGTTCCAGTCCTGAGTGTCTAGCATACCCTCCTAGAGTGTGGTAGATCGTGGGTTCCAGTCCTGAGTGTCTAGCATACCCTCCTAGAGTGTGGTAGATCATGGGTTCCAGTCCTCAGTGTCTAGCATACCCTCCTAGAGTGTGGTAGATCGTGGGTTCCAGTCCTGAGTGTCTAGCATACCCTCCTAGAGTGTGGTAGATCATGGGTTCCAGTCCTCAGTGTCTAGCATACCCTCCTAGAGTGTGGTAGATCATGGGTTCGTCCTCAGTGTCTAGCATACCCTCCTAGAGTGTGGTAGATCATGGGTTCCAGTCCCGAGTGTCTAGCATACCCTCCTAGAGTGTGGTAGATCATGGGTTCCAGTTCTCAGTGTCTAGCATACCCTCCTAGAGTGTGGTAGATCATGGGTTTCAGTCCTGAGTGTCTAGCATACCCTCCTAGAGTGTGGTAGATCATGGGTTCCAGTCCTCAGTGTCTAGTATACCCTCCTAGAGTGTGGTAGATCACAGGTTCCAGTCCTGAGTGTCTAGCATACCCTCCTAGAGTGTGGTAGATCATGGGTTCCAGTCCTCAGTGTCTAGTATACCCTTCTAGAGTGTGGTAGATCACAGGTTCCAGTCCTGAGTGTCTAGCATACCCTCCTAGAGTGTGGTAGATCATGGGTTCCAGTCCTGATTGTCTAGCATACCCTCCTAGAGTGTGGTAGATCATGGGTTCCAGTCCTCAGTGTCTAGCATACCCTCCTAGAGTGTGGTAGATCATGGGTTCCAGTCCTCAGTGTCTAGCATACCCTCCTAGAGTGTGGTAGATCACGAATTCCAGTCCTGAGTGTCTAGCATACCCTCCTAGAGTGTGGTAGATCATGGGTTCCAGTCCTGAGTCTCTAGCATACCCTCCTAGAGTGTGGTAGATCATGGGTTCGTCCTCAGTGTCTAGCATACCCTCCTAGAGTGTGGTAGATCATGGGTTCCAGTCCTGAGTGTCTAGCATACCCTCCTAGAGTGTGGTAGATCATGGATTCCAGTCCTCAGTCTCTAGCATACCCTCCTAGAGTGTGGTAGATCATGGGTTCCAGTTCTCAGTGTCTAGCATACCCTCCTAGAGTGTGGTAGATCATGGGTTCCAGTCCTGAGTGTCTAGCATACCCTCCTAGAGTGTGGTAGATCATGGATTCCAGTCCTCAGTCTCTAGCATACCCTCCTAGAGTGTGGTAGATCATAGGTTCCAGTTCTCAGTGTCTAGCATACCCTCCTAGAGTGTGGTAGATCATGGGTTCCAGTCCTGAGTGTCTAGCATACCCTCCTAGAGTGTGGTAGATCATGGGTTCCAGTCCTGAGTGTCTAGCATACCCTCCTAGAGTGTGGTAGATCATGGATTCCAGTCCTCAGTCTCTAGCATACCCTCCTAGAGTGTGGTAGATCATAGGTTCCAGTTCTCAGTGTCTAGCATACCCTCCTAGAGTGTGGTAGATCATGGGTTCCAGTCCTGAGTGTCTAGCATACCCTCCTAGAGTGTGGTAGATCATAGGTTCCAGTCCTGAGTGTCTAGCATACCCTCCTAGAGTGTGGTAGATCGTGGGTTCCAGTCCTGAGTGTTTAGCATACCCTCCTAGAGTGTGGTAGATCATGGGTTCCAGTCCTGAGTGTCTAGCATACCCTCCTAGAGTGTGGTAGATCATGGGTTCCAGTCCTGAGTGTCTAGCATACCCTCCTAGAGTGTGGTAGATCATGGGTTCCAGTCCTGAGTGTCTAGCATACCCTCCTAGAGTGTGGTAGATCATGGGTTCCAGTCCTGAGTGTCTAGCATACCCTCCTAGAGTGTGGTAGATCATGGGTTCCAGTCCTGAGTGTCTAGCATACCCTCCTAGAGTGTGGTAGATCGTGGGTTCCAGTCCTGAGTGTCTAGCATACCCTCCTAGAGTGTGGTAGATCGTGGGTTCCAGTCCTGAGTGTCTAGCATACCCTCCTAGAGTGTGGTAGATCATGGGTTCCAGTCCTCAGTGTCTAGCATACCCTCCTAGAGTGTGGTAGATCATGGGTTCCAGTCCTGAGTGTCTAGCATACCCTCCTAGAGTGTGGTAGATCATGGGTTCCAGTCCTCAGTGTCTAGCATACCCTCCTAGAGTGTGGTAGATCATGGGTTCGTCCTCAGTGTCTAGCATACCCTCCTAGAGTGTGGTAGATCATGGGTTCCAGTCCCGAGTGTCTAGCATACCCTCCTAGAGTGTGGTAGATCATGGGTTCCAGTCCTGAGTGTCTAGCATACCCTCCTAGAGTGTGGTAGATCATGGGTTTCAGTCCTGAGTGTCTAGCATACCCTCCTAGAGTGTGGTAGATCACAGGTTCCAGTCCTGAGTGTCTAGCATACCCTCCTAGAGTGTGGTAGATCATGGGTTCCAGTCCTGAGTGTCTAGCATACCCTCCTAGAGTGTGGTAGATCACAGGTTCCAGTCCTCAGTGTCTAGTATACCCTCCTAGAGTGTGGTAGATCACAGGTTCCAGTCCTGAGTGTCTAGCATACCCTCCTAGAGTGTGGTAGATCATGGGTTCCAGTCCTCAGTGTCTAGTATACCCTCCTAGAGTGTGGTAGATCACAGGTTCCAGTCCTGAGTGTCTAGCATACCCTCCTAGAGTGTGGTAGATCATGGGTTCCAGTCCTGAGTGTCTAGCATACCCTCCTAGAGTGTGGTAGATCATGGGTTCCAGTCCTGAGTGTCTAGCATACCCTCCTAGAGTGTGGTAGATCATGGGTTCCAGTCCTGAGTGTCTAGCATACCCTCCTAGAGTGTGGTAGATCACGGATTCCAGTCCTGAGTGTCTAGCATACCCTCCTAGAGTGTGGTAGATCATGGGTTCCAGTCCTGAGTCTCTAGCATACCCTCCTAGAGTGTGGTAGATCATGGGTTCGTCCTCAGTGTCTAGCATACCCTCCTAGAGTGTGGTAGATCATGGGTTCCAGTCCTGAGTGTCTAGCATACCCTCCTAGAGTGTGGTAGATCATGGGTTCCAGTCCTCAGTCTCTAGCATACCCTCCTAGAGTGTGGTAGATCAAGGGTTCCAGTTCTCAGTGTCTAGCATACCCTCCTAGAGTGTGGTAGATCATGGGTTCCAGTCCCGAGTGTCTAGCATACCCTCCTAGAGTGTGGTAGATCATGGGTTCCAGTCCTGAGTGTCTAGCATACCCTCCTAGAGTGTGGTAGATCGTGGGTTCCAGTCCTGAGTGTTTAGCATACCCTCCTAGAGTGTGGTAGATCATGGGTTCCAGTCCTGAGTGTCTAGCATACCCTCCTAGAGTGTGATAGATCATGGGTTCCAGTTGGTGTCTAGCATACCCTCCTAGTGTTGTAGATCGTGGGTTCCAGTCCCGAGTGTCTAGCATACCCTCCTAGAGTGTGGTAGATCATGGGTTCCAGTCTCGAGTGTCTAGCATACCCTCCTAGAGTGTGGTAGATCATGGGTTCGTCCTCAGTGTCTAGCATACCCTCCTAGAGTGTGGTAGATCATGGGTTTCAGTCCTGAGTGTCTAGTATACCCTCCTAGAGTGTGGTAGATCATGGGTTCCAGTCCTCAGTGTCTAGTATACACTCCTAGAGTGTGGTAGATCACAGTTTCCAGTTCTGAGTGTCTAGCATACCCTCCTAGAGTGTGGTAGATCATGGGTTCCAGTCCTGAGTATCTAGCATACCCTCCTAGAGTGTGGTAAATCATGGGTTCCAGTCCTGAGTGTCTAGCATACCCTCCTAGAGTGTGGTAGATCATGGGTTCCAGTCCTGAGTCTCTAGCATACCCTCCTAGAGTGTGGTAGATCATGGGTTCGTGCTCAGTGTCTAGCATACCCTCCTAGAGTGTGGTAGATCATGGGTTCCAGTCCTGAGTGTCTAGCATACCCTCCTAGAGTGTGGTAGATCATGGGTTCCAGTCCTGAGTGTCTAGCATACCCTCCTAGAGTGTGGTAGATCATGGGTTCCAGTCCTGAATGTCTAGCATACCCTCCTAGAGTGTGGTAGATCATGGGTTCCAGTCCTGAGTGTCTAGCATACCCTCCTAGAGTGTGGTAGATCATGGGTTCCAGTCCTGAGTGTCTAGCATACCCTCCTAGAGTGTGGTAGATCGTGGGTTCCAGTCCTGAGTGTCTAGCATACCCTCCTAGAGTGTGGTAGATCGTGGGTTCCAGTCCTGAGTGTCTAGCATACCCTCCTAGAGTGTGGTAGATCATGGGTTCCAGTCCTCAGTGTCTAGCATACCCTCCTAGAGTGTGGTAGATCGTGGGTTCCAGTCCTGAGTGTCTATTATACCCTCCTAGAGTGTGGTAGATCATGGGTTCCAGTCCTCAGTGTCTAGCATACCCTTCTAGAGTGTGGTAGATCGTGGGTTCGTCCTCAGTGTCTAGCATACCCTCCTAGAGTGTGGTAGATCATGGGTTCCAGTCCCGAGTGTCTAGCATACCCTCCTAGAGTGTGGTAGATCATGGGTTCCAGTTCTCAGTGTCTAGCATACCCTCCTAGAGTGTGGTAGATCATGGGTTTCAGTCCTGAGTGTCTAGCATACCCTCCTAGAGTGTGGTAGAACATGGGTTCCAGTCCTCAGTGTCTAGTATACCCTCCTAGAGTGTGGTAGATCACAGGTTCTAGTCCTGAGTGTCTAGCATACCCTCCTAGAGTGTGGTAGATCATGGGTTCCAGTCCTCAGTGTCTAGTATACCCTCCTAGAGTGTGGTAGATCACAGGTTCCAGTCCTGAGTGTCTAGCATACCTTCCTAGAGTGTGGTAGATCATGGGTTCCAGTCCTGAGTGTCTAGCATACCCTCCTAGAGTGTGGTAGATCATGGGTTCCAGTCCTCAGTGTCTAGCATACCCTCCTAGAGTGTGGTAGATCATGGGTTCCAGTCCTGAGTGTCTAGCATACCCTCCTAGAGTGTGGTAGATCATGGGTTCCAGTCCTCAGTGTCTAGCATACCCTCCTAGAGTGTGGTAGATCATGGGTTCGTCCTCAGTGTCTAGCATACCCTCCTAGAGTGTGGTAGATCATGGGTTCCAGTCCCGAGTGTCTAGCATACCCTCCTAGAGTGTGGTAGATCATGGGTTCCAGTTCTCAGTGTCTAGCATACCCTCCTAGAGTGTGGTAGATCATGGGTTTCAGTCCTGAGTGTCTAGCATACCCTCCTAGAGTGTGGTAGATCACAGGTTCCAGTCCTGAGTGTCTAGCATACCCTCCTAGAGTGTGGTAGATCATGGGTTCCAGTCCTGAGTGTCTAGCATACCCTCCTAGAGTGTGGTAGATCACAGGTTCCAGTCCTCAGTGTCTAGTATACCCTCCTAGAGTGTGGTAGATCACAGGTTCCAGTCCTGAGTGTCTAGCATACCCTCCTAGAGTGTGGTAGATCATGGGTTCCAGTCCTCAGTGTCTAGTATACCCTCCTAGAGTGTGGTAGATCACAGGTTCCAGTCCTGAGTGTCTAGCATACCCTCCTAGAGTGTGGTAGATCATGGGTTCCAGTCCTGAGTGTCTAGCATACCCTCCTAGAGTGTGGTAGATCATGGGTTCCAGTCCTCAGTGTCTAGCATACCCTCCTAGAGTGTGGTAGATCATGGGTTCCAGTCCTGAGTGTCTAGCATACCCTCCTAGAGTGTGGTAGATCACGGATTCCAGTCCTGAGTGTCTAGCATACCCTCCTAGAGTGTGGTAGATCATGGGTTCCAGTCCTGAGTCTCTAGCATACCCTCCTAGAGTGTGGTAGATCATGGGTTCGTCCTCAGTGTCTAGCATACCCTCCTAGAGTGTGGTAGATCATGGGTTCCAGTCCTGAGTGTCTAGCATACCCTCCTAGAGTGTGGTAGATCATGGGTTCCAGTCCTCAGTCTCTAGCATACCCTCCTAGAGTGTGGTAGATCAAGGGTTCCAGTTCTCAGTGTCTAGCATACCCTCCTAGAGTGTGGTAGATCATGGGTTCCAGTCCCGAGTGTCTAGCATACCCTCCTAGAGTGTGGTAGATCATGGGTTCCAGTCCTGAGTGTCTAGCATACCCTCCTAGAGTGTGGTAGATCGTGGGTTCCAGTCCTGAGTGTTTAGCATACCCTCCTAGAGTGTGGTAGATCATGGGTTCCAGTCCTGAGTGTCTAGCATACCCTCCTAGAGTGTGATAGATCATGGGTTCCAGTTGGTGTCTAGCATACCCTCCTAGTGTTGTAGATCGTGGGTTCCAGTCCCGAGTGTCTAGCATACCCTCCTAGAGTGTGGTAGATCATGGGTTCCAGTCTCGAGTGTCTAGCATACCCTCCTAGAGTGTGGTAGATCATGGGTTCGTCCTCAGTGTCTAGCATACCCTCCTAGAGTGTGGTAGATCATGGGTTTCAGTCCTGAGTGTCTAGTACACCCTCCTAGAGTGTGGTAGATCATGGGTTCCAGTCCTCAGTGTCTAGTATACACTCCTAGAGTGTGGTAGATCACAGTTTCCAGTTCTGAGTGTCTAGCATACCCTCCTAGAGTGTGGTAGATCATGGGTTCCAGTCCTGAGTATCTAGCATACCCTCCTAGAGTGTGGTAAATCATGGGTTCCAGTCCTGAGTGTCTAGCATACCCTCCTAGAGTGTGGTAGATCATGGGTTCCAGTCCTGAGTCTCTAGCATACCCTCCTAGAGTGTGGTAGATCATGGGTTCGTGCTCAGTGTCTAGCATACCCTCCTAGAGTGTGGTAGATCATGGGTTCCAGTCCTGAGTGTCTAGCATACCCTCCTAGAGTGTGGTAGATCATGGGTTCCAGTCCTGAGTGTCTAGCATACCCTCCTAGAGTGTGGTAGATCATGGGTTCCAGTCCTGAGTGTCTAGCATACCCTCCTAGAGTGTGGTAGATCATGGGTTCCAGTCCTGAGTGTCTAGCATACCCTCCTAGAGTGTGGTAGATCATGGGTTCCAGTCCTGAGTGTCTAGCATACCCTCCTAGAGTGTGGTAGATCGTGGGTTCAATCCTGAGTGTCTAGCATACCCTCCTAGAGTGTGGTAGATCGTGGGTTCCAGTCCTGAGTGTCTAGCATACCCTCCTAGAGTGTGGTAGATCATGGGTTCCAGTCCTCAGTGTCTAGCATACCCTCCTAGAGTGTGGTAGATCGTGGGTTCCAGTCCTGAGTGTCTATTATACCCTCCTAGAGTGTGGTAGATCATGGGTTCCAGTCCTCAGTGTCTAGCATACCCTCCTAGAGTGTGGTAGATCGTGGGTTCGTCCTCAGTGTCTAGCATACCCTCCTAGAGTGTGGTAGATCATGGGTTCCAGTCCCGAGTGTCTAGCATACCCTCCTAGAGTGTGGTAGATCATGGGTTCCAGTTCTCAGTGTCTAGCATACCCTCCTAGAGTGTGGTAGATCATGGGTTTCAGTCCTGAGTGTCTAGCATACCCTCCTAGAGTGTGGTAGAACATGGGTTCCAGTCCTCAGTGTCTAGTATACCCTCCTAGAGTGTGGTAGATCACAGGTTCCAGTCCTGAGTGTCTAGCATACCCTCCTAGAGTGTGGTAGATCATGGGTTCCAGTCCTCAGTGTCTAGTATACCCTCCTAGAGTGTGGTAGATCACAGGTTCCAGTCCTGAGTGTCTAGCATACCCTCCTAGAGTGTGGTAGATCATGGGTTCCAGTCCTGAGTGTCTAGCATACCCTCCTAGAGTGTGGTAGATCATGGGTTCCAGTCCTCAGTGTCTAGCATACCCTCCTAGAGTGTGGTAGATCATGGGTTCCAGTCCTGAGTGTCTAGCATACCCTCCTAGAGTGTGGTAGATCACAGGTTCCAGTCCTGAGTGTCTAGCATACCCTCCTAGAGTGTGGTAGATCATGGGTTCCAGTCCTGAGTCTCTAGCATACCCTCCTAGAGTGTGGTAGATCATGGGTTCGTCCTCAGTGTCTAGCATACCCTCCTAGAGTGTGGTAGATCATGGGTTCCAGTCCTGAGTGTCTAGCATACCCTCCTAGAGTGTGGTAGATCATGGATTCCAGTCCTCAGTCTCTAGCATACCCTCCTAGAGTGTGGTAGATCATGGGTTCCAGTCCTGAGTGTCTAGCATACCCTCCTAGAGTGTGGTAGATCATGGGTTCCAGTCCTGAGTGTCTAGCATACCCTCCTAGAGTGTGGTAGATCATGGGTTCCAGTCCTGAGTGTCTAGCATACCCTCCTAGAGTGTGGTAGATCATGGGTTCCAGTCCCGAGTGTCTAGCATACCCTCCTAGAGTGTGGTAGATCATGGTTTCCAGTCCCGAGTGTCTAGCATACCCTCCTAGAGTGTGGTAGATCATGGGTTCCAGTCTCGAGTGTCTAGCATACCCTCCTAGAGTGTGGTAGATCATGGGTTCCAGTCCTGAGTGTCTAGCATACCCTCCTAGAGTGTGGTAGATCATGGGTTCCAGTCCTGAGTGTCTAGCATACCCTCCTAGAGTGTGGAAGATCGTTGGTTCCAGTCCTGAGTGTCTAGCATACCCTCCTAGAGTGTGGTAGATCGTGGGTTCCAGTCCTGAGTGTCTAGCATACCCTCCTAGAGTGTGGTAGATCATGGGTTCCAGTCCTCAGTGTCTAGCATACCCTCCTAGAGTGTGGTAGATCGTGGGTTCCAGTCCTGAGTGTCTAGCATACCCTCCTAGAGTGTGGTAGATCATGGGTTCCAGTCCTCAGTGTCTAGCATACCCTCCTAGAGTGTGGTAGATCATGGGTTCGTCCTCAGTGTCTAGCATACCCTCCTAGAGTGTGGTAGATCATGGGTTCCAGTCCCGAGTGTCTAGCATACCGTCCTAGAGTGTGGTAGATCATGGGTTCCAGTTCTCAGTGTCTAGCATACCCTCCTAGAGTGTGGTAGATCATGGGTTTCAGTCCTGAGTGTCTAGCATACCCTCCTAGAGTGTGGTAGATCATGGGTTCCAGTCCTCAGTGTCTAGTATACCCTCCTAGAGTGTGGTAGATCACAGGTTCCAGTCCTGAGTGTCTAGCATACCCTCCTAGAGTGTGGTAGATCATGGGTTCCAGTCCTCAGTGTCTAGTATACCCTTCTAGAGTGTGGTAGATCACAGGTTCCAGTCCTGAGTGTCTAGCATACCCTCCTAGAGTGTGGTAGATCATGGGTTCCAGTCCTGATTGTCTAGCATACCCTCCTAGAGTGTGGTAGATCATGGGTTCCAGTCCTCAGTGTCTAGCATACCCTCCTAGAGTGTGGTAGATCATGGGTTCCAGTCCTGAGTGTCTAGCATACCCTCCTAGAGTGTGGTAGATCACGGATTCCAGTCCTGAGTGTCTAGCATACCCTCCTAGAGTGTGGTAGATCATGGGTTCCAGTCCTGAGTCTCTAGCATACCCTCCTAGAGTGTGGTAGATCATGGGTTCGTCCTCAGTGTCTAGCATACCCTCCTAGAGTGTGGTAGATCATGGGTTCCAGTCCTGAGTGTCTAGCATACCCTCCTAGAGTGTGGTAGATCATGGATTCCAGTCCTCAGTCTCTAGCATACCCTCCTAGAGTGTGGTAGATCATGGGTTCCAGTTCTCAGTGTCTAGCATACCCTCCTAGAGTGTGGTAGATCATGGGTTCCAGTCCCGAGTGTCTAGCATACCCTCCTAGAGTGTGGTAGATCATGGGTTCCAGTCCTGAGTGTCTAGCATACCCTCCTAGAGTGTGGTAGATCGTGGGTTCCAGTCCTGAGTGTTTAGCATACCCTCCTAGAGTGTGGTAGATCATGGGTTCCAGTCCTGAGTGTCTAGCATACCCTCCTAGAGTGTGATAGATCATGGGTTCCAGTTGGTGTCTAGCATACCCTCCTAGTGTTGTAGATCGTGGGTTCCAGTCCCGAGTGTCTAGCATACCCTCCTAGAGTGTGGTAGATCATGGGTTCCAGTCTCGAGTGTCTAGCATACCCTCCTAGAGTGTGGTAGATCATGGGTTCGTCCTCAGTGTCTAGCATACCCTCCTAGAGTGTGGTAGATCATGGGTTTCAGTCCTGAGTGTCTAGTATACCCTCCTAGAGTGTGGTAGATCATGGGTTCCAGTCCTCAGTGTCTAGTATACACTCCTAGAGTGTGGTAGATCACAGTTTCCAGTTCTGAGTGTCTAGCATACCCTCCTAGAGTGTGGTAGATCATGGGTTCCAGTCCTGAGTATCTAGCATACCCTCCTAGAGTGTGGTAAATCATGGGTTCCAGTCCTGAGTGTCTAGCATACCCTCCTAGAGTGTGGTAGATCATGGGTTCCAGTCCTGAGTCTCTAGCATACCCTCCTAGAGTGTGGTAGATCATGGGTTCGTGCTCAGTGTCTAGCATACCCTCCTAGAGTGTGGTAGATCATGGGTTCCAGTCCTGAGTGTCTAGCATACCCTCCTAGAGTGTGGTAGATCGTGGGTTCCAGTCCTGAGTGTCTAGCATACCCTCCTAGAGTGTGGTAGATCGTGGGTTCCAGTCCTGAGTGTCTAGCATACCCTCCTAGAGTGTGGTAGATCATGGGTTCCAGTCCTCAGTGTCTAGCATACCCTCCTAGAGTGTGGTAGATCGTGGGTTCCAGTCCTGAGTGTCTATTATACCCTCCTAGAGTGTGGTAGATCATGGGTTCCAGTCCTCAGTGTCTAGCATACCCTCCTAGAGTGTGGTAGATCGTGGGTTCGTCCTCAGTGTCTAGCATACCCTCCTAGAGTGTGGTAGATCATGGGTTCCAGTCCCGAGTGTCTAGCATACCCTCCTAGAGTGTGGTAGATCATGGGTTCCAGTTCTCAGTGTCTAGCATACCCTCCTAGAGTGTGGTAGATCATGGGTTTCAGTCCTGAGTGTCTAGCATACCCTCCTAGAGTGTGGTAGAACATGGGTTCCAGTCCTCAGTGTCTAGTATACCCTCCTAGAGTGTGGTAGATCACAGGTTCCAGTCCTGAGTGTCTAGCATACCCTCCTAGAGTGTGGTAGATCATGGGTTCCAGTCCTCAGTGTCTAGTATACCCTCCTAGAGTGTGGTAGATCACAGGTTCCAGTCCTGAGTGTCTAGCATACCCTCCTAGAGTGTGGTAGATCATGGGTTCCAGTCCTGAGTGTCTAGCATACCCTCCTAGAGTGTGGTAGATCATGGGTTCCAGTCCTCAGTATCTAGCATACCCTCCTAGAGTGTGGTAGATCATGGGTTCCAGTCCTGAGTGTCTAGCATACCCTCCTAGAGTGTGGTAGATCACAGGTTCCAGTCCTGAGTGTCTAGCATACCCTCCTAGAGTGTGGTAGATCATGGGTTCCAGTCCTGAGTCTCTAGCATACCCTCCTAGAGTGTGGTAGATCATGGGTTCGTCCTCAGTGTCTAGCATACCCTCCTAGAGTGTGGTAGATCATGGGTTCCAGTCCTGAGTGTCTAGCATACCCTCCTAGAGTGTGGTAGATCATGGATTCCAGTCCTCAGTCTCTAGCATACCCTCCTAGAGTGTGGTAGATCATGGGTTCCAGTCCTGAGTGTCTAGCATACCCTCCTAGAGTGTGGTAGATCATGGGTTCCAGTCCTGAGTGTCTAGCATACCCTCCTAGAGTGTGGTAGATCATGGGTTCCAGTCCTGAGTGTCTAGCATACCCTCCTAGAGTGTGGTAGATCATGGGTTCCAGTCCCGAGTGTCTAGCATACCCTCCTAGAGTGTTGTAGATCATGGTTTCCAGTCCCGAGTGTCTAGCATACCCTCCTAGAGTGTGGTAGATCATGGGTTCCAGTCTCGAGTGTCTAGCATACCCTCCTAGAGTGTGGTAGATCATGGGTTCCAGTCCTGAGTGTCTAGCATACCCTCCTAGAGTGTGGTAGATCATGGGTTCCAGTCCTGAGTGTCTAGCATACCCTCCTAGAGTGTGGTAGATCGTTGGTTCCAGTCCTGAGTGTCTAGCATACCCTCCTAGAGTGTGGTAGATCGTGGGTTCCAGTCCTGAGTGTCTAGCATACCCTCCTAGAGTGTGGTAGATCATGGGTTCCAGTCCTCAGTGTCTAGCATACCCTCCTAGAGTGTGGTAGATCGTGGGTTCCAGTCCTGAGTGTCTAGCATACCCTCCTAGAGTGTGGTAGATCATGGGTTCCAGTCCTCAGTGTCTAGCATACCCTCCTAGAGTGTGGTAGATCATGGGTTCGTCCTCAGTGTCTAGCATACCCTCCTAGAGTGTGGTAGATCATGGGTTCCAGTCCCGAGTGTCTAGCATACCCTCCTAGAGTGTGGTAGATCATGGGTTCCAGTTCTCAGTGTCTAGCATACCCTCCTAGAGTGTGGTAGATCATGGGTTTCAGTCCTGAGTGTCTAGCATACCCTCCTAGAGTGTGGTAGATCATGGGTTCCAGTCCTCAGTGTCTAGTATACCCTCCTAGAGTGTGGTAGATCACAGGTTCCAGTCCTGAGTGTCTAGCATACCCTCCTAGAGTGTGGTAGATCATGGGTTCCAGTCCTCAGTGTCTAGTATACCCTTCTAGAGTGTGGTAGATCACAGGTTCCAGTCCTGAGTGTCTAGCATACCCTCCTAGAGTGTGGTAGATCATGGGTTCCAGTCCTGATTGTCTAGCATACCCTCCTAGAGTGTGGTAGATCATGGGTTCCAGTCCTCAGTGTCTAGCATACCCTCCTAGAGTGTGGTAGATCATGGGTTCCAGTCCTGAGTGTCTAGCATACCCTCCTAGAGTGTGGTAGATCACGGATTCCAGTCCTGAGTGTCTAGCATACCCTCCTAGAGTGTGGTAGATCATGGGTTCCAGTCCTGAGTCTCTAGCATACCCTCCTAGAGTGTGGTAGATCATGGGTTCGTCCTCAGTGTCTAGCATACCCTCCTAGAGTGTGGTAGATCATGGGTTCCAGTCCTGAGTGTCTAGCATACCCTCCTAGAGTGTGGTAGATCATGGATTCCAGTCCTCAGTCTCTAGCATACCCTCCTAGAGTGTGGTAGATCATGGGTTCCAGTTCTCAGTGTCTAGCATACCCTCCTAGAGTGTGGTAGATCATGGGTTCCAGTCCCGAGTGTCTAGCATACCCTCCTAGAGTGTGGTAGATCATGGGTTCCAGTCCTGAGTGTCTAGCATACCCTCCTAGAGTGTGGTAGATCATGGATTCCAGTCCTCAGTCTCTAGCATACCCTCCTAGAGTGTGGTAGATCATAGGTTCCAGTTCTCAGTGTCTAACATACCCTCCTAGAGTGTGGTAGATCATGGGTTCTAGTCCTGAGTGTCTAGCATACCCTCCTAGAGTGTGGTAGATCATAGGTTCTAGTCCTGAGTGTCTAGCATACCCTCCTAGAGTGTGGTAGATCGTGGGTTCCAGTCCTGAGTGTTTAGCATACCCTCCTAGAGTGTGGTAGATCATGGGTTCCAGTCCTGAGTGTCTAGCATACCCTCCTAGAGTGTGGTAGATCATGGGTTCCAGTCCTGAGTGTCTAGCATACCCTCCTAGAGTGTGGTAGATCATGGGTTCCAGTCCTGAGTGTCTAGCATACCCTCCTAGAGTGTGGTAGATCATGGGTTCCAGTCCTGAGTGTCTAGCATACCCTCCTAGAGTGTGGTAGATCATGGGTTCCAGTCCTGAGTGTCTAGCATACCCTCCTAGAGTGTGGTAGATCGTGGGTTCCAGTCCTGAGTGTCTAGCATACCCTCCTAGAGTGTGGTAGATCGTGGGTTCCAGTCCTGAGTGTCTAGCATACCCTCCTAGAGTGTGGTAGATCATGGTTCCAGTCCTCAGTGTCTAGCATACCCTCCTAGAGTGTGGTAGATCATGGGTTCCAGTCCTGAGTGTCTAGCATACCCTCCTAGAGTGTGGTAGATCATGGGTTCCAGTCCTCAGTGTCTAGCATACCCTCCTAGAGTGTGGTAGATCATGGGTTCGTCCTCAGTGTCTAGCATACCCTCCTAGAGTGTGGTAGATCATGGGTTCCAGTCCCGAGTGTCTAGCATACCCTCCTAGAGTGTGGTAGATCATGGGTTCCAGTTCTCAGTGTCTAGCATACCCTCCTAGAGTGTGGTAGATCATGGGTTTCAGTCCTGAGTGTCTAGCATACCCTCCTAGAGTGTGGTAGATCACAGGTTCCAGTCCTGAGTGTCTAGCATACCCTCCTAGAGTGTGGTAGATCATGGGTTCCAGTCCTGAGTGTCTAGCATACCCTCCTAGAGTGTGGTAGATCACAGGTTCCAGTCCTCAGTGTCTAGTATACCCTCCTAGAGTGTGGTAGATCACAGGTTCCAGTCCTGAGTGTCTAGCATACCCTCCTAGAGTGTGGTAGATCATGGGTTCCAGTCCTCAGTGTCTAGTATACCCTCCTAGAGTGTGGTAGATCACAGGTTCCAGTCCTGAGTGTCTAGCATACCCTCCTAGAGTGTGGTAGATCATGGGTTCCAGTCCTGAGTGTCTAGCATACCCTCCTAGAGTGTGGTATATCATGGGTTCCAGTCCTCAGTGTCTAGCATACCCTCCTAGAGTGTGGTAGATCATGGGTTCCAGTCCTGAGTGTCTAGCATACCCTCCTAGAGTGTGGTAGAGCACGGATTCCAGTCCTGAGTGTCTAGCATACCCTCCTAGAGTGTGGTAGATCATGGGTTCCAGTCCTGAGTCTCTAGCATACCCTCCTAGAGTGTGGTAGATCAAGGGTTCCAGTTCTCAGGGTCTAGCATACCCTCCTAGAGTGTGGTAGATCATGGGTTCCAGTCCCGAGTGTCTAGCATACCCTCCTAGAGTGTGGTAGATCATGGGTTCCAGTCCTGAGTGTCTAGCATACCCTCCTAGAGTGTGGTAGATCGTGGGTTCCAGTCCTGAGTGTTTAGCATACCCTCCTAGAGTGTGGTAGATCATGGGTTCCAGTCCTGAGTGTCTAGCATACCCTCCTAGAGTGTGATAGATCATGGGTTCCAGTTGGTGTCTAGCATACCCTCCTAGTGTTGTAGATCGTGGGTTCCAGTCCCGAGTGTCTAGCATACCCTCCTAGAGTGTGGTAGATCATGGGTTCCAGTCTCGAGTGTCTAGCATACCCTCCTAGAGTGTGGTAGATCATGGGTTCGTCCTCAGTGTCTAGCATACCCTCCTAGAGTGTGGTAGATCATGGGTTTCAGTCCTGAGTGTCTAGTATACCCTCCTAGAGTGTGGTAGATCATGGGTTCCAATCCTCAGTGTCTAGTATACACTCCTAGAGTGTGGTAGATCACAGTTTCCAGTTCTGAGTGTCTAGCATACCCTCCTAGAGTGTGGTAGATCATGGGTTCCAGTCCTGAGTATCTAGCATACCCTCCTAGAGTGTGGTAAATCATGGGTTCCAGTCCTGAGTGTCTAGCATACCCTCCTAGAGTGTGGTAGATCATGGGTTCCAGTCCTGAGTCTCTAGCATACCCTCCTAGAGTGTGGTAGATCATGGGTTCGTCCTCAGTGTCTAGCATACCCTCCTAGAGTGTGGTAGATCATGGGTTCCAGTCCTGAGTGTCTAGCATACCCTCCTAGAGTGTGGTAGATCATGGATTCCAGTCCTCAGTCTCTAGCATACCCTCCTAGAGTGTGGTAGATCATGGGTTCCAGTTCTCAGTGTCTAGCATACCCTCCTAGAGTGTGGTAGATCATGGGTTCCAGTCCCGAGTGTCTAGCATACCCTCCTAGAGTGTGGTAGATCATGGGTTCCAGTCCTGAGTGTCTAGCATACCCTCCTAGAGTGTGGTAGATCATGGATTCCAGTCCTCAGTCTCTAGCATACCCTCCTAGAGTGTGGTAGATCATAGGTTCCAGTTCTCAGTGTCTAGCATACCCTCCTAGAGTGTGGTAGATCAAGGGTTCCAGTTCTCAGTGTCTAGCATACCCTCCTAGAGTGTGGTAGATCATGGGTTCCAGTCCCGAGTGTCTAGCATACCCTCCTAGAGTGTGGTAGATCATGGGTTCCAGTCCTGAGTGTCTAGCATACCCTCCTAGAGTGTGGTAGATCGTGGGTTCCAGTCCTGAGTGTTTAGCATACCCTCCTAGAGTGTGGTAGATCATGGGTTCCAGTCCTGAGTGTCTAGCATACCCTCCTAGAGTGTGATAGATCATGGGTTCCAGTTGGTGTCTAGCATACCCTCCTAGTGTTGTAGATCGTGGGTTCCAGTCCCGAGTGTCTAGCATACCCTCCTAGAGTGTGGTAGATCATGGGTTCCAGTCTCGAGTGTCTAGCATACCCTCCTAGAGTGTGGTAGATCATGGGTTCGTCCTCAGTGTCTAGCATACCCTCCTAGAGTGTGGTAGATCATGGGTTTCAGTCCTGAGTGTCTAGTATACCCTCCTAGAGTGTGGTAGATCATGGGTTCCAGTCCTCAGTGTCTAGTATACACTCCTAGAGTGTGGTAGATCACAGTTTCCAGCTCTGAGTGTCTAGCATACCCTCCTAGAGTGTGGTAGATCATGGGTTCGTCCTCAGTGTCTAGCATACCCTCCTAGAGTGTGGTAGATCATGGGTTCCAGTCCTGAGTGTCTAGCATACCCTCCTAGAGTGTGGTAGATCATGGATTCCAGTCCTCAGTCTCTAGCATACCCTCCTAGAGTGTGGTAGATCATGGGTTCCAGTTCTCAGTGTCTAGCATACCCTCCTAGAGTGTGGTAGATCATGGGTTCCAGTCCCGAGTGTCTAGCATACCCTCCTAGAGTGTGGTAGATCATGGGTTCCAGTCCTGAGTGTCTAGCATACCCTCCTAGAGTGTGGTAGATCATGGATTCCAGTCCTCAGTCTCTAGCATACCCTCCTAGAGTGTGGTAGATCATAGGTTCCAGTTCTCAGTGTCTAGCATACCCTCCTAGAGTGTGGTAGATCATGGGTTCTAGTCCTGAGTGTCTAGCATACCCTCCTAGAGTGTGGTAGATCATAGGTTCTAGTCCTGAGTGTCTAGCATACCCTCCTAGAGTGTGGTAGATCGTGGGTTCCAGTCCTGAGTGTTTAGCATACCCTCCTAGAGTGTGGTAGATCATGGGTTCCAGTCCTGAGTGTCTAGCATACCCTCCTAGAGTGTGGTAGATCATGGGTTCCAGTCCTGAGTGTCTAGCATACCCTCCTAGAGTGTGGTAGATCATGGGTTCCAGTCCTGAGTGTCTAGCATACCCTCCTAGAGTGTGGTAGATCATGGGTTCCAGTCCTGAGTGTCTAGCATACCCTCCTAGAGTGTGGTAGATCATGGGTTCCAGTCCTGAGTGTCTAGCATACCCTCCTAGAGTGTGGTAGATCGTGGGTTCCAGTCCTGAGTGTCTAGCATACCCTCCTAGAGTGTGGTAGATCGTGGGTTCCAGTCCTGAGTGTCTAGCATACCCTCCTAGAGTGTGGTAGATCGTGGGTTCCAGTCCTGAGTGTCTAGCATACCCTCCTAGAGTGTGGTAGATCGTGGGTTCCAGTCCTGAGTGTCTAGCATACCCTCCTAGAGTGTGGTAGATCATGGGTTCCAGTCCTCAGTGTCTAGCATACCCTCCTAGAGTGTGGTAGATCATGGGTTCCAGTCCTGAGTGTCTAGCATACCCTCCTAGAGTGTGGTAGATCATGGGTTCCAGTCCTCAGTGTCTAGCATACCCTCCTAGAGTGTGGTAGATCATGGGTTCGTCCTCAGTGTCTAGCATACCCTCCTAGAGTGTGGTAGATCATGGGTTCCAGTCCCGAGTGTCTAGCATACCCTCCTAGAGTGTGGTAGATCATGGGTTCCAGTTCTCAGTGTCTAGCATACCCTCCTAGAGTGTGGTAGATCATGGGTTTCAGTCCTGAGTGTCTAGCATACCCTCCTAGAGTGTGGTAGATCACAGGTTCCAGTCCTGAGTGTCTAGCATACCCTCCTAGAGTGTGGTAGATCATGGGTTCCAGTCCTGAGTGTCTAGCATACCCTCCTAGAGTGTGGTAGATCACAGGTTCCAGTCCTCAGTGTCTAGTATACCCTCCTAGAGTGTGGTAGATCACAGGTTCCAGTCCTGAGTGTCTAGCATACCCTCCTAGAGTGTGGTAGATCATGGGTTCCAGTCCTCAGTGTCTAGTATACCCTCCTAGAGTGTGGTAGATCACAGGTTCCAGTCCTGAGTGTCTAGCATACCCTCCTAGAGTGTGGTAGATCATGGGTTCCAGTCCTGAGTGTCTAGCATACCCTCCTAGAGTGTGGTATATCATGGGTTCCAGTCCTCAGTGTCTAGCATACCCTCCTAGAGTGTGGTAGATCATGGGTTCCAGTCCTGAGTGTCTAGCATACCCTCCTAGAGTGTGGTAGATCACGGATTCCAGTCCTGAGTGTCTAGCATACCCTCCTAGAGTGTGGTAGATCATGGGTTCCAGTCCTGAGTCTCTAGCATACCCTCCTAGAGTGTGGTAGATCAAGGGTTCCAGTTCTCAGTGTCTAGCATACCCTCCTAGAGTGTGGTAGATCATGGGTTCCAGTCCCGATTGTCTAGCATACCCTCCTAGAGTGTGGTAGATCATGGGTTCCAGTCCTGAGTGTCTAGCATACCCTCCTAGAGTGTGGTAGATCGTGGGTTCCAGTCCTGAGTGTTTAGCATACCCTCCTAGAGTGTGGTAGATCATGGGTTCCAGTCCTGAGTGTCTAGCATACCCTCCTAGAGTGTGATAGATCATGGGTTCCAGTTGGTGTCTAGCATACCCTCCTAGTGTTGTAGATCGTGGGTTCCAGTCCCGAGTGTCTAGCATACCCTCCTAGAGTGTGGTAGATCATGGGTTCCAGTCTCGAGTGTCTAGCATACCCTCCTAGAGTGTGGTAGATCATGGGTTCGTCCTCAGTGTCTAGCATACCCTCCTAGAGTGTGGTAGATCATGGGTTTCAGTCCTGAGTGTCTAGTATACCCTCCTAGAGTGTGGTAGATCATGGGTTCCAGTCCTCAGTGTCTAGTATACACTCCTAGAGTGTGGTAGATCACAGTTTCCAGTTCTGAGTGTCTAGCATACCCTCCTAGAGTGTGGTAGATCATGGGTTCCAGTCCTGAGTATCTAGCATACCCTCCTAGAGTGTGGTAAATCATGGGTTCCAGTCCTGAGTGTCTAGCATACCCTCCTAGAGTGTGGTAGATCATGGATTCCAGTCCTCAGTCTCTAGCATACCCTCCTAGAGTGTGGTAGATCATGGGTTCCAGTTCTCAGTGTCTAGCATACCCTCCTAGAGTGTGGTAGATCATGGGTTCCAGTCCCGAGTGTCTAGCATACCCTCCTAGAGTGTGGTAGATCATGGGTTCCAGTCCTGAGTGTCTAGCATACCCTCCTAGAGTGTGGTAGATCATGGATTCCAGTCCTCAGTCTCTAGCATACCCTCCTAGAGTGTGGTAGATCATAGGTTCCAGTTCTCAGTGTCTAGCATACCCTCCTAGAGTGTGGTAGATCAAGGGTTCCAGTTCTCAGTGTCTAGCATACCCTCCTAGAGTGTGGTAGATCATGGGTTCCAGTCCCGAGTGTCTAGCATACCCTCCTAGAGTGTGGTAGATCATGGGTTCCAGTCCTGAGTGTCTAGCATACCCTCCTAGAGTGTGGTAGATCGTGGGTTCCAGTCCTGAGTGTTTAGCATACCCTCCTAGAGTGTGGTAGATCATGGGTTCCAGTCCTGAGTGTCTAGCATACCCTCCTAGAGTGTGATAGATCATGGGTTCCAGTTGGTGTCTAGCATACCCTCCTAGTGTTGTAGATCGTGGGTTCCAGTCCCGAGTGTCTAGCATACCCTCCTAGAGTGTGGTAGATCATGGGTTCCAGTCTCGAGTGTCTAGCATACCCTCCTAGAGTGTGGTAGATCATGGGTTCGTCCTCAGTGTCTAGCATACCCTCCTAGAGTGTGGTAGATCATGGGTTTCAGTCCTGAGTGTCTAGTATACCCTCCTAGAGTGTGGTAGATCATGGGTTCCAGTCCTCAGTGTCTAGTATACACTCCTAGAGTGTGGTAGATCACAGTTTCCAGCTCTGAGTGTCTAGCATACCCTCCTAGAGTGTGGTAGATCATGGGTTCGTCCTCAGTGTCTAGCATACCCTCCTAGAGTGTGGTAGATCATGGGTTCCAGTCCTGAGTGTCTAGCATACCCTCCTAGAGTGTGGTAGATCATGGATTCCAGTCCTCAGTCTCTAGCATACCCTCCTAGAGTGTGGTAGATCATGGGTTCCAGTTCTCAGTGTCTAGCATACCCTCCTAGAGTGTGGTAGATCATGGGTTCCAGTCCCGAGTGTCTAGCATACCCTCCTAGAGTGTGGTAGATCATGGGTTCCAGTCCTGAGTGTCTAGCATACCCTCCTAGAGTGTGGTAGATCATGGATTCCAGTCCTCAGTCTCTAGCATACCCTCCTAGAGTGTGGTAGATCATAGGTTCCAGTTCTCAGTGTCTAGCATACCCTCCTAGAGTGTGGTAGATCATGGGTTCTAGTCCTGAGTGTCTAGCATACCCTCCTAGAGTGTGGTAGATCATAGGTTCTAGTCCTGAGTGTCTAGCATACCCTCCTAGAGTGTGGTAGATCGTGGGTTCCAGTCCTGAGTGTTTAGCATACCCTCCTAGAGTGTGGTAGATCATGGGTTCCAGTCCTGAGTGTCTAGCATACCCTCCTAGAGTGTGGTAGATCATGGGTTCCAGTCCTGAGTGTCTAGCATACCCTCCTAGAGTGTGGTAGATCATGGGTTCCAGTCCTGAGTGTCTAGCATACCCTCCTAGAGTGTGGTAGATCATGGGTTCCAGTCCTGAGTGTCTAGCATACCCTCCTAGAGTGTGGTAGATCATGGGTTCCAGTCCTGAGTGTCTAGCATACCCTCCTAGAGTGTGGTAGATCGTGGGTTCCAGTCCTGAGTGTCTAGCATACCCTCCTAGAGTGTGGTAGATCGTGGGTTCCAGTCCTGAGTGTCTAGCATACCCTCCTAGAGTGTGGTAGATCGTGGGTTCCAGTCCTGAGTGTCTAGCATACCCTCCTAGAGTGTGGTAGATCGTGGGTTCCAGTCCTGAGTGTCTAGCATACCCTCCTAGAGTGTGGTAGATCATGGGTTCCAGTCCTCAGTGTCTAGCATACCCTCCTAGAGTGTGGTAGATCATGGGTTCCAGTCCTGAGTGTCTAGCATACCCTCCTAGAGTGTGGTAGATCATGGGTTCCAGTCCTCAGTGTCTAGCATACCCTCCTAGAGTGTGGTAGATCATGGGTTCGTCCTCAGTGTCTAGCATACCCTCCTAGAGTGTGGTAGATCATGGGTTCCAGTCCCGAGTGTCTAGCATACCCTCCTAGAGTGTGGTAGATCATGGGTTCCAGTTCTCAGTGTCTAGCATACCCTCCTAGAGTGTGGTAGATCATGGGTTTCAGTCCTGAGTGTCTAGCATACCCTCCTAGAGTGTGGTAGATCACAGGTTCCAGTCCTGAGTGTCTAGCATACCCTCCTAGAGTGTGGTAGATCATGGGTTCCAGTCCTGAGTGTCTAGCATACCCTCCTAGAGTGTGGTAGATCACAGGTTCCAGTCCTCAGTGTCTAGTATACCCTCCTAGAGTGTGGTAGATCACAGGTTCCAGTCCTGAGTGTCTAGCATACCCTCCTAGAGTGTGGTAGATCATGGGTTCCAGTCCTCAGTGTCTAGTATACCCTCCTAGAGTGTGGTAGATCACAGGTTCCAGTCCTGAGTGTCTAGCATACCCTCCTAGAGTGTGGTAGATCATGGGTTCCAGTCCTGAGTGTCTAGCATACCCTCCTAGAGTGTGGTATATCATGGGTTCCAGTCCTCAGTGTCTAGCATACCCTCCTAGAGTGTGGTAGATCATGGGTTCCAGTCCTGAGTGTCTAGCATACCCTCCTAGAGTGTGGTAGATCACGGATTCCAGTCCTGAGTGTCTAGCATACCCTCCTAGAGTGTGGTAGATCATGGGTTCCAGTCCTGAGTCTCTAGCATACCCTCCTAGAGTGTGGTAGATCAAGGGTTCCAGTTCTCAGTGTCTAGCATACCCTCCTAGAGTGTGGTAGATCATGGGTTCCAGTCCCGATTGTCTAGCATACCCTCCTAGAGTGTGGTAGATCATGGGTTCCAGTCCTGAGTGTCTAGCATACCCTCCTAGAGTGTGGTAGATCGTGGGTTCCAGTCCTGAGTGTTTAGCATACCCTCCTAGAGTGTGGTAGATCATGGGTTCCAGTCCTGAGTGTCTAGCATACCCTCCTAGAGTGTGATAGATCATGGGTTCCAGTTGGTGTCTAGCATACCCTCCTAGTGTTGTAGATCGTGGGTTCCAGTCCCGAGTGTCTAGCATACCCTCCTAGAGTGTGGTAGATCATGGGTTCCAGTCTCGAGTGTCTAGCATACCCTCCTAGAGTGTGGTAGATCATGGGTTCGTCCTCAGTGTCTAGCATACCCTCCTAGAGTGTGGTAGATCATGGGTTTCAGTCCTGAGTGTCTAGTATACCCTCCTAGAGTGTGGTAGATCATGGGTTCCAGTCCTCAGTGTCTAGTATACACTCCTAGAGTGTGGTAGATCACAGTTTCCAGTTCTGAGTGTCTAGCATACCCTCCTAGAGTGTGGTAGATCATGGGTTCCAGTCCTGAGTATCTAGCATACCCTCCTAGAGTGTGGTAAATCATGGGTTCCAGTCCTGAGTGTCTAGCATACCCTCCTAGAGTGTGGTAGATCATGGGTTCCAGTCCTGAGTCTCTAGCATACCCTCCTAGAGTGTGGTAGATCATGGGTTCGTCCTCAGTGTCTAGCATACCCTCCTAGAGTGTGGTAGATCATGGGTTCCAGTCCTGAGTGTCTAGCATACCCTCCTAGAGTGTGGTAGATCATGGATTCCAGTCCTCAGTCTCTAGCATACCCTCCTAGAGTGTGGTAGATCATGGGTTCCAGTTCTCAGTGTCTAGCATACCCTCCTAGAGTGTGGTAGATCATGGGTTCCAGTCCCGAGTGTCTAGCATACCCTCCTAGAGTGTGGTAGATCATGGGTTCCAGTCCTGAGTGTCTAGCATACCCTCCTAGAGTGTGGTAGATCATGGATTCCAGTCCTCAGTCTCTAGCATACCCTCCTAGAGTGTGGTAGATCATAGGTTCCAGTTCTCAGTGTCTAGCATACCCTCCTAGAGTGTGGTAGATCAAGGGTTCCAGTTCTCAGTGTCTAGCATACCCTCCTAGAGTGTGGTAGATCATGGGTTCCAGTCCCGAGTGTCTAGCATACCCTCCTAGAGTGTGGTAGATCATGGGTTCCAGTCCTGAGTGTCTAGCATACCCTCCTAGAGTGTGGTAGATCGTGGGTTCCAGTCCTGAGTGTTTAGCATACCCTCCTAGAGTGTGGTAGATCATGGGTTCCAGTCCTGAGTGTCTAGCATACCCTCCTAGAGTGTGATAGATCATGGGTTCCAGTTGGTGTCTAGCATACCCTCCTAGTGTTGTAGATCGTGGGTTCCAGTCCCGAGTGTCTAGCATACCCTCCTAGAGTGTGGTAGATCATGGGTTCCAGTCTCGAGTGTCTAGCATACCCTCCTAGAGTGTGGTAGATCATGGGTTCGTCCTCAGTGTCTAGCATACCCTCCTAGAGTGTGGTAGATCATGGGTTTCAGTCCTGAGTGTCTAGTATACCCTCCTAGAGTGTGGTAGATCATGGGTTCCAGTCCTCAGTGTCTAGTATACACTCCTAGAGTGTGGTAGATCACAGTTTCCAGTTCTGAGTGTCTAGCATACCCTCCTAGAGTGTGGTAGATCATGGGTTCCAGTCCTGAGTATCTAGCATACCCTCCTAGAGTGTGGTAAATCATGGGTTCCAGTCCTGAGTGTCTAGCATACCCTCCTAGAGTGTGGTAGATCATGGGTTCCAGTCCTGAGTCTCTAGCATACCCTCCTAGAGTGTGGTAGATCATGGGTTCGTCCTCAGTGTCTAGCATACCCTCCTAGAGTGTGGTAGATCATGGGTTCCAGTCCTGAGTGTCTAGCATACCCTCCTAGAGTGTGGTAGATCATGGATTCCAGTCCTCAGTCTCTAGCATACCCTCCTAGAGTGTGGTAGATCATGGGTTCCAGTTCTCAGTGTCTAGCATACCCTCCTAGAGTGTGGTAGATCATGGGTTCCAGTCCCGAGTGTCTAGCATACCCTCCTAGAGTGTGGTAGATCATGGGTTCCAGTCCTGAGTGTCTAGCATACCCTCCTAGAGTGTGGTAGATCATGGATTCCAGTCCTCAGTCTCTAGCATACCCTCCTAGAGTGTGGTAGATCATAGGTTCCAGTTCTCAGTGTCTAGCATACCCTCCTAGAGTGTGGTAGATCATGGGTTCTAGTCCTGAGTGTCTAGCATACCCTCCTAGAGTGTGGTAGATCATAGGTTCTAGTCCTGAGTGTCTAGCATACCCTCCTAGAGTGTGGTAGATCGTGGGTTCCAGTCCTGAGTGTTTAGCATACCCTCCTAGAGTGTGGTAGATCATGGGTTCCAGTCCTGAGTGTCTAGCATACCCTCCTAGAGTGTGGTAGATCATGGGTTCCAGTCCTGAGTGTCTAGCATACCCTCCTAGAGTGTGGTAGATCATGGGTTCCAGTCCTGAGTGTCTAGCATACCCTCCTAGAGTGTGGTAGATCATGGGTTCCAGTCCTGAGTGTCTAGCATACCCTCCTAGAGTGTGGTAGATCATGGGTTCCAGTCCTGAGTGTCTAGCATACCCTCCTAGAGTGTGGTAGATCGTGGGTTCCAGTCCTGAGTGTCTAGCATACCCTCCTAGAGTGTGGTAGATCGTGGGTTCCAGTCCTGAGTGTCTAGCATACCCTCCTAGAGTGTGATAGATCATGGGTTCCAGTCCTCAGTGTCTAGCATACCCTCCTAGAGTGTGGTAGATCATGGGTTCCAGTCCTGAGTGTCTAGCATACCCTCCTAGAGTGTGGTAGATCATGGGTTCCAGTCCTCAGTGTCTAGCATACCCTCCTAGAGTGTGGTAGATCATGGGTTCGTCCTCAGTGTCTAGCATACCCTCCTAGAGTGTGGTAGATCATGGGTTCCAGTCCCGAGTGTCTAGCATACCCTCCTAGAGTGTGGTAGATCATGGGTTCCAGTTCTCAGTGTCTAGCATACCCTCCTAGAGTGTGGTAGATCATGGGTTTCAGTCCTGAGTGTCTAGCATACCCTCCTAGAGTGTGGTAGATCACAGGTTCCAGTCCTGAGTGTCTAGCATACCCTCCTAGAGTGTGGTAGATCATGGGTTCCAGTCCTGAGTGTCTAGCATACCCTCCTAGAGTGTGGTAGATCACAGGTTCCAGTCCTCAGTGTCTAGTATACCCTCCTAGAGTGTGGTAGATCACAGGTTCCAGTCCTGAGTGTCTAGCATACCCTCCTAGAGTGTGGTAGATCATGGGTTCCAGTCCTCAGTGTCTAGTATACCCTCCTAGAGTGTGGTAGATCACAGGTTCCAGTCCTGAGTGTCTAGCATACCCTCCTAGAGTGTGGTAGATCATGGGTTCCAGTCCTGAGTGTCTAGCATACCCTCCTAGAGTGTGGTATATCATGGGTTCCAGTCCTCAGTGTCTAGCATACCCTCCTAGAGTGTGGTAGATCATGGGTTCCAGTCTTGAGTGTCTAGCATACCCTCCTAGAGTGTGGTAGATCACGGATTCCAGTCCTGAGTGTCTAGCATACCCTCCTAGAGTGTGGTAGATCATGGGTTCCAGTCCTGAGTCTCTAGCATACCCTCCTAGAGTGTGGTAGATCAAGGGTTCCAGTTCTCAGTGTCTAGCATACCCTCCTAGAGTGTGGTAGATCATGGGTTCCAGTCCCGAGTGTCTAGCATACCCTCCTAGAGTGTGGTAGATCATGGGTTCCAGTCCTGAGTGTCTAGCATACCCTCCTAGAGTGTGGTAGATCGTGGGTTCCAGTCCTGAGTGTTTAGCATACCCTCCTAGAGTGTGGTAGATCATGGGTTCCAGTCCTGAGTGTCTAGCATACCCTCCTAGAGTGTGATAGATCATGGGTTCCAGTTGGTGTCTAGCATACCCTCCTAGTGTTGTAGATCGTGGGTTCCAGTCCCGAGTGTCTAGCATACCCTCCTAGAGTGTGGTAGATCATGGGTTCCAGTCCTGAGTGTCTAGCATACCCTCCTAGAGTGTGGTAGATCATGGGTTCCAGTCCTGAGTCTTTAGCATACCCTCCTAGAGTGTGGTAGATCATGGGTTCCAGTCCTGAGTGTCTAGCATACCCTCCTAGAGTGTGGTAGATCATGGGTTCCAGTCCTGAGTGTCTAGCATACCCTCCTAGAGTTTGGTAGATCGTGGGTTCCAGTCCTGAGTGTCTAGCATACCCTCCTAGAGTGTGGTAGATCGTGGGTTCCAGTCCTGAGTGTCTAGCATACCCTCCTAGAGTGTGGTAGATCATGGGTTCCAGTCCTCAGTGTCTAGCATACCCTCCTAGAGTGTGGTAGATCGTGGGTTCCAGTCCTGAGTGTCTATTATACCCTCCTAGAGTGTGGTAGATCATGGGTTCCAGTCCTCAGTGTCTAGCATACCCTCCTAGAGTGTGGTAGATCGTGGGTTCGTCCTCAGTGTCTAGCATACCCTCCTAGAGTGTGGTAGATCATGGGTTCCAGTCCCGAGTGTCTAGCATACCCTCCTAGAGTGTGGTAGATCATGGGTTCCAGTTCTCAGTGTCTAGCATACCCTCCTAGAGTGTGGTAGATCATGGGTTTCAGTCCTGAGTGTCTAGCATACCCTCCTAGAGTGTGGTAGATCATGGGTTCCAGTCCTCAGTGTCTAGTATACCCTCCTAGAGTGTGGTAGATCACAGGTTCCAGTCCTGAGTGTCTAGCATACCCTCCTAGAGTGTGGTAGATCATGGGTTCCAGTCCTCAGTGTCTAGTATACCCTCCTAGAGTGTGGTAGATCACAGGTTCCAGTCCTGAGTGTCTAGCATACCCTCCTAGAGTGTGGTAGATCATGGGTTCCAGTCCTGAGTGTCTAGCATACCATCCTAGAGTGTGGTAGATCATGGGTTCCAGTCCTCAGTGTCTAGCATACCCTCCTAGAGTGTGGTAGATCATGGGTTCCAGTCCTGAGTGTCTAGCATACCCTCCTAGAGTGTGGTAGATCACAGGTTCCAGTCCTGAGTGTCTAGCATACCCTCCTAGAGTGTGGTAGATCATGGGTTCCAGTCCTGAGTCTCTAGCATACCCTCCTAGAGTGTGGTAGATCATGGGTTCGTCCTCAGTGTCTAGCATACCCTCCTAGAGTGTGGTAGATCATGGGTTCCAGTCCTGAGTGTCTAGCATACCCTCCTAGAGTGTGGTAGATCATGGCTTCCAGTCCTCAGTCTCTAGCATACCCTCCTAGAGTGTGGTAGATCATGGGTTCCAGTCCTGAGTGTCTAGCATACCCTCCTAGAGTGTGGTAGATCATGGGTTCCAGTCCTGAGTGTCTAGCATACCCTCCTAGAGTGTGGTAGATCATGGGTTCCAGTCCTCAGTGTCTAGCATACCCTCCTAGAGTGTGGTAGATCATGGGTTCCAGTCCCGAGTGTCTAGCATACCCTCCTAGAGTGTGGTAGATCATGGTTTCCAGTCCCGAGTGTCTAGCATACCCTCCTAGAGTGTGGTAGATCATGGGTTCCAGTCTCGAGTGTCTAGCATACCCTCCTAGAGTGTGGTAGATCATGGGTTCCAGTCCCGTGTGTCTAGCATACCCTCCTAGAGTGTGGTAGATCATGGGTTCCAGTCCTCAGTGTCTAGCATACCCTCCTAGAGTGTGGTAGATCGTGGGTTCCAGTCCTGAGTGTCTAGCATACCCTCCTAGAGTGTGGTAGATCATGGGTTCCAGTCCTGAGTGTCTAGCATACCCTCCTAGAGTGTGGTAGATCATGGGTTCCAGTCCTGAGTGTCTAGCATACCCTCTTAGAATGTGGTAGATCATGGGTTCCAGTTGGTGTCTAGCATACCCTCCTAGTGTTGTAGATCGTGGGTTCCAGTCCCGAGTGTCTAGCATACCCTCCTAGAGTGTGGTAGATCATGGGTTCCAGTCCTCAGTGTCTAGCATACCCTCCTAGAGTGTGGTAGATCATGGGTTCCTGTCCTGAGTGTCTAGCATACCCTCCTAGAGTGTGGTAGATCATGGGTTCCAGTCCCGAGTGTCTAGCATACCCTCCTAGAGTGTGGTAGATCATGGGTTCCAGTCCTGAGTGTCTAGCATACCCTCCTAGAGTGTGGTAGATCATGGGTTCCAGTCCCGAGTGTCTAGTATACCCTCCTAGAGTGTGGTAGATCGTGGGTTCCAGTTCTCAGTGTCTAGCATACCCTCCTAGAGTGTGGTAGATCATGGGTTCCAGTCCTGAGTGTCTAGCATACCCTCCTAGAGTGTGGTAGATCATGGGTTCCAGTCCTGAGTGTCTAGCATACCCTCCTAGAGTGTGGTAGATCATGGGTTCCAGTCCCGAGTGTCTAGCATACCCTCCTAGAGTGTGGTAGATCACAGGTTCCAGTCCTGAGTGTCTAGCATACCCTCCTAGAGTGTGGTAGATCATGGGTTTCAGTCCTGAGTCTCTAGCATACCCTCCTAGAGTGTGGTAGATCAAGGGTTCGTCCTCAGTGTCTAGCATACCCTCCTAGAGTGTGGTAGATCATGGGTTCCAGTCCTGAGTGTCTAGCATACCCTCCTAGAGTGTGGTAGATCATGGGTTCCAGTTCTCAGTGTCTAGCATACCCTCCTAGAGTGTGGTAGATCATGGGTTCCAGTCCTGAGTGTCTAGCATACCCTCCTAGAGTGTGGTAGATCATGGGTTCCAGTCCTGAGTGTCTAGCATACCCTCCTAGAATGTGGTAGATCATGGGTTCCAGTTGGCGTCTAGCATACCCTCCTAGTGTTGTAGATCGTGGGTTCCTGTCCCGAGTGTCTAGCATACCCTCCTAGAGTGTGGTAGATCATGGGTTCCAGTCCTCAGTGTCTAGCATACCCTCCTAGAGTGTGGTAGATCATGGGTTCCTGTCCTGAGTGTCTAGCATACCCTCCTAGAGTGTGGTAGATCATGGGTTCCAGTCCTGAGTGTCTAACATACCCTCCTAGAGTGTGGTAGATCATGGGTTCCAGTCCTGAGTGTCTAGCATACCCTCCTAGAGTGTGGTAGATCATGGGTTCCCGTCCCGAATGTCTAGTATACCCTCCTAGAGTGTGGTAGATCGTGGGTTCCAGTTCTCAGTGTCTAGCATACCCTCCTAGAGTGTGGTAGATCATGGGTTCCAGTCCTGAGTGTCTAGCATACCCTCCTAGAGTGTGGTAGATCATGGGTTCCAGTCCTCAGTGTCTAGCATACCCTCCTAGAGTGTGGTAGATCATGGGTTCCAGTCCTGAGTGTCTAGCATACCCTCCTAGAGTGTGGTAGATCATGGGTTTCAGTCCTGAGTCTCTAGCATACCCTCCTAGAGTGTGGTAGTTCAAGGGTTCGTCCTCAGTGTCTAGCATACCCTCCTAGAGTGTGGTAGATCATGGGTTCCAGTCCTGGGTGTCTAGCATACCCTCCTAGAGTGTGGTAGATCATGGGTTCCAGTTCTCAGTGTCTAGCATACCCTCCTAGAGTGTGGTAGATCATGGTTTCCAGTCCTGAGTGTCTAGCATACCCTCCTAGAGTGTGGTAGATCATGGGTTCCAGTCCTGAGTGTCTAGCATACCCTCCTAGAGTGTGGTAGATCATGGGTTCCAGTCCTGAGTGGCTAGCATACCCTCCTAGAGTGTGGTAGATCATGGGTTCCAGTCCTGAGTGTCTAGCATACCCTCCTAGAATGTGGTAGATTATGGGTTCCAGTCCTGAGTGTCTAGCATACCCTCCTAGAGTGTGGTAGATCATGAGTTCCAGTCCTCAGTGTCTAGCATACCCTCCTAGAGTGTGGTAGATCGTGGGTTCCAGTCCTGAGTGTCTAGCATACCCTCCTAGAGTGTGGTAGATCGTGGGTTCCAGTTATGAGTGTCTAGCATACCCTCCTAGAGTGTGGTAGATCATGGGTTCCAGTCCTGAGTGTCTAGCATACCCTCCTAGAGTGTGGTAGATCATGGGTTCCAGTTGGTGTCTAGCATACCCTCCTAGTGTTGTAGATCGTGGGTTCCAGTCCCGAGTGTCTAGCATACCCCCCTAGAGTGTGGTAGATCATGGGTTCCAGTCCCGAGTGTCTAGCATACCTTCCTAGAGTGTGGTAGATCATGGGTTCCAGTCCCGAGTGTCTAGCATACCCTCCTAGAGTGTGGTAGATCATGGGTTCGTCCTCAGTGTCTAGCATACCCTCCTAGAGTGTGGTAGATCATGGGTTCCAGTCCTGAGTGTCTAGCATACCCTCCTAGAGTGTGGTAGATCATGGATTCCAGTCCTGAGTCTCTAGCATACCCTCCTAGTGTTGTAGATCGTGGGTTCCAGTCCTGAGTGTCTAGCATACCCTCCTAGAGTGTGGTAGATCATGGGTTCCAGTCCCGAGTGTCTAGCATACCCTCCTATAGCGTGGTAGATCATGGGTTCCAGTCCTGAGTGTCTAGCATACCCTCCTAGAGTGTGGTAGATCATGGGTTCCAGTCCTCAGTGTCTAGCATACCCTCCTAGAGTGTGGTAGATCATGGGTTCCTGTCCTGAGTGTCTAGCATACCCTCCTAGAGTGTGGTAGATCATGGGTTCCAGTCCTGAGTGTTTAACATACCCTCCTAGAGTGTGGTAGATCATGGGTTCCAGTCCTGAGTGTCTAGCATACCCTCCTAGAGTGTGGTAGATCATGGGTTCCAGTCCCGAATGTCTAGTATACCCTCCTAGAGTGTGGTAGATCGTGGGTTCCAGTTCTCAGTGTCTAGCATGCCCTCCTAGAGTGTGGTAGATCATGGGTTCCAGTCCTGAGTGTCTAGCATACCCTCCTAGAGTGTGGTAGATCATGGGTTCCAGTCCTCAGTGTCTAGCATACCCTCCTAGAGTGTGGTAGATCATGGGTTCCAGTCCTGAGTGTCTAGCATACCCTCCTAGAGTGTGGTAGATCACAGGTTCCAGTCCTGAGTGTCTAGCATACCCTCCTAGAGTGTGGTAGATCATGGGTTTCAGTCCTGAGTCTCTAGCATACCCTCCTAGAGTGTGGTAGATCAAGGGTTCGTCCTCAGTGTCTAGCATACCCTCCTAGAGTGTGGTAGATCATGGGTTCCAGTCCTGGGTGTCTAGCATACCCTCCTAGAGTGTGGTAGATCATGGGTTCCAGTTCTCAGTGTCTAGCATACCCTCCTAGAGTGTGGTAGATCATGGTTTCCAGTCCTGAGTGTCTAGCATACCCTCCTAGAGTGTGGTAGATCATGGGTTCCAGTCCTGAGTGTCTAGCATACCCTCCTAGAGTGTGGTAGATCATGGGTTCCAGTCCTGAGTGGCTAGCATACCCTCCTAGAGTGTGGTAGATCATGGGTTCCAGTCCTGAGTGTTTAGCATACCCTCCTAGAATGTGGTAGATTATGGGTTCCAGTCCTGAGTGTCTAGCATACCCTCCTAGGGTGTGGTAGATCATGAGTTCCAGTCCTCAGTGTCTAGCATACCCTCCTAGAGTGTGGTAGATCGTGGGTTCCAGTCCTGAGTGTCTAGCATACCCTCCTAGAGTGTGGTAGATCGTGGGTTCCAGTCCTGAGTGTCTAGCATACCCTCCTAGAGTGTGGTAGATCATGGGTTCCAGTCCTGAGTGTCTAGCATACCCTCCTAGAGTGTGGTAGATCATGGGTTCCAGTTGGTTTCTAGCATACCCTCCTAGTGTTGTAGATCGTGGGTTCCAGTCCCGAGTGTCTAGCATACCCTCCTAGAGTGTGGTAGATCATGGGTTCCAGTCCCGAGTGTCTAGCATACCTTCCTAGAGTGTGGTAGATCATGGGTTCCAGTCCCGAGTGTCTAGCATACCCTCCTAGAGTGTGGTAGATCATGGGTTCGTCCTCAGTGTCTAGCATACCCTCCTAGAGTGTGGTAGATCATGGGTTCCAGTCCTGAGTGTCTAGCATACCCTCCTAGAGTGTGGTAGATCATGGATTCCAGTCCTGAGTCTCTAGCATACCCTCCTAGTGTTGTAGATCGTGGGTTCCAGTCCTGAGTGTCTAGCATACCCTCCTAGAGTGTGGTAGATCATGGGTTCCAGTCCCGAGTGTCTAGCATACCCTCCTAGAGTGTGGTAGATCATGGGTTCGTCCTCAGTGTCTAGCATACCCTCCTAGAGTGTGGTAGATCATGGGTTCCAGTCCTGAGTGTCTAGCATACCCTCCTAGAGTGTGGTAGATCATGGGTTCCAGTTCTCAGTGTCCAGCATACCCTCCTAGAGTGTGGTAGATCATGGGTTTCAGTCCTCAGTGTCTAGTATACCCTCCTAGAGTGTGGTAGATCACAGTTTCCAGTTCTGAATGTCTATCATACCCTCCTAGAGTGTGGTAGATCATGGGTTCCAGTCCTGAGTATCTAGCATACCCTCCTAGAGTGTGGTAGATCATGGGTTCCAGTCCTGAGTGTCTAGCATACCCTCCTAGAGTGTGGTAGATCATGGGTTCCAGTCCTGAGTCTCTAGCATACCCTCCTAGAGTGTGGTAGATCATGGGTTCGTCCTCAGTGTCTAGCATACCTCCTAGAGTGTGGTAGATCATGGGTTCCAGTCCTGAGTGTCTAGCATACCCTCCTATAGTGTGGTAGATCATGGGTTCCAGTCCTGAGTGTCTAGCATACCCTCCTAGAGTGTGGTAGATCATGGGTTCCAGTCCTGAGTGTCTAGCATACCCTCCTAGAGTGTGGTAGATCATGGGTTCCAGTCCTGAGTGTCTAGCATACCCTCCTAGAGTGTGGTAGATCATGGGTTCCAGTCCTGAGTGTCTAGCATCCCTCCTAGAGTGTGGTAGATCGTGGGTTCCAGTCCTGAGTGTCTAGCATACCCTCCTAGAGTGTGGTAGATCGTGGGTTCCAGTCCTCAGTGTCAAGCATACCCTCCTAGAGTGTGGTAGATCGTGGGTTCCAGTCCTGAGTGTCTAGCATACCCTCCTAGAGTGTGGTAGATCATGGGTTCCAGTCCTGAGTGTCTAGCATACCGTCCTAGAGTGTGGTAGATCGTGGGTTCGTCCTCAGTGTCTAGCATACCCTCCTAGAGTGTGGTAGATCATGGGTTCCAGTCCCGAGTGTCTAGCATACCCTCCTAGAGTGTGGTAGATCATGGGTTCCAGTTCTCAGTGTCTAGCATACCCTCCTAGAGTGTGGTAGATCGTGGGTTCCAGTCCTGAGTGTCTAGCATACCCTCCTAGAGTGTGGTAGATCATGGGTTCCAGTCCTGAGTGTCTAGCATACCCTCCTAGAGTGTGGTAGATCATGGGTTCCAGTTGGTGTCTAGCATACCCTCCTAGTGTTGTAGATCGTGGGTTCCAGTCCTGAGTGTCTAGCATACCCTCCTAGAGTGTGGTAGATCATGGGTTCCAGTCCCGAGTGTCTAGCATACCCTCCTAGAGAGTGGTAGATCATGGGTTCGTCCTCAGTGTCTAGCATACCCTCCTAGAGTGTGGTAGATCATGGGTTCCAGTCCTGAGTGTCTAGCATACCCTCCTAGAGTGTGGTAGATCATGGATTCCAGTCCTGAGTCTCTAGCATACCCTCCTAGTGTTGTAGATCGTGGGTTCCAGTCCTGAGTGTCTAGCATACCCTCCTAGAGTGTGGTAGATCATGGGTTCCAGTCCCGAGTGTCTAGCATACCCTCCTAGAGTGTGGTAGATCATGAGTTCGTCCTCAGTGTCTAGCATACCCTCCTAGAGTGTGGTAGATCATGGGTTCCAGTCCTGAGTGTCTAGCATACCCTCCTAGAGTGTGGTAGATCATGGGTTCCAGTTCTCAGTGTCCAGCATACCCTCCTAGAGTGTGGTAGATCATGGGTTTCAGTCCTGAGTGTCTAGTATACCCTCCTAGAGTGTGGTAGATCATGGGTTCCAGTCCTCAGTGTCTAGTATACCCTCCTAGAGTGTGGTAGATCACAGTTTCCAGTTCTGAGTGTCTAGCATACCCTCCTAGAGTGTGGTAGATCATGGGTTCCAGTCCTGAGTATCCAGCATACCCTCCTAGAGTGTGGTAGATCATGGGTTCCAGTCCTGAGTGTCTAGCATACCCTCCTAGAGAGTGGTAGATCATGGGTTCCAGTCCTGAGTCTCTAGCATACCCTCCTAGAGTGTGGTAGATCATGGGTTCGTCCTCAGTGTCTAGCATACCTCCTAGAGTGTGGTAGATCATGGGTTCCAGTCCTGAGTGTCTAGCATACCCTCCTAGAGTGTGGTAGATCATGGGTTCCAGTCCTGAGTGTCTAGCATACCCTCCTAGAGTGTGGTAGATCATGGGTTCCAGTCCTGAGTGTCTAGCATACCCTCCTAGAATGTGGTAGATCATGGGTTCCAGTCATGAATGTCTAGCATACCCTCCTAGAGTGTGGTAGATCATGGGTTCCAGTCCTGAGTGTCTAGCATACCCTCCTAGAGTGTGGTAGATCGTGGGTTCCAGTCCTGAGTGTCTAGCATACCCTCCTAGAGTGTGGTAGATCGTGGGTTCCAGTCCTCAGTGTCTAGCATACCCTCCTAGAGTGTGGTAGATCGTGGGTTCCAGTCCTGAGTGTCTAGCATACCCTCCTAGAGTGTGGTAGATCATGGGTTCCAGTCCTCAGGGTCTAGCATACCCTCCTAGAGTGTGGTAGATCGTTGGTTCGTCCTCAGTGTCTAGCATACCCTCCTAGAGTGTGGTAGATCATGGGTTCCAGTCCCGAGTGTCTAGCATACCCTCCTAGAGTGTGGTAGATCATGGGTTCCAGTTGTCAGTGTCTAGCATACCCTCCTAGAGTGTGGTAGATCATGGGTTTCAGTCCTGAGTGTCTAGCATACCCTCCTAGAGTGTGGTAGATCATGGGTTCCAGTCCTCAGTGTCTAGTATAACCTCCTAGAGTGTGGTAGATCATGGGTTCCAGTCCTGAGTGTCTAGCATACCCTCCTAGAGTGTGGTAGATCATGGGTTCCAGTCCTCAGTGTCTAGCATACCCTCCTAGAGTGTGGTAGATCATGGGTTCCAGTCCTGAGTGTCTAGCATACCCTCCTAGAGTGTGGTAGATCACAGGTTCCAGTCCTGAGTGTCTAGCATACCCTCCTAGAGTGTGGTAGATCATGGGTTCCAGTCCTGAGTCTCTAGCATACCCTCCTAGTGTGTGGTAGATCATGGGTTCGTCCTCAGTGTCTAGCATACCCTTTTAGAGTGTGGTAGATCATGGGTTCCAGTCCTCAGTGTCTAGTATACCCTCCTAGAGTGTGGTTGATCACAGGTTCCAGTCCTGAGTGTCTAGCATACCCTTTTAGAGTGTGGTAGATCATGGGTTCCAGTCGTCAGTGTCTAGCATACCCTCCTAGAGTGTGGTAGATCATGGGTTCCATTCCTGAGTGTCTAGCATACCCTCCTAGAGTGTGGTAGATCATGGGTTCCAGTCCTGAGTCTCTAGCATACCCTCCTAGAGTGTGGTAGATCATGGGTTCGTCCAGTGTCTAGCATACCCTGATAGAGTGTGGTAGATCATGGGTTCCAGTCCTGAGTGTCTAGCATACCCTCCTAGAGTGTGGTAGATCATGGGTTCCAGTCCTGAGTGTCTAGCATACCCTCCTAGAGTGTGGTAGATCATGGGTTCCAGTCCTGAGTGTCTAGCATACCCTCCTAGAGTGTGGTAGATCATGGGTTCCAGTCCTCAGTGTCTAGCATACCCTCCTAGAGTGTGGTAGATCATGGGTTCCAGTCCTGAGTGTCTAGCATACCCTCCTAGAGTGTGGTAGATCGTGGGTTCCAGTCCTGAGTGTCTAGCATACCCTCCTAGAGTGTGGTAGATCGTGGGTTCCAGTCCTGAGTGTCTAGCTTACCCTCCTAGAGTGTGGTAGATCGTGGGTTCTAGTCCTGAGTGTCTAGCATACCCTCCTAGAGTGTGGTAGAACGTGGGTTCCAGTGCTGAGTGTCTAGCATACCCTCCTAGAGTGTGGTAGATCATGGGTTCCAGTCCTCAGTGTCTAGCATACCCTCCTAGAGTGTGGTAGATCGTGGGTTCGTCCTGAGTGTCTAGCATACCCTCCTAGAGTGTGGTAGATCATGGGTTCCAGTCCTGAGTGTCTAGCATACCCTCCTAGAGTGTGGTAGATCATGGGTTCCAGTTCTCAGTGTCTAGCATACCCTCCTAGAGTGTGGTAGATCATGGGTTCCAGTCCTCCGCGTCTAGTTTATCCTCCTAGAGTGTGGTAGATCACGGGTTCCAGTCCTGAGTGTCTAGCATACCCTCCTAGAGTGTGGTAGATCATGGGTTCCAGTCCTGAGTGTCTAGCATACCCTCCTAGAGTGTGGTAGATCATGGGTTCCAGTCCTCAGTGTCTAGTATACCCTCCTAGAGTGTGGTAGATCACAGGTTCCAGTCCTGAGTGTCTAGCATACCCTCCTAGAGTGTGGTAGATCATGGGTTCCAGTCCCGAGTGTCTAGCATACCCTCCTAGAGTGTGGTAGATCATGGGTTCCAGTTGTCAGTGTCTAGCATACCCTCCTAGAGTGTGGTAGATCATGGGTTTCAGTCCTGAGTGTCTAGCATACCCTCCTAGAGTGTGGTAGATCATGGGTTCCAGTCCTCAGTGTCTAGTATACCCTCCTAGAGTGTGGTAGATCATGGGTTCCAGTCCTGAGTGTCTAGCATACCCTCCTAGAGTGTGGTAGATCATGGGTTCCAGTCCTCAGTGTCTAGCATACCCTCCTAGAGTGTGGTAGATCATGGGTTCCAGTCCTGAGTGTCTAGCATACCCTCCTAGAGTGTGGTAGATCACAGGTTCCAGTCCTGAGTGTCTAGCATACCCTCCTAGAGTGTGGTAGATCATGGGTTCCAGTCCTGAGTCTCTAGCATACCCTCCTAGTGTGTGGTAGATCATGGGTTCGTCCTCAGTGTCTAGCATACCCTTTTAGAGTGTGGTAGATCATGGGTTCCAGTCCTCAGTGTCTAGTATACCCTCCTAGAGTGTGGTTGATCACAGGTTCCAGTCCTGAGTGTCTAGCATACCCTTTTAGAGTGTGGTAGATCATGGGTTCCAGTCGTCAGTGTCTAGCATACCCTCCTAGAGTGTGGTAGATCATGGGTTCCATTCCTGAGTGTCTAGCATACCCTCCTAGAGTGTGGTAGATCATGGGTTCCAGTCCTGAGTCTCTAGCATACCCTCCTAGAGTGTGGTAGATCATGGGTTCGTCCAGTGTCTAGCATACCCTGATAGAGTGTGGTAGATCATGGGTTCCAGTCCTGAGTGTCTAGCATACCCTCCTAGAGTGTGGTAGATCATGGGTTCCAGTCCTGAGTGTCTAGCATACCCTCCTAGAGTGTGGTAGATCATGGGTTCCAGTCCTGAGTGTCTAGCATACCCTCCTAGAGTGTGGTAGATCATGGGTTCCAGTCCTCAGTGTCTAGCATACCCTCCTAGAGTGTGGTAGATCATGGGTTCCAGTCCTGAGTGTCTAGCATACCCTCCTAGAGTGTGGTAGATCGTGGGTTCCAGTCCTGAGTGTCTAGCATACCCTCCTAGAGTGTGGTAGATCGTGGGTTCCAGTCCTGAGTGTCTAGCTTACCCTCCTAGAGTGTGGTAGATCGTGGGTTCTAGTCCTGAGTGTCTAGCATACCCTCCTAGAGTGTGGTAGAACGTGGGTTCCAGTGCTGAGTGTCTAGCATACCCTCCTAGAGTGTGGTAGATCATGGGTTCCAGTCCTCAGTGTCTAGCATACCCTCCTAGAGTGTGGTAGATCGTGGGTTCGTCCTGAGTGTCTAGCATACCCTCCTAGAGTGTGGTAGATCATGGGTTCCAGTCCTGAGTGTCTAGCATACCCTCCTAGAGTGTGGTAGATCATGGGTTCCAGTTCTCAGTGTCTAGCATACCCTCCTAGAGTGTGGTAGATCATGGGTTCCAGTCCTCCGCGTCTAGTTTATCCTCCTAGAGTGTGGTAGATCACGGGTTCCAGTCCTGAGTGTCTAGCATACCCTCCTAGAGTGTGGTAGATCATGGGTTCCAGTCCTGAGTGTCTAGCATACCCTCCTAGAGTGTGGTAGATCATGGGTTCCAGTCCTCAGTGTCTAGTATACCCTCCTAGAGTGTGGTAGATCACAGGTTCCAGTCCTGAGTGTCTAGCATACCCTCCTAGAGTGTGGTAGATCATGGGTTCCAGTCCTCAGTGTCTAGCATACCCTCCTAGAGTGTGGTAGATCATGGGTTCCAGTCCTGAGTGTCTAGCATACCCTCCTAGAGTGTGGTAGATCATGGGTTCCAGTCCTGAGTGTCTAGCATACCCTCCTAGAGTGTGGTAGATCATGGGTTCCAGTCCTCAGTGTCTAGCATACCCTCCTAGAGTGTGGTAGATCATGGGTTCCAGTCCTCAGTGTCTAGCATACCCTCCTAGAGTGTGGTAGATCGTGGGTTCCAGTCCTGAGTGTCTAGCATACCCTCCTAGAGTGTGGTAGATCGTGGGTTCCAGTCCTGAGTGTCTAGCATACCCTCCTAGAGTGTGGTAGATCGTGGGTTCCAGTCCTGAGTGTCTAGCATACCCTCCTAGAGTGTGGTAGATCGTGGGTTCCAGTCCTGAGTGTCTAGCATACCCTCCTAGAGTGTGGTAGATCATGGGTTCCAGTCCTCAGTGTCTAGCATACCCTCCTAGAGTGTGGTAGATCGTGGGTTCGTCCTCAGTGTCTAGCATACCCTCCTAGAGTGTGGTAGATCATGGGTTTCAGTCCTGAGTGTCTAGCATACCCTCCTAGAGTGTGGTAGATCATGGGTTCCAGTCCTCAGTGTCTAGTATACCCTCCTAGAGTGTGGTAGATCACAGGTTCCAGTCCTGAGTGTCTAGCATACCCTCCTAGAGTGTGGTAGATCACAGGTTCCAGTCCTGAGTGTCTAGCATACCCTCCTAGAGTGTGGTAGATCATGGGTTCCAGTCCTCAGTGTCTAGTATACCCTCCTAGAGTGTGGTAGATCATAGGTTCCAGTCCTGAGTGTCTAGCATACCCTCCTAGAGTGTGGTAGATCATGGGTTCCAGTCCTGAGTGTCTAGCATACCCTCCTAGAGTGTGGTAGATCATGGGTTCCAGTCCTGAGTGTCTAGCATACCCTCCTAGAGTGTGGTAGATCATGGTTTCCAGTCCTGAGTGTCTAGCATACCCTCCTAGAGTGTGGTAGATCATGGGTTCCAGCCCTGAGTGTCTAGCATACCCTCCTAGAGTGTGGTAGATCGTGGGTTCCAGTCCTGAGTGTCTAGCATACCCTCCTAGAGTGTGGTAGATCATGGGTTCCAGTCCTGAGTGTCTAGCATACCCTCCTAGAGTGTGGTAGATCATGGGTTCCAGTCCTGAGTGTCTAGCATACCCTCCTAGAGTGTGGTAGATCATGGGTTCCAGTCCTCAGTGTCTAGCATACCCTCCTAGAGTGTGGTAGATCATGGGTTCCAGTCCTCAGTGTCTAGCATACCCTCCTAGAGTGTGGTAGATCGTGGGTTCCAGTCCTGAGTGTCTAGCATACCCTCCTAGAGTGTGGTAGATCGTGGGTTCCAGTCCTGAGTGTCTAGCATACCCTCCTAGAGTGTGGTAGATCGTGGGTTCCAGTCCTGAGTGTCTAGCATACCCTCCTAGAGTGTGGTAGATCGTGGGTTCCAGTCCTGAGTGTCTAGCATACCCTCCTAGAGTGTGGTAGATCATGGGTTCCAGTCCTCAGTGTCTAGCATACCCTCCTAGAGTGTGGTAGATCGTGGGTTCGTCCTCAGTGTCTAGCATACCCTCCTAGAGTGTGGTAGATCATGGGTTCCAGTCCTCAGTGTCTAGTATACCCTCCTAGAGTGTGGTAGATCACAGGTTCCAGTCCTGAGTGTCTAGCATACCCTCCTAGAGTGTGGTAGATCATGGGTTCCAGTCCTGAGTGTCTAGCATACCCTCCTAGAGTGTGGTAGATCATGGGTTCCAGTCCTGAGTGTCTAGCATACCCTCCTAGAGTGTGGTAGATCATGGTTTCCAGTCCTGAGTGTCTAGCATACCCTCCTAGAGTGTGGTAGATCATGGGTTCCAGCCCTGAGTGTCTAGCATACCCTCCTAGAGTGTGGTAGATCACAGGTTCCAGTCCTGAGTGTCTAGCATACCCTCCTAGAGTGTGGGAGATCATGGGTTCCAGTCCTGAGTCTCTAGCATACCCTCCTAGAGTGTGGTAGATCATGGGTTCGTCCTCAGTGTCTAGCATACCCTCCTAGAGTGTGGTAGCTCATGGGTTCCAGTCCTGAGTGTCTAGCATACCCTCCTAGAGTGTGGTAGATCATGGATTCCAGTCCTGAGTCTCTAGCATACCCTCCTAGAGTGTGGTAGATCATGGGTTCCAGTTCTCAGTGTCTAGCATACCCTCCTAGAGTGTGGTAGATCATGGGTTCCAGTCCCGAGTGTCTAGCATACCCTCCTAGAGTGTGGTAGATCATGGGTTCCAGTCCTGAGTGTCTAGCATACCCTCCTAGAGTGTGGTAGATCATGGGTTCCAGTCCTGAGTGTCTAGCATACCCTCCTAGAGTGTGGTAGATCATAGGTTCCAGTCCTGAGTGTCTAGCATACCCTCCTAGAGTGTGGTAGATCATGGGTTCCAGTCCTGAGTGTCTAGCATACCCTCCTAGAGTGTGGTAGATCGTGGGTTCCAGTCCTGAGTGTCTAGGATACCCTCCTAGAGTGTGGTAGATCGTGGGTTCCAGTCCTGAGTGTCTAGCATACCCTCCTAGAGTGTGGTAGATCATGGATTCCAGTCCTGAGTGTCTAGCATACCCTCCTAGAGTGTGGTAGATCGTGGATTCCAGTCCTGAGTGTCTAGCATACCCTCCTAGAGTGTGGTAGATCGTGGGTTCCAGTCCTGACTGTCTAGCATACCCTCCTAGAGTGTGGTAGATCGTGGGTTCCAGTCCTGAGTGTCTAGCATACCCTCCTAGAGTGTGGTAGATCATGGGTTCCAGTCCTGAGTGTCTAGCATACCCTCCTAGAGTGTGGTAGATCATGGGTTCCAGTCCTCAGTGTCTAGCATACCCTCCTAGTGTTTTAGATCGTGGGTTCCAGTCCTGAGTGTCTAGCATACCCTCCTAGAGTGTGGTAGATCATGGGTTCCAGTCCCGAGTGTCTAGCATACCCTCCTAGAGTGTGGTAGATCATGGGTTCCAGTCCTGAGTGTCTAGCATACCCTCCTAGAGTGTGGTAGATCATGGGTTCCAGTCCCGAGTGTCTAGCATACCCTCCTAGAGTGTGGTAGATCATGGGTTCCAGTCCCGAGTGTCTAGCATACCCTCCTAGAGTGTGGTAGATCATGGGTTCCAGTCCCGTGTGTCTAGCATACCCTCCTAGAGTGTGGTAGATCATGGGTTCCAGTCCTGAGTGTCTAGCATACCCTCCTAGAGTGTGGTAGATCGTGGGTTCCAGTCCTGAGTGTCTAGCATACCCTCCTAGAGTGTGGTAGATCATGGGTTCCAGTCCCGAGTGTCTAGCATACCCTCCTAGAGTGTGGTAGATCATGGGTTCCAGTCCCGAGTGTCTAGTATACCCTCCTAGAGTGTGGTAGATCATGGGTTCCAGTCCCAAGTGTCTAGCATTCCCTCCTAGAGTGTGGTAGATCATGGGTTCCAGTCCTCAGTGTCTAGCATACCCTCCTAGAGTGTGGTAGATCATGGGTTCCATTCCTGTGTGTCTAGCATACCCTCCTAGAGTGTGGTAGATCGTGGGTTCCAGTCCTGAGTGTCTAGCATACCCTCCTAGAGTGTGGTAGATCGTGGGTTCCAGTCCTGGGTGTCTAGCATACCCTCCTAGAGTGTGGTAGATCATGGGTTCCAGTTCTCAGTGTCTAGCATACCCTCCTAGAGTGTGGTAGATCATGGGTTCCAGTTCTCAGTGTCTAGCATACCCTCCTAGAGTGTGGTAGATCATGGGTTCCAGTCCTGAGTGTCTAGCATACCCTCCTAGAGTGTGGTAGATCATGTGTTTCAGTCCTGAGTGTCTAGCATACCCTCCTAGAGTGTGGTAGATCATGGGTTCCAGTCCTGAGTGTCTAGCATACCCTCCTAGAGTGTGGTAGATCATGGGTTCCAGTCCTGAGTGTCTAGCATACCCTCCTAGAGTGTGGTAGATCATGGGTTCCAGTCCTGAGTGTCTAGCATACCCTCCTAGAGTGTGGTAGATCATGGGTTCCAGTCCCGAGTGTCTAGCATACCCTCCTAGAGTGTGGTAGATCATGGGTTCCAGTCCTGAGTGTCTAGCATACCCTCCTAGAGTGTGGTAGATCATGGGTTCCAGTCCTGAGTGTCTAGCATACCCTCCTAGAGTGTGGTAGATCATGGGTTCCAGTCCTGAGTGTCTAGCATACCCTACTAGAGTGTGGTAGATCGTGGGTTCCAGTCCTGAGTGTCTAGCATACCCTCCTAGAGTGTGGTAGATCGTGGGTTCCAGTCCCCAGTGTCTAGCATACCCTCCTAGAGTGTGGTAGATCGTGGGTTCCAGTCCTGAGTGTCTAGCATACCCTCCTAGAGTGTGGTAGATCGTGGGTTCCAGTCCTGAGTGTCTAGCATACCCTCCTAGAGTGTGGTAGATCATGGGTTCCAGTCCTGAGTGTCTAGCATACCCTCCTAGAGTGTGGTAGATCATGGGTTCCAGTTGGTGTCTAGCATACCCTCCTAGTGTTGTAGATCGTGGGTTCCAGTCCCTAGTGTCTAGCATACCCTCCTAGAGTGTGGTAGATCATGGGTTCCAGTCCTGAGTGTCTAGCATACCCTCCTAGAGTGTGGTAGATCATGGGTTCCAGTCCCGAGTATCTAGCATACCCTCCTAGAGTGTGGTAGATCATGGGTTCCAGTCCCGAGTGTCTAACATACCCTCCTAGAGTGTGGTAGATCGTGGGTTCCAGTCCTGAGTGTTTAGCATACCCTCCTAGAGTGTGGTAGATCATGGGTTCCAGTCCTGAGTGTCTAGCATACCCTCCTAGAGTGTGGTAGATCATGGGTTCCAGTTGGTGTCTAGCATACCCTCCTAGTGTTGTAGATCGTGGGTTCCAGTCCCGAGTGTCTAGCATACCCTCCTAGAGTGTGGTAGATCATGGGTTCCAGTCCCGAGTGTCTAGCATACCCTCCTAGAGTGTGGTAGATCATGGGTTCGTCCTGAGTGTCTAGCATACCCTCCTAGAGTGTGGTAGATCATGGGTTCCAGTCCTGAGTGTCTAGCATACCCTCCTAGAGTGTGGTAGATCATGGGTTCCAGTCCTGAGTGTCTAGCATACCGTCCTAGAGTGTGGTAGATCATGGGTTCCAGTCCCGAGTGTCTAGCATACCCTCCTAGAGTGTGGTAGATCATGGGTTCCAGTCCTGAGTGTCTAGCATACCCTCCTAGAGTGTGGTAGATCGTGGGTTCCAGTCCTGAGTGTTTAGCATACCCTCCTAGAGTGTGGTAGATCATGGGTTCCAGTCCTGAGTGTCTAGCATACCCTCCTAGAGTGTGGTAGAACATGGGTTCCAGTTGGTATCTAGCATACCCTCCTAGTGTTGTAGATCGTAGGTTCCAGTCCCGAGTGTCTAGCATACCCTCCTAGAGTGTGGTAGATCATGGGTTCCAGTCCCGAGTGTCTAGCATACCCTCCTAGAGTGTGGTAGATCATGGGTTCGTCCTCAGTGTCTAGCATACCCTCCTAGAGTGTGGTAGATCATGGGTTCCAGTCCTGAGTGTCTAGCATACCCTCCTAGAGTGTGGTAGATCATGGGTTCCAGTTCTCAGTGTCTAGCATACCCTCCTAGAGTGTGGTAGATCATGGGTTTCAGTCCTCAGTGTCTAGCATACCCTCCTAGAGTGTGGTAGATCATGGGTTCCAGTCCTCAGTGTCTAGTATACCCTCCTAGAGTGTGGTAGATCATGGGTTCCAGTCCTGAGTGTCTAGCATACCCTCCTAGAGTGTGGTAGATCATGGGTTCCAGTCCTGAGTGTCTAGCATACCCTCCTAGAGTGTGGTAGATCATGGGTTCCAGTCCCGAGTGTCTAGCATACCCTCCTAGAGTGTGGTAGATCATGGGTTCCAGTCCTGAGTGTCTAGCATACCCTCCTAGAGTGTGGTAGATCATGGGTTCCAGTCCTGAGTGTCTAGCATACCCTCCTAGAGTGTGGTAGATCATGGGTTCCAGTCCTGAGTGTCTAGCATACCCTCCTAGAGTGTGGTAGATCATGGGTTCCAGTCCTGAGTGTCTAGCATACCCTCCTAGAGTGTGGTAGATCGTGGGTTCCAGTCCTGAGTGTCTAGCATACCCTCCTAGAGTGTGGTAGATCGTGGGTTCCAGTCCTGAGTGTCTAGCATACCCTTTTAGAGTGTGGTAGATCATGGGTTCCAGTCCTGAGTGTCTAGCATACCCTCCTAGAGTGTGGTAGATCGTGGGTTCCAGTCCTGAGTGTCTAGCATACCCTCCTAGAGTGTGGTAGATCGTGGGTTCCAGTCCTGAGTGTCTAGCATACCCTCCTAGAGTGTGGTAGATCGTGGGTTCCAGTCCTGAGTATCTAGCATACCCTCCTAGAGTGTGGTAGATCATGGGTTCCAGTCCTGAGTGTCTAGCATACCCTCCTAGAGTGTGGTAGATCATGGGTTCCAGTTGGTGTCTAGCATACCCTCCTAGTGTTGTACATCGTGTGTTCCAGTCCCGAGTGTCTAGCATACCCTCCTAGAGTGTGGTAGATCATGGGTTCCAGTCCTGAGTGTCTAGCATACCCTCCTAGAGTGGGGTAGATCATGGGTTCGTCCTCAGTGTCTAGCATACCCTCCTAGAGTGTGGTAGATCATGGGTTCCAGTCCTGAGTGTCTAGCATATACCCTCCTAGAGTGTGGTAGATCATGGGTTCCAGTTCTCAGTGTCTAGCATACCCTCCTAGAGTGTGGTAGATCATGGGTTTCAGTCCTGAGTGTCTAGCATACCCTCCTAGAGTGTGGTAGATCATGGGTTCCAGTCCTCAGTGTCTAGTATACCCTCCTAGAGTGTGGTAGATCATGGGTTCCAGTCCTCAGTGTCTAGCATACCCTCCTAGAGTGTGGTAGATCATGGGTTCCAGTCCTGAGTGTCTAGCATACCCTCCTAGAGTGTGGTAGATCATGGGTTCCAGTCCTGAGTGTCTAGCATACCCTCCTAGAGTGTGGTAGATCATGGGTTCCAGTCCTGAGTCTCTAGCATACCCTCCTAGAGTGTGGTAGATCATGGGTTCGTCCTCAGTGTCTAGCATACCCTCCTAGAGTGTGGTAGATCATGGGTTCCAGTCCTCAGTGTCTAGCATACCCTCCTAGAGTGTGGTAGATCATGGGTTCCAGTCCTCAGTGTCTAGCATACCCTCCTGGAGTGTGGTAGATCATGGGTTCCAGTCTTGAGTGTCTAGCATACCCTCCTAGAGTGTGGTAGATCATGGGTTCCAGTCCTGAGTGTCTAGCATACCCTCCTAGAGTGTGGTAGAACATGGGTTCCAGTTGGTATCTAGCATACCCTCCTAGTGTTGTAGATCGTAGGTTCCAGTCCCGAGTGTCTAGCATACCCTCCTAGAGTGTGGTAGATCATGGGTTCCAGTCCCGAGTGTCTAGCATACCCTCCTAGAGTGTGGTAGATCATGGGTTCGTCCTCAGTGTCTAGCATACCCTCCTAGAGTGTGGTAGATCATGGGTTCCAGTCCTGAGTGTCTAGCATACCCTCCTAGAGTGTGGTAGATCATGGGTTCCAGTTCTCAGTGTCTAGCATACCCTCCTAGAGTGTGGTAGATCATGGGTTTCAGTCCTCAGTGTCTAGCATACCCTCCTAGAGTGTGGTAGATCATGGGTTCCAGTCCTCAGTGTCTAGTATACCCTCCTAGAGTGTGGTAGATCATGGGTTCCAGTCCTGAGTGTCTAGCATACCCTCCTAGAGTGTGGTAGATCATGGGTTCCAGTCCTGAGTGTCTAGCATACCCTCCTAGAGTGTGGTAGATCATGGGTTCCAGTCCCGAGTGTCTAGCATACCCTCCTAGAGTGTGGTAGATCATGGGTTCCAGTCCTGAGTGTCTAGCATACCCTCCTAGAGTGTGGTAGATCATGGGTTCCAGTCCTGAGTGTCTAGCATACCCTCCTAGAGTGTGGTAGATCATGGGTTCCAGTCCTGAGTGTCTAGCATACCCTCCTAGGGTGTGGTAGATCATGGGTTCCAGTCCTGAGTGTCTAGCATATCCTCCTAGAGTGTGGTAGATCGTGGGTTCCAGTCCTGAGTGTCTAGCATACCCTCCTAGAGTGTGGTAGATCGTGGGTTCCAGTCCTGAGTGTCTAGCATACCCTCTTAGAGTGTGGTAGATCATGGGTTCCAGTCCTGAGTGTCTAGCATACCCTCCTAGAGTGTGGTAGATCGTGGGTTCCAGTCCTGAGTGTCTAGCATACCCTCCTAGAGTGTGGTAGATCGTGGGTTCCAGTCCTGAGTGTCTAGCATACCCTCCTAGAGTGTGGTAGATCGTGGGTTCCAGTCCTGAGTATCTAGCATACCCTCCTAGAGTGTGGTAGATCATGGGTTCCAGTCCTGAGTGTCTAGCATACCCTCCTAGAGTGTGGTAGATCATGGGTTCCAGTTAGTGTCTAGCATACCCTCCTAGTGTTGTACATCGTGTGTTCCAGTCCCGAGTGTCTAGCATACCCTCCTAGAGTGTGGTAGATCATGGGTTCCAGTCCTGAGTGTCTAGCATACCCTCCTAGAGTGGGGTAGATCATGGGTTCGTCCTCAGTGTCTAGCATACCCTCCTAGAGTGTGGTAGATCATGGGTTCCAGTCCTGAGTGTCTAGCATATACCCTCCTAGAGTGTGGTAGATCATGGGTTCCAGTTCTCAGTGTCTAGCATACCCTCCTAGAGTGTGGTAGATCATGGGTTTCAGTCCTGAGTGTCTAGCATACCCTCCTAGAGTGTGGTAGATCATGGGTTCCAGTCCTCAGTGTCTAGTATACCCTCCTAGAGTGTGGTAGATCATGGGTTCCAGTCCTGAGTGTCTAGCATACCCTCCTAGAGTGTGGTAGATCATGGGTTCCAGTCCTGAGTGTCTAGCATACCCTCCTAGAGTGTGGTAGATCATGGGTTCCAGTCCTGAGTGTCTAGCATACCCTCCTAGAGTGTGGTAGATCATGGGTTCCAGTCCTGAGTCTCTAGCATACCCTCCTAGAGTGTGGTAGATCATGGGTTCGTCCTCAGTGTCTAGCATACCCTCCTAGAGTGTGGTAGATCATGGGTTCCAGTCCTCAGTGTCTAGCATACCCTCCTAGAGTGTGGTAGATCATGGGTTCCAGTCCTCAGTGTCTAGCATACCCTCCTGGAGTGTGGTAGATCATGGGTTCCAGTCTTGAGTGTCTAGCATACCCTCCTAGAGTGTGGTAGATCATGGGTTCCAGTCCTGAGTGTCTAGCATACCCTCCTAGAGTGTGGTAGATCATGGTTTCCAGTCCTGAGTGTCTAGCATACCCTCCTAGAGTGTGGTAGATCGTTGGTTCCAGTCCTGAGTGTCTAGCATACCCTCCTAGAGTGTGGTAGATCGTGGGTTCCAGTCCCCAGTGTCTAGCATACCCTCCTAGAGTGTGGTAGATCGTGGGTTCCAGTCCTGAGTGTCTAGCATACCCTCCTAGAGTGTGGTAGATCGTGGGTCCCAGTCCTGAGTGTCTAGCATACCCTCCTAGAGTGTGGTAGATCATGGGTTCCAGTCCTGAGTGTCTAGCATACCCTCCTAGAGTGTGGTAGATCATGGGTTCCAGTCCTGAGTGTCTAGCATACCCTCCTAGAGTGTGGTAGATCATGGGTTCCAGTCCTGAGTGTCTAGCATACCCTCCTAGAGTGTGGTAGATCATGGGTTCCAGTCCTGAGTGTCTAGCATACCCTCCTAGAGTGTGGTAGATCATGGGTTCCAGTCCTGAGTGTCTAGCATACCCTCCTAGAGTGTGGTAGATCATGGGTTCCAGTCCTGAGTGTCTATCATATACCCTCCTAGAGTGTGGTAGATCATGGGTTCCAGTTCTCAGTGTCTAGCATACCCTCCTAGAGTGTGGTAGATCATGGGTTTCAGTCCTGAGTGTCTAGCATACCCTCCTAGAGTGTGGTAGATCATGGGTTCCAGTCCTCAGTGTCTAGTATACCCTCCTAGAGTGTGGTAGATCATGGGTTCCAGTCCTGAGTGTCTAGCATACCCTCCTAGAGTGTGGTAGATCATGGGTTCCAGTCCTGAGTGTCTAGCATACCCTCCTAGAGTGTGGTAGATCATGGGTTCCAGTCCTGAGTGTCTAGCATACCCTCCTAGAGTGTGGTAGATCATGGGTTCCAGTCCTGAGTGTCTAGCATACCCTCCTAGAGTGTGGTAGATCATGGGTTCGTCCTCAGTGTCTAGCATACCCTCCTAGAGTGTGGTAGATCATGGGTTCCAGTCCTCAGTGTCTAGCATACCCTCCTAGAGTGTGGTAGATCATGGGTTCCAGTCCTCAGTGTCTAGCATACCCTCCTGGAGTGTGGTAGATCATGGGTTCCAGTCTTGAGTGTCTAGCATACCCTCCTAGAGTGTGGTAGATCATGGGTTCTAGTCCTGAGTGTCTAGCATACCCTCCTAGAGTGTGGTAGATCATGGTTTCCAGTCCTGAGTGTCTAGCATACCCTCCTAGAGTGTGGTAGATCGTGGGTTCCAGTCCTGAGTGTCTAGCATACCCTCCTAGAGTGTGGTAGATCGTGGGTTCCAGTCCCCAGTGTCTAGCATACCCTCCTAGAGTGTGGTAGATCGTGGGTTCCAGTCCTGAGTGTCTAGCATACCCTCCTAGAGTGTGGTAGATCGTGGGTCCCAGTCCTGAGTGTCTAGCATACCCTCCTAGAGTGTGGTAGATCATGGGTTCCAGTCCTGAGTGTCTAGCATACCCTCCTAGAGTGTGGTAGATCATGGGTTCCAGTCCTGAGTGTCTAGCATACCCTCCTAGAGTGTGGTAGATCATGGGTTCCAGTCCTGAGTGTCTAGCATACCCTCCTAGAGTGTGGTAGATCATGGGTTCCAGTCCTGAGTGTCTAGCATACCCTCCTAGAGTGTGGTAGATCATGGGTTCCAGTCCTGAGTGTCTAGCATACCCTCCTAGAGTGTGGTAGATCGTGGGTTCCAGTCCTGAGTGTCTAGCATACCCTCCTAGAGTGTGGTAGATCATGGGTTCCAGTCCTGAGTGTCTAGCATACCCTCCTAGAGTGTGGTAGATCGTGGGTTCCAGTCCTGAGTATCTAGCATACCCTCCTAGAGTGTGGTAGATCATGGGTTCCAGTCCTGAGTGTCTAGCATACCCTCCTAGAGTGTGGTAGATCATGGGTTCCAGTTGGTGTCTAGCATACCCTCCTAGTGTTGTACATCGTGGGTTCCAGTCCTGAGTGTCTAGCATACCCTCCTAGAGTGTGGTAGATCATGGGTTCCAGTCCTGAGTGTCTAGCATACCCTCCTAGAGTGTGGTAGATCATGGGTTCGTCCTCAGTGTCTAGAATACCCTCCTAGAGTGTGGTAGATCATGGGTTCCAGTTCTCAGTGTCTAGCATACCCTCCTAGAGTGTGGTAGATCATGGGTTTCAGTCCTGAGTGTCTAGCATACCCTCCTAGAGTGTGGTAGATCATGGGTTCCAGTCCTCAGTGTCTAGTATACCCTCCTAGAGTGTGGTAGATCATGGGTTCCAGTCCTGAGTGTCTAGCATACCCTCCTAGAGTGTGGTAGATCATGGGTTCCAGTCCTGAGTGTCTAGCATACCCTCCTAGAGTGTGGTAGATCATGGGTTCCAGTCCTGAGTGTCTAGCATACCCTCCTAGAGTGTGGTAGATCATGGGTTCCAGTCCTGAGTCTCTAGCATACCCTCCTAGAGTGTGGTAGATCATGGGTTCGTCCTCAGTGTCTAGCATACCCTCCTAGAGTGTGGTAGATCATGGGTTCCAGTCCTCAGTGTCTAGCATACCCTCCTAGAGTGTGGTAGATCATGGGTTCCAGTCCTCAGTGTCTAGCATACCCTCCTGGAGTGTGGTAGATCATGGGTTCCAGTCCTGAGTGTCTAGCATACCCTCCTAGAGTGTGGTAGATCATGGGTTCCAGTCCTGAGTGTCTAGCATACCCTCCTAGAGTGTGGTAGATCATGGGTTCCAGTCCTGAGTGTCTAGCATACCCTCCTAGAGTGTGGTAGATCGTGGGTTCCAGTCCTGAGTGTCTAGCATACCCTCCTAGAGTGTGGTAGATCGTGGGTTCCAATCCCCAGTGTCTAGCATACCCTCCTAGAGTGTGGTAGATCGTGGGTTCCAGTCCTGAGTGTCTAGCATACCCTCCTAGAGTGTGGTAGATCGTGGGTCCCAGTCCTGAGTGTCTAGCATACCCTCCTAGAGTGTGGTAGATCATGGGTTCCAGTCCTGAGTGTCTAGCATACCCTCCTAGAGTGTGGTAGATCGTGGGTTCGTCCTCAGTGTCTAGCATACCCTCCTAGAGTGTGGTAGATCATGGGTTCCAGTCCTGAGTGTCTAGCATACCCTCCTAGAGTGTGGTAGATCAAGGGTTCCAGTCCCTAGTGTCTAGCATACCCTCCTAGAGTGTGGTAGATCATGGGTTCCAGTCCTGAGTGTCTAGCATACCCTCCTAGAGTGTGGTAGATCATGGGTTCCAGTCCCGAGTATCTAGCATACCCTCCTAGAGTGTGGTAGATCATGGGTTCCAGTCCCGAGTGTCTAACATACCCTCCTAGAGTGTGGTAGATCGTGGGTTCCAGTCCTGAGTGTCTAGCATACCCTCCTAGAGTGTGGTAGATCGTGGGTCCCAGTCCTGAGTGTCTAGCATACCCTCCTAGAGAGTGGTAGATCATGGGTTCCAGTCCTGAGTGTCTAGCATACCCTCCTAGAGTGTGGTAGATCATGGGTTCCAGTCCTGAGTGTCTAGCATACCCTCCTAGAGTGTGGTAGATCATGGGTTCCAGTCCTGAGTGTCTAGCATACCCTCCTAGAGTGTGGTAGATCATGGGTTCCAGTCCTGAGTGTCTAGCATACCCTCCTAGAGTGTGGTAGATCATGGGTTCCAGTCCTGAGTGTCTAGCATACCCTCCTAGAGTGTGGTAGATCGTGGGTTCCAGTCCTGAGTGTCTAGCATACCCTCCTAGAGTGTGGTAGATCATGGGTTCCAGTCCTGAGTGTCTAGCATACCCTCCTAGAGTGTGGTAGATCGTGGGTTCCAGTCCTGAGTATCTAGCATACCCTCCTAGAGTGTGGTAGATCATGGGTTCCAGTCCTGAGTGTCTAGCATACCCTCCTAGAGTGTGGTAGATCATGGGTTCCAGTTGGTGTCTAGCATACCCTCCTAGTGTTGTACATCGTGGGTTCCAGTCCCGAGTGTCTAGCATACCCTCCTAGAGTGTGGTAGATCATGGGTTCCAGTCCTGAGTGTCTAGCATACCCTCCTAGAGTGTGGTAGATCATGGGTTCGTCCTCAGTGTCTAGAATACCCTCCTAGAGTGTGGTAGATCATGGGTTCCAGTTCTCAGTGTCTAGCATACCCTCCTAGAGTGTGGTAGATCATGGGTTTCAGTCCTGAGTGTCTAGCATACCCTCCTAGAGTGTGGTAGATCATGGGTTCCAGTCCTCAGTGTCTAGTATACCCTCCTAGAGTGTGGTAGATCATGGGTTCCAGTACTGAGTGTCTAGCATACCCTCCTAGAGTGTGGTAGATCATGGGTTCCAGTCCTGAGTGTCTAGCATACCCTCCTAGAGTGTGGTAGATCATGGGTTCCAGTCCTGAGTGTCTAGCATACCCTCCTAGAGTGTGGTAGATCATGGGTTCCAGTCCTGAGTCTCTAGCATACCCTCCTAGAGTGTGGTAGATCATGGGTTCGTCCTCAGTGTCTAGCATACCCTCCTAGAGTGTGGTAGATCATGGGTTCCAGTCCTCAGTGTCTAGCATACCCTCCTAGAGTGTGGTAGATCATGGGTTCCAGTCCTCAGTGTCTAGCATACCCTCCTGGAGTGTGGTAGATCATGGGTTCCAGTCCTGAGTGTCTAGCATACCCTCCTAGAGTGTGGTAGATCATGGGTTCCAGTCCTGAGTGTCTAGCATACCCTCCTAGAGTGTGGTAGATCATGGGTTCCAGTCCTGAGTGTCTAGCATACCCTCCTAGAGTGTGGTAGATCGTGGGTTCCAGTCCTGAGTGTCTAGCATACCCTCCTAGAGTGTGGTAGATCGTGGGTTCCAGTCCCCAGTGTCTAGCATACCCTCCTAGAGTGTGGTAGATCGTGGGTTCCAGTCCTGAGTGTCTAGCATACCCTCCTAGAGTGTGGTAGATCGTGGGTCCCAGTCCTGAGTGTCTAGCATACCCTCCTAGAGTGTGGTAGATCATGGGTTCCAGTCCTGAGTGTCTAGCATACCCTCCTAGAGTGTGGTAGATCGTGGGTTCGTCCTCAGTGTCTAGCATACCCTCCTAGAGTGTGGTAGATCATGGGTTCCAGTCCTGAGTGTCTAGCATACCCTCCTAGAGTGTGGTAGATCAAGGGTTCCAGTCCCTAGTGTCTAGCATACCCTCCTAGAGTGTGGTAGATCATGGGTTCCAGTCCTGAGTGTCTAGCATACCCTCCTAGAGTGTGGTAGATCATGGGTTCCAGTCCCGAGTATCTAGCATACCCTCCTAGAGTGTGGTAGATCATGGGTTCCAGTCCCGAGTGTCTAACATACCCTCCTAGAGTGTGGTAGATCGTGGGTTCCAGTCCTGAGTGTTTAGCATACCCTCCTAGAGTGTGGTAGATCATGGGTTCCAGTCCTGAGTGTCTAGCATACCCTCCTAGAGTGTGGTAGATCATGGGTTCCAGTTGGTGTCTAGCATACCCTCCTAGTGTTGTAGATCGTGGGTTCCAGTCCCGAGTGTCTAGCATACCCTCCTAGAGTGTGGTAGATCATGGGTTCCAGTCCCGAGTGTCTAGCATACCCTCCTAGAGTGTGGTAGATCATGGGTTCGTCCTGAGTGTCTAGCATACCCTCCTAGAGTGTGGTAGATCATGGGTTCCAGTCCTGAGTGTCTAGCATACCCTCCTAGAGTGTGGTAGATCATGGGTTCCAGTTCTCAGTGTCTAGCATACCCTCCTAGAGTGTGGTAGATCATGGGTTTCAGTCCTCAGTGTCTAGCATACCCTCCTAGAGTGTGGTAGATCATGGGTTCCATTCCTCAGTGTCTAGTATACCCTCCTAGAGTGTGGTAGATCATGGGTTTCAGTCCTGAGTGTCTAGCATACCCTCCTAGAGTGTGGTAGATCATGGGTTCCAGTCCTGAGTGTCTAGCATACCCTCCTAGAGTGTGGTAGATCATGGGTTCCAGTCCCGAGTGTCTAGCATACCCTCCTAGAGTGTGGTAGATCATGGGTTCCAGTCCTGAGTGTCTAGCATACCCTCCTAGAGTGTGGTAGATCGTGGGTTCCAGTCCTGAGTGTTTAGCATACCCTCCTAGAGTGTGGTAGATCATGGGTTCCAGTCCTGAGTGTCTAGCATACCCTCCTAGAGTGTGGTAGAACATGGGTTCCAGTTGGTATCTAGCATACCCTCCTAGTGTTGTAGATCGTAGGTTCCAGTCCCGAGTGTCTAGCATACCCTCCTAGAGTGTGGTAGATCATGGGTTCCAGTCCCGAGTGTCTAGCATACCCTCCTAGAGTGTGGTAGATCATGGGTTTGTCCTCAGTGTCTAGCATACCCTCCTAGAGTGTGGTAGATCATGGGTTCCAGTTCTCAGTGTCTAGCATACCCTCCTAGAGTGTGGTAGATCATGGGTTTCAGTCCTCAGTGTCTAGCATACCCTCCTAGAGTGTGGTAGATCATGGGTTCCAGTCCTCAGTGTCTAGTATACCCTCCTAGAGTGTGGTAGATCATGGGTTCCAGTCCTGAGTGTCTAGCATACCCTCCTAGAGTGTGGTAGATCATGGGTTCCAGTCCTGAGTGTCTAGCATACCCTCCTAGAGTGTGGTAGATCATGGGTTCCAGTCCCGAGTGTCTAGCATACCCTCCTAGAGTGTGGTAGATCATGGGTTCCAGTCCTGAGTGTCTAGCATACCCTCCTAGAGTGTGGTAGATCATGGGTTCCAGTCCTGAGTGTCTAGCATACCCTCCTAGAGTGTGGTAGATCATGGGTTCCAGTCCTCAGTGTCTAGCATACCCTCCTAGAGTGTGGTAGATCATGGGTTCCAGTCCTGAGTGTCTAGCATACCCTCCTAGAGTGTGGTAGATCGTGGGTTCCAGTCCTGAGTGTCTAGCATACCCTCCTAGAGTGTGGTAGATCGTGGGTTCCAGTCCTGAGTGTCTAGCATACCCTCTTAGAGTGTGGTAGATCATGGGTTCCAGTCCTGAGTGTCTAGCATACCCTCCTAGAGTGTGGTAGATCGTGGGTTCCAGTCCTGAGTGTCTAGCATACCCTCCTAGAGTGTGGTAGATCGTGGGTTCCAGTCCTGAGTGTCTAGCATACCCTCCTAGAGTGTGGTAGATCGTGGGTTCCAGTCCTGAGTATCTAGCATACCCTCCTAGAGTGTGGTAGATCATGGGTTCCAGTCCTGAGTGTCTAGCATACCCTCCTAGAGTGTGGTAGATCATGGGTTCCAGTTGGTGTCTAGCATACCCTCCTAGTGTTGTACATCGTGGGTTCCAGTCCCGAGTGTCTAGCATACCCTCCTAGAGTGTGGTAGATCATGGGTTCCAGTCCTGAGTGTCTAGCATACCCTCCTAGAGTGTGGTAGATCATGGGTTCGTCCTCAGTGTCTAGCATACCCTCCTAGAGTGTGGTAGATCATGGGTTCCAGTCCTGAGTGTCTAGCATATACCCTCCTAGAGTGTGGTAGATCATGGGTTCCAGTTCTCAGTGTCTAGTATACCCTCCTAGAGTGTGGTAGATCATGGGTTTCAGTTCTGAGTGTCTAGCATACCCTCCTAGAGTGTGGTAGATCATGGGTTCCAGTCCTCAGTGTCTAGTATACCCTCCTAGAGTGTGGTAGATCATGGGTTCCAGTCCTGAGTGTCTAGCATACCCTCCTAGAGTGTGGTAGATCATGGGTTCCAGTCCTGAGTGTCTAGCATACCCTCCTAGAGTGTGGTAGATCATGGGTTCCAGTCCTGAGTGTCTAGCATACCCTCCTAGAGTGTGGTAGATCATGGGTTCCAGTCCTGAGTCTCTAGCATACCCTCCTAGAGTGTGGTAGATCATGGGTTCGTCCTCAGTGTCTAGCATACCCTCCTAGAGTGTGGTAGATCATGGGTTCCAGTCCTCAGTGTCTAGCATACCCTCCTAGAGTGTGGTAGATCATGGGTTCCAGTCCTCAGTGTCTAGCATACCCTCCTGGATTGTGGTAGATCATGGGTTCCAGTCTTGAGTGTCTAGCATACCCTCCTAGAGTGTGGTAGATCATGGGTTCCAGTCCTGAGTGTCTAGCATACCCTCCTAGAGTGTGGTAGATCATGGGTTCCAGTCCTGAGTGTCTAGCATACCCTCCTAGAGTGTGGTAGATCATGGGTTCCAGTCCTGAGTGTCTAGCATACCCTCCTAGAGTGTGGTAGATCGTGGGTTCCAGTCCTGAGTGTCTAGCATACCCTCCTAGAGTGTGGTAGATCGTGGGTTCCAGTCCCCAGTGTCTAGCATACCCTCCTAGAGTGTGGTAGATCGTGGGTTCCAGTCCTGAGTGTCTAGCATACCCTCCTAGAGTGTGGTAGATCGTGGGTCCCAGTCCTGAGTGTCTAGCATACCCTCCTAGAGTGTGGTAGATCATGGGTTCCAGTCCTGAGTGTCTAGCATACCCTCCTAGAGTGTGGTAGATCATGGGTTCCAGTCCTGAGTGTCTAGCATACCCTCCTAAAGTGTAGTAGATCATGGGTTCCAGTCCTGAGTGTCTAGCATACCCTCCTAGAGTGTGGTAGATCATGGGTTCCAGTCCTGAGTGTCTAGCATACCCTCCTAGAGTGTGGTAGATCATGGGTTCCAGTCCTGAGTGTCTAGCATACCCTCCTAGAGTGTGGTAGATCGTCGGTTCCAGTCCTGAGTGTCTAGCATACCCTCCTAGAGTGTGGTAGATCGTGGGTTCCAGTCCTGAGTGTCTAGCATACCCTCTTAGAGTGTGGTAGATCATGGGTTCCAGTCCTGAGTGTCTAGCATACCCTACTAGAGTGTGGTAGATCGTGGGTTCCAGTCCTGAGTGTCTAGCATACCCTCCTAGAGTGTGGTAGATCGTGGGTTCCAGTCCTGAGTGTCTAGCATACCCTCCTAGAGTGTGGTAGATCGTGGGTTCCAGTCCTGAGTATCTAGCATACCCTCCTAGAGTGTGGTAGATCATGGGTTCCAGTCCTGAGTGTCTAGCATACCCTCCTAGAGTGTGGTAGATCATGGGTTCCAGTTGGTGTCTAGCATACCCTCCTAGTGTTGTACATCGTGGGTTCCAGTCCCGAGTGTCTAGCATACCCTCCTAGAGTGTGGTAGATCATGGGTTCCAGTCCTGAGTGTCTAGCATACCCTCCTAGAGTGTGGTAGATCATGGGTTCCAGTTGGTGTCTAGCATACCCTCCTAGTGTTGTACATCGTGGGTTCCAGTCCCGAGTGTCTAGCATACCCTCCTAGAGTGTGGTAGATCATGGGTTCCAGTTCTCAGTGTCTAGCATACCCTCCTAGAGTGTGGTAGATCATGGGTTCCAGTCCCGAGTGTCTAGCATACCCTCCTAGAGTGTGGTAGATCATGGGTTCCAGTCCTGAGTGTCTAGCATACCCTCCTAGAGTGTGGTAGATCATGGGTTCCAGTCCTGAGTGTCTAGCATACCCTCCTAGAGTGTGGTAGATCATGGGTTCCAGTCCTGAGTGTCTAGCATACCCTCCTAGAGTGTGGTAGATCATGGGTTCCAGTCCTGAGTGTCTAGCATACCCTCCTAGAGTGTGGTAGATCGTGGGTTCCAGTCCTGAGTGTCTAGCATACCCTCCTAGAGTGTGGTAGATCGTGGGTTCCAGTCCTGAGTGTCTAGCATACCCTCTTAGAGTGTGGTAGATCATGGGTTCCAGTCCTGAGTGTCTAGCATACCCTCCTAGAGTGTGGTAGATCGTGGGTTCCAGTCCTGAGTGTCTAGCATACCCTCCTAGAGTGTGGTAGATCGTGGGTTCCAGTCCTGAGTGTCTAGCATACCCTCCTAGAGTGTGGTAGATCGTGGGTTCCAGTCCTGAGTATCTAGCATACCCTCCTAGAGTGTGGTAGATCATGGGTTCCAGTCCTGAGTGTCTAGCATACCCTCCTAGAGTGTGGTAGATCATGGGTTCCAGTTGGTGTCTAGCATACCCTCCTAGTGTTGTACATCGTGGGTTCCAGTCCCGAGTGTCTAGCATACCCTCCTAGAGTGTGGTAGATCATGGGTTCCAGTCCTGAGTGTCTAGCATACCCTCCTAGAGTGTGGTAGATCATGGGTTCGTCCTGAGTGTCTAGCATACCCTCCTAGAGTGTGGTAGATCATGGGTTCCAGTCCTGAGTGTCTAGCATATACCCTCCTAGAGTGTGGTAGATCATGGGTTCCAGTTCTCAGTGTCTAGTATACCCTCCTAGAGTGTGGTAGATCATGGGTTTCAGTCCTGAGTGTCTAGCATACCCTCCTAGAGTGTGGTAGATCATGGGTTCCAGTCCTCAGTGTCTAGTATACCCTCCTAGAGTGTGGTAGATCATGGGTTCCAGTCCTGAGTGTCTAGCATACCCTCCTAGAGTGTGGTAGATCATGGGTTCCAGTCCTGAGTGTCTAGCATACCTCCTAGAGTGTGGTAGATCATGGGTTCCAGTCCTGAGTGTCTAGCATACCCTCCTAGAGTGTGGTAGATCATGGGTTCCAGTCCTGAGTCTCTAGCATACCCTCCTAGAGTGTGGTAGATCATGGGTTCGTCCTCAGTGTCTAGCATACCCTCCTAGAGTGTGGTAGATCATGGGTTCCAGTCCTCAGTGTCTAGCATACCCTCCTAGAGTGTGGTAGATCATGGGTTCCAGTCCTCAGTGTCTAGCATACCCTCCTGGAGTGTGGTAGATCATGGGTTCCTGTCTTGAGTGTCTAGCATACCCTCCTAGAGTGTGGTAGATCATGGGTTCCAGTCCTGAGTGTCTAGCATACCCTCCTAGAGTGTGGTAGATCATGGGTTCCAGTCCTGAGTGTCTAGCATACCCTCCTAGAGTGTGGTAGATCGTGGGTTCCAGTCCTGAGTGTCTAGCATACCCTCCTAGAGTGTGGTAGATCGTGGGTTCCAGTCCCCAGTGTCTAGCATACCCTCCTAGAGTGTGGTAGATCGTAGGTTCCAGTCCTGAGTGTCTAGCATACCCTCCTAGAGTGTGGTAGATCGTGGGTCCCAGTCCTGAGTGTCTAGCATACCCTCCTAGAGTGTGGTAGATCATGGGTTCCAGTCCTGAGTGTCTAGCATACCCTCCTAGAGTGTGGTAGATCATGGGTTCCAGTCCTGAGTGTCTAGCATACCCTCCTAGAGTGTGGTAGATCATGGGTTCCAGTCCTGAGTGTCTAGCATACCCTCCTAGAGTGTGGTAGATCGTCGGTTCCAGTCCTGAGTGTCTAGCATACCCTCCTAGAGTGTGGTAGATCGTGGGTTCCAGTCCTGAGTGTCTAGCATACCCTCTTAGAGTGTGGTAGATCATGGGTTCCAGTCCTGAGTGTCTAGCATACCCTACTAGAGTGTGGTAGATCGTGGGTTCCAGTCCTGAGTGTCTAGCATACCCTCCTAGAGTGTGGTAGATCGTGGGTTCCAGTCCTGAGTGTCTAGCATACCCTCCTAGAGTGTGGTAGATCGTGGGTTCCAGTCCTGAGTATCTAGCATACCCTCCTAGAGTGTGGTAGATCATGGGTTCCAGTCCTGAGTGTCTAGCATACCCTCCTAGAGTGTGGTAGATCATGGGTTCCAGTTGGTGTCTAGCATACCCTCCTAGTGTTGTACATCGTGGGTTCCAGTCCCGAGTGTCTAGCATACCCTCCTAGAGTGTGGTAGATCATGGGTTCCAGTCCTGAGTGTCTAGCATACCCTCCTAGAGTGTGGTAGATCATGGGTTCGTCCTCAGTGTCTAGCATACCCTCCTAGAGTGTGGTAGATCATGGGTTCCAGTTCTCAGTGTCTAGCATACCCTCCTAGAGTGTGGTAGATCATGGGTTTCAGTCCTGAGTGTCTAGCATACCCTCCTAGAGTGTGGTAGATCATGGGTTCCAGTCCTCAGTGTCTAGTATACCCTCCTAGAGTGTGGTAGATCATGGGTTCCAGTCCTGAGTGTCTAGCATACCCTCCTAGAGTGTGGTAGATCATGGGTTCCAGTCCTGAGTGTCTAGCATACCCTCCTAGAGTGTGGTAGATCATGGGTTCCAGTCCTGAGTGTCTAGCATACCCTCCTAGAGTGTGGTAGATCATGGGTTCCAGTCCTGAGTCTCTAGCATACCCTCCTAGAGTGTGGTAGATCATGGGTTCGTCCTCAGTGTCTAGCATACCCTCCTAGAGTGTGGTAGATCATGGGTTCCAGTCCTCAGTGTCTAGCATACCCTCCTAGAGTGTGGTAGATCATGGGTTCCAGTCCTCAGTGTCTAGCATACCCTCCTGGAGTGTGGTAGATCATGGGTTCCAGTCCTGAGTGTCTAGCATACCCTCCTAGAGTGTGGTAGATCATGGGTTCCAGTCCTGAGTGTCTAGCATACCCTCCTAGAGTGTGGTAGATCATGGGTTCCAGTCCTGAGTGTCTAGCATACCCTCCTAGAGTGTGGTAGATCGTGGGTTCCAGTCCTGAGTGTCTAGCATACCCTCCTAGAGTGTGGTAGATCGTGGGTTCCAGTCCCCAGTGTCTAGCATACCCTCCTAGAGTGTGGTAGATCGTGGGTTCCAGTCCTGAGTGTCTAGCATACCCTCCTAGAGTGTGGTAGATCGTGGGTCCCAGTCCTGAGTGTCTAGCATACCCTTCTAGAGTGTGGTAGATCATGGGTTCCAGTCCTGAGTTTCTAGCATACCCTCCTAGAGTGTGGTAGATCGTGGGTTCGTCCTCAGGGTCTAGCATACCCTCCTAGAGTGTGGTAGATCATGGGTTCCAGTCCTGAGTGTCTAGCATACCCTCCTAGAGTGTGGTAGATCAAGGGTTCCAGTCCTGAGTGTCTAGCATACCCTCCTAGAGTGTGGTAAATCACAGGTTCCAGTCCTGAGTGTCTAGCATACCCTCCTAGAGTGTGGTAGATCATGGGTTCCAGTCCTGAGTCTCTAGCATACCCTCCTAGAGTGTGGTAGATCATGGGTTCGTCCTCAGTGTCTAGCATACCCTCCTAGAGTGTGGTAGATCATGGGATCCAGTCCTGAGTGTCTAGCATACCCTCCTCGAGTGTGGTAGATCAGGGATTCCAGTCCTGAGTCTCTAGCATACCCTCCTAGAGTGTGGTAGATCATGGGTTCCAGTTCTCAGTGTCTAGCATACCCTCCTAGAGTGTGGTAGATCATGGGTTCCAGTCCTGAGTGTCTAGCATACCCTCCTAGAGTGTGGTAGATCATGGGTTCCAGTCCTGAGTGTCTAGCATACCCTCCTAGAGTGTGGTAGATCATGGGTTCCAGTCCTGAGTGTCTAGCATACCCTCCTAGAGTGTGGTAGATCATGGGTTCCAGTCCTGAGTGTCTAGCATACCCTCCTAGAATGTGGTAGATCATGGGTTCCAGTCCTGAGTGTCTAGCATACCCTCCTGGAGTGTGGTAGATCGTGGGTTCCAGTCCTGAGTGTCTAGCATACCCTCCTAGATTGTGGTAGATCGTGGGTTCCAGTCCTGAGTGTCTAGCATACCCTCCTAGAATGTGGTAGATCATGGGTTCCAGTCCTGAGTGTCTAGCATACCCTCCTAGAGTGTGGTAGATCGTGGGTTCCAGTCCTGAGTGTCTAGCATACCCTCCTAGAGTGTGGTAGATCACAGGTTCCAGTCCTGAGTGTCTAGCATACCCTCCTAGAGTGTGGTAGATCATGGTTTCCAGTCCTGAGTGTCTAGCATACCCTCCTAGAGTGTGGTAGATCATGGGTTCCAGTCCTGAGTGTCTAGCATACCCTCCTAGAGTGTGGTAAATCACAGGTTCCAGTCCTGAGTGTCTAGCATACCCTCCTAGAGTTTGGGAGATCATGGGTTCCAGTCCTGAGTCTCTAGCATACCCTCCTAGAGTGTGGTAGATCATGGGATCCAGTCCTGAGTGTCTAGCATACCCTCCTCGAGTGTGGTAGATCATGGATTCCAGTCCTGAGTCTCTAGCATACCCTCCTAGAGTGTGGTAGATCATGGGTTCCAGTCCCGAGTGTCTAGCATACCCTCCTAGAGTGTGGTAGATCATGGGTTCCAGTCCTGAGTGTCTAGCATACCCTCCTAGAGTGTGGTAGATCATGGGTTCCAGTCCTGAGTGTCTAGCATACCCTCCTAGAGTGTGATAGATCATGGGTTCCAGTCCTGAGTGTTTAGCATACCCTCCTAGAATGTGGTAGATCATGGGTTCCAGTCCTGAGTGTCTAGCATACCCTCCTAGAGTGTGGTAGATCGTGGGTTCCAGTCCTCAGTGTCTAGCATACCCTCCTAGAGTGTGGTAGATCGTGGGTTCCAGTCCTGAGTGTCTAGCATACCCTCCTAGAGTGTGGTAGATCATGGGTTCCAGTCCTGAGTGTCTAGCATACCTTCCTAGAGTGTGGTAGATCGTGGGTTCCAGTCCTGAGTGTCTAGCATACCCTCCTAGAGTGTGGTAGATCGTGGGTTCCAGTCCTGAGTGTCTAGCATACCCTCCTAGAGTGTGATAGATCATGGGTTCCAGTCCTGAGTGTCTAGCATACCCTCCTTGAGTGTGGTAGATCATGGGTTCCAGTCCTGAGTGTCTAGCATACCTTCCTAGAGTGTGGTAGATCATGGGTTCCAGTCCTGAGTGTCTAGCATACCCTCCTAGAGTGTGATAGATCATGGGTTCCAGTCCTGAGTGTTTAGCATACCCTCCTAGAATGTGGTAGATCATGGGTTCCAGTCCTGAGTGTCTAGCATACCCTCCTAGAGTGTGGTAGATCGTGGGTTCCAGTCCTCAGTGTCTAGCATACCCTCCTAGAGTGTGGTAGATCGTGGGTTCCAGTCCTGAGTGTCTAGCATACCCTCCTAGAGTGTGGTAGATCATGGGTTCCAGTCCTGAGTGTCTAGCATACCTTCCTAGAGTGTGGTAGATCGTGGGTTCCAGTCCTGAGTGTCTAGCATACCCTCCTAGAGTGTGGTAGATCGTGGGTTCCAGTCCTGAGTGTCTAGCATACCCTCCTAGAGTGTGGTAGATCGTGGGTTCCAGTCCTGAGTATCTAGCATACCCTCCTAGAGTGTGGTAGATCATGGGTTCCAGTCCTGAGTGTCTAGCATACCCTCCTAGAGTGTGGTAGATCATGGGTTCCAGTTGGTGTCTAGCATACCCTCCTAGTGTTGTACATCGTGGGTTCCAGTCCCGAGTGTCTAGCATACCCTCCTAGAGTGTGGTAGATCATGGGTTCCAGTCCTGAGTGTCTAGCATACCCTCCTAGAGTGTGGTAGATCATGGGTTCGTCCTCAGTGTCTAGCATACCCTCCTAGAGTGTGGTAGATCATGGGTTCCAGTTCTCAGTGTCTAGCATACCCTCCTAGAGTGTGGTAGATCATGGGTTTCAGTCCTGAGTGTCTAGCATACCCTCCTAGAGTGTGGTAGATCATGGGTTCCAGTCCTCAGTGTCTAGTATACCCTCCTAGAGTGTGGTAGATCATGGGTTCGTCCTGAGTGTCTAGCATACCCTCCTAGAGTGTGGTAGATCATGGGTTCCAGTCCTGAGTGTCTAGCATACCCTCCTAGAGTGTGGTAGATCATGGGTTCCAGTTCTCAGTGTCTAGCATACCCTCCTAGAGTGTGGTAGATCATGGGTTTCAGTCCTCAGTGTCTAGCATACCCTCCTAGAGTGTGGTAGATCATGGGTTCCATTCCTCAGTGTCTAGTATACCCTCCTAGAGTGTGGTAGATCATGGGTTTCAGTCCTGAGTGTCTAGCATACCCTCCTAGAGTGTGGTAGATCATGGGTTCCAGTCCTGAGTGTCTAGCATACCGTCCTAGAGTGTGGTAGATCATGGGTTCCAGTCCCGAGTGTCTAGCATACCCTCCTAGAGTGTGGTAGATCATGGGTTCCAGTCCTGAGTGTCTAGCATACCCTCCTAGAGTGTGGTAGATCGTGGGTTCCAGTCCTGAGTGTTTAGCATACCCTCCTAGAGTGTGGTAGATCATGGGTTCCAGTCCTGAGTGTCTAGCATACCCTCCTAGAGTGTGGTAGAACATGGGTTCCAGTTGGTATCTAGCATACCCTCCTAGTGTTGTAGATCGTAGGTTCCAGTCCCGAGTGTCTAGCATACCCTCCTAGAGTGTGGTAGATCATGGGTTCCAGTCCCGAGTGTCTAGCATACCCTCCTAGAGTGTGGTAGATCATGGGTTCGTCCTCAGTGTCTAGCATACCCTCCTAGAGTGTGGTAGATCATGGGTTCCAGTCCTGAGTGTCTAGCATACCCTCCTAGAGTGTGGTAGATCATGGGTTCCAGTTCTCAGTGTCTAGCATACCCTCCTAGAGTGTGGTAGATCATGGGTTTCAGTCCTCAGTGTCTAGCATACCCTCCTAGAGTGTGGTAGATCATGGGTTCCAGTCCTCAGTGTCTAGTATACCCTCCTAGAGTGTGGTAGATCATGGGTTCCAGTCCTGAGTGTCTAGCATACCCTCCTAGAGTGTGGTAGATCATGGGTTCCAGTCCTGAGTGTCTAGCATACCCCCCTAGAGTGTGGTAGATCATGGGTTCCAGTCCCGAGTGTCTAGCATACCCTCCTAGAGTGTGGTAGATCATGGGTTCCAGTCCTGAGTGTCTAGCATACCCTCCTAGAGTGTGGTAGATCATGGGTTCCAGTCCTGAGTGTCTAGCATACCCTCCTAGAGTGTGGTAGATCATGGGTTCCAGTCCTGAGTGTCTAGCATACCCTCCTAGAGTGTGGTAGATCGTGGGTTCCAGTCCTGAGTGTCTAGCATACCCTCCTAGAGTGTGGTAGATCGTGGGTTCCAGTCCTGAGTGTCTAGCATACCCTCCTAGAGTGTGGTAGATCGTGGGTTCCAGTCCTGAGTGTCTAGCATACCCTCTTAGAGTGTGGTAGATCATGGGTTCCAGTCCTGAGTGTCTAGCATACCCTCCTAGAGTGTGGTAGATCGTGGGTTCCAGTCCTGAGTGTCTAGCATACCCTCCTAGAGTGTGGTAGATCGTGGGTTCCAGTCCTGAGTGTCTAGCATACCCTCCTAGAGTGTGGTAGATCGTGGGTTCCAGTCCTGAGTATCTAGCATACCCTCCTAGAGTGTGGTAGATCATGGGTTCCAGTCCTGAGTGTCTAGCATACCCTCCTAGAGTGTGGTAGATCATGGGTTCCTGTTGGTGTCTAGCATACCCTCCTAGTGTTGTACATCGTGGGTTCCAGTCCCGAGTGTCTAGCATACCCTCCTAGAGTGTGGTAGATCATGGGTTCCAGTCCTGAGTGTCTAGCATACCCTCCTAGAGTGTGGTAGATCATGGGTTCGTCCTCAGTGTCTAGCATACCCTCCTAGAGTGTGGTAGATCATGGGTTCCAGTCCTGAGTGTCTAGCATATACCCTCCTAGAGTGTGGTAGATCATGGGTTCCAGTTCTCAGTGTCTAGTATACCCTCCTAGAGTGTGGTAGATCATGGGTTTCAGTCCTGAGTGTCTAGCATACCCTCCTAGAGTGTGGTAGATCATGGGTTCCAGTCCTCAGTGTCTAGTATACCCTCCTAGAGTGTGGTAGATCATGGGTTCCAGTCCTGAGTGTCTAGCATACCCTCCTAGAGTGTGGTAGATCATGGGTTCCAGTCCTGAGTGTCTAGCATACCCTCCTAGAGTGTGGTAGATCATGGGTTCCAGTCCTGAGTGTCTAGCATACCCTCCTAGAGTGTGGTAGATCATGGGTTCCAGTCCTGAGTCTCTAGCATACCCTCCTAGAGTGTGGTAGATCATGGGTTCGTCCTCAGTGTCTAGCATACCCTCCTAGAGTGTGGTAGATCATGGGTTCCAGTCCTCAGTGTCTAGCATACCCTCCTAGAGTGTGGTAGATCATGGGTTCCAGTCCCGAGTGTCTAGCATACCCTCCTAGAGTGTGGTAGATCATGGGTTCCAGTCCTGAGTGTCTAGCATACCCTCCTAGAGTGTGGTAGATCATGGGTTCCAGTCCTGAGTGTCTAGCATACCCTCCTAGAGTGTGATAGATCATGGGTTCCAGTCCTGAGTGTTTAGCATACCCTCCTAGAATGTGGTAGATCATGGGTTCCAGTCCTGAGTGTCTAGCATACCCTCCTAGAGTGTGGTAGATCGTGGGTTCCAGTCCTCAGTGTCTAGCATACCCTCCTAGAGTGTGGTAGATCGTGGGTTCCAGTCCTGAGTGTCTAGCATACCCTCCTAGAGTGTGGTAGATCATGGGTTCCAGTCCTGAGTGTCTAGCATACCTTCCTAGAGTGTGGTAGATCGTGGGTTCCAGTCCTGAGTGTCTAGCATACCCTCCTAGAGTGTGGTAGATCGTGGGTTCCAGTCCTGAGTGTCTAGCATACCCTCCTAGAGTGTGGTAGATCATGGGTTCCAGTCCTGAGTGTCTAGCATACCCTCCTTGAGTGTGGTAGATCATGGGTTCCAGTCCTGAGTGTCTAGCATACCTTCCTAGAGTGTGGTAGATCATGGGTTCCAGTCCTGAGTGTCTAGCATACCCTCCTAGAGTGTGATAGATCATGGGTTCCAGTCCTGAGTGTTTAGCATACCCTCCTAGAATGTGGTAGATCATGGGTTCCAGTCCTGAGTGTCTAGCATACCCTCCTAGAGTGTGGTAGATCGTGGGTTCCAGTCCTCAGTGTCTAGCATACCCTCCTAGAGTGTGGTAGATCGTGGGTTCCAGTCCTGAGTGTCTAGCATACCCTCCTAGAGTGTGGTAGATCATGGGTTCCAGTCCTGAGTGTCTAGCATACCTTCCTAGAGTGTGGTAGATCGTGGGTTCCAGTCCTGAGTGTCTAGCATACCCTCCTAGAGTGTGGTAGATCGTGGGTTCCAGTCCTGAGTGTCTAGCATACCCTCCTAGAGTGTGGTAGATCGTGGGTTCCAGTCCTGAGTATCTAGCATACCCTCCTAGAGTGTGGTAGATCATGGGTTCCAGTCCTGAGTGTCTAGCATACCCTCCTAGAGTGTGGTAGATCATGGGTTCCAGTTGGTGTCTAGCATACCCTCCTAGTGTTGTACATCGTGGGTTCCAGTCCCGAGTGTCTAGCATACCCTCCTAGAGTGTGGTAGATCATGGGTTCCAGTCCTGAGTGTCTAGCATACCCTCCTAGAGTGTGGTAGATCATGGGTTCGTCCTCAGTGTCTAGCATACCCTCCTAGAGTGTGGTAGATCATGGGTTCCAGTTCTCAGTGTCTAGCATACCCTCCTAGAGTGTGGTAGATCATGGGTTTCAGTCCTGAGTGTCTAGCATACCCTCCTAGAGTGTGGTAGATCATGGGTTCCAGTCCTCAGTGTCTAGTATACCCTCCTAGAGTGTGGTAGATCATGGGTTCGTCCTGAGTGTCTAGCATACCCTCCTAGAGTGTGGTAGATCATGGGTTCCAGTCCTGAGTGTCTAGCATACCCTCCTAGAGTGTGGTAGATCATGGGTTCCAGTTCTCAGTGTCTAGCATACCCTCCTAGAGTGTGGTAGATCATGGGTTTCAGTCCTCAGTGTCTAGCATACCCTCCTAGAGTGTGGTAGATCATGGGTTCCATTCCTCAGTGTCTAGTATACCCTCCTAGAGTGTGGTAGATCATGGGTTTCAGTCCTGAGTGTCTAGCATACCCTCCTAGAGTGTGGTAGATCATGGGTTCCAGTCCTGAGTGTCTAGCATACCGTCCTAGAGTGTGGTAGATCATGGGTTCCAGTCCCGAGTGTCTAGCATACCCTCCTAGAGTGTGGTAGATCATGGGTTCCAGTCCTGAGTGTCTAGCATACCCTCCTAGAGTGTGGTAGATCATGGGTTCCAGTCCCGAGTGTCTAGCATACCCTCCTAGAGTGTGGTAGATCATGGGTTCCAGTCCTGAGTGTCTAGCATACCCTCCTAGAGTGTGGTAGATCATGGGTTCCAGTCCTGAGTGTCTAGCATACCCTCCTAGAGTGTGATAGATCATGGGTTCCAGTCCTGAGTGTTTAGCATACCCTCCTAGAATGTGGTAGATCATGGGTTCCAGTCCTGAGTGTCTAGCATACCCTCCTAGAGTGTGGTAGATCGTGGGTTCCAGTCCTGAGTGTCTAGCATACCCTCCTAGAGTGTGGTAGATCGTGGGTTCCAGTCCTGAGTGTCTAGCATACCCTCCTAGAGTGTGGTAGATCATGGGTTCCAGTCCTGAGTGTCTAGCATACCTTCCTAGAGTGTGGTAGATCGTGGGTTCCAGTCCTGAGTGTCTAGCATACCCTCCTAGAGTGTGGTAGATCGTGGGTTCCAGTCCTGAGTGTCTAGCATACCCTCCTAGAGTGTGGTAGATCATGGGTTCCAGTCCTGAGTGTCTAGCATACCCTCCTTGAGTGTGGTAGATCATGGGTTCCAGTCCTGAGTGTCTAGCATACCTTCCTAGAGTGTGGTAGATCATGGGTTCCAGTCCTGAGTGTCTAGCATACCCTCCTAGAGTGTGATAGATCATGGGTTCCAGTCCTGAGTGTTTAGCATACCCTCCTAGAATGTGGTAGATCATGGGTTCCAGTCCTGAGTGTCTAGCATACCCTCCTAGAGTGTGGTAGATCGTGGGTTCCAGTCCTCAGTGTCTAGCATACCCTCCTAGAGTGTGGTAGATCGTGGGTTCCAGTCCTGAGTGTCTAGCATACCCTCCTAGAGTGTGGTAGATCATGGGTTCCAGTCCTGAGTGTCTAGCATACCTTCCTAGAGTGTGGTAGATCGTGGGTTCCAGTCCTGAGTGTCTAGCATACCCTCCTAGAGTGTGGTAGATCGTGGGTTCCAGTCCTGAGTGTCTAGCATACCCTCCTAGAGTGTGGTAGATCGTGGGTTCCAGTCCTGAGTATCTAGCATACCCTCCTAGAGTGTGGTAGATCATGGGTTCCAGTCCTGAGTGTCTAGCATACCCTCCTAGAGTGTGGTAGATCATGGGTTCCAGTTGGTGTCTAGCATACCCTCCTAGTGTTGTACATCGTGGGTTCCAGTCCCGAGTGTCTAGCATACCCTCCTAGAGTGTGTTAGATCATGGGTTCCAGTCCTGAGTGTCTAGCATACCCTCCTAGAGTGTGGTAGATCATGGGTTCGTCCTCAGTGTCTAGCATACCCTCCTAGAGTGTGGTAGATCATGGGTTCCAGTTCTCAGTGTCTAGCATACCCTCCTAGAGTGTGGTAGATCATGGGTTTCAGTCCTGAGTGTCTAGCATACCCTCCTAGAGTGTGGTAGATCATGGGTTCCAGTCCTCAGTGTCTAGTATACCCTCCTAGAGTGTGGTAGATCATGGGTTCGTCCTGAGTGTCTAGCATACCCTCCTAGAGTGTGGTAGATCATGGGTTCCAGTCCTGAGTGTCTAGCATACCCTCCTAGAGTGTGGTAGATCATGGGTTCCAGTTCTCAGTGTCTAGCATACCCTCCTAGAGTGTGGTAGATCATGGGTTTCAGTCCTCAGTGTCTAGCATACCCTCCTAGAGTGTGGTAGATCATGGGTTCCATTCCTCAGTGTCTAGTATACCCTCCTAGAGTGTGGTAGATCATGGGTTTCAGTCCTGAGTGTCTAGCATACCCTCCTAGAGTGTGGTAGATCATGGGTTCCAGTCCTGAGTGTCTAGCATACCGTCCTAGAGTGTGGTAGATCATGGGTTCCAGTCCCGAGTGTCTAGCATACCCTCCTAGAGTGTGGTAGATCATGGGTTCCAGTCCTGAGTGTCTAGCATACCCTCCTAGAGTGTGGTAGATCGTGGGTTCCAGTCCTGAGTGTTTAGCATACCCTCCTAGAGTGTGGTAGATCATGGGTTCCAGTCCTGAGTGTCTAGCATACCCTCCTAGAGTGTGGTAGAACATGGGTTCCAGTTGGTATCTAGCATACCCTCCTAGTGTTGTAGATCGTAGGTTCCAGTCCCGAGTGTCTAGCATACCCTCCTAGAGTGTGGTAGATCATGGGTTCCAGTCCCGAGTGTCTAGCATACCCTCCTAGAGTGTGGTAGATCATGGGTTCGTCCTCAGTGTCTAGCATACCCTCCTAGAGTGTGGTAGATCATGGGTTCCAGTCCTGAGTGTCTAGCATACCCTCCTAGAGTGTGGTAGATCATGGGTTCCAGTTCTCAGTGTCTAGCATACCCTCCTAGAGTGTGGTAGATCATGGGTTTCAGTCCTCAGTGTCTAGCATACCCTCCTAGAGTGTGGTAGATCATGGGTTCCAGTCCTCAGTGTCTAGTATACCCTCCTAGAGTGTGGTAGATCATGGGTTCCAGTCCTGAGTGTCTAGCATACCCTCCTAGAGTGTGGTAGATCGTGGGTTCCAGTCCTCAGTGTCTAGCATACCCTCCTAGAGTGTGGTAGATCGTGGGTTCCAGTCCTGAGTGTCTAGTATACCCTCCTAGAGTGTGGTAGATCATGGGTTCCAGTCCTGAGTGTCTAGCATACCTTCCTAGAGTGTGGTAGATCGTGGGTTCCAGTCCTGAGTGTCTAGCATAACCTCCTAGAGTGTGGTAGATCGTGGGTTCCAGTCCTGAGTGTCTAGCATACCCTCCTAGAGTGTGGTAGATCATGGGTTCCAGTCCTGAGTGTCTAGCATACCCTCCTTGAGTGTGGTAGATCATGGGTTCCAGTCCTGAGTGTCTAGCATACCTTCCTAGAGTGTGGTAGATCATGGGTTCCAGTCCTGAGTGTCTAGCATACCCTCCTAGAGTGTGATAGATCATGGGTTCCAGTCCTGAGTGTTTAGCATACCCTCCTAGAATGTGGTAGATCATGGGTTCCAGTCCTGAGTGTCTAGCATACCCTCCTAGAGTGTGGTAGATCGTGGGTTCCAGTCCTCAGTGTCTAGCATACCCTCCTAGAGTGTGGTAGATCGTGGGTTCCAGTCCTGAGTGTCTAGCATACCCTCCTAGAGTGTGGTAGATCATGGGTTCCAGTCCTGAGTGTCTAGCATACCTTCCTAGAGTGTGGTAGATCGTGGGTTCCAGTCCTGAGTGTCTAGCATACCCTCCTAGAGTGTGGTAGATCGTGGGTTCCAGTCCTGAGTGTCTAGCATACCCTCCTAGAGTGTGGTAGATCGTGGGTTCCAGTCCTGAGTATCTAGCATACCCTCCTAGAGTGTGGTAGATCATGGGTTCCAGTCCTGAGTGTCTAGCATACCCTCCTAGAGTGTGGTAGATCATGGGTTCCAGTTGGTGTCTAGCATACCCTCCTAGTGTTGTACATCGTGGGTTCCAGTCCCGAGTGTCTAGCATACCCTCCTAGAGTGTGGTAGATCATGGGTTCCAGTCCTGAGTGTCTAGCATACCCTCCTAGAGTGTGGTAGATCATGGGTTCGTCCTCAGTGTCTAGCATACCCTCCTAGAGTGTGGTAGATCATGGGTTCCAGTTCTCAGTGTCTAGCATACCCTCCTAGAGTGTGGTAGATCATGGGTTTCAGTCCTGAGTGTCTAGCATACCCTCCTAGAGTGTGGTAGATCATGGGTTCCAGTCCTCAGTGTCTAGTATACCCTCCTAGAGTGTGGTAGATCATGGGTTCGTCCTGAGTGTCTAGCATACCCTCCTAGAGTGTGGTAGATCATGGGTTCCAGTCCTGAGTGTCTAGCATACCCTCCTAGAGTGTGGTAGATCATGGGTTCCAGTTCTCAGTGTCTAGCATACCCTCCTAGAGTGTGGTAGATCATGGGTTTCAGTCCTCAGTGTCTAGCATACCCTCCTAGAGTGTGGTAGATCATGGGTTCCATTCCTCAGTGTCTAGTATACCCTCCTAGAGTGTGGTAGATCATGGGTTTCAGTCCTGAGTGTCTAGCATACCCTCCTAGAGTGTGGTAGATCATGGGTTCCAGTCCTGAGTGTCTAGCATACCGTCCTAGAGTGTGGTAGATCATGGGTTCCAGTCCCGAGTGTCTAGCATACCCTCCTAGAGTGTGGTAGATCATGGGTTCCAGTCCTGAGTGTCTAGCATACCCTCCTAGAGTGTGGTAGATCGTGGGTTCCAGTCCTGAGTGTTTAGCATACCCTCCTAGAGTGTGGTAGATCATGGGTTCCAGTCCTGAGTGTCTAGCATACCCTCCTAGAGTGTGGTAGAACATGGGTTCCAGTTGGTATCTAGCATACCCTCCTAGTGTTGTAGATCGTAGGTTCCAGTCCCGAGTGTCTAGCATACCCTCCTAGAGTGTGGTAGATCATGGGTTCCAGTCCCGAGTGTCTAGCATACCCTCCTAGAGTGTGGTAGATCATGGGTTCGTCCTCAGTGTCTAGCATACCCTCCTAGAGTGTGGTAGATCATGGGTTCCAGTCCTGAGTGTCTAGCATACCCTCCTAGAGTGTGGTAGATCATGGGTTCCAGTTCTCAGTGTCTAGCATACCCTCCTAGAGTGTGGTAGATCATGGGTTTCAGTCCTCAGTGTCTAGCATACCCTCCTAGAGTGTGGTAGATCATGGGTTCCAGTCCTCAGTGTCTAGTATACCCTCCTAGAGTGTGGTAGATCATGGGTTCCAGTCCTGAGTGTCTAGCATACCCTCCTAGAGTGTGGTAGATCATGGGTTCCAGTCCTGAGTGTCTAGCATACCCTCCTAGAGTGTGGTAGATCATGGGTTCCAGTCCCGAGTGTCTAGCATACCCTCCTAGAGTGTGGTAGATCATGGGTTCCAGTCCTGAGTGTCTAGCATACCCTCCTAGAGTGTGGTAGATCATGGGTTCCAGTCCTGAGTGTCTAGCATACCCTCCTAGAGTGTGGTAGATCATGGGTTCCAGTCCTGAGTGTCTAGCATACCCTCCTAGAGTGTGGTAGATCATGGGTTCCAGTCCTGAGTGTCTAGCATACCCTCCTAGAGTGTGGTAGATCGTGGGTTCCAGTCCTGAGTGTCTAGCATGCCCTCCTAGAGTGTGGTAGATCGTGGGTTCCAGTCCTGAGTGTCTAGCATACCCTCTTAGAGTGTGGTAGATCATGGGTTCCAGTCCTGAGTGTCTAGCATACCCTCCTAGAGTGTGGTAGATCGTGGGTTCCAGTCCTAAGTGTCTAGCATACCCTCCTAGAGTGTGGTAGATCGTGGGTTCCAGTCCTGAGTGTCTAGCATACCCTCCTAGAGTGTGGTAGATCGTGGGTTCCAGTCCTGAGTATCTAGCATACCCTCCTAGAGTGTGGTAGATCATGGGTTCCAGTCCTGAGTGTCTAGCATACCCTCCTAGAGTGTGGTAGATCATGGGTTCCTGTTGGTGTCTAGCATACCCTCCTAGTGTTGTACATCGTGGGTTCCAGTCCCGAGTGTCTAGCATACCCTCCTAGAGTGTGGTAGATCATGGGTTCCAGTCCTGAGTGTCTAGCATACCCTCCTAGAGTGTGGTAGATCATGGGTTCGTCCTCAGTGTCTAGCATACCCTCCTAGAGTGTGGTAGATCATGGGTTCCAGTCCTGAGTGTCTAGCATATACCCTCCTAGAGTGTGGTAGATCATGGGTTCCAGTTCTCAGTGTCTAGTATACCCTCCTAGAGTGTGGTAGATCATGGGTTTCAGTCCTGAGTGTCTAGCATACCCTCCTAGAGTGTGGTAGATCATGGGTTCCAGTCCTCAGTGTCTAGTATACCCTCCTAGAGTGTGGTAGATCATGGGTTCCAGTCCTGAGTGTCTAGCATACCCTCCTAGAGTGTGGTAGATCATGGGTTCCAGTCCTGAGTGTCTAGCATACCCTCCTAGAGTGTGGTAGATCATGGGTTCCAGTCCTGAGTGTCTAGCATACCCTCCTAGAGTGTGGTAGATCATGGGTTCCAGTCCTGAGTCTCTAGCATACCCTCCTAGAGTGTGGTAGATCATGGGTTCGTCCTCAGTGTCTAGCATACCCTCCTAGAGTGTGGTAGATCATGGGTTCCAGTCCTCAGTGTCTAGCATACCCTCCTAGAGTGTGGTAGATCATGGGTTCCAGTCCTCAGTGTCTAGCATACCCTCCTGGAGTGTGGTAGATCAAGGGTTCCAGTCTTGAGTGTCTAGCATACCCTCCTAGAGTGTGGTAGATCATGGGTTCCAGTCCTGAGTGTCTAGCATACCCTCCTAGAGTGTGGTAGATCATGGGTTCCAGTCCTGAGTGTCTAGCATACCCTCCTAGAGTGTGGTAGATCGTGGGTTCCAGTCCTGAGTGTCTAGCATACCCTCCTAGAGTGTGGTAGATCGTGGGTTCCAGTCCCCAGTGTCTAGCATACCCTCCTAGAGTGTGGTAGATCGTGGGTCCCAGTCCTGAGTGTCTAGCATACCCTCCTAGAGTGTGGTAGATCATGGGTTCCAGTCCTGAGTGTCTAGCATACCCTCCTAGAGTGTGGTAGATCATGGGTTCCAGTCCTGAGTGTCTAGCATACCCTCCTAGAGTGTGGTAGATCATGGGTTCCAGTCCTGAGTGTCTAGCATACCCTCCTAGAGTGTGGTAGATCATGGGTTCCAGTCCTGAGTGTCTAGCATACCCTCCTAGAGTGTGGTAGATCATGGGTTCCAGTCCTGAGTGTCTAGCATACCCTCCTAGAGTGTGGTAGATCGTGGGTTCCAGTCCTGAGTGTCTAGCATACCCTCCTAGAGTGTGGTAGATCGTGGGTTCCAGTCCTGAGTGTCTAGCATACCCTCTTAGAGTGTGGTAGATCATGGGTTCCAGTCCTGAGTGTCTAGCATACCCTACTAGAGTGTGGTAGATCGTGGGTTCCAGTCCTGAGTGTCTAGCATACCCTCCTAGAGTGTGGTAGATCGTGGGTTCCAGTCCTGAGTGTCTAGCATACCCTCCTAGAGTGTGGTAGATCGTGGGTTCCAGTCCTGAGTATCTAGCATACCCTCCTAGAGTGTGGTAGATCATGGGTTCCAGTCCTGAGTGTCTAGCATACCCTCCTAGAGTGTGGTAGATCATGGGTTCCAGTTGGTGTCTAGCATACCCTCCTAGTGTTGTACATCGTGGGTTCCAGTCCTGAGTGTCTAGCATACCCTCCTAGAGTGTGGTAGATCATGGGTTCCAGTCCTGAGTGTCTAGCATACCCTCCTAGAGTGTGGTAGATCATGGGTTCGTCCTCAGTGTCTAGCATACCCTCCTAGAGTGTGGTAGATCATGGGTTCCAGTTCTCAGTGTCTAGCATACCCTCCTAGAGTGTGGTAGATCATGGGTTTCAGTCCTGAGTGTCTAGCATACCCTCCTAGAGTGTGGTAGATCATGGGTTCCAGTCCTCAGTGTCTAGTATACCCTCCTAGAGTGTGGTAGATCATGGGTTCCAGTCCTGAGTGTCTAGCATACCCTCCTAGAGTGTGGTAGATCATGGGTTCCAGTCCTGAGTGTCTAGCATACCCTCCTAGAGTGTGGTAGATCATGGGTTCCAGTCCTGAGTGTCTAGCATACCCTCCTAGAGTGTGGTAGATCATGGGTTCCAGTCCTGAGTCTCTAGCATACCCTCCTAGAGTGTGGTAGATCATGGGTTCGTCCTCAGTGTCTAGCATACCCTCCTAGAGTGTGGTAGATCATGGGTTCCAGTCCTCAGTGTCTAGCATACCCTCCTAGAGTGTGGTAGATCATGGGTTCCAGTCCTCAGTGTCTAGCATACCCTCCTGGAGTGTGGTAGATCATGGGTTCCAGTCCTGAGTGTCTAGCATACCCTCCTAGAGTGTGGTAGATCATGGGTTCCAGTCCTGAGTGTCTAGCATACCCTCCTAGAGTGTGGTAGATCATGGGTTCCAGTCCTGAGTGTCTAGCATACCCTCCTAGAGTGTGGTAGATCGTGGGTTCCAGTCCTGAGTGTCTAGCATACCCTCCTAGAGTGTGGTAGATCGTGGGTTCCAGTCCCCAGTGTCTAGCATACCCTCCTAGAGTGTGGTAGATCGTGGGTTCCAGTCCTGAGTGTCTAGCATACCCTCCTAGAGTGTGGTAGATCGTGGGTCCCAGTCCTGAGTGTCTAGCATACCCTCCTAGAGTGTGGTAGATCATGGGTTCCAGTCCTGAGTGTCTAGCATACCCTCCTAGAGTGTGGTAGATCGTGGGTTCGTCCTCAGGGTCTAGCATACCCTCCTAGAGTGTGGTAGATCATGGGTTCCAGTCCTGAGTGTCTAGCATACCCTCCTAGAGTGTGGTAGATCATGGGTTCCAGTCCTGAGTGTCTAGCATACCCTCCTAGTGTGTGGTAAATCACAGGTTCCAGTCCTGAGTGTCTAGCATACCCTCCTAGAGTGTGGTAGATCATGGGTTCCAGTCCTGAGTCTCTAGCATACCCTCCTAGAGTGTGGTAGATCATGGGTTCGTCCTCAGTGTCTAGCATACCCTCCTAGAGTGTGGTAGATCATGGGATCCAGTCCTGAGTGTCTAGCATACCCTCCTCGAGTGTGGTAGATCAGGGATTCCAGTCCTGAGTCTCTAGCATACCCTCCTAGAGTGTGGTAGATCATGGGTTCCAGTTCTCAGTGTCTAGCATACCCTCCTAGAGTGTGGTAGATCATGGGTTCCAGTCCTGAGTGTCTAGCATACCCTCCTAGAGTGTGGTAGATCATGGGTTCCAGTCCTGAGTGTCTAGCATACCCTCCTAGAGTGTGGTAGATCATGGGTTCCAGTCCTGAGTGTCTAGCATACCCTCCTGGAGTGTGGTAGATCATGGGTTCCAGTCCTGAGTGTCTAGCATACCCTCCTAGAATGTGGTAGATCATGGGTTCCAGTCCTGAGTGTCTAGCATACCCTCCTGGAGTGTGGTAGATCGTGGGTTCCAGTCCTGAGTGTCTAGCATACCCTCCTAGATTGTGGTAGATCGTGGGTTCCAGTCCTGAGTGTCTAGCATACCCTCCTAGAATGTGGTAGATCATGGGTTCCAGTCCTGAGTGTCTAGCATACCCTCCTAGAGTGTGGTAGATCGTGGGTTCCAGTCCTGAGTGTCTAGCATACCTTCCTAGAGTGTGGTAGATCGTGGGTTCCAGTCCTGAGTGTCTAGCATACCCTCCTAGAATGTGGTAGATCACAGGTTCCAGTCCTGAGTGTCTAGCATACCCTCCTAGAGTGTGGTAGATCATGGTTTCCAGTCCTGAGTGTCTAGCATACCCTCCTAGAGTGTGGTAGATCATGGGTTCCAGTCCTGAGTGTCTAGCATACCCTCCTAGAGTGTGGTAAATCACAGGTTCCAGTCCTGAGTGTCTAGCATACCCTCCTAGAGTTTGGGAGATCATGGGTTCCAGTCCTGAGTCTCTAGCATACCCTCCTAGAGTGTGGTAGATCATGGGATCCAGTCCTGAGTGTCTAGCATACCCTCCTCGAGTGTGGTAGATCATGGATTCCAGTCCTGAGTGTCTAGCATACCCTCCTAGAGTGTGGTAGATCATGGGTTCCAGTTCTCAGTGTCTAGCATACCCTCCTAGAGTGTGGTAGATCATGGGTTTCAGTCCTCAGTGTCTAGCATACCCTCCTAGAGTGTGGTAGATCATGGGTTCCAGTCCTCAGTGTCTAGTATACCCTCCTAGAGTGTGGTAGATCATGGGTTCCAGTCCTGAGTGTCTAGCATACCCTCCTAGAGTGTGGTAGATCATGGGTTCCAGTCCTGAGTGTCTAGCATACCCTCCTAGAGTGTGGTAGATCATGGGTTCCAGTCCCGAGTGTCTAGCATACCCTCCTAGAGTGTGGTAGATCATGGGTTCCAGTCCTGAGTGTCTAGCATACCCTCCTAGAGTGTGGTAGATCATGGGTTCCAGTCCTGAGTGTCTAGCATACCCTCCTAGAGTGTGGTAGATCATGGGTTCCAGTCCTGAGTGTCTAGCATACCCTCCTAGAGTGTGGTAGATCATGGGTTCCAGTCCTGAGTGTCTAGCATACCCTCCTAGAGTGTGGTAGATCGTGGGTTCCAGTCCTGAGTGTCTAGCATACCCTCCTAGAGTGTGGTAGATCGTGGGTTCCAGTCCTGAGTGTCTAGCATACCCTCTTAGAGTGTGGTAGATCATGGGTTCCAGTCCTGAGTGTCTAGCATACCCTCCTAGAGTGTGGTAGATCGTGGGTTCCAGTCCTGAGTGTCTAGCATACCCTCCTAGAGTGTGGTAGATCGTGGGTTCCAGTCCTGAGTGTCTAGCATACCCTCCTAGAGTGTGGTAGATCGTGGGTTCCAGTCCTGAGTATCTAGCATACCCTCCTAGAGTGTGGTAGATCATGGGTTCCAGTCCTGAGTGTCTAGCATACCCTCCTAGAGTGTGGTAGATCATGGGTTCCTGTTGGTGTCTAGCATACCCTCCTAGTGTTGTACATCGTGGGTTCCAGTCCCGAGTGTCTAGCATACCCTCCTAGAGTGTGGTAGATCATGGGTTCCAGTCCTGAGTGTCTAGCATACCCTCCTAGAGTGTGGTAGATCATGGGTTCGTCCTCAGTGTCTAGCATACCCTCCTAGAGTGTGGTAGATCATGGGTTCCAGTCCTGAGTGTCTAGCATATACCCTCCTAGAGTGTGGTAGATCATGGGTTCCAGTTCTCAGTGTCTAGTATACCCTCCTAGAGTGTGGTAGATCATGGGTTTCAGTCCTGAGTGTCTAGCATACCCTCCTAGAGTGTGGTAGATCATGGGTTCCAGTCCTCAGTGTCTAGTATACCCTCCTAGAGTGTGGTAGATCATGGGTTCCAGTCCTGAGTGTCTAGCATACCCTCCTAGAGTGTGGTAGATCATGGGTTCCAGTCCTGAGTGTCTAGCATACCCTCCTAGAGTGTGGTAGATCATGGGTTCCAGTCCTGAGTGTCTAGCATACCCTCCTAGAGTGTGGTAGATCATGGGTTCCAGTCCTGAGTCTCTAGCATACCCTCCTAGAGTGTGGTAGATCATGGGTTCGTCCTCAGTGTCTAGCATACCCTCCTAGAGTGTGGTAGATCATGGGTTCCAGTCCTCAGTGTCTAGCATACCCTCCTAGAGTGTGGTAGATCATGGGTTCCAGTCCTCAGTGTCTAGCATACCCTCCTGGAGTGTGGTAGATCAAGGGTTCCAGTCTTGAGTGTCTAGCATACCCTCCTAGAGTGTGGTAGATCATGGGTTCCAGTCCTGAGTGTCTAGCATACCCTCCTAGAGTGTGGTAGATCATGGGTTCCAGTCCTGAGTGTCTAGCATACCCTCCTAGAGTGTGGTAGATCGTGGGTTCCAGTCCTGAGTGTCTAGCATACCCTCCTAGAGTGTGGTAGATCGTGGGTTCCAGTCCCCAGTGTCTAGCATACCCTCCTAGAGTGTGGTAGATCGTGGGTCCCAGTCCTGAGTGTCTAGCATACCCTCCTAGAGTGTGGTAGATCATGGGTTCCAGTCCTGAGTGTCTAGCATACCCTCCTAGAGTGTGGTAGATCATGGGTTCCAGTCCTGAGTGTCTAGCATACCCTCCTAGAGTGTGGTAGATCATGGGTTCCAGTCCTGAGTGTCTAGCATACCCTCCTAGAGTGTGGTAGATCATGGGTTCCAGTCCTGAGTGTCTAGCATACCCTCCTAGAGTGTGGTAGATCATGGGTTCCAGTCCTGAGTGTCTAGCATACCCTCCTAGAGTGTGGTAGATCGTGGGTTCCAGTCCTGAGTGTCTAGCATACCCTCCTAGAGTGTGGTAGATCGTGGGTTCCAGTCCTGAGTGTCTAGCATACCCTCTTAGAGTGTGGTAGATCATGGGTTCCAGTCCTGAGTGTCTAGCATACCCTACTAGAGTGTGGTAGATCGTGGGTTCCAGTCCTGAGTGTCTAGCATACCCTCCTAGAGTGTGGTAGATCGTGGGTTCCAGTCCTGAGTGTCTAGCATACCCTCCTAGAGTGTGGTAGATCGTGGGTTCCAGTCCTGAGTATCTAGCATACCCTCCTAGAGTGTGGTAGATCATGGGTTTCAGTCCTGAGTGTCTAGCATACCCTCCTAGAGTGTGGTAGATCATGGGTTCCAGTTGGTGTCTAGCATACCCTCCTAGTGTTGTACATCGTGGGTTCCAGTCCCGAGTGTCTAGCATACCCTCCTAGAGTGTGGTAGATCATGGGTTCCAGTCCTGAGTGTCTAGCATACCCTCCTAGAGTGTGGTAGATCATGGGTTCGTCCTCAGTGTCTAGCATACCCTCCTAGAGTGTGGTAGATCATGGGTTCCAGTTCTCAGTGTCTAGCATACCCTCCTAGAGTGTGGTAGATCATGGGTTTCAGTCCTGAGTGTCTAGCATACCCTCCTAGAGTGTGGTAGATCATGGGTTCCAGTCCTCAGTGTCTAGTATACCCTCCTAGAGTGTGGTAGATCATGGGTTCCAGTCCTGAGTGTCTAGCATACCCTCCTAGAGTGTGGTAGATCATGGGTTCCAGTCCTGAGTGTCTAGCATACCCTCCTAGAGTGTGGTAGATCATGGGTTCCAGTCCTGAGTGTCTAGCATACCCTCCTAGAGTGTGGTAGATCATGGGTTCCAGTCCTGAGTCTCTAGCATACCCTCCTAGAGTGTGGTAGATCATGGGTTCGTCCTCAGTGTCTAGCATACCCTCCTAGAGTGTGGTAGATCATGGGTTCCAGTCCTCAGTGTCTAGCATACCCTCCTAGAGTGTGGTAGATCATGGGTTCCAGTCCTCAGTGTCTAGCATACCCTCCTGGAGTGTGGTAGATCATGGGTTCCAGTCCTGAGTGTCTAGCATACCCTCCTAGAGTGTGGTAGATCATGGGTTCCAGTCCTGAGTGTCTAGCATACCCTCCTAGAGTGTGGTAGATCATGGGTTCCAGTCCTGAGTGTCTAGCATACCCTCCTAGAGTGTGGTAGATCGTGGGTTCCAGTCCTGAGTGTCTAGCATACCCTCCTAGAGTGTGGTAGATCGTGGGTTCCAGTCCCCAGTGTCTAGCATACCCTCCTAGAGTGTGGTAGATCGTGGGTTCCAGTCCTGAGTGTCTAGCATACCCTCCTAGAGTGTGGTAGATCGTGGGTCCCAGTCCTGAGTGTCTAGCATACCCTCCTAGAGTGTGGTAGATCATGGGTTCCAGTCCTGAGTGTCTAGCATACCCTCCTAGAGTGTGGTAGATCGTGGGTTCGTCCTCAGGGTCTAGCATACCTTCCTAGAGTGTGGTAGATCATGGGTTCCAGTCCTGAGTGTCTAGCATACCCTCCTAGAGTGTGGTAGATCATGGGTTCCAGTCCTGAGTGTCTAGCATACCCTCCTAGAGTGTGGTAAATCACAGGTTCCAGTCCTGAGTGTCTAGCATACCCTCCTAGAGTGTGGTAGATCATGGGTTCCAGTCCTGAGTCTCTAGCATACCCTCCTAGAGTGTGGTATTTCATGGGTTCGTCCTCAGTGTCTAGCATACCCTCCTAGAGTGTGGTAGATCATGGGATCCAGTCCTGAGTGTCTAGCATACCCTCCTCGAGTGTGGTAGATCAGGGATTCCAGTCCTGAGTCTCTAGCATACCCTCCTAGAGTGTGGTAGATCATGGGTTCCAGTTCTCAGTGTCTAGCATACCCTCCTAGAGTGTGGTAGATCATGGGTTCCAGTCCTGAGTGTCTAGCATACCCTCCTAGAGTGTGGTAGATCATGGGTTCCAGTCCTGAGTGTCTAGCATACCCTCCTAGAGTGTGGTAGATCATGGGTTCCAGTCCTGAGTGTCTAGCATACCCTCCTGGAGTGTGGTAGATCATGGGTTCCAGTCCTGAGTGTCTAGCATACCCTCCTAGAATGTGGTAGATCATGGGTTCCAGTCCTGAGTGTCTAGCATACCCTCCTGGAGTGTGGTAGATCGTGGGTTCCAGTCCTGAGTGTCTAGCATACCCTCCTAGATTGTGGTAGATCGTGGGTTCCAGTCCTGAGTGTCTAGCATACCCTCCTAGAATGTGGTAGATCATGGGTTCCAGTCCTGAGTGTCTAGCATACCCTCCTAGAGTGTGGTAGATCGTGGGTTCCAGTCCTGAGTGTCTAGCATACCCTCCTAGAGTGTGGTAGATCACAGGTTCCAGTCCTGAGTGTCTAGCATACCCTCCTAGAGTGTGGTAGATCATGGTTTCCAGTCCTGAGTGTCTAGCATACCCTCCTAGAGTGTGGTAGATCATGGGTTCCAGTCCTGAGTGTCTAGCATACCCTCCTAGAGTGTGGTAAATCACAGGTTCCAGTCCTGAGTGTCTAGCATACCCTCCTAGAGTTTGGGAGATCATGGGTTCCAGTCCTGAGTCTCTAGCATACCCTCCTAGAGTGTGGTAGATCATGGGATCCAGTCCTGAGTGTCTAGCATACCCTCCTCGAGTGTGGTAGATCATGGATTCCAGTCCTGAGTCTCTAGCATACCCTCCTAGAGTGTGGTAGATCATGGGTTCCAGTCCCGAGTGTCTAGCATACCCTCCTAGAGTGTGGTAGATCATGGGTTCCAGTCCTGAGTCTCTAGCATACCCTCCTAGAGTGTGGTAGATCATGGGTTCGTCCTCAGTGTCTAGCATACCCTCCTAGAGTGTGGTAGATCATGGGATCCAGTCCTGAGTGTCTAGCATACCCTCCTCGAGTGTGGTAGATCAGGGATTCCAGTCCTGAGTCTCTAGCATACCCTCCTAGAGTGTGGTAGATCATGGGTTCCAGTTCTCAGTGTCTAGCATACCCTCCTAGAGTGTGGTAGATCATGGGTTCCAGTCCTGAGTGTCTAGCATACCCTCCTAGAGTGTGGTAGATCATGGGTTCCAGTCCTGAGTGTCTAGCATACCCTCCTAGAGTGTGGTAGATCATGGGTTCCAGTCCTGAGTGTCTAGCATACCCTCCTGGAGTGTGGTAGATCATGGGTTCCAGTCCTGAGTGTCTAGCATACCCTCCTAGAATGTGGTAGATCATGGGTTCCAGTCCTGAGTGTCTAGCATACCCTCCTGGAGTGTGGTAGATCGTGGGTTCCAGTCCTGAGTGTCTAGCATACCCTCCTAGATTGTGGTAGATCGTGGGTTCCAGTCCTGAGTGTCTAGCATACCCTCCTAGAATGTGGTAGATCATGGGTTCCAGTCCTGAGTGTCTAGCATACCCTCCTAGAGTGTGGTAGATCGTGGGTTCCAGTCCTGAGTGTCTAGCATACCCTCCTAGAGTGTGGTAGATCACAGGTTCCAGTCCTGAGTGTCTAGCATACCCTCCTAGAGTGTGGTAGATCATGGTTTCCAGTCCTGAGTGTCTAGCATACCCTCCTAGAGTGTGGTAGATCATGGGTTCCAGTCCTGAGTGTCTAGCATACCCTCCTAGAGTGTGGTAAATCACAGGTTCCAGTCCTGAGTGTCTAGCATACCCTCCTAGAGTTGAGGAGATCATGGGTTCCAGTCCTGAGTCTCTAGCATACCCTCCTAGAGTGTGGTAGATCATGGGATCCAGTCCTGAGTGTCTAGCATACCCTCCTCGAGTGTGGTAGATCATGGATTCCAGTCCTGAGTCTCTAGCATACCCTCCTAGAGTGTGGTAGATCATGGGTTCCAGTCCCGAGTGTCTAGCATACCCTCCTAGAGTGTGGTAGATCATGGGTTCCAGTCCTGAGTGTCTAGCATACCCTCCTAGAGTGTGGTAGATCATGGGTTCCAGTCCTGAGTGTCTAGCATACCCTCCTAGAGTGTGATAGATCATGGGTTCCAGTCCTGAGTGTTTAGCATACCCTCCTAGAATGTGGTAGATCATGGGTTCCAGTCCTGAGTGTCTAGCATACCCTCCTAGAGTGTGGTAGATCGTGGGTTCCAGTCCTCAGTGTCTAGCATACCCTCCTAGAGTGTGGTAGATCGTGGGTTCCAGTCCTGAGTGTCTAGCATACCCTCCTAGAGTGTGGTAGATCATGGGTTCCAGTCCTGAGTGTCTAGCATACCTTCCTAGAGTGTGGTAGATCGTGGGTTCCAGTCCTGAGTGTCTAGCATACCCTCCTAGAGTGTGGTAGATCGTGGGTTCCAGTCCTGAGTGTCTAGCATACCCTCCTAGAGTGTGGTAGATCATGGGTTCCAGTCCTGAGTGTCTAGCATACCCTCCTAGAGTGTGGTAGATCATGGGTTCCAGTCCTGAGTGTCTAGCATACCTTCCTAGAGTGTGGTAGATCATGGGTTCCAGTCCTGAGTGTCTAGCATACCCTCCTAGAGTGTGATAGATCATGGGTTCCAGTCCTGAGTGTTTAGCATACCCTCCTAGAATGTGGTAGATCATGGGTTCCAGTCCTGAGTGTCTAGCATACCCTCCTAGAGTGTGGTAGATCGTGGGTTCCAGTCCTCAGTGTCTAGCATACCCTCCTAGAGTGTGGTAGATCGTGGGTTCCAGTCCTGAGTGTCTAGCATACCCTCCTAGAGTGTGGTAGATCATGGGTTCCAGTCCTGAGTCTCTAGCATACCTTCCTAGAGTGTGGTAGATCGTGGGTTCCAGTCCTGAGTGTCTAGCATACCCTCCTAGAGTGTGGTAGATCGTGGGTTCCAGTCCTGAGTGTCTAGCATACCCTCCTAGAGTGTGGTAGATCGTGGGTTCCAGTCCTGAGTATCTAGCATACCCTCCTAGAGTGTGGTAGATCATGGGTTCCAGTCCTGAGTGTCTAGCATACCCTCCTAGAGTGTGGTAGATCATGGGTTCCAGTTGGTGTCTAGCATACCCTCCTAGTGTTGTACATCGTGGGTTCCAGTCCCGAGTGTCTAGCATACCCTCCTAGAGTGTGGTAGATCATGGGTTCCAGTCCTGAGTGTCTAGCATACCCTCCTAGAGTGTGGTAGATCATGGGTTCGTCCTCAGTGTCTAGCATACCCTCCTAGAGTGTGGTAGATCATGGGTTCCAGTTCTCAGTGTCTAGCATACCCTCCTAGAGTGTGGTAGATCATGGGTTTCAGTCCTGAGTGTCTAGCATACCCTCCTAGAGTTTGGTAGATCATGGGTTCCAGTCCTCAGTGTCTAGTATACCCTCCTAGAGTGTGGTAGATCATGGGTTCCAGTCCTGAGTGTCTAGCATACCCTCCTAGAGTGTGGTAGATCATGGGTTCCAGTCCTGAGTGTCTAGCATACCCTCCTAGAGTGTGGTAGATCATGGGTTCCAGTCCTGAGTGTCTAGCATACCCTCCTAGAGTGTGGTAGATCATGGGTTCCAGTCCTGAGTCTCTAGCATACCCTCCTAGAGTGTGGTAGATCATGGGTTCGTCCTCAGTGTCTAGCATACCCTCCTAGAGTGTGGTAGATCATGGGTTCCAGTCCTCAGTGTCTAGCATACCCTCCTAGAGTGTGGTAGATCATGGGTTCCAGTCCTCAGTGTCTAGCATACCCTCCTGGAGTGTGGTAGATCATGGGTTCCAGTCCTGAGTGTCTAGCATACCCTCCTAGAGTGTGGTAGATCATGGGTTCCAGTCCTGAGTGTCTAGCATACCCTCCTAGAGTGTGGTAGATCATGGGTTCCAGTCCTGAGTGTCTAGCATACCCTCCTAGAGTGTGGTAGATCGTGGGTTCCAGTCCTGAGTGTCTAGCATACCCTCCTAGAGTGTGGTAGATCGTGGGTTCCAGTCCCCAGTGTCTAGCATACCCTCCTAGAGTGTGGTAGATCGTGGGTTCCAGTCCTGAGTGTCTAGCATACCCTCCTAGAGTGTGGTAGATCGTGGGTCCCAGTCCTGAGTGTCTAGCATACCCTCCTAGAGTGTGGTAGATCATGGGTTCCAGTCCTGAGTGTCTAGCATACCCTCCTAGAGTGTGGTAGATCGTGGGTTCGTCCTCAGTGTCTAGCATACCCTCCTAGAGTGTGGTAGATCATGGGTTCCAGTCCTGAGTGTCTAGCATACCCTCCTAGAGTGTGGTAGATCAAGGGTTCCAGTCCTGAGTGTCTAGCATACCCTCCTAGAGTGTGGTAAATCACAGGTTCCAGTCCTGAGTGTCTAGCATACCCTCCTAGTGTGTGGTAGATCATGGGTTCCAGTCCTGAGTCTCTAGCATACCCTCCTAGAGTGTGGTAGATCATCGGTTCGTCCTCAGTGTCTAGCATACCCTCCTAGAGTGTGGTAGATCATGGGATCCAGTCCTGAGTGTCTAGCATACCCTCCTCGAGTGTGGTAGATCAGGGATTCCAGTCCTGAGTCTCTAGCATACCCTCCTAGAGTGTGGTAGATCATGGGTTCCAGTTCTCAGTGTCTAGCATACCCTCCTAGAGTGTGGTAGATCATGGGTTCCAGTCCTGAGTGTCTAGCATACCCTCCTAGAGTGTGGTAGATCATGGGTTCCAGTCCTGAGTGTCTAGCATACCCTCCTAGAGTGTGGTAGATCATGGGTTCCAGTCCTGAGTGTCTAGCATACCCTCCTAGAGTGTGGTAGATCATGGGTTCCAGTCCTGAGTGTCTAGCATACCCTCCTAGAATGTGGTAGATCATGGGTTCCAGTCCTGAGTGTCTAGCATACCCTCCTAGAGTGTGGTAGATCGTGGGTTCCAGTCCTGAGTGTCTAGCATACCCTCCTAGATTGTGGTAGATCGTGGGTTCCAGTCCTGAGTGTCTAGCATACCCTCCTAGAATGTGGTAGATCATGGGTTCCAGTCCTGAGTGTCTAGCATACCCTCCTAGAGTGTGGTAGATCGTGGGTTCCAGTCCTGAGTGTCTAGCATACCCTCCTAGAGTGTGGTAGATCACAGGTTCCAGTCCTGAGTGTCTAGCATACCCTCCTAGAGTGTGGTAGATCATGGTTTCCAGTCCTGAGTGTCTAGCATACCCTCCTAGAGTGTGGTAGATCATGGGTTCCAGTCCTGAGTGTCTAGCATACCCTCCTAGAGTGTGGTAAATCACAGGTTCCAGTCCTGAGTGTCTAGCATACCCTCCTAGAATGTGGTAGATCATGGGTTCCAGTCCTGAGTGTCTAGCATACCCTCCTAGAGTGTGGTAGATCGTGGGTTCCAGTCCTCAGTGTCTAGCATATCCTCCTAGAGTGTGGTAGATCGTGGGTTCCAGTCCTGAGTGTCTAGCATACCCTCCTAGAGTGTGGTAGATCATGGGTTCCAGTCCTGAGTGTCTAGCATACCTTCCTAGAGTGTGGTAGATCGTGGGTTCCAGTCCTGAGTGTCTAGCATACCCTCCTAGAGTGTGGTAGATCGTGGGTTCCAGTCCTGAGTGTCTAGCATACCCTCCTAGAGTGTGGTAGATCGTGGGTTCCAGTCCTGAGTATCTAGCATACCCTCCTAGAGTGTGGTAGATCATGGGTTCCAGTCCTGAGTGTCTAGCATACCCTCCTAGAGTGTGGTAGATCATGGGTTCCAGTTGGTGTCTAGCATACCCTCCTAGTGTTGTACATCGTGGGTTCCAGTCCCGAGTGTCTAGCATACCCTCCTAGAGTGTGGTAGATCATGGGTTCCAGTCCTGAGTGTCTAGCATACCCTCCTAGAGTGTGGTAGATCATGGGTTCGTCCTCAGTGTCTAGCATACCCTCCTAGAGTGTGGTAGATCATGGGTTCCAGTTCTCAGTGTCTAGCATACCCTCCTAGAGTGTGGTAGATCATGGGTTTCAGTCCTGAGTCTCTAGCATACCCTCCTAGAGTGTGGTAGATCATGGGTTCCAGTCCTCAGTGTCTAGTATACCCTCCTAGAGTGTGGTAGATCATGGGTTCCAGTCCTGAGTGTCTAGCATACCCTCCTAGAGTGTGGTAGATCATGGGTTCCAGTCCTGAGTGTCTAGCATACCCTCCTAGAGTGTGGTAGATCATGGGTTCCAGTACTGAGTGTCTAGCATACCCTCCTAGAGTGTGGTAGATCATGGGTTCCAGTCCTGAGTCTCTAGCATACCCTCCTAGAGTGTGGTAGATCATGGGTTCGTCCTCAGTGTCTAGCATACCCTCCTAGAGTGTGGTAGATCATGGGTTCCAGTCCTCAGTGTCTAGCATACCCTCCTAGAGTGTGGTAGATCATGGGTTCCAGTCCTCAGTGTCTAGCATACCCTCCTGGAGTGTGGTAGATCATGGGTTCCAGTCCTGAGTGTCTAGCATACCCTCCTAGAGTGTGGTAGATCATGGGTTCCAGTCCTGAGTGTCTAGCATACCCTCCTAGAGTGTGGTAGATCATGGGTTCCAGTCCTGAGTGTCTAGCATACCCTCCTAGAGTGTGGTAGATCGTGGTTTCCAGTCCTGAGTGTCTAGCATACCCTCCTAGAGTGTGGTAGATCGTGGGTTCCAGTCCCCAGTGTCTAGCATACCCTCCTAGAGTGTGGGAGATCGTGGGTTCCAGTCCTGAGTGTCTAGCATACCCTCCTAGAGTGTGGTAGATCGTGGGTCCCAGTCCTGAGTGTCTAGCATACCCTCCTAGAGTGTGGTAGATCATGGGTTCCAGTCCTGAGTGTCTAGCATACCCTCCTAGAGTGTGGTAGATCGTGGGTTCGTCCTCAGTGTCTAGCATACCCTCCTAGAGTGTGGTAGATCATGGGTTCCAGTCCTGAGTGTCTAGCATACCCTCCTAGAGTGTGGTAGATCAAGGGTTCCAGTCCTGAGTGTCTAGCATACCCTCCTAGAGTGTGGTAAATCACAGGTTCCAGTCCTGAGTGTCTAGCATACCCTCCTAGAGTGTGGTAGATCATGGATTCCAGTCCTGAGTCTCTAGCATACCCTCCTAGAGTGTGGTAGATCATCGGTTCGTCCTCAGTGTCTAGCATACCCTCCTAGAGTGTGGTAGATCATGGGATCCAGTCCTGAGTGTCTAGCATACCATCCTCGAGTGTGGTAGATCAGGGATTCCAGTCCTGAGTCTCTAGCATACCCTCCTAGAGTGTGGTAGATCATGGGTTCCAGTTCTCAGTGTCTAGCATACCCTCCTAGAGTGTGGTAGATCATGGGTTCCAGTCCTGAGTGTCTAGCATACCCTCCTAGAGTGTGGTAGATCATGGGTTCCAGTCCTGAGTGTCTAGCATACCCTCCTAGAGTGTGGTAGATCATGGGTTCCAGTCCTGAGTGTCTAGCATACCCTCCTAGAGTGTGGTAGATCATGGGTTCCAGTCCTGAGTGTCTAGCATACCCTCCTAGAATGTGGTAGATCATGGGTTCCAGTCCTGAGTGTCTAGCATACCCTCCTAGAGTGTGGTAGATCGTGGGTTCCAGTCCTGAGTGTCTAGCATACCCTCCTAGATTGTGGTAGATCGTGGGTTCCAGTCCTGAGTGTCTAGCATACCCTCCTAGAATGTGGTAGATCATGGGTTCCAGTCCTGAGTGTCTAGCATACCCTCCTAGAGTGTGGTAGATCGTGGGTTCCAGTCCTGAGTGTCTAGCATACCCTCCTAGAGTGTGGTAGATCATGGGTTCCAGTCCTGAGTGTCTAGCATACCCTCCTAGAGTGTGGTAGATCATGGTTTCCAGTCCTGAGTGTCTAGCATACCCTCCTAGAGTGTGGTAGATCATGGGTTCCAGTCCTGAGTGTCTAGCATACCCTCCTAGAGTGTGGTAAATCACAGGTTCCAGTCCTGAGTGTCTAGCATACCCTCCTAGAGTTTGGGAGATCATGGGTTCCTGTCCTGAGTCTCTAGCATACCCTCCTAGAGTGTGGTAGATCATGGGATCCAGTCCTGAGTGTCTAGCATACCCTCCTCGAGTGTGGTAGATCATGGATTCCAGTCCTGAGTCTCTAGCATACCCTCCTAGAGTGTGGTAGATCATGGGTTCCAGTCCCGAGTGTCTAGCACACCCTCCTAGAGTGTGGTAGATCATGGGTTCCAGTCCTGAGTGTCTAGCATACCCTCCTAGAGTGTGGTAGATCATGGGTTCCAGTCCTGAGTGTCTAGCATACCCTCCTAGAGTGTGATAGATCATGGGTTCCAGTCCTGAGTGTTTAGCATACCCTCCTAGAATGTGGTAGATCATGGGTTCCAGTCCTGAGTGTCTGGCATACCCTCCTAGATTGTGGTAGATCATGGATTCCAGTCCTGAGTCTCTAGCATACCCTCCTAGAGTGTGGTAGATCATGGGTTCCAGTCCCGAGTGTCTAGCATACCCTCCTAGAGTGTGGTAGATCATGGGTTCCAGTCCTGAGTGTCTAGCATACCCTCCTAGAGTGTGGTAGATCATGGGTTCGTCCTCCGTGTCTAGCATACCCTCCTAGAGTGTGGTAGATCATGGGTTCCAGTTCTCAGTGTCTAGCATACCCTCCTAGAGTGTGGTAGATCATGGGTTTCAGTCCTGAGTGTCTAGCATACCCTCCTAGAGTGTGGTAGATCATGGGTTCCAGTCCTGAGTGTCTAGCATACCCTCCTAGAGTGTGGTAGATCATGGGTTCCAGTCCTGAGTGTCTAGCATACCCTCCTAGAGTGTGGTAGATCATGGGTTCCAGTCCTGAGTCTCTAGCATACCCTCCTAGAGTGTGGTAGATCATGGGTTCGTCCTCAGTGTCTAGCATACCCTCCTAGAGTGTGGTAGATCATGGGTTCCAGTCCTCAGTGTCTAGCATACCCTCCTAGAGTGTGGTAGATCATGGGTTCCAGTCCTCAGTGTCTAGCATACCCTCCTGGAGTGTGGTAGATCATGGGTTCCAGTCCTGAGTGTCTAGCATACCCTCCTAGAGTGTGGTAGATCATGGGTTCCAGTCCTGAGTGTCTAGCATACCCTCCTAGAGTGTGGTAGATCATGGGTTCCAGTCCTGAGTGTCTAGCATACCCTCCTAGAGTGTGGTAGATCGTGGGTTCCAGTCCTGAGTGTCTAGCATACCCTCCTAGAGTGTGGTAGATCGTGGGTTCCAGTCCCCAGTGTCTAGCATACCCTCCTAGAGTGTGGTAGATCGTGGGTTCCAGTCCTGAGTGTCTAGCATACCCTCCTAGAGTGTGGTAGATCGTGGGTCCCAGTCCTGAGTGTCTAGCATACCCTCCTAGAGTGTGGTAGATCATGGGTTCCAGTCCTGAGTGTCTAGCATACCCTCCTAGAGTGTGGTAGATCGTGGGTTCGTCCTCAGTGTCTAGCATACCCTCCTAGAGTGTGGTAGATCATGGGTTCCAGTCCTGAGTGTCTAGCATACCCTCCTAGAGTGTGGTAGATCAAGGGTTCCAGTCCTGAGTGTCTAGTATACCCTCCTAGAGTGTGGTAAATCACAGGTTCCAGTCCTGAGTGTCTAGCATACCCTCCTAGAGTGTGGTAGATCATGGGTTCCAGTCCTGAGTCTCTAGCATACCCTCCTAGAGTGTGGTAGATCATCGGTTCGTCCTCAGTGTCTAGCATACCCTCCTAGAGTGTGGTAGATCATGGGATCCAGTCCTGAGTGTCTAGCATACCCTCCTCGAGTGTGGTAGATCAGGGATTCCAGTCCTGAGTCTCTAGCATACCCTCCTAGAGTGTGGTAGATCATGGGTTCCAGTTCTCAGTGTCTAGCATACCCTCCTAGATTGTGGTAGATCATGGGTTCCAGTCCTGAGTGTCTAGCATACCCTCCTAGAGTGTGGTAGATCATGGGTTCCAGTCCTGAGTGTCTAGCATACCCTCCTAGAATGTGGTAGATCATGGGTTCCAGTCCTGAGTGTCTAGCATACCCTCCTAGAGTGTGGTAGATCGTGGGTTCCAGTCCTGAGTGTCTAGCATACCCTCCTAGATTGTGGTAGATCGTGGGTTCCAGTCCTGAGTGTCTAGCATACCCTCCTAGAATGTGGTAGATCATGGGTTCCAGTCCTGAGTGTCTAGCATACCCTCCTAGAGTGTGGTAGATCGTGGGTTCCAGTCCTGAGTGTCTAGCATACCCTCCTAGAGTGTGGTAGATCACAGGTTCCAGTCCTGAGTGTCTAGCATACCCTCCTAGAGTGTGGTAGATCATGGTTTCCAGTCCTGAGTGTCTAGCATACCCTCCTAGAGTGTGGTAGATCATGGGTTCCAGTCCTGAGTGTCTAGCATACCCTCCTAGAGTGTGGTAAATCACAGGTTCCAGTCCTGAGTGTCTAGCATACCCTCCTAGAGTTTGGGAGATCATGGGTTCCAGTCCTGAGTCTCTAGCATACCCTCCTAGAGTGTGGTAGATCATGGGATCCAGTCCTGAGTGTCTAGCATACCCTCCTCGAGTGTGGTAGATCATGGATTCCAGTCCTGAGTCTCTAGCATACCCTCCTAGAGTGTGGTAGATCATGGGTTCCAGTCCCGAGTGTCTAGCATACCCTCCTAGAGTGTGGTAGATCATGGGTTCCAGTCCTGAGTGTCTAGCATACCCTCCTAGAGTGTGGTAGATCATGGGTTCCAGTCCTGAGTGTCTAGCATACCCTCCTAGAGTGTGATAGATCATGGGTTCCAGTCCTGAGTGTTTAGCATACCCTCCTAGAATGTGGTAGATCATGGGTTCCAGTCCTGAGTGTCTAGCATACCCTCCTAGAGTGTGGTAGATCGTGGGTTCCATTCCTCAGTGTCTAGCATACCCTCCTAGAGTGTGGTAGATCGTGGGTTCCAGTCCTGAGTGTCTAGCATACCCTCCTAGAGTGTGGTAGATCATGGGTTCCAGTCCTGAGTGTCTAGCATACCTTCCTAGAGTGTGGTAGATCGTGGGTTCCAGTCCTGAGTGTCTAGCATACCCTCCTAGAGTGTGGTAGATCGTGGGTTCCAGTCCTGAGTGTCTAGCATACCCTCCTAGAGTGTGGTAGATCATGGGTTCCAGTCCTGAGTGTCTAGCATACCCTCCTAGAGTGTGGTAGATCATGGGTTCCAGTCCTGAGTGTCTAGCATACCTTCCTAGAGTGTGGTACATCATGGGTTCCAGTCCTGAGTGTCTAGCATACCCTCCTAGAGTGTGATAGATCATGGGTTCCAGTCCTGAGTGTTTAGCATACCCTCCTAGAATGTGGTAGATCATGGGTTCCAGTCCTGAGTGTCTAGCATACCCTCCTAGAGTGTGGTAGATCGTGGGTTCCAGTCCTCAGTGTCTAGCATACCCTCTTAGAGTGTGGTAGATCGTGGGTTCCAGTCCTGAGTGTCTAGCATACCCTCCTAGAGTGTGGTAGATCATGGGTTCCAGTCCTGAGTGTCTAGCATACCTTCCTAGAGTGTGGTAGATCGTGGGTTCCAGTCCTGAGTGTCTAGCATACCCTCCTAGAGTGTGGTAGATCGTGGGTTCCAGTCCTGAGTGTCTAGCATACCCTCCTAGAGTGTGGTAGATCATGGGTTCCAGTCCTGAGTGTCTAGCATACCCTCCTAGAGTGTGGTAGATCATGGGTTCCAGTTGGTGTCTAGCATACCCTCCTAGAGTGTGGTAGATCATGGGTTCCAGTTCTAAGTGTCTATCATACCCTCCTAGAGTGTGGTAGATCATGGGTTCCAGTCCTCCGCGTCTAGTATATCCTCCTAGAGTGTGGTAGATCACAGGTTCCAGTCCTGAGTGTCTAGCATACCCTCCTAGAGTGTGGTAGATCATGGGTTCCAGTCCTGAGTGTCTAGCATACCCTCCTAGAGTGTGGTAGATCATGGGTTCCAGTCCTGAGTGTCTAGCATACCCTTCTAGAGTGTGGTAGATCATGGGTTCCAGTCCTGAGTGTCTAGCATACCCTCCTAGAGTGTGGTAGATCATGGGTTCCAGTCCCGTGTGTCTAGCATACCCTCCTAGAGTGTGGTAGATCGTGGGTTCCAGTCCTCAGTGTCTAGCATACCCTCCTAGAGTGTGGTAGATCGTTGGTTCCAGTCCTGAGTGTCTAGCATACCCTCCTAGAGTGTGGTAGATCATGGGTTCCAGTCCTGAGTGTCTAGCATACCCTCCTAGAGTGTGGTAGATCGTGGGTTCCAGTCCTGAGTGTCTAGCATACCCTTCTAGAGTGTGGTAGATCATGGGTTCCAGTCCCGAGTGTCTAGTATACCCTCCTAGAGTGTGGTAGATCATGGGTTCCAGTCCCGAGTGTCTAGCATACCCTCCTAGAGTGTGGTAGATCATGGGTTCCAGTCCCGAGTGTCTAGCATACCCTCCTAGAGTGTGGTAGATCGTGGGTTCCAGTCCTGAGTGTCTAGCATACCCTCCTAGAGTGTGGTAGATCGTGGGTTCCAGTCCTGAGTGTCTAGCATACCCTCCTAGAGTGTGGTAGATCATGGGTTCCAGTTCTCAGTGTCTAGCATACCCTCCTAGAGTGTGGTAGATCATGGGTTCCAGTTCTCAGTGTCTAGCATACCCTCCTAGAGTGTGGTAGATCATGGGTTTCAGTCCTGAGTGTCTAGCATACCCTCCTAGAGTGTGGTAGATCATGGGTTCCAGTCCTGAGTCTCTAGCATACCCTCCTAGAGTGTGGTAGATCATGGGTTCCAGTCCTCAGTGTCTAGCATACCCTCCTAGAGTGTGGTAGATCATGGGTTCCAGTCCTGAGTGTCTAGCATACCCTCCTAGAGTGTGGTAGATCATGGGTTCCAGTCCTGAGTGTCTAGCATACCCTCCTAGAGTGTGGTAGATAGTGGGTTCCAGTCCTGAGTGTCTAGCATACCCTCCTAGAGTGTGGTAGATCATGGGTTCCAGTCCTCAGTGTCTAGCATACCCTCCTAGAGTGTGGTAGATCATGGGTTCCAGTCCTGAGTGTCTAGCATACCCTCCTAGAGTGTGGTAGATCATGGGTTCCAGTCCTGAGTGTCTAGCATACCCTCCTAGAGTGTGGTAGATCATGGGTTCCAGTCCTGAGTGTCTAGCATACCCTCCTAGAGTGTGGTAGATCGTGGGTTCCAGTCCTGAGTGTCTAGCATACCCTCCTAGAGTGTGGTAGATCATGGGTTTCAGTCCTGAGTGTCTAGCATACCCTCCTAGAGTGTGGTAGATCATGGGTTCCAGTCCTGAGTCTCTAGCATACCCTCCTAGAGTGTGGTAGATCATGGGTTCCAGTCCTCAGTGTCTAGCATACCCTCCTAGAGTGTGGTAGATCATGGGTTCCAGTCCTGAGTGTCTAGCATACCCTCCTAGAGTGTGGTAGATCATGGGTTCCAGTCCTGAGTGTCTAGCATACCCTCCTAGAGTGTGGTAGATCGTGGGTTCCAGTCCTGAGTGTCTAGCATACCCTCCTAGAGTGTGGTAGATCACAGGTTCCAGTCCTGAGTGTCTAGCATACCCTCCTAGAGTGTGGTAGATCATGGTTTCCAGTCCTGAGTGTCTAGCATACCCTCCTAGAGTGTGGTAGATCATGGGTTCCAGTCCTGAGTGTCTAGCATACCCTCCTAGAGTGTGGTAAATCACAGGTTCCAGTCCTGAGTGTCTAGCATACCCTCCTAGAGTTTGGGAGATCATGGGTTCCAGTCCTGAGTCTCTAGCATACCCTCCTAGAGTGTGGTAGATCATGGGATCCAGTCCTGAGTGTCTAGCATACCCTCCTCGAGTGTGGTAGATCATGGATTCCAGTCCTGAGTCTCTAGCATACCCTCCTAGAGTGTGGTAGATCATGGGTTCCAGTCCCGAGTGTCTAGCATACCCTCCTAGAGTGTGGTAGATCATGGGTTCCAGTCCTGAGTGTCTAGCATACCCTCCTAGAGTGTGGTAGATCATGGGTTCCAGTCCTGAGTGTCTAGCATACCCTCCTAGAGTGTGATAGATCATGGGTTCCAGTCCTGAGTGTTTAGCATACCCTCCTAGAATGTGGTAGATCATGGGTTCCAGTCCTGAGTGTCTAGCATACCCTCCTAGAGTGTGGTAGATCGTGGGTTCCAGTCCTCAGTGTCTAGCATACCCTCCTAGAGTGTGGTAGATCGTGGGTTCCAGTCCTGAGTGTCTAGCATACCCTCCTAGAGTGTGGTAGATCATGGGTTCCAGTCCTGAGTGTCTAGCATACCTTCCTAGAGTGTGGTAGATCGTGGGTTCCAGTCCTGAGTGTCTAGCATACCCTCCTAGAGTGTGGTAGATCGTGGGTTCCAGTCCTGAGTGTCTAGCATACCCTCCTAGAGTGTGGTAGATCATGGGTTCCAGTCCTGAGTGTCTAGCATACCCTCCTAGAGTGTGGTAGATCATGGGTTCCAGTCCTGAGTGTCTAGCATACCTTCCTAGAGTGTGGTACATCATGGGTTCCAGTCCTGAGTGTCTAGCATACCCTCCTAGAGTGTGATAGATCATGGGTTCCAGTCCTGAGTGTTTAGCATACCCTCCTAGAATGTGATAGATCATGGGTTCCAGTCCTGAGTGTCTAGCATACCCTCCTAGAGTGTGGTAGATCGTGGGTTCCAGTCCTCAGTGTCTAGCATACCCTCTTAGAGTGTGGTAGATCGTGGGTTCCAGTCCTGAGTGTCTAGCATACCCTCCTAGAGTGTGGTAGATCATGGGTTCCAGTCCTGAGTGTCTAGCATACCTTCCTAGAGTGTGGTAGATCGTGGGTTCCAGTCCTGAGTGTCTAGCATACCCTCCTAGAGTGTGGTAGATCGTGGGTTCCAGTCCTGAGTGTCTAGCATACCCTCCTAGAGTGTGGTAGATCATGGGTTCCAGTCCTGAGTGTCTAGCATACCCTCCTAGAGTGTGGTAGATCATGGGTTCCAGTTGGTGTCTAGCATACCCTCCTAGAGTGTGGTAGATCATGGGTTCCAGTTCTAAGTGTCTATCATACCCTCCTAGAGTGTGGTAGATCATGGGTTCCAGTCCTCCGCGTCTAGTATATCCTCCTAGAGTGTGGTAGATCACAGGTTCCAGTCCTGAGTGTCTAGCATACCCTCCTAGAGTGTGGTAGATCATGGGTTCCAGTCCTGAGTGTCTAGCATACCCTCCTAGAGTGTGGTAGATCATGGGTTCCAGTCCTGAGTGTCTAGCATACCCTTCTAGAGTGTGGTAGATCATGGGTTCCAGTCCTGAGTGTCTAGCATACCCTCCTAGAGTGTGGTAGATCATGGGTTCCAGTCCCGTGTGTCTAGCATACCCTCCAAGAGTGTGGTAGATCGTGGGTTCCAGTCCTCAGTGTCTAGCATACCCTCCTAGAGTGTGGTAGATCGTTGGTTCCAGTCCTGAGTGTCTAGCATACCCTCCTAGAGTGTGGTAGATCATGGGTTCCAGTCCTGAGTGTCTAGCATACCCTCCTAGAGTGTGGTAGATCGTGGGTTCCAGTCCTGAGTGTCTAGCATACCCTTCTAGAGTGTGGTAGATCATGGGTTCCAGTCCCGAGTGTCTAGTATACCCTCCTAGAGTGTGGTAGATCATGGGTTCCAGTCCCGAGTGTCTAGCATACCCTCCTAGAGTGTGGTAGATCATGGGTTCCAGTCCCGAGTGTCTAGCATACCCTCCTAGAGTGTGGTAGATCGTGGGTTCCAGTCCTGAGTGTCTAGCATACCCTCCTAGAGTGTGGTAGATCATGGGTTCCAGTTCTCAGTGTCTAGCATACCCTCCTAGAGTGTGGTAGATCATGGGTTCCATTCCTGTGTGTCTAGCATACCCTCCTAGAGTGTGGTAGATCATGGGTTCCAGTCCTGAGTGTCTAGCATACCCTCCTAGAGTGTGGTAGATCGTGGGTTCCAGTCCTGAGTGTCTAGCATACCCTCCTAGAGTGTGGTAGATCGTGGGTTCCAGTCCTGAGTGTCTAGCATACCCTCCTAGAGTGTGGTAGATCATGGGTTCCAGTTCTCAGTGTCTAGCATACCCTCCTAGAGTGTGGTAGATCATGGGTTCCAGTTCTCAGTGTCTAGCATACCCTCCTAGAGTGTGGTAGATCATGGGTTTCAGTCCTGAGTGTCTAGCATACCCTCCTAGAGTGTGGTAGATCATGGGTTCCAGTCCTGAGTCTCTAGCATACCCTCCTAGAGTGTGGTAGATCATGGGTTCCAGTCCTCAGTGTCTAGCATACCCTCCTAGAGTGTGGTAGATCATGGGTTCCAGTCCTGAGTGTCTAGCATACCCTCCTAGAGTGTGGTAGATCATGGGTTCCAGTCCTGAGTGTCTAGCATACCCTCCTAGAGTGTGGTAGATAGTGGGTTCCAGTCCTGAGTGTCTAGCATACCCTCCTAGAGTGTGGTAGATCATGGGTTCCAGTCCTCAGTGTCTAGCATACCCTCCTAGAGTGTGGTAGATCATGGGTTCCAGTCCTGAGTGTCTAGCATACCCTCCTAGAGTGTGGTAGATCATGGGTTCCAGTCCTGAGTGTCTAGCATACCCTCCTAGAGTGTGGTAGATCATGGGTTCCAGTCCTGAGTGTCTAGCATACCCTCCTAGAGTGTGGTAGATCGTGGGTTCCAGTCCTGAGTGTCTAGCATACCCTCCTAGAGTGTGGTAGATCATGGGTTTCAGTCCTGAGTGTCTAGCATACCCTCCTAGAGTGTGGTAGATCATGGGTTCCAGTCCTGAGTCTCTAGCATACCCTCCTAGAGTGTGGTAGATCATGGGTTCCAGTCCTCAGTGTCTAGCATACCCTCCTAGAGTGTGGTAGATCATGGGTTCCAGTCCTGAGTGTCTAGCATACCCTCCTAGAGTGTGGTAGATCATGGGTTCCAGTCCTGAGTGTCTAGCATACCCTCCTAGAGTGTGGTAGATCGTGGGTTCCAGTCCTGAGTGTCTAGCATACCCTCCTAGAGTGTGGTAGATCACAGGTTCCAGTCCTGAGTGTCTAGCATACCCTCCTAGAGTGTGGTAGATCATGGTTTCCAGTCCTGAGTGTCTAGCATACCCTCCTAGAGTGTGGTAGATCATGGGTTCCAGTCCTGAGTGTCTAGCATACCCTCCTAGAGTGTGGTAAATCACAGGTTCCAGTCCTGAGTGTCTAGCATACCCTCCTAGAGTTTGGGAGATCATGGGTTCCAGTCCTGAGTCTCTAGCATACCCTCCTAGAGTGTGGTAGATCATGGGATCCAGTCCTGAGTGTCTAGCATACCCTCCTCGAGTGTGGTAGATCATGGATTCCAGTCCTGAGTCTCTAGCATACCCTCCTAGAGTGTGGTAGATCATGGGTTCCAGTCCCGAGTGTCTAGCATACCCTCCTAGAGTGTGGTAGATCATGGGTTCCAGTCCTGAGTGTCTAGCATACCCTCCTAGAGTGTGGTAGATCATGGGTTCCAGTCCTGAGTGTCTAGCATACCCTCCTAGAGTGTGATAGATCATGGGTTCCAGTCCTGAGTGTTTAGCATACCCTCCTAGAATGTGGTAGATCATGGGTTCCAGTCCTGAGTGTCTAGCATACCCTCCTAGAGTGTGGTAGATCGTGGGTTCCAGTCCTCAGTGTCTAGCATACCCTCCTAGAGTGTGGTAGATCGTGGGTTCCAGTCCTGAGTGTCTAGCATACCCTCCTAGAGTGTGGTAGATCATGGGTTCCAGTCCTGAGTGTCTAGCATACCTTCCTAGAGTGTGGTAGATCGTGGGTTCCAGTCCTGAGTGTCTAGCATACCCTCCTAGAGTGTGGTAGATCGTGGGTTCCAGTCCTGAGTGTCTAGCATACCCTCCTAGAGTGTGGTAGATCATGGGTTCCAGTCCTGAGTGTCTAGCATACCCTCCTAGAGTGTGGTAGATCATGGGTTCCAGTCCTGAGTGTCTAGCATACCTTCCTAGAGTGTGGTACATCATGGGTTCCAGTCCTGAGTGTCTAGCATACCCTCCTAGAGTGTGATAGATCATGGGTTCCAGTCCTGAGTGTTTAGCATACCCTCCTAGAATGTGATAGATCATGGGTTCCAGTCCTGAGTGTCTAGCATACCCTCCTAGAGTGTGGTAGATCGTGGGTTCCAGTCCTCAGTGTCTAGCATACCCTCTTAGAGTGTGGTAGATCGTGGGTTCCAGTCCTGAGTGTCTAGCATACCCTCCTAGAGTGTGGTAGATCATGGGTTCCAGTCCTGAGTGTCTAGCATACCTTCCTAGAGTGTGGTAGATCGTGGGTTCCAGTCCTGAGTGTCTAGCATACCCTCCTAGAGTGTGGTAGATCGTGGGTTCCAGTCCTGAGTGTCTAGCATACCCTCCTAGAGTGTGGTAGATCATGGGTTCCAGTCCTGAGTGTCTAGCATACCCTCCTAGAGTGTGGTAGATCATGGGTTCCAGTTGGTGTCTAGCATACCCTCCTAGAGTGTGGTAGATCATGGGTTCCAGTTCTAAGTGTCTATCATACCCTCCTAGAGTGTGGTAGATCATGGGTTCCAGTCCTCCGCGTCTAGTATATCCTCCTAGAGTGTGGTAGATCACAGGTTCCAGTCCTGAGTGTCTAGCATACCCTCCTAGAGTGTGGTAGATCATGGGTTCCAGTCCTGAGTGTCTAGCATACCCTCCTAGAGTGTGGTAGATCATGGGTTCCAGTCCTGAGTGTCTAGCATACCCTTCTAGAGTGTGGTAGATCATGGGTTCCAGTCCTGAGTGTCTAGCATACCCTCCTAGAGTGTGGTAGATCATGGGTTCCAGTCCCGTGTGTCTAGCATACCCTCCAAGAGTGTGGTAGATCGTGGGTTCCAGTCCTCAGTGTCTAGCATACCCTCCTAGAGTGTGGTAGATCGTTGGTTCCAGTCCTGAGTGTCTAGCATACCCTCCTAGAGTGTGGTAGATCATGGGTTCCAGTCCTGAGTGTCTAGCATACCCTCCTAGAGTGTGGTAGATCGTGGGTTCCAGTCCTGAGTGTCTAGCATACCCTTCTAGAGTGTGGTAGATCATGGGTTCCAGTCCCGAGTGTCTAGTATACCCTCCTAGAGTGTGGTAGATCATGGGTTCCAGTCCCGAGTGTCTAGCATACCCTCCTAGAGTGTGGTAGATCATGGGTTCCAGTCCCGAGTGTCTAGCATACCCTCCTAGAGTGTGGTAGATCGTGGGTTCCAGTCCTGAGTGTCTAGCATACCCTCCTAGAGTGTGGTAGATCATGGGTTCCAGTTCTCAGTGTCTAGCATACCCTCCTAGAGTGTGGTAGATCATGGGTTCCATTCCTGTGTGTCTAGCATACCCTCCTAGAGTGTGGTAGATCATGGGTTCCAGTCCTGAGTGTCTAGCATACCCTCCTAGAGTGTGGTAGATCGTGGGTTCCAGTCCTGAGTGTCTAGCATACCCTCCTAGAGTGTGGTAGATCGTGGGTTCCAGTCCTGAGTGTCTAGCATACCCTCCTAGAGTGTGGTAGATCATGGGTTCCAGTTCTCAGTGTCTAGCATACCCTCCTAGAGTGTGGTAGATCATGGGTTCCAGTTCTCAGTGTCTAGCATACCCTCCTAGAGTGTGGTAGATCATGGGTTTCAGTCCTGAGTGTCTAGCATACCCTCCTAGAGTGTGGTAGATCATGGGTTCCAGTCCTGAGTCTCTAGCATACCCTCCTAGAGTGTGGTAGATCATGGGTTCCAGTCCTCAGTGTCTAGCATACCCTCCTAGAGTGTGGTAGATCATGGGTTCCAGTCCTGAGTGTCTAGCATACCCTCCTAGAGTGTGGTAGATCATGGGTTCCAGTCCTGAGTGTCTAGCATACCCTCCTAGAGTGTGGTAGATAGTGGGTTCCAGTCCTGAGTGTCTAGCATACCCTCCTAGAGTGTGGTAGATCATGGGTTCCAGTCCTCAGTGTCTAGCATACCCTCCTAGAGTGTGGTAGATCATGGGTTCCAGTCCTGAGTGTCTAGCATACCCTCCTAGAGTGTGGTAGATCATGGGTTCCAGTCCTGAGTGTCTAGCATACCCTCCTAGAGTGTGGTAGATCATGGGTTCCAGTCCTGAGTGTCTAGCATACCCTCCTAGAGTGTGGTAGATCGTGGGTTCCAGTCCTGAGTGTCTAGCATACCCTCCTAGAGTGTGGTAGATCATGGGTTTCAGTCCTGAGTGTCTAGCATACCCTCCTAGAGTGTGGTAGATCATGGGTTCCAGTCCTGAGTCTCTAGCATACCCTCCTAGAGTGTGGTAGATCATGGGTTCCAGTCCTCAGTGTCTAGCATACCCTCCTAGAGTGTGGTAGATCATGGGTTCCAGTCCTGAGTGTCTAGCATACCCTCCTAGAGTGTGGTAGATCATGGGTTCCAGTCCTGAGTGTCTAGCATACCCTCCTAGAGTGTGGTAGATCGTGGGTTCCAGTCCTGAGTGTCTAGCATACCCTCCTAGAGTGTGGTAGATCGTGGGTTCCAGTCCTGAGTGTCTAGCATACCCTCTTAGAGTGTGGTAGATCATGGGTTCCAGTCCTGAGTGTCTAGCATACCCTCCTAGAGTGTGGTAGATCGTGGGTTCCAGTCCTGAGTGTCTAGCATACCCTCCTAGAGTGTGGTAGATCGTGGGTTCCAGTCCTGAGTGTCTAGCATACCCTCCTAGAGTGTGGTAGATCGTGGGTTCCAGTCCTGAGTATCTAGCATACCCTCCTAGAGTGTGGTAGATCATGGGTTCCAGTCCTGAGTGTCTAGCATACCCTCCTAGAGTGTGGTAGATCATGGGTTCCAGTTGGTGTCTAGCATACCCTCCTAGTGTTGTACATCGTGGGTTCCAGTCCCGAGTGTCTAGCATACCCTCCTAGAGTGTGGTAGATCATGGGTTCCAGTCCTGAGTGTCTAGCATACCCTCCTAGAGTGTGGTAGATCATGGGTTCGTCCTCAGTGTCTAGCATACCCTCCTAGAGTGTGGTAGATCATGGGTTCTAGTCCTGAGTGTCTAGCATATACCCTCCTAGAGTGTGGTAGATCATGGGTTCCAGTTCTCAGTGTCTAGCATACCCTCCTAGAGTGTGGTAGATCATGGGTTTCAGTCCTGAGTGTCTAGCATACCCTCCTAGAGTGTGGTAGATCATGGGTTCCAGTCCTCAGTGTCTAGTATACCCTCCTAGAGTGTGGTAGATAATGGGTTCCAGTCCTGAGTGTCTAGCATACCCTCCTAGAGTGTGGTAGATCATGGGTTCCAGTCCTGGGTGTCTAGCATACCCTCCTAGAGTGTGGTAGATCATGGGTTCCAGTCCTGAGTGTCTAGCATACCCTCCTAGAGTGTGGTAGATCATGGGTTCCAGTCCTGAGCCTCTAGCATACCCTCCTAGAGTGTGGTAGATCATGGGTTCGTCCTCAGTGTCTAGCATACCCTCCTAGAGTGTGGTAGATCATGGGTTCCAGTCCTCAGTGTCTAGCATACCCTCCTAGAGTGTGGTAGATCATGGGTTCCAGTCCTCAGTGTCTAGCATACCCTCCTGGAGTGTGGTAGATCATGGGTTCCAGTCCTGAGTGTCTAGCATACCCTCCTAGAGTGTGGTAGATCATGGGTTCCAGTCCTGAGTGTCTAGCATACCCTCCTAGAGTGTGGTAGATCATGGGTTCCAGTTGGTGTCTAGCATACCTTCCTAGAGTGTGGTAGATCGTGGGTTCCAGTCCCGAGTGTCTAGCATACCCTCCTAGAGTGTGGTAGATCATGGGTTCCAGTCCCGAGTGTCTAGCATACCCTCCTAGAGTGGGGTAGATCATGGGTTCCAGTCCTGAGTCTCTAGCATACCCTCCTAGAGTGTGGTAGATCATGGGTTCGTCCTCAGTGTCTAGCATACCCTCCTAGAGTGTGGTAGATCATGGGATCCAGTCCTGAGTGTCTAGCATACCCTCCTCGAGTGTGGTAGATCATGGATTCCAGTCCTGAGTCTCTAGCATACCCTCCTAGAGTGTGGTACATCATGGGTTCCCGTTCTCAGTGTCTAGCATACCCTCCTAGAGTGTGGTAGATCATGGGTTCCAATCCCGAGTGTCTAGCATACCCTCCTAGAGTGTGGTAGATCATGGGTTCCAGTCCTGAGTGTCTAGCATACCCTCCTAGAGTGTGGTAGATCATGGGTTCCAGTTGGTGTCTAGCATACCCTCCTAGAGTGTGGTAGATCATGGGTTCCAGTTCTAAGTGTCTATCATACCCTCCTAGAGTGTGGTAGATCATGGGTTCCAGTCCTCCGCGTCTAGTATATCCTCCTAGAGTGTGGTAGATCACAGGTTCCAGTCCTCAGTGTCTAGCATACCCTCCTAGAGTGTGGTAGATCATGGGTTCCAGTCCTGAGTGTCTAGCATACCCTCCTAGAGTGTGGTAGATCATGGGTTCCAGTCCTGAGTGTCTAGCATACCCTTCTAGAGTGTGGTAGATCATGGGTTCCAGTCCTGAGTGTCTAGCATACCCTCCTAGAGTGTGGTAGATCATGGGTTCCAGTCCTGAGTCTCTAGCATACCCTCCTAGAGTGTGGTAGATCATGGGTTCCAGTCCTCAGTGTCTAGCATACCCTCCTAGAGTGTGGTAGATCATGGGTTCCAGTCCTGAGTGTCTAGCATACCCTCCTAGAGTGTGGTAGATCATGGGTTCCAGTCCTGAGTGTCTAGCATACCCTCCTAGAGTGTGGTAGATCGTGGGTTCCAGTCCTGAGTGTCTAGCATACCCTCCTAGAGTGTGGTAGATCATGGGTTTCAGTCCTGAGTGTCTAGCATACCCTCCTAGAGTGTGGTAGATCATGGGTTCCAGTCCTGAGTCTCTAGCATACCCTCCTAGAGTGTGGTAGATCATGGGTTCCAGTCCTCAGTGTCTAGCATACCCTCCTAGAGTGTGGTAGATCATGGGTTCCAGTCCTGAGTGTCTAGCATACCCTCCTAGAGTGTGGTAGATCATGGGTTCCAGTCCTGAGTGTCTAGCATACCCTCCTAGAGTGTGGTAGATCGTGGGTTCCAGTCCTGAGTGTCTAGCATACCCTCCTAGAGTGTGGTAGATCATGGGTTCCAGTCCTCAGTGTCTAGCATACCCTCCTAGAGTGTGGTAGATCATGGGTTCCAGTCCTCAGTGTCTAGCATACCCTCCTAGAGTGTGGTAGATCATGGGTTCCAGTCCTGAGTGTCTAGCATACCCTCCTAGAGTGTGGTAGATCATGGGTTCCAGTCCTGAGTGTCTAGCATACCCTCCTAGAGTGTGGTAGATCACAGGTTCCAGTCCTGAGTGTCTAGCATACCCTCCTAGAGTGGGGTAGATCATGGGTTCCAGTCCTGAGTCTCTAGCATACCCTCCTAGAGTGTGGTAGATCATGGGTTCGTCCTCAGTGTCTAGCATACCCTCCTAGAGTGTGGTAGATCATGGGTTCCAGTCCTCAGTGTCTAGCATACCCTCCTAGAGTGTGGTAGATCATGGGTTCCAGTCCTCAGTGTCTAGCATACCCTCCTGGAGTGTGGTAGATCATGGGTTCCAGTCCTGAGTGTCTAGCATACCCTCCTAGAGTGTGGTAGATCATGGGTTCCAGTCCTGAGTGTCTAGCATACCCTCCTAGAGTGTGGTAGATCATGGGTTCCAGTTGGTGTCTAGCATACCTTCCTAGAGTGTGGTAGATCGTGGGTTCCAGTCCCGAGTGTCTAGCATACCCTCCTAGAGTGTGGTAGATCATGGGTTCCAGTCCCGAGTGTCTAGCATACCCTCCTAGAGTGGGGTAGATCATGGGTTCCAGTCCTGAGTCTCTAGCATACCCTCCTAGAGTGTGGTAGATCATGGGTTCGTCCTCAGTGTCTAGCATACCCTCCTAGAGTGTGGTAGATCATGGGATCCAGTCCTGAGTGTCTAGCATACCCTCCTCGAGTGTGGTAGATCATGGATTCCAGTCCTGAGTCTCTAGCATACCCTCCTAGAGTGTGGTACATCATGGGTTCCAGTTCTCAGTGTCTAGCATACCCTCCTAGAGTGTGGTAGATCATGGGTTCCAGTCCCGAGTGTCTAGCATACCCTCCTAGAGTGTGGTAGATCATGGGTTCCAGTCCTGAGTGTCTAGCATACCCTCCTAGAGTGTGGTAGATCATGGGTTCCAGTTGGTGTCTAGCATACCCTCCTAGAGTGTGGTAGATCATGGGTTCCAGTTCTAAGTGTCTATCATACCCTCCTAGAGTGTGGTAGATCATGGGTTCCAGTCCTCCGCGTCTAGTATATCCTCCTAGAGTGTGGTAGATCATGGGTTCCAGTCCCGAGTGTCTAGCATACCCTTCTAGAGTGTGGTAGATCATGGGTTCCAGTCCTGAGTGTCTAGCATACCCTCCTAGAGTGTGGTAGATCATGGGTTCCAGTCCTGAGTGTCTAGCATACCCTCCTAGAGTGTGGTAGATCATGGGTTCCAGTCCTGAGTGTCTAGCATACCCTCCTAGAGTGTGGTAGATCGTGGGTTCCAGTCCTGAGTGTCTAGCATACCCTCCTAGAGTGTGGTAGATCATGGGTTTCAGTCCTGAGTGTCTAGCATACCCTCCTAGAGTGTGGTAGATCATGGGTTCCAGTCCTGAGTCTCTAGCATACCCTCCTAGAGTGTGGTAGATCATGGGTTCCAGTCCTCAGTGTCTAGCATACCCTCCTAGAGTGTGGTAGATCATGGGTTCCAGTCCTCAGTGTCTAGCATATCCTCCTAGAGTGTGGTAGATCATGGGTTCCAGTCCTCAGTGTCTAGCATACCCTCCTAGAGTGTGGTAGATCATGGGTTCCAGTCCTGAGTGTCTAGCATACCCTCCTAGAGTGTGGTAGATCATTGGTTCCAGTCCTGAGTGTCTAGCATACCCTCCTAGAGTGTGGTAGATCACAGGTTCCAGTCATGAGTGTCTAGCATACCCTCCTAGAGTGGGGTAGATCATGGGTTCCAGTCCTGAGTCTCTAGCATACCCTCCTAGAGTGTGGTAGATCATGGGTTCGTCCTCAGTGTCTAGCATACCCTCCTAGAGTGTGGTAGATCATGGGTTCCAGTCCTGAGTGTCTAGCATACCTTCCTAGAGTGTGGTAGATCATGGATTCCAGTCCTGAGTCTCTAGCATACCCTCCTAGAGTGTGGTACATCATGGGTTCCAGTTCTCAGTGTCTAGCATACCCTCCTAGAGTGTGGTAGATCATGGGTTCCAGTCCCGAGTGTCTAGCATACCCTCCTAGAGTGTGGTAGATCATGGGTTCCAGTCCTCAGTGTCTAGCATACCCTCCTAGAGTGTGGTAGATCATGGGTTCCAGTCCTGAGTGTCTAGCATACCCTCCTAGAGTGTGGTAGATCATGGTTTCCAGTCCTGAGTGTCTAGCATACCCTCCTAGAGTGTGGTAGATCATGGGTTCCAGTCCTGAGTGTCTAGCATACCCTCCTAGAGTGTGGTAGATCGTGGGTTCCAGTCCTGAGTGTCTAGCATACCCTCCTAGAGTGTGGTAGATCATGGGTTTCAGTCCTGAGTGTCTAGCATACCCTCCTAGAGTGTGGTAGATCATGGGTTCCAGTCCTGAGTCTCTAGCATACCCTCCTAGAGTGTGGTAGATCATGGGTTCCAGTCCTCAGTGTCTAGCATACCCTCCTGGAGTGTGGTAGATCATGGGTTCCAGTCCTGAGTGTCTAGCATACCCTCCTAGAGTGTGGTAGATCATGGGTTCCAGTCCTGAGTGTCTAGCATACCCTCCTAGAGTGTGGTAGATCGTTGGTTCCAGTCCTGAGTGTCTAGCATACCCTCCTAGAGTGTGGTAGATCATGGGTTCCAGTCCTCAGTGTCTAGCATACCCTCCTAGAGTGTGGTAGATCATGGGTTCCAGTCCTGAGTGTCTAGCATACCCTCCTAGAGTGTGGTAGATCACGGGTTCCAGTCCTGAGTGTCTAGCATACCCTCCTAGAGTGTGGTAGATCACAGGTTCCAGTCCTGAGTGTCTAGCATACCCTCCTAGAGTGGGGTAGATCATGGGTTCCAGTCCTGAGTCTCTAGCATACCCTCCTAGAGTGTGGTAGATCATGGGTTCGTCCTCAGTGTCTAGCATACCCTCCTAGAGTGTGGTAGATCATGGGTTCCAGTCCTGAGTGTCTAGCATACCCTCCTAGAGTGTGGTAGATCATGTGTTCCAGTCCCGAGTGTCTAGCATACCCTCCTAGAGTGTGGTAGATCATGGGTTCCAGTCCTGAGTGTCTAGCATACCCTCCTAGAGTGTGGTAGATCATGGGTTCCAGTCCTGAGTGTCTAGCATACCCTCCTAGAGTGTGGTAGATCGTGGGTTCCAGTCCTGAGTGTCTAGCATACCCTCCTAGAGTGTGGTAGATCGTGGGTTCCAGTTCTCAGTGTCTAGCATACCCTCCTAGAGTGTGGTAGATCATGGGTTTCAGTCCTGAGTGTCTAGCATACCCTCCTAGAGTGTGGTAGATCATGGGTTCCAGTCCTGAGTCTCTAGCATACCCTCCTAGAGTGTGGTAGATCATGGGTTCCAGTCCTCAGTGTCTAGCATACCCTCCTAGAGTGTGGTAGATCATGGGTTCCAGTCCTGAGTGTCTAGCATACCCTCCTAGAGTGTGGTAGATCATGGGTTCCAGTCCTGAGTGTCTAGCATACCCTCCTAGAGTGTGGTGGATCGTGGGTTCCAGTCCTGAGTGTCTAGCATACCCTCCTAGAGTGTGGTAGATCATGGGTTCCAGTCCTCAGTGTCTAGCATACCCTCCTAGAGTGTGGTAGATCGTGGGTTCCAGTCCTCAGTGTCTAGCATACCCTCCTAGAGTGTGGTAGATCATGGGTTCTAGTCCTGAGTGTCTAGCATACCCTCCTAGAGTGTGGTAGATCATGGGTTCCAGTCCTGAGTGTCTAGCATACCCTCCTAGAGTGTGGTAGATCATGGGTTCCAGTTCTGAGTGTCTAGCATACCCTCCTAGAGTGTGGTAGATCGTGGGTTCCAGTCCTGAGTGTCTAGCATACCCTCCTAGAGTGTGGTAGATCATGGGTTCCAGTCCTGAGTCTCTAGCATACCCTCCTAGAGTGTGGTAGATCATGGGTTCCAGTCCTCAGTGTCTAGCATACCCTCCTAGAGTGTGGTAGATCATGGGTTCCAGTCCTGAGTGTCTAGCATACCCTCCTAGAGTGTGGTAGATCATGGGTTCCAGTCCTGAGTGTCTAGCATACCCTCCTAGAGTGTGGTAGATCATGGGTTCGTCCTCAGTGTCTAGCATACCCTCCTAGAGTGTGGTAGATCATGGGTTCTAGTCCTGAGTGTCTAGCATATACCCTCCTAGAGTGTGGTAGATCATGGGTTCCAGTTCTCAGTGTCTAGCATACCCTCCTAGAGTGTGGTAGATCATGGGTTTCAGTCCTGAGTGTCTAGCATACCCTCCTAGAGTGTGGTAGATCATGGGTTCCAGTCCTCAGTGTCTAGTATACCCTCCTAGAGTGTGGTAGATCATGGGTTCCAGTCCTGAGTGTCTAGCATACCCTCCGAGAGTGTGGTAGATCATGGGTTCCAGTCCTGAGTGTCTAGCATACCCTCCTAGAGTGTGGTAGATCATGGGTTCCAGTCCTGAGTGTCTAGCATACCCTCCTAGAGTGTGGTAGATCATGGGTTCCAGTCCTGAGTCTCTAGCATACCCTCCTAGAGTGTGGTAGATCATGGGTTCGTCCTCAGTGTCTAGCATACCCTCCTAGAGTGTGGTAGATCATGGGTTCCAGTCCTCAGTGTCTAGCATACCCTCCTAGAGTGTGGTAGATCATGGGTTCCAGTCCTCAGTGTCTAGCATACCCTCCTGGAGTGTGGTAGATCATGGGTTCCAGTCCTGAGTGTCTAGCATACCCTCCTAGAGTGTGGTAGATCATGGGTTCCAGTCCTGAGTGTCTAGCATACCCTCCTAGAGTGTGGTAGATCATGGGTTCCAGTTGGTGTCTAGCATACCTTCCTAGAGTGTGGTAGATCGTGGGTTCCAGTCCCGAGTGTCTAGCATACCCTCCTAGAGTGTGGTAGATCATGGGTTCCAGTCCCGAGTGTCTAGCATACCCTCCTAGAGTGGGGTAGATCATGGGTTCCAGTCCTGAGTCTCTAGCATACCCTCCTAGAGTGTGGTAGATCATGGGTTCGTCCTCAGTGTCTAGCATACCCTCCTAGAGTGTGGTAGATCATGGGATCCAGTCCTGAGTGTCTAGCATACCCTCCTCGAGTGTGGTAGATCATGGATTCCAGTCCTGAGTCTCTAGCATACCCTCCTAGAGTGTGGTACATCATGGGTTCCAGTTCTCAGTGTCTAGCATACCCTCCTAGAGTGTGGTAGATCATGGGTTCCAGTCCCGAGTGTCTAGCATACCCTCCTAGAGTGTGGTAGATCATGGGTTCCAGTCCTGAGTGTCTAGCATACCCTCCTAGAGTGTGGTAGATCATGGGTTCCAGTTGGTGTCTAGCATACCCTCCTAGAGTGTGGTAGATCATGGGTTCCAGTTCTAAGTGTCTATCATACCCTCCTAGAGTGTGGTAGATCATGGGTTCCAGTCCTCCGCGTCTAGTATATCCTCCTAGAGTGTGGTAGATCACAGGTTCCAGTCCTCAGTGTCTAGCATACCCTCCTAGAGTGTGGTAGATCATGGGTTCCAGTCCTGAGTGTCTAGCATACCCTCCTAGAGTGTGGTAGATCATGGGTTCCAGTCCTGAGTGTCTAGCATACCCTTCTAGAGTGTGGTAGATCATGGGTTCCAGTCCTGAGTGTCTAGCATACCCTCCTAGAGTGTGGTAGATCATGGGTTCCAGTCCTGAGTGTCTAGCATACCCTCCTAGAGTGTGGTAGATCGTGGGTTCCAGTCCTGAGTGTCTAGCATACCCTCCTAGAGTGTGGTAGATCATGGGTTCCAGTCCTGAGTCTCTAGCATACCCTCCTAGAGTGTGGTAGATCATGGGTTCCAGTCCTCAGTGTCTAGCATACCCTCCTAGAGTGTGGTAGATCATGGGTTCCAGTCCTGAGTGTCTAGCATACCCTCCTAGAGTGTGGTAGATCATGGGTTCCAGTCCTGAGTGTCTAGCATACCCTCCTAGAGTGTGGTAGATCGTGGGTTCCAGTCCTGAGTGTCTAGCATACCCTCCTAGAGTGTGGTAGATCATGGGTTCCAGTCCTCAGTGTCTAGCATACCCTCCTAGAGTGTGGTAGATCACAGGTTCCAGTCCTCAGTGTCTAGCATACCCTCCTAGAGTGGGGTAGATCATGGGTTCCAGTCCTGAGTCTCTAGCATACCCTCCTAGAGTGTGGTAGATCATGGGTTCGTCCTGAGTGTCTAGCATACCCTCCTAGAGTGTGGTAGATCATGGGTTCCAGTCCTGAGTGTCTAGCATACCTTCCTAGAGTGTGGTAGATCATGGATTCCAGTCCTGAGTCTCTAGCATACCCTCCTAGAGTGTGGTACATCATGGGTTCCAGTTCTCAGTGTCTAGCATACCCTCCTAGAGTGTGGTAGATCATGGGTTCCAGTCCCGAGTGTCTAGCATACCCTCCTAGAGTGTGGTAGATCATGGGTTCCAGTCCCGAGTGTCTAGCATACCCTCCTAGAGTGGGGTAGATCATGGGTTCCAGTCCTGAGTCTCTAGCATACCCTCCTAGAGTGTGGTAGATCATGGGTTCGTCCTCAGTGTCTAGCATACCCTCCTAGAGTGTGGTAGATCATGGGATCCAGTCCTGAGTGTCTAGCATACCCTCCTCGAGTGTGGTAGATCATGGATTCCAGTCCTGAGTCTCTAGCATACCCTCCTAGAGTGTGGTACATCATGGGTTCCAGTTCTCAGTGTCTAGCATACCCTCCTAGAGTGTGGTAGATCATGGGTTCCAGTCCCGAGTGTCTAGCATACCCTCCTAGAGTGTGGTAGATCATGGGTTCCAGTCCTGAGTGTCTAGCATACCCTCCTAGAGTGTGGTAGATCATGGGTTCCAGTTGGTGTCTAGCATACCCTCCTAGAGTGTGGTAGATCATGGGTTCCAGTTCTAAGTGTCTATCATACCCTCCTAGAGTGTGGTAGATCATGGGTTCCAGTCCTCCGCGTCTAGTATATCCTCCTAGAGTGTGGTAGATCACAGGTTCCAGTCCTCAGTGTCTAGCATACCCTCCTAGAGTGTGGTAGATCATGGGTTCCAGTCCTGAGTGTCTAGCATACCCTCCTAGAGTGTGGTAGATCATGGGTTCCAGTCCTGAGTGTCTAGCATACCCTTCTAGAGTGTGGTAGATCATGGGTTCCAGTCCTGAGTGTCTAGCATACCCTCCTAGAGTTTGGTAGATCATGGGTTCCAGTCCTGAGTGTCTAGCATACCCTCCTAGAGTGTGGTAGATCATGGGTTCCAGTCCTGAGTGTCTAGCATTCCCTCCTAGAGTGTGGTAGATCGTGGGTTCCAGTCCTGAGTGTCTAGCATACCCTCCTAGAGTGTGGTAGATCATGGGTTTCAGTCCTGAGTGTCTAGCATACCCTCCTAGAGTGTGGTAGATCATGGGTTCCAGTCCTGAGTCTCTAGCATACCCTCCTAGAGTGTGGTAGATCATGGGTTCCAGTCCTCAGTGTCTAGCATACCCTCCTAGAGTGTGGTAGATCATGGGTTCCAGTCCTCAGTGTCTAGCATACCCTCCTAGAGTGTGGTAGATCATGGGTTCCAGTCCTGAGTGTCTAGCATACCCTCCTAGAGTGTGGTAGATCGTGGGTTCCAGTCCTGAGTGTCTAGCATACCCTCCTAGAGTGTGGTAGATCATGGGTTCCAGTCCTCAGTGTCTAGCATACCCTCCTAGAGTGTGGTAGATCACAGGTTCCAGTCCTCAGTGTCTAGCATACCCTCCTAGAGTGGGGTAGATCATGGGTTCCAGTCCTGAGTCTCTAGCATACCCTCCTAGAGTGTGGTAGATCATGGGTTCGTCCTCAGTGTCTAGCATACCCTCCTAGAGTGTGGTAGATCATGGGTTCCAGTCCTGAGTGTCTAGCATACCTTCCTAGAGTGTGGTAGATCATGGATTCCAGTCCTGAGTCTCTAGCATACCCTCCTAGAGTGTGGTACATCATGGGTTCCAGTTCTCAGTGTCTAGCATACCCTCCTAGAGTGTGGTAGATCATGGGTTCCAGTCCCGAGTGTCTAGCATACCCTCCTAGAGTGTGGTAGATCATGGGTTCCAGTCCTGAGTGTCTAGCATACCCTCCTAGAGTGTGGTAGATCGTGGGTTCCAGTCCTGAGTGTCTAGCATACCCTCCTAGAGTGTGGTAGATCATGGGTTCCAGTCCTCAGTGTCTAGCATACCCTCCTAGAGTGTGGTAGATCGTGGGTTCCAGTCCTCAGTGTCTAGCATACCCTCCTAGAGTGTGGTAGATCATGGGTTCCAGTCCTGAGTGTCTAGCATACCCTCCTAGAGTGTGGTAGATCATGGGTTCCAGTCCTGAGTGTCTAGCATACCCTCCTAGAGTGTGGTAGATCATGGGTTCCAGTCCTGAGTGTCTAGCATACCCTCCTAGAGTGTGGTAGATCGTGGGTTCCAGTCCTGAGTGTCTAGCATACCCTCCTAGAGTGTGGTAGATCATGGGTTTCAGTCCTGAGTGTCTAGCATACCCTCCTAGAGTGTGGTAGATCATGGGTTCCAGTCCTGAGTCTCTAGCATACCCTCCTAGAGTGTGGTAGATCATGGGTTCCAGTCCTCAGTGTCTAGCATACCCTCCTGGAGTGTGGTAGATCATGGGTTCCAGTCCTGAGTGTCTAGCATACCCTCCTAGAGTGTGGTAGATCATGGGTTCCAGTCCTGAGTGTCTAGCATACCCTCCTAGAGTGTGGTAGATCGTTGGTTCCAGTCCTGAGTGTCTAGCATACCCTCCTAGAGTGTGGTAGATCATGGGTTCCAGTCCTCAGTGTCTAGCATACCCTTCTAGAGTGTGGTAGATCATGGGTTCCAGTCCTGAGTGTCTAGCATACCCTCCTAGAGTGTGGTAGATCACGGGTTCCAGTCCTGAGTGTCTAGCATACCCTCCTAGAGTGTGGTAGATCACAGGTTCCAGTCCTGAGTGTCTAGCATACCCTCCTAGAGTGGGGTAGATCATGGGTTCCAGTCCTGAGTCTCTAGCATACCCTCCTAGAGTGTGGTAGATCATGGGTTCGTCCTCAGTGTCTAGCATACCCTCCTAGAGTGTGGTAGATCATGGGTTCCAGTCCTGAGTGTCTAGCATACCATCCTAGAGTGTGGTAGATCATGGATTCCAGTCCTGAGTCTCTAGCATACCCTCCTAGAGTGTGGTACATCATGGGTTCCAGTTCTCAGTGTCTAGCATACCCTCCTAGAGTGTGGTAGATCATGGGTTCCAGTCCCGAGTGTCTAGCATACCCTCCTAGAGTGTGGTAGATCATGGGTTCCAGTCCTGAGTGTCTAGCATACCCTCCTAGAGTGTGGTAGATCATGGGTTCCAGTCCTGAGTGTCTAGCATACCCTCCTAGAGTGTGGTAGATCGTGGGTTCCAGTCCTGAGTGTCTAGCATACCCTCCTAGAGTGTGGTAGATCATGGGTTCCAGTTCTCAGTGTCTAGCATACCCTCCTAGAGTGTGGTAGATCATGGGTTCCAGTTCTCAGTGTCTAGCATACCCTCCTAGAGTGTGGTAGATCATGGGTTCCAGTCCTGAGTCTCTAGCATACCCTCCTAGAGTGTGGTAGATCATGGGTTCCAGTCCTCAGTGTCTAGCATACCCTCCTAGAGTGTGGTAGATCATGGGTTCCAGTCCTGAGTGTCTAGCATACCCTCCTAGAGTGTGGTAGATCATGGGTTCCAGTCCTGAGTGTCTAGCATACCCTCCTAGAGTGTGGTGGATCGTGGGTTCCAGTCCTGAGTGTCTAGCATACCCTCCTAGAGTGTGGTAGATCATGGGTTCCAGTCCTCAGTGTCTAGCATACCCTCCTAGAGTGTGGTAGATCGTGGGTTCCAGTCCTCAGTGTCTAGCATACCCTCCTAGAGTGTGGTAGATCATGGGTTCTAGTCCTGAGTGTCTAGCATACCCTCCTAGAGTGTGGTAGATCATGGGTTCCAGTCCTGAGTGTCTAGCATACCCTCCTAGAGTGTGGTAGATCATGGGTTCCAGTTCTGAGTGTCTAGCATACCCTCCTAGAGTGTGGTAGATCGTGGGTTCCAGTCCTGAGTGTCTAGCATACCCTCCTAGAGTGTGGTAGATCATGGGTTCCAGTCCTGAGTCTCTAGCATACCCTCCTAGAGTGTGGTAGATCATGGGTTCCAGTCCTCAGTGTCTAGCATACCCTCCTAGAGTGTGGTAGATCATGGGTTCCAGTCCTGAGTGTCTAGCATACCCTCCTAGAGTGTGGTAGATCATGGGTTCCAGTCCTGAGTGTCTAGCATACCCTCCTAGAGTGTGGTAGATCATGGGTTCCAGTCCTGAGTGTCTAGCATACCCTCCTAGAGTGTGGTAGATCGTGGGTTCCAGTCCTGAGTGTCTAGCATACCCTCCTAGAGTGTGGTAGATCATGGGTTCCAGTTCTCAGTGTCTAGCATACCCTCCTAGAGTGTGGTAGATCATGGGTTCCAGTTCTCAGTGTCTAGCATACCCTCCTAGAGTGTGGTAGATCATGGGTTCCAGTCCTGAGTCTCTAGCATACCCTCCTAGAGTGTGGTAGATCATGGGTTCCAGTCCTCAGTGTCTAGCATACCCTCCTAGAGTGTGGTAGATCATGGGTTCCAGTCCTGAGTGTCTAGCATACCCTCCTAGAGTGTGGTAGATCATGGGTTCCAGTCCTGAGTGTCTAGCATACCCTCCTAGAGTGTGGTGGATCGTGGGTTCCAGTCCTGAGTGTCTAGCATACCCTCCTAGAGTGTGGTAGATCATGGGTTCCAGTCCTCAGTGTCTAGCATACCCTCCTAGAGTGTGGTAGATCGTGGGTTCCAGTCCTCAGTGTCTAGCATACCCTCCTAGAGTGTGGTAGATCATGGGTTCTAGTCCTGAGTGTCTAGCATACCCTCCTAGAGTGTGGTAGATCATGGGTTCCAGTCCTGAGTGTCTAGCATACCCTCCTAGAGTGTGGTAGATCATGGGTTCCAGTTCTGAGTGTCTAGCATACCCTCCTAGAGTGTGGTAGATCGTGGGTTCCAGTCCTGAGTGTCTAGCATACCCTCCTAGAGTGTGGTAGATCATGGGTTCCAGTCCTGAGTCTCTAGCATACCCTCCTAGAGTGTGGTAGATCATGGGTTCCAGTCCTCAGTGTCTAGCATACCCTCCTAGAGTGTGGTAGATCATGGGTTCCAGTCCTGAGTGTCTAGCATACCCTCCTAGAGTGTGGTAGATCATGGGTTCCAGTCCTGAGTGTCTAGCATACCCTCCTAGAGTGTGGTAGATCATGGGTTCGTCCTCAGTGTCTAGCATACCCTCCTAGAGTGTGGTAGATCATGGGTTCTAGTCCTGAGTGTCTAGCATATACCCTCCTAGAGTGTGGTAGATCATGGGTTCCAGTTCTCAGTGTCTAGCATACCCTCCTAGAGTGTGGTAGATCATGGGTTTCAGTCCTGAGTGTCTAGCATACCCTCCTAGAGTGTGGTAGATCATGGGTTCCAGTCCTCAGTGTCTAGTATACCCTCCTAGAGTGTGGTAGATCATGGGTTCCAGTCCTGAGTGTCTAGCATACCCTCCTAGAGTGTGGTAGATCATGGGTTCCAGTCCTGAGTGTCTAGCATACCCTCCTAGAGTGTGGTAGATCATGGGTTCCAGTCCTGAGTGTCTAGCATACCCTCCTAGAGTGTGGTAGATCATGGGTTCCAGTCCTGAGTCTCTAGCATACCCTCCTAGAGTGTGGTAGATCATGGGTTCGTCCTCAGTGTCTAGCATACCCTCCTAGAGTGTGGTAGATCATGGGTTCCAGTCCTCAGTGTCTAGCATACCCTCCTAGAGTGTGGTAGATCATGGGTTCCAGTCCTCAGTGTCTAGCATACCCTCCTGGAGTGTGGTAGATCATGGGTTCCAGTCCTGAGTGTCTAGCATACCCTCCTAGAGTGTGGTAGATCATGGGTTCCAGTCCTGAGTGTCTAGCATACCCTCCTAGAGTGTGGTAGATCATGGGTTCCAGTTGGTGTCTAGCATACCTTCCTAGAGTGTGGTAGATCGTGGGTTCCAGTCCCGAGTGTCTAGCATACCCTCCTAGAGTGTGGTAGATCATGGGTTCCAGTCCCGAGTGTCTAGCATACCCTCCTAGAGTGGGGTAGATCATGGGTTCCAGTCCTGAGTCTCTAGCATACCCTCCTAGAGTGTGGTAGATCATGGGTTCGTCCTCAGTGTATAGCATACCCTCCTAGAGTGTGGTAGATCATGGGATCCAGTCCTGAGTGTCTAGCATACCCTCCTCGAGTGTGGTAGATCATGGATTCCAGTCCTGAGTCTCTAGCATACCCTCCTAGAGTGTGGTACATCATGGGTTCCAGTTCTCAGTGTCTAGCATACCCTCCTAGAGTGTGGTAGATCATGGGTTCCAGTCCCGAGTGTCTAGCATACCCTCCTAGAGTGTGGTAGATCATGGGTTCCAGTCCTGAGTGTCTAGCATACCCTCCTAGAGTGTGGTAGATCATGGGTTCCAGTTGGTGTCTAGCATACCCTCCTAGAGTGTGGTAGATCATGGGTTCCAGTTCTAAGTGTCTATCATACCCTCCTAGAGTGTGGTAGATCATGGGTTCCAGTCCTCCGCGTCTAGTATATCCTCCTAGAGTGTGGTAGATCACAGGTTCCAGTCCTCAGTGTCTAGCATACCCTCCTAGAGTGTGGTAGATCATGGGTTCCAGTCCTGAGTGTCTAGCATACCCTCCTAGAGTGTGGTAGATCATGGGTTCCAGTCCTGAGTGTCTAGCATACCCTTCTAGAGTGTGGTAGATCATGGGTTCCAGTCCTGAGTGTCTAGCATACCCTCCTAGAGTGTGGTAGATCGTGGGTTCCAGTCCTGAGTGTCTAGCATACCCTCCTAGAGTGTGGTAGATCATGGGTTTCAGTCCTGAGTGTCTAGCATACCCTCCTAGAGTGTGGTAGATCATGGGTTCCAGTCCTGAGTCTCTAGCATACCCTCCTAGAGTGTGGTAGATCATGGGTTCCAGTCCTCAGTGTCTAGCATACCCTCCTGGAGTGTGGTAGATCATGGGTTCCAGTCCTGAGTGTCTAGCATACCCTCCTAGAGTGTGGTAGATCATGGGTTCCAGTCCTGAGTGTCTAGCATACCCTCCTAGAGTGTGGTAGATCGTTGGTTCCAGTCCTGAGTGTCTAGCATACCCTCCTAGAGTGTGGTAGATCATGGGTTCCAGTCCTCAGTGTCTAGCATACCCTTCTAGAGTGTGGTAGATCATGGGTTCCAGTCCTGAGTGTCTAGCATACCCTCCTAGAGTGTGGTAGATCACGGGTTCCAGTCCTGAGTGTCTAGCATACCCTCCTAGAGTGTGGTAGATCACAGGTTCCAGTCCTGAGTGTCTAGCATACCCTCCTAGAGTGGGGTAGATCATGGGTTCCAGTCCTGAGTCTCTAGCATACCCTCCTAGAGTGTGGTAGATCATGGGTTCGTCCTCAGTGTCTAGCATACCCTCCTAGAGTGTGGTAGATCATGGGTTCCAGTCCTGAGTGTCTAGCATACCATCCTAGAGTGTGGTAGATCATGGATTCCAGTCCTGAGTCTCTAGCATACCCTCCTAGAGTGTGGTACATCATGGGTTCCAGTTCTCAGTGTCTAGCATACCCTCCTAGAGTGTGGTAGATCATGGGTTCCAGTCCCGAGTGTCTAGCATACCCTCCTAGAGTGTGGTAGATCATGGGTTCCAGTCCTGAGTGTCTAGCATACCCTCCTAGAGTGTGGTAGATCATGGGTTCCAGTCCTGAGTGTCTAGCATACCCTCCTAGAGTGTGGTAGATCGTGGGTTCCAGTCCTGAGTGTCTAGCATACCCTCCTAGAGTGTGGTAGATCATGGGTTCCAGTTCTCAGTGTCTAGCATACCCTCCTAGAGTGTGGTAGATCATGGGTTCCAGTTCTCAGTGTCTAGCATACCCTCCTAGAGTGTGGTAGATCATGGGTTCCAGTCCTGAGTCTCTAGCATACCCTCCTAGAGTGTGGTAGATCATGGGTTCCAGTCCTCAGTGTCTAGCATACCCTCCTAGAGTGTGGTAGATCATGGGTTCCAGTCCTGAGTGTCTAGCATACCCTCCTAGAGTGTGGTAGATCATGGGTTCCAGTCCTGAGTGTCTAGCATACCCTCCTAGAGTGTGGTGGATCGTGGGTTCCAGTCCTGAGTGTCTAGCATACCCTCCTAGAGTGTGGTAGATCATGGGTTCCAGTCCTCAGTGTCTAGCATACCCTCCTAGAGTGTGGTAGATCGTGGGTTCCAGTCCTCAGTGTCTAGCATACCCTCCTAGAGTGTGGTAGATCATGGGTTCTAGTCCTGAGTGTCTAGCATACCCTCCTAGAGTGTGGTAGATCATGGGTTCCAGTCCTGAGTGTCTAGCATACCCTCCTAGAGTGTGGTAGATCATGGGTTCCAGTTCTGAGTGTCTAGCATACCCTCCTAGAGTGTGGTAGATCGTGGGTTCCAGTCCTGAGTGTCTAGCATACCCTCCTAGAGTGTGGTAGATCATGGGTTCCAGTCCTGAGTCTCTAGCATACCCTCCTAGAGTGTGGTAGATCATGGGTTCCAGTCCTCAGTGTCTAGCATACCCTCCTAGAGTGTGGTAGATCATGGGTTCCAGTCCTGAGTGTCTAGCATACCCTCCTAGAGTGTGGTAGATCATGGGTTCCAGTCCTGAGTGTCTAGCATACCCTCCTAGAGTGTGGTAGATCATGGGTTCGTCCTCAGTGTCTAGCATACCCTCCTAGAGTGTGGTAGATCATGGGTTCCAGTCCCGAGTGTCTAGCATACCCTCCTAGAGTGGGGTAGATCATGGGTTCCAGTCCTGAGTCTCTAGCATACCCTCCTAGAGTGTGGTAGATCATGGGTTCGTCCTCAGTGTCTAGCATACCCTCCTAGAGTGTGGTAGATCATGGGATCCAGTCCTGAGTGTCTAGCATACCCTCCTCGAGTGTGGTAGATCATGGATTCCAGTCCTGAGTCTCTAGCATACCCTCCTAGAGTGTGGTACATCATGGGTTCCAGTTCTCAGTGTCTAGCATACCCTCCTAGAGTGTGGTAGATCATGGGTTCCAGTCCCGAGTGTCTAGCATACCCTCCTAGAGTGTGGTAGATCATGGGTTCCAGTCCTGAGTGTCTAGCATACCCTCCTAGAGTGTGGTAGATCATGGGTTCCAGTTGGTGTCTAGCATACCCTCCTAGAGTGTGGTAGATCATGGGTTCCAGTTCTAAGTGTCTATCATACCCTCCTAGAGTGTGGTAGATCATGGGTTCCAGTCCTCCGCGTCTAGTATATCCTCCTAGAGTGTGGTAGATCACAGGTTCCAGTCCTCAGTGTCTAGCATACCCTCCTAGAGTGTGGTAGATCATGGGTTCCAGTCCTGAGTGTCTAGCATACCCTCCTAGAGTGTGGTAGATCATGGGTTCCAGTCCTGAGTGTCTAGCATACCCTTCTAGAGTGTGGTAGATCATGGGTTCCAGTCCTGAGTGTCTAGCATACCCTCCTAGAGTGTGGTAGATCGTGGGTTCCAGTCCTGAGTGTCTAGCATACCCTCCTAGAGTGTGGTAGATCATGGGTTTCAGTCCTGAGTGTCTAGCATACCCTCCTAGAGTGTGGTAGATCATGGGTTCCAGTCCTGAGTCTCTAGCATACCCTCCTAGAGTGTGGTAGATCATGGGTTCCAGTCCTCAGTGTCTAGCATACCCTCCTGGAGTGTGGTAGATCATGGGTTCCAGTCCTGAGTGTCTAGCATACCCTCCTAGAGTGTGGTAGATCATGGGTTCCAGTCCTGAGTGTCTAGCATACCCTCCTAGAGTGTGGTAGATCGTTGGTTCCAGTCCTGAGTGTCTAGCATACCCTCCTAGAGTGTGGTAGATCATGGGTTCCAGTCCTCAGTGTCTAGCATACCCTTCTAGAGTGTGGTAGATCATGGGTTCCAGTCCTGAGTGTCTAGCATACCCTCCTAGAGTGTGGTAGATCACGGGTTCCAGTCCTGAGTGTCTAGCATACCCTCCTAGAGTGTGGTAGATCACAGGTTCCAGTCCTGAGTGTCTAGCATACCCTCCTAGAGTGGGGTAGATCATGGGTTCCAGTCCTGAGTCTCTAGCATACCCTCCTAGAGTGTGGTAGATCATGGGTTCGTCCTCAGTGTCTAGCATACCCTCCTAGAGTGTGGTAGATCATGGGTTCCAGTCCTGAGTGTCTAGCATACCATCCTAGAGTGTGGTAGATCATGGATTCCAGTCCTGAGTCTCTAGCATACCCTCCTAGAGTGTGGTACATCATGGGTTCCAGTTCTCAGTGTCTAGCATACCCTCCTAGAGTGTGGTAGATCATGGGTTCCAGTCCCGAGTGTCTAGCATACCCTCCTAGAGTGTGGTAGATCATGGGTTCCAGTCCTGAGTGTCTAGCATACCCTCCTAGAGTGTGGTAGATCATGGGTTCCAGTCCTGAGTGTCTAGCATACCCTCCTAGAGTGTGGTAGATCGTGGGTTCCAGTCCTGAGTGTCTAGCATACCCTCCTAGAGTGTGGTAGATCATGGGTTCCAGTTCTCAGTGTCTAGCATACCCTCCTAGAGTGTGGTAGATCATGGGTTCCAGTTCTCAGTGTCTAGCATACCCTCCTAGAGTGTGGTAGATCATGGGTTCCAGTCCTGAGTCTCTAGCATACCCTCCTAGAGTGTGGTAGATCATGGGTTCCAGTCCTCAGTGTCTAGCATACCCTCCTAGAGTGTGGTAGATCATGGGTTCCAGTCCTGAGTGTCTAGCATACCCTCCTAGAGTGTGGTAGATCATGGGTTCCAGTCCTGAGTGTCTAGCATACCCTCCTAGAGTGTGGTGGATCGTGGGTTCCAGTCCTGAGTGTCTAGCATACCCTCCTAGAGTGTGGTAGATCATGGGTTCCAGTCCTCAGTGTCTAGCATACCCTCCTAGAGTGTGGTAGATCGTGGGTTCCAGTCCTCAGTGTCTAGCATACCCTCCTAGAGTGTGGTAGATCATGGGTTCTAGTCCTGAGTGTCTAGCATACCCTCCTAGAGTGTGGTAGATCATGGGTTCCAGTCCTGAGTGTCTAGCATACCCTCCTAGAGTGTGGTAGATCATGGGTTCCAGTTCTGAGTGTCTAGCATACCCTCCTAGAGTGTGGTAGATCGTGGGTTCCAGTCCTGAGTGTCTAGCATACCCTCCTAGAGTGTGGTAGATCATGGGTTCCAGTCCTGAGTCTCTAGCATACCCTCCTAGAGTGTGGTAGATCATGGGTTCCAGTCCTCAGTGTCTAGCATACCCTCCTAGAGTGTGGTAGATCATGGGTTCCAGTCCTGAGTGTCTAGCATACCCTCCTAGAGTGTGGTAGATCATGGGTTCCAGTCCTGAGTGTCTAGCATACCCTCCTAGAGTGTGGTAGATCATGGGTTCGTCCTCAGTGTCTAGCATACCCTCCTAGAGTGTGGTAGATCATGGGTTCTAGTCCTGAGTGTCTAGCATATACCCTCCTAGAGTGTGGTAGATCATGGGTTCCAGTTCTCAGTGTCTAGCATACCCTCCTAGAGTGTGGTAGATCATGGGTTTCAGTCCTGAGTGTCTAGCATACCCTCCTAGAGTGTGGTAGATCATGGGTTCCAGTCCTCAGTGTCTAGTATACCCTCCTAGAGTGTGGTAGATCATGGGTTCCAGTCCTGAGTGTCTAGCATACCCTCCTAGAGTGTGGTAGATCATGGGTTCCAGTCCTCAGTGTCTAGCATACCCTTCTAGAGTGTGGTAGATCATGGGTTCCAGTCCTGAGTGTCTAGCATACCCTCCTAGAGTGTGGTAGATCACGGGTTCCAGTCCTGAGTGTCTAGCATACCCTCCTAGAGTGTGGTAGATCACAGGTTCCAGTCCTGAGTGTCTAGCATACCCTCCTAGAGTGGGGTAGATCATGGGTTCCAGTCCTGAGTCTCTAGCATACCCTCCTAGAGTGTGGTAGATCATGGGTTCGTCCTCAGTGTCTAGCATACCCTCCTAGAGTGTGGTAGATCATGGGTTCCAGTCCTGAGTGTCTAGCATACCATCCTAGAGTGTGGTAGATCATGGATTCCAGTCCTGAGTCTCTAGCATACCCTCCTAGAGTGTGGTACATCATGGGTTCCAGTTCTCAGTGTCTAGCATACCCTCCTAGAGTGTGGTAGATCATGGGTTCCAGTCCCGAGTGTCTAGCATACCCTCCTAGAGTGTGGTAGATCATGGGTTCCAGTCCTGAGTGTCTAGCATACCCTCCTAGAGTGTGGTAGATCATGGGTTCCAGTCCTGAGTGTCTAGCATACCCTCCTAGAGTGTGGTAGATCGTGGGTTCCAGTCCTGAGTGTCTAGCATACCCTCCTAGAGTGTGGTAGATCATGGGTTCCAGTTCTCAGTGTCTAGCATACCCTCCTAGAGTGTGGTAGATCATGGGTTCCAGTTCTCAGTGTCTAGCATACCCTCCTAGAGTGTGGTAGATCATGGGTTCCAGTCCTGAGTCTCTAGCATACCCTCCTAGAGTGTGGTAGATCATGGGTTCCAGTCCTCAGTGTCTAGCATACCCTCCTAGAGTGTGGTAGATCATGGGTTCCAGTCCTGAGTGTCTAGCATACCCTCCTAGAGTGTGGTAGATCATGGGTTCCAGTCCTGAGTGTCTAGCATACCCTCCTAGAGTGTGGTGGATCGTGGGTTCCAGTCCTGAGTGTCTAGCATACCCTCCTAGAGTGTGGTAGATCATGGGTTCCAGTCCTCAGTGTCTAGCATACCCTCCTAGAGTGTGGTAGATCGTGGGTTCCAGTCCTCAGTGTCTAGCATACCCTCCTAGAGTGTGGTAGATCATGGGTTCTAGTCCTGAGTGTCTAGCATACCCTCCTAGAGTGTGGTAGATCATGGGTTCCAGTCCTGAGTGTCTAGCATACCCTCCTAGAGTGTGGTAGATCATGGGTTCCAGTTCTGAGTGTCTAGCATACCCTCCTAGAGTGTGGTAGATCGTGGGTTCCAGTCCTGAGTGTCTAGCATACCCTCCTAGAGTGTGGTAGATCATGGGTTCCAGTCCTGAGTCTCTAGCATACCCTCCTAGAGTGTGGTAGATCATGGGTTCCAGTCCTCAGTGTCTAGCATACCCTCCTAGAGTGTGGTAGATCATGGGTTCCAGTCCTGAGTGTCTAGCATACCCTCCTAGAGTGTGGTAGATCATGGGTTCCAGTCCTGAGTGTCTAGCATACCCTCCTAGAGTGTGGTAGATCATGGGTTCGTCCTCAGTGTCTAGCATACCCTCCTAGAGTGTGGTAGATCATGGGTTCCAGTCCCGAGTGTCTAGCATACCCTCCTAGAGTGGGGTAGATCATGGGTTCCAGTCCTGAGTCTCTAGCATACCCTCCTAGAGTGTGGTAGATCATGGGTTCGTCCTCAGTGTCTAGCATACCCTCCTAGAGTGTGGTAGATCATGGGATCCAGTCCTGAGTGTCTAGCATACCCTCCTCGAGTGTGGTAGATCATGGATTCCAGTCCTGAGTCTCTAGCATACCCTCCTAGAGTGTGGTACATCATGGGTTCCAGTTCTCAGTGTCTAGCATACCCTCCTAGAGTGTGGTAGATCATGGGTTCCAGTCCCGAGTGTCTAGCATACCCTCCTAGAGTGTGGTAGATCATGGGTTCCAGTCCTGAGTGTCTAGCATACCCTCCTAGAGTGTGGTAGATCATGGGTTCCAGTTGGTGTCTAGCATACCCTCCTAGAGTGTGGTAGATCATGGGTTCCAGTTCTAAGTGTCTATCATACCCTCCTAGAGTGTGGTAGATCATGGGTTCCAGTCCTCCGCGTCTAGTATATCCTCCTAGAGTGTGGTAGATCACAGGTTCCAGTCCTCAGTGTCTAGCATACCCTCCTAGAGTGTGGTAGATCATGGGTTCCAGTCCTGAGTGTCTAGCATACCCTCCTAGAGTGTGGTAGATCATGGGTTCCAGTCCTGAGTGTCTAGCATACCCTTCTAGAGTGTGGTAGATCATGGGTTCCAGTCCTGAGTGTCTAGCATACCCTCCTAGAGTGTGGTAGATCGTGGGTTCCAGTCCTGAGTGTCTAGCATACCCTCCTAGAGTGTGGTAGATCATGGGTTTCAGTCCTGAGTGTCTAGCATACCCTCCTAGAGTGTGGTAGATCATGGGTTCCAGTCCTGAGTCTCTAGCATACCCTCCTAGAGTGTGGTAGATCATGGGTTCCAGTCCTCAGTGTCTAGCATACCCTCCTGGAGTGTGGTAGATCATGGGTTCCAGTCCTGAGTGTCTAGCATACCCTCCTAGAGTGTGGTAGATCATGGGTTCCAGTCCTGAGTGTCTAGCATACCCTCCTAGAGTGTGGTAGATCGTTGGTTCCAGTCCTGAGTGTCTAGCATACCCTCCTAGAGTGTGGTAGATCATGGGTTCCAGTCCTCAGTGTCTAGCATACCCTTCTAGAGTGTGGTAGATCATGGGTTCCAGTCCTGAGTGTCTAGCATACCCTCCTAGAGTGTGGTAGATCACGGGTTCCAGTCCTGAGTGTCTAGCATACCCTCCTAGAGTGTGGTAGATCACAGGTTCCAGTCCTGAGTGTCTAGCATACCCTCCTAGAGTGGGGTAGATCATGGGTTCCAGTCCTGAGTCTCTAGCATACCCTCCTAGAGTGTGGTAGATCATGGGTTCGTCCTCAGTGTCTAGCATACCCTCCTAGAGTGTGGTAGATCATGGGTTCCAGTCCTGAGTGTCTAGCATACCATCCTAGAGTGTGGTAGATCATGGATTCCAGTCCTGAGTCTCTAGCATACCCTCCTAGAGTGTGGTACATCATGGGTTCCAGTTCTCAGTGTCTAGCATACCCTCCTAGAGTGTGGTAGATCATGGGTTCCAGTCCCGAGTGTCTAGCATACCCTCCTAGAGTGTGGTAGATCATGGGTTCCAGTCCTGAGTGTCTAGCATACCCTCCTAGAGTGTGGTAGATCATGGGTTCCAGTCCTGAGTGTCTAGCATACCCTCCTAGAGTGTGGTAGATCGTGGGTTCCAGTCCTGAGTGTCTAGCATACCCTCCTAGAGTGTGGTAGATCATGGGTTCCAGTTCTCAGTGTCTAGCATACCCTCCTAGAGTGTGGTAGATCATGGGTTCCAGTTCTCAGTGTCTAGCATACCCTCCTAGAGTGTGGTAGATCATGGGTTCCAGTCCTGAGTCTCTAGCATACCCTCCTAGAGTGTGGTAGATCATGGGTTCCAGTCCTCAGTGTCTAGCATACCCTCCTAGAGTGTGGTAGATCATGGGTTCCAGTCCTGAGTGTCTAGCATACCCTCCTAGAGTGTGGTAGATCATGGGTTCCAGTCCTGAGTGTCTAGCATACCCTCCTAGAGTGTGGTGGATCGTGGGTTCCAGTCCTGAGTGTCTAGCATACCCTCCTAGAGTGTGGTAGATCATGGGTTCCAGTCCTCAGTGTCTAGCATACCCTCCTAGAGTGTGGTAGATCGTGGGTTCCAGTCCTCAGTGTCTAGCATACCCTCCTAGAGTGTGGTAGATCATGGGTTCTAGTCCTGAGTGTCTAGCATACCCTCCTAGAGTGTGGTAGATCATGGGTTCCAGTCCTGAGTGTCTAGCATACCCTCCTAGAGTGTGGTAGATCGTGGGTTCCAGTCCTGAGTGTCTAGCATACCCTCCTAGAGTGTGGTAGATCATGGGTTCCAGTCCTGAGTCTCTAGCATACCCTCCTAGAGTGTGGTAGATCATGGGTTCCAGTCCTGAGTGTCTAGCATACCCTCCTAGAGTGTGGTAGATCATGGGTTCCAGTCCTGAGTGTCTAGCATACCCTCCTAGAGTGTGGTAGATCATGGGTTCCAGTCCTGAGTGTCTAGCATACCCTCCTAGAGTGTGGTAGATCATGGGTTCGTCCTCAGTGTCTAGCATACCCTCCTAGAGTGTGGTAGATCATGGGTTCTAGTCCTGAGTGTCTAGCATATACCCTCCTAGAGTGTGGTAGATCATGGGTTCCAGTTCTCAGTGTCTAGCATACCCTCCTAGAGTGTGGTAGATCATGGGTTTCAGTCCTGAGTGTCTAGCATACCCTCCTAGAGTGTGGTAGATCATGGGTTCCAGTCCTCAGTGTCTAGTATACCCTCCTAGAGTGTGGTAGATCATGGGTTCCAGTCCTGAGTGTCTAGCATACCCTCCTAGAGTGTGGTAGATCATGGGTTCCAGTCCTGAGTGTCTAGCATACCCTCCTAGAGTGTGGTAGATCATGGGTTCCAGTCCTGAGTGTCTAGCATACCCTCCTAGAGTGTGGTAGATCATGGGTTCCAGTCCTGAGTCTCTAGCATACCCTCCTAGAGTGTGGTAGATCATGGGTTCGTCCTCAGTGTCTAGCATACCCTCCTAGAGTGTGGTAGATCATGGGTTCCAGTACTCAGTGTCTAGCATACCCTCCTAGAGTGTGGTAGATCATGGGTTCCAGTCCTCAGTGTCTAGCATACCCTCCTGGAGTGTGGTAGATCATGGGTTCCAGTCCTGAGTGTCTAGCATACCCTCCTAGAGTGTGGTAGATCATGGGTTCCAGTCCTGAGTGTCTAGCATACCCTCCTAGAGTGTGGTAGATCATGGGTTCCAGTTGGTGTCTAGCATACCTTCCTAGAGTGTGGTAGATCGTGGGTTCCAGTCCCGAGTGTCTAGCATACCCTCCTAGAGTGTGGTAGATCATGGGTTCCAGTCCCGAGTGTCTAGCATACCCTCCTAGAGTGGGGTAGATCATGGGTTCCAGTCCTGAGTCTCTAGCATACCCTCCTAGAGTGTGGTAGATCATGGGTTCGTCCTCAGTGTCTAGCATACCCTCCTAGAGTGTGGTAGATCATGGGATCCAGTCCTGAGTGTCTAGCATACCCTCCTCGAGTGTGGTAGATCATGGATTCCAGTCCTGAGTCTCTAGCATACCCTCCTAGAGTGTGGTACATCATGGGTTCCAGTTCTCAGTGTCTAGCATACCCTCCTAGAGTGTGGTAGATCATGGGTTCCAGTCCCGAGTGTCTAGCATACCCTCCTAGAGTGTGGTAGATCATGGGTTCCAGTCCTGAGTGTCTAGCATACCCTCCTAGAGTGTGGTAGATCATGGGTTCCAGTTGGTGTCTAGCATACCCTCCTAGAGTGTGGTAGATCATGGGTTCCAGTTCTAAGTGTCTATCATACCCTCCTAGAGTGTGGTAGATCATGGGTTCCAGTCCTCCGCGTCTAGAATATCCTCCTAGAGTGTGGTAGATCACAGGTTCCCAGTCCTCAGTGTCTAGCATACCCTCCTAGAGTGTGGTAGATCATGGGTTCCAGTCCTGAGTGTCTAGCATACCCTCCTAGAGTGTGGTAGATCATGGTTCCAGTCCTGAGTGTCTAGCATACCCTTCTAGAGTGTGGTAGATCATGGGTTCCAGTCCTGAGTGTCTAGCATACCCTCCTAGAGTGTGGTAGATCGTGGGTTCCAGTCCTGAGTGTCTAGCATACCCTCCTAGAGTGTGGTAGATCATGGGTTTCAGTCCTGAGTGTCTAGCATACCCTCCTAGAGTGTGGTAGATCATGGGTTCCAGTCCTGAGTCTCTAGCATACCCTCCTAGAGTGTGGTAGATCATGGGTTCCAGTCCTCAGTGTCTAGCATACCCTCCTGGAGTGTGGTAGATCATGGGTTCCAGTCCTGAGTGTCTAGCATACCCTCCTAGAGTGTGGTAGATCATGGGTTCCAGTCCTGAGTGTCTAGCATACCCTCCTAGAGTGTGGTAGATCGTTGGTTCCAGTCCTGAGTGTCTAGCATACCCTCCTAGAGTGTGGTAGATCATGGGTTCCAGTCCTCAGTGTCTAGCATACCCTTCTAGAGTGTGGTAGATCATGGGTTCCAGTCCTGAGTGTCTAGCATACCCTCCTAGAGTGTGGTAGATCACGGGTTCCAGTCCTGAGTGTCTAGCATACCCTCCTAGAGTGTGGTAGATCACAGGTTCCAGTCCTGAGTGTCTAGCATACCCTCCTAGAGTGGGGTAGATCATGGGTTCCAGTCCTGAGTCTCTAGCATACCCTCCTAGAGTGTGGTAGATCATGGGTTCGTCCTCAGTGTCTAGCATACCCTCCTAGAGTGTGGTAGATCATGGGTTCCAGTCCTGAGTGTCTAGCATACCCTCCTAGAGTGTGGTAGATCGTTGGTTCCAGTCCTGAGTGTCTAGCATACCCTCCTAGAGTGTGGTAGATCATGGGTTCCAGTCCTCAGTGTCTAGCATACCCTTCTAGAGTGTGGTAGATCATGGGTTCCAGTCCTGAGTGTCTAGCATACCCTCCTAGAGTGTGGTAGATCACGGGTTCCAGTCCTGAGTGTCTAGCATACCCTCCTAGAGTGTGGTAGATCACAGGTTCCAGTCCTGAGTGTCTAGCATACCCTCCTAGAGTGGGGTAGATCATGGGTTCCAGTCCTGAGTCTCTAGCATACCCTCCTAGAGTGTGGTAGATCATGGGTTCGTCCTCAGTGTCTAGCATACCCTCCTAGAGTGTGGTAGATCATGGGTTCCAGTCCTGAGTGTCTAGCATACCATCCTAGAGTGTGGTAGATCATGGATTCCAGTCCTGAGTCTCTAGCATACCCTCCTAGAGTGTGGTACATCATGGGTTCCAGTTCTCAGTGTCTAGCATACCCTCCTAGAGTGTGGTAGATCATGGGTTCCAGTCCCGAGTGTCTAGCATACCCTCCTAGAGTGTGGTAGATCATGGGTTCCAGTCCTGAGTGTCTAGCATACCCTCCTAGAGTGTGGTAGATCATGGGTTCCAGTCCTGAGTGTCTAGCATACCCTCCTAGAGTGTGGTAGATCGTGGGTTCCAGTCCTGAGTGTCTAGCATACCCTCCTAGAGTGTGGTAGATCATGGGTTCCAGTTCTCAGTGTCTAGCATACCCTCCTAGAGTGTGGTAGATCATGGGTTCCAGTTCTCAGTGTCTAGCATACCCTCCTAGAGTGTGGTAGATCATGGGTTCCAGTCCTGAGTCTCTAGCATACCCTCCTAGAGTGTGGTAGATCATGGGTTCCAGTCCTCAGTGTCTAGCATACCCTCCTAGAGTGTGGTAGATCATGGGTTCCAGTCCTGAGTGTCTAGCATACCCTCCTAGAGTGTGGTAGATCATGGGTTCCAGTCCTGAGTGTCTAGCATACCCTCCTAGAGTGTGGTGGATCGTGGGTTCCAGTCCTGAGTGTCTAGCATACCCTCCTAGAGTGTGGTAGATCATGGGTTCCAGTCCTCAGTGTCTAGCATACCCTCCTAGAGTGTGGTAGATCGTGGGTTCCAGTCCTCAGTGTCTAGCATACCCTCCTAGAGTGTGGTAGATCATGGGTTCTAGTCCTGAGTGTCTAGCATACCCTCCTAGAGTGTGGTAGATCATGGGTTCCAGTCCTGAGTGTCTAGCATACCCTCCTAGAGTGTGGTAGATCATGGGTTCCAGTTCTGAGTGTCTAGCATACCCTCCTAGAGTGTGGTAGATCGTGGGTTCCAGTCCTGAGTGTCTAGCATACCCTCCTAGAGTGTGGTAGATCATGGGTTCCAGTCCTGAGTCTCTAGCATACCCTCCTAGAGTGTGGTAGATCATGGGTTCCAGTCCTCAGTGTCTAGCATACCCTCCTAGAGTGTGGTAGATCATGGGTTCCAGTCCTGAGTGTCTAGCATACCCTCCTAGAGTGTGGTAGATCATGGGTTCCAGTCCTGAGTGTCTAGCATACCCTCCTAGAGTGTGGTAGATCATGGGTTCGTCCTCAGTGTCTAGCATACCCTCCTAGAGTGTGGTAGATCATGGGTTCCAGTCCCGAGTGTCTAGCATACCCTCCTAGAGTGGGGTAGATCATGGGTTCCAGTCCTGAGTCTCTAGCATACCCTCCTAGAGTGTGGTAGATCATGGGTTCGTCCTCAGTGTCTAGCATACCCTCCTAGAGTGTGGTAGATCATGGGATCCAGTCCTGAGTGTCTAGCATACCCTCCTCGAGTGTGGTAGATCATGGATTCCAGTCCTGAGTCTCTAGCATACCCTCCTAGAGTGTGGTACATCATGGGTTCCAGTTCTCAGTGTCTAGCATACCCTCCTAGAGTGTGGTAGATCATGGGTTCCAGTCCCGAGTGTCTAGCATACCCTCCTAGAGTGTGGTAGATCATGGGTTCCAGTCCTGAGTGTCTAGCATACCCTCCTAGAGTGTGGTAGATCATGGGTTCCAGTTGGTGTCTAGCATACCCTCCTAGAGTGTGGTAGATCATGGGTTCCAGTTCTAAGTGTCTATCATACCCTCCTAGAGTGTGGTAGATCATGGGTTCCAGTCCTCCGCGTCTAGTATATCCTCCTAGAGTGTGGTAGATCACAGGTTCCAGTCCTCAGTGTCTAGCATACCCTCCTAGAGTGTGGTAGATCATGGGTTCCAGTCCTGAGTGTCTAGCATACCCTCCTAGAGTGTGGTAGATCATGGGTTCCAGTCCTGAGTGTCTAGCATACCCTTCTAGAGTGTGGTAGATCATGGGTTCCAGTCCTGAGTGTCTAGCATACCCTCCTAGAGTGTGGTAGATCGTGGGATCCAGTCCTGAGTGTCTAGCATACCCTCCTAGAGTGTGGTAGATCATGGGTTTCAGTCCTGAGTGTCTAGCATACCCTCCTAGAGTGTGGTAGATCATGGGTTCCAGTCCTGAGTCTCTAGCATACCCTCCTAGAGTGTGGTAGATCATGGGTTCCAGTCCTCAGTGTCTAGCATACCCTCCTGGAGTGTGGTAGATCATGGGTTCCAGTCCTGAGTGTCTAGCATACCCTCCTAGAGTGTGGTAGATCATGGGTTCCAGTCCTGAGTGTCTAGCATACCCTCCTAGAGTGTGGTAGATCGTTGGTTCCAGTCCTGAGTGTCTAGCATACCCTCCTAGAGTGTGGTAGATCATGGGTTCCAGTCCTCAGTGTCTAGCATACCCTTCTAGAGTGTGGTAGATCATGGGTTCCAGTCCTGAGTGTCTAGCATACCCTCCTAGAGTGTGGTAGATCACGGGTTCCAGTCCTGAGTGTCTAGCATACCCTCCTAGAGTGTGGTAGATCACAGGTTCCAGTCCTGAGTGTCTAGCATACCCTCCTAGAGTGGGGTAGATCATGGGTTCCAGTCCTGAGTCTCTAGCATACCCTCCTAGAGTGTGGTAGATCATGGGTTCGTCCTCAGTGTCTAGCATACCCTCCTAGAGTGTGGTAGATCATGGGTTCCAGTCCTGAGTGTCTAGCATACCATCCTAGAGTGTGGTAGATCATGGATTCCAGTCCTGAGTCTCTAGCATACCCTCCTAGAGTGTGGTACATCATGGGTTCCAGTTCTCAGTGTCTAGCATACCCTCCTAGAGTGTGGTAGATCATGGGTTCCAGTCCCGAGTGTCTAGCATACCCTCCTAGAGTGTGGTAGATCATGGGTTCCAGTCCTGAGTGTCTAGCATACCCTCCTAGAGTGTGGTAGATCATGGGTTCCAGTCCTGAGTGTCTAGCATACCCTCCTAGAGTGTGGTAGATCGTGGGTTCCAGTCCTGAGTGTCTAGCATACCCTCCTAGAGTGTGGTAGATCATGGGTTCCAGTTCTCAGTGTCTAGCATACCCTCCTAGAGTGTGGTAGATCATGGGTTCCAGTTCTCAGTGTCTAGCATACCCTCCTAGAGTGTGGTAGATCATGGGTTCCAGTCCTGAGTCTCTAGCATACCCTCCTAGAGTGTGGTAGATCATGGGTTCCAGTCCTCAGTGTCTAGCATACCCTCCTAGAGTGTGGTAGATCATGGGTTCCAGTCCTGAGTGTCTAGCATACCCTCCTAGAGTGTGGTAGATCATGGGTTCCAGTCCTGAGTGTCTAGCATACCCTCCTAGAGTGTGGTGGATCGTGGGTTCCACTCCTGAGTGTCTAGCATACCCTCCTAGAGTGTGGTAGATCATGGGTTCCAGTCCTCAGTGTCTAGCATACCCTCCTAGAGTGTGGTAGATCGTGGGTTCCAGTCCTCAGTGTCTAGCATACCCTCCTAGAGTGTGGTAGATCATGGGTTCTAGTCCTGAGTGTCTAGCATACCCTCCTAGAGTGTGGTAGATCATGGGTTCCAGTTCTGAGTGTCTAGCATACCCTCCTAGAGTGTGGTAGATCGTGGGTTCCAGTCCTGAGTGTCTAGCATACCCTCCTAGAGTGTGGTAGATCATGGGTTCCAGTCCTGAGTCTCTAGCATACCCTCCTAGAGTGTGGTAGATCATGGGTTCCAGTCCTCAGTGTCTAGCATACCCTCCTAGAGTGTGGTAGATCATGGGTTCCAGTCCTGAGTGTCTAGCATACCCTCCTAGAGTGTGGTAGATCATGGGTTCCAGTCCTGAGTGTCTAGCATACCCTCCTAGAGTGTGGTAGATCATGGGTTCGTCCTCAGTGTCTAGCATACCCTCCTAGAGTGTGGTAGATCATGGGTTCTAGTCCTGAGTGTCTAGCATATACCCTCCTAGAGTGTGGTAGATCATGGGTTCCAGTTCTCAGTGTCTAGCATACCCTCCTAGAGTGTGGTAGATCATGGGTTTCAGTCCTGAGTGTCTAGCATACCCTCCTAGAGTGTGGTAGATCATGGGTTCCAGTCCTCAGTGTCTAGTATACCCTCCTAGAGTGTGGTAGATCATGGGTTCCAGTCCTGAGTGTCTAGCATACCCTCCTAGAGTGTGGTAGATCATGGGTTCCAGTCCTGAGTGTCTAGCATACCCTCCTAGAGTGTGGTAGATCATGGGTTCCAGTCCTGAGTGTCTAGCATACCCTCCTAGAGTGTGGTAGATCATGGGTTCCAGTCCTGAGTCTCTAGCATACCCTCCTAGAGTGTGGTAGATCATGGGTTCGTCCTCAGTGTCTAGCATACCCTCCTAGAGTGTGGTAGATCATGGGTTCCAGTACTCAGTGTCTAGCATACCCTCCTAGAGTGTGGTAGATCATGGGTTCCAGTCCTCAGTGTCTAGCATACCCTCCTGGAGTGTGGTAGATCATGGGTTCCAGTCCTGAGTGTCTAGCATACCCTCCTAGAGTGTGGTAGATCATGGGTTCCAGTCCTGAGTGTCTAGCATACCCTCCTAGAGTGTGGTAGATCATGGGTTCCAGTTGGTGTCTAGCATACCTTCCTAGAGTGTGGTAGATCGTGGGTTCCAGTCCCGAGTGTCTAGCATACCCTCCTAGAGTGTGGTAGATCATGGGTTCCAGTCCCGAGTGTCTAGCATACCCTCCTAGAGTGGGGTAGATCATGGGTTCCAGTCCTGAGTCTCTAGCATACCCTCCTAGAGTGTGGTAGATCATGGGTTCGTCCTCAGTGTCTAGCATACCCTCCTAGAGTGTGGTAGATCATGGGATCCAGTCCTGAGTGTCTAGCATACCCTCCTCGAGTGTGGTAGATCATGGATTCCAGTCCTGAGTCTCTAGCATACCCTCCTAGAGTGTGGTACATCATGGGTTCCAGTTCTCAGTGTCTAGCATACCCTCCTAGAGTGTGGTAGATCATGGGTTCCAGTCCCGAGTGTCTAGCATACCCTCCTAGAGTGTGGTAGATCATGGGTTCCAGTCCTGAGTGTCTAGCATACCCTCCTAGAGTGTGGTAGATCATGGGTTCCAGTTGGTGTCTAGCATACCCTCCTAGAGTGTGGTAGATCATGGGTTCCAGTTCTAAGTGTCTATCATACCCTCCTAGAGTGTGGTAGATCATGGGTTCCAGTCCTCCGCGTCTAGAATATCCTCCTAGAGTGTGGTAGATCACAGGTTCCAGTCCTCAGTGTCTAGCATACCCTCCTAGAGTGTGGTAGATCATGGGTTCCAGTCCTGAGTGTCTAGCATACCCTCCTAGAGTGTGGTAGATCATGGGTTCCAGTCCTGAGTGTCTAGCATACCCTTCTAGAGTGTGGTAGATCATGGGTTCCAGTCCTGAGTGTCTAGCATACCCTCCTAGAGTGTGGTAGATCGTGGGTTCCAGTCCTGAGTGTCTAGCATACCCTCCTAGAGTGTGGTAGATCATGGGTTTCAGTCCTGAGTGTCTAGCATACCCTCCTAGAGTGTGGTAGATCATGGGTTCCAGTCCTGAGTCTCTAGCATACCCTCCTAGAGTGTGGTAGATCATGGGTTCCAGTCCTCAGTGTCTAGCATACCCTCCTGGAGTGTGGTAGATCATGGGTTCCAGTCCTGAGTGTCTAGCATACCCTCCTAGAGTGTGGTAGATCATGGGTTCCAGTCCTGAGTGTCTAGCATACCCTCCTAGAGTGTGGTAGATCGTTGGTTCCAGTCCTGAGTGTCTAGCATACCCTCCTAGAGTGTGGTAGATCATGGGTTCCAGTCCTCAGTGTCTAGCATACCCTTCTAGAGTGTGGTAGATCATGGGTTCCAGTCCTGAGTGTCTAGCATACCCTCCTAGAGTGTGGTAGATCACGGGTTCCAGTCCTGAGTGTCTAGCATACCCTCCTAGAGTGTGGTAGATCACAGGTTCCAGTCCTGAGTGTCTAGCATACCCTCCTAGAGTGGGGTAGATCATGGGTTCCAGTCCTGAGTCTCTAGCATACCCTCCTAGAGTGTGGTAGATCATGGGTTCGTCCTCAGTGTCTAGCATACCCTCCTAGAGTGTGGTAGATCATGGGTTCCAGTCCTGAGTGTCTAGCATACCATCCTAGAGTGTGGTAGATCATGGATTCCAGTCCTGAGTCTCTAGCATACCCTCCTAGAGTGTGGTACATCATGGGTTCCAGTTCTCAGTGTCTAGCATACCCTCCTAGAGTGTGGTAGATCATGGGTTCCAGTCCCGAGTGTCTAGCATACCCTCCTAGAGTGTGGTAGATCATGGGTTCCAGTCCTGAGTGTCTAGCATACCCTCCTAGAGTGTGGTAGATCATGGGTTCCAGTCCTGAGTGTCTAGCATACCCTCCTAGAGTGTGGTAGATCGTGGGTTCCAGTCCTGAGTGTCTAGCATACCCTCCTAGAGTGTGGTAGATCATGGGTTCCAGTTCTCAGTGTCTAGCATACCCTCCTAGAGTGTGGTAGATCATGGGTTCCAGTTCTCAGTGTCTAGCATACCCTCCTAGAGTGTGGTAGATCATGGGTTCCAGTCCTGAGTCTCTAGCATACCCTCCTAGAGTGTGGTAGATCATGGGTTCCAGTCCTCAGTGTCTAGCATACCCTCCTAGAGTGTGGTAGATCATGGGTTCCAGTCCTGAGTGTCTAGCATACCCTCCTAGAGTGTGGTAGATCATGGGTTCCAGTCCTCAGTGTCTAGCATACCCTCCTAGAGTGTGGTAGATCATGGGTTCCAGTCCTCAGTGTCTAGCATACCCTCCTGGAGTGTGGTAGATCATGGGTTCCAGTCCTGAGTGTCTAGCATACCCTCCTAGAGTGTGGTAGATCATGGGTTCCAGTCCTGAGTGTCTAGCATACCCTCCTAGAGTGTGGTAGATCATGGGTTCCAGTTGGTGTCTAGCATACCTTCCTAGAGTGTGGTAGATCGTGGGTTCCAGTCCCGAGTGTCTAGCATACCCTCCTAGAGTGTGGTAGATCATGGGTTCCAGTCCCGAGTGTCTAGCATACCCTCCTAGAGTGGGGTAGATCATGGGTTCCAGTCCTGAGTCTCTAGCATACCCTCCTAGAGTGTGGTAGATCATGGGTTCGTCCTCAGTGTCTAGCATACCCTCCTAGAGTGTGGTAGATCATGGGATCCAGTCCTGAGTGTCTAGCATACCCTCCTCGAGTGTGGTAGATCATGGATTCCAGTCCTGAGTCTCTAGCATACCCTCCTAGAGTGTGGTACATCATGGGTTCCAGTTCTCAGTGTCTAGCATACCCTCCTAGAGTGTGGTAGATCATGGGTTCCAGTCCCGAGTGTCTAGCATACCCTCCTAGAGTGTGGTAGATCATGGGTTCCAGTCCTGAGTGTCTAGCATACCCTCCTAGAGTGTGGTAGATCATGGGTTCCAGTTGGTGTCTAGCATACCCTCCTAGAGTGTGGTAGATCATGGGTTCCAGTTCTAAGTGTCTATCATACCCTCCTAGAGTGTGGTAGATCATGGGTTCCAGTCCTCCGCGTCTAGTATATCCTCCTAGAGTGTGGTAGATCACAGGTTCCAGTCCTCAGTGTCTAGCATACCCTCCTAGAGTGTGGTAGATCATGGGTTCCAGTCCTGAGTGTCTAGCATACCCTCCTAGAGTGTGGTAGATCATGGGTTCCAGTCCTGAGTGTCTAGCATACCCTTCTAGAGTGTGGTAGATCATGGGTTCCAGTCCTGAGTGTCTAGCATACCCTCCTAGAGTGTGGTAGATCGTGGGTTCCAGTCCTGAGTGTCTAGCATACCCTCCTAGAGTGTGGTAGATCATGGGTTTCAGTCCTGAGTGTCTAGCATACCCTCCTAGAGTGTGGTAGATCATGGGTTCCAGTCCTGAGTCTCTAGCATACCCTCCTAGAGTGTGGTAGATCATGGGTTCCAGTCCTCAGTGTCTAGCATACCCTCCTGGAGTGTGGTAGATCATGGGTTCCAGTCCTGAGTGTCTAGCATACCCTCCTAGAGTGTGGTAGATCATGGGTTCCAGTCCTGAGTGTCTAGCATACCCTCCTAGAGTGTGGTAGATCGTTGGTTCCAGTCCTGAGTGTCTAGCATACCCTCCTAGAGTGTGGTAGATCATGGGTTCCAGTCCTCAGTGTCTAGCATACCCTTCTAGAGTGTGGTAGATCATGGGTTCCAGTCCTCAGTGTCTAGCATACCCTCCTGGAGTGTGGTAGATCATGGGTTCCAGTCCTGAGTGTCTAGCATACCCTCCTAGAGTGTGGTAGATCATGGGTTCCAGTCCTGAGTGTCTAGCATACCCTCCTAGAGTGTGGTAGATCGTTGGTTCCAGTCCTGAGTGTCTAGCATACCCTCCTAGAGTGTGGTAGATCATGGGTTCCAGTCCTCAGTGTCTAGCATACCCTCCTAGAGTGTGGTAGATCACGGGTTCCAGTCCTGAGTGTCTAGCATACCCTCCTAGAGTGTGGTAGATCACAGGTTCCAGTCCTGAGTGTCTAGCATACCCTCCTAGAGTGGGGTAGATCATGGGTTCCAGTCCTGAGTCTCTAGCATACCCTCCTAGAGTGTGGTAGATCATGGGTTCGTCCTCAGTGTCTAGCATACCCTCCTAGAGTGTGGTAGATCATGGGTTCCAGTCCTGAGTGTCTAGCATACCATCCTAGAGTGTGGTAGATCATGGATTCCAGTCCTGAGTCTCTAGCATACCCTCCTAGAGTGTGGTACATCATGGGTTCCAGTTCTCAGTGTCTAGCATACCCTCCTAGAGTGTGGTAGATCATGGGTTCCAGTCCCGAGTGTCTAGCATACCCTCCTAGAGTGTGGTAGATCATGGGTTCCAGTCCTGAGTGTCTAGCATACCCTCCTAGAGTGTGGTAGATCATGGGTTCCAGTCCTGAGTGTCTAGCATACCCTCCTAGAGTGTGGTAGATCGTGGGTTCCAGTCCTGAGTGTCTAGCATACCCTCCTAGAGTGTGGTAGATCATGGGTTCCAGTTCTCAGTGTCTAGCATACCCTCCTAGAGTGTGGTAGATCATGGGTTCCAGTTCTCAGTGTCTAGCATACCCTCCTAGAGTGTGGTAGATCATGGGTTCCAGTCCTGAGTCTCTAGCATACCCTCCTAGAGTGTGGTAGATCATGGGTTCCAGTCCTCAGTGTCTAGCATACCCTCCTAGAGTGTGGTAGATCATGGGTTCCAGTCCTCAGTGTCTAGCATACCCTCCTAGAGTGTGGTAGATCATGGGTTCCAGTCCTGAGTGTCTAGCATACCCTCCTAGAGTGTGGTGGATCGTGGGTTCCAGTCCTGAGTGTCTAGCATACCCTCCTAGAGTGTGGTAGATCATGGGTTCCAGTCCTCAGTGTCTAGCATACCCTCCTAGAGTGTGGTAGATCGTGGGTTCCAGTCCTCAGTGTCTAGCATACCCTCCTAGAGTGTGGTAGATCATGGGTTCTAGTCCTGAGTGTCTAGCATACCCTCCTAGAGTGTGGTAGATCATGGGTTCCAGTCCTGAGTGTCTAGCATACCCTCCTAGAGTGTGGTAGATCATGGGTTCCAGTTCTGAGTGTCTAGCATACCCTCCTAGAGTGTGGTAGATCGTGGGTTCCAGTCCTGAGTGTCTAGCATACCCTCCTAGAGTGTGGTAGATCATGGGTTCCAGTCCTGAGTCTCTAGCATACCCTCCTAGAGTGTGGTAGATCATGGGTTCCAGTCCTCAGTGTCTAGCATACCCTCCTAGAGTGTGGTAGATCATGGGTTCCAGTCCTGAGTGTCTAGCATACCCTCCTAGAGTGTGGTAGATCATGGGTTCCAGTCCTGAGTGTCTAGCATACCCTCCTAGAGTGTGGTAGATCATGGGTTCGTCCTCAGTGTCTAGCATACCCTCCTAGAGTGTGGTAGATCATGGGTTCTAGTCCTGAGTGTCTAGCATATACCCTCCTAGAGTGTGGTAGATCATGGGTTCCAGTTCTCAGTGTCTAGCATACCCTCCTAGAGTGTGGTAGATCATGGGTTTCAGTCCTGAGTGTCTAGCATACCCTCCTAGAGTGTGGTAGATCATGGGTTCCAGTCCTCAGTGTCTAGTATACCCTCCTAGAGTGTGGTAGATCATGGATTCCAGTCCTGAGTCTCTAGCATACCCTCCTAGAGTGTGGTAGATCATGGGTTTCAGTCCTGAGTGTCTAGCATACCCTCCTAGAGTGTGGTAGATCATGGGTTCCAGTCCTGAGTCTCTAGCATACCCTCCTAGAGTGTGGTAGATCATGGGTTCCAGTCCTCAGTGTCTAGCATACCCTCCTGGAGTGTGGTAGATCATGGGTTCCAGTCCTGAGTGTCTAGCATACCCTCCTAGAGTGTGGTAGATCATGGGTTCCAGTCCTGAGTGTCTAGCATACCCTCCTAGAGTGTGGTAGATCGTTGGTTCCAGTCCTGAGTGTCTAGCATACCCTCCTAGAGTGTGGTAGATCATGGGTTCCAGTCCTCAGTGTCTAGCATACCCTTCTAGAGTGTGGTAGATCATGGGTTCCAGTCCTGAGTGTCTAGCATACCCTCCTAGAGTGTGGTAGATCACGGGTTCCAGTCCTGAGTGTCTAGCATACCCTCCTAGAGTGTGGTAGATCACAGGTTCCAGTCCTGAGTGTCTAGCATACCCTCCTAGAGTGGGGTAGATCATGGGTTCCAGTCCTGAGTCTCTAGCATACCCTCCTAGAGTGTGGTAGATCATGGGTTCGTCCTCAGTGTCTAGCATACCCTCCTAGAGTGTGGTAGATCATGGGTTCCAGTCCTGAGTGTCTAGCATACCCTCCTAGAGTGTGGTAGATCGTTGGTTCCAGTCCTGAGTGTCTAGCATACCCTCCTAGAGTGTGGTAGATCATGGGTTCCAGTCCTCAGTGTCTAGCATACCCTTCTAGAGTGTGGTAGATCATGGGTTCCAGTCCTGAGTGTCTAGCATACCCTCCTAGAGTGTGGTAGATCACGGGTTCCAGTCCTGAGTGTCTAGCATACCCTCCTAGAGTGTGGTAGATCACAGGTTCCAGTCCTGAGTGTCTAGCATACCCTCCTAGAGTGGGGTAGATCATGGGTTCCAGTCCTGAGTCTCTAGCATACCCTCCTAGAGTGTGGTAGATCATGGGTTCGTCCTCAGTGTCTAGCATACCCTCCTAGAGTGTGGTAGATCATGGGTTCCAGTCCTGAGTGTCTAGCATACCATCCTAGAGTGTGGTAGATCATGGATTCCAGTCCTGAGTCTCTAGCATACCCTCCTAGAGTGTGGTACATCATGGGTTCCAGTTCTCAGTGTCTAGCATACCCTCCTAGAGTGTGGTAGATCATGGGTTCCAGTCCCGAGTGTCTAGCATACCCTCCTAGAGTGTGGTAGATCATGGGTTCCAGTCCTGAGTGTCTAGCATACCCTCCTAGAGTGTGGTAGATCATGGGTTCCAGTCCTGAGTGTCTAGCATACCCTCCTAGAGTGTGGTAGATCGTGGGTTCCAGTCCTGAGTGTCTAGCATACCCTCCTAGAGTGTGGTAGATCATGGGTTCCAGTTCTCAGTGTCTAGCATACCCTCCTAGAGTGTGGTAGATCATGGGTTCCAGTTCTCAGTGTCTAGCATACCCTCCTAGAGTGTGGTAGATCATGGGTTCCAGTCCTGAGTCTCTAGCATACCCTCCTAGAGTGTGGTAGATCATGGGTTCCAGTCCTCAGTGTCTAGCATACCCTCCTAGAGTGTGGTAGATCATGGGTTCCAGTCCTGAGTGTCTAGCATACCCTCCTAGAGTGTGGTAGATCATGGGTTCCAGTCCTGAGTGTCTAGCATACCCTCCTAGAGTGTGGTGGATCGTGGGTTCCAGTCCTGAGTGTCTAGCATACCCTCCTAGAGTGTGGTAGATCATGGGTTCCAGTCCTCAGTGTCTAGCATACCCTCCTAGAGTGTGGTAGATCGTGGGTTCCAGTCCTCAGTGTCTAGCATACCCTCCTAGAGTGTGGTAGATCATGGGTTCTAGTCCTGAGTGTCTAGCATACCCTCCTAGAGTGTGGTAGATCATGGGTTCCAGTCCTGAGTGTCTAGCATACCCTCCTAGAGTGTGGTAGATCATGGGTTCCAGTTCTGAGTGTCTAGCATACCCTCCTAGAGTGTGGTAGATCGTGGGTTCCAGTCCTGAGTGTCTAGCATACCCTCCTAGAGTGTGGTAGATCATGGGTTCCAGTCCTGAGTCTCTAGCATACCCTCCTAGAGTGTGGTAGATCATGGGTTCCAGTCCTCAGTGTCTAGCATACCCTCCTAGAGTGTGGTAGATCATGGGTTCCAGTCCTGAGTGTCTAGCATACCCTCCTAGAGTGTGGTAGATCATGGGTTCCAGTCCTGAGTGTCTAGCATACCCTCCTAGAGTGTGGTAGATCATGGGTTCGTCCTCAGTGTCTAGCATACCCTCCTAGAGTGTGGTAGATCATGGGTTCCAGTCCCGAGTGTCTAGCATACCCTCCTAGAGTGGGGTAGATCATGGGTTCCAGTCCTGAGTCTCTAGCATACCCTCCTAGAGTGTGGTAGATCATGGGTTCGTCCTCAGTGTCTAGCATACCCTCCTAGAGTGTGGTAGATCATGGGATCCAGTCCTGAGTGTCTAGCATACCCTCCTCGAGTGTGGTAGATCATGGATTCCAGTCCTGAGTCTCTAGCATACCCTCCTAGAGTGTGGTACATCATGGGTTCCAGTTCTCAGTGTCTAGCATACCCTCCTAGAGTGTGGTAGATCATGGGTTCCAGTCCCGAGTGTCTAGCATACCCTCCTAGAGTGTGGTAGATCATGGGTTCCAGTCCTGAGTGTCTAGCATACCCTCCTAGAGTGTGGTAGATCATGGGTTCCAGTTGGTGTCTAGCATACCCTCCTAGAGTGTGGTAGATCATGGGTTCCAGTTCTAAGTGTCTATCATACCCTCCTAGAGTGTGGTAGATCATGGGTTCCAGTCCTCCGCGTCTAGTATATCCTCCTAGAGTGTGGTAGATCACAGGTTCCAGTCCTCAGTGTCTAGCATACCCTCCTAGAGTGTGGTAGATCATGGGTTCCAGTCCTGAGTGTCTAGCATACCCTCCTAGAGTGTGGTAGATCATGGGTTCCAGTCCTGAGTGTCTAGCATACCCTTCTAGAGTGTGGTAGATCATGGGTTCCAGTCCTGAGTGTCTAGCATACCCTCCTAGAGTGTGGTAGATCGTGGGTTCCAGTCCTGAGTGTCTAGCATACCCTCCTAGAGTGTGGTAGATCATGGGTTTCAGTCCTGAGTGTCTAGCATACCCTCCTAGAGTGTGGTAGATCATGGGTTCCAGTCCTGAGTCTCTAGCATACCCTCCTAGAGTGTGGTAGATCATGGGTTCCAGTCCTCAGTGTCTAGCATACCCTCCTGGAGTGTGGTAGATCATGGGTTCCAGTCCTGAGTGTCTAGCATACCCTCCTAGAGTGTGGTAGATCATGGGTTCCAGTCCTGAGTGTCTAGCATACCCTCCTAGAGTGTGGTAGATCGTTGGTTCCAGTCCTGAGTGTCTAGCATACCCTCCTAGAGTGTGGTAGATCATGGGTTCCAGTCCTCAGTGTCTAGCATACCCTTCTAGAGTGTGGTAGATCATGGGTTCCAGTCCTGAGTGTCTAGCATACCCTCCTAGAGTGTGGTAGATCACGGGTTCCAGTCCTGAGTGTCTAGCATACCCTCCTAGAGTGTGGTAGATCACAGGTTCCAGTCCTGAGTGTCTAGCATACCCTCCTAGAGTGGGGTAGATCATGGGTTCCAGTCCTGAGTCTCTAGCATACCCTCCTAGAGTGTGGTAGATCATGGGTTCGTCCTCAGTGTCTAGCATACCCTCCTAGAGTGTGGTAGATCATGGGTTCCAGTCCTGAGTGTCTAGCATACCATCCTAGAGTGTGGTAGATCATGGATTCCAGTCCTGAGTCTCTAGCATACCCTCCTAGAGTGTGGTACATCATGGGTTCCAGTTCTCAGTGTCTAGCATACCCTCCTAGAGTGTGGTAGATCATGGGTTCCAGTCCCGAGTGTCTAGCATACCCTCCTAGAGTGTGGTAGATCATGGGTTCCAGTCCTGAGTGTCTAGCATACCCTCCTAGAGTGTGGTAGATCATGGGTTCCAGTCCTGAGTGTCTAGCATACCCTCCTAGAGTGTGGTAGATCGTGGGTTCCAGTCCTGAGTGTCTAGCATACCCTCCTAGAGTGTGGTAGATCATGGGTTCCAGTTCTCAGTGTCTAGCATACCCTCCTAGAGTGTGGTAGATCATGGGTTCCAGTTCTCAGTGTCTAGCATACCCTCCTAGAGTGTGGTAGATCATGGGTTCCAGTCCTGAGTCTCTAGCATACCCTCCTAGAGTGTGGTAGATCATGGGTTCCAGTCCTCAGTGTCTAGCATACCCTCCTAGAGTGTGGTAGATCATGGGTTCCAGTCCTGAGTGTCTAGCATACCCTCCTAGAGTGTGGTAGATCATGGGTTCCAGTCCTGAGTGTCTAGCATACCCTCCTAGAGTGTGGTGGATCGTGGGTTCCAGTCCTGAGTGTCTAGCATACCCTCCTAGAGTGTGGTAGATCATGGGTTCCAGTCCTCAGTGTCTAGCATACCCTCCTAGAGTGTGGTAGATCGTGGGTTCCAGTCCTCAGTGTCTAGCATACCCTCCTAGAGTGTGGTAGATCATGGGTTCTAGTCCTGAGTGTCTAGCATACCCTCCTAGAGTGTGGTAGATCATGGGTTCCAGTCCTGAGTGTCTAGCATACCCTCCTAGAGTGTGGTAGATCATGGGTTCCAGTTCTGAGTGTCTAGCATACCCTCCTAGAGTGTGGTAGATCGTGGGTTCCAGTCCTGAGTGTCTAGCATACCCTCCTAGAGTGTGGTAGATCATGGGTTCCAGTCCTGAGTCTCTAGCATACCCTCCTAGAGTGTGGTAGATCATGGGTTCCAGTCCTCAGTGTCTAGCATACCCTCCTAGAGTGTGGTAGATCATGGGTTCCAGTCCTGAGTGTCTAGCATACCCTCCTAGAGTGTGGTAGATCATGGGTTCCAGTCCTGAGTGTCTAGCATACCCTCCTAGAGTGTGGTAGATCATGGGTTCGTCCTCAGTGTCTAGCATACCCTCCTAGAGTGTGGTAGATCATGGGTTCTAGTCCTGAGTGTCTAGCATATACCCTCCTAGAGTGTGGTAGATCATGGGTTCCAGTTCTCAGTGTCTAGCATACCCTCCTAGAGTGTGGTAGATCATGGGTTTCAGTCCTGAGTGTCTAGCATACCCTCCTAGAGTGTGGTAGATCATGGGTTCCAGTCCTCAGTGTCTAGTATACCCTCCTAGAGTGTGGTAGATCATGGGTTCCAGTCCTGAGTGTCTAGCATACCCTCCTAGAGTGTGGTAGATCATGGGTTCCAGTCCTGAGTGTCTAGCATACCCTCCTAGAGTGTGGTAGATCATGGGTTCCAGTCCTGAGTGTCTAGCATACCCTCCTAGAGTGTGGTAGATCATGGGTTCCAGTCCTGAGTCTCTAGCATACCCTCCTAGAGTGTGGTAGATCATGGGTTCGTCCTCAGTGTCTAGCATACCCTCCTAGAGTGTGGTAGATCATGGGTTCCAGTACTCAGTGTCTAGCATACCCTCCTAGAGTGTGGTAGATCATGGGTTCCAGTCCTCAGTGTCTAGCATACCCTCCTGGAGTGTGGTAGATCATGGGTTCCAGTCCTGAGTGTCTAGCATACCCTCCTAGAGTGTGGTAGATCATGGGTTCCAGTCCTGAGTGTCTAGCATACCCTCCTAGAGTGTGGTAGATCATGGGTTCCAGTTGGTGTCTAGCATACCTTCCTAGAGTGTGGTAGATCGTGGGTTCCAGTCCCGAGTGTCTAGCATACCCTCCTAGAGTGTGGTAGATCATGGGTTCCAGTCCCGAGTGTCTAGCATACCCTCCTAGAGTGGGGTAGATCATGGGTTCCAGTCCTGAGTCTCTAGCATACCCTCCTAGAGTGTGGTAGATCATGGGTTCGTCCTCAGTGTCTAGCATACCCTCCTAGAGTGTGGTAGATCATGGGATCCAGTCCTGAGTGTCTAGCATACCCTCCTCGAGTGTGGTAGATCATGGATTCCAGTCCTGAGTCTCTAGCATACCCTCCTAGAGTGTGGTACATCATGGGTTCCAGTTCTCAGTGTCTAGCATACCCTCCTAGAGTGTGGTAGATCATGGGTTCCAGTCCCGAGTGTCTAGCATACCCTCCTAGAGTGTGGTAGATCATGGGTTCCAGTCCTGAGTGTCTAGCATACCCTCCTAGAGTGTGGTAGATCATGGGTTCCAGTTGGTGTCTAGCATACCCTCCTAGAGTGTGGTAGATCATGGGTTCCAGTTCTAAGTGTCTATCATACCCTCCTAGAGTGTGGTAGATCATGGGTTCCAGTCCTCCGCGTCTAGAATATCCTCCTAGAGTGTGGTAGATCACAGGTTCCAGTCCTCAGTGTCTAGCATACCCTCCTAGAGTGTGGTAGATCATGGGTTCCAGTCCTGAGTGTCTAGCATACCCTCCTAGAGTGTGGTAGATCATGGGTTCCAGTCCTGAGTGTCTAGCATACCCTTCTAGAGTGTGGTAGATCATGGGTTCCAGTCCTGAGTGTCTAGCATACCCTCCTAGAGTGTGGTAGATCGTGGGTTCCAGTCCTGAGTGTCTAGCATACCCTCCTAGAGTGTGGTAGATCATGGGTTTCAGTCCTGAGTGTCTAGCATACCCTCCTAGAGTGTGGTAGATCATGGGTTCCAGTCCTGAGTCTCTAGCATACCCTCCTAGAGTGTGGTAGATCATGGGTTCCAGTCCTCAGTGTCTAGCATACCCTCCTGGAGTGTGGTAGATCATGGGTTCCAGTCCTGAGTGTCTAGCATACCCTCCTAGAGTGTGGTAGATCATGGGTTCCAGTCCTGAGTGTCTAGCATACCCTCCTAGAGTGTGGTAGATCGTTGGTTCCAGTCCTGAGTGTCTAGCATACCCTCCTAGAGTGTGGTAGATCATGGGTTCCAGTCCTCAGTGTCTAGCATACCCTTCTAGAGTGTGGTAGATCATGGGTTCCAGTCCTGAGTGTCTAGCATACCCTCCTAGAGTGTGGTAGATCACGGGTTCCAGTCCTGAGTGTCTAGCATACCCTCCTAGAGTGTGGTAGATCACAGGTTCCAGTCCTGAGTGTCTAGCATACCCTCCTAGAGTGGGGTAGATCATGGGTTCCAGTCCTGAGTCTCTAGCATACCCTCCTAGAGTGTGGTAGATCATGGGTTCGTCCTCAGTGTCTAGCATACCCTCCTAGAGTGTGGTAGATCATGGGTTCCAGTCCTGAGTGTCTAGCATACCATCCTAGAGTGTGGTAGATCATGGATTCCAGTCCTGAGTCTCTAGCATACCCTCCTAGAGTGTGGTACATCATGGGTTCCAGTTCTCAGTGTCTAGCATACCCTCCTAGAGTGTGGTAGATCATGGGTTCCAGTCCCGAGTGTCTAGCATACCCTCCTAGAGTGTGGTAGATCATGGGTTCCAGTCCTGAGTGTCTAGCATACCCTCCTAGAGTGTGGTAGATCATGGGTTCCAGTCCTGAGTGTCTAGCATACCCTCCTAGAGTGTGGTAGATCGTGGGTTCCAGTCCTGAGTGTCTAGCATACCCTCCTAGAGTGTGGTAGATCATGGGTTCCAGTTCTCAGTGTCTAGCATACCCTCCTAGAGTGTGGTAGATCATGGGTTCCAGTTCTCAGTGTCTAGCATACCCTCCTAGAGTGTGGTAGATCATGGGTTCCAGTCCTGAGTCTCTAGCATACCCTCCTAGAGTGTGGTAGATCATGGGTTCCAGTCCTCAGTGTCTAGCATACCCTCCTAGAGTGTGGTAGATCATGGGTTCCAGTCCTGAGTGTCTAGCATACCCTCCTAGAGTGTGGTAGATCATGGGTTCCAGTCCTCAGTGTCTAGCATACCCTCCTAGAGTGTGGTAGATCATGGGTTCCAGTCCTCAGTGTCTAGCATACCCTCCTGGAGTGTGGTAGATCATGGGTTCCAGTCCTGAGTGTCTAGCATACCCTCCTAGAGTGTGGTAGATCATGGGTTCCAGTCCTGAGTGTCTAGCATACCCTCCTAGAGTGTGGTAGATCATGGGTTCCAGTTGGTGTCTAGCATACCTTCCTAGAGTGTGGTAGATCGTGGGTTCCAGTCCCGAGTGTCTAGCATACCCTCCTAGAGTGTGGTAGATCATGGGTTCCAGTCCCGAGTGTCTAGCATACCCTCCTAGAGTGGGGTAGATCATGGGTTCCAGTCCTGAGTCTCTAGCATACCCTCCTAGAGTGTGGTAGATCATGGGTTCGTCCTCAGTGTCTAGCATACCCTCCTAGAGTGTGGTAGATCATGGGATCCAGTCCTGAGTGTCTAGCATACCCTCCTCGAGTGTGGTAGATCATGGATTCCAGTCCTGAGTCTCTAGCATACCCTCCTAGAGTGTGGTACATCATGGGTTCCAGTTCTCAGTGTCTAGCATACCCTCCTAGAGTGTGGTAGATCATGGGTTCCAGTCCCGAGTGTCTAGCATACCCTCCTAGAGTGTGGTAGATCATGGGTTCCAGTCCTGAGTGTCTAGCATACCCTCCTAGAGTGTGGTAGATCATGGGTTCCAGTTGGTGTCTAGCATACCCTCCTAGAGTGTGGTAGATCATGGGTTCCAGTTCTAAGTGTCTATCATACCCTCCTAGAGTGTGGTAGATCATGGGTTCCAGTCCTCCGCGTCTAGTATATCCTCCTAGAGTGTGGTAGATCACAGGTTCCAGTCCTCAGTGTCTAGCATACCCTCCTAGAGTGTGGTAGATCATGGGTTCCAGTCCTGAGTGTCTAGCATACCCTCCTAGAGTGTGGTAGATCATGGGTTCCAGTCCTGAGTGTCTAGCATACCCTTCTAGAGTGTGGTAGATCATGGGTTCCAGTCCTGAGTGTCTAGCATACCCTCCTAGAGTGTGGTAGATCGTGGGTTCCAGTCCTGAGTGTCTAGCATACCCTCCTAGAGTGTGGTAGATCATGGGTTTCAGTCCTGAGTGTCTAGCATACCCTCCTAGAGTGTGGTAGATCATGGGTTCCAGTCCTGAGTCTCTAGCATACCCTCCTAGAGTGTGGTAGATCATGGGTTCCAGTCCTCAGTGTCTAGCATACCCTCCTGGAGTGTGGTAGATCATGGGTTCCAGTCCTGAGTGTCTAGCATACCCTCCTAGAGTGTGGTAGATCATGGGTTCCAGTCCTGAGTGTCTAGCATACCCTCCTAGAGTGTGGTAGATCGTTGGTTCCAGTCCTGAGTGTCTAGCATACCCTCCTAGAGTGTGGTAGATCATGGGTTCCAGTCCTCAGTGTCTAGCATACCCTTCTAGAGTGTGGTAGATCATGGGTTCCAGTCCTCAGTGTCTAGCATACCCTCCTGGAGTGTGGTAGATCATGGGTTCCAGTCCTGAGTGTCTAGCATACCCTCCTAGAGTGTGGTAGATCATGGGTTCCAGTCCTGAGTGTCTAGCATACCCTCCTAGAGTGTGGTAGATCGTTGGTTCCAGTCCTGAGTGTCTAGCATACCCTCCTAGAGTGTGGTAGATCATGGGTTCCAGTCCTCAGTGTCTAGCATACCCTCCTAGAGTGTGGTAGATCACGGGTTCCAGTCCTGAGTGTCTAGCATACCCTCCTAGAGTGTGGTAGATCACAGGTTCCAGTCCTGAGTGTCTAGCATACCCTCCTAGAGTGGGGTAGATCATGGGTTCCAGTCCTGAGTCTCTAGCATACCCTCCTAGAGTGTGGTAGATCATGGGTTCGTCCTCAGTGTCTAGCATACCCTCCTAGAGTGTGGTAGATCATGGGTTCCAGTCCTGAGTGTCTAGCATACCATCCTAGAGTGTGGTAGATCATGGATTCCAGTCCTGAGTCTCTAGCATACCCTCCTAGAGTGTGGTACATCATGGGTTCCAGTTCTCAGTGTCTAGCATACCCTCCTAGAGTGTGGTAGATCATGGGTTCCAGTCCCGAGTGTCTAGCATACCCTCCTAGAGTGTGGTAGATCATGGGTTCCAGTCCTGAGTGTCTAGCATACCCTCCTAGAGTGTGGTAGATCATGGGTTCCAGTCCTGAGTGTCTAGCATACCCTCCTAGAGTGTGGTAGATCGTGGGTTCCAGTCCTGAGTGTCTAGCATACCCTCCTAGAGTGTGGTAGATCATGGGTTCCAGTTCTCAGTGTCTAGCATACCCTCCTAGAGTGTGGTAGATCATGGGTTCCAGTTCTCAGTGTCTAGCATACCCTCCTAGAGTGTGGTAGATCATGGGTTCCAGTCCTGAGTCTCTAGCATACCCTCCTAGAGTGTGGTAGATCATGGGTTCCAGTCCTCAGTGTCTAGCATACCCTCCTAGAGTGTGGTAGATCATGGGTTCCAGTCCTGAGTGTCTAGCATACCCTCCTAGAGTGTGGTAGATCATGGGTTCCAGTTCTGAGTGTCTAGCATACCCTCCTAGAGTGTGGTGGATCGTGGGTTCCAGTCCTGAGTGTCTAGCATACCCTCCTAGAGTGTGGTAGATCATGGGTTCCAGTCCTCAGTGTCTAGCATACCCTCCTAGAGTGTGGTAGATCGTGGGTTCCAGTCCTCAGTGTCTAGCATACCCTCCTAGAGTGTGGTAGATCATGGGTTCTAGTCCTGAGTGTCTAGCATACCCTCCTAGAGTGTGGTAGATCATGGGTTCCAGTCCTGAGTGTCTAGCATACCCTCCTAGAGTGTGGTAGATCATGGGTTCCAGTTCTGAGTGTCTAGCATACCCTCCTAGAGTGTGGTAGATCGTGGGTTCCAGTCCTGAGTGTCTAGCATACCCTCCTAGAGTGTGGTAGATCATGGGTTCCAGTCCTGAGTCTCTAGCATACCCTCCTAGAGTGTGGTAGATCATGGGTTCCAGTCCTCAGTGTCTAGCATACCCTCCTAGAGTGTGGTAGATCATGGGTTCCAGTCCTGAGTGTCTAGCATACCCTCCTAGAGTGTGGTAGATCATGGGTTCCAGTCCTGAGTGTCTAGCATACCCTCCTAGAGTGTGGTAGATCATGGGTTCGTCCTCAGTGTCTAGCATACCCTCCTAGAGTGTGGTAGATCATGGGTTCTAGTCCTGAGTGTCTAGCATATACCCTCCTAGAGTGTGGTAGATCATGGGTTCCAGTTCTCAGTGTCTAGCATACCCTCCTAGAGTGTGGTAGATCATGGGTTTCAGTCCTGAGTGTCTAGCATACCCTCCTAGAGTGTGGTAGATCATGGGTTCCAGTCCTCAGTGTCTAGTATACCCTCCTAGAGTGTGGTAGATCATGGGTTCCAGTCCTGAGTGTCTAGCATACCCTCCTAGAGTGTGGTAGATCATGGGTTCCAGTCCTGAGTGTCTAGCATACCCTCCTAGAGTGTGGTAGATCATGGGTTCCAGTCCTGAGTGTCTAGCATACCCTCCTAGAGTGTGGTAGATCATGGGTTCCAGTCCTGAGTCTCTAGCATACCCTCCTAGAGTGTGGTAGATCATGGGTTCGTCCTCAGTGTCTAGCATACCCTCCTAGAGTGTGGTAGATCATGGGTTCCAGTCCTCAGTGTCTAGCATACCCTCCTAGAGTGTGGTAGATCATGGGTTCCAGTCCTCAGTGTCTAGCATACCCTCCTGGAGTGTGGTAGATCATGGGTTCCAGTCCTGAGTGTCTAGCATACCCTCCTAGAGTGTGGTAGATCATGGGTTCCAGTCCTGAGTGTCTAGCATACCCTCCTAGAGTGTGGTAGATCATGGGTTCCAGTTGGTGTCTAGCATACCTTCCTAGAGTGTGGTAGATCGTGGGTTCCAGTCCCGAGTGTCTAGCATACCCTCCTAGAGTGTGGTAGATCATGGGTTCCAGTCCCGAGTGTCTAGCATACCCTCCTAGAGTGGGGTAGATCATGGGTTCCAGTCCTGAGTCTCTAGCATACCCTCCTAGAGTGTGGTAGATCATGGGTTCGTCCTCAGTGTCTAGCATACCCTCCTAGAGTGTGGTAGATCATGGGATCCAGTCCTGAGTGTCTAGCATACCCTCCTCGAGTGTGGTAGATCATGGATTCCAGTCCTGAGTCTCTAGCATACCCTCCTAGAGTGTGGTACATCATGGGTTCCAGTTCTCAGTGTCTAGCATACCCTCCTAGAGTGTGGTAGATCATGGGTTCCAGTCCCGAGTGTCTAGCATACCCTCCTAGAGTGTGGTAGATCATGGGTTCCAGTTGGTGTCTAGCATACCCTCCTAGAGTGTGGTAGATCATGGGTTCCAGTTCTAAGTGTCTATCATACCCTCCTAGAGTGTGGTAGATCATGGGTTCCAGTCCTCCGCGTCTAGTATATCCTCCTAGAGTGTGGTAGATCACAGGTTCCAGTCCTCAGTGTCTAGCATACCCTCCTAGAGTGTGGTAGATCATGGGTTCCAGTCCTGAGTGTCTAGCATACCCTCCTAGAGTGTGGTAGATCATGGGTTCCAGTCCTGAGTGTCTAGCATACCCTTCTAGAGTGTGGTAGATCATGGGTTCCAGTCCTGAGTGTCTAGCATACCCTCCTAGAGTGTGGTAGATCATGGGTTCCAGTCCTGAGTGTCTAGCATACCCTCCTAGAGTGTGGTAGATCATGGGTTCCAGTCCTGAGTGTCTAGCATACCCTCCTAGAGTGTGGTAGATCGTGGGTTCCAGTCCTGAGTGTCTAGCATACCCTCCTAGAGTGTGGTAGATCATGGGTTTCAGTCCTGAGTGTCTAGCATACCCTCCTAGAGTGTGGTAGATCATGCGTTCCAGTCCTGAGTCTCTAGCATACCCTCCTAGAGTGTGGTAGATCATGGGTTCCAGTCCTCAGTGTCTAGCATACCCTCCTAGAGTGTGGTAGATCATGGGTTCCAGTCCTGAGTGTCTAGCATACCCTCCTAGAGTGTGGTAGATCATGGGTTCCAGTCCTGAGTGTCTAGCATACCCTCCTAGAGTGTGGTAGATCGTGGGTTCCAGTCCTGAGTGTCTAGCATACCCTCCGAGAGTGTGGTAGATCATGGGTTCCAGTCCTCAGTGTCTAGCATACCCTCCTAGAGTGTGGTAGATCACAGGTTCCAGTCCTCAGTGTCTAGCATACCCTCCTAGAGTGGGGTAGATCATGGGTTCCAGTCCTGAGTCTCTAGCATACCTTCCTAGAGTGTGGTAGATCATGGGTTCGTCCTCAGTGTCTAGCATACCCTCCTAGAGTGTGGTAGATCATGGGTTCCAGTCCTGAGTGTCTAGCATACCTTCCTAGAGTGTGGTAGATCATGGATTCCAGTCCTGAGTCTCTAGCATACCCTCCTAGAGTGTGGTACATCATGGGTTCCAGTTCTCAGTGTCTAGCATACCCTCCTAGAGTGTGGTAGATCATGGGTTCCAGTCCCGAGTGTCTAGCATACCCTCCTAGAGTGTGGTAGATCATGGGTTCCAGTCCCGAGTGTCTAGCATACCCTCCTAGAGTGGGGTAGATCATGGGTTCCAGTCCTGAGTCTCTAGCATACCCTCCTAGAGTGTGGTAGATCATGGGTTCGTCCTCAGTGTCTAGCATACCCTCCTAGAGTGTGGTAGATCATGGGATCCAGTCCTGAGTGTCTAGCATACCCTCCTCGAGTGTGGTAGATCATGGATTCCAGTCCTGAGTCTCTAGCATACCCTCCTAGAGTGTGGTACATCATGGGTTCCAGTTCTCAGTGTCTAGCATACCCTCCTAGAGTGTGGTAGATCATGGGTTCCAGTCCCGAGTGTCTAGCATACCCTCCTAGAGTGTGGTAGATCATGGGTTCCAGTCCTGAGTGTCTAGCATACCCTCCTAGAGTGTGGTAGATCATGGGTTCCAGTTGGTGTCTAGCATACCCTCCTAGAGTGTGGTAGATCATGGGTTCCAGTTCTAAGTGTCTATCATACCCTCCTAGAGTGTGGTAGATCATGGGTTCCAGTCCTCCGCGTCTAGTATATCCTCCTAGAGTGTGGTAGATCACAGGTTCCAGTCCTCAGTGTCTAGCATACCCTCCTAGAGTGTGGTAGATCATGGGTTCCAGTCCTGAGTGTCTAGCATACCCTCCTAGAGTGTGGTAGATCATGGGTTCCAGTCCTGAGTGTCTAGCATACCCTTCTAGAGTGTGGTAGATCATGGGTTCCAGTCCTGAGTGTCTAGCATACCCTCCTAGAGTGTGGTAGATCATGGGTTCCAGTCCTGAGTGTCTAGCATACCCTCCTAGAGTGTGGTAGATCATGGGTTCCAGTCCTGAGTGTCTAGCATACCCTCCTAGAGTGTGGTAGATCATGGGTTCCAGTCCTGAGTCTCTAGCATACCCTCCTAGAGTGTGGTAGATCATGGGTTCCAGTCCTCAGTGTCTAGCATACCCTCCTAGAGTGTGGTAGATCATGGGTTCCAGTCCTGAGTGTCTAGCATACCCTCCTAGAGTGTGGTAGATCATGGGTTCCAGTCCTGAGTGTCTAGCATACCCTCCTAGAGTGTGGTAGATCGTGGGTTCCAGTCCTGAGTGTCTAGCATACCCTCCTAGAGTGTGGTAGATCATGGGTTCCAGTCCTGAGTGTCTAGCATACCCTCCTAGAGTGTGGTAGATCATGGGTTCCAGTCCTGAGTGTCTAGCATACCCTCCTAGAGTGTGGTAGATCATGGGTTCCAGTCCTGAGTGTCTAGCATACCCTCCTAGAGTGTGGTAGATCGTGGGTTCCAGTCCTGAGTGTCTAGCATACCCTCCTAGAGTGTGGTAGATCGTGGGTTTCAGTCCTGAGTGTCTAGCATACCCTCCTAGAGTGTGGTAGATCATGCGTTCCAGTCCTGAGTCTCTAGCATACCCTCCTAGAGTGTGGTAGATCATGGGTTCCAGTCCTCAGTGTCTAGCATACCCTCCTAGAGTGTGGTAGATCATGGGTTCCAGTCCTGAGTGTCTAGCATACCCTCCTAGAGTGTGGTAGATCATGGGTTCCAGTCCTGAGTGTCTAGCATACCCTCCTAGAGTGTGGTAGATCGTGGGTTCCAGTCCTGAGTGTCTAGCATACCCTCCTAGAGTGTGGTAGATCATGGGTTCCAGTCCTCAGTGTCTAGCATACCCTCCTAGAGTGTGGTAGATCACAGGTTCCAGTCCTCAGTGTCTAGCATACCCTCCTAGAGTGGGGTAGATCATGGGTTCCAGTCCTGAGTCTCTAGCATACCTTCCTAGAGTGTGGTAGATCATGGGTTCGTCCTCAGTGTCTAGCATACCCTCCTAGAGTGTGGTAGATCATGGGTTCCAGTCCTGAGTGTCTAGCATACCTTCCTAGAGTGTGGTAGATCATGGATTCCAGTCCTGAGTCTCTAGCATACCCTCCTAGAGTGTGGTACATCATGGGTTCCAGTTCTCAGTGTCTAGCATACCCTCCTAGAGTGTGGTAGATCATGGGTTCCAGTCCCGAGTGTCTAGCATACCCTCCTAGAGTGTGGTAGATCATGGGTTCCAGTCCCGAGTGTCTAGCATACCCTCCTAGAGTGGGGTAGATCATGGGTTCCAGTCCTGAGTCTCTAGCATACCCTCCTAGAGTGTGGTAGATCATGGGTTCGTCCTCAGTGTCTAGCATACCCTCCTAGAGTGTGGTAGATCATGGGATCCAGTCCTGAGTGTCTAGCATACCCTCCTCGAGTGTGGTAGATCATGGATTCCAGTCCTGAGTCTCTAGCATACCCTCCTAGAGTGTGGTACATCATGGGTTCCAGTTCTCAGTGTCTAGCATACCCTCCTAGAGTGTGGTAGATCATGGGTTCCAGTCCCGAGTGTCTAGCATACCCTCCTAGAGTGTGGTAGATCATGGGTTCCAGTCCTGAGTGTCTAGCATACCCTCCTAGAGTGTGGTAGATCATGGGTTCCAGTTGGTGTCTAGCATACCCTCCTAGAGTGTGGTAGATCATGGGTTCCAGTTCTAAGTGTCTATCATACCCTCCTAGAGTGTGGTAGATCATGGGTTCCAGTCCTCCGCGTCTAGTATATCCTCCTAGAGTGTGGTAGATCACAGGTTCCAGTCCTCAGTGTCTAGCATACCCTCCTAGAGTGTGGTAGATCATGGGTTCCAGTCCTGAGTGTCTAGCATACCCTCCTAGAGTGTGGTAGATCATGGGTTCCAGTCCTGAGTGTCTAGCATACCCTTCTAGAGTGTGGTAGATCATGGGTTCCAGTCCTGAGTGTCTAGCATACCCTCCTAGAGTGTGGTAGATCATGGGTTCCAGTCCTGAGTGTCTAGCATACCCTCCTAGAGTGTGGTAGATCATGGGTTCCAGTCCTGGTTGTCTAGCATACCCTCCTAGAGTGTGGTAGATCATGGGTTCCAGTCCTGAGTCTCTAGCATACCCTCCTAGAGTGTGGTAGATCATGGGTTCCAGTCCTCAGTGTCTAGCATACCCTCCTAGAGTGTGGTAGATCATGGGTTCCAGTCCTGAGTGTCTAGCATACCCTCCTAGAGTGTGGTAGATCATGGGTTCCAGTCCTGAGTGTCTAGCATACCCTCCTAGAGTGTGGTAGATCGTGGGTTCCAGTCCTGAGTGTCTAGCATACCCTCCTAGAGTGTGGTAGATCATGGGTTCCAGTCCTCAGTGTCTAGCATACCCTCCTAGAGTGTGGTAGATCACAGGTTCCAGTCCTCAGTGTCTAGCATACCCTCCTAGAGTGGGGTAGATCATGGGTTCCAGTCCTGAGTCTCTAGCATACCCTCCTAGAGTGTGGTAGATCATGGGTTCGTCCTCAGTGTCTAGCATACCCTCCTAGAGTGTGGTAGATCATGGGTTCCAGTCCTGAGTGTCTAGCATACCTTCCTAGAGTGTGGTAGATCATGGATTCCAGTCCTGAGTCTCTAGCATACCCTCCTAGAGTGTGGTACATCATGGGTTCCAGTTCTCAGTGTCTAGCATACCCTCCTAGAGTGTGGTAGATCATGGGTTCCAGTCCCGAGTGTCTAGCATACCCTCCTAGAGTGTGGTAGATCATGGGTTCCAGTCCTGAGTGTCTAGCATACCCTCCTAGAGTGTGGTAGATCGTGGGTTCCAGTCCTGAGTGTCTAGCATACCCTCCTAGAGTGTGGTAGATCATGGGTTCCAGTCCTCAGTGTCTAGCATACCCTCCTAGAGTGTGGTAGATCGTGGGTTCCAGTCCTGAGTGTCTAGCATACCCTCCTAGAGTGTGGTAGATCATGGGTTCCAGTCCTGAGTGTCTAGCATACCCTCCTAGAGTGTGGTAGATCATGGGTTCCAGTCCTGAGTGTCTAGCATACCCTCCTAGAGTGTGGTAGATCATGGGTTCCAGTCCTGAGTGTCTAGCATACCCTCCTAGAGTGTGGTAGATCGTGGGTTCCAGTCCTGAGTGTCTAGCATACCCTCCTAGAGTGTGGTAGATCATGGGTTTCAGTCCTGAGTGTCTAGCATACCCTCCTAGAGTGTGGTAGATCATGGGTTCCAGTCCTGAGTCTCTAGCATACCCTCCTAGAGTGTGGTAGATCATGGGTTCCAGTCCTCAGTGTCTAGCATACCCTCCTGGAGTGTGGTAGATCATGGGTTCCAGTCCTGAGTGTCTAGCATACCCTCCTAGAGTGTGGTAGATCATGGGTTCCAGTCCTGAGTGTCTAGCATACCCTCCTAGAGTGTGGTAGATCGTTGGTTCCAGTCCTGAGTGTCTAGCATACCCTCCTAGAGTGTGGTAGATCATGGGTTCCAGTCCTCAGTGTCTAGCATACCCTTCTAGAGTGTGGTAGATCATGGGTTCCAGTCCTGAGTGTCTAGCATACCCTCCTAGAGTGTGGTAGATCACGGGTTCCAGTCCTGAGTGTCTAGCATACCCTCCTAGAGTGTGGTAGATCACAGGTTCCAGTCCTGAGTGTCTAGCATACCCTCCTAGAGTGGGGTAGATCATGGGTTCCAGTCCTGAGTCTCTAGCATACCCTCCTAGAGTGTGGTAGATCATGGGTTCGTCCTCAGTGTCTAGCATACCCTCCTAGAGTGTGGTAGATCATGGGTTCCAGTCCTGAGTGTCTAGCATACCATCCTAGAGTGTGGTAGATCATGGATTCCAGTCCTGAGTCTCTAGCATACCCTCCTAGAGTGTGGTACATCATGGGTTCCAGTTCTCAGTGTCTAGCATACCCTCCTAGAGTGTGGTAGATCATGGGTTCCAGTCCCGAGTGTCTAGCATACCCTCCTAGAGTGTGGTAGATCATGGGTTCCAGTCCTGAGTGTCTAGCATACCCTCCTAGAGTGTGGTAGATCATGGGTTCCAGTCCTGAGTGTCTAGCATACCCTCCTAGAGTGTGGTAGATCGTGGGTTCCAGTCCTGAGTGTCTAGCATACCCTCCTAGAGTGTGGTAGATCATGGGTTCCAGTTCTCAGTGTCTAGCATACCCTCCTAGAGTGTGGTAGATCATGGGTTCCAGTTCTCAGTGTCTAGCATACCCTCCTAGAGTGTGGTAGATCATGGGTTTCAGTCCTGAGTGTCTAGCATACCCTCCTAGAGTGTGGTAGATCATGGGTTCCAGTCCTGAGTCTCTAGCATACCCTCCTAGAGTGTGGTAGATCATGGGTTCCAGTCCTCAGTGTCTAGCATACCCTCCTAGAGTGTGGTAGATCATGGGTTCCAGTCCTGAGTGTCTAGCATACCCTCCTAGAGTGTGGTAGATCATGGGTTCCAGTCCTGAGTGTCTAGCATACCCTCCTAGAGTGTGGTAGATCGTGGGTTCCAGTCCTGAGTGTCTAGCATACCCTCCTAGAGTGTGGTAGATCATGGGTTCCAGTCCTCAGTGTCTAGCATACCCTCCTAGAGTGTGGTAGATCGTGGGTTCCAGTCCTCAGTGTCTAGCATACCCTCCTAGAGTGTGGTAGATCATGGGTTCCAGTCCTGAGTGTCTAGCATACCCTCCTAGAGTGTGGTAGATCATGGGTTCCAGTCCTGAGTGTCTAGCATACCCTCCTAGAGTGTGGTAGATCATGGGTTCCAGTTCTGAGTGTCTAGCATACCCTCCTAGAGTGTGGTAGATCGTGGGTTCCAGTCCTGAGTGTCTAGCATACCCTCCTAGAGTGTGGTAGATCATGGGTTCCAGTCCTGAGTCTCTAGCATACCCTCCTAGAGTGTGGTATATCATGGGTTCCAGTCCTCAGTGTCTAGCATACCCTCCTAGAGTGTGGTAGATCATGGGTTCCAGTCCTGGTTGTCTAGCATACCCTCCTAGAGTGTGGTAGATCATGGGTTCCAGTCCTGAGTGTCTAGCATACCCTCCTAGAGTGTGGTAGATCGTGGGTTCCAGTCCTGAGTGTCTAGCATACCCTCCTAGAGTGTGGTAGATCATGGGTTCCAGTCCTCAGTGTCTAGCATACCCTCCTAGAGTGTGGTAGATCATGGGTTCCAGTCCTGAGTGTCTAGCATACACTCCTAGAGTGTGGTAGATCACAGGTTCCAGTCCTGAGTGTCTAGCATACCCTCCTAGAGTGGGGTAGATCATGGGTTCCAGTCCTGAGTCTCTAGCATACCCTCCTAGAGTGTGGTAGATCATGGGTTCGTCCTCAGTGTCTAGCATACCCTCCTAGAGTGTGGTAGATCATGGGTTCCAGTCCTGAGTGTCTAGCATACCTTCCTAGAGTGTGGTAGATCATGGATTCCAGTCCTGAGTCTCTAGCATACCCTCCTAGAGTGTGGTACATCATGGGTTCCAGTTCTCAGTGTCTAGCATACCCTCCTAGAGTGTGGTAGATCATGGGTTCCAGTCCCGAGTGTCTAGCATACCCTCCTAGAGTGTTGTAGATCATGGGTTCCAGTCCTGAGTGTCTAGCATACCCTCCTAGAGTGTGGTAGATCATGGGTTCCAGTCCTGAGTGTCTAGCATACCCTCCTAGAGTGTGGTACATCGTGGGTTCCAGTCCTCAGTGTCTAGCATACCCTCCTAGAGTGTGGTAGATCGTGGGTTCCAGTCCTGAGTGTCTAGCATACCCTCCTAGAGTGTGGTAGATCATGGGTTCCAGTCCTGAGTGTCTAGCATACCCTCCTAGAGTGTGGTAGATCATGGGTTCCAGTTGGTGTCTAGCATACCCTCCTAGTGTTGTAGATCGTGGGTTCCAGTCCCCAGTGTCTAGCATACCCTCCTAGAGTGTGGTAGATCGTGGGTTCCAGTCCTGAGTGTCTAGCATACCCTCCTAGAGTGTGGTAGATCATGGGTTCCAGTCCTCAGTGTCTAGCATACCCTCCTAGAGTGTGGTAGATCGTGGGTTCGTCCTCAGTGTCTAGCATACCCTCCTAGAGTGTGGTAGATCATGGGTTCCAGTCCTGAGTGTCTAGCATACCCTCCTAGAGTGTGGTAGATCATGGGTTCCAGTTCTCAGTGTCTAGCATACCCTCCTAGAGTGTGGTAGATCATGGGTTCCAGTCCTCCGCGTCTAGTATATCCTCCTAGAGTGTGGTAGATCACAGGTTCCAGTCCTGAGTGTCTAGCATACCCTCCTAGAGTGTGGTAGATCATGGGTTCCAGTCCTGAGTGTCTAGCATACCCTCCTAGAGTGTGGTAGATCATGGGTTCTAGTCCTGAGTGTCTAGCATACCCTTCTTGAGTGTGGTAGATCATGGGTTCCAGTCCTGAGTGTCTAGCATACCCTCCTAGAGTGTGGTAGATCATGGGTTCCAGTCCCGTGTGTCTGGCATACCCTCCTAGAGTGTGGTAGATCGTGGGTTCCAGTCCTCTGTGTCTAGCATACCCTCCTAGAGTGTGGTAGATCGTGGGTTCCAGTCCTGAGTGTCTAGCATACCCTCCTAGAGTGTGGTAGATCATGGGTTCCAGTCCTGAGTGTCTAGCATACCCTCCTAGAGTGTGGTAGATCGTGGGTTCCAATCCTGAGTGTCTAGCATACCCTCCGAGAGTGTGGTAGATCATGGGTTCCAGTCCCGAGTGTCTAGTATACCCTCCTAGAGTGTGGTAGATCATGGGTTCCAGTCCCGAGTGTCTAGCATACCCTCCTAGAGTGTGGTAGATCATGGGTTCCAGTCCCGAGTGTCTAGCATACCCTCCTAGAGTGTGGTAGATCGTGGGTTCCAGTCCTGAGTGTCTAGCATACCCTCCTAGAGTGTGGTAGATCATGGGTTCCAGTCCTCAGTGTCTAGCATACCCTCCTAGAGTGTGGTAGATCATGGGTTCCATTCCTGTGTGTCTAGCATACCCTCCTAGAGTGTGGTAGATCATGGGTTCCAGTCCTGAGTGTCTAGCATACCCTCCTAGAGTGTGGTAGATCGTGGGTTCCAGTCCTGAGTGTCTAGCATACCCTCCTAGAGTGTGGTAGATCGTGGGTTCCAGTCCTGAGTGTCTAGCATACCCTCCTAGAGTGTGGTAGATCATGGGTTCCAGTCCTGAGTGTCTAGCATACCCTCCTAGAGTGTGGTAGATCATGGGTTCCAGTTCTCAGTGTCTAGCATACCCTCCTAGAGTGTGGTAGATCATGGGTTCCAGTTCTCAGTGTCTAGCATACCCTCCTAGAGTGTGGTAGATCATGGGTTTCAGTCCTGAGTGTCTAGCATACCCTCCTAGAGTGTGGTAGATCATGGGTTTCAGTCCTGAGTGTCTAGCATACCCTCCTAGAGTGTGGTAGATCATGGGTTCCAGTCCTGAGTGTCTAGCATACCCTCCTAGAGTGTGGTAGATCATGGGTTCCAGTCCTCAGTGTCTAGCATACCCTCCTAGAGTGTGGTAGATCATGGGTTCCAGTCCTGAGTGTCTAGCATACCCTCCTAGAGTGTGGTAGATCATGGGTTCCAGTCCTGAGTGTCTAGCATACCCTCCTAGAGTGTGGTAGATCACAGGTTCCAGTCCTGAGTGTCTAGCATACCCTCCTAGAGTGGGGTAGATCATGGGTTCCAGTCCTGAGTCTCTAGCATACCCTCCTAGAGTGTGGTAGATCATGGGTTCGTCCTCAGTGTCTAGCATACCCTCCTAGAGTGTGGTAGATCATGGGTTCCAGTCCTGAGTGTCTAGCATACCCTCCTAGAGTGTGGTAGATCATGGATTCCAGTCCTGAGTCTCTAGCATACCCTCCTAGAGTGTGGTACATCATGGGTTCCAGTTCTCAGTGTCTAGCATACCCTCCTAGAGTGTGGTAGATCATGGGTTCCAGTTCTAAGTGTCTATCATACCCTCCTAGAGTGTGGTAGATCATGGGTTCCAGTCCTCCGCGTCTAGTATATCCTCCTAGAGTGTGGTAGATCACAGGTTCCAGTCCTCAGTGTCTAGCATACCCTCCTAGAGTGTGGTAGATCATGGGTTCCAGTCCTGAGTGTCTAGCATACCCTCCTAGAGTGTGGTAGATCATGGGTTCCAGTCCTGAGTGTCTAGCATACCCTTCTAGAGTGTGGTAGATCATGGGTTCCAGTCCTGAGTGTCTAGCATACCCTCCTAGAGTGTGGTAGATCATGGGTTCCAGTCCTGAGTGTCTAGCATACCCTCCTAGAGTGTGGTAGATCATGGGTTCCAGTCCTGAGTGTCTAGCATACCCTCCTAGAGTGTGGTAGATCGTGGGTTTCAGTCCTGAGTGTCTAGCATACCCTCCTAGAGTGTGGTAGATCATGGGTTCCAGTCCTGAGTCTCTAGCATACCCTCCTAGAGTGTGGTAGATCATGGGTTCCAGTCCTCAGTGTCTAGCATACCCTCCTAGAGTGTGGTAGATCATGGGTTCCAGTCCTGAGTGTCTAGCATACCCTCCTAGAGTGTGGTAGATCATGGGTTCCAGTCCTGAGTGTCTAGCATACCCTCCTAGAGTGTGGTAGATCGTGGGTTCCAGTCCTGAGTGTCTAGCATACCCTCCTAGAGTGTGGTAGATCATGGGTTCCAGTCCTCAGTGTCTAGCATACCCTCCTAGAGTGTGGTAGATCATGGGTTCCAGTCCTGAGTGTCTAGCATACCTTCCTAGAGTGTGGTAGATCATGGATTCCAGTCCTGAGTCTCTAGCATACCCTCCTAGAGTGTGGTACATCATGGGTTCCAGTTCTCAGTGTCTAGCATACCCTCCTAGAGTGTGGTAGATCATGGGTTCCAGTCCCGAGTGTCTAGCATAGCCTCCTAGAGTGTGGTAGATCATGGGTTCCAGTCCTGAGTGTCTAGCATACCCTCCTAGAGTGTGGTAGATCGTGGGTTCCAGTCCTGAGTGTCTAGCATACCCTCCTAGAGTGTGGTAGATCATGGGTTCCAGTCCTCAGTGTCTAGCATACCCTCCTAGAGTGTGGTAGATCGTGGGTTCCAGTCCTCAGTGTCTAGCATACCCTCCTAGAGTGTGGTAGATCATGGGTTCCAGTCCTGAGTGTCTAGCATACCCTCCTAGAGTGTGGTAGATCATGGGTTCCAGTCCTCAGTGTCTAGCATACCCTCCTAGAGTGTGGTAGATCGTGGGTTCCAGTTCTCAGTGTCTAGCATACCCTCCTAGAGTGTGGTAGATCATGGGTTCCAGTTCTCAGTGTCTAGCATACCCTCCTAGAGTGTGGTAGATCATGGGTTTCAGTCCTGAGTGTCTAGCATACCCTCCTAGAGTGTGGTAGATCATGGGTTCCAGTCCTGAGTCTCTAGCATACCCTCCTAGAGTGTGGTAGATCATGGGTTCCAGTCCTCAGTGTCTAGCATACCCTCCTAGAGTGTGGTAGATCATGGGTTCCAGTCCTGAGTGTCTAGCATACCCTCCTAGAGTGTGGTAGATCATGGGTTCCAGTCCTGAGTGTCTAGCATACCCTCCTAGAGTGTGGTAGATCGTGGGTTCCAGTCCTGAGTGTCTAGCATACCCTCCTAGAGTGTGGTAGATCATGGGTTCCAGTCCTCAGTGTCTAGCATACCCTCCTAGAGTGTGGTAGATCGTGGGTTCCAGTCCTCAGTGTCTAGCATACCCTCCTAGAGTGTGGTAGATCATGGGTTCCAGTCCTGAGTGTCTAGCATACCCTCCTAGAGTGTGGTAGATCATGGGTTCCAGTCCTGAGTGTCTAGCATACCCTCCTAGAGTGTGGTAGATCATGGGTTCCAGTTCTGAGTGTCTAGCATACCCTCCTAGAGTGTGGTAGATCGTGGGTTCCAGTCCTGAGTGTCTAGCATACCCTCCTAGAGTGTGGTAGATCATGGGTTCCAGTCCTGAGTCTCTAGCATACCCTCCTAGAGTGTGGTAGATCATGGGTTCCAGTCCTCAGTGTCTAGCATACCCTCCTAGAGTGTGGTAGATCATGGGTTCCAGTCCTGGGTGTCTAGCATACCCTCCTAGAGTGTGGTAGATCATGGGTTCCAGTCCTGAGTGTCTAGCATACCCTCCTAGAGTGTGGTAGATCGTGGGTTCCAGTCCTGAGTGTCTAGCATACCCTCCTAGAGTGTGGTAGATCATGGGTTCCAGTCCTCAGTGTCTAGCATACCCTCCTAGAGTGTGGTAGATCATGGGTTCCAGTCCTGAGTGTCTAGCATACACTCCTAGAGTGTGGTAGATCACAGGTTCCAGTCCTGAGTGTCTAGCATACCCTCCTAGAGTGTGGTAGATCATGGGTTCCAGTCCTGAGTCTCTAGCATACCCTCCTAGAGTGTGGTAGATCATGGGTTCGTCCTCAGTGTCTAGCATACCCTCCTAGAGTGTGGTAGATCATGGGTTCCAGTCCTGAGTGTCTAGCATACCTTCCTAGAGTGTGGTAGATCATGGATTCCAGTCCTGAGTCTCTAGCATACCCTCCTAGAGTGTGGTACATCATGGGTTCCAGTTCTCAGTGTCTAGCATACCCTCCTAGAGTGTGGTAGATCATGGGTTCCAGTCCCGAGTGTCTAGCATACCCTCCTAGAGTGTTGTAGATCATGGGTTCCAGTCCTGAGTGTCTAGCATACCCTCCTAGAGTGTGGTAGATCATGGGTTCCAGTCCTGAGTGTCTAGCATACCCTCCTAGAGTGTGGTACATCGTGGGTTCCAGTCCTCAGTGTCTAGCATACCCTCCTAGAGTGTGGTAGATCGTGGGTTCCAGTCCTGAGTGTCTAGCATACCCTCCTAGAGTGTGGTAGATCATGGGTTCCAGTCCTGAGTGTCTAGCATACCCTCCTAGAGTGTGGTAGATCATGGGTTCCAGTTGGTGTCTAGCATACCCTCCTAGTGTTGTAGATCGTGGGTTCCAGTCCCCAGTGTCTAGCATACCCTCCTAGAGTGTGGTAGATCGTGGGTTCCAGTCCTGAGTGTCTAGCATACCCTCCTAGAGTGTGGTAGATCATGGGTTCCAGTCCTCAGTGTCTAGCATACCCTCCTAGAGTGTGGTAGATCGTGGGTTCGTCCTCAGTGTCTAGCATACCCTCCTAGAGTGTGGTAGATCATGGGTTCCAGTCCTGAGTGTCTAGCATACCCTCCTAGAGTGTGGTAGATCATGGGTTCCAGTTCTAAGTGTCTATCATACCCTCCTAGAGTGTGGTAGATCATGGGTTCCAGTCCTCCGCGTCTAGTATATCCTCCTAGAGTGTGGTAGATCACAGGTTCCAGTCCTCAGTGTCTAGCATACCCTCCTAGAGTGTGGTAGATCATGGGTTCCAGTCCTGAGTGTCTAGCATACCCTCCTAGAGTGTGGTAGATCATGGGTTCCAGTCCTGAGTGTCTAGCATACCCTTCTAGAGTGTGGTAGATCATGGGTTCCAGTCCTGAGTGTCTAGCATACCCTCCTAGAGTGTGGTAGATCATGGGTTCCAGTCCTGAGTGTCTAGCATACCCTCCTAGAGTGTGGTAGATCATGGGTTCCAGTCCTGAGTGTCTAGCATACCCTCCTAGAGTGTGGTAGATCATGGGTTCCAGTCCTGAGTCTCTAGCATACCCTCCTAGAGTGTGGTAGATCATGGGTTCCAGTCCTCAGTGTCTAGCATACCCTCCTAGAGTGTGGTAGATCATGGGTTCCAGTCCTGAGTGTCTAGCATACCCTCCTAGAGTGTGGTAGATCATGGGTTCCAGTCCTGAGTGTCTAGCATACCCTCCTAGAGTGTGGTAGATCGTGGGTTCCAGTCCTGAGTGTCTAGCATACCCTCCTAGAGTGTGGTAGATCATGGGTTCCAGTCCTGAGTGTCTAGCATACCCTCCTAGAGTGTGGTAGATCATGGGTTCCAGTCCTGAGTGTCTAGCATACCCTCCTAGAGTGTGGTAGATCATGGGTTCCAGTCCTGAGTGTCTAGCATACCCTCCTAGAGTGTGGTAGATCGTGGGTTCCAGTCCTGAGTGTCTAGCATACCCTCCTAGAGTGTGGTAGATCGTGGGTTTCAGTCCTGAGTGTCTAGCATACCCTCCTAGAGTGTGGTAGATCATGCGTTCCAGTCCTGAGTCTCTAGCATACCCTCCTAGAGTGTGGTAGATCATGGGTTCCAGTCCTCAGTGTCTAGCATACCCTCCTAGAGTGTGGTAGATCATGGGTTCCAGTCCTGAGTGTCTAGCATACCCTCCTAGAGTGTGGTAGATCATGGGTTCCAGTCCTGAGTGTCTAGCATACCCTCCTAGAGTGTGGTAGATCGTGGGTTCCAGTCCTGAGTGTCTAGCATACCCTCCTAGAGTGTGGTAGATCATGGGTTCCAGTCCTCAGTGTCTAGCATACCCTCCTAGAGTGTGGTAGATCACAGGTTCCAGTCCTCAGTGTCTAGCATACCCTCCTAGAGTGGGGTAGATCATGGGTTCCAGTCCTGAGTCTCTAGCATACCTTCCTAGAGTGTGGTAGATCATGGGTTCGTCCTCAGTGTCTAGCATACCCTCCTAGAGTGTGGTAGATCATGGGTTCCAGTCCTGAGTGTCTAGCATACCTTCCTAGAGTGTGGTAGATCATGGATTCCAGTCCTGAGTCTCTAGCATACCCTCCTAGAGTGTGGTACATCATGGGTTCCAGTTCTCAGTGTCTAGCATACCCTCCTAGAGTGTGGTAGATCATGGGTTCCAGTCCCGAGTGTCTAGCATACCCTCCTAGAGTGTGGTAGATCATGGGTTCCAGTCCCGAGTGTCTAGCATACCCTCCTAGAGTGGGGTAGATCATGGGTTCCAGTCCTGAGTCTCTAGCATACCCTCCTAGAGTGTGGTAGATCATGGGTTCGTCCTCAGTGTCTAGCATACCCTCCTAGAGTGTGGTAGATCATGGGATCCAGTCCTGAGTGTCTAGCATACCCTCCTCGAGTGTGGTAGATCATGGATTCCAGTCCTGAGTCTCTAGCATACCCTCCTAGAGTGTGGTACATCATGGGTTCCAGTTCTCAGTGTCTAGCATACCCTCCTAGAGTGTGGTAGATCATGGGTTCCAGTCCCGAGTGTCTAGCATACCCTCCTAGAGTGTGGTAGATCATGGGTTCCAGTCCTGAGTGTCTAGCATACCCTCCTAGAGTGTGGTAGATCATGGGTTCCAGTTGGTGTCTAGCATACCCTCCTAGAGTGTGGTAGATCATGGGTTCCAGTTCTAAGTGTCTATCATACCCTCCTAGAGTGTGGTAGATCATGGGTTCCAGTCCTCCGCGTCTAGTATATCCTCCTAGAGTGTGGTAGATCACAGGTTCCAGTCCTCAGTGTCTAGCATACCCTCCTAGAGTGTGGTAGATCATGGGTTCCAGTCCTGAGTGTCTAGCATACCCTCCTAGAGTGTGGTAGATCATGGGTTCCAGTCCTGAGTGTCTAGCATACCCTTCTAGAGTGTGGTAGATCATGGGTTCCAGTCCTGAGTGTCTAGCATACCCTCCTAGAGTGTGGTAGATCATGGGTTCCAGTCCTGAGTGTCTAGCATACCCTCCTAGAGTGTGGTAGATCATGGGTTCCAGTCCTGGTTGTCTAGCATACCCTCCTAGAGTGTGGTAGATCATGGGTTCCAGTCCTGAGTCTCTAGCATACCCTCCTAGAGTGTGGTAGATCATGGGTTCCAGTCCTCAGTGTCTAGCATACCCTCCTAGAGTGTGGTAGATCATGGGTTCCAGTCCTGAGTGTCTAGCATACCCTCCTAGAGTGTGGTAGATCATGGGTTCCAGTCCTGAGTGTCTAGCATACCCTCCTAGAGTGTGGTAGATCGTGGGTTCCAGTCCTGAGTGTCTAGCATACCCTCCTAGAGTGTGGTAGATCATGGGTTCCAGTCCTCAGTGTCTAGCATACCCTCCTAGAGTGTGGTAGATCACAGGTTCCAGTCCTCAGTGTCTAGCATACCCTCCTAGAGTGGGGTAGATCATGGGTTCCAGTCCTGAGTCTCTAGCATACCCTCCTAGAGTGTGGTAGATCATGGGTTCGTCCTCAGTGTCTAGCATACCCTCCTAGAGTGTGGTAGATCATGGGTTCCAGTCCTGAGTGTCTAGCATACCTTCCTAGAGTGTGGTAGATCATGGATTCCAGTCCTGAGTCTCTAGCATACCCTCCTAGAGTGTGGTACATCATGGGTTCCAGTTCTCAGTGTCTAGCATACCCTCCTAGAGTGTGGTAGATCATGGGTTCCAGTCCCGAGTGTCTAGCATACCCTCCTAGAGTGTGGTAGATCATGGGTTCCAGTCCTGAGTGTCTAGCATACCCTCCTAGAGTGTGGTAGATCGTGGGTTCCAGTCCTGAGTGTCTAGCATACCCTCCTAGAGTGTGGTAGATCATGGGTTCCAGTCCTCAGTGTCTAGCATACCCTCCTAGAGTGTGGTAGATCGTGGGTTCCAGTCCTGAGTGTCTAGCATACCCTCCTAGAGTGTGGTAGATCATGGGTTCCAGTCCTGAGTGTCTAGCATACCCTCCTAGAGTGTGGTAGATCATGGGTTCCAGTCCTGAGTGTCTAGCATACCCTCCTAGAGTGTGGTAGATCATGGGTTCCAGTCCTGAGTGTCTAGCATACCCTCCTAGAGTGTGGTAGATCGTGGGTTCCAGTCCTGAGTGTCTAGCATACCCTCCTAGAGTGTGGTAGATCATGGGTTTCAGTCCTGAGTGTCTAGCATACCCTCCTAGAGTGTGGTAGATCATGGGTTCCAGTCCTGAGTCTCTAGCATACCCTCCTAGAGTGTGGTAGATCATGGGTTCCAGTCCTCAGTGTCTAGCATACCCTCCTGGAGTGTGGTAGATCATGGGTTCCAGTCCTGAGTGTCTAGCATACCCTCCTAGAGTGTGGTAGATCATGGGTTCCAGTCCTGAGTGTCTAGCATACCCTCCTAGAGTGTGGTAGATCGTTGGTTCCAGTCCTGAGTGTCTAGCATACCCTCCTAGAGTGTGGTAGATCATGGGTTCCAGTCCTCAGTGTCTAGCATACCCTTCTAGAGTGTGGTAGATCATGGGTTCCAGTCCTGAGTGTCTAGCATACCCTCCTAGAGTGTGGTAGATCACGGGTTCCAGTCCTGAGTGTCTAGCATACCCTCCTAGAGTGTGGTAGATCACAGGTTCCAGTCCTGAGTGTCTAGCATACCCTCCTAGAGTGGGGTAGATCATGGGTTCCAGTCCTGAGTCTCTAGCATACCCTCCTAGAGTGTGGTAGATCATGGGTTCGTCCTCAGTGTCTAGCATACCCTCCTAGAGTGTGGTAGATCATGGGTTCCAGTCCTGAGTGTCTAGCATACCATCCTAGAGTGTGGTAGATCATGGATTCCAGTCCTGAGTCTCTAGCATACCCTCCTAGAGTGTGGTACATCATGGGTTCCAGTTCTCAGTGTCTAGCATACCCTCCTAGAGTGTGGTAGATCATGGGTTCCAGTCCCGAGTGTCTAGCATACCCTCCTAGAGTGTGGTAGATCATGGGTTCCAGTCCTGAGTGTCTAGCATACCCTCCTAGAGTGTGGTAGATCATGGGTTCCAGTCCTGAGTGTCTAGCATACCCTCCTAGAGTGTGGTAGATCGTGGGTTCCAGTCCTGAGTGTCTAGCATACCCTCCTAGAGTGTGGTAGATCATGGGTTCCAGTTCTCAGTGTCTAGCATACCCTCCTAGAGTGTGGTAGATCATGGGTTCCAGTTCTCAGTGTCTAGCATACCCTCCTAGAGTGTGGTAGATCATGGGTTTCAGTCCTGAGTGTCTAGCATACCCTCCTAGAGTGTGGTAGATCATGGGTTCCAGTCCTGAGTCTCTAGCATACCCTCCTAGAGTGTGGTAGATCATGGGTTCCAGTCCTCAGTGTCTAGCATACCCTCCTAGAGTGTGGTAGATCATGGGTTCCAGTCCTGAGTGTCTAGCATACCCTCCTAGAGTGTGGTAGATCATGGGTTCCAGTCCTGAGTGTCTAGCATACCCTCCTAGAGTGTGGTAGATCGTGGGTTCCAGTCCTGAGTGTCTAGCATACCCTCCTAGAGTGTGGTAGATCATGGGTTCCAGTCCTCAGTGTCTAGCATACCCTCCTAGAGTGTGGTAGATCGTGGGTTCCAGTCCTCAGTGTCTAGCATACCCTCCTAGAGTGTGGTAGATCATGGGTTCCAGTCCTGAGTGTCTAGCATACCCTCCTAGAGTGTGGTAGATCATGGGTTCCAGTCCTGAGTGTCTAGCATACCCTCCTAGAGTGTGGTAGATCATGGGTTCCAGTTCTGAGTGTCTAGCATACCCTCCTAGAGTGTGGTAGATCGTGGGTTCCAGTCCTGAGTGTCTAGCATACCCTCCTAGAGTGTGGTAGATCATGGGTTCCAGTCCTGAGTCTCTAGCATACCCTCCTAGAGTGTGGTAGATCATGGGTTCCAGTCCTCAGTGTCTAGCATACCCTCCTAGAGTGTGGTAGATCATGGGTTCCAGTCCTGGTTGTCTAGCATACCCTCCTAGAGTGTGGTAGATCATGGGTTCCAGTCCTGAGTGTCTAGCATACCCTCCTAGAGTGTGGTAGATCGTGGGTTCCAGTCCTGAGTGTCTAGCATACCCTCCTAGAGTGTGGTAGATCATGGGTTCCAGTCCTCAGTGTCTAGCATACCCTCCTAGAGTGTGGTAGATCATGGGTTCCAGTCCTGAGTGTCTAGCATACACTCCTAGAGTGTGGTAGATCACAGGTTCCAGTCCTGAGTGTCTAGCATACCCTCCTAGAGTGGGGTAGATCATGGGTTCCAGTCCTGAGTCTCTAGCATACCCTCCTAGAGTGTGGTAGATCATGGGTTCGTCCTCAGTGTCTAGCATACCCTCCTAGAGTGTGGTAGATCATGGGTTCCAGTCCTGAGTGTCTAGCATACCTTCCTAGAGTGTGGTAGATCATGGATTCCAGTCCTGAGTCTCTAGCATACCCTCCTAGAGTGTGGTACATCATGGGTTCCAGTTCTCAGTGTCTAGCATACCCTCCTAGAGTGTGGTAGATCATGGGTTCCAGTCCCGAGTGTCTAGCATACCCTCCTAGAGTGTTGTAGATCATGGGTTCCAGTCCTGAGTGTCTAGCATACCCTCCTAGAGTGTGGTAGATCATGGGTTCCAGTCCTGAGTGTCTAGCATACCCTCCTAGAGTGTGGTACATCGTGGGTTCCAGTCCTGAGTGTCTAGCATACCCTCCTAGAGTGTGGTAGATCATGGGTTCCAGTCCTGAGTGTCTAGCATACCCTCCTAGAGTGTGGTAGATCATGGGTTCCAGTTGGTGTCTAGCATACCCTCCTAGTGTTGTAGATCGTGGGTTCCAGTCCCCAGTGTCTAGCATACCCTCCTAGAGTGTGGTAGATCGTGGGTTCCAGTCCTGAGTGTCTAGCATACCCTCCTAGAGTGTGGTAGATCATGGGTTCCAGTCCTCAGTGTCTAGCATACCCTCCTAGAGTGTGGTAGATCGTGGGTTCGTCCTCAGTGTCTAGCATACCCTCCTAGAGTGTGGTAGATCATGGGTTCCAGTCCTGAGTGTCTAGCATACCCTCCTAGAGTGTGGTAGATCATGGGTTCCAGTTCTCAGTGTCTAGCATACCCTCCTAGAGTGTGGTAGATCATGGGTTCCAGTCCTCCGCGTCTAGTATATCCTCCTAGAGTGTGGTAGATCACAGGTTCCAGTCCTGAGTGTCTAGCATACCCTCCTAGAGTGTGGTAGATCATGGGTTCCAGTCCTGAGTGTCTAGCATACCCTCCTAGAGTGTGGTAGATCATGGGTTCTAGTCCTGAGTGTCTAGCATACCCTTCTTGAGTGTGGTAGATCATGGGTTCCAGTCCTGAGTGTCTAGCATACCCTCCTAGAGTGTGGTAGATCATGGGTTCCAGTCCCGTGTGTCTGGCATACCCTCCTAGAGTGTGGTAGATCGTGGGTTCCAGTCCTCTGTGTCTAGCATACCCTCCTAGAGTGTGGTAGATCGTGGGTTCCAGTCCTGAGTGTCTAGCATACCCTCCTAGAGTGTGGTAGATCATGGGTTCCAGTCCTGAGTGTCTAGCATACCCTCCTAGAGTGTGGTAGATCGTGGGTTCCAATCCTGAGTGTCTAGCATACCCTCCGAGAGTGTGGTAGATCATGGGTTCCAGTCCCGAGTGTCTAGTATACCCTCCTAGAGTGTGGTAGATCATGGGTTCCAGTCCCGAGTGTCTAGCATACCCTCCTAGAGTGTGGTAGATCATGGGTTCCAGTCCCGAGTGTCTAGCATACCCTCCTAGAGTGTGGTAGATCGTGGGTTCCAGTCCTGAGTGTCTAGCATACCCTCCTAGAGTGTGGTAGATCATGGGTTCCAGTCCTCAGTGTCTAGCATACCCTCCTAGAGTGTGGTAGATCATGGGTTCCATTCCTGTGTGTCTAGCATACCCTCCTAGAGTGTGGTAGATCATGGGTTCCAGTCCTGAGTGTCTAGCATACCCTCCTAGAGTGTGGTAGATCGTGGGTTCCAGTCCTGAGTGTCTAGCATACCCTCCTAGAGTGTGGTAGATCGTGGGTTCCAGTCCTGAGTGTCTAGCATACCCTCCTAGAGTGTGGTAGATCATGGGTTCCAGTCCTGAGTGTCTAGCATACCCTCCTAGAGTGTGGTAGATCATGGGTTCCAGTTCTCAGTGTCTAGCATACCCTCCTAGAGTGTGGTAGATCATGGGTTCCAGTTCTCAGTGTCTAGCATACCCTCCTAGAGTGTGGTAGATCATGGGTTTCAGTCCTGAGTGTCTAGCATACCCTCCTAGAGTGTGGTAGATCATGGGTTTCAGTCCTGAGTGTCTAGCATACCCTCCTAGAGTGTGGTAGATCATGGGTTCCAGTCCTGAGTGTCTAGCATACCCTCCTAGAGTGTGGTAGATCATGGGTTCCAGTCCTCAGTGTCTAGCATACCCTCCTAGAGTGTGGTAGATCATGGGTTCCAGTCCTGAGTGTCTAGCATACCCTCCTAGAGTGTGGTAGATCATGGGTTCCAGTCCTGAGTGTCTAGCATACCCTCCTAGAGTGTGGTAGATCACAGGTTCCAGTCCTGAGTGTCTAGCATACCCTCCTAGAGTGGGGTAGATCATGGGTTCCAGTCCTGAGTCTCTAGCATACCCTCCTAGAGTGTGGTAGATCATGGGTTCGTCCTCAGTGTCTAGCATACCCTCCTAGAGTGTGGTAGATCATGGGTTCCAGTCCTGAGTGTCTAGCATACCCTCCTAGAGTGTGGTAGATCATGGATTCCAGTCCTGAGTCTCTAGCATACCCTCCTAGAGTGTGGTACATCATGGGTTCCAGTTCTCAGTGTCTAGCATACCCTCCTAGAGTGTGGTAGATCATGGGTTCCAGTTCTAAGTGTCTATCATACCCTCCTAGAGTGTGGTAGATCATGGGTTCCAGTCCTCCGCGTCTAGTATATCCTCCTAGAGTGTGGTAGATCACAGGTTCCAGTCCTCAGTGTCTAGCATACCCTCCTAGAGTGTGGTAGATCATGGGTTCCAGTCCTGAGTGTCTAGCATACCCTCCTAGAGTGTGGTAGATCATGGGTTCCAGTCCTGAGTGTCTAGCATACCCTTCTAGAGTGTGGTAGATCATGGGTTCCAGTCCTGAGTGTCTAGCATACCCTCCTAGAGTGTGGTAGATCATGGGTTCCAGTCCTGAGTGTCTAGCATACCCTCCTAGAGTGTGGTAGATCATGGGTTCCAGTCCTGAGTGTCTAGCATACCCTCCTAGAGTGTGGTAGATCGTGGGTTTCAGTCCTGAGTGTCTAGCATACCCTCCTAGAGTGTGGTAGATCATGGGTTCCAGTCCTGAGTCTCTAGCATACCCTCCTAGAGTGTGGTAGATCATGGGTTCCAGTCCTCAGTGTCTAGCATACCCTCCTAGAGTGTGGTAGATCATGGGTTCCAGTCCTGAGTGTCTAGCATACCCTCCTAGAGTGTGGTAGATCATGGGTTCCAGTCCTGAGTGTCTAGCATACCCTCCTAGAGTGTGGTAGATCGTGGGTTCCAGTCCTGAGTGTCTAGCATACCCTCCTAGAGTGTGGTAGATCATGGGTTCCAGTCCTCAGTGTCTAGCATACCCTCCTAGAGTGTGGTAGATCATGGGTTCCAGTCCTGAGTGTCTAGCATACCTTCCTAGAGTGTGGTAGATCATGGATTCCAGTCCTGAGTCTCTAGCATACCCTCCTAGAGTGTGGTACATCATGGGTTCCAGTTCTCAGTGTCTAGCATACCCTCCTAGAGTGTGGTAGATCATGGGTTCCAGTCCCGAGTGTCTAGCATAGCCTCCTAGAGTGTGGTAGATCATGGGTTCCAGTCCTGAGTGTCTAGCATACCCTCCTAGAGTGTGGTAGATCGTGGGTTCCAGTCCTGAGTGTCTAGCATACCCTCCTAGAGTGTGGTAGATCATGGGTTCCAGTCCTCAGTGTCTAGCATACCCTCCTAGAGTGTGGTAGATCGTGGGTTCCAGTCCTCAGTGTCTAGCATACCCTCCTAGAGTGTGGTAGATCATGGGTTCCAGTCCTGAGTGTCTAGCATACCCTCCTAGAGTGTGGTAGATCATGGGTTCCAGTCCTCAGTGTCTAGCATACCCTCCTAGAGTGTGGTAGATCGTGGGTTCCAGTTCTCAGTGTCTAGCATACCCTCCTAGAGTGTGGTAGATCATGGGTTCCAGTTCTCAGTGTCTAGCATACCCTCCTAGAGTGTGGTAGATCATGGGTTTCAGTCCTGAGTGTCTAGCATACCCTCCTAGAGTGTGGTAGATCATGGGTTCCAGTCCTGAGTCTCTAGCATACCCTCCTAGAGTGTGGTAGATCATGGGTTCCAGTCCTCAGTGTCTAGCATACCCTCCTAGAGTGTGGTAGATCATGGGTTCCAGTCCTGAGTGTCTAGCATACCCTCCTAGAGTGTGGTAGATCATGGGTTCCAGTCCTGAGTGTCTAGCATACCCTCCTAGAGTGTGGTAGATCGTGGGTTCCAGTCCTGAGTGTCTAGCATACCCTCCTAGAGTGTGGTAGATCATGGGTTCCAGTCCTCAGTGTCTAGCATACCCTCCTAGAGTGTGGTAGATCGTGGGTTCCAGTCCTCAGTGTCTAGCATACCCTCCTAGAGTGTGGTAGATCATGGGTTCCAGTCCTGAGTGTCTAGCATACCCTCCTAGAGTGTGGTAGATCATGGGTTCCAGTCCTGAGTGTCTAGCATACCCTCCTAGAGTGTGGTAGATCATGGGTTCCAGTTCTGAGTGTCTAGCATACCCTCCTAGAGTGTGGTAGATCGTGGGTTCCAGTCCTGAGTGTCTAGCATACCCTCCTAGAGTGTGGTAGATCATGGGTTCCAGTCCTGAGTCTCTAGCATACCCTCCTAGAGTGTGGTAGATCATGGGTTCCAGTCCTCAGTGTCTAGCATACCCTCCTAGAGTGTGGTAGATCATGGGTTCCAGTCCTGGGTGTCTAGCATACCCTCCTAGAGTGTGGTAGATCATGGGTTCCAGTCCTGAGTGTCTAGCATACCCTCCTAGAGTGTGGTAGATCGTGGGTTCCAGTCCTGAGTGTCTAGCATACCCTCCTAGAGTGTGGTAGATCATGGGTTCCAGTCCTCAGTGTCTAGCATACCCTCCTAGAGTGTGGTAGATCATGGGTTCCAGTCCTGAGTGTCTAGCATACACTCCTAGAGTGTGGTAGATCACAGGTTCCAGTCCTGAGTGTCTAGCATACCCTCCTAGAGTGTGGTAGATCATGGGTTCCAGTCCTGAGTCTCTAGCATACCCTCCTAGAGTGTGGTAGATCATGGGTTCGTCCTCAGTGTCTAGCATACCCTCCTAGAGTGTGGTAGATCATGGGTTCCAGTCCTGAGTGTCTAGCATACCTTCCTAGAGTGTGGTAGATCATGGATTCCAGTCCTGAGTCTCTAGCATACCCTCCTAGAGTGTGGTACATCATGGGTTCCAGTTCTCAGTGTCTAGCATACCCTCCTAGAGTGTGGTAGATCATGGGTTCCAGTCCCGAGTGTCTAGCATACCCTCCTAGAGTGTTGTAGATCATGGGTTCCAGTCCTGAGTGTCTAGCATACCCTCCTAGAGTGTGGTAGATCATGGGTTCCAGTCCTGAGTGTCTAGCATACCCTCCTAGAGTGTGGTACATCGTGGGTTCCAGTCCTCAGTGTCTAGCATACCCTCCTAGAGTGTGGTAGATCGTGGGTTCCAGTCCTGAGTGTCTAGCATACCCTCCTAGAGTGTGGTAGATCATGGGTTCCAGTCCTGAGTGTCTAGCATACCCTCCTAGAGTGTGGTAGATCATGGGTTCCAGTTGGTGTCTAGCATACCCTCCTAGTGTTGTAGATCGTGGGTTCCAGTCCCCAGTGTCTAGCATACCCTCCTAGAGTGTGGTAGATCGTGGGTTCCAGTCCTGAGTGTCTAGCATACCCTCCTAGAGTGTGGTAGATCATGGGTTCCAGTCCTCAGTGTCTAGCATACCCTCCTAGAGTGTGGTAGATCGTGGGTTCGTCCTCAGTGTCTAGCATACCCTCCTAGAGTGTGGTAGATCATGGGTTCCAGTCCTGAGTGTCTAGCATACCCTCCTAGAGTGTGGTAGATCATGGGTTCCAGTTCTCAGTGTCTAGCATACCCTCCTAGAGTGTGGTAGATCATGGGTTCCAGTCCTCCGCGTCTAGTATATCCTCCTAGAGTGTGGTAGATCACAGGTTCCAGTCCTGAGTGTCTAGCATACCCTCCTAGAGTGTGGTAGATCATGGGTTCCAGTCCTGAGTGTCTAGCATACCCTCCTAGAGTGTGGTAGATCATGGGTTCTAGTCCTGAGTGTCTAGCATACCCTTCTTGAGTGTGGTAGATCATGGGTTCCAGTCCTGAGTGTCTAGCATACCCTCCTAGAGTGTGGTAGATCATGGGTTCCAGTCCCGTGTGTCTAGCATACCCTCCTAGAGTGTGGTAGATCGTGGGTTCCAGTCCTCTGTGTCTAGCATACCCTCCTAGAGTGTGGTAGATCGTGGGTTCCAGTCCTGAGTGTCTAGCATACCCTCCTAGAGTGTGGTAGATCATGGGTTCCAGTCCTGAGTGTCTAGCATACCCTCCTAGAGTGTGGTAGATCGTGGGTTCCAATCCTGAGTGTCTAGCATACCCTCCGAGAGTGTGGTAGATCATGGGTTCCAGTCCCGAGTGTCTAGTATACCCTCCTAGAGTGTGGTAGATCATGGGTTCCAGTCCCGAGTGTCTAGCATACCCTCCTAGAGTGTGGTAGATCATGGGTTCCAGTCCCGAGTGTCTAGCATACCCTCCTAGAGTGTGGTAGATCGTGGGTTCCAGTCCTGAGTGTCTAGCATACCCTCCTAGAGTGTGGTAGATCATGGGTTCCAGTCCTCAGTGTCTAGCATACCCTCCTAGAGTGTGGTAGATCATGGGTTCCATTCCTGTGTGTCTAGCATACCCTCCTAGAGTGTGGTAGATCATGGGTTCCAGTCCTGAGTGTCTAGCATACCCTCCTAGAGTGTGGTAGATCGTGGGTTCCAGTCCTGAGTGTCTAGCATACCCTCCTAGAGTGTGGTAGATCGTGGGTTCCAGTCCTGAGTGTCTAGCATACCCTCCTAGAGTGTGGTAGATCATGGGTTCCAGTCCTGAGTGTCTAGCATACCCTCCTAGAGTGTGGTAGATCATGGGTTCCAGTTCTCAGTGTCTAGCATACCCTCCTAGAGTGTGGTAGATCATGGGTTCCAGTTCTCAGTGTCTAGCATACCCTCCTAGAGTGTGGTAGATCATGGGTTTCAGTCCTGATTGTCTAGCATACCCTCCTAGAGTGTGGTAGATCATGGGTTTCAGTCCTGAGTGTCTAGCATACCCTCCTAGAGTGTGGTAGATCATGGGTTCCAGTCCTGAGTGTCTAGCATACCCTCCTAGAGTGTGGTAGATCATGGGTTCCAGTCCTCAGTGTCTAGCATACCCTCCTAGAGTGTGGTAGATCATGGGTTCCAGTCCTGAGTGTCTAGCATACCCTCCTAGAGTGTGGTAGATCATGGGTTCCAGTCCTGAGTGTCTAGCATACCCTCCTAGAGTGTGGTAGATCACAGGTTCCAGTCCTGAGTGTCTAGCATACCCTCCTAGAGTGGGGTAGATCATGGGTTCCAGTCCTGAGTCTCTAGCATACCCTCCTAGAGTGTGGTAGATCATGGGTTCGTCCTCAGTGTCTAGCATGCCCTCCTAGAGTGTGGTAGATCATGGGTTCCAGTCCTGAGTGTCTAGCATACCCTCCTAGAGTGTGGTAGATCATGGATTCCAGTCCTGAGTCTCTAGCATACCCTCCTAGAGTGTGGTACATCATGGGTTCCAGTTCTCAGTGTCTAGCATACCCTCCTAGAGTGTGGTAGATCATGGGTTCCAGTTCTAAGTGTCTATCATACCCTCCTAGAGTGTGGTAGATCATGGGTTCCAGTCCTCCGCGTCTAGTATATCCTCCTAGAGTGTGGTAGATCACAGGTTCCAGTCCTCAGTGTCTAGCATACCCTCCTAGAGTGTGGTAGATCAATGGTTCCAGTCCTGAGTGTCTAGCATACCCTCCTAGAGTGTGGTAGATCATGGGTTCCAGTCCTGAGTGTCTAGCATACCCTTCTAGAGTGTGGTAGATCATGGGTTCCAGTCCTGAGTGTCTAGCATACCCTCCTAGAGTGTGGTAGATCATGGGTTCCAGTCCTGAGTGTCTAGCATACCCTCCTAGAGTGTGGTAGATCATGGGTTCCAGTCCTGAGTGTCTAGCATACCCTCCTAGAGTGTGGTAGATCGTGGGTTTCAGTCCTGAGTGTCTAGCATACCCTCCTAGAGTGTGGTAGATCATGGGTTCCAGTCCTGAGTCTCTAGCATACCCTCCTAGAGTGTGGTAGATCATGGGTTCCAGTCCTCAGTGTCTAGCATACCCTCCTAGAGTGTGGTAGATCATGGGTTCCAGTCCTGAGTGTCTAGCATACCCTCCTAGAGTGTGGTAGATCATGGGTTCCAGTCCTGAGTGTCTAGCATACCCTCCTAGAGTGTGGTAGATCGTGGGTTCCAGTCCTGAGTGTCTAGCATACCCTCCTAGAGTGTGGTAGATCATGGGTTCCAGTCCTCAGTGTCTAGCATACCCTCCTAGAGTGTGGTAGATCATGGGTTCCAGTCCTCAGTGTCTAGCATACCCTCCTAGAGTGTGGTAGATCATGGGTTCCAGTCCTGAGTGTCTAGCATACCCTCCTAGAGTGTGGTAGATCATGGGTTCCAGTCCTGAGTGTCTAGCATACCCTCCTAGAGTGTGGTAGATCACAGGTTCCAGTCCTGAGTGTCTAGCATACCCTCCTAGAGTGGGGTAGATCATGGGTTCCAGTCCTGAGTCTCTAGCATACCCTCCTAGAGTGTGGTAGATCATGGGTTCGTCCTCAGTGTCTAGCATACCCTCCTAGAGTGTGGTAGATCATGGGTTCCAGTCCTGAGTGTCTAGCATACCTTCCTAGAGTGTGGTAGATCATGGATTCCAGTTATGAGTCTCTAGCATACCCTCCTAGAGTGTGGTACATCATGGGTTCCAGTTCTCAGTGTCTAGCATACCCTCCTAGAGTGTGGTAGATCATGGGTTCCAGTCCCGAGTGTCTAGCATACCCTCCTAGAGTGTGGTAGATCATGGGTTCCAGTCCTGAGTGTCTAGCATACCCTCCTAGAGTGTGGTAGATCGTGGGTTCCAGTCCTGAGTGTCTAGCATACCCTCCTAGAGTGTGGTAGATCATGGGTTCCAGTCCTCAGTGTCTAGCATACCCTCCTAGAGTGTGGTAGATCGTGGGTTCCAGTCCTCAGTGTCTAGCATACCCTCCTAGAGTGTGGTAGATCATGGGTTCCAGTCCTGAGTGTCTAGCATACCCTCCTAGAGTGTGGTAGATCATGGGTTCCAGTCCTGAGTGTCTAGCATACCCTCCTAGAGTGTGGTAGATCATGGGTTCCAGTCCTGAGTGTCTAGCATACCCTCCTAGAGTGTGGTAGATCGTGGGTTCCAGTCCTGAGTGTCTAGCATACCCTCCTAGAGTGTGGTAGATCATGGGTTTCAGTCCTGAGTGTCTAGCATACCCTCCTAGAGTGTGGTAGATCATGGGTTCCAGTCCTGAGTCTCTAGCATACCCTCCTAGAGTGTGGTAGATCATGGGTTCCAGTCCTCAGTGTCTAGCATACCCTCCTGGAGTGTGGTAGATCATGGGTTCCAGTCCTGAGTGTCTAGCATACCCTCCTAGAGTGTGGTAGATCATGGGTTCCAGTCCTGAGTGTCTAGCATACCCTCCTAGAGTGTGGTAGATCGTGGGTTCCAGTCCTGAGTGTCTAGCATACCCTCCTAGAGTGTGGTAGATCATGGGTTCCAGTCCTCAGTGTCTAGCATACCCTCCTAGAGTGTGGTAGATCGTGGGTTCCAGTCCTCAGTGTCTAGCATACCCTCCTAGAGTGTGGTAGATCATGGGTTCCAGTCCTGAGTGTCTAGCATACCCTCCTAGAGTGTGGTAGATCATGGGTTCCAGTCCTGAGTGTCTAGCATACCCTCCTAGAGTGTGGTAGATCATGGGTTCCAGTTCTGAGTGTCTAGCATACCCTCCTAGAGTGTGGTAGATCGTGGGTTCCAGTCCTGAGTGTCTAGCATACCCTCCTAGAGTGTGGTAGATCATGGGTTCCAGTCCTGAGTCTCTAGCATACCCTCCTAGAGTGTGGTAGATCATGGGTTCCAGTCCTCAGTGTCTAGCATACCCTCCTAGAGTGTGGTAGATCATGGGTTCCAGTCCTGGTTGTCTAGCATACCCTCCTAGAGTGTGGTAGATCATGGGTTCCAGTCCTGAGTGTCTAGCATACCCTCCTAGAGTGTGGTAGATCGTGGGTTCCAGTCCTGAGTGTCTAGCATACCCTCCTAGAGTGTGGTAGATCATGGGTTCCAGTCCTCAGTGTCTAGCATACCCTCCTAGAGTGTGGTAGATCATGGGTTCCAGTCCTGAGTGTCTAGCATACACTCCTAGAGTGTGGTAGATCACAGGTTCCAGTCCTGAGTGTCTAGCATACCCTCCTAGAGTGGGGTAGATCATGGGTTCCAGTCCTGAGTCTCTAGCATACCCTCCTAGAGTGTGGTAGATCATGGGTTCGTCCTCAGTGTCTAGCATACCCTCCTAGAGTGTGGTAGATCATGGGTTCCAGTCCTGAGTGTCTAGCATACCTTCCTAGAGTGTGGTAGATCATGGATTCCAGTCCTGAGTCTCTAGCATACCCTCCTAGAGTGTGGTACATCATGGGTTCCAGTTCTCAGTGTCTAGCATACCCTCCTAGAGTGTGGTAGATCATGGGTTCCAGTCCCGAGTGTCTAGCATACCCTCCTAGAGTGTTGTAGATCATGGGTTCCAGTCCTGAGTGTCTAGCATACCCTCCTAGAGTGTGGTAGATCATGGGTTCCAGTCCTGAGTGTCTAGCATACCCTCCTAGAGTGTGGTACATCGTGGGTTCCAGTCCTCAGTGTCTAGCATACCCTCCTAGAGTGTGGTAGATCGTGGGTTCCAGTCCTGAGTGTCTAGCATACCCTCCTAGAGTGTGGTAGATCATGGGTTCCAGTCCTGAGTGTCTAGCATACCCTCCTAGAGTGTGGTAGATCATGGGTTCCAGTTGGTGTCTAGCATACCCTCCTAGTGTTATAGATCGTGGGTTCCAGTCCCCAGTGTCTAGCATACCCTCCTAGAGTGTGGTAGATCGTGGGTTCCAGTCCTGAGTGTCTAGCATACCCTCCTAGAGTGTGGTAGATCATGGGTTCCAGTCCTCAGTGTCTAGCATACCCTCCTAGAGTGTGGTAGATCGTGGGTTCGTCCTCAGTGTCTAGCATACCCTCCTAGAGTGTGGTAGATCATGGGTTCCAGTCCTGAGTGTCTAGCATACCCTCCTAGAGTGTGGTAGATCATGGGTTCCAGTTCTCAGTGTCTAGCATACCCTCCTAGAGTGTGGTAGATCATGGGTTCCAGTCCTCCGCGTCTAGTATATCCTCCTAGAGTGTGGTAGATCACAGGTTCCAGTCCTGAGTGTCTAGCATACCCTCCTAGAGTGTGGTAGATCATGGGTTCCAGTCCTGAGTGTCTAGCATACCCTCCTAGAGTGTGGTAGATCATGGGTTCTAGTCCTGAGTGTCTAGCATACCCTTCTTGAGTGTGGTAGATCATGGGTTCCAGTCCTGAGTGTCTAGCATACCCTCCTAGAGTGTGGTAGATCATGGGTTCCAGTCCCGTGTGTCTAGCATACCCTCCTAGAGTGTGGTAGATCGTGGGTTCCAGTCCTCTGTGTCTAGCATACCCTCCTAGAGTGTGGTAGATCGTGGGTTCCAGTCCTGAGTGTCTAGCATACCCTCCTAGAGTGTGGTAGATCATGGGTTCCAGTCCTGAGTGTCTAGCATACCCTCCTAGAGTGTGGTAGATCGTGGGTTCCAATCCTGAGTGTCTAGCATACCCTCCGAGAGTGTGGTAGATCATGGGTTCCAGTCCCGAGTGTCTAGTATACCCTCCTAGAGTGTGGTAGATCATGGGTTCCAGTCCCGAGTGTCTAGCATACCCTCCTAGAGTGTGGTAGATCATGGGTTCCAGTCCCGAGTGTCTAGCATACCCTCCTAGAGTGTGGTAGATCGTGGGTTCCAGTCCTGAGTGTCTAGCATACCCTCCTAGAGTGTGGTAGATCATGGGTTCCAGTCCTCAGTGTCTAGCATACCCTCCTAGAGTGTGGTAGATCATGGGTTCCATTCCTGTGTGTCTAGCATACCCTCCTAGAGTGTGGTAGATCATGGGTTCCAGTCCTGAGTGTCTAGCATACCCTCCTAGAGTGTGGTAGATCGTGGGTTCCAGTCCTGAGTGTCTAGCATACCCTCCTAGAGTGTGGTAGATCGTGGGTTCCAGTCCTGAGTGTCTAGCATACCCTCCTAGAGTGTGGTAGATCATGGGTTCCAGTCCTGAGTGTCTAGCATACCCTCCTAGAGTGTGGTAGATCATGGGTTCCAGTTCTCAGTGTCTAGCATACCCTCCTAGAGTGTGGTAGATCATGGGTTCCAGTTCTCAGTGTCTAGCATACCCTCCTAGAGTGTGGTAGATCATGGGTTTCAGTCCTGAGTGTCTAGCATACCCTCCTAGAGTGTGGTAGATCATGGGTTTCAGTCCTGAGTGTCTAGCATACCCTCCTAGAGTGTGGTAGATCATGGGTTCCAGTCCTGAGTGTCTAGCATACCCTCCTAGAGTGTGGTAGATCATGGGTTCCAGTCCTCAGTGTCTAGCATACCCTCCTAGAGTGTGGTAGATCATGGGTTCCAGTCCTGAGTGTCTAGCATACCCTCCTAGAGTGTGGTAGATCATGGGTTCCAGTCCTGAGTGTCTAGCATACCCTCCTAGAGTGTGGTAGATCACAGGTTCCAGTCCTGAGTGTCTAGCATACCCTCCTAGAGTGGGGTAGATCATGGGTTCCAGTCCTGAGTCTCTAGCATACCCTCCTAGAGTGTGGTAGATCATGGGTTCGTCCTCAGTGTCTAGCATACCCTCCTAGAGTGTGGTAGATCATGGGTTCCAGTCCTGAGTGTCTAGCATACCCTCCTAGAGTGTGGTAGATCATGGATTCCAGTCCTGAGTCTCTAGCATACCCTCCTAGAGTGTGGTACATCATGGGTTCCAGTTCTCAGTGTCTAGCATACCCTCCTAGAGTGTGGTAGATCATGGGTTCCAGTTCTAAGTGTCTATCATACCCTCCTAGAGTGTGGTAGATCATGGGTTCCAGTCCTCCGCGTCTAGTATATCCTCCTAGAGTGTGGTAGATCACAGGTTCCAGTCCTCAGTGTCTAGCATACCCTCCTAGAGTGTGGTAGATCATGGGTTCCAGTCCTGAGTGTCTAGCATACCCTCCTAGAGTGTGGTAGATCATGGGTTCCAGTCCTGAGTGTCTAGCATACCCTTCTAGAGTGTGGTAGATCATGGGTTCCAGTCCTGAGTGTCTAGCATACCCTCCTAGAGTGTGGTAGATCATGGGTTCCAGTCCTGAGTGTCTAGCATACCCTCCTAGAGTGTGGTAGATCATGGGTTCCAGTCCTGAGTGTCTAGCATACCCTCCTAGAGTGTGGTAGATCGTGGGTTTCAGTCCTGAGTGTCTAGCATACCCTCCTAGAGTGTGGTAGATCATGGGTTCCAGTCCTGAGTCTCTAGCATACCCTCCTAGAGTGTGGTAGATCATGGGTTCCAGTCCTCAGTGTCTAGCATACCCTCCTAGAGTGTGGTAGATCATGGGTTCCAGTCCTGAGTGTCTAGCATACCCTCCTAGAGTGTGGTAGATCATGGGTTCCAGTCCTGAGTGTCTAGCATACCCTCCTAGAGTGTGGTAGATCGTGGGTTCCAGTCCTGAGTGTCTAGCATACCCTCCTAGAGTGTGGTAGATCATGGGTTCCAGTCCTCAGTGTCTAGCATACCCTCCTAGAGTGTGGTAGATCATGGGTTCCAGTCCTCAGTGTCTAGCATACCCTCCTAGAGTGTGGTAGATCATGGGTTCCAGTCCTGAGTGTCTAGCATACCCTCCTAGAGTGTGGTAGATCATGGGTTCCAGTCCTGAGTGTCTAGCATACCCTCCTAGAGTGTGGTAGATCACAGGTTCCAGTCCTGAGTGTCTAGCATACCCTCCTAGAGTGGGGTAGATCATGGGTTCCAGTCCTGAGTCTCTAGCATACCCTCCTAGAGTGTGGTAGATCATGGGTTCGTCCTCAGTGTCTAGCATACCCTCCTAGAGTGTGGTAGATCATGGGTTCCAGTCCTGAGTGTCTAGCATACCTTCCTAGAGTGTGGTAGATCATGGATTCCAGTCCTGAGTCTCTAGCATACCCTCCTAGAGTGTGGTACATCATGGGTTCCAGTTCTCAGTGTCTAGCATACCCTCCTAGAGTGTGGTAGATCATGGGTTCCAGTCCCGAGTGTCTAGCATAGCCTCCTAGAGTGTGGTAGATCATGGGTTCCAGTCCTGAGTGTCTAGCATACCCTCCTAGAGTGTGGTAGATCGTGGGTTCCAGTCCTGAGTGTCTAGCATACCCTCCTAGAGTGTGGTAGATCATGGGTTCCAGTCCTCAGTGTCTAGCATACCCTCCTAGAGTGTGGTAGATCGTGGGTTCCAGTCCTCAGTGTCTAGCATACCCTCCTAGAGTGTGGTAGATCATGGGTTCCAGTCCTGAGTGTCTAGCATACCCTCCTAGAGTGTGGTAGATCATGGGTTCCAGTCCTCAGTGTCTAGCATACCCTCCTAGAGTGTGGTAGATCGTGGGTTCCAGTTCTCAGTGTCTAGCATACCCTCCTAGAGTGTGGTAGATCATGGGTTCCAGTTCTCAGTGTCTAGCATACCCTCCTAGAGTGTGGTAGATCATGGGTTTCAGTCCTGAGTGTCTAGCATACCCTCCTAGAGTGTGGTAGATCATGGGTTCCAGTCCTGAGTCTCTAGCATACCCTCCTAGAGTGTGGTAGATCATGGGTTCCAGTCCTCAGTGTCTAGCATACCCTCCTAGAGTGTGGTAGATCATGGGTTCCAGTCCTGAGTGTCTAGCATACCCTCCTAGAGTGTGGTAGATCATGGGTTCCAGTCCTGAGTGTCTAGCATACCCTCCTAGAGTGTGGTAGATCGTGGGTTCCAGTCCTGAGTGTCTAGCATACCCTCCTAGAGTGTGGTAGATCATGGGTTCCAGTCCTCAGTGTCTAGCATACCCTCCTAGAGTGTGGTAGATCGTGGGTTCCAGTCCTCAGTGTCTAGCATACCCTCCTAGAGTGTGGTAGATCATGGGTTCCAGTCCTGAGTGTCTAGCATACCCTCCTAGAGTGTGGTAGATCATGGGTTCCAGTCCTGAGTGTCTAGCATACCCTCCTAGAGTGTGGTAGATCATGGGTTCCAGTTCTGAGTGTCTAGCATACCCTCCTAGAGTGTGGTAGATCGTGGGTTCCAGTCCTGAGTGTCTAGCATACCCTCCTAGAGTGTGGTAGATCATGGGTTCCAGTCCTGAGTCTCTAGCATACCCTCCTAGAGTGTGGTAGATCATGGGTTCCAGTCCTCAGTGTCTAGCATACCCTCCTAGAGTGTGGTAGATCATGGGTTCCAGTCCTGGGTGTCTAGCATACCCTCCTAGAGTGTGGTAGATCATGGGTTCCAGTCCTGAGTGTCTAGCATACCCTCCTAGAGTGTGGTAGATCGTGGGTTCCAGTCCTGAGTGTCTAGCATACCCTCCTAGAGTGTGGTAGATCATGGGTTCCAGTCCTCAGTGTCTAGCATACCCTCCTAGAGTGTGGTAGATCATGGGTTCCAGTCCTGAGTGTCTAGCATACACTCCTAGAGTGTGGTAGATCACAGGTTCCAGTCCTGAGTGTCTAGCATACCCTCCTAGAGTGGGGTAGATCATGGGTTCCAGTCCTGAGTCTCTAGCATACCCTCCTAGAGTGTGGTAGATCATGGGTTCGTCCTCAGTGTCTAGCATACCCTCCTAGAGTGTGGTAGATCATGGGTTCCAGTCCTGAGTGTCTAGCATACCTTCCTAGAGTGTGGTAGATCATGGATTCCAGTCCTGAGTCTCTAGCATACCCTCCTAGAGTGTGGTACATCATGGGTTCCAGTTCTCAGTGTCTAGCATACCCTCCTAGAGTGTGGTAGATCATGGGTTCCAGTCCCGAGTGTCTAGCATACCCTCCTAGAGTGTTGTAGATCATGGGTTCCAGTCCTGAGTGTCTAGCATACCCTCCTAGAGTGTGGTAGATCATGGGTTCCAGTCCTGAGTGTCTAGCATACCCTCCTAGAGTGTGGTACATCGTGGGTTCCAGTCCTCAGTGTCTAGCATACCCTCCTAGAGTGTGGTAGATCGTGGGTTCCAGTCCTGAGTGTCTAGCATACCCTCCTAGAGTGTGGTAGATCATGGGTTCCAGTCCTGAGTGTCTAGCATACCCTCCTAGAGTGTGGTAGATCATGGGTTCCAGTTGGTGTCTAGCATACCCTCCTAGTGTTGTAGATCGTGGGTTCCAGTCCCCAGTGTCTAGCATACCCTCCTAGAGTGTGGTAGATCGTGGGTTCCAGTCCTGAGTGTCTAGCATACCCTCCTAGAGTGTGGTAGATCATGGGTTCCAGTCCTCAGTGTCTAGCATACCCTCCTAGAGTGTGGTAGATCGTGGGTTCGTCCTCAGTGTCTAGCATACCCTCCTAGAGTGTGGTAGATCATGGGTTCCAGTCCTGAGTGTCTAGCATACCCTCCTAGAGTGTGGTAGATCATGGGTTCCAGTTCTCAGTGTCTAGCATACCCTCCTAGAGTGTGGTAGATCATGGGTTCCAGTCCTCCGCGTCTAGTATATCCTCCTAGAGTGTGGTAGATCACAGGTTCCAGTCCTGAGTGTCTAGCATACCCTCCTAGAGTGTGGTAGATCATGGGTTCCAGTCCTGAGTGTCTAGCATACCCTCCTAGAGTGTGGTAGATCATGGGTTCTAGTCCTGAGTGTCTAGCATACCCTTCTTGAGTGTGGTAGATCATGGGTTCCAGTCCTGAGTGTCTAGCATACCCTCCTAGAGTGTGGTAGATCATGGGTTCCAGTCCCGTGTGTCTAGCATACCCTCCTAGAGTGTGGTAGATCGTGGGTTCCAGTCCTCTGTGTCTAGCATACCCTCCTAGAGTGTGGTAGATCGTGGGTTCCAGTCCTGAGTGTCTAGCATACCCTCCTAGAGTGTGGTAGATCATGGGTTCCAGTCCTGAGTGTCTAGCATACCCTCCTAGAGTGTGGTAGATCGTGGGTTCCAATCCTGAGTGTCTAGCATACCCTCCGAGAGTGTGGTAGATCATGGGTTCCAGTCCCGAGTGTCTAGTATACCCTCCTAGAGTGTGGTAGATCATGGGTTCCAGTCCCGAGTGTCTAGCATACCCTCCTAGAGTGTGGTAGATCATGGGTTCCAGTCCCGAGTGTCTAGCATACCCTCCTAGAGTGTGGTAGATCGTGGGTTCCAGTCCTGAGTGTCTAGCATACCCTCCTAGAGTGTGGTAGATCATGGGTTCCAGTCCTCAGTGTCTAGCATACCCTCCTAGAGTGTGGTAGATCATGGGTTCCATTCCTGTGTGTCTAGCATACCCTCCTAGAGTGTGGTAGATCATGGGTTCCAGTCCTGAGTGTCTAGCATACCCTCCTAGAGTGTGGTAGATCGTGGGTTCCAGTCCTGAGTGTCTAGCATACCCTCCTAGAGTGTGGTAGATCGTGGGTTCCAGTCCTGAGTGTCTAGCATACCCTCCTAGAGTGTGGTAGATCATGGGTTCCAGTCCTGAGTGTCTAGCATACCCTCCTAGAGTGTGGTAGATCATGGGTTCCAGTTCTCAGTGTCTAGCATACCCTCCTAGAGTGTGGTAGATCATGGGTTCCAGTTCTCAGTGTCTAGCATACCCTCCTAGAGTGTGGTAGATCATGGGTTTCAGTCCTGAGTGTCTAGCATACCCTCCTAGAGTGTGGTAGATCATGGGTTTCAGTCCTGAGTGTCTAGCATACCCTCCTAGAGTGTGGTAGATCATGGGTTCCAGTCCTGAGTGTCTAGCATACCCTCCTAGAGTGTGGTAGATCATGGGTTCCAGTCCTCAGTGTCTAGCATACCCTCCTAGAGTGTGGTAGATCATGGGTTCCAGTCCTGAGTGTCTAGCATACCCTCCTAGAGTGTGGTAGATCATGGGTTCCAGTCCTGAGTGTCTAGCATACCCTCCTAGAGTGTGGTAGATCACAGGTTCCAGTCCTGAGTGTCTAGCATACCCTCCTAGAGTGGGGTAGATCATGGGTTCCAGTCCTGAGTCTCTAGCATACCCTCCTAGAGTGTGGTAGATCATGGGTTCGTCCTCAGTGTCTAGCATGCCCTCCTAGAGTGTGGTAGATCATGGGTTCCAGTCCTGAGTGTCTAGCATACCCTCCTAGAGTGTGGTAGATCATGGATTCCAGTCCTGAGTCTCTAGCATACCCTCCTAGAGTGTGGTACATCATGGGTTCCAGTTCTCAGTGTCTAGCATACCCTCCTAGAGTGTGGTAGATCATGGGTTCCAGTTCTAAGTGTCTATCATACCCTCCTAGAGTGTGGTAGATCATGGGTTCCAGTCCTCCGCGTCTAGTATATCCTCCTAGAGTGTGGTAGATCACAGGTTCCAGTCCTCAGTGTCTAGCATACCCTCCTAGAGTGTGGTAGATCAATGGTTCCAGTCCTGAGTGTCTAGCATACCCTCCTAGAGTGTGGTAGATCATGGGTTCCAGTCCTGAGTGTCTAGCATACCCTTCTAGAGTGTGGTAGATCATGGGTTCCAGTCCTGAGTGTCTAGCATACCCTCCTAGAGTGTGGTAGATCATGGGTTCCAGTCCTGAGTGTCTAGCATACCCTCCTAGAGTGTGGTAGATCATGGGTTCCAGTCCTGAGTGTCTAGCATACCCTCCTAGAGTGTGGTAGATCGTGGGTTTCAGTCCTGAGTGTCTAGCATACCCTCCTAGAGTGTGGTAGATCATGGGTTCCAGTCCTGAGTCTCTAGCATACCCTCCTAGAGTGTGGTAGATCATGGGTTCCAGTCCTCAGTGTCTAGCATACCCTCCTAGAGTGTGGTAGATCATGGGTTCCAGTCCTGAGTGTCTAGCATACCCTCCTAGAGTGTGGTAGATCGTGGGTTCCAGTCCTGAGTGTCTAGCATACCCTCCTAGAGTGTGGTAGATCATGGGTTCCAGTCCTCAGTGTCTAGCATACCCTCCTAGAGTGTGGTAGATCATGGGTTCCAGTCCTCAGTGTCTAGCATACCCTCCTAGAGTGTGGTAGATCATGGGTTCCAGTCCTGAGTGTCTAGCATACCCTCCTAGAGTGTGGTAGATCATGGGTTCCAGTCCTGAGTGTCTAGCATACCCTCCTAGAGTGTGGTAGATCACAGGTTCCAGTCCTGAGTGTCTAGCATACCCTCCTAGAGTGGGGTAGATCATGGGTTCCAGTCCTGAGTCTCTAGCATACCCTCCTAGAGTGTGGTAGATCATGGGTTCGTCCTCAGTGTCTAGCATACCCTCCTAGAGTGTGGTAGATCATGGGTTCCAGTCCTGAGTGTCTAGCATACCTTCCTAGAGTGTGGTAGATCATGGATTCCAGTCCTGAGTCTCTAGCATACCCTCCTAGAGTGTGGTACATCATGGGTTCCAGTTCTCAGTGTCTAGCATACCCTCCTAGAGTGTGGTAGATCATGGGTTCCAGTCCCGAGTGTCTAGCATACCCTCCTAGAGTGTGGTAGATCATGGGTTCCAGTCCTGAGTGTCTAGCATACCCTCCTAGAGTGTGGTAGATCGTGGGTTCCAGTCCTGAGTGTCTAGCATACCCTCCTAGAGTGTGGTAGATCATGGGTTCCAGTCCTCAGTGTCTAGCATACCCTCCTAGAGTGTGGTAGATCGTGGGTTCCAGTCCTCAGTGTCTAGCATACCCTCCTAGAGTGTGGTAGATCATGGGTTCCAGTCCTGAGTGTCTAGCATACCCTCCTAGAGTGTGGTAGATCATGGGTTCCAGTCCTGAGTGTCTAGCATACCCTCCTAGAGTGTGGTAGATCGTGGGTTCCAGTCCTGAGTGTCTAGCATACCCTCCTAGAGTGTGGTAGATCATGGGTTTCAGTCCTGAGTGTCTAGCATACCCTCCTAGAGTGTGGTAGATCATGGGTTCCAGTCCTGAGTCTCTAGCATACCCTCCTAGAGTGTGGTAGATCATGGGTTCCAGTCCTCAGTGTCTAGCATACCCTCCTGGAGTGTGGTAGATCATGGGTTCCAGTCCTGAGTGTCTAGCATACCCTCCTAGAGTGTGGTAGATCATGGGTTCCAGTCCTGAGTGTCTAGCATACCCTCCTAGAGTGTGGTAGATCGTTGGTTCCAGTCCTGAGTGTCTAGCATACCCTCCTAGAGTGTGGTAGATCATGGGTTCCAGTCCTCAGTGTCTAGCATACCCTCCTAGAGTGTGGTAGATCATGGGTTCCAGTCCTGAGTGTCTAGCATACCCTCCTAGAGTGTGGTAGATCACGGGTTCCAGTCCTGAGTGTCTAGCATACCCTCCTAGAGTGTGGTAGATCACAGGTTCCAGTCCTGAGTGTCTAGCATACCCTCCTAGAGTGGGGTAGATCATGGGTTCCAGTCCTGAGTCTCTAGCATACCCTCCTAGAGTGTGGTAGATCATGGGTTCGTCCTCAGTGTCTAGCATACCCTCCTAGAGTGTGGTAGATCATGGGTTCCAGTCCTGAGTGTCTAGCATACCTTCCTAGAGTGTGGTAGATCATGGATTCCAGTCCTGAGTCTCTAGCATACCCTCCTAGAGTGTGGTACATCATGGGTTCCAGTTCTCAGTGTCTAGCATACCCTCCTAGAGTGTGGTAGATCGTGGGTTCCAGTCCTGAGTGTCTAGCATACCCTCCTAGAGTGTGGTAGATCATGGGTTCCAGTCCTGAGTCTCTAGCATACCCTCCTAGAGTGTGGTAGATCATGGGTTCCAGTCCTCAGTGTCTAGCATACCCTCCTAGAGTGTGGTAGATCATGGGTTCCAGTCCTGGGTGTCTAGCATACCCTCCTAGAGTGTGGTAGATCATGGGTTCCAGTCCTGAGTGTCTAGCATACCCTCCTAGAGTGTGGTAGATCGTGGGTTCCAGTCCTGAGTGTCTAGCATACCCTCCTAGAGTGTGGTAGATCATGGGTTCCAGTCCTCAGTGTCTAGCATACCCTCCTAGAGTGTGGTAGATCATGGGTTCCAGTCCTGAGTGTCTAGCATACACTCCTAGAGTGTGGTAGATCACAGGTTCCAGTCCTGAGTGTCTAGCATACCCTCCTAGAGTGGGGTAGATCATGGGTTCCAGTCCTGAGTCTCTAGCATACCCTCCTAGAGTGTGGTAGATCATGGGTTCGTCCTCAGTGTCTAGCATACCCTCCTAGAGTGTGGTAGATCATGGGTTCCAGTCCTGAGTGTCTAGCATACCTTCCTAGAGTGTGGTAGATCATGGATTCCAGTCCTGAGTCTCTAGCATACCCTCCTAGAGTGTGGTACATCATGGGTTCCAGTTCTCAGTGTCTAGCATACCCTCCTAGAGTGTGGTAGATCATGGGTTCCAGTCCCGAGTGTCTAGCATACCCTCCTAGAGTGTGGTAGATCATGGGTTCCAGTCCTGAGTGTCTAGCATACCCTCCTAGAGTGTGGTAGATCATGGGTTCCAGTCCTGAGTGTCTAGCATACCCTCCTAGAGTGTGGTACATCGTGGGTTCCAGTCCTCAGTGTCTAGCATACCCTCCTAGAGTGTGGTAGATCGTGGGTTCCAGTCCTGAGTGTCTAGCATACCCTCCTAGAGTGTGGTAGATCATGGGTTCCAGTCCTGAGTGTCTAGCATACCCTCCTAGAGTGTGGTAGATCATGGGTTCCAGTTGGTGTCTAGCATACCCTCCTAGTGTTGTAGATCGTGGGTTCCAGTCCCCAGTGTCTAGCATACCCTCCTAGAGTGTGGTAGATCGTGGGTTCCAGTCCTGAGTGTCTAGCATACCCTCCTAGAGTGTGGTAGATCATGGGTTCCAGTCCTCAGTGTCTAGCATACCCTCCTAGAGTGTGGTAGATCGTGGGTTCGTCCTCAGTGTCTAGCATACCCTCCTAGAGTGTGGTAGATCATGGGTTCCAGTCCTGAGTGTCTAGCATACCCTCCTAGAGTGTGGTAGATCATGGGTTCCAGTTCTCAGTGTCTAGCATACCCTCCTAGAGTGTGGTAGATCATGGGTTCCAGTCCTCCGCGTCTAGTATATCCTCCTAGAGTGTGGTAGATCACAGGTTCCAGTCCTGAGTGTCTAGCATACCCTCCTAGAGTGTGGTAGATCATGGGTTCCAGTCCTGAGTGTCTAGCATACCCTCCTAGAGTGTGGTAGATCATGGGTTCTAGTCCTGAGTGTCTAGCATACCCTTCTTGAGTGTGGTAGATCATGGGTTCCAGTCCTGAGTGTCTAGCATACCCTCCTAGAGTGTGGTAGATCATGGGTTCCAGTCCCGTGTGTCTAGCATACCCTCCTAGAGTGTGGTAGATCGTGGGTTCCAGTCCTCTGTGTCTAGCATACCCTCCTAGAGTGTGGTAGATCGTGGGTTCCAGTCCTGAGTGTCTAGCATACCCTCCTAGAGTGTGGTAGATCATGGGTTCCAGTCCTGAGTGTCTAGCATACCCTCCTAGAGTGTGGTAGATCGTGGGTTCCAATCCTGAGTGTCTAGCATACCCTCCGAGAGTGTGGTAGATCATGGGTTCCAGTCCCGAGTGTCTAGTATACCCTCCTAGAGTGTGGTAGATCATGGGTTCCAGTCCCGAGTGTCTAGCATACCCTCCTAGAGTGTGGTAGATCATGGGTTCCAGTCCCGAGTGTCTAGCATACCCTCCTAGAGTGTGGTAGATCGTGGGTTCCAGTCCTGAGTGTCTAGCATACCCTCCTAGAGTGTGGTAGATCATGGGTTCCAGTCCTCAGTGTCTAGCATACCCTCCTAGAGTGTGGTAGATCATGGGTTCCATTCCTGTGTGTCTAGCATACCCTCCTAGAGTGTGGTAGATCATGGGTTCCAGTCCTGAGTGTCTAGCATACCCTCCTAGAGTGTGGTAGATCGTGGGTTCCAGTCCTGAGTGTCTAGCATACCCTCCTAGAGTGTGGTAGATCGTGGGTTCCAGTCCTGAGTGTCTAGCATACCCTCCTAGAGTGTGGTAGATCATGGGTTCCAGTCCTGAGTGTCTAGCATACCCTCCTAGAGTGTGGTAGATCATGGGTTCCAGTTCTCAGTGTCTAGCATACCCTCCTAGAGTGTGGTAGATCATGGGTTCCAGTTCTCAGTGTCTAGCATACCCTCCTAGAGTGTGGTAGATCATGGGTTTCAGTCCTGAGTGTCTAGCATACCCTCCTAGAGTGTGGTAGATCATGGGTTTCAGTCCTGAGTGTCTAGCATACCCTCCTAGAGTGTGGTAGATCATGGGTTCCAGTCCTGAGTGTCTAGCATACCCTCCTAGAGTGTGGTAGATCATGGGTTCCAGTCCTCAGTGTCTAGCATACCCTCCTAGAGTGTGGTAGATCATGGGTTCCAGTCCTGAGTGTCTAGCATACCCTCCTAGAGTGTGGTAGATCATGGGTTCCAGTCCTGAGTGTCTAGCATACCCTCCTAGAGTGTGGTAGATCACAGGTTCCAGTCCTGAGTGTCTAGCATACCCTCCTAGAGTGGGGTAGATCATGGGTTCCAGTCCTGAGTCTCTAGCATACCCTCCTAGAGTATGGTAGATCATGGGTTCGTCCTCAGTGTCTAGCATACCCTCCTAGAGTGTGGTAGATCATGGGTTCCAGTCCTGAGTGTCTAGCATACCCTCCTAGAGTGTGGTAGATCATGGATTCCAGTCCTGAGTCTCTAGCATACCCTCCTAGAGTGTGGTACATCATGGGTTCCAGTTCTCAGTGTCTAGCATACCCTCCTAGAGTGTGGTAGATCATGGGTTCCAGTTCTAAGTGTCTATCATACCCTCCTAGAGTGTGGTAGATCATGGGTTCCAGTCCTCCGCGTCTAGTATATCCTCCTAGAGTGTGGTAGATCACAGGTTCCAGTCCTCAGTGTCTAGCATACCCTCCTAGAGTGTGGTAGATCATGGGTTCCAGTCCTGAGTGTCTAGCATACCCTCCTAGAGTGTGGTAGATCATGGGTTCCAGTCCTGAGTGTCTAGCATACCCTTCTAGAGTGTGGTAGATCGGGGGTTCCAGTCCTGAGTGTCTAGCATACCCTCCTAGAGTGTGGTAGATCATGGGTTCCAGTCCTGAGTGTCTAGCATACCCTCCTAGAGTGTGGTAGATCATGGGTTCCAGTTGGTGTCTAGCATACCCTCCTAGTGTTGTAGATCGTGGGTTCCAGTCCCGAGTGTCTAGCATACCCTCCTAGAGTGTGGTAGATCATGGGTTCCAGTCCTGAGTGTCTAGCATACCCTCCTAGAGTGTGGTAGATCATGGGTTCCAGTCCCGAGTGTCTAGCATACCCTCCTAGAGTGTGGTAGATCATGGGTTCCAGTCCCGAGTGTCTAGCATACCCTCCTAGAGTGTGGTAGATCGTGGGTTCCAGTCCTGAGTGTTTAGCATACCCTCCTCGAGTGTGGTAGATCATGGGTTCCAGTCCTGAGTGTCTAGCATACCCTCCTAGAGTGTGGTAGATCATGGGTTCCAGTTCTCAGTGTCTAGCATACCCTCCTAGAGTGTGGTAGATCATGGGTTCCAGTCCTCCGCGTCTAGTATATCCTCCTAGAGTGTGGTAGATCACAGGTTCCAGTCCTGAGTGTCTAGCATACCCTCCTAGAGTGTGGTAGATCATGGGTTCCAGTCCTGAGTGTCTAGCATACCCTCCTAGAGTGTGGTAGATCATGGGTTCTAGTCCTGAGTGTCTAGCATACCCTTCTTGAGTGTGGTAGATCATGGGTTCCAGTCCTGAGTGTCTAGCATACCCTCCTAGAGTGTGGTAGATCATGGGTTCCAGTCCCGTGTGTCTAGCATACCCTCCTAGAGTGTGGTAGATCGTGGGTTCCAGTCCTCTGTGTCTAGCATACCCTCCTAGAGTGTGGTAGATCGTGGGTTCCAGTCCTGAGTGTCTAGCATACCCTCCTAGAGTGTGGTAGATCATGGGTTCCAGTCCTGAGTGTCTAGCATACCCTCCTAGAGTGTGGTAGATCGTGGGTTCCAATCCTGAGTGTCTAGCATACCCTCCGAGAGTGTGGTAGATCATGGGTTCCAGTCCCGAGTGTCTAGTATACCCTCCTAGAGTGTGGTAGATCATGGGTTCCAGTCCCGAGTGTCTAGCATACCCTCCTAGAGTGTGGTAGATCATGGGTTCCAGTCCCGAGTGTCTAGCATACCCTCCTAGAGTGTGGTAGATCGTGGGTTCCAGTCCTGAGTGTCTAGCATACCCTCCTAGAGTGTGGTAGATCATGGGTTCCAGTCCTCAGTGTCTAGCATACCCTCCTAGAGTGTGGTAGATCATGGGTTCCATTCCTGTGTGTCTAGCATACCCTCCTAGAGTGTGGTAGATCATGGGTTCCAGTCCTGAGTGTCTAGCATACCCTCCTAGAGTGTGGTAGATCGTGGGTTCCAGTCCTGAGTGTCTAGCATACCCTCCTAGAGTGTGGTAGATCGTGGGTTCCAGTCCTGAGTGTCTAGCATACCCTCCTAGAGTGTGGTAGATCATGGGTTCCAGTCCTGAGTGTCTAGCATACCCTCCTAGAGTGTGGTAGATCATGGGTTCCAGTTCTCAGTGTCTAGCATACCCTCCTAGAGTGTGGTAGATCATGGGTTCCAGTTCTCAGTGTCTAGCATACCCTCCTAGAGTGTGGTAGATCATGGGTTTCAGTCCTGAGTGTCTAGCATACCCTCCTAGAGTGTGGTAGATCATGGGTTTCAGTCCTGAGTGTCTAGCATACCCTCCTAGAGTGTGGTAGATCATGGGTTCCAGTCCTGAGTGTCTAGCATACCCTCCTAGAGTGTGGTAGATCATGGGTTCCAGTCCTCAGTGTCTAGCATACCCTCCTAGAGTGTGGTAGATCATGGGTTCCAGTCCTGAGTGTCTAGCATACCCTCCTAGAGTGTGGTAGATCATGGGTTCCAGTCCTGAGTGTCTAGCATACCCTCCTAGAGTGTGGTAGATCACAGGTTCCAGTCCTGAGTGTCTAGCATACCCTCCTAGAGTGGGGTAGATCATGGGTTCCAGTCCTGAGTCTCTAGCATACCCTCCTAGAGTATGGTAGATCATGGGTTCGTCCTCAGTGTCTAGCATACCCTCCTAGAGTGTGGTAGATCATGGGTTCCAGTCCTGAGTGTCTAGCATACCCTCCTAGAGTGTGGTAGATCATGGATTCCAGTCCTGAGTCTCTAGCATACCCTCCTAGAGTGTGGTACATCATGGGTTCCAGTTCTCAGTGTCTAGCATACCCTCCTAGAGTGTGGTAGATCATGGGTTCCAGTTCTAAGTGTCTATCATACCCTCCTAGAGTGTGGTAGATCATGGGTTCCAGTCCTCCGCGTCTAGTATATCCTCCTAGAGTGTGGTAGATCACAGGTTCCAGTCCTCAGTGTCTAGCATACCCTCCTAGAGTGTGGTAGATCATGGGTTCCAGTCCTGAGTGTCTAGCATACCCTCCTAGAGTGTGGTAGATCATGGGTTCCAGTCCTGAGTGTCTAGCATACCCTTCTAGAGTGTGGTAGATCATGGGTTCCAGTCCTGAGTGTCTAGCATACCCTCCTAGAGTGTGGTAGATCATGGGTTCCAGTCCTGAGTGTCTAGCATACCCTCCTAGAGTGTGGTAGATCATGGGTTCCAGTCCTGAGTGTCTAGCATACCCTCCTAGAGTGTGGTAGATCGTGGGTTTCAGTCCTGAGTGTCTAGCATACCCTCCTAGAGTGTGGTAGATCATGGGTTCCAGTCCTGAGTCTCTAGCATACCCTCCTAGAGTGTGGTAGATCATGGGTTCCAGTCCTCAGTGTCTAGCATACCCTCCTAGAGTGTGGTAGATCATGGGTTCCAGTCCTGAGTGTCTAGCATACCCTCCTAGAGTGTGGTAGATCATGGGTTCCAGTCCTGAGTGTCTAGCATACCCTCCTAGAGTGTGGTAGATCGTGGGTTCCAGTCCTGAGTGTCTAGCATACCCTCCTAGAGTGTGGTAGATCATGGGTTCCAGTCCTCAGTGTCTAGCATACCCTCCTAGAGTGTGGTAGATCATGGGTTCCAGTCCTCAGTGTCTAGCATACCCTCCTAGAGTGTGGTAGATCATGGGTTCCAGTCCTGAGTGTCTAGCATACCCTCCTAGAGTGTGGAAGATCATGGGTTCCAGTCCTGAGTGTCTAGCATACCCTCCTAGAGTGTGGTAGATCACAGGTTCCAGTCCTGAGTGTCTAGCATACCCTCCTAGAGTGGGGTAGATCATGGGTTCCAGTCCTGAGTCTCTAGCATACCCTCCTAGAGTGTGGTAGATCATGGGTTCGTCCTCAGTGTCTAGCATACCCTCCTAGAGTGTGGTAGATCATGGGTTCCAGTCCTGAGTGTCTAGCATACCCTCCTAGAGTGTGGTAGATCATGGATTCCAGTCCTGAGTCTCTAGCATACCCTCCTAGAGTGTGGTACATCATGGGTTCCAGTTCTCAGTGTCTAGCATACCCTCCTAGAGTGTGGTAGATCATGGGTTCCAGTTCTAAGTGTCTATCATACCCTCCTAGAGTGTGGTAGATCATGGGTTCCAGTCCTCCGCGTCTAGTATATCCTCCTAGAGTGTGGTAGATCACAGGTTCCAGTCCTCAGTGTCTAGCATACCCTCCTAGAGTGTGGTAGATCATGGGTTCCAGTCCTGAGTGTCTAGCATACCCTCCTAGAGTGTGGTAGATCGTGGGTTCCAGTCCTGAGTGTCTAGCATACCCTCCTAGAGTGTGGTAGATCATGGGTTTCAGTCCTGAGTGTCTAGCATACCCTCCTAGAGTGTGGTAGATCATGGGTTCCAGTCCTGAGTGTCTAGCATACCCTCCTAGAGTGTGGTAGATCATGGGTTCCAGTCCTGAGTGTCTAGCATACCCTCCTAGAGTGTGGTAGATCGTGGGTTTCAGTCCTGAGTGTCTAGCATACCCTCCTAGAGTGTGGTAGATCATGGGTTCCAGTCCTGAGTCTCTAGCATACCCTCCTAGAGTGTGGTAGATCATGGGTTCCAGTCCTCAGTGTCTAGCATACCCTCCTAGAGTGTGGTAGATCATGGGTTCCAGTCCTGAGTGTCTAGCATACCCTCCTAGAGTGTGGTAGATCATGGGTTCCAGTCCTGAGTGTCTAGCATACCCTCCTAGAGTGTGGTAGATCGTGGGTTCCAGTCCTGAGTGTCTAGCATACCCTCCTAGAGTGTGGTAGATCATGGGTTCCAGTCCTCAGTGTCTAGCATACCCTCCTAGAGTGTGGTAGATCATGGGTTCCAGTCCTCAGTGTCTAGCATACCCTCCTAGAGTGTGGTAGATCATGGGTTCCAGTCCTGAGTGTCTAGCATACCCTCCTAGAGTGTGGTAGATCATGGGTTCCAGTCCTCAGTGTCTAGCATACCCTCCTAGAGTGTGGTAGATCATGGGTTCGTCCTCAGTGTCTAGCATACCCTCCTAGAGTGTGGTAGATCATGGGTTCCAGTCCTGAGTGTCTAGCATACCTTCCTAGAGTGTGGTAGATCATGGATTCCAGTCCTGAGTCTCTAGCATACCCTCCTAGAGTGTGGTACATCATGGGTTCCAGTTCTCAGTGTCTAGCATACCCTCCTAGAGTGTGGTAGATCATGGGTTCCAGTCCCGAGTGTCTAGCATACCCTCCTAGAGTGTGGTAGATCATGGGTTCCAGTCCTGAGTGTCTAGCATACCCTCCTAGAGTGTGGTAGATCGTGGGTTCCAGTCCTGAGTGTCTAGCATACCCTCCTAGAGTGTGGTAGATCATGGGTTCCAGTCCTCAGTGTCTAGCATACCCTCCTAGAGTGTGGTAGATCGTGGGTTCCAGTCCTCAGTGTCTAGCATACCCTCCTAGAGTGTGGTAGATCATGGGTTCCAGTCCTGAGTGTCTAGCATACCCTCCTAGAGTGTGGTAGATCATGGGTTCCAGTCCTGAGTGTCTAGCATACCCTCCTAGAGTGTGGTAGATCATGGGTTCCAGTCCTGAGTGTCTAGCATACCCTCCTAGAGTGTGGTAGATCGTGGGTTCCAGTCCTGAGTGTCTAGCATACCCTCCTAGAGTGTGGTAGATCATGGGTTTCAGTCCTGAGTGTCTAGCATACCCTCCTAGAGTGTGGTAGATCATGGGTTCCAGTCCTGAGTCTCTAGCATACCCTCCTAGAGTGTGGTAGATCATGGGTTCCAGTCCTCAGTGTCTAGCATACCCTCCTGGAGTGTGGTAGATCATGGGTTCCAGTCCTGAGTGTCTAGCATACCCTCCTAGAGTGTGGTAGATCATGGGTTCCAGTCCTGAGTGTCTAGCATACCCTCCTAGAGTGTGGTAGATCGTTGGTTCCAGTCCTGAGTGTCTAGCATACCCTCCTAGAGTGTGGTAGATCATGGGTTCCAGTCCTCAGTGTCTAGCATACCCTCCTAGAGTGTGGTAGATCATGGGTTCCAGTCCTGAGTGTCTAGCATACCCTCCTAGAGTGTGGTAGATCACGGGTTCCAGTCCTGAGTGTCTAGCATACCCTCCTAGAGTGTGGTAGATCACAGGTTCCAGTCCTGAGTGTCTAGCATACCCTCCTAGAGTGGGGTAGATCATGGGTTCCAGTCCTGAGTCTCTAGCATACCCTCCTAGAGTGTGGTAGATCATGGGTTCGTCCTCAGTGTCTAGCATACCCTCCTAGAGTGTGGTAGATCATGGGTTCCAGTCCTGAGTGTCTAGCATACCTTCCTAGAGTGTGGTAGATCATGGATTCCAGTCCTGAGTCTCTAGCATACCCTCCTAGAGTGTGGTACATCATGGGTTCCAGTTCTCAGTGTCTAGCATACCCTCCTAGAGTGTGGTAGATCATGGGTTCCAGTCCCAAGTGTCTAGCATACCCTCCTAGAGTGTGGTAGATCATGGGTTCCAGTCCTGAGTGTCTAGCATACCCTCCTAGAGTGTGGTAGATCGTGGGTTCCAGTCCTGAGTGTCTAGCATACCCTCCTAGAGTGTGGTAGATCGTGGGTTCCAGTCCTCAGTGTCTAGCATACCCTCCTAGAGTGTGGTAGATCGTGGGTTCCAGTCCTCAGTGTCTAGCATACCCTCCTAGAGTGTGGTAGATCATGGGTTCCAGTCCTGAGTGTCTAGCATACCCTCCTAGAGTGTGGTAGATCATGGGTTCCAGTCCTGAGTGTCTAGCATACCCTCCTAGAGTGTGGTAGATCATGGGTTCCAGTCCTGAGTGTCTAGCATACCCTCCTAGAGTGTGGTAGATCGTGGGTTCCAGTCCTGAGTGTCTAGCATACCCTCCTAGAGTGTGGTAGATCATGGGTTTCAGTCCTGAGTGTCTAGCATACCCTCCTAGAGTGTGGTAGATCATGGGTTCCAGTCCTGAGTCTCTAGCATACCCTCCTAGAGTGTGGTAGATCATGGGTTCCAGTCCTCAGTGTCTAGCATACCCTCCTGGAGTGTGGTAGATCATGGGTTCCAGTCCTGAGTGTCTAGCATACCCTCCTAGAGTGTGGTAGATCATGGGTTCCAGTCCTGAGTGTCTAGCATACCCTCCTAGAGTGTGGTAGATCGTTGGTTCCAGTCCTGAGTGTCTAGCATACCCTCCTAGAGTGTGGTAGATCATGGGTTCCAGTCCTCAGTGTCTAGCATACCCTCCTAGAGTGTGGTAGATCATGGGTTCCAGTCCTGAGTGTCTAGCATACCCTACTAGAGTGTGGTAGATCACGGGTTCCAGTCCTGAGTGTCTAGCATACCCTCCTAGAGTGTGGTAGATCACAGGTTCCAGTCCTGAGTGTCTAGCATACCCTCCTAGAGTGGGGTAGATCATGGGTTCCAGTCCTGAGTCTCTAGCATACCCTCCTAGAGTGTGGTAGATCATGGGTTCGTCCTCAGTGTCTAGCATACCCTCCTAGAGTGTGGTAGATCATGGGTTCCAGTCCTGAGTGTCTAGCATACCCTCCTAGAGTGTGGTAGATCATGGATTCCAGTCCTGAGTCTCTAGCATACCCTCCTAGAGTGTGGTACATCATGGGTTCCAGTTCTCAGTGTCTAGCATACCCTCCTAGAGTGTGGTAGATCATGGGTTCCAGTCCCGAGTGTCTAGCATACCCTCCTAGAGTGTGGTAGATCATGGGTTCCAGTCCTGAGTGTCTAGCATACCCTCCTAGAGTGTGGTAGATCATGGGTTCCAGTCCTGAGTGTCTAGCATACCCTCCTAGAGTGTGGTAGATCGTGGGTTCCAGTCCTGAGTGTCTAGCATACCCTCCTAGAGTGTGGTAGATCATGGGTTCCAGTTCTCAGTGTCTAGCATACCCTCCTAGAGTGTGGTAGATCATGGGTTCCAGTTCTCAGTGTCTAGCATACCCTCCTAGAGTGTGGTAGATCATGGGTTTCAGTCCTGAGTGTCTAGCATACCCTCCTAGAGTGTGGTAGATCATGGGTTCCAGTCCTGAGTCTCTAGCATACCCTCCTAGAGTGTGGTAGATCATGGGTTCCAGTCCTCAGTGTCTAGCATACCCTCCTAGAGTGTGGTAGATCATGGGTTCCAGTCCTGAGTGTCTAGCATACCCTCCTAGAGTGTGGTAGATCATGGGTTCCAGTCCTGAGTGTCTAGCATACCCTCCTAGAGTGTGGTAGATCGTGGGTTCCAGTCCTGAGTGTCTAGCATACCCTCCTAGAGTGTGGTAGATCATGGGTTCCAGTCCTCAGTGTCTAGCATACCCTCCTAGAGTGTGGTAGATCGTGGGTTCCAGTCCTCAGTGTCTAGCATACCCTCCTAGAGTGTGGTAGATCATGGGTTCCAGTCCTCAGTGTCTAGCATACCCTCCTAGAGTGTGGTAGATCATGGGTTCCAGTCCTGAGTGTCTAGCATACCCTCCTAGAGTGTGGTAGATCATGGGTTCCAGTTCTGAGTGTCTAGCATACCCTCCTAGAGTGTGGTAGATCGTGGGTTCCAGTCCTGAGTGTCTAGCATACCCTCCTAGAGTGTGGTAGATCATGGGTTCCAGTCCTGAGTCTCTAGCATACCCTCCTAGAGTGTGGTAGATCATGGGTTCCAGTCCTCAGTGTCTAGCATACCCTCCTAGAGTGTGGTAGATCATGGGTTCCAGTCCTGAGTGTCTAGCATACCCTCCTAGAGTGTGGTAGATCATGGGTTCCAGTCCTGAGTGTCTAGCATACCCTCCTAGAGTGTGGTAGATCGTGGGTTCCAGTCCTGAGTGTCTAGCATACCCTCCTAGAGTGTGGTAGATCATGGGTTCCAGTCCTCAGTGTCTAGCATACCCTCCTAGAGTGTGGTAGATCATGGGTTCCAGTCCTGAGTGTCTAGCATACACTCCTAGAGTGTGGTAGATCACAGGTTCCAGTCCTGAGTGTCTAGCATACCCTCCTAGAGTGGGGTAGATCATGGGTTCCAGTCCTGAGTCTCTAGCATACCCTCCTAGAGTGTGGTAGATCATGGGTTCGTCCTCAGTGTCTAGCATACCCTCCTAGAGTGTGGTAGATCATGGGTTCCAGTCCTGAGTGTCTAGCATACCTTCCTAGAGTGTGGTAGATCATGGATTCTAGTCCTGAGTCTCTAGCATACCCTCCTAGAGTGTGGTACATCATGGGTTCCAGTTCTCAGTGTCTAGCATACCCTCCTAGAGTGTGGTAGATCATGGGTTCCAGTCCCGAGTGTCTAGCATACCCTCCTAGAGTGTTGTAGATCATGGGTTCCAGTCCTGAGTGTCTAGCATACCCTCCTAGAGTGTGGTAGATCATGGGTTCCAGTCCTGAGTGTCTAGCATACCCTCCTAGAGTGTGGTACATCGTGGGTTCCAGTCCTCAGTGTCTAGCATACCCTCCTAGAGTGTGGTAGATCGTGGGTTCCAGTCCTGAGTGTCTAGCATACCCTCCTAGAGTGTGGTAGATCATGGGTTCCAGTCCTGAGTGTCTAGCATACCCTCCTAGAGTGTGGTAGATCATGGGTTCCAGTTGGTGTCTAGCATACCCTCCTAGTGTTGTAGATCGTGGGTTCCAGTCCCCAGTGTCTAGCATACCCTCCTAGAGTGTGGTAGATCGTGGGTTCCAGTCCTGAGTGTCTAGCATACCCTCCTAGAGTGTGGTAGATCATGGGTTCCAGTCCCGAGTGTCTAGCATACCCTCCTAGAGTGTGGTAGATCGTGGGTTCGTCCTCAGTGTCTAGCATACCCTCCTAGAGTGTGGTAGATCATGGGTTCCAGTCCTGAGTGTCTAGCATACCCTCCTAGAGTGTGGTAGATCATGGGTTCCAGTTCTCAGTGTCTAGCATACCCTCCTAGAGTGTGGTAGATCATGGGTTCCAGTCCTCCGCGTCTAGTATATCCTCCTAGAGTGTGGTAGATCACAGGTTCCAGTCCTGAGTGTCTAGCATACCCTCCTAGAGTGTGGTAGATCATGGGTTCCAGTCCTGAGTGTCTAGCATACCCTCCTAGAGTGTGGTAGATCATGGGTTCTAGTCCTGAGTGTCTAGCATACCCTTCTTGAGTGTGGTAGATCATGGGTTCCAGTCCTGAGTGTCTAGAATACCCTCCTAGAGTGTGGTAGATCATGGGTTCCAGTCCCGTGTGTCTAGCATACCCTCCTAGAGTGTGGTAGATCGTGGGTTCCAGTCCTCTGTGTCTAGCATACCCTCCTAGAGTGTGGTAGATCGTGGGTTCCAGTCCTGAGTGTCTAGCATACCCTCCTAGAGTGTGGTAGATCATGGGTTCCAGTCCTGAGTGTCTAGCATACCCTCCTAGAGTGTGGTAGATCGTGGGTTCCAGTCCTGAGTGTCTAGCATACCCTCCGAGAGTGTGGTAGATCATGGGTTCCAGTCCCGAGTGTCTAGTATACCCTCCTAGAGTGTGGTAGATCATGGGTTCCAGTCCCGAGTGTCTAGCATACCCTCCTAGAGTGTGGTAGATCATGGGTTCCAGTCCCGAGTGTCTAGCATACCCTCCTAGAGTGTGGTAGATCGTGGGTTCCAGTCCTGAGTGTCTAGCATACCCTCCTAGAGTGTGGTAGATCATGGGTTCCAGTCCTCAGTGTCTAGCATACCCTCCTATAGTGTGGTAGATCATGGGTTCCATTCCTGTGTGTCTAGCATACCCTCCTAGAGTGTGGTAGATCATGGGTTCCAGTCCTGAGTGTCTAGCATACCCTCCTAGAGTGTGGTAGATCGTGGGTTCCAGTCCTGAGTGTCTAGCATACCCTCCTAGAGTGTGGTAGATCGTGGGTTCCAGTCCTGAGTGTCTAGCATACCCTCCTAGAGTGTGGTAGATCATGGGTTCCAGTCCTGAGTGTCTAGCATACCCTCCTAGAGTGTGGTAGATCATGGGTTCCAGTTCTCAGTGTCTAGCATACCCTCCTAGAGTGTGGTAGATCATGGGTTCCAGTTCTCAGTGTCTAGCATACCCTCCTAGAGTGTGGTAGATCATGGGTTTCAGTCCTGAGTGTCTAGCATACCCTCCTAGAGTGTGGTAGATCATGGGTTTCAGTCCTGAGTGTCTAGCATACCCTCCTAGAGTGTGGTAGATCATGGGTTCCAGTCCTGAGTGTCTAGCATACCCTCCTAGAGTGTGGTAGATCATGGGTTCCAGTCCTCAGTGTCTAGCATACCCTCCTAGAGTGTGGTAGATCATGGGTTCCAGTCCTGAGTGTCTAGCATACCCTCCTAGAGTGTGGTAGATCATGGGTTCCAGTCCTGAGTGTCTAGCATACCCTCCTAGAGTGTGGTAGATCACAGGTTCCAGTCCTGAGTGTCTAGCATACCCTCCTAGAGTGGGGTAGATCATGGGTTCCAGTCCTGAGTCTCTAGCATACCCTCCTAGAGTGTGGTAGATCATGGGTTCGTCCTCAGTGTCTAGCATACCCTCCTAGAGTGTGGTAGATCATGGGTTCCAGTCCTGAGTGTCTAGCATACCCTCCTAGAGTGTGGTAGATCATGGATTCCAGTCCTGAGTCTCTAGCATACCCTCCTAGAGTGTGGTACATCATGGGTTCCAGTTCTCAGTGTCTAGCATACCCTCCTAGAGTGTGGTAGATCATGGGTTCCAGTCCCGAGTGTCTAGCATACCCTCCTAGAGTGTGGTAGATCATGGGTTCCAGTCCTGAGTGTCTAGCATACCCTCCTAGAGTGTGGTAGATGATGGGTTCCAGTCCTGAGTGTCTAGCATACCCTCCTAGAGTGTGGTAGATCATGGGTTCCAGTCCTGAGTGTCTAGCATACCCTCCTAGAGTGTGGTAGATCATGGGTTCCAGTCCTGAGTGTCTAGCATACCCTCCTAGAGTGTGGTAGATCGTGGGTTCCAGTCCTGAGTGTCTAGCATACCCTCCTAGAGTGTGGTAGAACGTGGGTTCCAGTCCCCAGTGTCTAGCATACCCTCCTAGAGTGTGGTAGATCATGGGTTCCAGTCCTGAGTGTCTAGCATACCCTCCTAGAGTGTGGTAGATCATGGGTTCCAGTCCTGAGTGTCTAGCATACCCTCCTAGAGTGTGGTAGATCGTGGGTTCCAGTCCTGAGTGTCTAGCATACCCTCCTAGAGTGTGGTAGATCGGGGGTTCCAGTCCTGAGTGTCTAGCATACCCTCCTAGAGTGTGGTAGATCATGGGTTCCAGTCCTGAGTGTCTAGCATACCCTCCTAGAGTGTGGTAGATCATGGGTTCCAGTTGGTGTCTAGCATACCCTCCTAGTGTTGTAGATCGTGGGTTCCAGTCCCGAGTGTCTAGCATACCCTCCTAGAGTGTGGTAGATCATGGGTTCCAGTCCTGAGTGTCTAGCATACCCTCCTAGAGTGTGGTAGATCATGGTTTCCAGTCCCGAGTGTCTAGCATACCCTCCTAGAGTGTGGTAGATCATGGGTTCCAGTCCCGAGTGTCTAGCATACCCTCCTAGAGTGTGGTAGATCGTGGGTTCCAGTCCTGAGTGTTTAGCATACCCTCCTAGAGTGTGGTAGATCATGGGTTCCAGTCCTGAGTGTCTAGCATACCCTCCTAGAGTGTGGTAGATCATGGGTTCCAGTTGGTGTCTAGCATACCCTCCTAGTGTTGTAGATCGTGGGTTCCAGTCCCGAGTGTCTAGCATACCCTCCTAGAGTGTGGTAGATCATGGGTTCCAGTCCCGAGTGTCTAGCATACCCTCCTAGAGTGTGGTAGATCATGGGTTGGTCCTCAGTGTCTAGCATACCCTCCTAGAGTGTGGTAGATCATGGGTTCCAGTCCTGAGTGTCTAGCATACCCTCCTAGAGTGTGGTAGATCATGGGTTCCAGTCCTGAGTGTCTAGCATACCCTCCTAGAGTGTGGTAGATCGTGGGTTCCAGTCCTGAGTGTTTAGCATACCCTCCTAGAGTGTGGTAGATCATGGGCTCCAGTCCTGAGTGTCTAGCATACCCTCCTAGAGTGTGGTAGATCATGGGTTCCAGTTGGTGTCTAGCATACCCTCCTAGTGTTGTAGATCGTAGGTTCCATTCCCGAGTGTCTAGCATACCCTCCTAGAGTGTGGTAGATCATGGGTTCCAGTCCCGAGTGTCTAGCATACCCTCCTAGAGTGTGGTAGATCATGGGTTCGTCCTGAGTGTCTAGCATACCCTCCTAGAGTGTGGTAGATCATGGGTTCCAGTCCTGAGTGTCTAGCATACCCTCCTAGAGTGTGGTAGATCATGGGTTCCAGTTCTCAGTGTCTAGCATACCTTCCTAGAGTGTGGTAGATCATGGGTTTCAGTCCTGAGTGTCTAGCATACCCTCCTAGAGTGTGGTAGATCATGGGTTCCAGTCCTCAGTGTCTAGTATACCCTCCTAGAGTGTGGTAGATCATGGGTTCCAGTCCTGAGTGTCTAGCATACCCTCCTAGAGTGTGGTAGATCATGGGTTCCAGTCCTGAGTGTCTAGCATACCCTCCTAGAGTGTGGTAGATCATGGGTTCCAGTCCCGAGTGTCTAGCATACCCTCCTAGAGTGTGGTAGATCATGGGTTCCAGTCCTGAGTGTCTAGCATACCCTCCTAGAGTGTGGTAGATCATGGGTTCCAGTCCTGAGTGTCTAGCATACCCTCCTAGAGTGTGGTAGATCATGGGTTCCAGTCCTCAGTGTCTAGCATACCCTCCTAGAGTGTGGTAGATCATGGGTTCCAGTCCTGAGTGTCTAGCATACCCTCCTAGAGTGTGGTAGATCGTGGGTTCCAGTCCTGAGTGTCTAGCATACCTCCTAGAGTGTGGTAGATCGTGGGTTCCAGTCCTGAGTGTCTAGCATACCCTCTTAGAGTGTGGTAGATCGTGGGTTCCAGTCCTGAGTGTCTAGCATACCCTCCTAGAGTGTGGTAGATCGTGGGTTACAGTCCTGAGTGTCTAGCATACCCTCCTAGAGTGTGGTAGATCGTGGGTTCCAGTCCTGAGTGTCTAGCATACCCTCCTAGAGTTTGGTAGATCATGGGTTCCAGTCCTGAGTGTCTAGCATACCCTCCTAGAGTGTGGTAGATCATGGGTTCCAGTTGGTGTCTAGCATACCCTCCTAGTGTTGTACATCGTGGGTTCCAGTCCCGAGTGTCTAGCATACCCTCCTAGAGTGTGGTAGATCATGGGTTCCAGTCCTCAGTATCTAGCATACCCTCCTAGAGTGTGGTAGATCATGGGTTCCAGTCCCGAGTGCCTAGCATACCCTCCTAGAGTGTGGTAGATCGTGGGTTCCAGTCCCGAGTGTCTAGCATACCCTCCTAGAGTGTGGTAGATTGTGGGTTCCAGTCCTGAGTGTTTAGCATACCCTCCTAGAGTGTGGTAGATCATGGGTTCCAGTCCTCAGTGTCTAGCATACCCTCTTAGAGTTTGGTAGATCATGGGTTCCAGTCCTCAGTGTCTAGCATACCCTCCTGGAGTGTGGTAGATCATGGGTTCCAGTCCTGAGTGTCTAGCATACCCTCCTAGAGTGTGGTAGATCATGGGTTCCAGTCCTGAGTGTCTAGCATACCCTCCTAGAGTGTGGTAGATCATGGGTTCCAGTCCTGAGTGTCTAGCATACCCTCCTAGAGTGTGGTAGATCATGGGTTCCAGTCCTGAGTGTCTAGCATACCCTCCTAGAGTGTGGTAGATCGTGGGTTCCAGTCCTGAGTGTCTAGCATACCCTCCTAGAGTGTGGTAGATCGTGGGTTCCAGTCCCCAGTGTCTAGCATACCCTCCTAGAGTGTGGTAGATCATGGGTTCCAGTCCTGAGTGTCTAGCATACCCTCCTAGAGTGTGGTAGATCATGGGTTCCAGTCCTGAGTGTCTAGCATACCCTCCTAGAGTGTGGTAGATCGTGGGTTCCAGTCCTGAGTGTCTAGCATACCCTCCTAGAGTGTGGTAGATCGGGGGTTCCAGTCCTGAGTGTCTAGCATACCCTCCTAGAGTGTGGTAGATCATGGGTTCCAGTCCTGAGTGTCTAGCATACCCTCCTAGAGTGTGGTAGATCATGGGTTCCAGTTGGTGTCTAGCATACCCTCCTAGTGTTGTAGATCGTGGGTTCCAGTCCCGAGTGTCTAGCATACCCTCCTAGAGTGTGGTAGATCATGGGTTCCAGTCCTGAGTGTCTAGCATACCCTCCTAGAGTGTGGTAGATCATGGGTTCCAGTCCCGAGTGTCTAGCATACCCTCCTAGAGTGTGGTAGATCATGGGTTCCAGTCCCGAGTGTCTAGCATACCCTCCTAGAGTGTGGTAGATCGTGGGTTCCAGTCCTGAGTGTTTAGCATACCCTCCTCGAGTGTGGTAGATCATGGGTTCCAGTCCTGAGTGTCTAGCATACCCTCCTAGAGTGTGGTAGATCATGGGTTCCAGTTGGTGTCTAGCATACCCTCCTAGTGTTGTAGATCGTGGGTTCCAGTCCCGAGTGTCTAGCATACCCTCCTAGAGTGTGGTAGATCATGGGTTCCAGTCCCGAGTGTCTAGCATACCCTCCTAGAGTGTGGTAGATCATGGGTTGGTCCTCAGTGTCTAGCATACCCTCCTAGAGTGTGGTAGATCATGGGTTCCAGTCCTGAGTGTCTAGCATACCCTCCTAGAGTGTGGTAGATCATGGGTTCCAGTCCTGAGTGTCTAGCATACCCTCCTAGAGTGTGGTAGATCGTGGGTTCCAGTCCTGAGTGTTTAGCATACCCTCCTAGAGTGTGGTAGATCATGGGCTCCAGTCCTGAGTGTCTAGCATACCCTCCTAGAGTGTGGTACATCATGGGTTCCAGTTGGTGTCTAGCATACCCTCCTAGTGTTGTAGATCGTAGGTTCCATTCCCGAGTGTCTAGCATACCCTCCTAGAGTGTGGTAGATCATGGGTTCCAGTCCCGAGTGTCTAGCATACCCTCCTAGAGTGTGGTAGATCATGGGTTCGTCCTCAGTGTCTAGCATACCCTCCTAGAGTGTGGTAGATCATGGGTTCCAGTCCTGAGTGTCTAGCATACCCTCCTAGAGTGTGGTAGATCATGGGTTCCAGTTCTCAGTGTCTAGCATACCTTCCTAGAGTGTGGTAGATCATGGGTTTCAGTCCTGAGTGTCTAGCATACCCTCCTAGAGTGTGGTAGATCATGGGTTCCAGTCCTCAGTGTCTAGTTTACCCTCCTAGAGTGTGGTAGATCATGGGTTCCAGTCCTGAGTGTCTAGCATACCCTCCTAGAGTGTGGTAGATCATGGGTTCCAGTCCTGAGTGTCTAGCATACCCTCCTAGAGTGTGGTAGATCATGGGTTCCAGTCCCGAGTGTCTAGCATACCCTCCTAGAGTGTGGTAGATCATGGGTTCCAGTCCTGAGTGTCTAGCATACCCTCCTAGAGTGTGGTAGATCATGGGTTCCAGTCCTGAGTGTCTAGCATACCCTACTAGAGTGTGGTAGATCATGGGTTCCAGTCCTCAGTGTCTAGCATACCCTCCTAGAGTGTGGTAGATCATGGGTTCCAGTCCTGAGTGTCTAGCATACCCTCCTAGAGTGTGGTAGATCGTGGGTTCCAGTCCTGAGTGTCTAGCATACCTCCTAGAGTGTGGTAGATCGTGGGTTCCAGTCCTGAGTGTCTAGCATACCCTCTTAGAGTGTGGTAGATCATGGGTTCCAGTCCTCAGTATCTAGCATACCCTCCTAGAGTGTGGTAGATCATGGGTTCCAGTCCCGAGTGCCTAGCATACCCTCCTAGAGTGTGGTAGATCGTGGGTTCCAGTCCCGAGTGTCTAGCATACCCTCCTAGAGTGTGGTAGATTGTGGGTTCCAGTCCTGAGTGTTTAGCATACCCTCCTAGAGTGTGGTAGATCATGGGTTCCAGTCCTGAGTGTCTAGCATACCCTCCTAGAGTGTGGTAGATCGTGGGTTCCAGTCCTGAGTGTCTAGCATACCCTCCTAGAGTGTGGTAGATCGTGGGTTCCAGTCCCCAGTGTCTAGCATACCCTCCTAGAGTGTGGTAGATCATGGGTTCCAGTCCTGAGTGTCTAGCATACCCTCCTAGAGTGTGGTAGATCATGGGTTCCAGTCCTGAGTGTCTAGCATACCCTCCTAGAGTGTGGTAGATCGTGGGTTCCAGTCCTGAGTGTCTAGCATACCCTCCTAGAGTGTGGTAGATCGGGGGTTCCAGTCCTGAGTGTCTAGCATACCCTCCTAGAGTGTGGTAGATCATGGGTTCCAGTCCTGAGTGTCTAGCATACCCTCCTAGAGTGTGGTAGATCATGGGTTCCAGTTGGTGTCTAGCATACCCTCCTAGTGTTGTAGATCGTGGGTTCCAGTCCCGAGTGTCTAGCATACCCTCCTAGAGTGTGGTAGATCATGGGTTCCAGTCCTGAGTGTCTAGCATACCCTCCTAGAGTGTGGTAGATCATGGGTTCCAGTCCCGAGTGTCTAGCATACCCTCCTAGAGTGTGGTAGATCATGGGTTCCAGTCCCGAGTGTCTAGCATACCCTCCTAGAGTGTGGTAGATCGTGGGTTCCAGTCCCGAGTGTTTAGCATACCCTCCTCGAGTGTGGTAGATCATGGGTTCCAGTCCTGAGTGTCTAGCATACCCTCCTAGAGTGTGGTAGATCATGGGTTCCAGTTGGTGTCTAGCATACCCTCCTAGTGTTGTAGATCGTGGGTTCCAGTCCCGAGTGTCTAGCATACCCTCCTAGAGTGTGGTAGATCATGGGTTCCAGTCCCGAGTGTCTAGCATACCCTCCTAGAGTGTGGTAGATCATGGGTTGGCCCTCAGTGTCTAGCATACCCTCCTAGAGTGTGGTAGATCATGGGTTCCAGTCCTGAGTGTCTAGCATACCCTCCTAGAGTGTGGTAGATCATGGGTTCCAGTCCTGAGTGTCTAGCATACCCTCCTAGAGTGTGGTAGATCGTGGGTTCCAGTCCTGAGTGTTTAGCATACCCTCCTAGAGTGTGGTAGATCATGGGCTCCAGTCCTGAGTGTCTAGCATACCCTCCTAGAGTGTGGTACATCATGGGTTCCAGTTGGTGTCTAGCATACCCTCCTAGTGTTGTAGATCGTAGGTTCCATTCCCGAGTGTCTAGCATACCCTCCTAGAGTGTGGTAGATCATGGGTTCCAGTCCCGAGTGTCTAGCATACCCTCCTAGAGTGTGGTAGATCATGGGTTCGTCCTCAGTGTCTAGCATACCCTCCTAGAGTGTGGTAGATCATGGGTTCCAGTCCTGAGTGTCTAGCATACCCTCCTAGAGTGTGGTAGATCATGGGTTCCAGTTCTCAGTGTCTAGCATACCTTCCTAGAGTGTGGTAGATCATGGGTTTCAGTCCTGAGTGTCTAGCATACCCTCCTAGAGTGTGGTAGATCATGGGTTCCAGTCCTCAGTGTCTAGTTTACCCTCCTAGAGTGTGGTAGATCATGGGTTCCAGTCCTGAGTGTCTAGCATACCCTCCTAGAGTGTGGTAGATCATGGGTTCCAGTCCCGAGTGTCTAGCATACCCTCCTAGAGTGTGGTAGATCATGGGTTCCAGTCCTGAGTGTCTAGCATACCCTCCTAGAGTGTGGTAGATCATGGGTTCCAGTCCTGAGTGTCTAGCATACCCTCCTAGAGTGTGGTAGATCATGGGTTCCAGTCCTCAGTGTCTAGCATACCCTCCTAGAGTGTGGTAGATCATGGGTTCCAGTCCTGAGTGTCTAGCATACCCTCCTAGAGTGTGGTGATCGTGGGTTCCAGTCCTGAGTGTCTAGCATACCCTCCTAGAGTGTGGTAGATCGTGGGTTACAGTCCTGAGTGTCTAGCATACCCTCCTAGAGTGTGGTAGATCGTGGGTTCCAGTCCTGAGTGTCTAGCATACCCTCCTAGAGTTTGGTAGATCATGGGTTCCAGTCCTGAGTGTCTAGCATACCCTCCTAGAGTGTGGTAGATCATGGGTTCCAGTTGGTGTCTAGCATACCCTCCTAGTGTTGTACATCGTGGGTTCCAGTCCCGAGTGTCTAGCATACCCTCCTAGAGTGTGGTAGATCATGGGTTCCAGTCCTCAGTATCTAGCATACCCTCCTAGAGTGTGGTAGATCATGGGTTCCAGTCCCGAGTGCCTAGCATACCCTCCTAGAGTGTGGTAGATCGTGGGTTCCAGTCCCGAGTGTCTAGCATACCCTCCTAGAGTGTGGTAGATTGTGGGTTCCAGTCCTGAGTGTTTAGCATACCCTCCTAGAGTGTGGTAGATCATGGGTTCCAGTCCTCAGTGTCTAGCATACCCTCTTAGAGTTTGGTAGATCATGGGTTCCAGTCCTCAGTGTCTAGCATACCCTCCTGGAGTGTGGTAGATCATGGGTTCCAGTCCTGAGTGTCTAGCATACCCTCCTAGAGTGTGGTAGATCATAGGTTCCAGTCCTGAGTGTCTAGCATACCCTCCTAGAGTGTGGTAGATCATGGGTTCCAGTCCCGAGTGTCTAGCATACCCTCCTAGAGTGTGGTAGATCGTGGGTTCCAGTTGGTGTCTAGCATACCTTCCTAGTGTTGTAGTTCGTGGGTTCCAGTCCCGAGTGTCTAGCATACCCTCCTAGAGTGTGGTAGATCATCGGTTCCAGTCCTGAGTGTCTAGCATACCCTCCTAGAGTGTGGTAGATCATGGGTTCGTCCTCAGTGTCTAGCATACCCTCCTAGAGTGTGGTAGATCATGGGTGCCAGTCCTGAGTGTCTAGCATACCCTCCTAGAGTGTGGTAGATCATGGGTTCCAGTCCTGAGTGTCTAGCATACCCTCCTAGAGTGTGGTAGATCATGGGTTCCAGTCCTGAGTCTCTAGCATACCCTCCTAGAGTGTGGTAGATCATGGGTTCGTCCTGAGTGTCTAGCATACCCTCCTAGAGTGTGGTAGATCATGGGTTCCAGTCCTCAGTGTCTAGCATACCCTCTTAGAGTGTGGTAGATCATGGGTTCCAGTCCTCAGTGTCTAGCATACCCTCCTGGAGTGTGGTAGATCATGGGTTCCAGTCCTGAGTGTCTAGCATACCCTCCTAGAGTGTGGTAGATCATAGGTTCCAGTCCTGAGTGTCTAGCATACCCTCCTAGAGTGTGGTAGATCATGGGTTCCAGTCCCGAGTGTCTAGCATACCCTCCTAGAGTGTGGTAGATCGTGGGTTCCAGTCCTGAGTGTCTAGCATACCCTCCTAGAGTGTGGTAGATCGTGGGTTCCAGTCCTGAGTGTCTAGCATACCCTCCTAGAGTGTGGTAGATCGTGGGTTCCAGTCCTGAGTGTCTAGCATACCCTCCTAGAGTGTGGTAGATCGTGGGTCCCAGTCCTGAGTGTCTAGCATACCCTCCTAGAGTGTGGTAGATCATGGGTTCCAGTCCTGAGTGTCTAGCATACCCTCCTAGAGTGTGGTAGATCGTGGGTTCGTCCTCAGTGTCTAGCATACCCTCCTAGAGTGTGGTAGATCATGGGTTCCAGTCCTGAGTGTCTAGCATACCCTCCTAGAGTGTTGTAGATCATGGGTTCCAGTTCTCAGTGTCTAGCATACCCTCCTAGAGTGTGGTAGATCATGGGTTTCAGTCCTGAGTGTCTAGCATACCCTCCTAGAGTGTGGTAGATCATGGGTTCCAGTCCTCAGTGTCTAGTATATCCTCCTAGAGTGTGGTAGATCACAGGTTCCAGTCCTGAGTGTCTAGCATACCCTCCTAGAGTGTGGTAGATCATGGTTTCCAGTCCTGAGTGTCTAGCATACCCTCCTAGAGTGTGGTAGATCATGGGTTCCAGTCCTGAGTGTCTAGCATACCCTCCTAGAGTGTGGTAGATCATGGGTTCCAGTCCCGAGTGTCTAGCATACCCTCCTAGAGTGTGGTAGATCGTGGGTTCCAGTCCTGAGTGTCTAGCATACCTTCCTAGAGTGTGGTAGATCATGGGTTCCAGTCCTGAGTGTCTAGCATACCCTCCTAGAGTGTGGTAGATCATGGGTTCCAGTCCTCAGTGTCTAGCATACCCTCCTAGAGTGTGGTAGATCATGGGTTCCAGTTGGTGTCTAGCATACCCTCCTAGTGTTGTAGATCGTGGGTTCCAGTCCCGAGTGTCTAGCATACCCTCCTAGAGTGTGGTAGATCATGGGTTCCAGTCCCGAGTGTCTAGCATACCCTCCTAGAGTGTGGTAGATCATGGGTTCGTCCTGAGTGTCTAGCATACCCTCCTAGAGTGTGGTAGATCATGGGTTCCAGTCCTGAGTGTCTAGCATACCCTCCTAGAGTGTGGTAGATCATGGGTTCCAGTTCTCAGTGTCTAGCATACCCTCCTAGAGTGTGGTAGATCATGGGTTCGTCCTCAGTGTCTAGCATACCCTCCTAGAGTGTGGTAGATCATGGGTTCCAGTCCTGAGTGTCTAGCATACCTTCCTAGAGTGTGGTAGATCATGGATTCCAGTCCTGAGTCTCTAGCATACCCTCCTAGAGTGTGGTACATCATGGGTTCCAGTTCTCAGTGTCTAGCATACCCTCCTAGAGTGTGGTAGATCATGGGTTCCAGTCCCGAGTGTCTAGCATACCCTCCTAGAGTGTGGTAGATCATGGGTTCCAGTCCTGAGTGTCTAGCATACCCTCCTAGAGTGTGGTAGATCGTGGGTTCCAGTCCTCAGTGTCTAGCATACCCTCCTAGAGTGTGGTAGATCATGGGTTCCAGTCCTCAGTGTCTAGCATACCCTCCTAGAGTGTGGTAGATCATGGGTTCCAGTCCTGAGTGTCTAGCATACCCTCCTAGAGTGTGGTAGATCATGGGTTCCAGTCCTGAGTGTCTAGCATACCCTCCTAGAGTGTGGTAGATCGTGGGTTCCAGTCCTGAGTGTCTAGCATACCCTCCTAGAGTGTGGTAGATCATGGGTTTCAGTCCTGAGTGTCTAGCATACCCTCCTAGAGTGTGGTAGATCATGGGTTCCAGTCCTGAGTCTCTAGCATACCCTCCTAGAGTGTGGTAGATCATGGGTTCCAGTCCTCAGTGTCTAGCATACCCTCCTAGAGTGTGGTAGATCATGGGTTCCAGTCCTGAGTGTCTAGCATACCCTCCTAGAGTGTGGTAGATCGTGGGTTCCAGTCCTGAGTGTTTAGCATACCCTCCTAGAGTGTGGTAGATCATGGGCTCCAGTCCTGAGTGTCTAGCATACCCTCCTAGAGTGTGGTAGATCATGGGTTCCAGTTGGTGTCTAGCATACCCTCCTAGTGTTGTAGATCGTAGGTTCCATTCCCGAGTGTCTAGCATACCCTCCTAGAGTGTGGTAGATCATGGGTTCCAGTCCCGAGTGTCTAGCATACCCTCCTAGAGTGTGGTAGATCATGGGTTCGTCCTCAGTGTCTAGCATACCCTCCTAGAGTGTGGTAGATCATGGGTTCCAGTCCTGAGTGTCTAGCATAACCTCCTAGAGTGTGGTAGATCATGGGTTCCAGTTCTCAGTGTCTAGCATACCTTCCTAGAGTGTGGTAGATCATGGGTTTCAGTCCTGAGTGTCTAGCATACCCTCCTAGAGTGTGGTAGATCATGGGTTCCAGTCCTCAGTGTCTAGTATACCCTCCTAGAGTGTGGTAGATCATGGGTTCCAGTCCTGAGTGTCTAGCATACCCTCCTAGAGTGTGGTAGATCATGGGTTCCAGTCCTGAGTGTCTAGCATACCCTCCTAGAGTGTGGTAGATCATGGGTTCCAGTCCCGAGTGTCTAGCATACCCTCCTAGAGTGTGGTAGATCATGGGTTCCAGTCCTGAGTGTCTAGCATACCCTCCTAGAGTGTGGTAGATCATGGGTTCCAGTCCTGAGTGTCTAGCATACCCTCCTAGAGTGTGGTAGATCATGGGTTCCAGTCCTCAGTGTCTAGCATACCCTCCTAGAGTGTGGTAGATCATGGGTTCCAGTCCTGAGTGTCTAGCATACCCTCCTAGAGTGTGGTAGATCGTGGGTTCCAGTCCTGAGTGTCTAGCATACCTCCTAGAGTGTGGTAGATCGTGGGTTCCAGTCCTGAGTGTCTAGCATACCCTCTTAGAGTGTGGTAGATCATGGGTTCCAGTTCTGAGTGTCTAGCATACCCTCCTAGAGTGTGGTAGATCGTGGGTTCCAGTCCTGAGTGTCTAGCATACCCTCCTAGAGTGTGGTAGATCGTGGGTTACAGTCCTGAGTGTCTAGCATACCCTCCTAGAGTGTGGTAGATCGTGGGTTCCAGTCCTGAGTGTCTAGCATACCCTCCTAGAGTGTGGTAGATCATGGGTTCCAGTCCTGAGTGTCTAGCATACCCTCCTAGAGTGTGTTAGATCATGGGTTCCAGTTGGTGTCTAGCATACCCTCCTAGTGTTGTACATCGTGGGTTCCAGTCCCGAGTGTCTAGCATACCCTCCTAGAGTGTGGTAGATCATGGGTTCCAGTCCTCAGTGTCTAGCATACCCTCCTAGAGTGTGGTAGATCATGGGTTCCAGTCCCGAGTGCCTAGCATACCCTCCTAGAGTGTGGTAGATCATGGGTTCCAGTCCTGAGTGTCTAGCATACCCTCCTAGAGTGTGGTAGATCGTGGGTTCCAGTCCTGAGTGTCTAGCATACCCTCTTAGAGTTTGGTAGATCATGGGTTCCAGTCCTCAGTGTCTAGCATACCCTCCTGGAGTGTGGTAGATCATGGGTTCCAGTCCTGAGTGTCTAGCATACCCTCCTAGAGTGTGGTAGATCATGGGTTCCAGTCCTGAGTGTCTAGCATACCCTCCTAGAGTGTGGTAGATCATGGGTTCCAGTCCTGAGTGTCTAGCATACCCTCCTAGAGTGTGGTAGATCATGGGTTCCAGTCCTGAGTGTCTAGCATACCCTCCTAGAGTGTGGTAGATCGTGGGTTCCAGTCCCCAGTGTCTAGCATACCCTCCTAGAGTGTGGTAGATCATGGGTTCCAGTCCTGAGTGTCTAGCATACCCTCCTAGAGTGTGGTAGATCATGGGTTCCAGTCCTGAGTGTCTAGCATACCCTCCTAGAGTGTGGTAGATCGTGGGTTCCAGTCCTGAGTGTCTAGCATACCCTCCTAGAGTGTGGTAGATCGGGGGTTCCAGTCCTGAGTGTCTAGCATACCCTCCTAGAGTGTGGTAGATCATGGGTTCCAGTCCTGAGTGTCTAGCATACCCTCCTAGAGTGTGGTAGATCATGGGTTCCAGTTGGTGTCTAGCATACCCTCCTAGTGTTGTAGATCGTGGGTTCCAGTCCCGAGTGTCTAGCATACCCTCCTAGAGTGTGGTAGATCATGGGTTCCAGTCCTGAGTGTCTAGCATACCCTCCTAGAGTGTGGTAGATCATGGGTTCCAGTCCCGAGTGTCTAGCATACCCTCCTAGAGTGTGGTAGATCATGGGTTCCAGTCCCGAGTGTCTAGCATACCCTCCTAGAGTGTGGTAGATCGTGGGTTCCAGTCCCGAGTGTTTAGCATACCCTCCTCGAGTGTGGTAGATCATGGGTTCCAGTCCTGAGTGTCTAGCATACCCTCCTAGAGTGTGGTAGATCATGGGTTCCAGTTGGTGTCTAGCATACCCTCCTAGTGTTGTAGATCGTGGGTTCCAGTCCCGAGTGTCTAGCATACCCTCCTAGAGTGTGGTAGATCATGGGTTTCAGTCCCGAGTGTCTAGCATACCCTCCTAGAGTGTGGTAGATCATGGGTTGGTCCTCAGTGTCTAGCATACCCTCCTAGAGTGTGGTAGATCATGGGTTCCAGTCCTGAGTGTCTAGCATACCCTCCTAGAGTGTGGTAGATCATGGGTTCCAGTCCTGAGTGTCTAGCATACCCTCCTAGAGTGTGGTAGATCGTGGGTTCCAGTCCTGAGTGTTTAGCATACCCTCCTAGAGTGTGGTAGATCATGGGCTCCAGTCCTGAGTGTCTAGCATACCCTCCTAGAGTGTGGTACATCATGGGTTCCAGTTGGTGTCTAGCATACCCTCCTAGTGTTGTAGATCGTAGGTTCCATTCCCGAGTGTCTAGCATACCCTCCTAGAGTGTGGTAGATCATGGGTTCCAGTCCCGAGTGTCTAGCATACCCTCCTAGAGTGTGGTAGATCATGGGTTCGTCCTCAGTGTCTAGCATACCCTCCTAGAGTGTGGTAGATCATGGGTTCCAGTCCTGAGTGTCTAGCATACCCTCCTAGAGTGTGGTAGATCATGGGTTCCAGTCCTGAGTGTCTAGCATACCCTCCTAGAGTGTGGTAGATCATGGGTTCCAGTCCCGAGTGTCTAGCATACCCTCCTAGAGTGTGGTAGATCATGGGTTCCAGTCCTGAGTGTCTAGCATACCCTCCTAGAGTGTGGTAGATCATGGGTTCCAGTCCTGAGTGTCTAGCATACCCTCCTAGAGTGTGGTAGATCATGGGTTCCAGTCCTCAGTGTCTAGCATACCCTCCTAGAGTGTGGTAGATCATGGGTTCCAGTCCTGAGTGTCTAGCATACCCTCCTAGAGTGTGGTGATCGTGGGTTCCAGTCCTGAGTGTCTAGCATACCCTCCTAGAGTGTGGTAGATCGTGGGTTACAGTCCTGAGTGTCTAGCATACCCTCCTAGAGTGTGGTAGATCGTGGGTTCCAGTCCTGAGTGTCTAGCATACCCTCCTAGAGTTTGGTAGATCATGGGTTCCAGTCCTGAGTGTCTAGCATACCCTCCTAGAGTGTGGTAGATCATGGGTTCCAGTTGGTGTCTAGCATACCCTCCTAGTGTTGTACATCGTGGGTTCCAGTCCCGAGTGTCTAGCATACCCTCCTAGAGTGTGGTAGATCATGGGTTCCAGTCCTCAGTATCTAGCATACCCTCCTAGAGTGTGGTAGATCATGGGTTCCAGTCCCGAGTGCCTAGCATACCCTCCTAGAGTGTGGTAGATCGTGGGTTCCAGTCCCGAGTGTCTAGCATACCCTCCTAGAGTGTGGTAGATTGTGGGTTCCAGTCCTGAGTGTTTAGCATACCCTCCTAGAGTGTGGTAGATCATGGGTTCCAGTCCTCAGTGTCTAGCATACCATCTTAGAGTTTGGTAGATCATGGGTTCCAGTCCTCAGTGTCTAGCATACCCTCCTGGAGTGTGGTAGATCATGGGTTCCAGTCCTGAGTGTCTAGCATACCCTCCTAGAGTGTGGTAGATCATAGGTTCCAGTCCTGAGTGTCTAGCATACCCTCCTAGAGTGTGGTAGATCATGGGTTCCAGTCCCGAGTGTCTAGCATACCCTCCTAGAGTGTGGTAGATCGTGGGTTCCAGTTGGTGTCTAGCATACCTTCCTAGTGTTGTAGTTCGTGGGTTCCAGTCCCGAGTGTCTAGCATACCCTCCTAGAGTGTGGTAGATCATCGGTTCCAGTCCTGAGTGTCTAGCATACCCTCCTAGAGTGTGGTAGATCATGGGTTCGTCCTCAGTGTCTAGCATACCCTCCTAGAGTGTGGTAGATCATGGGTTCCAGTCCTGAGTGTCTAGCATACCCTCCTAGAGTGTGGTAGATCATGGGTTCCAGTCCTGAGTGTCTAGCATACCCTCCTAGAGTGTGGTAGATCATGGGTTCCAGTCCTGAGTCTCTAGCATACCCTCCTAGAGTGTGGTAGATCATGGGTTCGTCCTGAGTGTCTAGCATACCCTCCTAGAGTGTGGTAGATCATGGGTTCCAGTCCTCAGTGTCTAGCATACCCTCTTAGAGTGTGGTAGATCATGGGTTCCAGTCCTCAGTGTCTAGCATACCCTCCTGGAGTGTGGTAGATCATGGGTTCCAGTCCTGAGTGTCTAGCATACCCTCCTAGAGTGTGGTAGATCATAGGTTCCAGTCCTGAGTGTCTAGCATACCCTCCTAGAGTGTGGTAGATCATGGGTTCCAGTCCCGAGTGTCTAGCATACCCTCCTAGAGTGTGGTAGATCGTGGGTTCCAGTCCTGAGTGTCTAGCATACCCTCCTAGAGTGTGGTAGATCGTGGGTTCCAGTCCTGAGTGTCTAGCATACCCTCCTAGAGTGTGGTAGATCGTGGGTTCCAGTCCTGAGTGTCTAGCATACCCTCCTAGAGTGTGGTAGATCGTTGGTCCCAGTCCTGAGTGTCTAGCATACCCTCCTAGAGTGTGGTAGATCATGGGTTCCAGTCCTGAGTGTCTAGCATACCCTCCTAGAGTGTGGTAGATCGTGGGTTCGTCCTCAGTGTCTAGCATACCCTCCTAGAGTGTGGTAGATCATGGGTTCCAGTCCTGAGTGTCTAGCATACCCTCCTAGAGTGTTGTAGATCATGGGTTCCAGTTCTCAGTGTCTAGCATACCCTCCTAGAGTGTGGTAGATCATGGGTTTCAGTCCTGAGTGTCTAGCATACCCTCCTAGAGTGTGGTAGATCATGGGTTCCAGTCCTCAGTGTCTAGTATATCCTCCTAGAGTGTGGTAGATCACAGGTTCCAGTCCTGAGTGTCTAGCATACCCTCCTAGAGTGTGGTAGATCATGGTTTCCAGTCCTGAGTGTCTAGCATACCCTCCTAGAGTGTGGTAGATCATGGGTTCCAGTCCTGAGTGTCTAGCATACCCTCCTAGAGTGTGGTAGATCATGGGTTCCAGTCCCGAGTGTCTAGCATACCCTCCTAGAGTGTGGTAGATCGTGGGTTCCAGTCCTGAGTGTCTAGCATACCTTCCTAGAGTGTGGTAGATCATGGGTTCCAGTCCTGAGTGTCTAGCATACCCTCCTAGAGTGTGGTAGATCATGGGTTCCAGTCCTCAGTGTCTAGCATACCCTCCTAGAGTGTGGTAGATCGTGGGTTCCAGTCCTCAGTGTCTAGCATACCCTCCTAGAGTGTGGTAGATCATGGGTTCCAGTTGGTGTCTAGCATACCCTCCTAGTGTTGTAGATCGTGGGTTCCAGTCCCGAGTGTCTAGCATACCCTCCTAGAGTGTGGTAGATCATGGGTTCCAGTCCTCAGTGTCTAGCATACCCTCCTAGAGTGTGGTAGATCATGGGTTCGTCCTGAGTGTCTAGCATACCCTCCTAGAGTGTGGTAGATCATGGGTTCCAGTCCTGAGTGTCTAGCATACCCTCCTAGAGTGTGGTAGATCATGGGTTCCAGTTCTCAGTGTCTAGCATACCCTCCTAGAGTGTGGTAGATCATGGGTTCGTCCTCAGTGTCTAGCATACCCTCCTAGAGTGTGGTAGATCATGGGTTCCAGTCCTGAGTGTCTAGCATACCTTCCTAGAGTGTGGTAGATCATGGATTCCAGTCCTGAGTCTCTAGCATACCCTCCTAGAGTGTGGTACATCATGGGTTCCAGTTCTCAGTGTCTAGCATACCCTCCTAGAGTGTGGTAGATCATGGGTTCCAGTCCCGAGTGTCTAGCATACCCTCCTAGAGTGTGGTAGATCATGGGTTCCAGTCCTGAGTGTCTAGCATACCCTCCTAGAGTGTGGTAGATCGTGGGTTCCAGTCCTCAGTGTCTAGCATACCCTCCTAGAGTGTGGTAGATCATGGGTTCCAGTCCTCAGTGTCTAGCATACCCTCCTAGAGTGTGGTAGATCATGGGTTCCAGTCCTGAGTGTCTAGCATACCCTCCTAGAGTGTGGTAGATCATGGGTTCCAGTCCTGAGTGTCTAGCATACCCTCCTAGAGTGTGGTAGATCGTGGGTTCCAGTCCTGAGTGTCTAGCATACCCTCCTAGAGTGTGGTAGATCATGGGTTTCAGTCCTGAGTGTCTAGCATACCCTCCTAGAGTGTGGTAGATCATGGGTTCCAGTCCTGAGTCTCTAGCATACCCTCCTAGAGTGTGGTAGATCATGGGTTCCAGTCCTCAGTGTCTAGCATACCCTCCTAGAGTGTGGTAGATCATGGGTTCCAGTCCTGAGTGTCTAGCATACCCTCCTAGAGTGTGGTAGATCGTGGGTTCCAGTCCTGAGTGTTTAGCATACCCTCCTAGAGTGTGGTAGATCATGGGCTCCAGTCCTGAGTGTCTAGCATACCCTCCTAGAGTGTGGTAGATCATGGGTTCCAGTTGGTGTCTAGCATACCCTCCTAGTGTTGTAGATCGTAGGTTCCATTCCCGAGTGTCTAGCATACCCTCCTAGAGTGTGGTAGATCATGGGTTCCAGTCCCGAGTGTCTAGCATACCCTCCTAGAGTGTGGTAGATCATGGGTTCGTCCTCAGTGTCTAGCATACCCTCCTAGAGTGTGGTAGATCATGGGTTCCAGTCCTGAGTGTCTAGCATAACCTCCTAGAGTGTGGTAGATCATGGGTTCCAGTTCTCAGTGTCTAGCATACCTTCCTAGAGTGTGGTAGATCATGGGTTTCAGTCCTGAGTGTCTAGCATACCCTCCTAGAGTGTGGTAGATCATGGGTTCCAGTCCTCAGTGTCTAGTATACCCTCCTAGAGTGTGGTAGATCATGGGTTCCAGTCCTGAGTGTCTAGCATACCCTCCTAGAGTGTGGTAGATCATGGGTTCCAGTCCTGAGTGTCTAGCATACCCTCCTAGAGTGTGGTAGATCATGGGTTCCAGTCCCGAGTGTCTAGCATACCCTCCTAGAGTGTGGTAGATCATGGGTTCCAGTCCTGAGTGTCTAGCATACCCTCCTAGAGTGTGGTAGATCATGGGTTCCAGTCCTGAGTGTCTAGCATACCCTCCTAGAGTGTGGTAGATCATGGGTTCCAGTCCTCAGTGTCTAGCATACCCTCCTAGAGTGTGGTAGATCATGGGTTCCAGTCCTGAGTGTCTAGCATACCCTCCTAGAGTGTGGTAGATCGTGGGTTCCAGTCCTGAGTGTCTAGCATACCTCCTAGAGTGTGGTAGATCGTGGGTTCCAGTCCTGAGTGTCTAGCATACCCTCTTAGAGTGTGGTAGATCATGGGTTCCAGTTCTGAGTGTCTAGCATACCCTCCTAGAGTGTGGTAGATCGTGGGTTCCAGTCCTGAGTGTCTAGCATACCCTCCTAGAGTGTGGTAGATCGTGGGTTACAGTCCTGAGTGTCTAGCATACCCTCCTAGAGTGTGGTAGATCGTGGGTTCCAGTCCTGAGTGTCTAGCATACCCTCCTAGAGTGTGGTAGATCATGGGTTCCAGTCCTGAGTGTCTAGCATACCCTCCTAGAGTGTGTTAGATCATGGGTTCCAGTTGGTGTCTAGCATACCCTCCTAGTGTTGTACATCGTGGGTTCCAGTCCCGAGTGTCTAGCATACCCTCCTAGAGTGTGGTAGATCATGGGTTCCAGTCCTCAGTGTCTAGCATACCCTCCTAGAGTGTGGTAGATCATGGGTTCCAGTCCCGAGTGCCTAGCATACCCTCCTAGAGTGTGGTAGATCGTGGGTTCCAGTCCCGAGTGTCTAGCATACCCTCCTAGAGTGTGGTAGATCATGGGCTCCAGTCCTGAGTGTCTAGCATACCCTCCTAGAGTGTGGTAGATCATGGGTTCCAGTTGGTGTCTAGCATACCCTCCTAGTGTTGTACATCGTGGGTTCCAGTCCCGAGTGTCTAGCATACCCTCCTAGAGTGTGGTAGATCATGGGTTCCAGTCCTCAGTGTCTAGCATACCCTCCTAGAGTGTGGTAGATCATGGGTTCCAGTCCCGAGTGCCTAGCATACCCTCCTAGAGTGTGGTAGATCGTGGGTTCCAGTCCCGAGTGTCTAGCATACCCTCCTAGAGTGTGGTAGATTGTGGGTTCCAGTCCTGAGTGTTTAGCATACCCTCCTAGAGTGTGGTAGATCATGGGCTCCAGTCCTGAGTGTCTAGCATACCCTCCTAGAGTGTGGTAGATCATGGGTTCCAGTTGGTGTCTAGCATACCCTCCTAGTGTTGTAGATCGTAGGTTCCATTCCCGAGTGTCTAGCATACCCTCCTAGAGTGTGGTAGATCATGGGTTCCAGTCCCGAGTGTCTAGCATACCCTCCTAGAGTGTGGTAGATCATGGGTTCGTCCTCAGTGTCTAGCATACCCTCCTAGAGTGTGGTAGATCATGGGTTCCAGTCCTGAGTGTCTAGCATACCCTCCTAGAGTGTGGTAGATCATGGGTTCCAGTTCTCAGTGTCTAGCATACCTTCCTAGAGTGTGGTAGATCATGGGTTTCAGTCCTGAGTGTCTAGCATACCCTCCTAGAGTGTGGTAGATCATGGGTTCCAGTCCTCAGTGTCTAGTATACCCTCCTAGAGTGTGGTAGATCATGGGTTCCAGTCCTGAGTGTCTAGCATACCCTCCTAGAGTGTGGTAGATCATGGGTTCCAGTCCTGAGTGTCTAGCATACCCTCCTAGAGTGTGGTAGATCATGGGTTCCAGTCCCGAGTGTCTAGCATACCCTCCTAGAGTGTGGTAGATCATGGGTTCCAGTCCTGAGTGTCTAGCATACCCTCCTAGAGTGTGGTAGATCATGGGTTCCAGTCCTGAGTGTCTAGCATACCCTCCTAGAGTGTGGTAGATCATGGGTTCCAGTCCTCAGTGTCTAGCATACCCTCCTAGAGTGTGGTAGATCATGGGTTCCAGTCCTGAGTGTCTAGCATACCCTCCTAGAGTGTGGTAGATCGTGGGTTCCAGTCCTGAGTGTCTAGCATACCTCCTAGAGTGTGGTAGATCGTGGGTTCCAGTCCTGAGTGTCTAGCATACCCTCTTAGAGTGTGGTAGATCATGGGTTCCAGTCCTGAGTGTCTAGCATACCCTCCTAGAGTGTGGTAGATCGTGGGTTCCAGTCCTGAGTGTCTAGCATACCCTCCTAGAGTGTGGTAGATCGTGGGTTACAGTCCTGAGTGTCTAGCATACCCTCCTAGAGTGTGGTAGATCGTGGGTTCCAGTCCTGAGTGTCTAGCATACCCTCCTAGAGTGTGGTAGATCATGGGTTCCAGTCCTGAGTGTCTAGCATACCCTCCTAGAGTGTGGTAGATCATGGGTTCCAGTTGGTGTCTAGCATACCCTCCTAGTGTTGTACATCGTGGGTTCCAGTCCCGAGTGTCTAGCATACCCTCCTAGAGTGTGGTAGATCATGGGTTCCAGTCCTCAGTGTCTAGCATACCCTCCTAGAGTGTGGTAGATCATGGGTTCCAGTCCCGAGTGCCTAGCATACCCTCCTAGAGTGTGGTAGATCGTGGGTTCCAGTCCCGAGTGTCTAGCATACCCTCCTAGAGTGTGGTAGATTGTGGGTTCCAGTCCTGAGTGTTTAGCATACCCTCCTAGAGTGTGGTAGATCATGGGTTCCAGTCCTCAGTGTCTAGCATACCCTCTTAGAGTGTGGTAGATCATGGGTTCCAGTCCTCAGTGTCTAGCATACCCTCCTGGAGTGTGGTAGATCATGGGTTCCAGTCCTGAGTGTCTAGCATACCCTCCTAGAGTGTGGTAGATCATAGGTTCCAGTCCTGAGTGTCTAGCATACCCTCCTAGAGTGTGGTAGATCATGGGTTCCAGTCCCGAGTGTCTAGCATACCCTCCTAGAGTGTGGTAGATCGTGGGTTCCAGTTGGTGTCTAGCATACCTACCTAGTGTTGTAGATCGTGGGTTCCAGTCCCGAGTGTCTAGCATACCCTCCTAGAGTGTGGTAGATCATCGGTTCCAGTCCTGAGTGTCTAGCATACCCTCCTAGAGTGTGGTAGATCATGGGTTCCAGTCCTGAGTGTCTAGCATACCCTCCTAGAGTGTGGTAGATCATGGGTTCCAGTCCTGAGTGTCTAGCATACCCTCCTAGAGTGTGGTAGATCATGGGTTCCAGTTATCAGTGTCTAGCATACCCTCCTAGAGTGTGGTAGATCATGGGTTCCAGTCCTGAGTCTCTAGCATACCCTCCTAGAGTGTGGTAGATCATGGGTTCGTCCTGAGTGTCTAGCATACCCTCCTAGAGTGTGGTAGATCATGGGTTCCAGTCCTCAGTGTCTAGCATACCCTCTTAGAGTGTGGTAGATCATGGGTTCCAGTCCTCAGTGTCTAGCATACCCTCCTGGAGTGTGGTAGATCATGGGTTCCAGTCCTGAGTGTCTAGCATACCCTCCTAGAGTGTGGTAGATCATAGGTTCCAGTCCTGAGTGTCTAGCATACCCTCCTAGAGTGTGGTAGATCATGGGTTCCAGTCCCGAGTGTCTAGCATACCCTCCTAGAGTGTGGTAGATCGTGGGTTCCAGTCCTGAGTGTCTAGCATACCCTCCTAGAGTGTGGTAGATCGTGGGTTCCAGTCCTGAGTGTCTAGCATACCCTCCTAGAGTGTGGTAGATCGTGGGTTCCAGTCCTGAGTGTCTAGCATACCCTCCTAGAGTGTGGTAGATCGTGGGTCCCAGTCCTGAGTGTCTAGCATACCCTCCTAGAGTGTGGTAGATCATGGGTTCCAGTCCTGAGTGTCTAGCATACCCTCCTAGAGTGTGGTAGATCGTGGGTTCGTCCTCAGTGTCTAGCATACCCTCCTAGAGTGTGGTAGATCATGGGTTCCAGTCCTGAGTGTCTAGCATACCCTCCTAGAGTGTTGTAGATCATGGGTTCCAGTTCTCAGTGTCTAGCATACCCTCCTAGAGTGTGGTAGATCATGGGTTTCAGTCCTGAGTGTCTAGCATACCCTCCTAGAGTGTGGTAGATCATGGGTTCCAGTCCTCAGTGTCTAGTATATCCTCCTAGAGTGTGGTAGATCACAGGTTCCAGTCCTGAGTGTCTAGCATACCCTCCTAGAGTGTGGTAGATCATGGGTTCCAGTCCTGAGTGTCTAGCATACCCTCCTAGAGTGTGGTAGATCATGGGTTCCAGTCCCGAGTGTCTAGCATACCCTCCTAGAGTGTGGTAGATCATGGGTTCCAGTCCCGAGTGTCTAGTATACCCTCCTAGAGTGTGGTAGATCGTGGGTTCCAGTCCTGAGTGTCTAGCATACCTTCCTAGAGTGTGGTAGACCATGGGTTCCAGTCCTGAGTGTCTAGCATACCCTCCTAGAGTGTGGTAGATCATGGGTTCCAGTCCTCAGTGTCTAGCATACCCTCCTAGAGTGTGGTAGATCATGGGTTCCAGTTGGTGTCTAGCATACCCTCCTAGTGTTGTAGATCGTGGGTTCCAGTCCCGAGTGTCTAGCATACCCTCCTAGAGTGTGGTAGATCATGGGTTCCAGTCCCGAGTGTCTAGCATACCCTCCTAGAGTGTGGTAGATCATGGGTTCGTCCTGAGTGTCTAGCATACCCTCCTAGAGTGTGGTAGATCATGGGTTCCAGTCCTGAGTGTCTAGCATACCCTCCTAGAGTGTGGTAGATCATGGGTTCCAGTTCTCAGTGTCTAGCATACCCTCCTAGAGTGTGGTAGATCATGGGTTCGTCCTCAGTGTCTAGCATACCCTCCTAGAGTGTGGTAGATCATGGGTTCCAGTCCTGAGTGTCTAGCATACCTTCCTAGAGTATGGTAGATCATGGATTCCAGTCCTGAGTCTCTAGCATACCCTCCTAGAGTGTGGTACATCATGGGTTCCAGTTCTCAGTGTCTAGCATACCCTCCTAGAGTGTGGTAGATCTTGGGTTCCAGTCCCGAGTGTCTAGCATACCCTCCTAGAGTGTGGTAGATCATGGGTTCCAGTCCTGAGTGTCTAGCATACCCTCCTAGAGTGTGGTAGATCGTGGGTTCCAGTCCTGAGTGTCTAGCATACCCTCCTAGAGTGTGGTAGATCATGGGTTCCAGTCCTCAGTGTCTAGCATACCCTCCTAGAGTGTGGTAGATCGTGGGTTCCAGTCCTCAGTGTCTAGCATACCCTCCTAGAGTGTGGTAGATCATGGGTTCCAGTCCTGAGTCTCTAGCATACCCTCCTAGAGTGTGGTAGATCATGGGTTCCAGTCCTCCGTGTCTAGCATACCCTCCTAGAGTGTGGTAGATCATGGGTTCCAGTCCTGAGTGTCTAGCATACCCTCCTAGAGTGTGGTAGATCATGGGTTCCAGTCCTGAGTGTCTAGCATACCCTCCTAGAGTGTGGTAGATCGTGGGTTCCAGTCCTGAGTGTCTAGCATACCCTCCTAGAGTGTGGTAGATCATGGGTTCCAGTCCTCAGTGTCTAGCATACCCTCCTAGAGTGTGGTAGATCATGGGTTCCAGTCCTGAGTGTCTAGCATACCCTACTAGAGTGTGGTAGATCATGGGTTCCAGTCCTGAGTGTCTAGCATACCCTCCTAGAGTGTGGTAGATCACAGGTTCCAGTCCTGAGTGTCTAGCATACCCTCCTAGAGTGGGGTAGATCATGGGTTCCAGTCCTGAGTCTCTAGCATACCCTCCTAGAGTGTGGTAGATCATGGGTTCGTCCTCAGTGTCTAGCATACCCTCCTAGAGTGTGGTAGATCATGGGTTCCAGTCCTGAGTGTCTAGCATACCCTCCTAGAGTGTGGTAGATCATGGATTCCAGTCCTGAGTCTCTAGCATACCCTCCTAGAGTGTGGTACATCATGGGTTCCAGTTCTCAGTGTCTAGCATACCCTCCTAGAGTGTGGTAGATCATGGGTTCCAGTCCCGAGTGTCTAGCATACCCTCCTAGAGTGTGGTAGATCATGGGTTCCAGTCCTGAGTGTCTAGCATACCCTCCTAGAGTGTGGTAGATCATGGGTTCCAGTCCTGAGTGTCTAGTATACCCTCCTAGATTGGGGTAGATCATGGGTTCCAGTCCTGAGTCTCTAGCATACCCTCCTAGAGTGTGGTAGATCATGGGTTCGTCCTCAGTGTCTAGCATACCCTCCTAGAGTGTGGTAGATCATGGGTTCCAGTCCTGAGTGTCTAGCATACCCTCCTAGAGTGTGGTAGATCATGGATTCCAGTCCTGAGTCTCTAGCATACCCTCCTAGAGTGTGGTACATCATGGGTTCCAGTTCTCAGTGTCTAGCATACCCTCCTAGAGTGTGGTAGATCATGGGTTCCAGTCCTGAGTGTCTAGCATACCCTCCTAGAGTGTGGTAGATCGTGGGTTCGTCCTCAGTGTCTAGCATACCCTCCTAGAGTGTGGTAGATCATGGGTTCCAGTCCTGAGTGTCTAGCATACCCTCCTAGAGTGTTGTAGATCATGGGTTCCAGTTCTCAGTGTCTAGCATACCCTCCTAGAGTGTGGTAGATCATGGGTTTCAGTCCTGAGTGTCTAGCATACCCTCCTAGAGTGTGGTAGATCATGGGTTCCAGTCCTCAGTGTCTAGTATATCCTCCTAGAGTGTGGTAGATCACAGGTTCCAGTCCTGAGTGTCTAGCATACCCTCCTAGAGTGTGGTAGATCATGGGTTCCAGTCCTGAGTGTCTAGCATACCCTCCTAGAGTGTGGTAGATCATGGGTTCCAGTCCCGAGTGTCTAGCATACCCTCCTAGAGTGTGGTAGATCATGGGTTCCAGTCCCGAGTGTCTAGCATACCCTCCTAGAGTGTGGTAGATCGTGGGTTCCAGTCCTGAGTGTCTAGCATACCTTCCTAGAGTGTGGTAGATCATGGGTTCCAGTCCTGAGTGTCTAGCATACCCTCCTAGAGTGTGGTAGATCATGGGTTCCAGTCCTCAGTGTCTAGCATACCCTCCTAGAGTGTGGTAGATCATGGGTTCCAGTTGGTGTCTAGCATACCCTCCTAGTGTTGTAGATCGTGGGTTCCAGTCCCGAGTGTCTAGCATACCCTCCTAGAGTGTGGTAGATCATGGGTTCCAGTCCCGAGTGTCTAGCATACCCTCCTAGAGTGTGGTAGATCATGGGTTCGTCCTGAGTGTCTAGCATACCCTCCTAGAGTGTGGTAGATCATGGGTTCCAGTCCTGAGTGTCTAGCATACCCTCCTAGAGTGTGGTAGATCATGGGTTCCAGTTCTCAGTGTCTAGCATACCCTCCTAGAGTGTGGTAGATCATGGGTTCCAGTCCTCAGTGTCTAGTATATCCTCCTAGAGTGTGGTAGATCACAGGTTCCAGTCCTGAGTGTCTAGCATACCCTCCTAGAGTGTGGTAGATCATGGGTTCCAGTCCTGAGTGTCTAGCATACCCTCCTAGAGTGTGGTAGATCATGGGTTCCAGTCCCGAGTGTCTAGCATACCCTCCTAGAGTGTGGTAGATCATGGGTTCCAGTCCCGAGTGTCTAGCATACCCTCCTAGAGTGTGGTAGATCGTGGGTTCCAGTCCTGAGTGTCTAGCATACCTTCCTAGAGTGTGGTAGATCATGGGTTCCAGTCCTGAGTGTCTAGCATACCCTCCTAGAGTGTGGTAGATCATGGGTTCCAGTCCTCAGTGTCTAGCATACCCTCCTAGAGTGTGGTAGATCATGGGTTCCAGTTGGTGTCTAGCATACCCTCCTAGTGTTGTAGATCGTGGGTTCCAGTCCCGAGTGTCTAGCATACCCTCCTAGAGTGTGGTAGATCATGGGTTCCAGTCCCGAGTGTCTAGCATACCCTCCTAGAGTGTGGTAGATCATGGGTTCGTCCTGAGTGTCTAGCATACCCTCCTAGAGTGTGGTAGATCATGGGTTCCAGTCCTGAGTGTCTAGCATACCCTCCTAGAGTGTGGTAGATCATGGGTTCCAGTTCTCAGTGTCTAGCATACCCTCCTAGAGTGTGGTAGATCATGGGTTCGTCCTCAGTGTCTAGCATACCCTCCTAGAGTGTGGTAGATCATGGGTTCCAGTCCTGAGTGTCTAGCATACCTTCCTAGAGTGTGGTAGATCATGGATTCCAGTCCTGAGTCTCTAGCATACCCTCCTAGAGTGTGGTACATCATGGGTTCCAGTTCTCAGTGTCTAGCATACCCTCCTAGAGTGTGGTAGATCATGGGTTCCAGTCCCGAGTGTCTAGCATACCCTCCTAGAGTGTGGTAGATCATGGGTTCCAGTCCTGAGTGTCTAGCATATCCTCCTAGAGTGTGGTAGATCGTGGGTTCCAGTCCTGAGTGTCTAGCATACCCTCCTAGAGTGTGGTAGATCATGGGTTCCAGTCCTCAGTGTCTAGCATACCCTCCTAGAGTGTGGTAGATCGTGGGTTCCAGTCCTCAGTGTCTAGCATACCCTCCTAGAGTGTGGTAGATCATGGGTTCCAGTCCTCAGTGTCTAGCATACCCTCCTAGAGTGTGGAAGATCATGGGTTCCAGTCCTGAGTGTCTAGCATACCCTCCTAGAGTGTGGTAGATCATGGGTTCCAGTCCTGAGTGTCTAGCATACCCTCCTAGAGTGTGGTAGATCGTGGGTTCCAGTCCTGAGTGTCTAGCATACCCTCCTAGAGTGTGGTAGATCATGGGTTTCAGTCCTGAGTGTCTAGCATACCCTCCTAGAGTGTGGTAGATCATGGGTTCCAGTCCTGAGTCTCTAGCATACCCTCCTATAGTGTGGTAGATCATGGGTTCCAGTCCTCCGTGTCTAGCATACCCTCCTAGAGTGTGGTAGATCATGGGTTCCAGTCCTGAGTGTCTAGCATACCCTCCTAGAGTGTGGTAGATCATGGGTTCCAGTCCTGAGTGTCTAGCATACCCTCCTAGAGTGTGGTAGATCGTGGGTTCCAGTCCTGAGTGTCTAGCATACCCTCCTAGAGTGTGGTAGATCATGGGTTCCAGTCCTCAGTGTCTAGCATACCCTCCTAGAGTGTGGTAGATCATGGGTTCCAGTCCTGAGTGTCTAGCATACCCTACTAGAGTGTGGTAGATCATGGGTTCCAGTCCTGAGTGTCTAGCATACCCTCCTAGAGTGTGGTAGATCACAGGTTCCAGTCCTGAGTGTCTAGCATACCCTCCTAGAGTGGGGTAGATCATGGGTTCCAGTCCTGAGTCTCTAGCATACCCTCCTAGAGTGTGGTAGATCATGGGTTCGTCCTCAGTGTCTAGCATACCCTCCTAGAGTGTGGTAGATCATGGGTTCCAGTCCTGAGTGTCTAGCATACCCTCCTAGAGTGTGGTAGATCATGGATTCCAGTCCTGAGTCTCTAGCATACCCTCCTAGAGTGTGGTACATCATGGGTTCCAGTTCTCAGTGTCTAGCATACCCTCCTAGAGTGTGGTAGATCATGGGTTCCAGTCCCGAGTGTCTAGCATACCCTCCTAGAGTGTGGTAGATCATGGGTTCCAGTCCTGAGTGTCTAGCATACCCTCCTAGAGTGTGGTAGATCATGGGTTCCAGTCCTGAGTGTCTAGTATACCCTCCTAGAGTGGGGTAGATCATGGGTTCCAGTCCTGAGTCTCTAGCATACCCTCCTAGAGTGTGGTAGATCATGGGTTCGTCCTCAGTGTCTAGCATACCCTCCTAGAGTGTGGTAGATCATGGGTTCCAGTCCTGAGTGTCTAGCATACCCTCCTAGAGTGTGGTAGATCATGGATTCCAGTCCTGAGTCTCTAGCATACCCTCCTAGAGTGTGGTACATCATGGGTTCCAGTTCTCAGTGTCTAGCATACCCTCCTAGAGTGTGGTAGATCATGGGTTCCAGTCCCGAGTGTCTAGCATACCCTCCTAGAGTGTGGTAGATCATGGGTTCCAGTCCTGAGTGTCTAGCATACCCTCCTAGAGTGTGGTAGATCATGGGTTCCAGTCCTGAGTGTCTAGCATACCCTCCTAGAGTGTGGTAGATCGTGGGTTCCAGTCCTGAGTGTCTAGCATACCCTCCTAGAGTGTGGTAGATCATGGGTTCCAGTTCTCAGTGTCTAGCATACCCTCCTAGAGTGTGGTAGATCATGGGTTCCAGTTCTCAGTGTCTAGCATACCCTCCTAGAGTGTGGTAGATCATGGGTTTCAGTCCTGAGTGTCTAGCATACCCTCCTAGAGTGTGGTAGATCATGGGTTCCAGTCCTGAGTCTCTAGCATACCCTCCTAGAGTGTGGTAGATCATGGGTTCCAGTCCTCAGTGTCTAGCATACCCTCCTAGAGTGTGGTAGATCATGGGTTCCAGTCCTGAGTGTCTAGCATACCCTCCTAGAGTGTGGTAGATCATGGGTTCCAGTCCTGAGTGTCTAGCATACCCTCCTAGAGTGTGGTAGATCGTGGGTTCCAGTCCTGAGTGTCTAGCATACCCTCCTAGAGTGTGGTAGATCATGGGTTCCAGTCCTCAGTGTCTAGCATACCCTCCTAGAGTGTGGTAGATCGTGGGTTCCAGTCCTCAGTGTCTAGCATACCCTCCTAGAGTGTGGTAGATCATGGGTTCCAGTCCTGAGTGTCTAGCATACCCTCCTAGAGTGTGGTAGATCATGGGTTCCAGTCCTGAGTGTCTAGCATACCCTCCTAGAGTGTGGTAGATCATGGGTTCCAGTCCTGAGTGTCTAGCATACCCTCCTAGAGTGTGGTAGATCGTGGGTTCCAGTCCTGAGTGTCTAGCATACCCTCCTAGAGTGTGGTAGATCATGGGTTTCAGTCCTGAGTGTCTAGCATACCCTCCTAGAGTGTGGTAGATCATGGGTTCCAGTCCTGAGTCTCTAGCATACCCTCCTAGAGTGTGGTAGATCATGGGTTCCAGTCCTCAGTGTCTAGCATACCCTCCTAGAGTGCGGTAGATCATGGGTTCCAGTCCTGAGTGTCTAGCATACCCTCCTAGAGTGTGGTAGATCATGGGTTCCAGTCCTGAGTGTCTAGCATACCCTCCTAGAGTGTGGTAGATCGTGGGTTCCAGTCCTGAGTGTCTAGCATACCCTCCTAGAGTGTGGTAGATCATGGGTTCCAGTCCTCAGTGTCTAGCATACCCTCCTAGAGTGTGGTAGATCATGGGTTCCAGTCCTCAGTGTCTAGCATACCCTCCTAGAGTGTGGTAGATCATGGGTTCCAGTCCTGAGTGTCTAGCATACCTTCCTAGAGTGTGGTAGATCATGGGTTCCAGTCCTGAGTGTCTAGCATACCCTCCTAGAGTGTGGTAGATCACAGGTTCCAGTCCTGAGTGTCTAGCATACCCTCCTAGAGTGGGGGTAGATCATGGGTTCCAGTCCTGAGTCTCTAGCATACCCTCCTAGAGTGTGGTAGATCATGGGTTCGTCCTCAGTGTCTAGCATACCCTCCTAGAGTGTGGTAGATCATGGGTTCCAGTCCTGAGTGTCTAGCATACCTTCCTAGAGTGTGGTAGATCATGGATTCCAGTCCTGAGTCTCTAGCATACCCTCCTAGAGTGTGGTACATCATGGGTTCCAGTTCTCAGTGTCTAGCATACCCTCCTAGAGTGTGGTAGATCATGGGTTCCAATCCCGAGTGTCTAGCATACCCTCCTAGAGTGTGGTAGATCATGGGTTCCAGTCCTGAGTGTCTAGCATACCCTCCTAGAGTGTGGTAGATCATGGGTTCCAGTCCTCAGTGTCTAGCATACCCTCCTAGAGTGTGGTAGATCGTGGGTTCCAGTCCTCAGTGTCTAGCATACCCTCCTAGAGTGTGGTAGATCATGGGTTCCAGTCCTGAGTGTCTAGCATACCCTCCTAGAGTGTGGTAGATCATGGGTTCCAGTCCTGAGTGTCTAGCATACCCTCCTAGAGTGTGGTAGATCATGGGTTCCAGTCCTGAGTGTCTAGCATACCCTCCTAGAGTGTGGTAGATCGTGGGTTCCAGTCCTGAGTGTCTAGCATACCCTCCTAGAGTGTGGTAGATCATGGGTTTCAGTCCTGAGTGTCTAGCATACCCTCCTAGAGTGTGGTAGATCATGGGTTCCAGTCCTGAGTCTCTAGCATACCCTCCTAGAGTGTGGTAGATCATGGGTTCCAGTCCTCAGTGTCTAGCATACCCTCCTAGAGTGTGGTAGATCATGGGTTCCAGTCCTGAGTGTCTAGCATACCCTCCTAGAGTGTGGTAGATCATGGGTTCCAGTCCTCAGTGTCTAGCATACCCTCCTAGAGTGTGGTAGATCGTGTGTTCCAGTCCTGAGTGTCTAGCATACCCTCCTAGAGTGTGGTAGATCATGGGTTCCAGTCCTCAGTGTCTAGCATACCCTCCTAGAGTGTGGTAGATCATGGGTTCCAGTCCTGAGTGTCTAGCATACCCTCCTAGAGTGTGGTAGATCACGGGTTCCAGTCCTGAGTGTCTAGCATACCCTCCTAGAGTGTGGTAGATCACAGGTTCCAGTCCTGAGTGTCTAGCATACCCTCCTAGAGTGGGGTAGATCATGGGTTCCAGTCCTGAGTCTCTAGCATACCCTCCTAGAGTGTGGTAGATCATGGGTTCGTCCTCAGTGTCTAGCATACCCTCCTAGAGTGTGGTAGATCATGGATTCCAGTCCTGAGTCTCTAGCATACCCTCCTAGAGTGTGGTACATCATGGGTTCCAGTTCTCAGTGTCTAGCATACCCTCCTAGAGTGTGGTAGATCATGGGTTCCAGTCCCGAGTGTCTAGCATACCCTCCTAGAGTGTGGTAGATCATGGGTTCCAGTCCTGAGTGTCTAGCATACCCTCCTAGAGTGTGGTAGATCATGGGTTCCAGTCCTGAGTGTCTAGCATACCCTCCTAGAGTGTGGTAGATCGTGGGTTCCAGTCCTGAGTGTCTAGCATACCCTCCTAGAGTGTGGTAGATCGTGGGTTCCAGTCCTCAGTGTCTAGCATACCCTCCTAGAGTGTGGTAGATCATGGGTTCCAGTCCTCAATGTCTAGCATACCCTCCTAGAGTGTGGTAGATCATGGGTTCCAGTCCTGAGTGTCTAGCATACCCTCCTAGAGTGTGGTAGATCATGGGTTCCAGTCCTGAGTGTCTAGCATACCCTCCTAGAGTGTGGTAGATCGTGGGTTCCAGTCCTGAGTGTCTAGCATACCCTCCTAGAGTGTGGTAGATCATGGGTTTCAGTCCTGAGTGTCTAGCATACCCTCCTAGAGTGTGGTAGATCATGGGTTCCAGTCCTGAGTCTCTAGCATACCCTCCTATAGTGTGGTAGATCATGGGTTCCAGTCCTCCGTGTCTAGCATACCCTCCTAGAGTGTGGTAGATCATGGGTTCCAGTCCTGAGTGTCTAGCATACCCTCCTAGAGTGTGGTAGATCATGGGTTCCAGTCCTGAGTGTCTAGCATACCCTCCTAGAGTGTGGTAGATCGTGGGTTCCAGTCCTGAGTGTCTAGCATACCCTCCTAGAGTGTGGTAGATCATGGGTTCCAGTCCTCAGTGTCTAGCATACCCTCCTAGAGTGTGGTAGATCATGGGTTCCAGTCCTGAGTGTCTAGCATACCCTACTAGAGTGTGGTAGATCATGGGTTCCAGTCCTGAGTGTCTAGCATACCCTCCTAGAGTGTGGTAGATCACAGGTTCCAGTCCTGAGTGTCTAGCATACCCTCCTAGAGTGGGGTAGATCATGGGTTCCAGTCCTGAGTCTCTAGCATACCCTCCTAGAGTGTGGTAGATCATGGGTTCGTCCTCAGTGTCTAGCATACCCTCCTAGAGTGTGGTAGATCATGGGTTCCAGTCCTGAGTGTCTAGCATACCCTCCTAGAGTGTGGTAGATCATGGATTCCAGTCCTGAGTCTCTAGCATACCCTCCTAGAGTGTGGTACATCATGGGTTCCAGTTCTCAGTGTCTAGCATACCCTCCTAGAGTGTGGTAGATCATGGGTTCCAGTCCCGAGTGTCTAGCATACCCTCCTAGAGTGTGGTAGATCATGGGTTCCAGTCCTGAGTGTCTAGCATACCCTCCTAGAGTGTGGTAGATCATGGGTTCCAGTCCTGAGTGTCTAGTATACCCTCCTAGAGTGGGGTAGATCATGGGTTCCAGTCCTGAGTCTCTAGCATACCCTCCTAGAGTGTGGTAGATCATGGGTTCGTCCTCAGTGTCTAGCATACCCTCCTAGAGTGTGGTAGATCATGGGTTCCAGTCCTGAGTGTCTAGCATACCCTCCTAGAGTGTGGTAGATCATGGATTCCAGTCCTGAGTCTCTAGCATACCCTCCTAGAGTGTGGTACATCATGGGTTCCAGTTCTCAGTGTCTAGCATACCCTCCTAGAGTGTGGTAGATCATGGGTTCCAGTCCTGAGTGTCTAGCATACCCTCCTAGAGTGTGGTAGATCATGGGTTCCAGTCCTGAGTGTCTAGCATACCCTCCTAGAGTGTGGTAGATCGTGGGTTCCAGTCCTGAGTGTCTAGCATACCCTCCTAGAGTGTGGTAGATCATGGGTTCCAGTTCTCAGTGTCTAGCATACCCTCCTAGAGTGTGGTAGATCATGGGTTCCAGTTCTCAGTGTCTAGCATACCCTCCTAGAGTGTGGTAGATCATGGGTTTCAGTCCTGAGTGTCTAGCATACCCTCCTAGAGTGTGGTAGATCATGGGTTCCAGTCCTGAGTCTCTAGCATACCCTCCTAGAGTGTGGTAGATCATGGGTTCCAGTCCTCAGTGTCTAGCATACCCTCCTAGAGTGTGGTAGATCATGGGTTCCAGTCCTGAGTGTCTAGCATACCCTCCTAGAGTGTGGTAGATCATGGGTTCCAGTCCTGAGTGTCTAGCATACCCTCCTAGAGTGTGGTAGATCGTGGGTTCCAGTCCTGAGTGTCTAGCATACCCTCCTAGAGTGTGGTAGATCATGGGTTCCAGTCCTCAGTGTCTAGCATACCTTCCTAGAGTGTGGTAGATCGTGGGTTCCAGTCCTCAGTGTCTAGCATACCCTCCTAGAGTGTGGTAGATCATGGGTTCCAGTCCTGAGTGTCTAGCATACCCTCCTAGAGTGTGGTAGATCATGGGTTCCAGTCCTGAGTGTCTAGCATACCCTCCTAGAGTGTGGTAGATCATGGGTTCCAGTCCTGAGTGTCTAGCATACCCTCCTAGAGTGTGGTAGATCGTGGGTTCCAGTCCTGAGTGTCTAGCATACCCTCCTAGAGTGTGGTAGATCATGGGTTTCAGTCCTGAGTGTCTAGCATACCCTCCTAGAGTGTGGTAGATCATGGGTTCCAGTCCTGAGTCTCTAGCATACCCTCCTAGAGTGTGGTAGATCATGGGTTCCAGTCCTCAGTGTCTAGCATACCCTCCTAGAGTGCGGTAGATCATGGGTTCCAGTCCTGAGTGTCTAGCATACCCTCCTAGAGTGTGGTAGATCATGGGTTCCAGTCCTGAGTGTCTAGCATACCCTCCTAGAGTGTGGTAGATCGTGGGTTCCAGTCCTGAGTGTCTAGCATACCCTCCTAGAGTGTGGTAGATCATGGGTTCCAGTCCTCAGTGTCTAGCATACCCTCCTAGAGTGTGGTAGATCATGGGTTCCAGTCCTCAGTGTCTAGCATACCCTCCTAGAGTGTGGTAGATCATGGGTTCCAGTCCTGAGTGTCTAGCATACCCTCCTAGAGTGTGGTAGATCATGGGTTCCAGTCCTGAGTGTCTAGTATACCCTCCTAGAGTGTGGTAGATCACAGGTTCCAGTCCTGAGTGTCTAGCATACCCTCCTAGAGTGGGGGTAGATCATGGGTTCCAGTCCTGAGTCTCTAGCATACCCTTCTAGAGTGTGGTAGATCATGGGTTCGTCCTCAGTGTCTAGCATACCCTCCTAGAGTGTGGTAGATCATGGGTTCCAGTCCTGAGTGTCTAGCATACCTTCCTAGAGTGTGGTAGATCATGGATTCCAGTCCTGAGTCTCTAGCATACCCTCCTAGAGTGTGGTACATCATGGGTTCCAGTTCTCAGTGTCTAGCATACCCTCCTAGAGTGTGGTAGATCATGGGTTCCAGTCCCGAGTGTCTAGCATACCCTCCTAGAGTGTGGTAGATCATGGGTTCCAGTCCTGAGTGTCTAGCATACCCTCCTAGAGTGTGGTAGATCATGGGTTCCAGTCCTCAGTGTCTAGCATACCCTCCTAGAGTGTGGTAGATCGTGGGTTCCAGTCCTCAGTGTCTAGCATACCCTCCTAGAGTGTGGTAGATCATGGGTTCCAGTCCTGAGTGTCTAGCATACCCTCCTAGAGTGTGGTAGATCATGGGTTCCAGTCCTGAGTGTCTAGCATACCCTCCTAGAGTGTGGTAGATCATGGGTTCCAGTCCTGAGTGTCTAGCATACCCTCCTAGAGTGTGGTAGATCGTGGGTTCCAGTCCTGAGTGTCTAGCATACCCTCCTAGAGTGTGGTAGATCATGGGTTTCAGTCCTGAGTGTCTAGCATACCCTCCTAGAGTGTGGTAGATCATGGGTTCCAGTCCTGAGTGTCTAGCATACCCTCCTAGAGTGTGGTAGATCATGGGTTCCAGTCCTCAGTGTCTAGCATACCCTCCTAGAGTGTGGTAGATCATGGGTTCCAGTCCTGAGTGTCTAGCATACCCTCCTAGAGTGTGGTAGATCATGGGTTCCAGTCCTCAGTGTCTAGCATACCCTCCTAGAGTGTGGTAGATCGTGTGTTCCAGTCCTGAGTGTCTAGCATACCCTCCTAGAGTGTGGTAGATCATGGGTTCCAGTCCTCAGTGTCTAGCATACCCTCCTAGAGTGTGGTAGATCATGGGTTCCAGTCCTGAGTGTCTAGCATACCCTCCTAGAGTGTGGTAGATCACGGGTTCCAGTCCTGAGTGTCTAGCATACCCTCCTAGAGTGTGGTAGATCACAGGTTCCAGTCCTGAGTGTCTAGCATACCCTCCTAGAGTGGGGTAGATCATGGGTTCCAGTCCTGAGTCTCTAGCATACCCTCCTAGAGTGTGGTAGATCATGGGTTCGTCCTCAGTGTCTAGCATACCCTCCTAGAGTGTGGTAGATCATGGGTTCCAGTCCTGAGTGTCTAGCATACCCTCCTAGAGTGTGGTAGATCATGGATTCCAGTCCTGAGTCTCTAGCATACCCTCCTAGAGTGTGGTACATCATGGGTTCCAGTTCTCAGTGTCTAGCATACCCTCCTAGAGTGTGGTAGATCATGGGTTCCAGTCCCGAGTGTCTAGCATACCCTCCTAGAGTGTGGTAGATCATGGGTTCCAGTCCTGAGTGTCTAGCATACCCTCCTAGAGTGTGGTAGATCATGGGTTCCAGTCCTGAGTGTCTAGCATACCCTCCTAGAGTGTGGTAGATCGTGGGTTCCAGTCCTGAGTGTCTAGCATACCCTCCTCGAGTGTGGTAGATCATGGGTTCCAGTTCTCAGTGTCTAGCATACCCTCCTAGAGTGTGGTAGATCATGGGTTCCAGTTCTAAGTGTCTAGCATACCCTCCTAGAGTGTGGTAGATCATGGGTTTCAGTCCTGAGTGTCTAGCATACCCTCCTAGAGTGTGGTAGATCATGGGTTCCAGTCCTGAGTCTCTAGCATACCCTCCTAGAGTGTGGTAGATCATGGGTTCCAGTCCTCAGTGTCTAGCATACCCTCCTAGAGTGTGGTAGATCATGGGTTCCAGTCCTGAGTGTCTAGCATACCCTCCTAGAGTGTGGTAGATCATGGGTTCCAGTCCTGAGTGTCTAGCATACCCTCCTAGAGTGTGGTAGATCGTGGGTTCCAGTCCTGAGTGTCTAGCATACCCTCCTAGAGTGTGGTAGATCATGGGTTCCAGACCTCAGTGTCTAGCATACCCTCCTAGAGTGTGGTAGATCGTGGGTTCCAGTCCTCAGTGTCTAGCATACCCTCCTAGAGTGTGGTAGATCATGGGTTCCAGTCCTGAGTGTCTAGCATACCCTCCTAGAGTGTGGTAGATCATGGGTTCCAGTCCTGAGTGTCTAGCATACCCTCCTAGAGTGTGGTAGATCATGGGTTCCAGTCCTGAGTGTCTAGCATACCCTCCTAGAGTGTGGTAGATCGTGGGTTCCAGTCCTGAGTGTCTAGCATACCCTCCTAGAGTGTGGTAGATCATGGGTTTCAGTCCTGAGTGTCTAGCATACCCTCCTAGAGTGTGGTAGATCATGGGTTCCAGTCCTGAGTCTCTAGCATACCCTCCTAGAGTGTGGTAGATCGTGGGTTCCAGTCCTGAGTGTCTAGCATACCCTCCTAGAGTGTGGTAGATCATGGGTTCCAGTCCTCAGTGTCTAGCATACCCTCCTAGAGTGTGGTAGATCATGGGTTCCAGTCCTGAGTGTCTAGCATACCCTCCTAGAGTGTGGTAGATCATGGGTTCCAGTCCTGAATGTCTAACATACCCTCCTAGAGTGTGGTAGATCACAGGTTCCAGTCCTGAGTGTCTAGCATACCCTCCTAGAGTGGGGTAGATCATGGGTTCCAGTCCTGAGTCTCTAGCATACCCTCCTAGAGTGTGGTAGATCATGGGTTCGTCCTCAGTGTCTAGCATACCCTCCTAGAGTGTGGTAGATCATGGGTTCCAGTCCTGAGTGTCTAGCATACCTTCCTAGAGTGTGGTAGATCATGGATTCCAGTCCTGAGTCTCTAGCATACCCTCCTAGAGTGTGGTACATCATGGGTTCCAGTTCTCAGTGTCTAGCATACCCTCCTAGAGTGTGGTAGATCATGGGTTCCAGTCCTGAGTGTCTAGCATACCCTCCTAGAGTGTGGTAGATCATGGGTTCCAGTTGGTGTCTAGCATACCCTCCTAGTGTTGTAGATCGTGGGTTCCAGTCCCCAGTGTCTAGCATACCCTCCTAGAGTGTGGTAGATCGTGGGTTCCAGTCCTGAGTGTCTAGCATACCCTCCTAGAGTGTGGTAGATCATGGGTTCCAGTCCTCAGTGTCTAGTATACCCTCCTAGAGTGTGGTAGATCGTGGGTTCGTCCTCAGTGTCTAGCATACCCTCCTAGAGTGTGGTAGATCATGGGTTCCAGTCCTGAGTGTCTAGCATACCCTCCTAGAGTGTGGTAGATCATGGGTTCCAGTTCTCAGTGTCTAGCATACCCTCCTAGAGTGTGGTAGATCATGGGTTCCAGTCCTCCGCGTCTAGTATATCCTCCTAGAGTGTGGTAGATCACAGGTTCCAGTCCTGAGTGTCTAGCATACCCTCCTAGAGTGTGGTAGATCATGGGTTCCAGTCCTGAGTGTCTAGCATACCTTCCTAGAGTGTGGTAGATCATGGATTCCAGTCCTGAGTCTCTAGCATACCCTCCTAGAGTGTGGTACATCATGGGTTCCAGTTCTCAGTGTCTAGCATACCCTCCTAGAGTGTGGTAGATCATGGGTTCCAGTCCCGAGTGTCTAGCATACCCTCCTAGAGTGTGGTAGATCATGGGTTCCAGTCCTGAGTGTCTAGCATACCCTCCTAGAGTGTGGTAGATCATGGGTTCCAGTTGGTGTCTAGCATACCCTCCTAGTGTTGTAGATCGTGGGTTCCAGTCCCCAGTGTCTAGCATACCCTCCTAGAGTGTGGTAGATCGTGGGTTCCAGTCCTGAGTGTCTAGCATACCCTCCTAGAGTGTGGTAGATCATGGGTTCCAGTCCTGAGTGTCTAGCATACCCTCCTAGAGTGTGGTAGATCATGGGTTCGTCCTCAGTGTCTAGCATACCCTCCTAGAGTGTGGTAGATCATGGGTTCCAGTCCTGAGTGTCTAGCATACCCTCCTAGAGTGTGGTAGATCATGGGTTCCAGTTCTCAGTGTCTAGCATACCCTCCTAGAGTGTGGTAGATCATGGGTTCCAGTCCTCCACGTCTAGTATATCCTCCTAGAGTGTGGTAGATCACAGGTTCCAGTCCTGAGTGTCTAGCATACCCTCCTAGAGTGTGGTAGATCATGGGTTCCAGTCCTGAGTGTCTAGCATACCCTCCTAGAGTGTGGTAGATCATGGGTTCTAGTCCTGAGTGTCTAGCATACCCTTCTAGAGTGTGGTAGATCATGGGTTCCAGTCCTGAGTGTCTAGCATACCCTCCTAGAGTGTGGTAGATCATGGGTTCCAGTCCCGTGTGTCTAGCATACCCTCCTAGAGTGTGGTAGATCGTGGGTTCCAGTCCTCTGTGTCTAGCATACCCTCCTAGAGTGTGGTAGATCGTGGGTTCCAGTCCTGAGTGTCTAGCATACCCTCCTAGAGTGTGGTAGATCATGGGTTCCAGTCCTGAGTGTCTAGCATACCCTCCTAGAGTGTGGTAGATCGTGGGTTCCAGTCCTGAGTGTCTAGCATACCCTCCTAGAGTGTGGTAGATCATGGGTTCCAGTCCCGAGTGTCTAGTATACCCTCCTAGAGTGTGGTAGATCATGGGTTCCAGTCCCGAGTGTCTAGCATACCCTCCTAGAGTGTGGTAGATCATGGGTTCCAGTCCCGAGTGTCTAGCATACCCTCCTAGAGTGTGGTAGATCGTGGGTTCCAGTCCTGAGTGTCTAGCATACCCTCCTAGAGTGTGGTAGATCATGGGTTCCAGTCCTCAGTGTCTAGCATACCTCCTAGAGTGTGGTAGATCATGGGTTCCATTCCTGTGTGTCTAGCATACCCTCCTAGAGTGTGGTAGATCATGGGTTCCAGTCCTGAGTGTCTAGCATACCCTCCTAGAGTGTGGTAGATCGTGGGTTCCAGTCCTGAGTGTCTAGCATACCCTCCTAGAGTGTGGTAGATCATGGGTTTCAGTCCTGAGTGTCTAGCATACCCTCCTAGAGTGTGGTAGATCATGGGTTTCAGTCCTGAGTGTCTAGCATACCCTCCTAGAGTGTGGTAGATCATGGGTTCCAGTCCTGAGTGTCTAGCATACCCTCCTAGAGTGTGGTAGATCATGGGTTCCAGTCCTCAGTGTCTAGCATACCCTCCTAGAGTGTGGTAGATCATGGGTTCCAGTCCTGAGTGTCTAGCATACCCTCCTAGAGTGTGGTAGATCATGGGTTCCAGTCCTGAGTGTCTAGCATACTCTCCTAGAGTGTGGTAGATCACAGGTTCCAGTCCTGAGTGTCTAGCATACCCTCCTAGAGTGGGGTAGATCATGGGTTCCAGTCCTGAGTCTCTAGCATACCCTCCTAGAGTGTGGTAGATCATGGGTTCGTCCTCAGTGTCTAGCATACCCTCCTAGAGTGTGGTAGATCATGGGTTCCAGTCCTGAGTGTCTAGCATACCCTCCTAGAGTGTGGTAGATCATGGATTCCAGTCCTGAGTCTCTAGCATACCCTCCTAGAGTGTGGTACATCATGGGTTCCAGTTCTCAGTGTCTAGCATACCCTCCTAGAGTGTGGTAGATCATGGGTTCCAGTCCTCAGTGTCTAGCATACCCTCCTAGAGTGTGGTAGATCATGGGTTCCAGTCCTGAGTGTCTAGCACACCCTCCTAGAGTGTGGTAGATCATGGGTTCCAGTCCTGAGTGTCTAGCATACCCTCCTAGAGTGTGGTAGATCATGGGTTCCAGTCCTGAGTCTCTAGCATACCCTCCTAGAGTGTGGTAGATCATGGGTTCCAGTCCTCAGTGTCTAGCATACCCTCCTAGAGTGTGGTAGATCGTGGGTTCCAGTCCTGAGTGTCTAGCATACCCTCCTAGAGTGTGGTAGATCGTGGATTCCAGTCCCCAGTGTCTAGCATACCCTCCTAGAGTGTGGTAGATCATGGGTTCCAGTCCTGAGTGTCTAGCATACCCTCCTAGAGTGTGGTAGATCGTGGGTTCCAGTCCTGAGTGTCTAGCATACCCTCCTAGAGTGTGGTAGATCGTGGGTTACAGTCCTGAGTGTCTAGCATACCCTCCTAGAGTGTGGTAGATCGGGGGTTCCAGTCCTGAGTGTCTAGCATACCCTCCTAGAGTGTGGTAGATCATGGGTTCCAGTCCTGAGTGTCTAGCATACCCTCCTAGAGTGTGGTAGATCATGGGTTCCAGTTGGTGTCTAGCATACCCTCCTAGTGTTGTAGATCGTGGGTTCCAGTCCCGAGTGTCTAGCATACCCTCCTAGAGTGTGGTAGATCATGGGTTCCAGTCCTGAGTGTCTAGCATACCCTCCTAGAGTGTGGTAGATCATGGGTTCCAGTCCCGAGTGTCTAGCATACCCTCCTAGAGTGTGGTAGATCATGGGTTCCAGTCCCGAGTGTCTAGCATACCCTCCTAGAGTGTGGTAGATCGTGGGTTCCAGTCCTGAGTGTTTAGCATACCCTCCTAGAGTGTGGTAGATCATGGGTTCCAGTCCTGAGTGTCTAGCATACCCTCCTAGAGTGTGGTAGATCATGGGTTCCAGTTGGTGTCTAGCATACCCTCCTAGTGTTGTAGATCGTGGGTTCCAGTCCCGAGTGTCTAGCATACCCTCCTAGAGTGTGGTAGATCATGGGTTCCAGTCCCGAGTGTCTAGCATACCCTCCTAGAGTGTGGTAGATCATGGGTTGGTCCTCAGTGTCTAGCATACCCTCCTAGAGTGTGGTAGATCATGGGTTCCAGTCCTGAGTGTCTAGCATACCCTCCTAGAGTGTGGTAGATCATGGGTTCCAGTCCTGAGTGTCTAGCATACCCTCCTAGAGTGTGGTAGATCGTGGGTTCCAGTCCTGAGTGTTTAGCATACCCTCCTAGAGTGTGGTAGATCATGGGCTCCAGTCCTGAGTGTCTAGCATACCCTCCTAGAGTGTGGTAGATCATGGGTTCCAGTTGGTGTCTAGCATACCCTCCTAGTGTTGTAGATCGTAGGTTCCATTCCCGAGTGTCTAGCATACCCTCCTAGAGTGTGGTAGATCATGGGTTCCAGTCCCGAGTGTCTAGCATACCCTCCTAGAGTGTGGTAGATCATGGGTTCGTCCTCAGTGTCTAGCATATCCTCCTAGAGTGTGGTAGATCATGGGTTCCAGTCCTGAGTGTCTAGCATACCCTCCTAGAGTGTGGTAGATCATGGGTTCCAGTTCTCAGTGTCTAGCATACCTTCCTAGAGTGTGGTAGATCATGGGTTTCAGTCCTGAGTGTCTAGCATACCCTCCTAGAGTGTGGTAGATCATGGGTTCCAGTCCTCAGTGTCTAGTATACCCTCCTAGAGTGTGGTAGATCATGGGTTCCAGTCCTGAGTGTCTAGCATACCCTCCTAGAGTGTGGTAGATCATGGGTTCCAGTCCTGAGTGTCTAGCATACCCTCCTAGAGTGTGGTAGATCATGGGTTCCAGTCCCGAGTGTCTAGCATACCCTCCTAGAGTGTGGTAGATCATGGGTTCCAGTCCTGAGTGTCTAGCATACCCTCCTAGAGTGTGGTAGATCATGGGTTCCAGTCCTGAGTGTCTAGCATACCCTCCTAGAGTGTGGTAGATCGTGGGTTCCAGTCCTGAGTGTCTAGCATACCCTCCTAGAGTGTGGTAGATCGTGGGTTACAGTCCTGAGTGTCTAGCATACCCTCCTAGAGTGTGGTAGATCGTGGGTTCCAGTCCTGAGTGTCTAGCATACCCTCCTAGAGTGTGGTAGATCATGGGTTCCAGTCCTGAGTGTCTAGCATACCCTCCTAGAGTGTGGTAGATCATGGGTTTCAGTTGGTGTCTAGCATACCCTCCTAGTGTTGTACATCGTGGGTTCCAGTCCCGAGTGTCTAGCATACCCTCCTAGAGTGTGGTAGATCATGGGTTCCAGTCCTCAGTGTCTAGCATACCCTCCTAGAGTGTGGTAGATCATGGGTTCCAGTCCCGAGTGCCTAGCATACCCTCCTAGAGTGTGGTAGATCGTGGGTTCCAGTCCCGAGTGTCTAGCATACCCTCCTAGAGTGTGGTAGATTGTGGGTTCCAGTCCTGAGTGTTTAGCATACCCTCCTAGAGTGTGGTAGATCATGGGTTCCAGTTGGTGTCTAGCATACCTTCCTAGTGTTGTAGATCGTGGGTTCCAGTCCCGAGTGTCTAGCATACCCTCCTAGAGTGTGGTAGATCATCGGTTCCAGTCCTGAGTGTCTAGCATACCCTCCTAGAGTGTGGTAGATCATGGGTTCGTCCTCAGTGTCTAGCATACCCTCCTAGAGTGTGGTAGATCATGGGTTCCAGTCCTGAGTGTCTAGCATACCCTCCTAGAGTGTGGTAGATCATGGGTTCCAGTCCTGAGTGTCTAGCATACCCTCCTAGAGTGTGGTAGATCATGGGTTCCAGTCCTGAGTGTCTAGCATACCCTACTAGAGTGTGGTAGATCATGGGTTCCAGTCCTGAGTCTCTAGCATACCCTCCTAGAGTGTGGTAAATCATGGGTTCGTCCTCAGTGTCTAGCATACCCTCCTAGAGTGTGGTAGATCATGGGTTCCAGACCTCAGTGTCTAGCATACCCTCTTAGAGTGTGGTAGATCATGGGTTCCAGTCCTCAGTATCTAGCATACCCTCCTGGAGTGTGGTAGATCATGGGTTCCAGTCCTGATTGTCTAGCATACCCTCCTAGAGTGTGGTAGATCATAGGTTCCAGTCCTGAGTGTCTAGCATACCCTCCTAGAGTGTGGTAGATCATGGGTTCCAGTCCCGAGTGTCTAGCATACCCTCCTAGAGTGTGGTAGATCGTGGGTTCCAGTCCTGAGTGTCTAACATACCCTCCTAGAGTGTGGTAGATCGTGGGTTCCAGTCCTGAGTGTCTAGCATACCCTCCTAGAGTGTGGTAGATCGTGGGTTCCAGTCCTGAGTGTCTAGCATACCCTCCTAGAGTGTGGTAGATCGTGGGTCCCAGTCCTGAGTGTCTAGCATACCCTCCTAGAGTGTGGTAGATCATGGGTTCCAGTCCTGAGTGTCTAGCATACCCTCCTAGAGTGTGGTAGATCGTGGGTTCGTCCTCAGTGTCTAGCATACCCTCCTAGAGTGTGGTAGATCATGGGTTCCAGTCCTGAGTGTCTAGCATACCCTCCTAGAGTGTTGTAGATCATGGGTTCCAGTTCTCAGTGTCTAGCATACCCTCCTAGAGTGTGGTAGATCATGGGTTTCAGTCCTGAGTGTCTAGCATACCCTCCTAGAGTGTAGTAGATCATGGGTTCCAGTCCTCAGTGTCTAGTATATCCTCCTAGAGTGTGGTAGATCACAGGTTCCAGTCCTGAGTGTCTAGCATACCCTCCTAGAGTGTGGTAGATCATGGGTTCCAGTCCCGAGTGTCTAGCATACCCTCCTAGAGTGTGGTAGATCATGGGTTCCAGTCCCGAGTGTCTAGCATACCCTCCTAGAGTGTGGTAGATCGTGGGTTCCAGTCCTGAGTGTCTAGCATACCTTCCTAGAGTGTGGTAGATCATGGGTTCCAGTCCTGAGTGTCTAGCATACCCTCCTAGAGTGTGGTAGATCATGGGTTCCAGTCCTGAGTGTCTAGCATACCCTCCTAGAGTGTGGTAGATCATGGGTTCCAGTTGGTGTCTAGCATACCCTCCTAGTGTTGTAGATCGTGGGTTCCAGTCCCGAGTGTCTAGCATACCCTCCTAGAGTGTGGTAGATCATGGGTTCCAGTCCTCAGTGTCTAGCATACCCTCCTAGAGTGTGGTAGATCATGGGTTCGTCCTGAGTGTCTAGCATACCCTCCTAGAGTGTGGTAGATCATGGGTTCCAGTCCTGAGTGTCTAGCATACCCTCCTAGAGTGTGGTAGATCATGGGTTCCAGTTCTCAATGTCTAGCATACCCTCCTAGAGTGTGGTAGATCATGGGTTTCAGTCCTGAGTGTCTAGCATACCCTCCTAGAGTGTGGTAGATCATGGGTTCCAGTCCTCAGTGTCTAGTATACCCTCCTAGAGTGTGGTAGATCATGGGTTCCAGTCCTGAGTGTCTAGCATACCCTCCTAGAGTGTGGTAGATCATGGGTTCCAGTCCTGAGTGTCTAGCATACCCTCCTAGAGTGTGGTAGACCATGGGTTCCAGTCCCGAGTGTCTAGCATACCCTCCTAGAGTGTGGTAGATCATGGGTTCCAGTCCTGAGTGTCTAGCATACCCTCCTAGAGTGTGGTAGATCGTGGGTTCCAGTCCTGAGTGTTTAGCATACCCTCCTAGAGTGTGGTAGATCATGGGTTCCAGTCCTGAGTGTCTAGCATACCCTCCTAGAGTGTGGTAGATCATGGGTTCCAGTTGGTGTCTAGCATACCCTCCTACTGTTGTAGATCGTAGGTTCCATTCCCGAGTGTCTAGCATACCCTCCTAGAGTGTGGTAGATCATGGGTTCCAGTCCCGAGTGTCTAGCATACCCTCCTAGAGTGTGGTAGATCATGGGTTCGTCATCAGTGTCTAGCATACCCTCCTAGAGTGTGGTAGATCATGGGTTCAAGCCCTGAGTGTCTAGCATACCCTCCTAGAGTGTGGTAGATCATGGGTTCCAGTTCTCAGTGTCAAGCATACCCTCCTAGAGTGTGGTAGATCATGGGTTTCAGTCCTGAGTGTCTAGCATACCCTCCTAGAGTGTGGTAGATCATGGGTTCCAGTCCTCAGTGTCTAGTATACCCTCCTAGAGTGTGGTAGATCATGGGTTCCAGTCCTGAGTGTCTAGCATACCCTCCTAGAGTGTGGTAGATCATGGGTTCCAGTCCTGAGTGTCTAGCATACCCTCCTAGAGTGTGGTAGATCAAGGGTTCCAGTCCCGAGTGTCTAGCATACCCTCCTAGAGTGTGGTAGATCATGGGTTCCATTACTGAGTGTCTAGCATACCCTCCTAGAGTGTGGTAGATCATGGGTTCCAGTCCTGAGTGTCTAGCATACCCTCCTAGAGTGTGGTAGATCATGGGTTCCAGTCCTCAGTGTCTAGCATACCCTCCTAGAGTGTGGTAGATCATGGTTTCCAATCCTGAGTGTCTAGCATACCCTCCTAGAGTGTGGTAGATCGTGGGTTCCAGTCCTGAGTGTCTAGCATACCCTCCTAGAGTGTGGTAGATCGTGGGTTCCAGTCCTGAGTGTCTAGCATACCCTCTTAGAGTGTGGTAGATCATGGGTTCCAGTCCTGAGTGTCTAGCATACCCTCCTAGAGTGTGGTAGATCGTGGGTTCCAGTCCTGAGTGTCTAGCATACCCTCCTAGAGTGTGGTAGATCGTGGGTTCCAGTCCTGAGTGTCTAGCATACCCTCCTAGAGTGTGGTAGATCGTGGGTTCCAGTCCTGAGTGTCTAGCATACCCTCGTAGAGTGTGGTAGATCATGGGTTCCAGTCCTGAGTGTCTAGCATACCCTCCTAGAGTGTGGTAGATCATGGGTTCCAGTTGGTGTCTAGCATACCCTCCTAGTGTTGTACATCGTGGGTTCCAGTCCCGAGTGTCTAGCATACCCTCCTAGAGTGTGGTAGATCATGGGTTCCAGTCCTGAGTCTCTAGCATACCCTCCTAGAGTGTGGTAGATCATGGGTTCCAGTCCCGAGTGTCTAGCATACCCTCCTAGAGTGTGGTAGATCGTGGGTTCCAGTCCCGAGTGTCTAGCATACCCTCCTAGAGTGTGGTAGATCGTGGGTTCCAGTCCTGAGTGTTTAGCATACCCTCCTAGAGTGTGGTAGATCATGGGTTCCAGTTGGTGTCTAGCATACCTTCCTAGTGTTGTAGATCGTGGGTTCCAGTCCCGAGTGTCTAGCATACCCTCCTAGAGTGTGGTAGATCATGGGTTCGTCCTCAGTGTCTAGCATACCCTCCTAGAGTGTGGTAGATCATGGGTTCCAGTCCTGAGTGTCTAGCATATACCCTCCTAGAGTGTGGTAGATCATGGGTTCCAGTTCTCAGTGTCTAGCATACCCTCCTAGAGTGTGGTAGATCATGGGTTCCAGTCCTGAGTGTCTAGCATACCCTCCTAGAGTGTGGTAGATCATGGGTTCCAGTTCTCAGTGTCTAGTATACCCTCCTAGAGTGTGGTAGATCATGGGTTCCAGTCCTGAGTGTCTAGCATACCTTCCTAGAGTGTGGTAGATCATGGGTTCCAGTCCTGAGTGTCTAGCATACCCTCCTAGAGTGTGGTAGATCATGGGTTCCAGTCCTGAGTGTCTAGCATACCCTCCTAGAGTGTGGTAGATCATGGGTTCCAGTCCTGAGTCTCTAGCATACCCTCCTAGAGTGTGGTAGATCATGGGTTCGTCCTCAGTGTCTAGCATACCCTCCTAGAGTGTGGTAGATCATGGGTTCCAGTCCTCAGTGTCTAGCATACCCTCTTAGAGTGTTGTAGATCAAGGGTTCCAGTCCTCAGTGTCTAGCATACCCTCCTGGAGTGTGGTAGATCATGGGTTCCAGTCCTGAGTGTCTAGCATACCCTCCTAGAGTGTGGTAGATCATAGGTTCCAGTCCTGAGTGTCTAGCATACCCTCCTAGAGTGTGGTAGATCATGGGTTCCAGTCCTGAGTGTCTAGCATACCCTCCTAGAGTGTGGTAGATCGTGGGTTCCAGTCCTGAGTGTCTAGCATACCCTCCTAGAGTGTGGTAGATCGTGGGTTCCAGTCCTGAGTGTCTAGCATACCCTCCTAGAGTGTGGTAGATCGTGGGTTCCAGTCCTGAGTGTCTAGCATACCCTCCTAGAGTGTGGTAGATCGTGGGTCCCAGTCCTGAGTGTCTAGCATACCCTCCTAGAGTGTGGTAGATCATGGGTTCCAGTCCTGAGTGTCTAGCATACCCTCCTAGAGTGTGGTAGATCGTGGGTTCGTCCTCAGTGTCTAGCATACCCTCCTAGAGTGTGGTAGATCATGGGTTCCAGTCCTGAGTGTCTAGCATACCCTCCTAGAGTGGGGTAGATCATGGGTTCCAGTTCTCAGTGTCTAGCATACCCTCCTAGAGTGTGGTAGATCATGGGTTTCAGTCCTGAATGTCTAGCATACCCTCCTAGAGTGTGGTAGATCATGGGTTCCAGTCCTCAGTGTCTAGTATATCCTCCTAGAGTGTGGTAGATCACAGGTTCAAGTCCTGAGTGTCTAGCATACCCTCCTAGAGTGTGGTAGATCATGGGTTCCAGTCCTGAGTGTCTAGCATACCCTCCTAGAGTGTGGTAGATCATGGGTTCCAGTCCTGAGTGTCTAGCATACCCTCCTAGAGTGTGGTAGATCATGGGTTCCAGTCCTGAGTGTCTAGCATACCCTCCTAGAGTGTGGTAGATCATGGGTTCCAGTCCTCAGTGTCTAGCATACCCTCCTAGAGTGTGGTAAATCACAGGTTCCAGTCCTGAGTGTCTAGCATACCCTCCTAGAGTGTGGTAGATCATGGGTTCCAGTCCTGAGTCTCTAGCATACCCTCCTAGAGTGTGGTAGATCATGGGTTCGTCCTCAGTGTCTAGCATACCCTCCTAGAGTGTGGTAGATCATGGGTTCCAGTCCTGAGTGTCTAGCATACCCTCCTCGAGTGTGGTAGATCATGGATTCCAGTCCTGAGTCTCTAGCATACCCTCCTAGAGTGTGGTAGATCATGGGTTCCAGTTCTCAGTGTCTAGCATACCCTCCTAGAGTGTGGTAGATCATGGGTTCCAGTCCCGAGTGTCTAGCATACCCTCCTAGAGTGTGGTAGATCATGGGTTCCAGTCCTGAGTGTCTAGCATACCCTCCTAGAGTGTGGTAAATCATGGGTTCCAGTCCTGAGTGTCTAGCATACCCTCCTAGAGTGTGGTAGATCATGGGTTCCAGTCCTGAGTGTCTAGCATACCCTCCTAGAATGTGGTAGATCATGGGTTCCAGTCCTGAGTGTCTAGCATACCCTCCTAGAGTGTGGTAGATCGTGGGTTCCAGTCCTGAGTGTCTAGCATACCCTCCTAGAGTGTGGTAGATCGTGGGTTCCAGTCCTGAGTGTCTAGCATACCCTCCTAGAATGTGGTAGATCATGGGTTCCAGTCCTGAGTGTCTAGCATACCCTCCTAGAGTGTGGTAGATCATGGGTTCCAGTCCTGAGTGTCTAGCATACCCTCCTAGAGTGTGGTAGATCATGGGTTTCAGTTGGTGTCTAGCATACCCTCCTAGTGTTGTACATCGTGGGTTCCAGTCCCGAGTGTCTAGCATACCCTCCTAGAGTGTGGTAGATCATGGGTTCCAGTCCTCAGTGTCTAGCATACCCTCCTAGAGTGTGGTAGATCATGGGTTCCAGTCCCGAGTGCCTAGCATACCCTCCTAGAGTGTGGTAGATCGTGGGTTCCAGTCCCGAGTGTCTAGCATACCCTCCTAGAGTGTGGTAGATTGTGGGTTCCAGTCCTGAGTGTTTAGCATACCCTCCTAGAGTGTGGTAGATCATGGGTTCCAGTTGGTGTCTAGCATACCTTCCTAGTGTTGTAGATCGTGGGTTCCAGTCCCGAGTGTCTAGCATACCCTCCTAGAGTGTGGTAGATCATCGGTTCCAGTCCTGAGTGTCTAGCATACCCTCCTAGAGTGTGGTAGATCATGGGTTCGTCCTCAGTGTCTAGCATACCCTCCTAGAGTGTGGTAGATCATGGGTTCCAGTCCTGAGTGTCTAGCATACCCTCCTAGAGTGTGGTAGATCATGGGTTCCAGTCCTGAGTGTCTAGCATACCCTCCTAGAGTGTGGTAGATCATGGGTTCCAGTCCTGAGTGTCTAGCATACCCTACTAGAGTGTGGTAGATCATGGGTTCCAGTCCTGAGTCTCTAGCATACCCTCCTAGAGTGTGGTAAATCATGGGTTCGTCCTCAGTGTCTAGCATACCCTCCTAGAGTGTGGTAGATCATGGGTTCCAGACCTCAGTGTCTAGCATACCCTCTTAGAGTGTGGTAGATCATGGGTTCCAGTCCTCAGTATCTAGCATACCCTCCTGGAGTGTGGTAGATCATGGGTTCCAGTCCTGATTGTCTAGCATACCCTCCTAGAGTGTGGTAGATCATAGGTTCCAGTCCTGAGTGTCTAGCATACCCTCCTAGAGTGTGGTAGATCATGGGTTCCAGTCCCGAGTGTCTAGCATACCCTCCTAGAGTGTGGTAGATCGTGGGTTCCAGTCCTGAGTGTCTAGCATACCCTCCTAGAGTGTGGTAGATCGTGGGTTCCAGTCCTGAGTGTCTAGCATACCCTCCTAGAGTGTGGTAGATCGTGGGTTCCAGTCCTGAGTGTCTAGCATACCCTCCTAGAGTGTGGTAGATCGTGGGTCCCAGTCCTGAGTGTCTAGCATACCCTCCTAGAGTGTGGTAGATCATGGGTTCCAGTCCTGAGTGTCTAGCATACCCTCCTAGAGTGTGGTAGATCGTGGGTTCGTCCTCAGTGTCTAGCATACCCTCCTAGAGTGTGGTAGATCATGGGTTCCAGTCCTGAGTGTCTAGCATACCCTCCTAGAGTGTTGTAGATCATGGGTTCCAGTTCTCAGTGTCTAGCATACCCTCCTAGAGTGTGGTAGATCATGGGTTTCAGTCCTGAGTGTCTAGCATACCCTCCTAGAGTGTAGTAGATCATGGGTTCCAGTCCTCAGTGTCTAGTATATCCTCCTAGAGTGTGGTAGATCACAGGTTCCAGTCCTGAGTGTCTAGCATACCCTCCTAGAGTGTGGTAGATCATGGGTTCCAGTCCCGAGTGTCTAGCATACCCTCCTAGAGTGTGGTAGATCATGGGTTCCAGTCCCGAGTGTCTAGCATACCCTCCTAGAGTGTGGTAGATCGTGGGTTCCAGTCCTGAGTGTCTAGCATACCTTCCTAGAGTGTGGTAGATCATGGGTTCCAGTCCTGAGTGTCTAGCATACCCTCCTAGAGTGTGGTAGATCATGGGTTCCAGTCCTGAGTGTCTAGCATACCCTCCTAGAGTGTGGTAGATCATGGGTTCCAGTTGGTGTCTAGCATACCCTCCTAGTGTTGTAGATCGTGGGTTCCAGTCCCGAGTGTCTAGCATACCCTCCTAGAGTGTGGTAGATCATGGGTTCCAGTCCTCAGTGTCTAGCATACCCTCCTAGAGTGTGGTAGATCATGGGTTCGTCCTGAGTGTCTAGCATACCCTCCTAGAGTGTGGTAGATCATGGGTTCCAGTCCTGAGTGTCTAGCATACCCTCCTAGAGTGTGGTAGATCATGGGTTCCAGTTCTCAATGTCTAGCATACCCTCCTAGAGTGTGGTAGATCATGGGTTTCAGTCCTGAGTGTCTAGCATACCCTCCTAGAGTGTGGTAGATCATGGGTTCCAGTCCTCAGTGTCTAGTATACCCTCCTAGAGTGTGGTAGATCATGGGTTCCAGTCCTGAGTGTCTAGCATACCCTCCTAGAGTGTGGTAGATCATGGGTTCCAGTCCTGAGTGTCTAGCATACCCTCCTAGAGTGTGGTAGACCATGGGTTCCAGTCCCGAGTGTCTAGCATACCCTCCTAGAGTGTGGTAGATCATGGGTTCCAGTCCTGAGTGTCTAGCATACCCTCCTAGAGTGTGGTAGATCATGGGTTCCAGTCCCGAGTGCCTAGCATACCCTCCTAGAGTGTGGTAGATCGTGGGTTCCAGTCCCGAGTGTCTAGCATACCCTCCTAGAGTGTGGTAGATTGTGGGTTCCAGTCCTGAGTGTTTAGCATACCCTCCTAGAGTGTGGTAGATCATGGGTTCCAGTTGGTGTCTAGCATACCTTCCTAGTGTTGTAGATCGTGGGTTCCAGTCCCGAGTGTCTAGCATACCCTCCTAGAGTGTGGTAGATCATCGGTTCCAGTCCTGAGTGTCTAGCATACCCTCCTAGAGTGTGGTAGATCATGGGTTCGTCCTCAGTGTCTAGCATACCCTCCTAGAGTGTGGTAGATCATGGGTTCCAGTCCTGAGTGTCTAGCATACCCTCCTAGAGTGTGGTAGATCATGGGTTCCAGTCCTGAGTGTCTAGCATACCCTCCTAGAGTGTGGTAGATCATGGGTTCCAGTCCTGAGTGTCTAGCATACCCTACTAGAGTGTGGTAGATCATGGGTTCCAGTCCTGAGTCTCTAGCATACCCTCCTAGAGTGTGGTAAATCATGGGTTCGTCCTCAGTGTCTAGCATACCCTCCTAGAGTGTGGTAGATCATGGGTTCCAGACCTCAGTGTCTAGCATACCCTCTTAGAGTGTGGTAGATCATGGGTTCCAGTCCTCAGTATCTAGCATACCCTCCTGGAGTGTGGTAGATCATGGGTTCCAGTCCTGATTGTCTAGCATACCCTCCTAGAGTGTGGTAGATCATAGGTTCCAGTCCTGAGTGTCTAGCATACCCTCCTAGAGTGTGGTAGATCATGGGTTCCAGTCCCGAGTGTCTAGCATACCCTCCTAGAGTGTGGTAGATCGTGGGTTCCAGTCCTGAGTGTCTAGCATACCCTCCTAGAGTGTGGTAGATCGTGGGTTCCAGTCCTGAGTGTCTAGCATACCCTCCTAGAGTGTGGTAGATCGTGGGTTCCAGTCCTGAGTGTCTAGCATACCCTCCTAGAGTGTGGTAGATCGTGGGTCCCAGTCCTGAGTGTCTAGCATACCCTCCTAGAGTGTGGTAGATCATGGGTTCCAGTCCTGAGTGTCTAGCATACCCTCCTAGAGTGTGGTAGATCGTGGGTTCGTCCTCAGTGTCTAGCATACCCTCCTAGAGTGTGGTAGATCATGGGTTCCAGTCCTGAGTGTCTAGCATACCCTCCTAGAGTGTTGTAGATCATGGGTTCCAGTTCTCAGTGTCTAGCATACCCTCCTAGAGTGTGGTAGATCATGGGTTTCAGTCCTGAGTGTCTAGCATACCCTCCTAGAGTGTAGTAGATCATGGGTTCCAGTCCTCAGTGTCTAGTATATCCTCCTAGAGTGTGGTAGATCACAGGTTCCAGTCCTGAGTGTCTAGCATACCCTCCTAGAGTGTGGTAGATCATGGGTTCCAGTCCCGAGTGTCTAGCATACCCTCCTAGAGTGTGGTAGATCATGGGTTCCAGTCCCGAGTGTCTAGCATACCCTCCTAGAGTGTGGTAGATCGTGGGTTCCAGTCCTGAGTGTCTAGCATACCTTCCTAGAGTGTGGTAGATCATGGGTTCCAGTCCTGAGTGTCTAGCATACCCTCCTAGAGTGTGGTAGATCATGGGTTCCAGTCCTGAGTGTCTAGCATACCCTCCTAGAGTGTGGTAGATCATGGGTTCCAGTTGGTGTCTAGCATACCCTCCTAGTGTTGTAGATCGTGGGTTCCAGTCCCGAGTGTCTAGCATACCCTCCTAGAGTGTGGTAGATCATGGGTTCCAGTCCTCAGTGTCTAGCATACCCTCCTAGAGTGTGGTAGATCATGGGTTCGTCCTGAGTGTCTAGCATACCCTCCTAGAGTGTGGTAGATCATGGGTTCCAGTCCTGAGTGTCTAGCATACCCTCCTAGAGTGTGGTAGATCATGGGTTCCAGTTCTCAATGTCTAGCATACCCTCCTAGAGTGTGGTAGATCATGGGTTTCAGTCCTGAGTGTCTAGCATACCCTCCTAGAGTGTGGTAGATCATGGGTTCCAGTCCTCAGTGTCTAGTATACCCTCCTAGAGTGTGGTAGATCATGGGTTCCAGTCCTGAGTGTCTAGCATACCCTCCTAGAGTGTGGTAGATCATGGGTTCCAGTCCTGAGTGTCTAGCATACCCTCCTAGAGTGTGGTAGACCATGGGTTCCAGTCCCGAGTGTCTAGCATACCCTCCTAGAGTGTGGTAGATCATGGGTTCCAGTCCTGAGTGTCTAGCATACCCTCCTAGAGTGTGGTAGATCGTGGGTTCCAGTCCTGAGTGTTTAGCATACCCTCCTAGAGTGTGGTAGATCATGGGTTCCAGTCCTGAGTGTCTAGCATACCCTCCTAGAGTGTGGTAGATCATGGGTTCCAGTTGGTGTCTAGCATACCCTCCTACTGTTGTAGATCGTAGGTTCCATTCCCGAGTGTCTAGCATACCCTCCTAGAGTGTGGTAGATCATGGGTTCCAGTCCCGAGTGTCTAGCATACCCTCCTAGAGTGTGGTAGATCATGGGTTCGTCATCAGTGTCTAGCATACCCTCCTAGAGTGTGGTAGATCATGGGTTCAAGCCCTGAGTGTCTAGCATACCCTCCTAGAGTGTGGTAGATCATGGGTTCCAGTTCTCAGTGTCAAGCATACCCTCCTAGAGTGTGGTAGATCATGGGTTTCAGTCCTGAGTGTCTAGCATACCCTCCTAGAGTGTGGTAGATCATGGGTTCCAGTCCTCAGTGTCTAGTATACCCTCCTAGAGTGTGGTAGATCATGGGTTCCAGTCCTGAGTGTCTAGCATACCCTCCTAGAGTGTGGTAGATCATGGGTTCCAGTCCTGAGTGTCTAGCATACCCTCCTAGAGTGTGGTAGATCAAGGGTTCCAGTCCCGAGTGTCTAGCATACCCTCCTAGAGTGTGGTAGATCATGGGTTCCATTACTGAGTGTCTAGCATACCCTCCTAGAGTGTGGTAGATCATGGGTTCCAGTCCTGAGTGTCTAGCATACCCTCCTAGAGTGTGGTAGATCATGGGTTCCAGTCCTCAGTGTCTAGCATACCCTCCTAGAGTGTGGTAGATCATGGTTTCCAGTCCTGAGTGTCTAGCATACCCTCCTAGAGTGTGGTAGATCGTGGGTTCCAGTCCTGAGTGTCTAGCATACCCTCCTAGAGTGTGGTAGATCGTGGGTTCCAGTCCTGAGTGTCTAGCATACCCTCTTAGAGTGTGGTAGATCATGGGTTCCAGTCCTGAGTGTCTAGCATACCCTCCTAGAGTGTGGTAGATCGTGGGTTCCAGTCCTGAGTGTCTAGCATACCCTCCTAGAGTGTGGTAGATCGTGGGTTCCAGTCCTGAGTGTCTAGCATACCCTCCTAGAGTGTGGTAGATCGTGGGTTCCAGTCCTGAGTGTCTAGCATACCCTCGTAGAGTGTGGTAGATCATGGGTTCCAGTCCTGAGTGTCTAGCATACCCTCCTAGAGTGTGGTAGATCATGGGTTCCAGTTGGTGTCTAGCATACCCTCCTAGTGTTGTACATCGTGGGTTCCAGTCCCGAGTGTCTAGCATACCCTCCTAGAGTGTGGTAGATCATGGGTTCCAGTCCTGAGTCTCTAGCATACCCTCCTAGAGTGTGGTAGATCATGGGTTCCAGTCCCGAGTGTCTAGCATACCCTCCTAGAGTGTGGTAGATCGTGGGTTCCAGTCCCGAGTGTCTAGCATACCCTCCTAGAGTGTGGTAGATCGTGGGTTCCAGTCCTGAGTGTTTAGCATACCCTCCTAGAGTGTGGTAGATCATGGGTTCCAGTTGGTGTCTAGCATACCTTCCTAGTGTTGTAGATCGTGGGTTCCAGTCCCGAGTGTCTAGCATACCCTCCTAGAGTGTGGTAGATCATGGGTTCGTCCTCAGTGTCTAGCATACCCTCCTAGAGTGTGGTAGATCATGGGTTCCAGTCCTGAGTGTCTAGCATATACCCTCCTAGAGTGTGGTAGATCATGGGTTCCAGTTCTCAGTGTCTAGCATACCCTCCTAGAGTGTGGTAGATCATGGGTTCCAGTCCTGAGTGTCTAGCATACCCTCCTAGAGTGTGGTAGATCATGGGTTCCAGTTCTCAGTGTCTAGTATACCCTCCTAGAGTGTGGTAGATCATGGGTTCCAGTCCTGAGTGTCTAGCATACCTTCCTAGAGTGTGGTAGATCATGGGTTCCAGTCCTGAGTGTCTAGCATACCCTCCTAGAGTGTGGTAGATCATGGGTTCCAGTCCTGAGTGTCTAGCATACCCTCCTAGAGTGTGGTAGATCATGGGTTCCAGTCCTGAGTCTCTAGCATACCCTCCTAGAGTGTGGTAGATCATGGGTTCGTCCTCAGTGTCTAGCATACCCTCCTAGAGTGTGGTAGATCATGGGTTCCAGTCCTCAGTGTCTAGCATACCCTCTTAGAGTGTTGTAGATCAAGGGTTCCAGTCCTCAGTGTCTAGCATACCCTCCTGGAGTGTGGTAGATCATGGGTTCCAGTCCTGAGTGTCTAGCATACCCTCCTAGAGTGTGGTAGATCATAGGTTCCAGTCCTGAGTGTCTAGCATACCCTCCTAGAGTGTGGTAGATCATGGGTTCCAGTCCTGAGTGTCTAGCATACCCTCCTAGAGTGTGGTAGATCGTGGGTTCCAGTCCTGAGTGTCTAGCATACCCTCCTAGAGTGTGGTAGATCGTGGGTTCCAGTCCTGAGTGTCTAGCATACCCTCCTAGAGTGTGGTAGATCGTGGGTTCCAGTCCTGAGTGTCTAGCATACCCTCCTAGAGTGTGGTAGATCGTGGGTCCCAGTCCTGAGTGTCTAGCATACCCTCCTAGAGTGTGGTAGATCATGGGTTCCAGTCCTGAGTGTCTAGCATACCCTCCTAGAGTGTGGTAGATCGTGGGTTCGTCCTCAGTGTCTAGCATACCCTCCTAGAGTGTGGTAGATCATGGGTTCCAGTCCTGAGTGTCTAGCATACCCTCCTAGAGTGGGGTAGATCATGGGTTCCAGTTCTCAGTGTCTAGCATACCCTCCTAGAGTGTGGTAGATCATGGGTTTCAGTCCTGAATGTCTAGCATACCCTCCTAGAGTGTGGTAGATCATGGGTTCCAGTCCTCAGTGTCTAGTATATCCTCCTAGAGTGTGGTAGATCACAGGTTCAAGTCCTGAGTGTCTAGCATACCCTCCTAGAGTGTGGTAGATCATGGGTTCCAGTCCTGAGTGTCTAGCATACCCTCCTAGAGTGTGGTAGATCATGGGTTCCAGTCCTGAGTGTCTAGCATACCCTCCTAGAGTGTGGTAGATCATGGGTTCCAGTCCTGAGTGTCTAGCATACCCTCCTAGAGTGTGGTAGATCATGGGTTCCAGTCCTCAGTGTCTAGCATACCCTCCTAGAGTGTGGTAAATCACAGGTTCCAGTCCTGAGTGTCTAGCATACCCTCCTAGAGTGTGGTAGATCATGGGTTCCAGTCCTGAGTCTCTAGCATACCCTCCTAGAGTGTGGTAGATCATGGGTTCGTCCTCAGTGTCTAGCATACCCTCCTAGAGTGTGGTAGATCATGGGTTCCAGTCCTGAGTGTCTAGCATACCCTCCTCGAGTGTGGTAGATCATGGATTCCAGTCCTGAGTCTCTAGCATACCCTCCTAGAGTGTGGTAGATCATGGGTTCCAGTTCTCAGTGTCTAGCATACCCTCCTAGAGTGTGGTAGATCATGGGTTCCAGTCCCGAGTGTCTAGCATACCCTCCTAGAGTGTGGTAGATCATGGGTTCCAGTCCTGAGTGTCTAGCATACCCTCCTAGAGTGTGGTAAATCATGGGTTCCAGTCCTGAGTGTCTAGCATACCCTCCTAGAGTGTGGTAGATCATGGGTTCCAGTCCTGAGTGTCTAGCATACCCTCCTAGAATGTGGTAGATCATGGGTTCCAGTCCTGAGTGTCTAGCATACCCTCCTAGAGTGTGGTAGATCACAGGTTCCAGTCCTGAGTGTCTAGCATACCCTCCTAGAGTGTGGTAGATCATGGGTTCCAGTCCTGAGTGTCTAACATATCCTCCTAGAGTGTGGTAGATCATGGGTTCCAGTCCTGAGTGTCTAGCATACCCTCCTAGAGTGTGGTAGATCATGGTTTCCAGTCCTGAGTGTCTAGCATACCCTCCTAGAGTGTGGTAGATCATGGGTTCCAGTCCTCAGTGTCTAGCATACCCTCCTAGAGTGTGGTAAATCACAGGTTCCAGTCCTGAGTGTCTAGCATACCCTCCTAGAGTTTGGGAGATCATGGGTTCCAGTCCTGAGTCTCTAGCATACCCTCCTAGAGTGTGGTAGATCATGGGTTCGTCCTCAGTGTCTAGCATACCCTCCTAGAGTGTGGTAGATCATGGGATCCAGTCCTCAGTGTCTAGCATACCCTCCTCGAGTGTGGTAGATCATGGATTCCAGTCCTGAGTCTCTAGCATACCCTCCTAGAGTGTGGTGGATCATGGGTTCCAGTTCTCAGTGTCTAGCATACCCTCCTAGAGTGTGGTAGATCATGGGTTCCAGTCCCGAGTGTCTAGCATACCCTCCTAGAGTGTGGTAGATCATGGGTTCCAGTCCTGAGTGTCCAGCATACCCTCCTAGAGTGTGGTAGATCATGGGTTCCAGTCCTGAGTGTCTAGCATACCCTCCTAGAGTGTGATAGTTCATGGGTTCCAGTCCTGAGTGTCTAGCATACCCTCCTAGAATGTGGTAGATCATGGGTTCCAGTCCTGAGTGTCTAGCATACCCTCCTAGAGTGTGGTAGATCGTGGGTTCCAGTCCTGAGTGTCTAGCATACCCTCCTAGAGTGTGGTAGATCGTGGGTTCCAGTCCTGAGTGTCTAGCATACCCTCCTAGAGTGTGGTAGATCATGGGTTCCAGTCCTGAGTGTCTAGCATACCTTCCTAGAGTGTGGTAGATCGTGGGTTCCAGTCCTGAGTGTCTAGCATACCCTCCTAGAGTGTGGTAGATCGTGGGTTCCAGTCCTCAGTGTCTAGCATACCCTCCTAGAGTGTGGAAGATCGTGGGTTCCAGTCCTGAGTGTCTAGCATACCCTCCTAGTGTGTGGTAGATCATGGGTTCCAGTCCTGAGTGTCTAGCATACCCTTCTAGAGTGTGGTAGATCATGGGTTCCAGTTGGTGTCTAGCATACCCTCCTAGTGTTGTAGATCGTGGGTTCCAGTCCCCAGTGTCTAGCATACCCTCCTAGAGTGTGGTAGATCGTGGGTTCCAGTCCTGAGTGTCTAGCATACCCTCCTAGAGTGTGGTAGATCATGGGTTCCAGTCCTCAGTGTCTAGCATACCCTCCTAGAGTGTGGTAGATCGTGGGTTCGTCCTCAGTGTCTAGCATACCCTCCTAGAGTGTGGTAGATCATGGGTTCCAGTCCTGAGTGTCTAGCATACCCTCCTAGAGTGTGGTAGATCATGGGTTCCAGTTCTCAGTGTCTAGCATACCCTCCTAGAGTGTGGTAGATCATGGGTTCCAGTCCTCCGCGTCTAGTATATCCTCCTAGAGTGTGGTAGATTACAGGTTCCAGTCCTGAGTGTCTAGCATACCCTCCTAGAATGTGGTAGATCATGGGTTCCAGTCCTGAGTGTCTAGCATACCCTCCTAGAGTGTGGTAGATCATGGGTTCCAGTCCTGAGTGTCTAGCATACCCTTCTAGAGTGTGGTAGATCATGGGTTCCAGTCCTGAGTGTCTAGCATACCCTCCTAGAGTGTGGTAGATTATGGGTTCCAGTCCTGAGTGTCTAGCATACCCTCCTAGAGTGTGGTAGATCACAGGTTCCAGTCCTCAGTGTCTAGCATACCCTCCTAGAGTGTGGTAGATCGTGGGTTCCAGTCCTGAGTGTCTAGCATACCCTCCTAGGGTGTAGTAGATCATGGGTTCCAGTCCTGAGTGTCTAGCATACCCTCCTAGAATGTGGTAGATCATGGGTTCCAGTTGGTGTCTAGCATACCCTCCTAGTGTTGTAGATCGTGGGTTCCAGTCCCCAGTGTCTAGCATACCCTCCTAGAGTGTGGTAGATCGTGGGTTCCAGTCCTGAGTGTCTAGCATACCTTCCTAGAGTGTGGTAGATCATGGGTTCCAGTCCTCAGTGTCTAGCATACCCTCCTAGAGTGTGGTAGATCGTGGGTTCGTCCTCAGTGTCTAGCATACCCTCCTAGAATGTGGTAGATCATGGGTTCCAGTTCTCAGTGTCTAGCATACCCTCCTAGAGTGTGGTAGATCATGGGTTCCAGTCCTGAGTGTCTAGCATACCCTCCTAGAGTGTGGTAGATCGTGGGTTCCAGTCCTGAGTGTCTAGCATACCCTCCTAGAGTGTGGTAGATCGTGGGTTCCAGTCCTGAGTGTCTAGCATACCCTCCTAGAGTGTGGTAGATCATGGGTTCCAGTCCTGAGTGTCTAGCATACCCTCCTAGAGTGTGGTAGATCGTGGGTTCCAGTCCTGAGTGTCTAGCATACCCTCCTAGAGTGTGGTAGATCATGGGTTCCAGTTCTCAGTGTCTAGCATACCCTCCTAGAGTGTGGTAGATCAAGGGTTCCAGTCCCGAGTGTCTAGCATACCCTCCTAGAGTGTGGTAGATCATGGGTTCCAGTCCTGAGTGTCTAGCATACCCTCCTAGAATGTGGTAGATCATGGGTTCCAGTCCTAAGTGTCTAGCATACCCTCCTAGAGTGTGGTAGATCGTGGGTTCCAGTCCTGAGTGTCTAGCATACCCTCCTAGAGTGTGGTAGATCGTGGGTTCCAGTCCTGAGTGTCTAGCATACCCTCCTAGAGTGTGGTAGATCATGGGTTCCAGTCCTGAGTGTCTAGCATACCCTCCTAGAGTGTGGTAGATCATGGGTTCCAGTTCTCAGTGTCTAGCATACCCTCCTAGAGTGTGGTAGATCAAGGGTTCCAGTCCCGAGTGTCTAGCATACCCTCCTAGAGTGTGGTAGATCATGGGTTCCAGTCCTGAGTGTCTAGCATACCCTCCTAGAATGTGGTAGATCATGGGTTCCAGTCCTAAGTGTCTAGCATACCCTCCTAGAGTGTGGTAGATCGTGGGTTCCAGTCCTGAGTGTCTAGCATACCCTCCTAGAGTGTGGTAGATCGTGGGTTCCAGTCCTGAGTGTCTAGCATACCCTCCTAGAGTGTGGTAGATCATGGGTTCCAGTCCAGAGTGTCTAGCATACCTTCCTAGAGTGTGGTAGATCGTGGGTTCCAGTCCTGAGTGTCTAGCATACCCTCCTAGAGTGTGGTAGATCGTGGGTTCCAGTCCTGAGTGTCTAGCATACCTTCCTAGAGTGTGGTAGATCATGGGTTCCAGTCCTGAGTGTCTAGCATACCCTCCTAGAGTGTGGTAGATCATGGGTTCCAGTTGGTGCTTAGCATACCCTCCTAGTGTTGTAGATCGTGGGTTCCAGTCCCGAGTGTCTAGCATACCCTCCTAGAGTGTGGTAGATCGTGGGTTCCAGTCCTGAGTGTCTAGCATACCCTCCTAGAGTGTGGTAGATCATGGGTTCCAGTCCTCAGTGTCTAGCATACCCTCCTAGAGTGTGGTAGATCATGGGTTCCAGTCCTGAGTGTCTAGCATACCCTCCTAGAGTGTGGTAGATCGTGGGTTCCAGTCCTGAGTGTCTAGCATACCCTCCTAGAGTGTGGTAGATCGTGGGTTCCAGTCCTGAGTGTCTAGCATATCCTCCTAGAGTGTGGTAGATCATGGGTTCCAGTCCTGAGTGTCTAGCATACCCTCCTAGAGTGTGGTAGATCGTGGGTTCCAGTCCTGAGTGTCTAGCATACCCTCCTAGAGTGTGGTAGATCGTGGGTTCCAGTCCTGAGTGTCTAGCATACCCTCCTAGAGTGTGGTAGATCATGGGTTCCAGTCCTGAGTGTCTAGCATACCCTCCTAGAGTGTGGTAGATCGTGGGTTCCAGTCCTGAGTGTCTAGCATACCCTCCTAGAGTGTGGTAGATCATGGGTTCCAGTTCTCAGTGTCTAGCATACCCTCCTAGAGTGTGGTAGATCAAGGGTTCCAGTCCCGAGTGTCTAGCATACCCTCCTAGAGTGTGGTAGATCATGGGTTCCAGTCCTGAGTGTCTAGCATACCCTCCTAGAATGTGGTAGATCATGGGTTCCAGTCCTAAGTGTCTAGCATACCCTCCTAGAGTGTGGTAGATCGTGGGTTCCAGTCCTGAGTGTCTAGCATACCCTCCTAGAGTGTGGTAGATCGTGGGTTCCAGTCCTGAGTGTCTAGCATACCCTCCTAGAGTGTGGTAGATCATGGGTTCCAGTCCAGAGTGTCTAGCATACCTTCCTAGAGTGTGGTAGATCGTGGGTTCCAGTCCTGAGTGTCTAGCATACCCTCCTAGAGTGTGGTAGATCGTGGGTTCCAGTCCTCAGTGTCTAGCATACCCTCCTAGAGTGTGGTAGATCGTGGGTTCCAGTCCTGAGTGTCTAGCATACCCTCCTAGAGTGTGGTAGATCATGGGTTCCAGTCCTGAGTGTCTAGCATACCCTCCTAGAGTGTGGTAGATCATGGGTTCCAGTTGGTGTCTAGCATACCCTCTTAGTGTTGTAGATCATGGGTTCCAGTCCCCAGTGTCTAGCATACCCTCCTAGAGTGTGGTAGATCGTGGGTTCCAGTCCTGAGTGTCTAGCATACCCTCCTAGAGTGTGGTAGATCATGGGTTCCAGTCCTCAGTGTCTAGCATACCCTCCTAGAGTGTGGTAGATCGTGGGTTCGTCCTGAGTGTCTAGCATACCCTCCTAGAGTGTGGTAGATCATGGGTTCAAGTCCTGAGTGTCTAGCATACCCTCCTAGAGTGTGGTAGATCATGGGTTCCAGTTCTCAGTGTCTAGCATACCCTCCTAGAGTGTGGTAGATCATGGGTTCTAGTCCTCCGCGTCTAGTATATCCTCCTAGAGTGTGGTAGATCACGGGTTCCAGTCCTGAGTGTCTAGCATACCCTCCTAGAGTGTGGTAGATCATGGGTTCAAGTCCTGTGTGTCTAGCATACCCTCCTAGAGTGTGGTAGATCATGGGTTCCAGTCCTGAGTGTCTAGCATACCCTTTTAGAGTGTGGTAGATCATGGGTTCCAGTCCTGAGTGTCTAGCATACCCTCCTAGAGTGTGGTAGATCATGGGTTCCAGTCCTGAGTGTCTAGCATACCCTCCTAGAGTGTGGTAGATCACAGGTTCCAGTCCTGAGTGTCTAGCATACCCTCCTAGAGTGTGGTAGATCATGGGTTCCAGTCCTGAGTGTCTAGCATACCCTCCTAGAGTGTGGTAGATCATGGGTTCCAGTTGGTGTCTAGCATACCCTCCTAGTGTTGTAGATCGTGGGTTCCAGTCCCCAGTGTCTAGCATACCCTCCTAGAGTGTGGTAGATCGTGGGTTCCAGTCCTGAGTGTCTAGCATACCCTCCTAGAGTGTGGTAGATCATGGGTTCCAGTCCTCAGTGTCTAGCATACCCTCCTAGAGTGTGGTAGATCGTGGGTTCCAGTCCTGAGTGTCTAGCATACCCTCCTAGAGTGTGGTAGATCATGGGTTCCAGTCCTGAGTGTCTAGCATACCCTCCTAGAGTGTGGTAGATCATGGGTTCCAGTTGGTGTCTAGCATACCCTCTTAGTGTTGTAGATCATGGGTTCCAGTCCCCAGTGTCTAGCATACCCTCCTAGAGTGTGGTAGATCGTGGGTTCCAGTCCTGAGTGTCTAGCATACCCTCCTAGAGTGTGGTAGATCATGGGTTCCAGTCCTCAGTGTCTAGCATACCCTCCTAGAGTGTGGTAGATCGTGAGTTCGTCCTGAGTGTCTAGCATACCCTCCTAGAGTGTGGTAGATCATGGGTTCAAGTCCTGAGTGTCTAGCATACCCTCCTAGAGTGTGGTAGATCATGGGTTCCAGTTCTCAGTGTCTAGCATACCCTCCTAGAGTGTGGTAGATCATGGGTTCTAGTCCTCCGCGTCTAGTATATCCTCCTAGAGTGTGGTAGATCACGGGTTCCAGTCCTGAGTGTCTAGCATACCCTCCTAGAGTGTGGTAGATCATGGGTTCAAGTCCTGAGTGTCTAGCATACCCTCCTAGAGTGTGGTAGATCATGGGTTCCAGTCCTGAGTGTCTAGCATACCCTTTTAGAGTGTGGTAGATCATGGGTTCCAGTCCTGAGTGTCTAGCATACCCTCCTAGAGTGTGGTAGATCATGGGTTCCAGTCCTGAGTGTCTAGCATACCCTCCTAGAGTGTGGTAGATCACAGGTTCCAGTCCTGAGTGTCTAGCATACCCTCCTAGAGTGTGGTAGATCATGGGTTCCAGTCCTGAGTGTCTAGCATACCCTCCTAGAGTGTGGTAGATCATGGGTTCCAGTTGGTGTCTAGCATACCCTCCTAGAATGTGGTAGATCGTGGGTTCCAGTCCCCAGTGTCTAGCATACCCTCCTAGAGTGTGGTAGATCGTGGTTCCAGTCCTGAGTGTCTAGCATACCCTCCTAGAGTGTGGTAGATCATGGGTTCCAGTCCTCAGTGTCTAGCATACCCTCCTAGAGTGTGGTAGATCGTGGGTTCGTCCTCAGTGTCTAGCATACCCTCCTAGAGTGTGGTAGATCATGGGTTCCAGTCCTGAGTGTCTAGCATACCCTCCTAGAGTGTGGTAGATCATGGGTTCCAGTTCTCAGTGTCTAGCATACCCTCCTAGAGTGTGGTAGATCATGGGTTCCAGTCCTCGCGTCTAGTATATCCTCCTAGAGTGTGGTAGATCATGGGTTCCAGTCCTGAGTGTCTAGCATACCCTCCTAGAGTGTGGTAGATCATGGGTTCCAGTTCTCAGTGTCTAGCATACCCTCCTAGAGTGTGGTAGATCATGGGTTCCAGTCCTGAGTGTCTAGCATACCCTCCTAGAGTGTGGTAGATCATGGGTTCCAGTCCTGAGTGTCTAGCATACCCTCCTAGAGTGTGGTAGATCATGGGTTCCAGTCCTGAGTGTCTAGCATACCCTCCTAGGGTGTGGTAGATCACGGGTTCCAGTCCTGAGTGTCTAGCATGCCCTCCTAGAGTGTGGTAGATCATGGGTTCCAGTCCTGAGTCTCTAGCATACCCTCCTAGAGTGTGGTAGATCAAGGGTTCGTCCTCAGTGTCTAGCATACCCTCCTAGAGTGTGGTAGATCATGGGTTCCAGTCCTGAGTGTCTAGCATACCCTCCTAGAGTGTGGTAGATCATGGGTTCCAGTTCTCAGTGTCTAGCATACCCTCCTAGAGTGTGGTAGATCATGGGTTCCAGTCCCGAGTGTCTAGCATACCCTCCTAGAGTGTGGTAGATCATGGGTTCCAGTCCTGAGTGTCTAGCATACCCTCCTAGAGTGTGGTAGATCATGGGTTCCAGTCCTGAGTGTCTAGCATACCCTCCTAGAGTGTGGTAGATCATGGGTTCCAGTCCTGAGTGTCTAGCATACCCTCCTAGAATGTGGTAGATCATGGGTTCCAGTCCTGAGTGTCTAGCATACCCTCCTAGAGTGTAGTAGATCGTGGGTTCCAGTCCTGAGTGTCTAGCATACCCTCCTAGAGTGTGGTAGATCGTGGGTTCCAGTCCTGAGTGTCTAGCATACCCTCCTAGAGTGTGGTAGATCATGGGTTCCAGTCCTGAGTGTCTAGCATACCCTCCTAGAGTGTGGTAGATCGTGGGTTCCAGTCCTGAGTGTCTAGCATACCCTCCTAGAGTGTGGTAGATCGTGGGTTCCAGTCCTGAGTGTCTAGCATACCCTCCTAGAGTGTTGTAGATCGTGGGTTCCAGTCCTGAGTGTCTAGCATACCCTCCTAGAGTGTGGTAGATCATGGGTTCCAGTCCTGAGTGTCTAGCATACCCTCCTAGAGTGTGGTAGATCATGGGTTCCAGTTGGTGTCTAGCATACCCTCCTAGTGTTGTAGATCGTGGGTTCCAGTCCCCAGTGTCTAGCATACCCTCCTAGAGTGTGGTAGATCGTGGGTTCCAGTCCTGAGTGTCTAGCATACCCTCCTAGAGTGTGGTAGATCATGGGTTCCAGTCCTCAGTGTCTAGCATACCCTCCTAGAGTGTGGTAGATCGTGGGTTCGTCCTCAGTGTCTAGCATACCCTCCTAGAGTGTGGTAGATCATGGGTTCCAGTCCTGAGTGTCTAGCATACCCTCCTAGAGTGTGGTAGATCATGGGTTCCAGTTCTCAGTGTCTAGCATACCCTCCTAGAGTGTGGTAGATCATGGGTTCCAGTCCTCCGCGTCTAGTATATCCTCCTAGAGTGTGGTAGATCACAGGTTCCAGTCCTGAGTGTCTAGCATACCCTCCTAGAGTGTGGTAGATCATGGGTTCCAGTTCTCAGTGTCTAGCATACCCTCCTAGAGTGTGGTAGATCATGGGTTCCAGTCCTGAGTGTCTAGCATACCCTCCTAGAGTGTGGTAGATCATGGGTTCCAGTCCTGAGTGTCTAGCATACCCTCCTAGAGTGTGGTAGATCATGGGTTCCAGTCCTGAGTGTCTAGCATACCCTCCTAGGGTGTGGTAGATCACAGATTCCAGTCCTGAGTGTCTAGCATGCCCTCCTAGAGTGTGGTAGATCATGGGTTCCAGTCCTGAGTCTCTAGCATACCCTCCTAGAGTGTGGTAGATCAAGGGTTCGTCCTCAGTGTCTAGCATACCCTCCTAGAGTGTGGTAGATCATGGGTTCCAGTCCTGAGTGTCTAGCATACCCTCCTAGAGTGTGGTAGATCATGGGTTCCAGTTCTCAGTGTCTAGCATACCCTCCTAGAGTGTGGTAGATCATGGGTTCCAGTCCCGAGTGTCTAGCATACCCTCCTAGAGTGTGGTAGATCATGGGTTCCAGTCCTGAGTGTCTAGCATACCCTCCTAGAGTGTGGTAGATCATGGGTTCCAGTCCTGAGTGTCTAGCATACCCTCCTAGAGTGTGGTAGATCATGGGTTCCAGTCCTGAGTGTCTAGCATACCCTCCTAGAATGTGGTAGATCATGGGTTCCAGTCCTGAGTGTCTAGCATACCCTCCTAGAGTGTAGTAGATCGTGGGTTCCAGTCCTGAGTGTCTAGCATACCCTCCTAGAGTGTGGTAGATCGTGGGTTCCAGTCCTGAGTGTCTAGCATACCCTCCTAGAGTGTGGTAGATCATGGGTTCCAGTCCTGAGTGTCTAGCATACCCTCCTAGAGTGTGGTAGATCGTGGGTTCCAGTCCTGAGTGTCTAGCATACCCTCCTAGAGTGTGGTAGATCGTGGGTTCCAGTCCTGAGTGTCTAGCATACCCTCCTAGAGTGTTGTAGATCGTGGGTTCCAGTCCTGAGTGTCTAGCATACCCTCCTAGAGTGTGGTAGATCATGGGTTCCAGTCCTGAGTGTCTAGCATACCCTCCTAGAGTGTGGTAGATCATGGGTTCCAGTTGGTGTCTAGCATACCCTCCTTGTGTTGTAGATCGTGGGTTCCAGTCCCGAGTGTCTAGCATACCCTCCTAGAGTGTGGTAGATCGTGGGTTCCAGTTCTGAGTGTCTAGCATACCCTCCTAGAGTGTGGTAGATCATGGGTTCCAGTCCTGAGTGTCTAGCATACCCTCCTAGAGTGTGGTAGATCGCGGGTTCCAGTCCTGAGTGTCTAGCATACCCTCCTAGAGTGTGGTAGATCGTGGGTTCCAGTCCTGAGTGTCTAGCATACCCTCCTAGAGTGTGGTAGATCATGGGTTCCAGTCCTGAGTGTCTAGCATACCCTCCTAGAGTGTGGTAGATCGTGGGTTCCAGTCCTGAGTGTCTAGCATACCCTCCTAGAGTGTGGTAGATCGTGGGTTCCAGTCCTGAGTGTCTAGCATACCCTCCTAGAGTGTGGTAGATCGTGGGTTCCAGTCCTCAGTGTCTAGCATACCCTCCTAGAGTGTGGTAGATCATGGGTTCCATTCCTGAGTGTCTAGCATACCCTCCTAGAGTGTGGTAGATCATGGGTTCCAGTCCTGAGTGTCTAGCATACCCTCCTAGAGTGTGGTAGATCATGGGTTCCAGTCCTGAGTGTCTAGCATACCCTCCTAGAATGTGGTAGATCATGGGTTCCAGTCCTGAGTGTCTAGCATACCCTCCTAGAGTGTGGTAGATCGTGGGTTCCAGTCCTCAGTGTCTAGCATACCCTCCTAGAGTGTGGTAGATCATGGGTTCCAGTCCTGAGTGTCTAGCATACCCTCCTAGAGTGTGGTAGATCATGGGTTCCAGTCCTGAGTGTCTAGCATACCCTCCTAGAGTGTGGTAGATCGTGGGTTCCAGTCCTGAGTGTCTAGCATACCCTCCTAGAGTGTGGTAGATCATGGGTTCCAGTCCTGAGTGTCTAGCATACCCTCCTAGAGTGTGGTAGATCATGGGTTCCAGTCCTGAGTGTCTAGCATACCCTCCTAGAGTGTGGTAGATCATGGGTTCCAGTCATGAGTGTCTAGCATGCCCTCCTAGAGTGTGGTAGATCATGGGTTCCAGTCCTGAGTCTCTAGCATACCCTCCTAGAGTGTGGTAGATCAAGGGTTCGTCCTCAGTGTCTAGCATACCCTCCTAGAGTGTGGTAGATCATGGGTTCCAGTCCTGAGTGTCTAGCATACCCTCCTAGAGTGTGGTAGATCATGGGTTCCAGTTCTCAGTGTCTAGCATACCCTCCTAGAGTGTGGTAGATCATGGGTTCCAGTCCCGAGTGTCTAGCATACCCTCCTAGAGTGTGGTAGATCATGGGTTCCAGTCCTGAGTGTCTAGCATACCCTCCTAGAGTGTGGTAGATCGTGGGTTCCAGTCCTGAGTGTCTAGCATACCCTCCTAGAGTGTGGTAGATCGTGGGTTCCAGTCCTGAGTGTCTAGCATACCCTCCTAGAGTGTGGTAGATCATGGGTTCCAGTTGGTGTCTAGCATACCCTCCTAGTGTTGTAGATCGTGGGTTCCAGTCCCGAGTGTCTAGCATACCCTCCTAGAGTGTGGTAGATCGTGGGTTCCAGTCCCGAGTGTCTAGCATACCCTCCTAGAGTGTGGTAGATCATGGGTTCCAGTCCTCAGTGTCTAGCATACCCTCCTAGAGTGTGGTAGATCGTGGGTTCCAGTCCTGAGTGTCTAGCATACCCTCCTAGAGTGTGGTAGATCATGGGTTCCAGTCCTGAGTGTCTAGCATACCCTCCTAGAGTGTGGTAGATCATGGGTTCCAGTTGGTGTCTAGCATACCCTCCTAGTGTTGTAGATCGTGGGTTCCAGTCCCGAGTGTCTAGCATACCCTCCTAGGGTGTGGTAGATCGTGGGTTCCAGTCCTGAGTGTCTAGCATACCCTCCTAGAGTGTGGTAGATCATGGGTTCCAGTCCTCAGTGTCTAGCATACCCTCCTAGAGTGTGGTAGATCATGGGTTCCAGTCCTGAGTGTCTAGCATACCCTCCTAGAGTGTGGTAGATCGTGGGTTCCAGTCCTGAGTGTCTAGCATACCCTCCTAGAGTGTGGTAGATCGTGGGTTCCAGTCCTGAGTGTCTAGCATACCCTCCTAGAGTGTGGTAGATCATGGGTTCCAGTCCTGAGTGTCTAGCATACCCTCCTAGAGTGTGGTAGATCGTGGGTTCCAGTCCTGAGTCTCTAGCATACCCTCCTAGAGTGTGGTAGATCGTGGGTTCCAGTCCTGAGTGTCTAGCATACCCTCCTAGAGTGTGGTAGATCGTGGGTTCCAGTCCTGAGTGTCTAGCATACCCTCCTAGAGTGTGGTAGATCGTGGGTTCCAGTCCTGAGTGTCTAGCATACCCTCCTAGAGTGTGGTAGATCATGGGTTCCAGTCCTGAGTGTCTAGCATACCCTCCTAGAGTGTGGTAGATCATGGGTTCCAGTTGGTGTCTAGCATACCCTCCTAGTGTTGTAGATCGTGGGTTCCAGTCCCGAGTGTCTAGCATACCCTCCTAGAGTGTGGTAGATCGTGGGTTCCAGTCCCGAGTGTCTAGCATACCCTCCTAGAGTGTGGTAGATCATGGGTTCCAGTCCTCAGTGTCTAGCATACCCTCCTAGAGTGTGGTAGATCGTGGGTTCGTCCTTAGTGTCTAGCATACCCTCCTAGAGTGTGGTAGATCGTGGGTTCGTCCTTAGTGTCTAGCATACCCTGCTAGAGTGTGGTAGATCATGGGTTCCAGTTCTCAGTGTCTAGCATACCCTCCTAGAGTGTGGTAGATCATGGGTTCCAGTCCTCAGTGTCTAGTATATCCTCCTAGAGTGTGGTAGATCACAGGTTCCAGTCCTCAGTGTCTAGCATACCCTCCTAGAGTGTGGTAGATCATGGGTTCCAGTCCTGAGTGTCTAGCATACCCTCCTAGAGTGTGGTAGATCATGGGTTCCAGTCCTGAGTGTCTAGCATACCCTCCTAGAATGTGGTAGATCATGGGTTCCAGTCCTGAGTGTCTAGCATACCCTCCTAGAGTGTGGTAGATCGTGGGTTCCAGTCCTGAGTGTCTAGCATACCCTCCTAGAGTGTGGTAGATCGTGGGTTCCAGTCCTGAGTGTCTAGCATACCCTCCTAGAGTGTGGTAGATCGTGGGTTCCAGTCCTCAGTGTCTAGCATACCCTCCTAGAGTGTGGTAGATCATGGGTTCCAGTCCTGAGTGTCTAGCATACCCTCCTAGAGTGTGGTAGATCATGGGTTCCAGTCCTGAGTGTCTAGCATACCCTCCTAGAGTGTGGTAGATCATGGGTTCCAGTCCTGAGTGTCTAGCATACCCTCCTAGAGTGTGGTAGATCATGGGTTCCAGTCCTGAGTGTCTAGCATACCCTCCTAGAGTGTGGTAGATCGTGGGTTCCAGTCCTGAGTGTCTAGCATACCCTCCTAGAGTGTGGTAGATCGTGGGTTCCAGTCCTGAGTGTCTAGCATACCCTCCTAGAGTGTTGTAGATCGTGGGTTCCAGTCCTGAGTGTCTAGCATACCCTCCTAGAGTGTGGTAGATCATGGGTTCCAGTCCTGAGTGTCTAGCATACCCTCCTAGAGTGTGGTAGATCATGGGTTCCAGTTGGTGTCTAGCATACCCTCCTTGTGTTGTAGATCGTGGGTTCCAGTCCCGAGTGTCTAGCATACCCTCCTAGAGTGTGGTAGATCGTGGGTTCCAGTTCTGAGTGTCTAGCATACCCTCCTAGAGTGTGGTAGATCATGGGTTCCAGTCCTGAGTGTCTAGCATACCCTCCTAGAGTGTGGTAGATCGCGGGTTCCAGCCCTGAGTGTCTAGCATACCCTCCTAGAGTGTGGTAGATCGTGGGTTCCAGTCCTGAGTGTCTAGCATACCCTCCTAGAGTGTGGTAGATCATGGGTTCCAGTCCTGAGTGTCTAGCATACCCTCCTAGAGTGTGGTAGATCGTGGGTTCCAGTCCTGAGTGTCTAGCATACCCTCCTAGAGTGTGGTAGATCGTGGGTTCCAGTCCTGAGTGTCTAGCATACCCTCCTAGAGTGTGGTAGATCGTGGGTTCCAGTCCTCAGTGTCTAGCATACCCTCCTAGAGTGTGGTAGATCATGGGTTCCATTCCTGAGTGTCTAGCATACCCTCCTAGAGTGTGGTAGATCATGGGTTCCAGTCCTGAGTGTCTAGCATACCCTCCTAGAGTGTGGTAGATCATGGGTTCCAGTCCTGAGTGTCTAGCATACCCTCCTAGAATGTGGTAGATCATGGGTTCCAGTCCTGAGTGTCTAGCATACCCTCCTAGAGTGTGGTAGATCGTGGGTTCCAGTCCTCAGTGTCTAGCATACCCTCCTAGAGTGTGGTAGATCATGGGTTCCAGTCCTGAGTGTCTAGCATACCCTCCTAGAGTGTGGTAGATCATGGGTTCCAGTCCTGAGTGTCTAGCATACCCTCCTAGAGTGTGGTAGATCGTGGGTTCCAGTCCTGAGTGTCTAGCATACCCTCCTAGAGTGTGGTAGATCATGGGTTCCAGTCCTGAGTGTCTAGCATACCCTCCTAGAGTGTGGTAGATCATGGGTTCCAGTCCTGAGTGTCTAGCATACCCTCCTAGAGTGTGGTAGATCATGGGTTCCAGTCCTGAGTGTCTAGCATGCCCTCCTAGAGTGTGGTAGATCATGGGTTCCAGTCCTGAGTGTCTAGCATACCCTCCTAGAGTGTGGTAGATCAAGGGTTCGTCCTCAGTGTCTAGCATACCCTCCTAGAGTGTGGTAGATCATGGGTTCCAGTCCTGAGTGTCTAGCATACCCTCCTAGAGTGTGGTAGATCATGGGTTCCAGTTCTCAGTGTCTAGCATACCCTCCTAGAGTGTGGTAGATCATGGGTTCCAGTCCCGAGTGTCTAGCATACCCTCCTAGAGTGTGGTAGATCATGGGTTCCAGTCCTGAGTGTCTAGCATACCCTCCTAGAGTGTGGTAGATCGTGGGTTCCAGTCCTGAGTGTCTAGCATACCCTCCTAGAGTGTGGTAGATCGTGGGTTCCAGTCCTGAGTGTCTAGCATACCCTCCTAGAGTGTGGTAGATCATGGGTTCCAGTTGGTGTCTAGCATACCCTCCTAGTGTTGTAGATCGTGGGTTCCAGTCCCGAGTGTCTAGCATACCCTCCTAGAGTGTGGTAGATCGTGGGTTCCAGTCCCGAGTGTCTAGCATACCCTCCTAGAGTGTGGTAGATCATGGGTTCCAGTCCTCAGTGTCTAGCATACCCTCCTAGAGTGTGGTAGATCGTGGGTTCCAGTCCTGAGTGTCTAGCATACCCTCCTAGAGTGTGGTAGATCATGGGTTCCAGTCCTGAGTGTCTAGCATACCCTCCTAGAGTGTGGTAGATCATGGGTTCCAGTTGGTGTCTAGCATACCCTCCTAGTGTTGTAGATCGTGGGTTCCAGTCCCGAGTGTCTAGCATACCCTCCTAGGGTGTGGTAGATCGTGGGTTCCAGTCCTGAGTGTCTAGCATACCCTCCTAGAGTGTGGTAGATCATGGGTTCCAGTCCTCAGTGTCTAGCATACCCTCCTAGAGTGTGGTAGATCATGGGTTCCAGTCCTGAGTGTCTAGCATACCCTCCTAGAGTGTGGTAGATCGTGGGTTCCAGTCCTGAGTGTCTAGCATACCCTCCTAGAGTGTGGTAGATCGTGGGTTCCAGTCCTGAGTGTCTAGCATACCCTCCTAGAGTGTGGTAGATCATGGGTTCCAGTCCTGAGTGTCTAGCATACCCTCCTAGAGTGTGGTAGATCGTGGGTTCCAGTCCTGAGTCTCTAGCATACCCTCCTAGAGTGTGGTAGATCGTGGGTTCCAGTCCTGAGTGTCTAGCATACCCTCCTAGAGTGTGGTAGATCGTGGGTTCCAGTCCTGAGTGTCTAGCATACCCTCCTAGAGTGTGGTAGATCGTGGGTTCCAGTCCTGAGTGTCTAGCATACCCTCCTAGAGTGTGGTAGATCATGGGTTCCAGTCCTGAGTGTCTAGCATACCCTCCTAGAGTGTGGTAGATCATGGGTTCCAGTTGGTGTCTAGCATACCCTCCTAGTGTTGTAGATCGTGGGTTCCAGTCCCGAGTGTCTAGCATACCCTCCTAGAGTGTGGTAGATCGTGGGTTCCAGTCCCGAGTGTCTAGCATACCCTCCTAGAGTGTGGTAGATCATGGGTTCCAGTCCTCAGTGTCTAGCATACCCTCCTAGAGTGTGGTAGATCGTGGGTTCGTCCTTAGTGTCTAGCATACCCTCCTAGAGTGTGGTAGATCGTGGGTTCGTCCTTAGTGTCTAGCATACCCTGCTAGAGTGTGGTAGATCATGGGTTCCAGTTCTCAGTGTCTAGCATACCCTCCTAGAGTGTGGTAGATCATGGGTTCCAGTCCTCAGTGTCTAGTATATCCTCCTAGAGTGTGGTAGATCACAGGTTCCAGTCCTCAGTGTCTAGCATACCCTCCTAGAGTGTGGTAGATCATGGGTTCCAGTCCTGAGTGTCTAGCATACCCTCCTAGAGTGTGGTAGATCATGGGTTCCAGTCCTGAGTGTCTAGCATACCCTCCTAGAATGTGGTAGATCATGGGTTCCAGTCCTGAGTGTCTAGCATACCCTCCTAGAGTGTGGTAGATCGTGGGTTCCAGTCCTGAGTGTCTAGCATACCCTCCTAGAGTGTGGTAGATCGTGGGTTCCAGTCCTGAGTGTCTAGCATACCCTCCTAGAGTGTGGTAGATCGTGGGTTCCAGTCCTCAGTGTCTAGCATACCCTCCTAGAGTGTGGTAGATCATGGGTTCCAGTCCTGAGTGTCTAGCATACCCTCCTAGAGTGTGGTAGATCATGGGTTCCAGTCCTGAGTGTCTAGCATACCCTCCTAGAGTGTGGTAGATCATGGGTTCCAGTCCTGAGTGTCTAGCATACCCTCCTAGAATGTGGTAGATCATGGGTTCCAGTCCTGAGTGTCTAGCATACCCTCCTAGAGTGTGGTAGATCGTGGGTTCCAGTCCTGAGTGTCTAGCATACCCTCCTAGAGTGTGGTAGATCGTGGGTTCCAGTCCTGAGTGTCTAGCATACCCTCCTAGAGTGTGGTAGATCATGGGTTCCAGTCCTGAGTGTCTAGCATATCCTCCTAGAGTGTGGTAGATCGTGGGTTCCAGTTCTGAGTGTCTAGCATACCCTCCTAGAGTGTGGTAGATCATGGGTTCCAGTCCTGAGTGTTTAGCATACCCTCCTAGAGTGTGGTAGATCATGGGTTCCAGTTGGTGTCTAGCATACCCTCCTAGTGTTGTAGATCGTGGGTTCCAGTCCCGAGTGTCTAGCATACCCTCCTAGAGTGTGGTAGATCGTGGGTTCCAGTCCTGAGTGTCTAGCATACCCTCCTAGAGTGTGGTAGATCATGGGTTCCAGTCCTCAGTGTCTAGCATACCCTCCTAGAGTGTGGTAGATCGTGGGTTCGTCCTTAGTGTCTAGCATACCCTCCTAGAGTGTGGTAGATCATGGGTTCCAGTCCTGAGTGTCTAGCATACCCTCCTAGAGTGTGGTAGATCATGGGTTCCAGTTCTCAGTGTCTAGCATACCCTCCTAGAGTGTGGTAGATCATGGGTTCCAGTCCTCAGTGTCTAGTATATCCTCCTAGAGTGTGGTAGATCACAGGTTCCAGTCGTCAGTGTCTAGCATACCCTCCTAGAGTGTGGTAGATCATGGGTTCTAGTCCTGAGTGTCTAGCATACCCTCCTAGAGTGTGGTAGATCATGGGTTCCAGTCCTGAGTGTCTAGCATACCCTCCTAGAGTGTGGTAGATCATGGGTTCCAGTCCTGAGTGTCTAGCATACCCTCCTAGAGTGTGGTAGATCATGGGTTCCAGTCCTGAGTGTTTAGGATACCCTCCTAGAGTGTGGTAGATCATGGGTTCCAGTCCTGAGTGTCTAGCATACCCTCCTAGAGTGTGGTAGATCATGGGTTCCAGTCCTGAGTGTCTAGCATACCCTCCTAGAGTGTGGTAGATCATGGATTCCAGTCCTGAGTTTCTAGCATACCCTCCTAGAGTGTGGTAGATCTTGGGTTCCAGTTCTCAGTGTCTAGCATACCCTCCTAGAGTGTGGTAGATCGTGGGTTCCAGTCCCGAGTGTCTAGCATACCCTCCTCGAGTGTGGTAGATCATGGGTTCCAGTCCCGAGTGTCTAGCATACCCTCCTAGAGTGTGGTAGATCATGGGTTCCAGTCCTGAGTGTCTAGCATACCCTCCTAGAGTGTGGTAGATCATGGGTTCCAGTCCCGTGTGTCTAGCATACCCTCCTAGAGTGTGGTAGATCGTGGGTTCGTCCTCAGTGTCTAGCATACCCTCCTAGAGTGTGGTAGATCATGGGTTCCAGTCCTGAGTGTCTAGCATACCCTCCTAGAGTGTGGTAGATCGTGGGTTCCAGTCCTGAGTGTCTAGCATACCCTCCTAGAGTGTGGTAGATCATGGGTTCCAGTCCTGAGTGTCTAGCATACCCTCCTAGAGTGTGGTAGATCGTGGGTTCCAGTCCTGAGTGTCTAGCATACCCTCCTAGAGTGTGGTAGATCGTGGGTTCCAGTCCCGAGTGTCTAGCATACCCTCCTAGAGTGTGGTAGATCATGGGTTCCAGTTGGTGTCTAGCATACCCTCCTAGTGTTGTAGATCGTGGGTTCCAGTTGGTGTCTAGCATACCCTCCTAGTGTTGTAGATCGTGGGTTCCAGTCACGAGTGTCTAGCATACCCTCCTAGAGTGTGGTAGATCATGGGTTCCAGTCCCGAGTGTCTAGCATACCCTCCTAGAGTGTGGTAGATCATGGGTTCCAGTCTCGAGTGTCTAGCATACCCTCCTAGAGTGTGGTAGATCATGGGTTCCAGTCCAGAGTGTCTAGCATACCCTCCTAGAGTGTGGTAGATCATGGGTTCCAGTCCCGAGTGTCTAGCATACCCTCCTAGAGTGTGGTAGATCATGGGTTCCAGTCCCGAGTGTCTAGCATACCCTCCTAGAGTGTGGTAGATCATGGGTTCCAGTCCCGAGTGTCTAGCATACCCTCCTAGAGTGTGGTAGATCATGGGTTCCAATCCCGAGTGTCTAGCATACCCTCCTAGAGTGTGGTAGATCACAGGTTCCAGTCCCGAGTGTCTAGCATACCCTCCTAGAGTGTGGTAGATCACAGGTTCCAGTCCTGTGTCTAGCATACCCTCCTAGAGTGTGGTAGATCATGGGTTCCAGTCCTGAGTGACTCAATCCAAAGACTATAAAATTGGTATTTGTTGCTTCTCAGTGAAACACGCAGCATTAAGGAGAAAAAACAGACTAATTGGCTCGGAATCAGAATAATGTGTCTGATGGAAGGACTTGTCGACCCACATACTGCTGTTGTAATGAGAAGCGGACATCATTACCATCTCCTCAAATGCAACTTGTTCTAAAAATTGCTTATTTTGGCATTAAACAACAATCACCCACTCGCAAATTTCTTGCATCTGCTTAGAACGTCTGGTAAATTACTTTAGATGACCGTACGGTAGTTAGATTTACAACTACCTATGTAATCAGTGCCTATCACCACTCACGTGAGTTCGAATCACGCTCGTGCGAGGTGTACTCGATACAACATTATATGATAAAGTTTGTCGGGAACTTGCGGCAGGTTGTTGGTTTTCTCCAGGACTCGGGTTTCCTCCTGCAATAAAATCTGACCGTCATGATATAGCTGAAATATTGCTGAAAGTGTCGTTAAACACCATAACCCTATACCTAATTATTGTCCTTTGGATCAATCAAGTCTCCCGATAGAATTATGAAATATGACGTAGTTTTGTACTTGCAGAGTACTACCCATACAGTAAATGAAATGAGTGTCGAGTGTTACACATTCCTTGCACATGAAAAATGGTTGAGCATATTAAAATATCAAAAACTAGGATCACGACAGACACAAAGTGGTAACGAAGCTCATATGGCCGTCGGCAATACGAGCGAAAATAATGGACAGTAATATCAAAATAATTATGTACTTTGTCTGTTGTTCAGTGTAGTTGATCAGTTCATATCAGATTTTCATAGGAAGTGAGTATTTGTCATCTTTGTAAGTGAACTTGAATGTACACATTAAATAAAAACATACAATTTCTTTTTTTATTCGTAAAAAAATTACTATAGATATTAAAGATTAATATACATGTAAGACGGAAATATATTCAGCCTTACAAGCAAAAAAAGCAAAAACATCAGAAATATTCTTAATATAAGAAGAAAAAAACGAGACATTTACATCAGGACCGTGTTGTACAAAACTCAAATGAATTAAAAAAAATTATTAATTAAATCTGAAGGAAAATATCAATAAAACTTTAGACCAAAATATCAATTAAATTTTAATTGATACTAAGATATAATTGAGTTTTGTTTAACTCAATCCAGACCTTGTGGTCGTAAAACATTCAAATATCATTTTTGTAAATGTACTCCTAAATCATCCAATCAGAACACTTTATATAATAGATACAGTGCCCTGATTGGTTGATTTGAAAGTATGAATACCAAACTCAATACTTGAAAGTTTTATGACTGGGAGGTCAGATTAACAATTTAAAATACATACATACATACAAACTGTTGACATACAGCTGGAATTATTCATTCAATTTTAACACTGAACAGTAAAAAATACACAGATATCAAGATATTTAATGAAAGTTTTTAACACAAAAACATCTCTTAACATGAGTCACATGATTAATAATTCCCTTATCCTCGTGTCTCCTGATAAGTTTTGTAATATATAAGGGGGAAACAATTCACCGTATGTACCGAAATCACGATTATTTTGGGGACGGTTCGGTTCACGATATGTGGAGGTCGCTTACGATACAAACGATATGATGCTCATTTTTTGAAAAAAAAGTAGTGTTGAACTTCCGTTTTCTTCTTTTGGTGATCATTTAATTAATATTTTGAGAAAAATGAATCGATTAATTTACGCTTTTAAAATCAATTAATCAAATATCAAATATTTATAATTTCCGCTAGTACGTAAGCGATCTCAATAGTTACAGTTTCCTATAAAACGTATCGTAATACATATCAAATATCGCGATACGATACGTGGAAAAAGTGTATCGTTACACCCCTAGTAATATATGTATATTTGCTAATATAAAATGTTTAAAAAATACACTAAAACAACATCCATACAACTTTTTCTCCGAGTTTGATTATTTTTAAGTAATTAAAGCAATCTTAGATAAAAATGCTATTTTATTCTCTGGCCTTTCGTTACTGGACTGTAGAATCTAAAGAATTTTGATTTTGGTCGAAAAGAGTGATCCCCCTTTACCCAACTGGAACAAAAGAGTGATCTCCCTTATCCAACTGGAACAAGAGTGATCTCCCATTACACCATAGGGACAAAAGAGTGATCTCTCTTATCCAAATACCAAATAATCAATATTATAAAAACAGACCAGCTGTTTGATCCCCAAACAGTGGGAAACCAAATTTAACGAACATTGAAGTGAAAAAAAAAAAGAAAAATGCCACACCATCAAAACAGTTCCAAAATCTAATCAAAGGTCCAAAAAAATTCCAAATCTACAAAATTACTTGCAATAAAAATAATTTCCAAAGATTGTTTGGACAAGAATAGTACTTGTGCTGTGATACAGACAACAACTTTACACATTAAGTGGAATTCAACATATTATTATGCACGACAAAATGGCACATACACTATCACAAAACAAAACATACAAGAAAGTTTATTATAAACCAATCTAATTAAAATTAGATCTTTGCACTTGCTCATTTGTTTTTGCTTGGCCGCTGCATGGGACTCGACAAAAAAAAAAAAAAAAAAAATGCTGTTACTTGAGCTACGATTTTTTGCTCTTATGGTTACTTGCAATCACTCCAGTTTGTGTTTAAATTAATGTTTGCCAGTTTGTGTTTAATTTAATGTTTGCCAGTTTGTGGTTAATTTAATATTTGCCAGTTTGTGTTTAATTAAATGTTTGCCAGTTTGTGGTCAATATAATGTTTGCCAGTTTGTGCTTAATATATATGTTTGCCACTTTGTGTTTAATTAAATGTTTGCCAGTTTGTGTTTAATATATGTTTGCCAGTTTGTGTTTAATTAAATGTTTGCCAGTTTGTGGTTAATATAATGTTTGCTGTTTGTGTTTAATTAAATGTTTGCCAGTTTGTGTTTAATATATATGTTTGCCAGTTTGTGTTTAATTAAATGTTTGCCACTTTGTGGTTAATATAATGTTTGCCAGTTTGTGTTTAATTTAATTTTGCCAGTTTGTGGTTAATATAATGTTTGCTGTTTGTGTTTAATTAAATGTTTGCCAGTTTTTGTGTTTAATATATATGTTTGCCAGTTTGTGCTTATTTAAATGTTTGCTAGTTTGTGGTCAGTATAATGTTTGCCAGTTTGTGTTTAATTAAATGTTTGCCAGTTTGTGTTTAATTTAATGTTTGCTGTTTGTGTTTAATTAAATGTTTGACAGTTTGTGTTTAATATATATGCTTGCCAGTTTGTGTTTAATTAAATGTTTGCCAGTTTGTGGTTAATATGTTTGCCAGTTTGTGTTTAATTTAATGTTTGCCAGTTTGTGGTTAATATAATGTTTGCCAGTTTGTTTAATTTAATGTTTGCTGTTTGTGTTTAATTTAATGTTTGCCAGTTTGTGTTTAATATAAATAATGTTTGCCAGTTTGTGCTTAATTAAATGTTTGCCAGTTTGTGGTTAATATAATGTTTGCCAGTTTGTGGTTAATATATATAATGTTTGCCAGTTTGTGTTTATTTAAATGTTTGCTAGTTTGTGGTTAATGTTTGCCAGTTTGTGTTTAATTTAATATTTGGCAGTTTGTGGTTAATATAATGTTTGCCAGTTTGTGTTTAATATAATATTTGCCAGTTTGTGGTTAATATAATGTTTGCCAGTTTGTGGTTAATGGTTAATATAATGTTTGCCAGTTTGTGGTTAATATAATGTTTGCCAGTTTGTGTTTATTTAAATGTTTGCTAGTTTGTGGTTAATATAATGTTTGCCAGTTTGTGTTTAATTTAATGTTTGCCAGTTTGTGTTTAATTTAATATTTGCCAGTTTGTGTTTAATTTAATATTTGCCAGTTTGTGGTTAATATAATGTTTGCCAGTTTGTGGTTAATTTAATATTTGCCAGTTTGTGTTTAATATAATGTTTGCCAGTTTCTGTTTATTTGAATGTTTGCCAAGTGGATTTTTTGTTATATTGTTAAATAGAAATTAAAAACGATACTTAGCCACAACATTAACAAGAACAAAAGTTTGGTTACAAATGGTTCAGTGGTTTCATGGGAGATTATAATATAAGTTACCAATGGTGATGAGAAAGAACTCCAATAAAACTCAGGTGCTCTGGATGGGTAAGAGTAAGAGTTCCTGTTCCACTAGTGGTACCCATCATTATCTATGATCACTATTGAGACTACATTTTGCTGGCAGAATGGGTCCTTCAAAATTGTTTCATTGTAGTTGGATTTTGAGGAAGAATTTGAGTCCATATCATAAATACTCAATTCTGAGTCTTTTTATTTTCAGGGACAATCTGCTAATATTGTACCTACTCCATAACAGGTTATTTTATTTTAAGGGTAAATATGAGCCAATATTGTACTCCATCCTGTAGTATTTAATGTCAGTGACAATGAGATATGTCTCACTCTAAGCTATACATGTATGTATGACTTAATGTTTTAAATTATAACAACTGCCTAGAAAAATTAAACAATCTATAAAATAACAAAAACAAAAACAAAAAATGATATTTCTTTTATAGAAGCACTTGTTGATCCTATTCAGGTTCCATATTGCAGACCTTTTCACAATAACTGTGGCCCTACATTCATCCGGGACATTTGTGAGTGGAAAATAAAATGACGATTTCGCTGAAAAATTATGACGTCATAAACACATTTAATTGTTCTCCGACGTCATTTTATGGGAAAGGGTATTATAACCACTCACAAATATCCCGGATGAATGCAGGACGGCAGTTATCGTGAAAGGGTCTATTGAATGATAGCAAACACCTTGTAATAAAACATTACAAAAACATAATACAAAAAACTTTAACAACTGAAAAACTTGCAATAGCTGGTTCTGCAAAATAATGAACAACTTTCATAAATAATATAAAATACAAAAATAAATAATTATATAATTTTATCCAAAAGGGAAAATAAGGCTTAGGAATGAATGAGGCATTTGTCATGTTTAAATTGGTTTAAATTTATCAAAAAAACTAAAATAAATACATTTTGAAATTCAAGATTAAAGTCTTACGTGTGACCAACATAAATTTTAGTAAAAACTTAAGTACTTATTTTTATTAAGTTTGCTACCAGAGTTCAATTCTGACAGATAAAAGGAAAAGTTATTGATGGAAAAAAAAAGTGTGGAAAAAATAATAACATTAAAACATTTGGTCATAATCTTTATTTGCCAGTTTCAAACTGCTTTTAGCTTTTGTTCACAATGTACAAACTTTAAACTTAAATATCCAAATTGTTCAGAACGACTATCGTGATTTAGACAGCTCTGCAAAAATAAATAATTTACTGTGCCAAATGATTAAAACTTAGTATGCATAGTCCCTATCTTATAAAGCGACTCCCATCAAAGGCCACCCCTCTTATCAGGCCAGATTTTAGATGCAATGAGATAGTAAAATATTACTAAATTGTTCCCCGCAAGAGATCCACCCCTCTTATAAGGCCATTTTTACATAATAAAGTGGGTGGCTTTATGAAGGGACTACTGTATAATTATCCTTTAAACACTTAACTTCTCAATGTATTATGCCAAATAACAAAATCAAAGGCACACATACACACACACAAACAAAAACATTCATACAACTTTGAACACGGAAACCTGTCCAAATTAAATACCTTTCCGATCATCATTTCTTTGGAATAGACAATTGTTCAAATAAACCATATTAAAATCCCCAAAGATTTGAGAGAAAACGGAAATAAATTTGATTTTCGGACTGACACGATTCCAGTTTACTTAGCCTTAGGGTTCGTTTTACACAGGTTCAACTACAATATTTCTAAAAGATGAGATCTCTGTAGATTTGATACAAAAACATAGACAAAATTTTAATTAGATAAAAATTACAAGTCAAATAAAATAAATGAATCTCATTTACATCCAAAAAATGTCTCAGTTTTCAAGATGGCAGACAAAAATAAATTTACAATTATACCATTTTAATATTAACCTAGCTAAAATAAGACGTTTGTTGTATTTTTTTAATTGTTATTTTTGACGATACATTATCATCTAACAATATCCTGTTTTGGATCGTGTCAGGGTTCATCTTTTCAACCGACCAATCAGTGATGAGAATACATTTTAAAACCAAGTGCATGCCAAGAGCTGTCATCTGATTGGTCAATATTTTTACCATTTTTCTTGCATATGACTGGACAGTCAAAGATGAACGAATGGTTACATGACACGACCCCAAACTAGATGTTATTAGATTTTAGAAAAAATGTTAACAAAAAAGATACAACAAACATATAATTTTAATTAGATTGTTTAATATGAACCTATTGTAATAATTGATTTACATATGTAAATGAATACACATAAACAAGATTATAAAAATAATACGAGTACATAGAAAGATCTCAACAATATCAAGGAACAAACATTTATAATTGATAAATAAAAAAAACAACCAATAAACAAACAAACAAAAGACATAAATTCTCTTTCTGACAATTTATTGGAAAAATCAGTTTAAATTACAGTATATCACAAATGTCAGAATTTATTTGTACTTTTGATATGTAAGATGCTATTTATAGAACAGTCGAAACATTGTTATCTCAAACTCGGACAAGTTGTGCACTTTAAATTTGATATCTACATTTTTATCACTGGTTAATGTTCAATACCTCTGCTGGTGGACTATTAGTCCCAGAGGGTATCATCCGCTCAGTAGTCAATGGTTTAGCACTAACATGGTATTAGGTTTGAAATTCCTAAATTATGTAATTATTATTAAAACTTAGGTCAATTTCCTATAAACATAGGAAAATCATAGTTGATTTTGGCTATCCTGTTTAGGCCCTTTGGATTTTTCTTGATCCACAATCTCTTTAAATTATTTAGCTTTTCAACCTTTTAACTATGAACATACTTGATGAAGGTCGTTCTATAAAAGTGTCATGCACACTAAAATAGCTACCTACATTCTTATCAAAAAACATTTGTTCTGCTTGACACTTGTAGCAGTTTTTCAGCTCAAATTATTCCAGATAACTCGAAAACTTAGCTATTTCCAAGAAAAAGTATCAGACAATTTGACTTCCACACACACAAGGTTTGACTTTATATGTAAAATGTCATACAATATATGTAATAATACAAGGCTCAAGTATTTATTTGTTTAAACACCTATATTTTCGATGTTAAAATTAATAATAGTTTACAGCGATTTGGTCAAAATTATTCTTCAAAATTCATCAACTGTCATACATTGGACATTTTATTTTCAACGCTGAGGAAATTAGGCAATTTTTTTTCAAATTAATAAACAAATAAATATCGGCAACTATTTTGAGATTTTAAGCCTCTGTGTATTCTAATCAATATTAACATATTGCTATTAAGATTATTAAATTGCACACTCAAAAAATTAACTACATATACAATATTCTATTTCTAAATATAAGCAAACCATAGATATATCAATAATAAAAAATATTACATCAGGCCTAAATCAAATATTGCTTGTTTGCTGTTCGTTCACCAAAAATTGCCTCTTCCCCAAAAATATTTAGCTTAAAAAATTGTTTTTGACTTTTTTGGCAGGAAATTGACAAATAGTTAAACCTGCACATTAGGTCTCCTCTATTAAGCAGTCACCTGTATTAAAAGGTCACCTTTTCCTTGTCCTGTTATAGAACATTTCATATGAATTTAACCTCTTTAAAGTGGTACCTGTCTTATAATGCCATTTTTCCTTCCCCCCCCCTTTTCCGGGTGACCTCTTAATACAGGTTTGACTGTAAAATTAAAATTTCCTCATCCAACCTATCTACCCATTTGTAAAAATATGAGTCTGAAAACAGCATTTAATTTAGGCCTCAAATTACTATAAATTAATCTAAAGAAAAATGTGACAGTTTACTAATTCGAGTAACGTATGAAGTATTAATGCACATTCTATTCTTCCGCGTCTTTTCAAACACATGTTATGGCAGGCAGTTCCATTGGTCGAGGAAACCGCAGTATCAGGACAAAATCATTGACCTTCCGTAGGTTAAATGAAAAACATTTTTCTCGCAAAACGAAATTATAAACATTAATATTGATACAAAATACAACACAGGACAATTGTAACATAAAAATTGTAACAGAAATTCATAAAAGCTTGCTGGTAAAAAACAAATTGCACCAAAAGCTTTCAATCTGATCAAATTAACGAGGTTTTTTTTATATATCGTCCATTTCCTTAAACGAGTTGAACATACATAAATTTATTTGTTCTTTTTCACTAAAACATAATCACTTATAAACTTTATACAATTTTCCCTGAAATTATCTTTAGCTTTGGGGCAACATATCTCACAATGGCGTACTTGGATTATGGCAGACGACGCTCACACCAGATTTCACAATCACATGACATCTCATAACCAATCAGAACATTAATTCTATCCCATACTCTATACTATTGATTATACAAGTGTGTGTGTGTATAAGAGTCATAAAAACATAGTCCTTAAGATTTCATCACAGATATATAAAATAAATTTACGATACCTATAATATTAAAAAATTAAGACATTTTTACACCTAATGCTTTTCGTGTTTCTTCGTATACAACATAACTTATACTAACGGCTGGAAGTACTTTGAGAAAATTCGGTGCTAAACCACGATAAAGTCCTGTTAGTCCGTCTTGTTTGATAATTTTCTTAAACATGCCCGTCATTGTATCATGAGCCTCTCCTGCAAAAAAAAATTAATAAGATTACTGTGAGTGAGCAATTTTTCAACTATATTAAACAGTTCTCATCCAGCCCAAGACCAATAAACAATAAATTTTTCAGTTTTTATTTAGATATATATTTAAATAAATTCAAGAATTTCATTCGAACCAGTAAATTCAAATTTTCATTTCGAAGACTGATATGATGTCTAGAACAAGTTACATTTCGATAAGATGATAATGATGTCCACTTTGTACTAGTCCAACACACTTAATTGTATTTTTTTAGTCCTAGCTCTGTGTAATGACAAACTGCTCATAGACCTGTCGCTCCAATTGGACACATTATCCTGATTCCGAGCCAACCAGTATTTGTTCTTAATCCTTAACGCTGCATGCTTAGCACAGAAGCAAGCAAATACCAATTTGATAGTCTTTGTTTTGACCCAATCTGGTCTCGAAATATTGATCTACCACATTCGAGGCGAATATGTTAACCATTACACTACCGATGCTGTTGCAAAATGATATGACATTATGGAGAACATTTAATTATCATTAGATGTCTACATGGCACAATGCTTGCATGGTAGTTTGATCCACATGGCAACGATTGTATGCAATCAATTCCTATGGCACTACATTCTGTCACATTATCCTAATTACGAGCCAACCCGTTGGCGGAGAAGCAACAAATACCAATTTTACAAGTCTTTGTTTTGACCAGACAGGGGCGTGGACCCATGATATACGGTACTCGATGAGAGCATGTTAACTATTACATCACTGATGAAGTTTTCATGATAATGTTAAGATCAATTACATACAAACATCTTATTACTTCCTCCTCAAACTTCAGAAAACATGCTCAGTGGTACTGATATATTTTCATTGATTTTGAAAGAGCAATACCAGGTGTTTCAAGGAAAGAAGGTTATTGCATTAACAAATAGGGATTCTTATTTTTCAAACAAAAATAAAAGAAAAATATATTTTTCACAAGCATGAAGGCAAACAAAATCCATTGATAAGTTAAAAAATATTCAACTCAACAAACGTTATTTACGGGTAAACATGGAGAATTAAGCTCCAGACAAAAACCATAAATACCCCATATTAAAACCAATGATGTTATTTCCAAGCATGTGTCATGTGACTTCCCTCTTGCACATTAATGTATCATGTGACTTCCCTCTTAAACATACATACAGCATAGTGCCATAAATGAGTCAACTTTTCTAATGGCGGACTGCATCTATTGACGCCTGGACACTTTCAAACGTGTTTTAGATCGCGTTAACGCATTGCGGTATTTTAAATTGTAGTCAACGGGAGGTAACTCTTACGTATTTTTAATATCCGGAATTTTAACCCGATATTCATTGCGGTTTTTATGCAATTTCCTTGTTTACAAAATGGCAAAACACGGTAAACAATTACCAGACGACACAAAAAATACCATCGTACAACTTATAGAAGGTAGTTACCGAGCATCGGAAGTTGCAAATATATTCAATATAAGCAAGTCCACAATTTCTAGACTCCTAAAGCGCTGGCGGGAACGTGGTGACACAGAAAACAAACCGCGAAAGGGACGTGCAAAATTTGTTTCCAAAAGAGGGGAGAGGGTACTAAATCGTATCGTTAAAACTTCACGGAGGGCTACATTGAAGGATATTACCAGTGAATTTAATAGAAGGACACCTGTAAAAGTCTCTCGGCGTACCGTTCAGTGAACACTTCATTCACTTGGCTATACACGGCGGTCAGTTAGGAAGTCTATAGGAATCCGGAATGTAAACAAAAAGAAGCGCATAGCATGGTGTAGGGGCAAGTTACATTGGACTGTTAATAATCAGTGGAGAAAGGTAGTCTATTCCGATGAAATGATGATAGTTATTAAGCCTGATGGCAAGTTGAAGGTCTGGAGAAAAGCATCTGAAAAGTGGAGACCAGAATGTTTGGGCTATATTGCCAATGTCTCATCTTCAAATATTAAGATAATGGTATGGGGTTGTTTGACATATTATGGTGTTGGAACTTTAGCATTCATAGATGGTAATATGAACTCTCAAAAATATATTCAGACACTTGATGACAATATTTGGCCAGTTGTAACTAAACATTTTGGTAACAATACATGGTACTTCCAAGATGACAATGCTCCTTGTCATAGGTCCCGTGAATCTGAGGATTGGAAGCATAGAAATCAAATTCCACAGATAAGTTGGCCACCTCAATCTCCGGACTTGAGCCCTATCGAAAATATATGGCTTTTGTTGAAAAACAAAATAAAGAATAGACTTTTCTGATTCGTAATCTTGCCGACTTGAAGACTCAGTTGATGACTGCTTGGAATGAAGTGGCCTTGTTTTATATACAAAAACTTTATGCCCGTTTGCCACGACGATGTAGGGCAGTACTCATCCAGAAGGGGAGTATTACAAAATATTAGGTAGGTACCACTTCATTTAAAAGTGTTATGTGCATTTTTATTCACCAAGTGCGACTTTTAAAAAAATGGCGGCCATTAAAAAAGTTGACTCATTTCTGGCACTATGCTGTATATCATGTGACTTCTCTCCACATTAATGTATCATGTGACTTCATTCCAACACATCAATGAATCATGTGACTTCACTCTTACACATCAATGTAACATGTGACTTCCCATTTTCACATCAATGTATCATGTGACTTCACTCCAACACATCAATGAATCATGTGACTTCCTATTTTCACATCAATGTATCATGTGACTTCACTCTTACACATGTATCAGGTGCAATATGATATTTTACTGGTATATATTTGTACATGGACAAGAGTTACGTTAAAAGATGATTTCACTCAAACACATGTCTGATTGGATAATCACAATCCATAGGGGTCCATCAACCCTCTACCTTTTGATAGATTTAACAAAATTTAAGAATCTCCTGTTGCTACAGTCCAACCTCATCACGTCAAAGTCGAAAGGATCAATTATTTAACTTCCAAATAACAGTATTTGAGTTATCCATAATAGATTAAATAAAAAATATACTACTTTGCACCATTTCTTACAGGGCCACTGCCTCCGAAGACCACCCCTCTTATCAGACCAGATATCAGATGCATTGAGAAAGTAAAATACTACTAAATTATCTCCCCCTCTTATAAGGCCACTTTTTCATTGCAGATGTGATTGCTTTATATGAGAGGGACTACTTTACAAACAGATCAAATTTTTACTTCCAGTTATCCAAGAAAATAAGAAAATGTGGTTTAACAGTGTAACTCCCATTTCTGACCTACTTTCATCATAATGTTTATTGCAACATTGAAGAGAACTAAAGCATCTGCTTGTTCATTAATGTATTTCCTACAGATCAACTAACAGCTTTAGTCTAGTCTGAACTCCATATAATACTTCATCAAAATCAATAATGAGAGAAATTCATATACAGTGTGAAATTTGTCCAAAAACCCAACCCTAATTAAACTGGAATCCTGATTAAAGTCACAAATGACGAAAATCTTTGTTAAATTAACCTGCATAAACAGAACACCTGTCTATTCGAAACATGGAGGCTCGATTTAGACAGGTTCACTGTAAAACAATAACAATTCTGGATGTTTTGCCATTTTATATGTTAGGAGTAATACGATTGGATGATTTCCCTTTTTCATATGTACACCGTAATGTGATTGGATTGCATTACTTGTTCATTTTATATGTAAGGAGTATTGTGATTGGATGATATCACTTATTCATTTCATATGTAAGGAGTAATATGATTGGATGATATCACTTGCTCATTTCGTGTGTAAGTAGTAATGTGATTGGATGATATCACTTGCTCATTTCATATGTAAGGAGTAATGTGATTGGATGATATCACTCATAAATTTCATATCTAAGGAGTAATGTGATTGAAATCACTCATAAATCTGCATACATACTTTTTATATTTTGTTCCTTTCTAACTACAATAAACAACATGAAATAATATATAACAAAGGGTCTTTTAAGTCTTTAAAGAAATTTGAGAAACAGTAAATTATGTATGTCCACTTTAAATACATAGGACAAATTTGATTGTATTTTTTCTAAACATAAATTCATTAAATCTTAATAAAACTACAAATGTATACCTTACAAAAAAGAGAAAAAGAAAGAAACTTTTAATCATTTTGTATAGATTTTAGCACCATTTTCGACAACAATTTTAGTCAGTCAGATTTGACTAACAAAGTTTATCACATTAAAGTTCCTCTAAGTACTCTTCAACCACCCATCCCCCCTGCCCTTATTTAATTAAATATCTTCTGTGTGTAATTTGGAATAAAATATTCCCGAAGTGGACTGTCTCATTTTTTCTCTCAATCATCTTTATTTCTCATAAACCATATACAACATAGAAGACATACATATACAATAACAAACACAACATATAAATTGTAAAAAGATAGAAACTTTTAGTTAAATTTTTGTGTAGATATTTATTTTTTCAAAATTTGTAAGCGTATGCCTGCGCCGGAAAATAATGTTCAGTATGTTGAGCGCTATTCCGTAACTAAAGAAGAAGAAGAAAATGGATATAAACATATAATATATACAACAGATACAATTAACGTTTTCGTTGTTACTTCTGAATATTACAGTATATAATTTGATAGCAAAAATATTTACTTTCAGTATGTTCTAAAAAAAAAATAAACAAGAGTAATTTACTTAAATAAGTGGGTGCAAACTATCTTAATGAGCTGATAGGGTTATGGTTATGATGTTTTACCTAGCTTTCAACAATATTTCAGTTATATCGTGGTGGTCAGTTTTATTAGTGGAGGAAAACGGAGTGTCCGGAGAAAACCACCGACCTGTCGCAAGTCACTGACAAATTTCATCACATAATGTTGTATTGAGTACACCTCGCTTGAGCAGGGTTCGAACAAAATTAGTGTTGATAGGCACTTATTGCTTAGGTAGTTGTAAATCCAACTACCATATGATCACGACCATGATGGCCCCTTATCTTAATGGAGACAGTATCTCATTACAATACCTTTCATGGACCTATTCCAAAAGATACAATTATGAGGTAATAGACAATGTCATAATTAATGCCATTTTCCAGCAGTGAAATGTCCGGTCAAATTATTTTATGAGCAAAAAAAAGAGAGCAGTATACACAATCTATTACGCCATTTACGGTAATACAATTAACCTAGAGGCTCAGTGGGCTGAGCCTGTGTCGCTCACCTTTCATTCTGCTTTGAGGAAACTTAATACAGAGCCTTCCATAGGTGCTTCCCACCAAATTTCTGTTCATTTTGGCATAGCAGTTTCAGAGAAGAAGATTTTTAGAGATTGACCAATCTAAATCAAGAATTGCCTGTGGCAGCCATGTTTGTTAATGGATCAAAACGAAATGAGCAATCTCTATAGAGGACCTTCCATAGATGCTTCTTATCAAGTTTCATATCATTTGGCCAAGCTGCTTCAGAGTAGAAGATTTTTTGAAATTGACCAATCAGAAACAATAATTGCCTGTGGTGGCCATGTTTGTTAATGATCGGGACAAAATGAGCAATCCTTATAGAGAACCTTCCATAGATGCTTCCTACCAAGTTTCTGTTCATTTGGCAAAGCGGTTTCAGAGGAGAAGATTTTTAGAAATCGACCAATTAGAAACAATAATTGCCTGTGGCAGCCATATTTGTTAATGGATCAGGACGAACTGAGCAATCTTTATAGAGGACCTCCCATAGATGCATCCTACCAAGTTTCGGTTCATTTGGCAAAGTGGTTTCAGAGAAGATTTTTTAGAAATCATCCAATCAGAAAAAAGAATTGTCTATGGTGGCCATATTTGTTAATGGATCGGGACGAAATGAGCAATCACAACAGAGGACTTTCCATAGATGCTTCCTACCAAGTTTCGGTTCATTTGGCCAAACGGTTTCAGAGGAGAAGAATCTAATTTTTTCAATAGTTTTCAAGTTTGAGAAGCGGCAACGGCCATGTTTGATGGCATCATTCATGGTCTGAAAGAGAATTATATATGCATTGTTCCTTTATAGTTTGGTAGCAACATTGGCTCTTTACAATATTTAAAGAATTAAAAAACAAATTAAATCTATTTTTAGTAACGATAGCAGCCATTTTTCAAAAGTGACCAGGGTTAACAACCATAAGTCTGAAAGTGGATCATATATGCATCATTTCCATATAAAGTTTGGTGGCAACTGGCTTTTTAGACGGCCACATTGGATGACAGCCGGAGGTCTTCAATCGAAATTTTGAAAGAAGACCACATATGCATTTTTTCCATATGGTTTGATTGCATTTGACTCTTTACAGGATTTTAAAATAATTTTTTAATGAATTTTTTCACTAATCTTCTATTTATAGTAACGATGGTGGCCATGTTTGATGGGGGATGGGGTCCTCAACCATAATTCTGAAAGAATATTACATATGCATCAAATTTAATTGCAATATACTCTAAAAGGATTTTTCTGGATTTTTTAATTGATTTTTTTGCTGATTTTACCTCTATGTTCTATTTATAGACATGGTGGCCATGATGGTTGGTCGGCAGGGTCATCGGACATAACTTTTAAAGGGAACCCCCTAAGGATGATTCAGGCCAAGTTTGGTTTAAATTGGCCCAGTGGTTTCAGAGGAGAAGATTTTTGAACAAGCTTACAGACGGACGACGGACGCCAAATGATGGCAATAGCTCACACAGGTGAGCTAAAAAACTAATATCTTTATTAATGTTAATACATTCTTCAGATAAAAAAGCATCCTACTTACTTTGTGCCTGTAACCTTGTTCTAACAAGAGCTAAAGGATAACTAGCTAACTGTCCACAGGTACTACTTATTGTTCCGCAGGCTAATAAAGCAAAGATTCCTGGGTCACTTCCATGCGTTTTCTTTGTGTAGATTTGTTTTAATGTCTAAAGAAGTAAACAAAAATCACAAATTTATTCAAGTATATTTCAGATTAAAATACAGTCAAACATGCTTTAGTGACCACCTCTATTAACCCTTTGACTGTGACGTTTCGTGTATAATCGTAACTTCATGTGCGGTATTATTCCTGACGCTATAACTCTTTCAGCAAGGTGACGTCACTTTAACAGCAATGTGACGTTACTTCCCATTTCTTTTTAATTCTAAAGTGGTTATTATATATGTGAATATATGTATAGGACTTCAAATTGTGCAATCTAATTATAATGTATTTGAGTAACTCATTCTTAAAGAAAATAAAAATAAAAGTAAATTTCTTTTTCAAGGGACATATATATGTCCCTAGCGCAGCTTACCAACAAGGGACATATATGTCCCTAGAGCAGTCAAAGGGTTAAGCAATAACTTGTACTGTGTGACCTTAATCTAAATTTACCTTTATACAGTGGATTTTATTTGAATTAAACCTGTATTAAGCGACCACCTGTCTTATGTGACCCTATTTTAGTGTTCCCTGAGAAGGTTACATAAGACAGGTTTGACTTTAAATGATAAAGATACTTGCTTCACATTTGCTTTTTTTAAGTAATTAAACAAGTCTCTATAGGTAGTGCTAAATTGACTCATGATGGCAAAACCTCCTCTTGCTTTACTCCAAGAAAAAAGTGAGTGAGTGATTGTTGCTCAATGCAAAATGATCAATTTTTCAGCTATATCATGGCAGAAAACAAATTACATTCGATAAGATGATGATGATATCTATTTTGTACTAAATCAACATAATTAGTTGGATTTTAATAGTACTGAAACAATAGACCACTGATAAGACATGTTGCTCCACTCAGACACGTTGCTCCACTCAGACATGTTGCTCCACTCAGACATGTTGCTCCACTCAGACACATATCTTGCTCTTTCTCCTTAATGCTGCATGCTTAGCAGAGAAGCAAAAAAATACCAATTTTATAGTCTTTGGTTTGATCCAACCGGGGATCAAACCCATGATCTAAAAAAAGAAATGACTTCAGATAGAGTGATCTCCACATCATTATTGGGAGATTGCTGTTTAATGCCAAGTGAACAATTTCTAAGATTTATTTAACAAGGTACTTTTTGTTGGGACAATCATGATTCCTGCTTTGTACTAGACCAACACGCTGGACTGGATTGTTAATGCTAGTTCACATTCTGTATGATTCCTGCTTTGTACTAGACCAACACGCTGGACTGGATTGTTAATGCTAGTTCAGTCTGTATATCAAACACATCATCCTGACTATGAGCCAAACCAACCAATCTTTGCTCTTACTCCATAATACAGAAGTCTTTACTTCACAACGACCTTGAGATCTGACCTATGACCTTCCACACCCTGAGCAATCAAATTAGCCATTACATGACCCTATGGAGGTGACATAAATGTTGACTTACTTCATAAATAGCTAGATCTATTCCAGCATATGGTATAATACCCAATATATTAGGAACATAACCACGGTAAAACACTTGAGCTCCTTCTGCTTTGCAGACTTTCTTTGCACAGTCTACGATACCATCAAATTGTCCTGTTTTCCTCAGTGCTAATCTTGTCTTTAATACCTATTTCGGTAAAATAAAAGAAATATGTCCCTTTATTGATTTCCTCACAACAAGGATATATTGTAGCTACACTTGGGATACTTGTAGCAATTCAATTTGTCCAGAAAACATTCCTGAAAATATTGGTGAGTTCCAACATTGTAAGAATATAAAATTTGAAAACTTTGGCGAGTTCCAAGTCAAAATGGTGAGTCCAGCACTCATCTAGGAGATTTACAAGGATCTCTGTGTATTTTTTTCACATAAATGTGGTATCCATTTTCTATTAAATCAATTATGGGTTGTCTAAAATTTCTGTTCATAGAGCTTGTTTATCTATACATTAGTATCTGCTGATCTTAAATAAGTGGTCATTTCTTTTATTGATCATTTGTACATTTTCTCTTTGATCTTTACATGCGATCATCAGGCAACTAGCATGATTTCAACATAAATATCAGTTTTCTAATTTGACGTTATAATGACATCATGTTACCAAATCCTCAATAAACATACTATCATTGATATGTTTTGTTTAAAATGAACTTCTCATAGCATCTCACATCTCAGGCTTCACCTTCAATATGATATTGCTCTGAGAAATCCATTCTAGCAAAACAAATCAACCATTGCCATTGTATATATTCATCTAGGGTCCGTTGTTGAACTTGTGATTAAGCTAATCATATGATTAGCCATAATTACATGATTCATTCCTAATCACATAATTAGCTAATTCGATGATTAAATATAATTAGTTGATGCATTGATTAAATTTGAGTTCAGCAACAAAATTTAATCATTGCATAAGCCAAGTATGGGATTAGGAATTAATTATGTAATTTTGGCTAATCATCTGGTTAGCTTAATCACAAGTTCAACAACAGACCCCTGGTCTTTTCCCCATATCCAGTGCTTTCATTAAGAGCCGGTACCCGGTACTTTTACCCGGCTACGGTAGCAACTGGTACCGGCAGAAAAAATCATGTGGAAAATTCTAGTTAATACAATATAAGATCGTTCTGTGGGACTCGAAATCGTAATCTAGTATTTATGGGAGTGTCTTCATCGAGGTCCACGTCGGAATCTGTATCTGTACTTTCTTCACCTCCAGTATTGGAGATCAGATTGGATATATCGTAAAAGCGCTTTAAACTACGACGATTTAACAGTGTCTATTCAAGTGGCGTATTATCATTGATGAAAAACGATAAAATGTCTAAACGAAAAAAAGCAATCACTGACTATTTTATGCAGCGCAAAAAGCTTAACAAAGGTGAAGATTCTATGAAAACGTGTCAAATCATGCTGTTCGGCGTTGGCATTGCCGCATACCCGTTCTTTTTCCTAATATCTGTTGTGATTTGTGTGAACGAGCGCAGGAAATTTTCAGTGTTAAGAAAACTTAAGTTAACACTTGAAATATCAGCATTACTATTAATCTAGAAATGAACCTGGTTTGGAGGGGGGGGGAGACCAGGGGGCAAAGCCCCTGGAAGCTCCTGGATTTTAGGGTTTTTGAGACTTTAATCAATTATGATTATGCTATATCTTAATTTCAAATTCATTTATTATACACAAAATTGAAGTAAATATTGCCGTATGTCTTTTTTTTCAGGTCAAAATTTAAGTCTCAAAATCTCTACAATCCAGGAGCTTCCGGGGGGCAAAGCCCCCCTGGTCCCCCTATCAGGGCTTTGCCATGGACCCCAGACCCCTCGCCGAAATTGTTTGGTTCCTCCTACATTCTAGAAAATACCTCCAGCCTAAAAAAATAGTGAAACCCCTGCATATCTAGATGCCCAAATAAAATGAATGTATACCACTAACCTCCATTATGTGACCTTAATTTTAATTTCCCAGTGCATAACATATTAATTATGTTTCCCCTTCGAAAGAAGGGAGACATATTGTTTTAGTCTGATTTTTTCTTCCACTTCCGCTTCTGCTTCTTCTGCTTCTTCTCAGCGAAGCTTGTCCGGAACACAACTTTTTTGTCTTTCCAGATCGGTAAATTATATTTGGTATGTGGGTGCATGACTATAAGGCAGTGTGGGAAACGACCGCTCGCCAACTCGCCAAAGGCGAGTGGAAATTTCGGGTGGCGAGTAAGATCCACTTTATACTCGCTGGTCTGGCAAGTAACAGTTGTAAGGCGAGTAGGAACATGAAAACGCTTGCCACGATAACTGGTTACAGCTTTAAAATATCATAGCTCCCAAACAGTTAAATGTTCTGTTAACTGTAGTGTACATGTCATTTATCCAACATTTTATTAATCATTGTAATCGATTAGAAAACATTCCACCATGAGTCATGACACTTCATTTCTGTCAACAGAAAAGTTAAGTATACAATCCCGACCCCGCATAATTTTGCCAAGGTCGATTTCACGATTAAATGAAATATTGTTTCATTACAAATAGATGTGATGACTTTAAAAATTAATGCAAATAAAATAATTTGGTTTTGAAATATTTCAAACGAATTCGTATCGAAAACCTACGCGAAAACATAAAGTTAAATATGTGTCGCAACCGGGTTTGACATACATGTTTTATACCGCGCATTAAAACTTAAAAGACGAAGACAACGAAATTGAGGAAGAAGAGATCAACGCAGCTCTTAAGAGAGTGTTGATCCTTCTTGACGAAGTTAATGACTTGTCAAAATCTGCAAAATAAATTGTTGAACATTACTGTATTGTTTATTTGGTATTTGTTGGCGAGTTTAAAAAAAATGTCACTCGCCAAACATGGCGAGCTCTATTTCATTTTGGCGAATACTTGTTTCAGTCCACTCGCCATTTTGGCGAGTGTTTGAAAAAAATGGTTTCCCACACTGTAAGGTGGTGTCTCGCATACCATAATGACCTTTGTGGGACCTTGAGCTTTGACCTCAAGGTCAAATAATTGTCCAGGTCATAACAGGTCGAGATAGGTCAATGATATTTGGTATGTGGGTGCATGACCATAAGGCAGTGTGTCGCTACCGTAATGACCTTCGTGGGACCTTGACCTTTGACCTCAAGGTCAAATAATTGTTTTTTAAATAGTATTTATTTGGTATGTGGGTGCATGACCACAAGGCGGTGTGTTGCATACCGTAATGACCTTCGTGGGACCTTGACCTTTGACCTCAAGGTCAAAGAATTGTTTTTTAAATAGTATTTTCTTGTCCAGGCCATAACATTTTTTTCTTTCGAGATAGGTCAATTATATTTGGTATGTGGGTGCATGACCATAAGGTGGTGTGTCACGTACCGTAATGACCTTCGTGGAACCTTGAGCTCAAGGTCAAATAATTGTTTTTTAAATAGTATTTTCTTGTCCGGACCATAACATTTTTGTCTTTCGAGATAGGTCAATGATATTTGGTATGTGGGTGCATGACCATAAGGCGGTGTGTCGCGTACCGCAATGACCTTCGTGGAACCTTGACCTTTGACCTCAAGGTCACATAAATGCTTTTTTAAATAGTATTTATTTGGTATGTGGGTGCATGACCATAAGGCGGTGTGTCACATACCATAATGACCTTCATGGGACCTTGACCTTTGACCTCAAGGTCAAAGAATTGTTTTTTAAATAGTATTTTCTTGTCTGGGCCATAACATTTTGTCTTTCAAGATAGGTCAATGATATTTGGTATGTGGGTGCATGACCATAAGGCGGTGTGTCACGTACCATTATGACCTTTGTGGGACCTTGACCTCAAGGTCAAATAATTGTTTTTTAAATAGTATTTTCTTGCCCGCTCCATAACATTTTTGTCTTTCGAGATAGGTTGTTGTACAGATGCCCGCATTTAGGGGAGACATAGGTTTTAGGTATCTAAAACAGTTCTTCCTAGTTAAACCTGTATTTAGCAACCACCTGTCTTATGTGACCATAATTTTAATTTCCCAGTGCATTACATATTAATTAAACCTGTATTTAGCAACCACCTGTTTTGTGTGACCATATTTCAATGTTGGAAGGTCACATAAGACAGGTTTGACAGTATACCACTAACCTCCATTGGATATATAATTGTTTGTGCAGTAGCTCCAGCTAATGACCCAGACATCAGTCGTTCTAAAATAGTCACGTCCTGCCTGTCCCCTTTAAACATGCTCTTAAACTGTAAGGGAAATAAAACGCTGTTTAAATGCAGTCAAACCTGCTTTAGTGACCACCTCTATTGAGCAATAACCTTATGTGATCTTAATTCTAATTTCCCTTCATAGTGCATTTTATATTAATTAAACCTGTATTAAGTGACCACCTGTCTTATGTGAACCTATTCAATGTTCTTTTGGAAAGTCACATAAGACAGGTTTCACTGCATAACAAATTTTGGGGACTCCATTGATTGACTGATTTGTGTTTAATGCCAACATTAGCAGTATTTTGGACTTTTAAATCTGAAAGTGTAGGGCAAATATCTCATGTTAGTATTCTGTCTTTGTAGTCCAAGTGACTTTAAAATTATATGGCAGTAGGTCAGGTGTCTATAGAAACTTTTGGCCACTTTGAATACTTCATATTAAATGTAAACCACAGGAACTCCTGCATTAAACTATTTTCTAACAGATGTCGTCGTGATCATGATCGTATGGTAGTTGGATTTACAACTACTTATGCGATGAGTGCCTATAACCACTAACAATGTGAGTTTGAATCCTGCTCAAGCGAGGTGTACTCGATACAACTTTATGTGATAAAGGTTGTCAGTGACTTGTGGCAGGTCAGTGGTTTTCTCCTGGTACTCTGGCTTCCTTCACCAATAAAACTGACCGCCATAATCACCATAACCCAAACCCTCTAAGTTATGTCCTGACTCTTGGATTTCCAACAGTGTGTAAATTTGTTAAACTATGTCCTGCAGTGGTGGTCATCTAGGATGTCTGATAGATTGTGTGTAAATAAGCAATGGAAGTCGTTTTGTTTGGGTGCAACAAATTTTCAATGAAAACTATTTAAAATGAATTATTTTAATGAGTTTATCAATTACAAGTAGATTTGTTGTGTCCAAAAATTTAGGCCACCCTTAACAAAATGCTATTTTGCCCAAACCATGAGTAAGTAAGTAGGGAAATTCCTCTTTTTTCTTTTAGAATGTTAAAATTTGGAACTTGGAAATATCCAGTGTGCTCCTTTTTTCTGGTAGGTCGTGTTGGGCCAAACAAACAATTTAATATTTATGGTTTCTTTTAAGCACTCTCTAGAAATTCTTGGGATATTCATAAAAATACAAGAACAAAATTTGCATAAGACCTAAAATAAGCAGAAAATTTGCATTTTAAAACAAAAAATCTAATATCATAAATCTTTTTTGTCAATTTTATATCCATGATTTTTTATCATCTTATATCAATGACTGAATGAGCATTCCTCTCATACTAACTTGTTCATATGCCATAAATTTAAGTGCAGACTCCGGAGCAATCTTTAAAACGTTGATAAAATTTCCTCTCCATAGAGATTTCACGCCTCCTTCTTTTAACATGTACTGTAAGCCATTTACTACACCAAAGTTTGCATTTTTACTACCATGAACCTACAAAATATGAAATATAATTTCTATAATACAGTCATAAAAGGTAGGTAGGAGTCAAGCTCATGGGCAGGGCCAGATTATGACCTTTTGGGTCCCTAGGCTAATGAAATTATGGGACCCCCTTAGACGATACCACCCTCTAACTCGCTTGCACCCATCTTGAATTTATTTTACTTGTCATATATATTAGCAACATTTACATAGCTTTGAGTAAACTTATTTCAAATTCTTTAAATAAACTAGAATGAGGGCCCCAAGCTGGAGGGGCCCTAGGCTGCTGCCTATATTAGCCTATAGGATAAACCGGCCCTGCTCATGGGAAAAAAACTCAGCAGTTTGGCTCCCTAAATTAACAATTTTAGTAACCAAGCAAAAAGTATTGGGGCCCAGCAACTGACTTCACACATGAAAAATTCAAATTTCAGTAGCCAACTGGACTACTGTCTGAAAATTTTAAGAGATCAAGGCCAAATATTAGTGGTCTTGGTATACTGCCTGGGTCCCTGTTAAGTATTATCTCTTAAGCTCAGGAATCTTAACATTATTGTGATGCAGTAAACAGATGCATAGTAGTTGTAATCAGTGAAATTAAATTCTATGCACCAAAAAATATCTAATTTATCGGCAGAAGTAAAACGCACCGATCAACTGCAGCTAGGGGCCATTTAACGCTCATTTTAAGGTATGAGTTGTGCTCATTATTGAAGATCCTACTACGACTGTGAAATGTAGATCAGTCCAGAAATGAGAGTGCTGTTCCTTTATTTTAATTTGTGTCTTAGTGTAATGTTGGATAGTTGGATAGTCTCTCATGCTCATTTACATTCATGTCCTTTCTTACTAATGTAAATCCCCCCTTCTTTGCCCCTCCCTCCATATAGATTTCTTGGAAAACAATTAGTATGATCAGTATACCTGCAGAAAGATTTTTATACGATCTAGAGGGGCAGTTGCTGTTCTTGATACAGCTCCAGCTATACCACCTGACACTAGGTGACGCCACCACATTCCTGTCTGCATTTCCTTCTCTGTGAAGTCATCTGGTATAGAGCCATTTTCACCAATATCTATGATCTGTATTAATGAAAAAAAAAGATTTATTGATTAGTGTTTAATGCCAACTTTAGCAATATTTCAGCTATATCATGGTGTGAAAAAAACTTTATTAGTATAATAGAACTCCAAAATGAGTTTCAACTCATATTTAATGAGGTTTGTTTAGTTAAATTCAGAGTTAAGTCAGTGATTTTTTTTATGAACATAGGGGACTAGATTACAATATACACATTGTATATGTACATGTAGTGGCCAATGTGACAAGGCCAAGGGAAACAATCTGTGTTTCCGATAAAAGTCTTGGGTAGGCAGGTACTGTAGGTAAAACTTTTTTTTTCAATTTTCACCTATGTTATACAGGACAAGGATCTGATTTAACAGTGCCTGTCCAAATATGGCAATACAAATTTTAGGGTAGACACTAATATTAGGGTTGGTAGGGTTAGCAGAAACACACATACTTTTGGCCTAAGACATTCTTCCATATTTGGACACGACTAGTGTTAAGTTATGACAAGAAGATGTGCACAATTTTCCCTCCTGGTTATTCTTGAGAATCCAAAGCATAAGGTAACAGTTTTAGTAGTTAGGATATCAATAGAATATTTTGTTTAAATGTAAATTCCAACATCATTTCAATTTAGATCATGGTTGGTCTATTATTAATCTTGTTGAGATTTGGCTCACAGAGCTACTTTTTGGTTTTTTTAACCTCCCATCAAAAAACAAAAAAATAGCTCTCTCAACGAGATTAGTCTGTTATATTAGTGAAGGAAACTTCATTTCACCACTAAGAAAGTTGGATATTTTTCACATCGCAAGTTCATCGAATCACCCCACCCCCAACTCTAGATTCCTATACAGGACAAGAATCTGACTTTTAACAGAGCTTGTCCAAAAATGGTAATAAAAAATGTAGGGTAGGTAGGGTTAGCGGATACACAAAATCTTTTTTTTTTTGGCCTGAAGACATACCTTATGTAACACACTATCAATTACACTACCAAATGTGTGTGTATCAAAAATAAACATATCCATCACTGTATCCATCACTGTATGAAGAATCAACACAGCCCTGTATTACTTTACCTTTATTAATATCAATTACCTGTCCTAATTATGACCTCTAAGAAAGTGTTAGTGACATGTTTTTTGTTTTCACAAATGACCCTGAATTTAACTTTACCTATTTTAATACATGTATATAAAGGTAAACATATTTATTTTACTGCCAATCAGCCATTCCTTAATCCTAGTGTAAGAATTAATATTATTAATTTGCCCTCCGGGTGAGGTTAAATTGATTAACATTTGACAAAAATTAAAATTTAAAATTTAAGGCCAAAAATAGTATATTGTTTGTTTACTGTGTACCTATATATTATGTACCTATCTGCTCAACAAAAACTGTTCCAGCCCCAAAAATACAAAAAAAAAGCTTAACATCATTTTTATCCACTTTTTTTTTTTCAAACAATGCTTTTTTAGTAGATGATGAAGAAAAACAAAATAAATTGATGTCTTAACCACCACTAACAAAACATGGTTGAATCAATAAACACATGTAACAAAACAACAACATCTTATACTAATGCAAATTACATTTCTTTAAGTGAGGGAGTGGTTATTATTCAACAACAAATGAACAATATTTTGGCTACACATGGTGAGAATACAAATCTAATACACAACCCTCCCTGAGATACACAGTTCTTGAGGAGATGATAATGATTTCTGTTTTGTACTAGACCATGTAGACAAGACATGTTGCTCTAATCGGACGCATTATTCTGATTCTGAGCCAACTAGCCTTTACTCTTTTTCCTTAATGCTACATGCTTAGCAGAGTAGCAGCAACTACCAATTTCATAGACTTTGGTTTGACCTGATTTTGAGGCAGGATCGTTGACCATTACACTAGTGAGCAACAATCCCACAATGCATTTAATGTCTTGGAAGATATATGAAATTTTCAACCAATCAGAAAACATAAATTTGTCCATATACATGTATGTCGAATTTGTGAATGAAATATTATTGAAAATCATCCTGGTAATACATGTATATATGTCCAGTTTTATTCCATTTGGTTCACTGGTTCTCTGAGAAAAAGATTATTAAAATGTGGAAAAGTTTATAAACAATGGATGACAGATGATGATGGGAACACACTTACTACAATACTATAGTCCCACCTTATAAAGAAAGTCTTTTAAGACAGGTTTGACAGTAGGTTCATTTCCATTCAACCTTTTAGGCATTCATACAGAAATAACACAGATGGAATTTTTTTTTATAACTCTGTTGGACTGTCTTTCGTCATATACATGTAACAGATTCATCAGAACGACTCACACATGCTACAGCCACGGTCATCAAAATTGAATCAATGGCCAATTTTTCAATTTTTGTGATATTGTCCGTTCTAATCATAACCCTTTGTTCTGTTACCGCTGATCTTGTAGATACAGATCCATCAGAAGGTAAGAGATATTTTACAATCCACCAAAAGGTAAGGTCTATTTTTACAATCCACCAAAAGGTAAGGGCTATTTTATAATCCACCAAAAGTTAAGGGCTATTTTACAATCCACCAAAAGGTATGGGCTATTTTTACAGTCCACCAAAAGGTAAAGGCTATTTCTACAATCCACCAATGGGTAAGGGCTATTTTTACAAGCCACCAAAAGGTAATGGCTATTTCTACAATCCACCTAAAAGTAAGGGCTATTTTTACAATCCACCACAAAGTAAGGACTATTTTTACAATCCACCAAAAGGTCAAGACTATTTTTACAATCCACCAAAAGGTAAAGTCTATTTTTACAATCCACCAAAAGGTAAGGGCTATTTTTACAATCCACCAAAAGGTAAAGGCTATTTTTACAATCCACCAAAAAGTAAGGACTATTTCTACAATCCACCAAAACGTAAAGGCTATATTTACAATCCACCAAAAAGAAAAGGACCATTTCAACAATCCACCAAAAGGTAAAGGGTATTCTTATAATCCACCAAAAGGTAAGGGGTATTTTAACAATCCACCAATTTTGGTTTTCAAAAAAAAAAATCTTTATCAATGATTTTGTTTTATTTTTCTATAAACGTTTCTATGATAAAGCTTTCATCAAGCTACATGTAATTGCTTGATCTTCAATACAAACATATTGAAGACCAAGGGAATTACTGGAACAAATGATTATTTTTGATAACTTGTTCAAGTACACTTTTGATAATAATGTTAAAATAATGGTTTGTCTCCCTTTGTTTCAAAACATGTCGCCCCACTCCAGAGCTCCAGATAATTTTCAAGTCCAAAGGGTAATTACCCCCTACTTTTGAAAATGATGGGTATTTGCATATTTCCTTTGCACTGTTGTACTCTCTACTTCAGAAAAGATTGCTTACATGTACACTTTTAAAATTATGTTTGACACAAGTGTTATTCAATAAACGCAGGATGCAAGTGAAATGTATATCTCTGTTTAATTTGACACGATTGTTGTAAATATTTTGTTTTTTGCTCGTTGACTTCGGCAGTTTTCACAGCCATTTTGATAATGTCAACAATAATTCCTTTAACTATACTGTCACTAGAGAGATGAAACTGTCAGGAACTTAAGTATAGAATTTTCCATAGCGCTCTTGTACTTAGTAGCGCGCTTATTCATGTTCTTGCTCATTTTCAACGAACAACGTGTTCCCAAATTTACTTTCATTTTAGTTCTTACTTATTACGTAAACCGCATTTATTTGTAATATTGACCGCGATTGGATGATTTATCATAAACATCCAATCAGATCTCTTGACATCGATGCTTAGAAAGGCAAACATTCGGTACCCCTCGGATGTATGCGCTCTCTCCTTCGAAAAGTATAAAGTGAAGTAATTACGGGGAATTTCTCAAAGACAAAAATGCATTGTTATGTACACGACTGTACAAGTACGCTCCGAATTTGGAAAGTTTGCTTACACAGCAATATGTATGCGTAATGTGTACACTCTGATCTGATAAAACATCCGTTTTTACTCGTTTTCATAGCGTAAAAACCGCAAATACGCAGCTTATCTGGAGCTCTGCACTCTGACACATTATCCTGATTCAGAGCCAACCAGTCTTTGCTCTTTCTCCTTAATGCTGAGTGCTTTGCGGAGTAGCAACAAATACCAATTTTATAGTCATTGGTTTAACCCGATCAGGGCTCGAACCCACGATCTACAGCACTCTAGGCTAGCATGTTAACCATTACACCACCGATGCAGCTAAAAAGTACTGTGTATATCGTATATAGATAACTATACACCAAACTACCATGTGATTGTGTACAATGGAAGCCCACTGTCAAATCAACAAATCATTTCAGTTTGACTTGTCCTATCAAAAGAGTGAGGGAATCACTTGCTTCTAAGAAACAGATCTAATCAATGAAAACATGAGGTAACTTATACCTAAACCTAACAAAGTTAATGAACCATGACAATGAGGAACTGGATGAATGCTTGGACTATTTAACTGTTGTTGATCTATGATGAATTCTTGTAGAGAAATAGGTCTAATCATAATTTCAAACTGCTGTTACTCTATTTATAACATATACAGTGGAACCTGTCTAATCCGACACACCAAGGCACCAGGGAAATGTGTCGGATTGTACAGGATGTCAGAATACTCAGGTTTTATTTTAGTTAACAGAAATACGTTGGGACCATAAATTTTTGTCGGATGTCACAGGATCTCTGAAAACTAAGGTGTCGGATTGCACAAGTTCCACTGTATAGTCAAATCTGTAATATGTATTAAAAGTGACCTTATAAGACAGATGACCACTGATGTTGTGAGTTCGAATTTCGATCAGGGCGAGGTGTACAACATTATGTGATAAAGTTTGTCAGTGATTTGCGACAGGTCAGTGGTTTTCTCCGGGTCCTCCGGTTTCCTCCATCAATAAAACTGACTGCCACGATATAACTGAAATATGGTTGAAAGTGGCTTTAATCACAATCAAACAAACAAACAACCACTTATTGACCACATGTTTTATGTGATCGTATTTCTACAGGTGTGTTCCTTTGTTTGACTGTATTTACAGTTAATTATTGGAACAATAAACAGTTAAACTTCTATACCGTATAACCGGTAATTTCTGCGGTGTGAAATTTCTGCGGTTTTGGTTTAAAAAGAAGACATTTAATTTTTGCGGATTTTTTTTCCTGCGGATTGTAAATCTTGGCACTGAAAAAAAATTGTTTGTATTACAGGAAGCAACAAGTGAAGCGATGTTACGATAAACAACTGGTGCACATTACAGTGATCCTTAGAAGTAAAAACATATTTAGTTCTTTAGAAAGTTTTCAAACGTTAAAACTTCTGAATACGCATTTCATGTTTGGTTAACTTCAAATTTGTCTTGAGAAACAAATTTTTCACTGTTTTCGCGATCTATTTTGTTGACAGGAAATACGAAGTCAACAGTTGGATCGATATCGGTATAAACTTTGATATACTTCGGATATATATTTTTAATGTCAAATTTTCATACTTTATCATATAACAATTTTTTAAAAAGAATTATGATTAGAAGCAATTGTATTCAATTCTTTTAGTATAATGTAGACATAAAAACTCAGGTTAACCAGCATTCTACTACCAGTACATTTCTATTTGTTTGGTTTTTAGATGAATCCTGAGATCACACAGTTTGATATTATTCAATCGAAGCTACAACAATTAAAAAAAAACAAAAAAAACTAATGTTAATTTATGAAATAACAATTTTAAATATTGCTTTAATAAACTTTATTATGATTGTAAACATTTAATCAGGCGATTGTTTCAATTATTGTCGGTGTCAGCTTGGTACAATCATATTTCTTGATCTGGAGTAATTGTAATTAACAGGTAAAAATCATCATGTCACAGCTAAATAACCTTTAATTTTTGTGTAAACATTTATATAGTACCAGGTTTTGTTTATCTGGATATAGTAATTACGACTAATTAAATATTTGACACTTACGGCAGAACCGGAGTTAAGAGTTTGAAAACATATTTTATACGGGACATTAAACATTTATTTTACATAATATTCTGCGATATTAATTTCTGCGGTCCAGAGTTGACCGCAGAATACCGCAGAAATTACCAGTTATACGGTATAACAAATCATTGTCTATTAAAAAAAAGGGCAGTATCATGTTTCCCATTAATGAATAATTCATATAATTTCAACCTGTATATAAAGGGCAACTGTTCATAAAAAGCACATATTCATGTTTCCTTGAGTGCCCTTTAAATACGGGTCAAACTGTATATAAAGGTATTTGTAAGTGTATTGTTGTTACATTATTTTATTTCAGTTACAACTATATGTGAGGAAGATGCAACAATACAGCCAGGTCTGTGGCTTAACAAGATAAAACAGTTTGGGACTGGAAAATTAGCTGCTTGGCTAGACCAACTGAAGAAAGGAGGGTTAGGGTATTGGATAGACAAAAACTTTCCTCAAGGAAAGAAAAAGGCTGGACTAGGCAAGAAAAAGGCTGGACTAAGACAGAAAAAGGCTGGGCTAGGCAGGAAAAAGGCTGGGCTAAGCAAGAAGAAGGTTGGACTAGGAGATAAAAAGGCTGGACTAGGAGATAAAGAGGCTGAACTAGCAAAGAAAATGGCTGTACTAGGAAAGAAAAAGGCTGAACTAGCAAAGAAAAAGGCTGGGATAGGCAAGAAAAAGGCTGGACTAAGCAAGAAAAAGGTTGGACTAGGAGATAAAAAGGCTAGACTAGAAAAGAAAAAGGCTGGGATAAGCAAGAAGAAGGTTGGACTAGGAGATAAAAAGGCTGGACTAGCAAAAAAAAAGGCTGGACTAAGCAAGAAAAAGGCTGGACTAAGCAAGAAAAAGGTTGGACTGGGAGATAAAAAGACTGGACTAGAAAAGAAAAAGGCTGGGCTAGGCAAGAAAAAGGCTTGGCTAGGAAAGAAAAAGGCTGGACTAGGAAAGAAAAAGGCTGAACTAGGAAAGAAAAAGGCTGTACTAGGAAAGAAAAAGGCTTGGCTAGGAAATAAGTGGGCTGGACTAGGAGAGAAAAAAGCTGGTCTAGGAAAGAAAAAGGCTGGTCTAGGAAAGAAAAAGGCTGAACTAGCAAAGAAAAAGGCTGGGCTAGGCAAGAAAAAGGCTGGACTAAGCAATAAAAAGGCTGGACTAAACAAGAAAAAGGTTGGACTAGGAGATAAAAAGACTGGACTAGAAAAGAAAAAGGCTGGGCTAGGCAAGAAAAAGTCTTGGCTAGGAAAGAAAAAGGCTGGACTAGGAAAGAAAAAGGCTGAACTAGGAAAGAAAAAGGCTGTACTAGGAAAGAAAAAGGCTTGGCTAGGAAATAGGTGGGCTGGACTAGGAGAGAAAAAAGCTGGTCTAGGAAAGATAAAGACCGGACTAGGAAAGAAAAAGGCTGGTCTAGGAAAGATAAAGGCCGGACTAGGAAAGAAAAAGGCTGGACTAGGAAAGAAAAAGGCTGGACTAGGACAGAAAAAGGCTGGACTAGGAGATAAAAAGGCTGAACTAGCAAAGAAAAAGGCTGGGCTAGGCAAGAAAAAGGCTGGACTAAGCAAGAAAAAGGCTGGACTAAGCAAGAAAAAGGTTGGACTAGGAGATAAAAAGACTGGATTAGAAAAGAAAAAGGCTTGGCTAGGAAAGAAAAAGGCTGATCTAGGAAAGACAAAGGCTGTACTAGGAAAGAAAAAGGCTTGGCTAGGAAATAAGTGGGCTGGACTAGGAGAGAAAAAAGCTGGTCTAGGAAAGATAAAGGCCAGACTAGGAAAGAAAAAGGCTGGTCTAGGAAAGATAAAGGCCGGACTAGGAAAGAAAAAGGCTGGACTAGGACAGAAAAAGGCTGGACTAGGACAGAAAAAGGCTGGACTAGCAAAGAAAAAGGCTGGACTAGCAAAGAAAAAGGCTGGACTAGCAAAGAAAAAGGCTGAACTAGCAAAGAAAAAGGCTGAGCTAGGCAAGAAAAAGGCTTGGCTAGGAAATAAGTGGGCTGGACTATGAGAGAAAAAAGCTGCACTAGGAAAGAAAAAGGCTGGACTAGGTAATAGAAAGCCATGACTGTACTTTCAAATTTTACCAACAATAAAAACTTGTAACAGAGAGTCTATGAAGTTAACTTTTCAGAAGTTACTGACCCGAACTTAAAAAAAAAGCAAATTTTAAGCACAATTGCAAACAAAAATCAATTAAGCTTGATCTGATTTTTACTGGCCAGAGAGGATATGGTGCTTAACGCCACTTTCAATAATATTTCAGTTATATCGTGGCGGTCAGTTTTATTTGTGGAGGAAACAGGAGTACCCGGAGACCAGAGACAATAGGACCAGTGAAAGTGTCGCAGATTACATACATGCAGTGTGGGAAACCATTTTTTTCAAACACTCGCCAAAACGGCGAGTGGACTGAAACAAGTACTCGCCAAAATGAAATAGAGCTCGCCATGTTTGGCAAGTGACATTTTTTTTAAACTCGCCAACAAATACCAAATAAACAATACAGTAATGTTCAACAATTTATTTTGCAGATTTTGACAAGTTATTAACTTGGTCAAGAAGGATCAACACTCTCTTAAGAGCTGCGTCGATCTCTTCTTCCTCAATTTCGTTGTCTTCGTCTTTTAAGTTTTAATGAACGGTATAAAACATGTATGTCAATCTCGGTTCCGACACATATTTAACTTTATGTTTTCACATAGGTTTTTGCTACGAATTCGTTTGAAATATTTCAAAACCTAATTATTTTATTTGCATTAATTTTAAAAGTCATCACATCTATTTGTAATGAAGCAATATTTCATTTAATCGTGAAATCAACCTTGGCAAAATTATGAGGGGTCGGGATTGCATACTTAATTTTTCTGTTGACAGAAATGAAGTGTCATGACTCATGGCGGAATGTTTTCTTATCGAGTACAATGATTAATAAAATGTTGGATAAATGACACAGACACAGTAAACAGAAAATTTAACTGTTTGGGAGCTATGATATTTTAATCGTGGTGAGCGTTTTCAAGTTCCTACCCGCCTTACAACTATTACTCTCCAGAACGGCGAGTATAAAGTGGATCTTACTCGCCACCCAAAATTTGCACTCGCCTTTGGCGAGCTGGCATGCGGTCATTTCCCACACTGTACATGTACTGTGCTTTGTTTCCTGTATTTAATTCTAGAAATACTGTATTTTTTTAACTACAAATTATAGTGACTAGAGAATTGGGTTATTGACTTACCTCAATACCTGTAACTTGTCACTTTCAGCAATTTTTCATCAATATCATGACTACTAGACAAGCTCAGGTCGGAAAGACAAGACAGTTATTAAGCCATGGCTTTAGGCATAGCAAATGATTGTTGTTTAATGCCAAATGAACAGATGATTAAGCTATTTGATTCTAACAACAAAACTAATACCTTTGCTGTAGATTAGGCCGGTTAGGGTTATGGTGTTTAACGCCACTTTCAACATTATTTCAGTTATATTGTGGCGGTCAGTTTTATTGGTGGAGGATACCAGATTACCCAGAGAAAACCACCGACATGTTGCAAGTCACATACAACCTTTATCACACAATGTTGTATCGAGTACACCTAGCCATTAGTGAGATTCGAACTCACAAAGTTAGTGGTGGAAAGGCATTGATTGCACAGTTTTGGCTTAGGCTTATGGTGTTTAACGCCACTTTCAACAATATTTCAGTTATATCGTGGCAATCAGTTTTGTTGGTGGAGGAAACTTAAGTACCCGGAGAAAACCACCGACATGTTGCAAGTCACTGACAAACTTTATCACACAATGTTGTATCGAGTACACCTCTCCATTAGCGGGATTCGAACTCACGTTAGTGGTGATGGGCATTGATTGCACAGGCTTGGCTTAGGTTTATGGTGTTTAACGCCACTTTCAACAATATTTCAGCTATATCGTGGCGGTCAGTTTTGTTGGTGGAGGAAACTTAAGCACCCGGAGAAAACCACCGACCTGTCGCAAGTCACTGACAAACTTTATAACACAATGTTGTATCGAGTACAGGCCTCTACATTAACATATTTTTCAACTTGTCCCTTCGGACAACTAACTAAACCAGAGGCTCTCAAGAGCCTGTATCGTTCACCTGGTTATAAAAAAAACAATTGGTCCTATGTAAAAACTATGTCCTGCAGTGGTAGTCATCTTGGAATTACGATCAACATAAAACACAACATTTGTAAAGGACTTTCCAATGACTGATGCACAGTTTAGGTTCAATCAGTGCAATAGCTTCAGAGAAGAATATATTTCTGTATTTTCCCCATATGGTCCTGTGTTAATACTATGACCTGTGGTGGCAGCCATCTTGGATTTCCGATCGGCATAAAAAACAGAGGACTTTCCAATGATCATTCCTGTGCAGTTTGGTTTCAACTGTCTAAGTGGTTTCAGAGAAGAAGCGTTTTGAAACATTTTTCCCATAGGGTCCAATGTTAAACTATGTCCTGCCATAGCCGCCATTTTGAATTTCATATCAGAACAAAAAACGTGAAGTTTGTAGAGGACCATCCAATGAACATTCATGTACAGTTTGGCTTTAATCATATTTGTAGTTTCTGAGAAGAAGGCATTTGAACATTTTCCCATAGGGTCCAATGTTAATCTATGTCCTGCGGTGGTGGCCATCTTGGATTTCCGATCGGCATAAAAAACACACATCTTGTAGAGGACCTTCCAATGATCATTCCTGGGCAGTTTGGTTTCAATTATCCAAGTGGTTTCAGAGAAGAAGCGTTTTGAAACATTTTCCCCATAGGATCCAATGTTAAACTAAGTCCTGCCGTAGCCGCCATTTTGAATTTCATATCGGTACAAAAAACGTAAAGTTTGTAGAGGACCATCCAATGAACATTCATGTACAGTTTGACTTTAATAATATTTGTAGTTTCTGAGAAGAATGCATTTGAACATTTTCCCATAGGGACCAATGTTAATCTATGTCCTGCGGTGGTGGCCATCTTGAATTTTCGATCGGCATAAAAAAACAGAAACTTTGTAGAGAACCTTCCAATGATCATTCCTGGGCAGTTTGGTTTCAACTGTCTAAGTGGTTTCAGAGAAGAAGCGTTTTGAAACATTTTTCCCATAGGGTCCAATGTTAAACTATGTCCTGCCATAGCCGCCATTTTGAATTTCATATCAGAACAAAAAACGTGAAGTTTGTAGAGGACCATCCAACGAACATTCATGTACAGTTTGGCTTTAATCATATTTGTAGTTTCTGAGAAGAAGGCATTTGAACATTTTCCCATAGGGTCCAATGTTAATCTATGTCCTGCGGTGGTGGCCATCTTGGATTTCCGATCGGCATAAAAAACACACATCTTGTAGAGGACCTTCCAATGATCATTCCTGGGCAGTTTGGTTTCAATTATCCAAGTGGTTTCAGAGAAGAAGCGTTTTGAAACATTTTCCCCATAGGATCCAATGTTAGACTAAGTCCTGCCGTAGCCGCCATTTTGAATTTCATATCGGAACAAAAAACGTAAAGTTTGTAGAGGACCATCCAATGAACATTCATGTACAGTTTGGCTTTAATAATATTTGTAGTTTCTGAGAAGAAGGCATTTGAACATTTTCCCATAGGATCCAATGTTAATCTATGTATTGCGGTGGCGGCCATCTTGGATTTCCGATCGACATAAAAAACATAAAATTTGTAGAGGAACTTCCAATGATCATTCCTGGGCAGTTTGGTTTCAACTGTCTAAGTGGTTTCAGAGAAGAAGCGTTTTGAAACATTTTTCCCATAGGGTCCAATGTTAAACTTAAGTCCTGCCATAGCCGCCATTTTGAATTTCATATCAGAATAAAAAACATAAAGTTTGTAGAGGACCATCCAATGAACATTCATGTACAGTTTGGCTTTAATCATATTTGTAGTTTCTGAGAAGAAGGCATTTGAACATTTTCCCATAGGGTCCAATGTTAATCTATGTCCTGCGGTGGTGGCCATCTTGGATTTCCGATAGGCATAAAAAACACACATCTTGTAGAGGACCTTCCAATGATCATTCCAGGGCAGTTTGGTTACAATTATCCAAGTGGTTTCAGAGAAGAAGCGTTTTGAAACATTTTTCCCATAGGGTCCAATGTTAAACTAAGTCCTGCCGTAGCCGCCATTTTGAATTTCATATCGGAATAAAAAACGTAAAGTTTGTAGAGGACCATCCAATGAACATTCATGTACAGTTTGGCTTTAATCATATTTGTAGTTTCTGAGATGAAGGCATTTGAACATTTTCCCATAGGATCCAATGTTAATCTATGTATTGCGGTGGCGGTCATCTTGGATTTCCGATCGGCATAAAAAACATAAAATTTGTAGAGGACCTTCCAATGATCATTCCTGGGCAGTTTGGTTTCAACTGTCCTAGTGGTTTCAGAGAAGAAGCGTTTTGAAACATTTTCCCCATAGGGTCCAATGTTAAACTAAGTCCTGCCGTAGCCGCCATTTTGAATTTCATATCGGAACAAAAAACGTGAAGTTTGTAGAGGACCATCCAATGAACATTCATGTACAGTTTAGCTTTAATCATATTTGTAGTTTCTGAGAAGAAGGCATTTGAACATTTTCCCATAGGGTCCAATGTTAATCTATATCCTGCGGTGGTGGCCATCTTGGATTTCCGATCGGCATAAAAAACACACACCTTGTAGAGGACCTTCCAATGATCCTTCCAGGGCAGTTTCGTTTCAATTGTCGAAGTGGTTTCAGAGAAGAAGCGTTTTGAAACATTTCTCCCATAGGGTCCAATGTTAAACTAAGTTCTGCCGTAGCCGCCATTTTGAAATTCATATCGGAACAAAAAACGTAAAGTTTGTAGAGGACCATCCAATGAACATTCATGTACAGTTTGGCTTTAATAATATTTGTAGTTTCTGAGAAGAAGGCATTTGAACATTTTCCCATAGGATCCAATGTTAATCTATGTATTGCGGTGGCAGCCATCTTGGATTTCCGATCGGCATATAAAATAGATATTCTGTGTTGTGATCCAATACCACACAAATTGTAATAACTCATATTTGTGTTATATAAATCCTTGTTTCTGGTTTTTAAGAAAAATATACCTAGATACTATATATACCAGTATCTAGGTATATATTTTTTTACCAGAAACAAGTGCCTGTGATATAAATAAAGCAAGGTATTTTATTTAAATTCACAGAGAAATAAAAATTTTAGTGGATCTTTTCAACCAGAACAGGAAAAAGCTTGTAATATTTGTCCATTTCAAAGGTTTCAATATTTCTCAAAAGCCTAAATCAAGTCCTCTATCGTATTTTGCACAAAAGATAAGTATTGATATCTGATAATTTTTACGTGTCTGTTCCGGAGTCATTCTTGTTCTTATATTTCAAATATTAATATTTGTGTTCATTAAAGCGTTTCTGAGATTGCAATTTTAATTTTGTCAATGTCCTTGAACTTCATCAAAGCATGATAAATGATATCAATAAAAGAGTTTTGATCTGGCGTTTCACTTTAGTTTTAATCAAAATAAATTATGGACAAATTGGAGATCAAACAGGGCTCTTTCATACAATAAACCCAATATTTTATACCAGTGGAAATAGATTTGTCCGTCGCACCGGCACGTTTGGGAATCTCTGTTTTTTCTCACTTGTCCCGTCGGACAACCGTAATACAAGATCTACTTGTCCGACGTCAGTTTTCACTGGTACCGGACAATCGGACAAACGTTAATGTCGAGGCCTGGAGTACACCTCTCCATTAGCGGGATTCGAACTCACGATAGTGGTGATGGGCATTGATTGCACAGGTTTGGTTTAGGTTTATGGAGTTTAACGCCACTTTCAACAATATTTCAGCTACATCATGGCGGAAACCAGAGTATCATTGAGAAAACCACCGACCTGTCGCAAGTCAGTGACAAACTTACATAATTTTGTATTGAGTACACCTCGCCATCAGTGGGATTCAAACTCACAATGTTAGTGGTGATAGGCACTGATTGCGCAGGTAGTTGTAAATCCAACTACCATACAATCACAATCACGACAGCCCCTCATAAAAGGAAATAACTCGTTCAAAAATGGTCAAATCAAAATGTTGATTGTAACAATATGTGATTCACCATGTAACAATAACCAAGCTACTTTTAAAAGGAATTCTCTTCTGAAATGTAGAAGGTGTGCGTATAAACTTTTCTGATGAACAGATGGACAGTTATATGGATGGGACAAAAACAATAAGTGAGAGACATAATTAGGCCAAAAAAAATATGTGTGTTTCAGGTTTCATGTCCAGAAAAATAGGTACATGTAGGTAGGCAGGGTTCGAAATTACCGTAGGACCGATAGACCGAGGCTAGAAGAATTACGCTCGGTCTAGGCCAAGTTGTTTTATCGTAGACCGTGTGTCTAGGTGATTTACGACTATCAATTTCCAGAAATTGTGTTCCGCGAAGACATCGTTTTCTATCTTATGTAAAATCCTCGGTCATGTCGGCACTTGAAATAAACTACTCATGTCTCCTCTATATGTAAGAACTTATATGACTATGATCACGAGTTCAAGGTTACTTTTTCAATAACAAAATATGTGGAAATTCTTACCGGGAGTTTCAAAACCGAAGTCTAAACGGAAAGTTGACACCCGTGAAAGTAATAAGGCATACGATGCCACAAAAAGGAATACAATGGCTTCAAATGTACAAATGGCTACATTTTGACGGAGAAAGTCAGCTGATGTCCTGTGACAGTCACAGTGACTGGTGAAGTGGTGTACAAAATTTGGGAAATAAATAATAATAATAATAAATAAAGTTTTATTTAGAGACGACCCAGACGGTAAATTTGTTAACGGCACCGATAATTTCAAAAAAGACACCTTAGATTACTGGAGGAGGAGGAGGAATTAGAGTATTCAGAGATGGAGTCAGATTATGAACTGGAACCTGAGGACAAATAAAAATTCAGAATAAAACAAATTTATTTAAATATTTGCCTTTTCTTAACGTTTTTCAATCTTTGAAACCAAAAAAAAAATCACTTTTTTGACACAATATTTGCACATCTCTTACATTCAAAACATATTCAGAATGCAGGATTTTGCATGTAATTATTAAAAATGTTCAAGGGCAGGCATGCCCCCAAACCCCCCTAGCAGAAGCTCACTGCAAATACAGGTCTAGACATTTTCCTTCAGGGCTAGAATAGATTAAATCAGTCTAGCCCTGCAGTCTAGACATCAATTCCCATTAAATTCTATCCCTGGGTAGGTCGTGAATTTTTTTTCATTGTTTATAAAGATCTAATTTATTTGCACTTGCAAAGAAGCACGCCAGAGGCTCACTTTCTTTCCAGTTTCTAAAGCAATAAATTTTACACTTGCCAACAATGTATGTATATTGTCTATTTAATTCCTGAGGAAAATATGATTATCTAGTGTATAGTAATGTGATTTGTTCCTGTGGACAATTTCTGTAATTTTTGGAATGTGTTTGGCTTAAAAATAGGCCATGTCTTTTTCTGTAGTGTTAGGGTTAAGGTGGTTAGCGCCACTTTCAACAATATTTCATCTTTTTCTGTAATAATTAACAGTGTTCTAGCTAGGATTTCAAAGGGCAGGGTGCTACTTCTGAAAAGGGCACTTTTATGTGTAAACGTTGGCTGAAAAAGGGCACTTTTATGCGTAAACGTTGGTTGAAAAAGGGCACTTTAATGCGCAAAGATTGACTTGAAAAGGGCACTTCTCTTCAGTAAATAGAAGTTAATAAGTATTAATTTTATTATTTAATTACAAAATGTATGTATTTTCTACCTCTACTTCTTACAATTGCATATTTCCACAAATGTAATATAGTTATACTTCAAACTTTTTTTTATATTAGTAGATCTATAACTATAGGTAACTTTATTTAAAGACATTCATATCAATATAATCTCCATCCAAACACTGTGGAAATGCATACTGCAAAGTATTGTTGGATTGTTTTTACAATTAAATTGAAAAGAAACAACCTTCGTCACGAGTTGAAAAAATATATGTTAAAACGAGCTTTAATATCCCTTTGAATATTTCCGTCCTTTGTGGATGAAATAAAAAAAAATACTAATAATTATATTAAATGATCGAGTTTTTTTACTTTCTTTCAACAGCTATTGTTATCTTAATTGTCATCGTAATTAGAATTAATCATTATGATTAGAAGAATGAAATTTCCTGACAAAACGTTAAAATTCAACTTCAATCACTCGCCGAAAGCTATAAATAGCCTAATCACACAATCAGCATGTGCTTACCTTGATCTGTTACCGTGCATTAAACGAATGTTGACAGAAATATATGCTGGGAACCAGTACTTCATAATTCAATAATTTTCAAAATCACGATTATTTATTTATAAAACTGAAAGATTAAAACGGTATTTTCTATAGTAAGCAATTTTAAATATTTCATATAAATAAGAAATAAACCCAAATAAACCAAAACAACAATAATAAATCATCACGTGAACAACTTACCTGTTAAAAAAAATGGCGGTCTTACACAATAACGCTAATCGTGACTTTATGCATTTAATATGAAAAATCTATTATTATGAACTAGTAACAGGTATGGAAAAAGACATCCACGTTAGTCACAAAGGGCAGGGCGCTGCTACAAATAGAGAAAAAGGGCAGGGCGTCACTCGGACAAGGGCGGGCGCTGCGCCCTGTAAAAACGGGCTGGCGAGAACACTGATTAAATTCCACTCATGCTGATTGTCATGAAGGAAATCTTTGTTAATTTAGCCTGTATAAGCCAAACATTTTTCTATTTCTAAAATAAAAGCTGGTTGCAAGGAGGTATGGATTAGACAGGTTTCACTGTATAAGCCATTTCTAACACATGCTAAGTACAACATCAATACCTACAGGGGTTAAGGTTATGGTGTTTAACGCCACTTTCAACAATATTTCAGCTATATCGTGGTGGTCAGTTTTATTGTTGAAGGAAACTGACAAACTTTATCACACAATGTTGCATCGAGTTCACCTCGCCGGAGCGAGATTCGAACTCACAACGTTTGTGGTGATAGGCACTGATTGCATAGGTAGTTATAAATCCAACAACCATAAGATGGCCCTTAGTACTTACAGTAGCATGTCTCCAATAATGTAGAATGTCTTTAAGATCTTTAATTCCTGAGGATAATATCAGGTAATCTCTCCATTCATGCCAATTTATCTTCAATGAACCATCCTTGTCCATTCTAAAATACAAAAGAATAGCATTCTTTACTTTATTGATAATGTTCAACTTTTGTTACTCTTTTGTAAAGAAAGTTTAAAGTGAGTGAGTGAGTAATTGTTGTCTAAATGCCAAATGTGCAATATTGCAGCTACATCCTGGAAAGAACAAGATACATTTAATGAAATGATAATGATTATGTCCGCTTAGTACTAAACAACATGCTTTTAGTGCTGGCTCACTGAAACAACAGTCTGTGGGTAGACATGTCACTCCACTTGGACTCGTTATTCTGATTCCGAGTCAATCAGTCTTTGCTCTTTCTCCTTAATGCTGCATGCTTAGCAGCAGAGAAGCAACAAATACCAATTTTATAGTCTTCCATTTGACCTGATCAGGACTTGAACCCACATTCTACCACACTCGAGACGAACACGCTAACCATTACACCACCTATGCGTTTGGTTTAGACAACTTTCACTGTATTATAACAAGATCATACCTTTGCATCAGTTTTTCTGCTTCTTTCTTCTCTATTTTGACACCAAGTTTCTGGAAGCTTTGCATTATTTCACTCACATCAATAGAACCTGAAAATTATAAATTTCAATTATGGAAAAAAAAATTTAAACAGTGATGATTATTAAATATTTACCAACGTCAACAAAACTACCGTAACAACAATCTCTCACCTCAAATCTTTGAGCTCAAAACAAGAGACCATGACATAAGCTGATGGAAATATCTCTACAATATGTTAGAAAACATTTACCCACATACAAAGGGAGCTAACTCATAACAGCAAAATTTAATTCAAATTTGATAATAACCCTTTGCCAAAAATTGGTCCACAATAGAGGGGTTAGGGTCATGGTGTTTAATGCCACTTTCAATAATATTTCAGTTACATTGTATATATGGAGGTCAGTTTTATATACAATAGACCATTAGTACATTTCCGATTTGATTCTATAATTACGGGTATATGCTTTTTACAAAAATTATTTTATACTTTTTCTTAAAATTGTATTTCTGGGGAAAACACTACTGATCATTATAATATAATTAAAATACTGTTGACAGTTACAATAACATGGACAGAAATTAACAGGGGCCCAGTCACCCATGGCCCCTAGATTTTGGTCTAGGCTACTAAACTTTTACCTATAATTTAGTTAAACATACAGACATTTTTTATCAAAAATCTTGTCTGGGCTACCAGCTTGAACTTCCCAATTTCTACCCTTGAATTCAACTAAAACTGATGCCATCAGCCTAGAACTGCTCTAGTCATCTAGCAACTGCTGACAGTTACAATAACCCATCTCAATCTGGCACCGTCTGCCTGGGTCTGCTCTAGTCATCTGACAATTAAATAAAATACTAAACATACCATCTCTATTCACATCTATCTTTTGAAAGTAAGAATGTAATCTCTTCTCATGCTCCGTAATAAATTCAACAAATTCTGCAAAAGTTATCTGCCCATCTTTATTTGTGTCATGCCTTGCGAAGAAATCCTAAAATAGAAAAAAAAGAGCTGTAATTGTAAATAACAAGAGTAATATACATTTTTTTGCATAACAATAATTTAAAGATACATAAATTAGTCAGCTAGTCACACTGTCACATGTTTTATCTGACTGCAAAAGTTTACAAAAACATCAGCAAAGGAAAGGTATGTAATGAAAATATAAATGAAATCAGCAAATAAAAGAAATGTAAACAAAGGGCCATCAAATATATTTAAATTATTAATGAATAAATCCAGATATTAACTATCTGTGATAACTTTTGATAAATCCTGTTTAATAGGAGCATACCCAAGGCCAAGAAAACAAAGTAAAACAGAGATCAAATAACTTTGAATGCATATAAGTACACCTCAATTTGTAATAAGCAAGCCGATCTAGAGTTATATACAATGTATATTATAGAATTAATTTCCATTTTATGTTGACAATGCTGTTATTTTAACAAGTAGAAAACATCCTGTTTCGAAATTCCATTTTTACTTTACCTTAAAACAAATTCTAATCATTTAGAAAACATACATGGTTTACTGATACAGACCAATTTAGACCTCATGGTCTTCCATGTATTAGTCATAACCACTGGGAAACCAGTGATTCATATATTTACATTGACTGTCGAAAAATGATTTGTATCCCCGACGTACGACCATCACCATCAGAGTTTGTGGATGTCTGATTAAATTTTCTATTGATCTTTTGCAATTCAAGTATTCTTTTTCTGCAATTATGACATATTTTTGTAGCATTTATTCATTTTCATTGCACTGAAATACATAGTCAAAGAAAACTACTGTTTGGTCAAAACCATAATGGAAATGAATATGCATAAAACTCGTCACCTAGCAAATGTCCTAAAAATGTGACATATTACAACACAAACAATTTTTATAGCCAAAAGCTATTAAGACAAAGTTTTAAGTTTGGGCGAATGTTTCTAATTTATTATACAATGTCACTTATAGAGAAACCTATATATATAATTAATTGTCTTGGATTTTATTTTTCCAGATGGATATTTTGGATTGAAAAATAATTTTGCTTTATTTCATTTCACATATACATTTGTATATATATAAATCGTTTTTTGCAATAAAAGAGAATCCCAAGAGTTGAAAAAAGGGAGTTAGAACAAATTTGTGAAATCTGAATAGGCTAATTATAAGAATGTAATTTGTAAATAAATACTATTACCAACTTTGTTGCAGGGCATCTCGACTTAAATCACTTTCTGTGGTGAAAATTTAGTCTGTTAACAAACCATCTAGACGAAAGACCCCCGTTTATGGTGTTGAACGACACTTTCAAAAATATTTCAGTTATATCGTGGCAGTCAGTTTTATTTGTGGAGGAAACCGAAGTACTCAGAGAAATTCATTGACCCGTCGCATGTCACCGACAAACTTAATTACATAATGCTGTATTGAGTACACCTCGCCATTGCATGGATGCTGTACGAGTACAAGTCTATACACGAAAACCGTTACGGTAACAAAGTTTTATCCATGACAAAATTAGATGCATTGAGGATAAGTAAGCATGTGTTGTTTTTCAAGCCACTGTTTTGAAATAGAAAGGAAAACATGTGAAAAACTGAAATAGTTGGTTTTTAATAAAGTACATCTGACACAAAGGATCATTTTTTTCATGTCATATGCGGTGAGCTAAATTCTAGCATTATTGATATATTATTTTGTGTATCAAACCGCTGATTTGATACCAGGATACAAATTTTTACAATACAATTGTAGTATTTCTTGTTTGTTGTGGTGTTTATATTTAGATAATCCGTTGAAATGACTATGTGTGGGCGTTACACTTGAATGAAATTTCGAAAAAAATATTTAAAGTGTTGAGTCTTCTTGGTTAATCAACTGTAAACGAAGGTAATGGGCACCTGTGCATGACCAGGTAATTGAGCCACTTCCATCTCCGAAAGTGCCGTGCTCAGATCTTTAATGTCAATCTTCCCATCTCTATTTTTGTCAATCTTGTTGTAAAGTTCCCGCAGTTTAACTTCCTCCATTGGAGTAAGCTCGGGAAGCTTGTTTAAGTCTTCTTCCTCTGCTGACATTCTGTTTTCTTGCCTTGTGTCCGTTTTTCGAAGTAGACGATTTTGTTGAAGTAGCCGCAGTATATGAAAGGCCTTTATCGATTGGTTAACACTAAAGGTGAAGCTATTGACCACTCACAGTCATTTAAAGGTATAGTGCAACAACTTTAATAATAGTAATGATAATAATAATAATAATTCTTTATTTTAAGAAGGTAGCACAGTTAACAAACAAGTTAATCTCCCCTATGGCCTTCAATACAAAATTGGTTAACAAAAAAATAAAATAAAATATACAAAGCTTGATAGAGAATACAAATAATGATTGCAATTATACATAAAGTAATACATGTATACACAGTGTAACTAGTTAACTCGTACCACTGTCAACTCGTACCAAAATTTGCAAACTCGTACCATCGTCAACTCGTACCACTTCCAACTCGTATCACTGCATATTCGTACCAATTCGAACTCGTACCAATGTAAGAATAACAATTAAGTGATTGGCTTTTAATATTTGCATTTTTTTTAATGACAGTTGAAAGTAGTTTCAAAATAATTATGATTAATTGATTTCTTTTGATCTTTATATTATTATTTAATTAGGTGATCATGTTTTCTTAAGTCCTCTGAACTATAATTAAATTAACTAATTATCTATTTAATGCGCAACACACAAGCTAAGATGAGTCCTGTCCAAACAAACCCTTGTTATAAAATGTCATTCATTGGTGGTGTGCTTCATAACCAAAATGAGCGACGACAGTTGTATATGGTGCCACTCTCCTGTAAGACCCCATCAACTTGAGAGGCGGTAGAATGTGATATTTGTTCAAGATGGCAGCACAGAAAGTGTGGAAATATGGGATACCATATCCAGAAATGACATTACACCATTACATCCGAGAGCAAATGGAGAAGCCGAAGCATTCATGAAAGTACTTAACAAAACTGAACAAATTGCAAATTTACAAAATAAGGATAGTGCAACAGCCATATAAGGAAATGTTTATAGGGTATCGTTCCACACCACATCCCGCTACAGGCATATCACCTTACGAAGCACTTATGAAAAGACAAGTTCGCACAAAACTCGGATACATACAGAGGAAACACAATGACAGAGAAATAACCGAGGAAAAGGAAATAAATGAGAGAGACAAATGTTACAAGGAGAAAACCAAACACAAAGCTGAGAACAGGAACACTAGAAAACATGACTTTAAAATTGGAGATTACATACTGTTAGAACAAAATAAGAGAGACAAATGGTCAACAGTATATGAACCAGCATTCTACAATATATTCGCAATAAATGGCCGATCAACTGTTGGAGCTAGAAGAGTGTCAGATGGGAGAGAGATACACAGAGATGCTAGCAAGTTTAAACTAGCAAACGCACTCATACAAGAAGATGATGAAAATGTCCCCCCCCCCTCCGCAAGACAGGCGCGGGAGGGGGAAGAGGATGAAGATTATGGCCCCCCGCAAGACAGGCGCGGGAGGGGGCGGACTGAAGAGAGGATCTGCTAGGAAGAACAGAATACAAGCAAACGAGAAACTGTGTGCAAAATCAAGGACTATGTGATAATAGACAAACACTTAATGATAGACCTCGAAGAGAAGGTAGAATGCCGAAACATTTAAATGACTATGTAATGTGATAATACCAGAGACTGTGTAAAGACTTTCAATCACAAATAACATAACACATATTGTACACCTTTCATTTTCTTTTATTTATTTTTCTAATCTTTTTCTTTTCTTTTTTTTTTTTATAGCTAAGGAGGAATGTAATATCCGTGTTATTCCGGGAACTCACCATGCACACAATCGCAAACTGACTATTACGTTTCGTTGCTACGTGATTAAATTTATGTATGTGAATTTATGTCAGCCATTATTAAAAGTACTGTCGAAATCTCTGTGTCTCCTACGATGTTTCATTATGTACCATATTAAAGAATTTCACTTACCTTGCAAATCCGCGTTATTTATCTGGTTTAATGTATGAGACATGCAACATCACCAACATTTATGCTGAGGACATTTGAAATACTAATGTTCTTCATAAGGACATGCCAAATTACACTTTATTTATAAAATTTCTTACTTAGTATCGTCTGACGCACTTGACACAAAGGGATACGTTCAATATAATTACGATGTTGGTACGAGTTCACAGTGGTACGAGTTTACTGTGGTACGAGTTTACATTGGTACGAGTTGACTTCCGATGGTACGAGTTGACTTTGGTACGAGTTTGCAATGGTACGAGTTGCACAGTAATGCAAACATAAATGGCAATATGCATATTCATCATGCATAATTGTATTACAGTAATTCAGTTTCTTGTTTATTCAAGAGATAGATGGAACAATGTCTTTTAAACAATTTTTGAGTTTTATGATCCTAAAGTCGAATTACATGGTGACATTTTTAACACAGTCTTGATTTTATTCGACATTGTATATACATCATGTAAATCCAGCCGGCCCTCTCGTGCATTTATTTCATAAGTATCAACAATTTGTTGAATTCGTCTCTTTTGATATATATGTATTTATTTATAAAATGCATGCCTGTTCAATGATTAGTATAAACATATTTTATTAATTAATTCAATGTTACACATTATGATAATACACATATAAATTATATATACATTTAAATTAATCAATAGGATTCGGAAACAAGTGGTTAAACTTATATTAATCCGTATCCCTGTTGTTATCTGGTGTTCAAGGTTTAATTAGTATCGAAAGGTAGAAGTGTATTGAGAATTATCAAGTGTTAATCAGACGTTGTCAATGTTATTTGGTGTGCTTTAGTGAGAAAAAAAATAAAAAGAAACAAACAAATGAAGTGTAAAGGTGCAAGTGCTTTTTTTTTAACATGTTTAAGTTGTGTGAATATGGTTAAGAGGTGAATCGTTTACTACTTATGATGAACTTCTGCACGTTTAAGAATATATCTGTATTTAGGGTATTCGTTAAGTCTGTAGAGCCAAACAATAATAAATCCGTATTTAAGTTAATTGGTAAATTAATGGTGTGAATATATCAGTCTTGTTGCATTGTGACGGGGACAATGTAGCTGAAAATGGGCCGTGGTTTCTCTTGCCCCACATTGACAGAATGGGGAATTTACAATGCTTTTACGAAATAAGTGATGATTGAGAGAGCTGCATTGCATACGCAACCTAGCGTGTAAAATTTGTCCCAGTCGAGTACCAATATAATAATAAATGGGTTTAGTATTCTTTTGGGGTTGAAGATTTGATTTAATTATCTGAACAGATCTGCTTGATTTAATATTTTCTGGCTGTTGGTTCCATAGTTGTACATTGGAGGGTATGAAATAGCTTCCGTAGAGCGATGTTCGAGTGCGTACTTGAGGAGTATTGTGGTCACGGATCATGCCGAAATTTTTTCAGACAAGTAGTTTTTCACCCAAGATAATAATGATCCTCTAATCCCTATTGATTCCAGCTTACGAAGTAATCCCTTATGCCAAACTCGGTCAAATGCTTTACTTATATCGCAAAAGACAACTCTCACTTCCTTACCGCTTCATCCAACCCTCTATCAAATTCATTTGTGATGTACACACGGCTGGTAATCGGCACAAGCAGAACAGTTGGTTCTGCAAAGAAATTCGTGAGGATAAATTCCGGTTTTCGTGGAGGAGAGTTCACGAAGACACTTCGCAAGGTATGTACATATCAAAAATTGAAATTTTCTTTTTTACTGCTCGAATATTGCAAAATCAGAGAATGCTATGCTGTGGCGAATGCTATCACGATTAGAAACATGTATAGTTTATTCTTGTATATGAAGTGTAACTCTCGCAAAATCAATCGTCCCACGAAAAACATGACCAAAATTGTGACACTCTTACATTTCTAAGTTGTTCTTGACAAAGATGCAAGTTAAATTTTCATTATTTTTTCATCATGGGAGTCTAAATGTAATCGGGGATAAATTCCGATTCGTCAGAAGTAAATTGAAGTCTAGATAAATCTACAAGCTGTCAATTTTCTCGTTTTCCTGCTTGAGGAGATCGGTTCTGATAGAGCACATTTACGAATGCATGAGGAGATTTGTTAGTTTTGTTAATTGTTTTCTGCAAAATTGTTAAATTGACACATTTAAACACAAAACTGATAAATACTCTAACCAAAATAAACTATTCTCTGTCCACTTTCAGGAGATGCCAGGATTCAAGGGAAAGATGAAAAGGGGACTGACATTGACTCTTTACAAAAACCCATTTCGATATAGATTGCCTGTATCACCGCCAAGGAAACGAACAAAAACAAGTACTAGTACACCAAATTTAAAATCCCCATCAATCAGGACACCAAGTTTATTTTAAAAAATCTCTTTCAATTTCAAAATATTTATATCCTTTTAAACGGGTTTACACATCTCTTCGGCGCAACCTTTTTACTAAAGTCGACGGAAACTTCACCGCAGATCTACACAAGTTATAATATTACATGATTTCAGCACATACATAGGTCTAACGTAAATAAACATTCACTTAGTGCTAGTAGTCATGAATAAATTAAACACAAGATGTCAATTAAACTGTGGACATATCCTTAAAATCGGTAAAGCGCTTTACATCTTGTAACCACTACTAACAGAGATCTTTTTTTATTTACAAGTGTGTACACATAACACACTACATAATAGAAAATAAGGGTAATAACAAAATTACCGAACTCCGAACAATCTAACAAAGGGAAAGTCAAAACTCATAAGTATATAAACAGACAAAATCAGTCAACAACCGGAAAACTGTGAAAACCGTAATGACCCTGAATTGGTACAGGCATTTCTAAAGAAATGGTGGGTTGAATCAGATTTTAAAGCGCCAAACCTCCCCCTTTCATTACGGCTCAAAGTTTCCGGCTGTCACTATAACAGTATTTACAACAATACTTGAACAAAACAGGTAAAACAGTTGTCAAATCAGCGCCAAATGTCAAAAACACTTTTACGTCACACATTGATAAAAAAAATATTTTTGACATTGTTGTTGAAACCTTATCTTTATACATTTTCACTATATGAAAATCCATCGTTTATAATCTTTTCTGCAGAGACGGAATATATTTCGACAAGATCTTGGTATCGGAATATAAACTTTTTAAGAGATCGAATAAGGCGAATCTCTTTATAGCCCTGGTCCAGTAGCCTGTTTCTCAGATGAAGATGACGTTTCAGGAAAGCAGAATAATTGCTACTGGCCCTTGCATAACGAATCAATTGCGAGATGTAAACACCATATGCAGGAGAAGCTGTTATTTTGCTGCACATATTTGGAAAATTTATGATCTTAAAATTGAAGTCGTCCCGTTTATCATAAATTTTAGTACTGATTTGACCACTGTCGTCAAAGGAGTAGGTATGATAAGGGCAGAAATTGGCCTAAAAAATAGACAAATTATAAATGAAACGTATAGCTTTCGTTGTTTCTTGATTTTATAAGACCTTTACCCCAACTACTATTTTGGTAACAATTTTCCATATTTGCACGTGCGATGACGTCACACTAGTCAATGAAAAGTCTATCGTTTCGTGAAAATATATGAAATCTAACAAGAAATGTGTATTTAATATCAATTTTCAGTATAACCACAAGCAGGTACCAACGGCATATTTTAGTATGATGTTTAATATACATAAACACATATCTCATTTAATTTTTGTGTTGGTACCCGAGTGTGGAGAGGATGAAATCTGCAATAAAAAAATAATTTTAAGGTCGATTTCTCGTCAGCGGCCATTTTTTATTGACCGTTTTCATTCGTAATAAACAGAAATAGAAATCGACCTTTTAATCTCATCCAAAATAAAGTTGGTTATCGTAGTTGTTTTGCTACGGGGGTAAAACTTGAACAGTTTTCATGAAACAGTTTTGACGTTAAATAAATTTTGGAGGTGATTTACTGCCGACCTGATTGTGCATTGAGTCCGACGTGTTTTTTTTTCTAACCTTCAGTGGAATTTCATGTGTACCACCATTTCTTTAGAAATGCCTGTACCAAGTCAGGGTCATTACGGTTTTCACAGTTTTCCGGTTGTTGACTGATTTTGTCTGTTTATATAATTATGAGTTTTGACTTTCCCTTTATAAGATTGTTCGGAGTTCGGTAATTTTGTTATTACCTTTATTTACTATACTAAAGTATACTTTAATATTATCCCCACATTTCACAAGAAAGTACAGAAAACAAAACAAGCAACCAAAAAGAAAATTAGTACGTCAGATTATCTTAGAAATTAATTCATTGGACATGCAAACACATCGGAACTTTCTATTTTTAGTAGTCCCTTTACTTTTTATTATTATTTTATTTTCTTTAACAAATATATTTTATTTGGCTCTTTCGCAAAGTGAATTCCCGATGAATAATTGTATTAACGTAAATTTGATTTATATATTATAGTATTATTACGTGATGTTTTTCATATTGGCCTAGTTATAGGTCCGAGGCCTGCTGTATTGGCCTGAGGCGCAGCCGAATGTCAATACAGCAGACCGAGGACCTTTAACTAGGCCAATATGAAAAACATCATGTAATGATACCTTTATTAATTAACCAGTCCAATATCTCTCGGGATTTTTCCTTGCAATTGTCGAAATGTCTAGCGGATTCCGATCTAGTTGTTATTGGACTGACTGGAATTGGGCCAATACGGAAAATATCCGTATTGGACTAGTTTTTGCCGTATTGGCACAATGAAAGTTTTTATATTGTATTGACAGATTTGATCATATAAAGGCTAATAAATCAAAGTTAATTAATAAAACTTAATATTAACGTTGCGGTGGCGTAATTGTTTAGCACACATGACTGCCGATAACAACATCGTGAGATCAATATTTTATTCTTACTTATTTCAATAAAGTTTGGAAAAACAAACATTATATTTGATAATTCATAATTCATCTAATACAGTACATATAACGATATAACGTGCATGTTTTAACATAGTACACGGATGTCAGGTTTGATTTACATATTCGGTGTTTTGTTTACAATGGTCCTTTTGTTATCCTTACTAAGAATGTCATTGATATAGTCTATCGTTTATGAGTCAGTGCTAAATGTGTAGCATTACTTGGAATTTTAGTGGTATGATTTTACTTTAATGGGCCATGACCGATAATACAGTATTACCAAGCATTCTATTTATATAATCTATAACGTTTTACTTTTCTCAACAAAAAAAGTTTGAAGATACCGTAAATATAAATTACCGTCTTCCAATCAAAGAATACCACCGTAGATGTACTCTTAGACATATCAGAATCGAAATAAATCATGGAAGCCAGAATGTGTTTGGAGTTTTAACATGGATTGGCGGATATTACTAAATTGTATCCCTCGCTTCTGGCTCGGGATAAAATACTATTCTCTGATGTGCTCGTTGCAAGTAGAATTTTGATTGGCTAAAAGGGTACTTTTAAAACTTCAGGGAAGCCGTGCGGTGACAGAAAATCAATAATCGCTCTCGCCTATGTGCTGTCCATTTATATTGTGCACAGCAGACGACACACATTTCACAAGATGACATAAAATCAATAATCGCTCTCTGTGATCTTTGTCCAAAGATACACGTATTTATGTTTTTCCTATAATAAGGACATACTTATTAATGTTGGAACATTCAGATAAAAATGTTATCAGTCTCTAGATGTTATATATCCCGTTTTAAAGGGATATATAACATCTCGAGACTAATAACGTATAATATCCGCTAATCCATGTTAAAACTCCCAACACATTCTGGCTTCCATGATTTATTTCTTAATTATTCAACATGGATTACATCCTCTCTTGCCGCTGTAGCGCTGCTTTACCATGTTATGCAGTTGACTTGGTTCCTTTGACATTCTAATTACTGAGAATAATTTCCTCTCATGATTTAAAAAATAAAAAGATCAACATTCGGTTATAAAAAGATTTAAAAAAAAGCAATTTACAGAGCTCAGCATTGACGAGTTTCTGCGGTTGCTAGGGATAATATTTGGTTACTAGGGACATTGTAAGGTTTAAGGAATTCTTATAATATATACTGGTTAGTAAATGATAAGATGTCTCTAGATCTGCTAAGGTGCTGTTGTAGAATTTTTTTTCTTGATTAAATAAAAGGTCCATGAAGATCTACAGGAAAATACTGTGCATAGGGAAACCTGTTGCTATGGACGGGGCATAACTATGAATACAAATATCAAAATGTATTTTTGAAATATGAAATGACATTTGTAGTGTGAATAGCTTGACAAAAATGTACCGCTTAATCAAATATCAAGTCAAAAGATCGTAGTTGTCAAAATTCAACCATTAATTGCAATAATATAGGCTAATTTAATGTTTACAAAACCGTTGCTAGGGTGACAAAACTACACAAAAATACTATATGCTACCAGAGAGAATTGGAATATTATTTTTAGAGTGTACATACACAGAACATAACATTTTGTCGAAAAGACTATGCAAGATATGTAAAATAAAACCACCATTTTTGAATTTCCAATGATTATTTGGACCCTCCTTCATTTACGTTGCTAAGCAACAAAGGACAAAGTGAAATCATCAAAAAAAAAAATTCTTACCTTTCAATGATTGTGTTTAATATTATATCTATATAAACAGTTTCTGAGATTGGGCCAAAATATACCCTTATCATACCCACTCCTTTACCACAAATTAATATTATTCTCAACTGTATGATATTTAATTTAGAGTGTATCATTTGTATTAGAAATTATAAAGATATGATTCACATTAAGTTTAAATATTCTTGATTATAAAATTATCTTAGTGCATTTTCAATTTTTTCCAATGTAAGGGAAGTTAATCTTGTGTATCCAATACACAATGGAAGTTGTCACAAACAACAAATGATCAATAATGACAAGTTAAATCATGGGAAACCGCAGTTACAATTATGAATTGATTCCTTAAATGAAATGTTTCTTTCTAGGTGGACAGCCCATGAACAATGAAATATTAATTTTATACTTTTAAAAACCCGACGGGAAGAAGGGCATCAGTTCGTGAATTTATTACCAGACAGACATGCAAAATTTGTGATTATACATGTGTCCTACCAAAACTAGCAAATCTCCTCATGCATTCGCAAGGTGCTCTATCAGAACCGATCTCCTCAAGCAGGAAAACGAGAAAATTGACAGTTTGTAGATTTATCTAGACTTCAATTTACTTCTGACGAATCGGAATTTATCCCCGATTACATTTAGACTCCCATGATGAAAAAATATTGAAAATTTAACTTGCATCTTTGTCAAGAACAACTTAGAAATGTAAGAGTGTCACAATTTTGGTCATGTTTTTCGTGGGACGATTGATTTTGCGAGAGTTACACTTCATATACAAGAATAAACTATACATGTTTCTAATCGTGAAAGCATTCGCCACAGCATAGCATTCTCTGATTTTGCAATATTCGAGCAGTAAAAAAGAAAATTTCAATTTTTGACATGTACATACCTTGCGAAGCGTCTTCGTGAACTCTCCTCCACCAAAACCGGAAGTTATCCTCACGAATTTCTTTGCAGAACCAACTGTTCTGCTTGTGCCGATTACCAGCCGTGGTACAGGAGTTGATTAATGGCAGAATCTCCAGGAGTAAAACCAGATTGATGGGAAGTAATTAAGTTATTGTCAATCAATTCAATGATTGATTGATTTATTTTTTGGTGTTTAACGCCACTTTCAGCAATATTTCAGCTATATCATGGCGATCATGCCTATTTAAGATTATTGCATTGTAAAACATTGTAATATGGAGAAGTCCAATCTATGTTGTCAGATATTTGGCAAATCAAATATGCTTAAAAACACATGCACAGTCTGAATAATTCTCGATATTCCCCGAATCGTCTCGACAATGAATTTCATTATTTAGAATTTTATAAAAATTACCAATATGTCTGAACTGTTTTAATACACACTTGCCGACTCTTCTGAATAATGTGACATTGCCTTTCTTGTTTGTACTTGAACATACCTCTACTAGTGGTGGATAATTAGTTCCCGATGGTATCACCCGTCCAGTAGTTAGTTCTGCGGTACATGGTTTATTAGATATATTTAATATATTAGCCGATGTTGGCTTCCTGTTTAGGCCCTTTGGTTGTATTGCTCCCAAAACTTTAAATTATTTGGCTTTCCAATCTTTCGATTTTGAGCATACCCGATGAAGATTATTCCAGAAACGCGTCGAACGCACTAAATTTGACCTACGTTTTTACTAGTAGAAATTAATATTTTGACTGCGGTTTGTTTTTATCAGAGTCACACAACACTAGGTATCTTTCTTTTTTATTCATTTCATTCGATTTTGTTTTCAGTCATGCTTGTATTTTGTCTGTTCATTACCTATGCAATCAGTGCCTATCACCATTGATATTGTGAGTTCAAATCTCGATCAGGGCGACGTGTACAACATTATGTGATAAAGTTTGTCAAAAAAAATTATTATTGATTCAGGTCTGTGTACATGTGGAAAAATAGAAACTACTGCTCATTACTTGCTGCACTGTCCAAATTATATATTTATTAGGAACGAAACTATATAATCTCTAGGTACTATCCAGGGGCGGATCCAGGATTTCAAGTTAGGGGGGGGGGGGGGCGCACTTAAAAAAATTGCGCCGAGCAGAGGGAGGCGCGAAAAATTATGGGGTATTTCGTGTAAAAAATCACGATTTTACGCCAAAAAATCATATTTTTCCAATTTTAGGGGGGGGCGCGCGAAATTTTTGGGGTATTTCATGTGAAAAATCACGATTTTACGCCAAAAAAAATCATATTTTTACCAATTTTAGGGGGGGGCGCGCGCCGGGTGCGCCCCCCCCCCTGAATCCGCCCCTGCTATCGATGTACAATCTTTAATATTTGGTAACAGCATAAAAAATGAAAATGAAAACAGATTGATATTTGAAAATGTGTCACAGTACATTGCCAGAACAAAAAGATTTGATTGAACATATTTATGGAAAGGAATTGACCAGACTGCACATGAATTATGCATATTGGGTTGTAGACCGTGAGGATAATACGTGACAGCTCCGTCTTTGTAATCTTTAGAAATATTTTGTTTCAATTTAAGCTGTAATTACTGTTCTACTTTTTTTTTACATCATGATCATTCTACTTACCACTGTTTATAAATGTTATCGATATCTAATTAGGGAGACAGATTTACATAAGTTTGATAACTTGTTGTTTCTGAATCCCATTGAACATTGTAAGTACATATATATGTGAATAATTGTATACTGACATTTCATTAAATAAATATTGTTTAAACTAAAGTTTGTCAGTGACTTGCGACAGGTCGGTGGTTTTCTCCTTGTCCTCCGGTTTCCCCCACCAATAAAACTGACCGCCACGATATAACTGAAATATTGTTGAATATGGGGTGAAGATATTACATTAGACAAATGCTAAGAAACTCAAGGATCACTGTGCAATAGAAGAAATTAAATAAAGCTTTTTCTTTGACTACAGATCTGCAGACAATTTTTTTTTTTTGAATTCCGAAAGGAAAACATATTTTTTTTTTAAATTGTACTACTCTTCTGCATTTTATAATGCTTGGCTAGAGAAAAAACAAATTTTGATCAGAAAAAAATGATAAAAAAAAAACAAAAACAAAAACAAAAACACTGTGATTGCAAAATTGCAATCCTCATTTTTCCCGTTTAAAAAAACAAAATAAAAGCAACTACAAAAAGCAACACTTTACATACAGACTTTCACACTTATGCATGTCAAAACTGGATTTCCAATTCGATATCATCCTGAAATCAAAAATGCAAGTAAATTCCAACATAGATAAAAAAAGAAAACAAACAAACAAACAAAAAAAAACCAACTAAATATTCACAAAACACACTTGCATGTCACGTCTAACTTCATATCATCTGCCAACTAAAAATTCAATATATTCTAAGTTCAAAAGGGCATATAATTCTGTCAAGAATCGTCATAAAATCGAAAAATCGTCATTATCGAACTTGATCTTGCTTACAAACCACACATCTGACTTTTCGCTCACAAGTTATCACCCGGAAACCAAAAACATTAACAAATTTGAAGTACAAAAAATGGGCATAACTTTGGTAAAAATTGTCGAAACATCGTCATTATCGAACTTAGCCAATATTTATAAGATACACTTACATACCGCACCTAGATTCAAGCCGACTTTTCGTTCACAAGTTATAACCCGATTGTCCCGAAAACCAATTCGGGACGGACGCACGGACGCACAGACACCACCCATTACTACATGCCCTTTTCTATTAAAATTAAAAGACTAGTTCTTGAATTTAAAAATATAGAATCAATATGTATAGAAATATTAGTAGGTAATAAAAAATGGTTAATTTCAGGTGTCTACAGACCACAAACAATAAATGATAAAACTTTCAATGATGATTTTATTAAAACATGTGATAAAATTACAACAAAATATGATAATTTTATGTATATTGGTGATCTCAATTATGATTTTTTAGATGAGAAAAAATGTGCACCATTGGTAAGTGTTTGTGATATCTTAGACTTTACAAACCTGGTAAAAAGGCCAACATGTTTCACAAAGATAGCAGATCCTACTTTAAATGATGTTATATTAACTAATTCACCCAATAATTGTATGAATGTCTTAAATTTCAATTGTGGTATTAGTGATGTCCACAACTTAATTTCTGTGCAAATAAAGGGTAATATAAATCCTGCTAAAAAGAGCTTTAAGACATACAGGAGTTTTAAAAACTTTTCTGAAGAAAATTTTGTAAATGATCTAATGAAATCTGATTTGGATAAAATTACTGAAATTGAAGATGTAGACGAAGCTTATAATAAATTTGAAGAAGTTATGGTCAATACTATTGATGAACATGCTCCTATGAAAAAAAGGAAATCAATATCACAGCCAGCCCCTTTTATGAATAAAACCCTGAGAAGTGCTGTTTATAAAAAACGGATGACACATAATGAATTTTTAAAAGATAAAAGTAACAAAAATTGGGAGGCATATCGAAAGCAAAGAAATTTAGTAACAAAATTAAAAAAGCAATCAATTAGAACATATTTCTATGAAAGATGTGTTGGCGGACCAAAATCTACTGACTTTTATCCAACAATTAAACCATTTTTAACTAATAAGGGTAGTAATATAACTAAAGATATTATCTTAGAAGACAATAATAAGATCATAAATGACCAACTTCAAGTAGCAAATAATTTTAATAATTTTTTCATAAATGTGGCAAAGGATATTGGTAATGATAATAATTTATCTGCCGAAGAACATCTAAGTATTAAAATTATAAAAGAAAATAAGAAAGAAATTCCTAAATTAATATTTCATGAAATTGAAAATGATTTTGTATCAAAGCAAATAAATAAAGCAAATTCAAAAAAAGCAACCGGACGTGATGGCATTTCGGCAAAACTTCTAAAATTTGCAAAACCAGCTATTGTTCAACCAATTACAAATTTAATAAATAAATCAATAAATAATTCCATTTTTCCAGAAAAATTAAAAGAAGCCCAAGTTGTACCACTATTCAAGAAAAATAACTCTTTAGATAAATGCAATTATAGACCTGTAAGTATCTTACCTACTATTTCAAAATTTTATGAAAGAGCAATATATGAGCAGACTGTGACCTTCTTTGACAAGGTGTTTCATCCTTCTCTGTCAGCATTCCGATCGGGTTATGGTTGCCAAACAGCTCTTCTAAAAATAATAGAAGATTGGAAAAAGGCCCTGGATGAAAATAAATTTGTAGCGGCCATCCTCATGGATTTGTCAAAAGCTTTTGACTGCCTTCCCCATAAACTGTTAATAAATAAACTAGATGCATACGGAGTAAGTGAATCTGCATTGAAACTGATAAAAAATTATCTCTCTAACAGAAAACAGTGTGTCAAAATCGGCAATATAACGAGCGAATGGGAAGACATATATAAAGGTGTACCTCAAGGTTCTATTTTAGGCCCTGTACTTTTTAATATATTTATAAATGATATATTTTATTTTATACAAGAAAGTTCCCTCTATAATTATGCAGATGATAACACTTTGTCATATGAAGGCCACAATCTGGATCAATTAATCACAGTACTTGAAAGAGACAGCCTAACTTTAATAGACTGGTTTACTGAAAACCAAATGAAAGCAAATCCAGACAAATTTCAAGCGATAGCAATTGGAAAAAAATCTAAAAATGAAAATATCTCTTTTAATCTTAATGGTAATATAATAAAATGCGAAGATGAGGTAAAACTTTTGGGAGTCACAATAGATTTTGAACTAAATTTTAATACTCATATAGCAAATATCTGTAAAAAAGCCTCAAGACAACTGAACATTTTAAAAAGAATTGGTAAATACTTAACAAAACTTGGTAGACTTACAATATACTACTCTTATATTTTCTCGAACTTTAATTATTGCCCTGTAACATGGCACTTTTGCAGTGAACAAAATACAAATAAAATGGAAAAAATACAATTTAGAGCTCTGAAATTTATCTATGATGATACTGACAGCACATATGAAGAACTTTTAACAAAATCCAAATTACCCACTTTAAAAATCAGGCGAATTAGAACTATAGCCATTGAAACATTCAAAATTGTCAATAAAACCAGTCCTTTGTACTTACATGATTTAATTACAATTAAACAAAGTAAATATTCTTTCAGATACCAAAATACTGCTAGTATACCATCGACCAGAACAACTAGGTATGGTATTAAAACTTTTAAATATTTTGCTGCCAAAACATGGAATGAGCTACCAAACCACTTTAGACTGGAAAATTCTTTTAAACAATTCAAAAACTTGATTAATTCATGGAATGGTAGCTCATGCCACTGTAATGCTTGTAGATAGCTTTAAAGCATAATTTTATTTATTTATTTGTTTTGCTTATCTGTGATGCTTTTGAAATCTGTGCTTTGTCTTTAATTATAGTTACTTTTTAGGCTGCTTATTTTAATTTATTTACTTAGCGCTTGAAATTTTAAATTAATTAGTTTAAATTATTTTTTAATATAGATGTTTTAATTTTTGCTAGTATTTTTATGTACCTTGTATGTATGCATGTATGTTGTTTTTGTTATATGTATAGTCGATTTTAAAAGCTCTGTAGAGCTTGTGTTTTATGTATGTTGTGATATGTATCGACTCTAAATAAAACTTTATTTACTAGTTTGGTCACGTTTTCACTCCCAGGTCACGTTCAACACTAGATACAATAACGTAATCCTCAGTCCGCTTTTGCTCCAGCGAGGGTTACGATTCGGTCCCATTCAACGTAATGGAGCAAAAGCGGACTGAGGGTTACGTTATCGTATCTAGTTCAACACAGGAGGAAGTATCCAATCAGGAAATATAAAGTGTTTAAGGTTTATTCTGTAAAGTGTCTTATTGGTTTATAGATAGATCTCTCACCGGAAGTCGCTAGTGAATCAATGAAAACATGGAATGTTAATTTTTATTTGGATATGAAAATGTATATTTTATTCTACATACATAGAAAGCATATAGATTTAGCGAAACAAATTGGTTGACAGCATAATATAACAATGCCATCGTCAAATTTGGTAGTAAACGAAACGGACATAGTCCGGTTAATATTGGAGTTCCTTCAAAACAGAGAACTCAATATTTCAATGTTGTCGGTGGAAAGAGAAACTGGCATCATAAACGGTATCTATTCGGATGACATGCTGTTTTTACGTCAACTTATCTTAGACGGTCAATGGGATGACGTCATTGAATTCGTGCAGCCATTGGGATCTATAGAAGGCTTCAATTTAAAGAAAGTCCAATATATGGTCATGAAACATAAATATCTGGAGTTACTGTGTATTAAATCAGAACCAAGCGCATTTCAAAATTACGAATTAACAGTTGATGAAGTTGTTAAATGTCTGAATAGCTTAGAAAGTTTGTGTCCTTCAAAAGAAGAATACAATGTAATGTGTTTATTGTTAACTGTTCCAAAACTATCAGATCATTCTGAATATGCAAATTGGAATCCAAGCAATGCTAGAGTGAAGTGTTTTAATGATGTATGTCCACTTGTTGAAAAATTTCTTACTCCTGAAAAGAAAAGTACTCTTGCTGAAAATGACAGACTTATGCAATTAGTTCTAAAGGGAATGTTGTATGAATCGTGTGTAGAGTTTTGTCAGACACAAGCTACAAGTACGAGTAGCGAAGGAAATGACGAACAAGAGCTGTCGTTTTCTTCAATATTCAGTAACTCTGGGTTTAGTGATGCAGATTTGAGTTTATTATCCTGGCTTCAGTATATACCAACAGAAACATTTTCATGTCCGTTTGAACAGAAACCTTTAAAAGTTGATGTCAATCCTCTAATCAAGCCATCTCTGGAAGCCTCCTGGTCAGAACAAATTTTGGTTACTCCAATAAAGCCAAAAATGTTTCCACATTCTGCTGTGCCAACTTCAAGACCACGCTCTGCTGACTTCATGACACGATCTTTAAACCCACAATTTGATGGTCTAGCATATGGTCTTCTAAAAAATAGACCAGTTGGCATGACACAATCTATTAACACACCCAGTGCTCTTACTCGTTCTATTACTCCAGGGTATGGCTTGGGCAATGCTAAGAAAAATCCTATGTTAATGTCAATTGACAGATTGTTTTCACATGGTGAAGTTTTGAATACAGAAACTTCAATCAGTATAATGGAAGAACCGAAATCTCCATTATTAAAAGCTTCAAATACTAACATTACTACACAAAAGACTTCTAATGAAGCTATAAAAACACCACCAAGAGTAGCAACTCCTCCGATGTCACAAGCAAAACGAAAAAGTCTTACAGGAGATTCACAGACACCACGTTCAGAGTCTCCTGCACGATCAGTATCTACTAGGGACCAAGCCAAAGAGGTTTCATATAGCACAGAGCTGTTGCATGAATACCAAAAACAGAAACAGAAACTTAAAGAAAAATTAGAACAACAGGATAAACAAAGAGAACAGGTACAGAAAGAACTGATGGAGATAATGAAGAGACAAGACGAAATTGTCATTCAGAGCCAAGAAAGACCAATACCAACACCAGGTTAGAAACTGATGTTATAATTAAGTACATTACATTCTTTTTGACATGCTTTTAAGTACAATTTGTATTTTACACTACATGTAAATTACACTAAACCAGGGCTTGCAAAAAAATCTTGAGTCCCACTAGTGTATTCTTTGTTATATTTTGTACAAAATTGTTAGTCCAAACACAAGTGACGAGTCCAGGACTCACTGAGACAAGTTGCAGGTACATTTGCATCTCTGATTAATATTCTTTTTCTTATTAGTTTGTTGTATGTTGAGTGTTGTCAACTTCTTTGAAAATTGTTTTTGTGATTGCATTTTTACTTTAATTACATGTACATGTTTTATCATTGTATATTAAATTACTGTTCTCTTTTTTTTTCTTTTTTTTTTTTGAAATGTTGGTCTTTTTTAATGTAAAACCTTTTTTATTATTTTTCTTCTTAGCCTATGCCTTTATATAAATTATATAATTAATTACATATTTGTATATTGATATTTATTTTAAATGTTGTGGTTTTATTTATTTTTCTTTGTTTAGAAGATTTTGATTTAGACACTCCTCACAGAATGGCGTTAGGGAATCATGAGAATGGTCCAGTATCGGCACCAGTTACTCCATTTTCACGTGAAGGATACAACATTATGGAAACACCAGAGTTCACTCCCTTTGTTGCACCTTCCAACTCAAATTTCAATGCGAAAACCCCCCAACCAGAACCTCCCATTCTGAACATGGCAAATGACATTTCACCAAGTGAAATAGACAATAGTGTATTTGAAACTGATAATAGAAATTTGTCACCTAATTCAAGAAAAGCAGTTAAGTCATTAGCTAACCAAGAAGTTAAATCTAAACTTATCAATGGTACCTCAAAGGGGAGCAACTCGCCCCCAGAGCAAAACAGCATTACGGAAAATTTAAATCAAGAAGTTGATGTACCAGATAAGAGAAACAAGTCCATATCTTACAGTATACCAACAGAAAAGTCAGATATTAATAAACTTGGTAAGTTCTGATGCATATATTGATGTGGTTTTTGATCAACATCTAAATATCGGAAATATAGAAACTCTTTTTTTTTGTAGGATAATCTTAATTTTGGATGTAAATGCTAGAATCAACAACACATTGTATTTCAGTTATATTGTGGATGTCAGTTTTATTGATGGAGGCATAGGAAATTGTTGGATCCACTGAAAACCATGAACCTGCAAAAAGTTACTGACAAACTTTAAATTTCACATAAAGTTGTATCGAGTACATATTACACCTCATCAATCTTTATTGGTTGATTATTAAAGAGGAATGGAAAGGGGGATATATTTTTTTATTTCCTTATTTTACTGAGAATTTGTAGAAAAAAATAAAGAGTTGTGGAAGAGATATGGTGCAAATTATGACAGAAATAATTTAGTGTAATAGATACATGTATGTAACCTTTTATCCTATACCATTGGAGGTACATGTTTATTGACTAGAAGAAGATAGAATGTCTGATTTAGAACTTATGTTCCATTTGACTATGCCATGTATTTAAATCAGATGTTTTATGCTGGGGAGAATTTGAAAAGAAACTAGTTTTAAACCTTTTCACTAACTGTTTACTAGTAATTACTTAAAAAAAAAAAAAAAACAAAAACACTTTAAATTTTCCATTTTAAATTGATTTTGCAAAAATAGGTTCAAGTGCTACATTGCCAAGAAGGAATACACCAAAAACCAAAGGAAATATACAAAATACTGGAACAATTTGTCGTTCAAAAATTCCTGCTACCAAAAAATCCGTCCCTTGTACTAGTACACCAAAGGGTACACCAACCAAGCTGAAGATGTCGCCAACGAGACCAAACACATTAAAAGTGCCGTTGAAAACAGGAAGAACAAACACTAGTGTATCTCCTAGTATCGCAGGACGAGGTATATTGCATGATGCATGGATCATGCATTTCCTCCATAAACTAATGGAACATATTGACCAATCACAAGGGTTGTTTTTATTCTCTCCTTGTTTGTTTTGCATGAAGATGCTCTTTTCTTTTATTGCTTATTTTTTTTTATTTTGGCGTTTTATACATGCTTATCTTTTATTTATACACTTTCAAAAATGTGTATCACTAGTTTTTATGTCATTATTTAAGAATTGAGTGCTTCATACAAAAAATGTGCCTCGGTCCACACTTTTACACGCCTATAAAACTACAAAAAAATGCATTCAATTCTTATAATTACATTTAAATCACACCAAAATTTAATATAGTTGAATTTTTCGTTGTGAATTTTATCTGTGTTAGATTATTTGCTGTTGGAAATTACTACGCCATTGATTGTTTACATCTAATGTTGTCATGGAGGCACGTGCACGTTTGGGTTTGAGTTTTATTGGGATGTAAAACATCTCTTTTATAATCATGTGACCACTTCATAGCCAATCATATTGTAACATTTCAATGAAAAACGGAAGTAATGTAATTATAATATTATAACACTGTGACACATATCGTTTTATCTCTGTTTGTTATTTGTTAGAAGAGTATGAACCCTAATGCATAGAAAGTGGATCAGTAAATCGGGCACTTCTATAGAATGGTTAATGTTGGGATCCCATTTATCTTTTTCATCTCGACCACATTCTAACCATAGATTTCCTTCGTCCTTTCTTTTTGAATCGAGATTTGACACTTATATTCTCGACCAAATCATAAACTACATGTATTGTATTTAACTTCTGATAGTGTGCTTTCATCAGAACTGATTAATTAATAAGCCTTGTTTAATTCAGCATGTACATTTAAAATCCTGCTTTTTTGCTAATATTATGGAGATTAAGCTGTGAAATTAATGATTTCAACACATTCTCTGTTCAGTACATAAAAAAAAAACTTCTACTCAGTCTGATCTGTATTACATGTACATTTCTATGTCATTGGTAAAAGATGGAGGAACCAATCACAATTCACAGAAACTTTAATTTGACCAATCACATTCACAGAATATTTGACAATTTTTTCAACAGTAGTTGTACCTTTGTAAAAGCATAAAAAATAAGTAAAGCCTAAATCACTGGTAAATTATTTATATACATGTACGACCACAAAAACTTGTGTTATGGATCTGTTGTCGTTGATTTGATGGTATTTTTTTATGAAATTTCCTGACAGTGTTTTTCAAACAGATTTAATAGATTCAGCCCTGTTTTGTTTTATATTAAATCAGATTTGTATTCATTTTTTTCATTGACCTCCTCAGAAAAAGTTATGTGTGTAGTTTTCTATAAACAAAAATTGGAATTAAAAAAAGATAACAGAAATGTTTTTGGAATGTAGGTAGCCCGGTACAATGTAGCTAATCATTTTAGACTTCTTAGGGAAGGTTTCATGTACAAGTGAGAGCAATGCACAACTCGGCAATTGTTTAGCTATATCATGGCGAGAACAAGTTTTTTAGATTTTCAATGAGATAATGATGAGGTCCGCTTTGTTCTAGACCAACACGCTGGGTTGGATTTTTATAGTGCTAGCTTACTGTAATAATAGTCCACGGGTAGACATGTCGCTCCACGCAGACACATTATATTGATTCCGAGCCAACCCGTCTTTGCTCTTACTCCTTTATGCTGCGTGTTTAGTGGAGAAGTAACAAATACCAATTTTATAGTCTTTGGTTTGACCCGACCAGGGCTCGAACCCACGATCTACCATACTCGAGGCAAGCATGTTAGCCATTACACCACTGATGCGGTTGCAATGGATGGAGGAAATTGAACTTCAAATAAAACATCAAGAACATTCTACATCCCAATCGTCCAGACTTGATATAGAATTAATCTTTAGTCTTATAATTGCAATATGGGCAATTTGATTTTTCAGACTCTAAGCAACACAAGGACAGTCCCACACCTATTCAGCCAAAAGGTAGTCCTAGGGTTTTACACAGTACAGAGCAAGTCACAGCTAGTCCAAAGAGGTTACCAAAACAGGTATTTTACCCCTGGCTTAGCATCTTCCTTGCATAAACTCAATTCTTGAGAGTTCTCGCTTTACAGTGTAAGTCACAGCTAATCAAAAGAAATCACCAAAACCTGTATTGTACCCCTGATCTAATACCTCCCTTAATTAAAACCAAATACTTGAGAGTTCTAGCCTTACACAGTGTAAGTCACAGCTACATTTGTAGTCCAAAGAGATTAATGCAGTGTAACGTAAAACACAATATGACATTACGGATAAAATCAATAACATAAGTTTTGAAAGTCTTGACATGCATTATCACTAGTATTAGTGATATATTGATAATGTCCATCTCAACCTTCAAAACTGTGCTTATTCCTGTTAGACTGGCTCCTATAATAATGATAATGCCTGTCTTGACTGCCGTTATTCTATATACATGTATATTGACACTTTTATGTATTATTAGATATGATATATTTATATAACTGGTAATTAGGTAAGGCCAAAATAATATTTTAATTAGTTTTTCATCACCGTAGCAGATTCTGAAAAAAAAGCTGCTGATAATAAATAATTTCATTGCATTTCAAAAACAATATATTTTTTGTAAGTTCTAGGTTTCTGGAAATTGGATCATGTCTGATATGACAAACTAATGAGAGTCTAGTTACAGGTACAGCTGCTGTGTTTGAAAGTATTACTTTTATAATTATTATCAGATAATGTTCAATGATTTTTATTTTTATTTCTCTCCAAAAAAAATGTTGTTTTTCTATTGGATTTTTATGAGAACTTCTTCATTTAAAAACTTCTGATCTGATTTCAAAATACCGGTACATGTACAATGTACATCTATATCCATATTATTTTGACACCCGGCAAAAAATTCTGGTCTACTGGGAAATAGTTGTAGAGGTCAGGAGAAACAAACATTTTTTTTTATTGAAGCCTAATAAAAATCATAATCTACTATTTTTTCTTTATTTTTAGGTAGAAAACAAGACCAACAAACCACAATTTATACCTGTCGCCAGTTTAGAAGATGCTCAAGCTATTAGAACTGTTACCTTTCACCCGGCAGGGAATCTGTTTGCTCTTGGCTCTAATTCAAAAGTCCTCAGAATTTGTGAATTTCCCGATATTTCTGATTTGAGGTTAGATTTGGACTATGATATCATTTTGGGATTATCTCCCCTGACACAATTATTACTGAAGGCAAAATACGGACATTGTCTTCTTAATGGTTGAAATATAATATTTTTCAAATATGAGTGTTGGGGCCTATTTTTGTCAAATTCAGACTAGAATTTAAACTTCTTAATAACACTTTGTTCAATATTAAGATAATGGTTAAGGATTTTATATCTTAAAGAACTTCCTCTAATCTTTATAGAACTTTATATATTTTAATTTGATATGTAGTCAGCAGCCGAGAAAATTCAAAGATAATTTTAGATTTTTTACTCTTTTATTTGTAATGGAGATTAAATAAAATTTCTAAGTTATTCTGATTTATCAAATTGATTAATATTATGTCAGTAATATTTTTGTTGTGAAATGTCACATTGTGACCTCTATTTATGCACAATACACGAAATGGGTTACAGTACAGTCAGAGACATAGCATGATAACTCACTGTGATAGACGTATCACTTTTCTTATTGATACTGATATATCTTTTATTCTATCAAATTTATCTTCAAAATTTCTTTTACATTTAGAGTGTTATTTACTATCACCCAAAAGGCATATCAAAATAAGTAAATAGATTAAACGGAACAAAAGATGTATCGGTATCATTAAGAAGAGTGTCAGATACGTATATCACAGTGATTTATCATGCTACAGTATGCACAGTGACTTTTAGCACGAAATCAGCTTGGTCGGTGTTTTTTCGTGGTGAAATGGCAGTGATATGTCATAAAATCTCCGTAAAATGTCGGTGAAATCATGGTGAAAATATACAAATTAGGGCCTAAATGTCGGTGAAATATTTTAATTGTCGGACCCAACACTGCGGCGAAAATCATACGTGTATACATACATGTAACTGTATAGTTACATGTATTCTTTTGTTTTTTGTTTGTTTAGTTTTGTTTTTTTACTATTTCGTACTGTATATTTCAATTTGATCATTTGATACCGGGTTTTTTTTCAGGGATGGCATACATTTTATTTATAGGATATATGAGCACGCATCTTGTTTTGCGTATATTATCTAATCCCAACATTTCGATTGGTTTACATAGGTGTTATTTTTTTCTCTCTCATGAGTTGATAATCACCTGGTATTTCAGGCTGTATTTTATCTATGTACGGGTGTGTCTATTTTTATGTAGTGCACACATTGAACTCGGTCACTAAAAGGTCAAATACACCAGTTACCTGAGGCTTAGGGATTGATTTAAAAACAAACCGAGAAGGATTGAAAAGAAAAAAAAGTCGATGTAAATTTTTATCTAAATGTGCTTTTTCGTATTTGTATGTCGTTAATCCCTCTGCAAGCCACATGTTATTTTACCTTTAATAAAAGTGGATACACATTTCCCTTTGAGTACACACATTTTTCACGTGTATGAGAATCTAGAAAGGTTTCCACATGTTGGTAATATATTATCGTTCAAAACATGCTTTTGGGGATCTAGAAACTTTTGTAACAGGTGAACTTTAGTCGCATGCCAAGTCGACAATAATTGAACATCCGAAGGCTCGGGATACCAGGCTTGTATTCAAAAGATCAAGTTTATTTTAATTAAAAAATAATACAATACAAGCTTATAAATGGTAATGATCACATAATACTAAACGTTTGTACCGGCATTGTTTTCTTAGCATAATAGATTGAAACAAAAGCAAATATCAGAATTAAAGAACGAAAATATGATGACAGCTTACACACTTGAAAAAGAAAATAATTATTTGTTATGAATCATTCATATTATCAAAAATGACAGTTTTATATACAAATCTCAAGAACATACAAATGTACAAATAAAGGTTAATATCCCATTTCTTTATTTTATCTTATTTCCGGGCGTCTAATCGTCGATGTCGGTGTTTTGGAGTCGTTGTATAGTAAATCACCGTGTTCGATTTTTCTCTGACATTTCGCGGTGTCAACACCAACTTTTTATTTAATATCTCCGACATTTTCTTGATTTCTCAGACGTCGGACCCGAGTGATTTCTTGCTAAATCGTGCTGTTCATACTGTATGTCTCTGACTGTACTGTAGGCCCTAATATGTAATTTCATTGAGTATGAAAATCTGTGTGAAATGGTCTGTTCATGACAACGCTTACATTTTTTTTACATATCCTTTCAATGAACAATTTCTAATTTCAGTGAAGACTGTATAGTAGAAGATGCCACATGTGTCTATAAAAAGAACAAACATCATAAAGGTTCTATCTACTGTTCAGCTTGGAGTCCACTTGGAGATATTGTGGCTACGGGGTCAAATGATAAAACTATAAAAATGTTTAGATTTGACTCGGAGAATTGTACAGATGGTAATACTATATTATATATAAATATATAAAGGTTATGGCTATGGTGTTTAAAGCCACTTTCAACAATATTTCAGTTATATCGTGGATGTCAGTTTTATTGGTGGAGGAAACTGGAGTGCCCGGAGAAAACCACTGACCTGTCACAAGTCGCTTACAAGCTTTATCACATAATGTTGTTTCTAGCACACATCGCCTGAGTGGGATTCGAGCTCACAACGTTAGTGGTGATAGGCACTGATTGCATAGGTAGTTGTAAATCCAACTACCATACAATCACGATCATGACAGCCGTCTAGTAATATATAAAAGAAAAGCTCTAATTTTGTATATCATCACTAAAGTTGTGACTTCGAATCCCACTCATAAAGAGGTGTACTCGATACAACATTATGTGATAAAGTTTGTCAGTGACTTGAGGCAGGTCATTGGTTTTCGTTTTCTGAGAATACTCCTTGTTTACCCCACCAATAAAATTGACCCTCATGAAATAACTGAAATATTGTCAAGAAACCTGTCATTCTTTTTAGCTCAATGAGAGCTTTTGCCATCACTTGGCGTCCGTCGTCTGTCGTCCGTTAACTTTTCACATTTTAATCTTCTCCTCTGAAACCCCTCAGCCAAATGAACTGAAACTTGGTAGGAAGCATCTATGGACGGTCCTCTATAAAGAATGCTCATTTCGTCCCGAACCATTAACAAACATGGCCACCACAGGCAATTCTTGTTTCTGATTGGTTGATTTCTAAAAATCTTCTCCTCTGAAACTGCTTGGCTAAATGATCCGAAACTTGGTAGGAATCATCTATGGAAGGTCCTCTGTAAAGATTGCTCATTCCGTCCCGATCCGTTAACAAACATGGCCGCCACAGTCGATTCTTGTTTCTGATTGGCTGATTTTTTAGATTCTTCTCTGAAACCGTTTGGCCAAATGAACCGAAACTTGGAAGGAAGCATCTATGGAAAGTCTTCTGTTTTTTACGATTGCTCATTTCGTCCCGATCCGTTAACAAACATGGCCACCACAGACAATTCTTGTTTCTGATTGGTTGATTTCTAAAAAATCTTCTCCTCTGAAACCACTTTGCCAAATGAACCGAAACTTGGTAGGATGCATCTATGGGAGGTCCTTCTACTCTGAAAGCTTGGCCAAATGGACCGAGACATGGTAGGAAGCATCTATGGGAATTGCTCATTCCGTTTTGATCCGTTAACAAAAGTGGCCGTCATAGGCAATTCTTGTTTCTTATTGGTCGATTTCTAAAACAGCTTTTCCTCTGAAGCCACTTGGCCAAATGATATGAAACTTGATAAGAAGCATCTATGGAAGTTCCTCTATAGAGATTGCTCATTTCGTTTTGATCCATTAACAAACATGGCTACCACAGGCAATTCTTGTTTTAGATTGGTCGATTTTTAAAAATCTTCTTCTCTGAAACTGCTTTGTCAAAATGAACCGAAATTTGGTGGGAAGCACCTATGGAAGGTCCTGTATTAAGTTTCCTCAAAGCAGAATGAAAGGTGAGCGACACAGGCTCAACCCACTGAGCCTCTAGTTTAACCATCTAATTGTATGCAAAACAGTTAAATATATTGACCAATTGGACAACAGCTCTTGGTGTGAACTCAGTTTTAAATGATAAGCTCATCACTGATTGGTCAGTTGGAAATATGAACCCTGATGTGACCCAATGATGTCTTTATATATGTTAGTGCAGTGCCAAAGAAAAAAATTAATACATACAGCAATCATCTAATTTTAATAGATTGATTTTTAAGCTACATGGGAACAAATATTTAGAATATTATATAGATGCAGAAGACTTTTTAATGCAACAGTTCTTAGACTTTTCTGCAAAATTAAACGATATACAATCAAACCTGTCTTATGTGAATATCCAAAGGATCATTGAAATAGGGTTACATAAGACAGGTAGTCGCTAAAAATACAGGCATAGATAATATGAAATGCACTGTGAAGGAAAATTAAAAATTAAATTGACACTATGCAAGTTATTGCTTAATAGAGGTAGTCAGTAAGTCGGGTTTGATTATTATATTTTAAGGTGCAGAGATGGAGTTAACATGTCACGATGGTACAATAAGAGACTTGGTATTCATGCAAGATACTATAAATAGATCCTCGTTATTGGTCAGTGGTGGTGCTGGAGACTGTAAAATATATGTCACAGATTGTGAAACAGGCATGCCCGTCAGAGCCATGATGGGCCATTCTGGTAAGTAATCCAAACAATATAACTCACAAATTGTGAAACAGGCATGCCCGAAAGGGCCATGATGGACCATTCAGGTAGGTAATGTAAACAATCAAGCATGCCTTTATGGGTAAAAAAAATTCAGAAAAATTTGATGAAAAATAAACAGTTCATACATCAAAACAGAAAACACCCTTTTTCTCACCTTATCTTGTTTCTTTAGTGGATTTCCGATAGAAAAAAAACTTTTAGAGAACCATCCAATTCTCTTTTCCGGGGTGACGTCACTTCCTCTAACAACAACGAGTCGGCCATCTTTAGACGGTGAAAATCCAATTTAAAATGGCAAATGTTTCACCGCCTCAATGACAAGGGAGATAATTTGTTGACCGAAATACCCGGATGCCCGGAAAAGAGAATAAACATTCCTATCATGTTTCATTTCAATTGTTCCAGTGGTTTTGTAGAAGAAAATAAACATGTGAAAAGTTTACAGATGACCATATATAATGGCTAACTAATGACATACATGTAGGTCAGGTGAGCTGAAAATATCATGTATTACCTCCCCTTGCAAATTTAACAGTTTTTTCTTCAGTACCAATTTTAACATGTCATTGTTACTTTTAAATATAAAATTATCAATAGGAAATCATAGTGTGGTATCAAATTATCTTAATAAATGATTTAATTAAATAATTATCACAATTAAACAATAATATAGAAAACTAAAGTTTGTTTGAATACCACTATTATCCCACCAGTTTGGAAAAGTATACAATTTTGTACATGTTTTTTAAATTAACTGGTATATTGGATACCAAATTACACAAGTGACTTTATGGGCCTTACTTGTCCAATCGGACAATTACATATTATTAAGTTTTAATGGTTTGATTTATCAATGCTGTGAATGAAATAAAGAAAACAAACCTAATATTTCTTTATTTTTGTGTAATTGTAATATGTATTTAGTCAAATCATGTGTAAAGATTATTTGATACAAAACTATGATTGTATTGTTGACAATTTCATATTTAAGAGTTACAATAGCGGGTTTACTGAAAAAATATATGATAATTGTATTGGGAAAATAATTCATGATATTTTCTCCATTTAATTATTGTTATTTTCAATTATGTGAATATAAGCCTTTAAGTAATCTGTAGAATAATATTTGTTCCCCTTATTGATGATGAGATCTCGTCTTTAACTTGATACTGGTGATATATGTACATTTACTAATTTATGTAGTTCATTAAATGGTAGCTGCAATAATGTAGCTCCTGTGATAAACTTGTGTCTCGGCAGAGCTACAAGGCGGTCCCATTCGTCACAATGGAGCAAAAAGAAAGTTGCAGTTGAAACATAAAAACTCACTATTTACGCTTCAAACATTTCATTATAACTATTACTGATGATCCCAGTCCTTGTTAAATCGGTTTGGCTGAGAACTATATGCTTTTCAAAGGTAGCAACAACCTTGTTCAAGTTTATCGATCTTTTGTCATAACCGGAAACTACGGAAGGCGGGGCTTTTCTAAATATGGTATTTCTTACTACGATGCTTACGACGGCTGATGTAAACATTCACGCCTTAATCGCCAAATATGGTATCGACATCCAAATAGTGAGACCGGAAATGACGAAATTCAAAATGTTCAGAGAGTTTAGTAAACATGGATTTTTATTTTGTGGGAATTACATTCTAATATACTGGTAGATGATAAAAACTTGTTATAATAATGGACAAAAGGAAAGGTTATGTCTTATTATTGATAAATGCAGGCGTCAGAAACTCTGTAAGCGAGCGCAAAAAAATTTGGTGGCTGCTCCATTACGTGTAATGGCATCCCGTTATAACCCTTGCGAGTAAGCGAGCATTAAGGTTTTTTTTATTAGAACTAATTAAATGGTAGTTCTTTTGAAATTAATTTGTTTATCAAAATACATTTTTTTCTTCATAAAATATAATTATTGTCTCCCTTGGAAGACATAATCACTAAAATCCAATATTATGTTATATTTATTAATAATATGATTTTTATGACTGTATTATCTTTTATGCAATTACTAGACTTTCTCTTTCGCCAAAACTTCTTTCCTGTTTCTTTTTCTAGCAGAATCAGTTAAAATTCTTGTACGACCTCATGCAGGTTTTCCATCAGCAGACATTTTTGTCGTACAGACAGGAATTTACCTTCAAGATGTGTTTTCATGAAAATAAAAGAGAATGGATGGACTTTTTACTTTAAAACTCGCTAATATGTGTTAATTTATGTTTTAAATGTACTCCTTGTAAAAAATATCTGGACACAAAAATCACCTAAGTCAACCAACAGTTGCTAAATGCCCTTTTGGACAAAATAAACCTAGAAATTATAAGTAATTTTGGTATCCAATATAGAAAGGTGTGTGGATTTACAAAATTGTATAATTTTTTAAACTCTGTGAAATAAAAGTGGTATTAAAATAAACTCAAGTTTTCTTTATTTCTGTGTAATTGAATTAATTTATTGAATTAAATCCTGTTGAAAGATTATCTGATGCAAAATCCTGATTTTGTGTGAATAATTTTACCTTTAACGATAACAAAGGCATTTGAAAATTGATACTGGAAAAAAATGTTGAAATTTTAAGGGGAGACAATTCATGATATTTTTTCCATTTATTTTATCTTATTGTACTGAAAAAGATTCTTTATTTTATTTATTTTTTCAATTACAGGTCATGTGTATTCATTACATACAACAGGGGGATGTATGTTTGTCAGCGGTTCCCAAGACAAAACGGCAAGATTCTGGGATCTGAGAGCATCTACAGCAATTACTGTAGTACCTAGTGCCACAGGTAAATACAGCCAAACCTGTATTAAGAGGCCACATTTGGGACACAGAAAATGGTGTATTATAATATAATACAGGGACCTCTTAAAAGAGGTGCAATTCATATGAAATTTCTATGACTGGACAAGAGATAGTTGACCTTTTAATACAGGTGAGGGCCCGGGTGGCTCAATGAGTTAGGTAGTTGGATTACCTAACAATTCATACAAGCCTATCACCAATATGGCGTGGGTTCGAGCCCAGATTTGTAAATTACAAAAAGGGGCAGACTCGACTCGCAGCCGCAAGTGATAAAGTTTACCAGTTGCTTGCCCATGATCGGTGGTTCTCTCCGGGTACTCCGGCTTCTTCCACCACTAAAACTGGTCGCCATGATATAGCTGAAATATTGCTGAAAGTGTCGTTAAACACAATCAATCAATCAAATAATACAGGTGACTGGTTAATAGAGGTCACCACATGGGCAGTTTTAACTGTAGAATCTCCTTGACTATTCTTCTTAACTGACGACAAAGGTTTTTTTTAAAATACAAAATTTTGTCATGATTTATGTTGTTGTCATAATATATTTGAGAATCATATATATGTAAGCTGCAGACCCCTTGACTACAAGTGTGTACCTTATTGACTAGATTAATGTTGTATCTCAAGCTTCTTTTTACTTGGAAGAAAGATTCGTTGGTTTATGTATAGGGGGAGAATGTGTGTTGCTGTTGAATTTTTATTCAAAGATGATACCTTTCCTTTGAATATTCTAAATGTGTGTCACTTGTAAAAGAAAGAAAAAAGTATTGTTGGTTTAAGGATATAATTACCAGGAACTGTTTATTAGTGTTCAGCAGTGAGTGAGTCATTGTTGTTCAACACCAAGTGAGCCATTTTTCAGATGTCTCATGACAAGAACAAATTACATTTCGATGAGATGATAATTGATTTCCGCTTTGTTCTAGACAATTACGCTTAGTTGGATTTTTATATTGCTAGCTCTCTGAATCAACAATCCGCGGGTAGACATGTCGTTCCACTCTGACTGTGACACATTACACTGACTCTGAGCCAACCAATCTTTGCTTTTACTTCTTAATGTTGTGTGGTAAGCGGTTATCTACAAATACCAATTTTTAGTCTTCGACTCTAACATGTCTCGAGTGCTTACCATTACAACATTGATGCATTCTATGAGTGTTCAATGCACATATTTAGATGTTTAGATGTCATAAGTGTTCAAATCTTTTTATTTCTTTCACAGGAAGTGCTTTTGCATCAGTATGTATAGATCCGTCTGGACGTTTGCTTGCCTCTGGACATGAAGATGGTAGCATTATGTTATATGACATCAGAGGCTCCCGAGGAATACAGAACTTTAAACCACACAAAGGGGAATGTCGATCGGCAAGATTCTCAATGAACGCTTACTATCTGTTGTCAACGTCTTATGATCAAAAAGTGGTATTAACAGACTTGCATGGTAAGAATTCAACATTAAATTATTCAAATCAAGCCAAAGGTAATTTTATAAACCTTGCAAAACAAAGCAAACAAAATAGAAGACACAGATTTCCCCACTTCCTGCAAAATTAACACAGGCATAACTCCAGAATGGGAAAGTAGTAAAGTCTGAAATCAACCTTGACCTTCCTTTTATGGTCCCTGACCTTGAGTATAAATTTCAAATAATTTGCTTAATGGAAACTTTGAGAGGAAACCAAATACGGGACATACAGACATGGGTAAATATTAGCACTTTTGATGCCTAGCAACTGGAGCATAAATATTCATATACAAACAGGAAGCATTTTCCCTTGGTGTTCATTTTAGCTCACCTGACCAAAGACCAAAATAAGCTTTTTGAAACACTTAGGGTCATTTACATTTTAATCTTCTCCTGCAAAACTGCTCAACCAAACTGGAACCAAACTTCGCAGGGTTGATCCTTAGGTAGAGGAGATTCAATTTTGTACAAATGAAGTTCAGCACCTTTTGTTTACATTACCACTGCATCAGTGGTGTAATGGTTAGCATGCTCGCCTCAAGTGTGGTAGATCATGGGTTCATCAGTGATGTAATGGTTAGCATGCTCACCTCAAGTGGGGTAGGTCATGGGTTCATCAGTGGTGTAATGGTTAGCATGCTCGCCTCAAGTGCGGTAGGTCATGGGTTCGAGCCCCGATTGTGTCAAACCAAAGACTTTGAAATTGGTATTTGTTGCTTCTCTGCTAAGTATGCAGCATTAAGGAGAAAGAACAAAGACTGGTTGGGTCAGAATCAGGATAATGTGTCCGGATGGGGCGACATGTCTATCCGTGGGCTGTTGTTTCAGTGAGCTAGCACTATAAAAATCCAACTAAGCATGTTGGTCTAGTACAAAGCGGCGCTCATCATCATCTCTTTGAAAATTAACTTGTTCTCTCCATGATATAGCTGAAAAAATTGCTGAGTTGGAGTTAAACAACAATCACTCACTCACTCACTCTTTACATTACAGGTGACCTACTGAAACCTTTACCAAGTGTAGTAGTAGCTGAACACCAAGATAAAGCTTTACAGTGTCGTTGGCATCCATCACAGTTAGCCTTTGTCAGTACAAGTGCTGACAAAAGTGCTGTCTGCTGGGGACTTCCTGTCATGTGATCAAACTCAACACTAGTGTTTTAAAAAATAAGATTATGTGCTGTTATTACTGCTAGAACATATAGATCATATCTGTTGTCAACCTGTTGACAAAGGAGTAATTTTTGTTGCTAAGCAACGGTTATTAAAAAAAAGTGTGTCTTAATTGGGTTATAACACCTATAATATGTAGAAAGAGGGAATTTCTGAATATGAATGGTACATCTAAGAATTAGTTGGTATTTGCAATTTTTTCCCACTATTTTTTGACAGCTAGATAGCTAACATGCATGTTACATGATATTTTTCTTTAGATGTTTATCAACAGTTCATTAACGACCAAATGCATGAATTACAACAACATGATAAAAGAAACCATTGAAATCATTATTGTTTCAGAACTATTCTAAGGAGTATCATTTAAGACATTATGGTCTAGTTATGGAATATATTACCATATATTATTAACATAAATTACCATAAATTCATAAATTATTTGCATCAAATCAACTGTTTTATTGAATAGAAAAAATTGTGGAGATTTTTCAGTATTATTTTTTACAGAATATTTATTCTAATGTAGTTGTTATATAACATGTTTTTTCATTGGTTAATGTTTGCCATCATATCCACAATTGACATGGTGTAACTAAGGTGTAACTAATTTTTTTTTAAATTCAACATGTCAATAAATACAATATGATAGAAAATTAAAAAGATCGCATTCTTTTAAAATGATAACTTCCTGTCAGATTTTCTCTGAAATAGAAGCGTAAATCTTGGTAAATACCATTCAGTGCTTGCGTTCTACGCTGGAAATTTTCATATGATGTTAATGTGTCAAAGTCATCAACAATATTTCGCAGCATTTTGGTTTTTTGCAATGTTAAATTTACACCTTCTCTTAAGCTCAATAGAAATATTTTTGTCTTGCATTAGAATAGAAATAACAGTATTGTATTTGAAGAGTGCCAGGGTAAATTGGGAATTTGACAATCACAAATATCCATTTTACTGTCTCCACCACATATCACCAAGTAAAACTGTATTTGCAACCGTCAAATCCCCAATGGAGGCTGACGACTCTTCAAATACAATACTGTTATTTCTTAATTGCACTTACAAGTTCTTGCATGCCAACATTTTGTTTGGTACAATATTCACCAATATTTATCTGATAACCCTATAATCTATAGAAATATATATTGGAAATATTTGGAGGTATCAAACTAGCTAGTTGAAATTTTGATTACCGGTAATTTGAAAAAAATTACAGACAATCGTGACAATCGCTTGAACATACACACAATAATGGTAGACTACCATTTATTTTGTGTCATTATGAAAAAAAAAAATTGTCTATGCAAAGATAAATCTGTCTCTTGCCATTGCATTATTTTGAAATATTTATTGTTTATTTATTTATTTTTGAGTTTTGATCTCAGAGTATTAATTTTGTTTTTTGCTTGACGAATGTGCTGTAGTATTTTAGTATTGTATGAACTTATTTACAAGTTTCTGTGATATTTATGAGGAGTACTTCTACTTTAGCGGACCCTAACCCTAACCCTTTTGTTGTCATATCCGCATGGTAACAAAATGAAAGGTTATTGGTCATGCGTGTTGATTATTACAATATCTGACTTCTGGGATCTGCCAAAGTAGATTCTACTCTTATATGAAAAGATCTGTCCTACTTTATTTACGTCCTAACAGCATTTTTTTTATCATGTTTATTCCTATTGCGGATTGTTTTGCGATATAACATACTGAAGTATGCATATTTGATGTACTGGTATCCATAGAGATAGATGTTTGAAATGTAAAAATATTTGTCAAGAAATTTGAATTATAATCATTTGTTATATTCAGTTCTTGTTGTTGTGTGTGCAGAATAATGAATTATCTAAAATTTGTAGCACATTTTTTTTCTTAAAGGACAAGGTGCAGTAACGGCCAATTTTGGCCCCCACTCAGATCGGTATACTTTTTATGTATATTGTATCCTTATAACCTTATCTTGTCATTACACAAAAATTGGAATGATCCAATGATGCACGTGGCTGCAAATGGAGTGCAAGAAAGGGAGATAATTTGAAAATTGTTGGGAATTTTTATTTTTTCGTGTTTAGCCAGATTCTGTTCCCTTGTATTATATATCTGCTTCTAGTGACTACTGAATCAATATTTAATAAACTTCAAGTGTCGTATATCACAACAATTAAATGCAATTATAAGTTTTAATTTTCTTTTTCTTTCCAAAATGATAATTGTAACTATGGTAACGAGAACCTGAGAGACACTACAAAATACATATAAATATATTCATTTGAAGATGTTCATGAACGATTTTATAATATGGTTGGATAGTAAATGGATATATGTTTAATTAAATTAAATGCTGAATTTTATACAGTGATGACTGTCTCCATGGAAACATTATTTTATATTTGAAACTAGATTAATAAAAGTTGTGGCAATGTTTTATAGTACATAATACATAACGTTATCACCATCATTGATTTATGCAAAAATTTGGATTTTGCAGTTTCAGTAATGTTCTTCTCATTGTTAACTAAATAAAAAAGCAAACACATCACGATTTGGCATTAAACACCAATCAACAGATCAATCAAAACTAAAGAAGTCATAATAGAAGAGATAATAGGAAAAGTTATTTTCTCAGATAACTTGAAGGAAAATTTTTTGTCATCATCATCATCCATTTTACGTTAAAAATTTATGCCATAAAATATTTTTTAGAACTTTTTGTGCAAATTCACACCAAATTAAAGGCATTTATTTTTAAATTATCCATCGTTGCATTATTTGTTTTCACAAATGTCTGTTTTATTACCTCTTATGTGTTATGTAGTTGGGTACTCGGCAAGGACTTTTTGATAGTTAATTCACCTTTGTCAAAGATATACATCAATAAAGAACATTCTCTGGTCACTGGAAATGAATTTTTTGCAAAGATATATACATATATTTTCTCACAAATATGTTGACATATTTAAAATATAATTATACACATTAATATTCTGTATTCGATATCCATTTATTATTGTGTTTTGCTTTTCTGTACTAGATGATGATGTATGCTGCAAATAAATTAAATTGAAAAGCTTCTTTTTTTTTCATCTCCACACTATCCACCCCCTGCCACCAATAGCTGTCACTGATAGAATGTGGTATCTGAATTTTTAACTCCAGAAGTGAGTTGAATTGATTGATTTTGATTGATTTTTGGTGTGTTAACGCCATTTTCAGCAATATATCAGCTATATCATGGCGACCAGTTTTAAGTGGTGGAAGAAGCTGGAGTACCCGGAGAGAACCACCGACCATGGGCGAGTAACTGGTAATCTTTATCACTTGTGGCTGTGAGTCGAGTGCATCCTTTTTTGTAATTTACAAAGCCGGGCGCGAACCCACGCCGTATTGGTGATGGGCTTGTACGAGTTGTTAGGTAATCCAACTACCTAACTCACTGAGCCCTCCGCGCCTGAATGAATATATGTCCAATTATCCTATTTTAAACATTAAATTTGACAAACTCTCTTGACATTTCAGTTTGATATTTTTATTATTCCTTTCCTCGTACATGACTTATCACCAGGGACGACACTTAGGTTAAATATAGATTATCTTTCAGTTACCAGTGGATTACAATGTTTTTATTATTCCTTTCCTCGTACATGACTTATCACCAGGGACGACACTTGGGTTAAATATAGATTATCTTTCAGTTACCAGTGGATTACAATGTTTTTATTATTCCTTTCCTTGTACATGACTTATCACCAGGGACGACACTTAGGTTAAATATAGATTATCTTTCAGTTACCAGTGGATTACAATGTTTTTATTATTCCTTTCCTTGTACATGACTTATCACCAGGGACGACACTTAGGTTAAATATAGATTATCTTTCAGTTACCAGTGGATTACAATGTTTTTATTATTCCTTTCCTTGTACATGACTTATCACCAGGGACGACACTTAGGTTAAATATAGATTATCTTTCAGTTACCAGTGGATTACAATGTTTTTATTATTCCTTTCCTCGTACATGACTTATCACCAGGGACGACACTTAGGTTAAATATAGATTATCTTTCAGTTACCAGTGGATTACAATGTTTTTATTATTCCTTTCCTCGTACATGACTTATCACCAGGGACGACACTTAGGTTAAATATAGATTATCTTTCAGTTACCAGTGGATTACAATGTTTTTATTATTCCTTTCCTCGTACATGACTTATCACCAGGGACGACACTTAGGTTAAATATAGATTATCTTTCAGTTACCAGTGGATTACAATGTTTTTATTATTCCTTTCCTTGTACATGACTTATCACCAGGGACGACACTTAGGTTAAATATAGATTATCTTTCAGTTACCAGTGGATTACAATGTTTTTATTATTCCTTTCCTTGTACATGACTTATCACCAGGGACGACACTTAGGTTAAATATAGATTATCTTTCAGTTACCAGTGGATTACAATGTTTTTATTATTCCTTTCCTCGTACATGACTTATCACCAGGGACGACACTTAGGTTAAATATAGATTATCTTTCAGTTACCAGTGGATTACAATGTTTTTATTATTCCTTTCCTCGTACATGACTTATCACCAGGGACGACACTTAGGTTAAATATAGATTATCTTTCAGTTACCAGTGGATTACAATGTTTTTATTATTCCTTTCCTTGTACATGACTTATCACCAGGGACGACACTTAGGTTAAATATAGATTATCTTTCAGTTACCAGTGGATTACAATGTTTTTATTATTCCTTTCCTCGTACATGACTTATCACCAGGGACGACACTTAGGTTAAATATAGATTATCTTTCAGTTACCAGTGGATTACAATGTTTTTATTATTCCTTTCCTCGTACATGACTTATCACCAGGGACGACACTTGGGTTAAATATAGATTATCTTTCAGTTACCAGTGGATTACAATGTTTTTATTATTCCTTTCCTCGTACATGACTTATCACCAGGGACGACACTTAGGTTAAATATAGATTATCTTTCAGTTACCAGTGGATTACAATGTTTTTATTATTCCTTTCCTCGTACATGACTTATCACCAGGGACGACACTTAGGTTAAATATAGATTATCTTTCAGTTACCAGTGGATTACAATGTTTTTATTATTCCTTTCCTCGTACATGACTTATCACCAGGGACGACACTTAGGTTAAATATAGATTATCTTTCAGTTACCAGTGGATTACAATGTTTTTATTATTCCTTTCCTCGTACATGACTTATCACCAGGGACGACACTTGGGTTAAATATAGATTATCTTTCAGTTACCAGTGGATTACAATGTTTTTATTATTCCTTTCCTCGTACATGACTTATCACCAGGGACGACACTTAGGTTAAATATAGATTATCTTTCAGTTACCAGTGGATTACAATGTTTTTATTATTCCTTTCCTCGTACATGACTTATCACCAGGGACGACACTTAGGTTAAATATAGATTATCTTTCAGTTACCAGTGGATTACAATGTTTTTATTATTCCTTTCCTCGTACATGACTTATCACCAGGGACGACACTTAGGTTAAATATAGATTATCTTTCAGTTACCAGTGGATTACAATGTTTTTATTATTCCTTTCCTTGTACATGACTTATCACCAGGGACGACACTTAGGTTAAATATAGATTATCTTTCAGTTACCAGTGGATTACAATGTTTTTATTATTCCTTTCCTTGTACATGACTTATCACCAGGGACGACACTTAGGTTAAATATAGATTATCTTTCAGTTACCAGTGGATTACAATGTTTTTATTATTCCTTTCCTTGTACATGACTTATCACCAGGGACGACACTTAGGTTAAATATAGATTATCTTTCAGTTACCAGTGGATTACAATGTTTTTATTATTCCTTTCCTTGTACATGACTTATCACCAGGGACGACACTTAGGTTAAATATAGATTATCTTTCAGTTACCAGTGGATTACAATGTTTTTATTATTCCTTTCCTTGTACATGACTTATCACCAGGGACGACACTTAGGTTAAATATAGATTATCTTTCAGTTACCAGTGGATTACAATGTTTTTATTATTCCTTTCCTTGTACATGACTTATCACCAGGGACGACACTTAGGTTAAATATAGATTATCTTTCAGTTACCAGTGGATTACAATGTTTTTATTATTCCTTTCCTTGTACATGACTTATCACCAGGGACGACACTTAGGTTAAATATAGATTATCTTTCAGTTACCAGTGGATTACAATGTTTTTATTATTCCTTTCCTTGTACATGACTTATCACCAGGGACGACACTTAGGTTAAATATAGATTATCTTTCAGTTACCAGTGGATTACAATGTTTTTATTATTCCTTTCCTCGTACATGACTTATCACCAGGGACGACACTTAGGTTAAATATAGATTATCTTTCAGTTACCAGTGGATTACAATGTTTTTATTATTCCTTTCCTGGTACATGACTTATCACCAGGGACGACACTTAGGTTAAATATAGATTATCTTTCAGTTACCAGTGGATTACAATGTTTTTATTATTCCTTTCCTCGTACATGACTTATCACCAGGGACGACACTTAGGTTAAATATAGATTATCTTTCAGTTACCAGTGGATTACAATGTTTTTATTATTCCTTTCCTCGTACATGACTTATCACCAGGGACGACACTTAGGTTAAATATAGATTATCTTTCAGTTACCAGTGGATTACAATGTTTTTATTATTCCTTTCCTCGTACATGACTTATCACCAGGGACGACACTTAGGTTAAATATAGATTATCTTTCAGTTACCAGTGGATTACAATGTTTTTATTATTCCTTTCCTCGTACATGACTTATCACCAGGGACGACACTTAGGTTAAATATAGATTATCTTTCAGTTACCAGTGGATTACAATGTTTTTATTATTCCTTTCCTCGTACATGACTTATCACCAGGGACGACACTTAGGTTAAATATAGATTATCTTTCAGTTACCAGTGGATTACAATGTTTTTATTATTCCTTTCCTCGTACATGACTTATCACCAGGGACGACACTTAGGTTAAATATAGATTATCTTTCAGTTACCAGTGGATTACAATGTTTTTATTATTCCTTTCCTCGTACATGACTTATCACCAGGGACGACACTTAGGTTAAATATAGATTATCTTTCAGTTACCAGTGGATTACAATGTTTTTATTATTCCTTTCCTCGTACATGACTTATCACCAGGGACGACACTTAGGGTTAAATATAGATTATCTTTCAGTTACCAGTGGATTACAATGTTTTTATTATTCCTTTCCTCGTACATGACTTATCACCAGGGACGACACTTAGGTTAAATATAGATTATCTTTCAGTTACCAGTGGATTACAATGTTTTTATTATTCCTTTCCTCGTACATGACTTATCACCAGGGACGACACTTAGGTTAAATATAGATTATCTTTCAGTTACCAGTGGATTACAATGTTTTTATTATTCCTTTCCTCGTACATGACTTATCACCAGGGACGACACTTAGGTTAAATATAGATTATCTTTCAGTTACCAGTGGATTACAATGTTTTTATTATTCCTTTCCTCGTACATGACTTATCACCAGGGACGACACTTAGGTTAAATATAGATTATCTTTCAGTTACCAGTGGATTACAATGTTTTTATTATTCCTTTCCTCGTACATGACTTATCACCAGGGACGACACTTAGGTTAAATATAGATTATCTTTCAGTTACCAGTGGATTACAATGTTTTTATTATTCCTTTCCTCGTACATGACTTATCACCAGGGACGACACTTAGGTTAAATATAGATTATCTTTCAGTTACCAGTGGATTACAATGTTTTTATTATTCCTTTCCTCGTACATGACTTATCACCAGGGACGACACTTAGGTTAAATATAGATTATCTTTCAGTTACCAGTGGATTACAATGTTTTTATTATTCCTTTCCTTGTACATGACTTATCACCAGGGACGACACTTAGGTTAAATATAGATTATCTTTCAGTTACCAGTGGATTACAATGTTTTTATTATTCCTTTCCTTGTACATGACTTATCACCAGGGACGACACTTAGGTTAAATATAGATTATCTTTCAGTTACCAGTGGATTACAATGTTTTTATTATTCCTTTCCTTGTACATGACTTATCACCAGGGACGACACTTAGGTTAAATATAGATTATCTTTCAGTTACCAGTGGATTACAATGTTTTTATTATTCCCTTTCTTGTACATGACTTATCACCAGGGACGACACTTAGGTTAAATATAGATTATCTTTCAGTTACCAGTGGATTACAATGTTTTTATTATTCCTTTCCTTGTACATGACTTATCACCAGGGACGACACTTAGGTTAAATATAGATTATCTTTCAGTTACCAGTGGATTACAATGTTTTTATTATTCCTTTCCTCGTACATGACTTATCACCAGGGACGACACTTAGGTTAAATATAGATTATCTTTCAGTTACCAGTGGATTACAATGTTTTTATTATTCCTTTCCTTGTACATGACTTATCACCAGGGACGACACTTAGGTTAAATATAGATTATCTTTCAGTTACCAGTGGATTACAATGTTTTTATTATTCCTTTCCTTGTACATGACTTATCACCAGGGACGACACTTAGGTTAAATATAGATTATCTTTCAGTTACCAGTGGATTACAATGTTTTTATTATTCCTTTCCTCGTACATGACTTATCACCAGGGACGACACTTAGGTTAAATATAGATTATCTTTCAGTTACCAGTGGATTACAATGTTTTTATTATTCCTTTCCTCGTACATGACTTATCACCAGGGACGACACTTAGGTTAAATATAGATTATCTTTCAGTTACCAGTGGATTACAATGTTTTTATTATTCCTTTCCTCGTACATGACTTATCACCAGGGACGACACTTAGGTTAAATATAGATTATCTTTCAGTTACCAGTGGATTACAATGTTTTTATTATTCCTTTCCTCGTACATGACTTATCACCAGGGACGACACTTAGGTTAAATATAGATTATCTTTCAGTTACCAGTGGATTACAATGTTTTTATTATTCCTTTCCTCGTACATGACTTATCACCAGGGACGACACTTAGGTTAAATATAGATTATCTTTCAGTTACCAGTGGATTACAATGTTTTTATTATTCCTTTCCTCGTACATGACTTATCACCAGGGACGACACTTAGGTTAAATATAGATTATCTTTCAGTTACCAGTGGATTACAATGTTTTTATTATTCCTTTCCTCGTACATGACTTATCACCAGGGACGACACTTAGGTTAAATATAGATTATCTTTCAGTTACCAGTGGATTACAATGTTTTTATTATTCCTTTCCTTGTACATGACTTATCACCAGGGACGACACTTAGGTTAAATATAGATTATCTTTCAGTTACCAGTGGATTACAATGTTTTTATTATTCCTTTCCTTGTACATGACTTATCACCAGGGACGACACTTAGGTTAAATATAGATTATCTTTCAGTTACCAGTGGATTACAATGTTTTTATTATTCCTTTCCTTGTACATGACTTATCACCAGGGACGACACTTAGGTTAAATATAGATTATCTTTCAGTTACCAGTGGATTACAATGTTTTTATTATTCCTTTCCTCGTACATGACTTATCACCAGGGACGACACTTAGGTTAAATATAGATTATCTTTCAGTTACCAGTGGATTACAATGTTTTTATTATTCCTTTCCTTGTACATGACTTATCACCAGGGACGACACTTAGGTTAAATATAGATTATCTTTCAGTTACCAGTGGATTACAATGTTTTTATTATTCCTTTCCTCGTACATGACTTATCACCAGGGACGACACTTAGGTTAAATATAGATTATCTTTCAGTTACCAGTGGATTACAATGTTTTTATTATTCCTTTCCTCGTACATGACTTATCACCAGGGACGACACTTAGGTTAAATATAGATTATCTTTCAGTTACCAGTGGATTACAATGTTTTTATTATTCCTTTCCTCGTACATGACTTATCACCAGGGACGACACTTAGGTTAAATATAGATTATCTTTCAGTTACCAGTGGATTACAATGTTTTTATTATTCCTTTCCTTGTACATGACTTATCACCAGGGACGACACTTAGGTTAAATATAGATTATCTTTCAGTTACCAGTGGATTACAATGTTTTTATTATTCCTTTCCTCGTACATGACTTATCACCAGGGACGACACTTAGGTTAAATATAGATTATCTTTCAGTTACCAGTGGATTACAATGTTTTTATTATTCCTTTCCTTGTACATGACTTATCACCAGGGACGACACTTAGGTTAAATATAGATTATCTTTCAGTTACCAGTGGATTACAATGTTTTTATTATTCCTTTCCTCGTACATGACTTATCACCAGGGACGACACTTAGGTTAAATATAGATTATCTTTCAGTTACCAGTGGATTACAATGTTTTTATTATTCCTTTCCTCGTACATGACTTATCACCAGGGACGACACTTAGGTTAAATATAGATTATCTTTCAGTTACCAGTGGATTACAATGTTTTTATTATTCTTTTCCTCGTACATGACTTATCACCAGGGACGACACTTAGGTTAAATATAGATTATCTTTCAGTTACCAGTGGATTACAATGTTTTTATTATTCCTTTCCTCGTACATGACTTATCACCAGGGACGACACTTAGGTTAAATATAGATTATCTTTCAGTTACCAGTGGATTACAATGTTTTTATTATTCCTTTCCTTGTACATGACTTATCACCAGGGACGACACTTAGGTTAAATATAGATTATCTTTCAGTTACCAGTGGATTACAATGCTTTTATTATTCCTTTCCTCGTACATGACTTATCACCAGGGACGACACTTAGGTTAAATATAGATTATCTTTCAGTTACCAGTGGATTACAATGTTTTTATTATTCCTTTCCTCGTACATGACTTATCACCAGGGACGACACTTAGGTTAAATATAGATTATCTTTCAGTTACCAGTGGATTACAATGTTTTTTATTATTCCTTTCCTCGTACATGACTTATCACCAGGGACGACACTTAGGTTAAATATAGATTATCTTTCAGTTACCAGTGGATTACAATGTTTTTATTATTCCTTTCCTCGTACATGACTTATCACCAGGGACGACACTTAGGTTAAATATAGATTATCTTTCAGTTACCAGTGGATTACAATGTTTTTATTATTCCTTTCCTCGTACATGACTTATCACCAGGGACGACACTTAGGTTAAATATAGATTATCTTTCAGTTACCAGTGGATTACAATGTTTTTATTATTCCTTTCCTCGTACATGACTTATCACCAGGGACGACACTTAGGTTAAATATAGATTATCTTTCAGTTACCAGTGGATTACAATGTTTTTATTATTCCTTTCCTCGTACATGACTTATCACCAGGGACGACACTTAGGTTAAATATAGATTATCTTTCAGTTACCAGTGGATTACAATGTTTTTATTATTCCTTTCCTCGTACATGACTTATCACCAGGGACGACACTTAGGTTAAATATAGATTATCTTTCAGTTACCAGTGGATTACAATGTTTTTATTATTCCTTTCCTCGTACATGACTTATCACCAGGGACGACACTTAGGTTAAATATAGATTATCTTTCAGTTACCAGTGGATTACAATGTTTTATTATTCCTTTCCTTGTACATGACTTATCACCAGGGACGACACTTAGGTTAAATATAGATTATCTTTCAGTTACCAGTGGATTACAATGTTTTTATTATTCCTTTCCTTGTACATGACTTATCACCAGGGACGACACTTAGGTTAAATATAGATTATCTTTCAGTTACCAGTGGATTACAATGTTTTTATTATTCCTTTCCTCGTACATGACTTATCACCAGGGACGACACTTAGGTTAAATATAGATTATCTTTCAGTTACCAGTGGATTACAATGTTTTTATTATTCCTTTCCTCGTACATGACTTATCACCAGGGACGACACTTAGGTTAAATATAGATTATCTTTCAGTTACCAGTGGATTACAATGTTTTTATTATTCCTTTCCTCGTACATGACTTATCACCAGGGACGACACTTAGGTTAAATATAGATTATCTTTCAGTTACCAGTGGATTACAATGTTTTTATTATTCCTTTCCTCGTACATGACTTATCACCAGGGACGACACTTAGGTTAAATATAGATTATCTTTCAGTTACCAGTGGATTACAATGTTTTTATTATTCCTTTCCTCGTACATGACTTATCACCAGGGACGACACTTAGGTTAAATATAGATTATCTTTCAGTTACCAGTGGATTACAATGTTTTTATTATTCCTTTCCTCGTACATGACTTATCACCAGGGACGACACTTAGGTTAAATATAGATTATCTTTCAGTTACCAGTGGATTACAATGTTTTTATTATTCCTTTCCTCGTACATGACTTATCACCAGGGACGACACTTAGGTTAAATATAGATTATCTTTCAGTTACCAGTGGATTACAATGTTTTTATTATTCCTTTCCTCGTACATGACTTATCACCAGGGACGACACTTAGGTTAAATATAGATTATCTTTCAGTTACCAGTGGATTACAATGTTTTTATTATTCCTTTCCTCGTACATGACTTATCACCAGGGACGACACTTAGGTTAAATATAGATTATCTTTCAGTTACCAGTGGATTACAATGTTTTTATTATTCCTTTCCTTGTACATGACTTATCACCAGGGACGACACTTAGGTTAAATATAGATTATCTTTCAGTTACCAGTGGATTACAATGTTTTTATTATTCCTTTCCTTGTACATGACTTATCACCAGGGACGACACTTAGGTTAAATATAGATTATCTTTCAGTTACCAGTGGATTACAATGTTTTTATTATTCCTTTCCTTGTACATGACTTATCACCAGGGACGACACTTAGGTTAAATATAGATTATCTTTCAGTTACCAGTGGATTACAATGTTTTTATTATTCCTTTCCTTGTACATGACTTATCACCAGGGACGACACTTAGGTTAAATATAGATTATCTTTCAGTTACCAGTGGATTACAATGTTTTTATTATTCCTTTCCTTGTACATGACTTATCACCAGGGACGACACTTAGGTTAAATATAGATTATCTTTCAGTTACCAGTGGATTACAATGTTTTTATTATTCCTTTCCTCGTACATGACTTATCACCAGGGACGACACTTAGGTTAAATATAGATTATCTTTCAGTTACCAGTGGATTACAATGTTTTTATTATTCCTTTCCTCGTACATGACTTATCACCAGGGACGACACTTAGGTTAAATATAGATTATCTTTCAGTTACCAGTGGATTACAATGTTTTTATTATTCCTTTCCTTGTACATGACTTATCACCAGGGACGACACTTAGGTTAAATATAGATTATCTTTCAGTTACCAGTGGATTACAATGTTTTTATTATTCCTTTCCTTGTACATGACTTATCACCAGGGACGACACTTAGGTTAAATATAGATTATCTTTCAGTTACCAGTGGATTACAATGTTTTTATTATTCCTTTCCTGTACATGACTTATCACCAGGGACGACACTTAGGTTAAATATAGATTATCTTTCAGTTACCAGTGGATTACAATGTTTTTATTATTCCTTTCCTCGTACATGACTTATCACCAGGGACGACACTTAGGTTAAATATAGATTATCTTTCAGTTACCAGTGGATTACAATGTTTTTATTATTCCTTTCCTCGTACATGACTTATCACCAGGGACGACACTTAGGTTAAATATAGATTATCTTTCAGTTACAGTGGATTACAATGTTTTTATTATTCCTTTCCTCGTACATGACTTATCACCAGGGACGACACTTAGGTTAAATATAGATTATCTTTCAGTTACCAGTGGATTACAATGTTTTTATTATTCCTTTCCTCGCCT